>JAUIMM010000099.1:15052500-17454166 GCA_031769625.1 Taudactylus pleione
ACCCAAACTACCTTTAACAGGGCTAATCGGGGGTACCCATAGTGAACCCCCATGTCAGAGCATCTTCAGGGGGGTGTCAGGCTGATTTTCCCAAAAACAACAGGACTTTTTGCCGGGTCCCGTTTTCGCCAATTTGGAATTGAATACGAGGATACGCAGGGATGTGCGCGATAAGTTTTCGATGGCAAAACTTCCGAAGACGGCCTTTTAGCTCCAAATTGAATATGGCTTTATCTTTCAAGAAAAAAAAGGGTTTGTTTGTTTTTCCCTGCCCCCAAATATGTAATCATATAATTAATGGACAATTTCTGCAGAACTCAGGGACTAGGCAGCTGACTGTTGAAGCCGGTGTAGCCAGGGTGGAAATTCATAGTGATAACCCTCAGTGTTGGGCATCCGCAGCACATTTTCAGGGTTTGTGGTGTTTCAGTTACTGGAGCAGGCACACAGTGGCCAGTTCTATGATCAATTTATTTACACATACAGTCATAATGTAATAGCTGTAAACAATTTATAACATTTATAAGCAGCCTAAATTTTATAGAGAGGCATGGCGGCCTTGTAACTGTAAGTGCCAAGTTCTAAAAGTGTGATGCTTTGCCAAATCAAACATACAGGAAACAGTGACCACTGCATACTGGCTTCTTAGCCAAAAATGCCTTTTCCATGTTTTGGACTGTCAGACACTAGTTTTACTCATCCATATTATATATATATTCTCTGCAGACTAGGAACATAAACGAAATACCTATCCCGGTTATACCATAGGTTTTATTTTTCATTATTATTATTTTTTTACCACTGCCATAACCAGATTGGATCGTAATTAAGATGGTTAGGATATAGATTGAGTAATATGTAAGTGTGTGTGAATCATTGGGGGTGGGGTTTCAGTTGCTGGCGATATTCCACCAGACATTGTCCGGTTGTGCACGTCAGCCATTTACGGTAGCCTCTACATCACAAATTTTCCTTCGCACCTCTATGGGGGGTGGGGTGTTAAGGCAACATTTGTGATGTAGATGGACGCGATATTCCATTCTGGAGTGTCAAATCACTACCAACCGCTGAATTGAATTGCCCGCTATGGCCCGTATTCAATTTGAGGCGAAAAGTCCGGATCCGCAATACTTTTTCACCGATGACGTCATTTTTGCCTGTTTTGCTTTTATTTTTGCGTATTCAATTTGAAAAACTTTCCGCCTAGGCGGACAGTCAATGCAATGTAAGAGGCGAAAAAGTTTTGCCTATGAATAGCAGGCGGAAAAAAGTGCAGAATTGGGGTTTTGGGGTGCAACGTTGCGGGAACCCCCCTGCAGCCTTTAGACAGTCCCCTAAAGGTAAACTGTGTCAAATTTAAAAAAAAAAACACTTAAGAACACCCCAAAAAAATCACTTTCATTTTGGGGGCGAAAAAAAAATATGTTGGGACAAAGTTAAAAACTAGCAAACTTGACTCTGGGGGGGGCCCCACGTATGCCCCAAGTGTTTTTTTGATTGCAGGTGCTTGCGACAAGTGGATTTTTCACGATTTTTTTCAACTTCACTGTAGCAACTTTTAAATATGCTGACCCCCATTTTCAAATACCCCAAATTTGCTGGGATAACTTATTTTCTGGAAAAATACTCCTGAATACTATTCTGCATCAGGTATAGAAAAACGCTATTTAGCAGCTATTGAGCCCGTTTAAAAACACCAAATAACTTCAGCAAGACAAATTGGGGGTACCATAGGGAACCCCCATGTCAGAGCATCTTTTGGGGAGTGTCAGGCTGATTTCCCCAAATCTGACAGTACTTTCAGCCTGTTCAAGTTTCGCCGGGTCCCATTTTCGCGTACTTTCAAATTGAATACGGGGATACACGGGGGCGCGTGCGATACTTTTCTGCCTACAAAACAGGCGAAGTTGGCGAAAAGTCCGGGCTGCGAAAAAGTATCGCGGCTCGGCTCAAATTGAATACGACTCTATGTGTTTACCGTATTGTTATATATTTTTTTTAAATATAGCTTTTTTTCTGGAATGGAGAAGTATCTCATTTTTGTATTTTAAGTGTAGGTTTCTGTATAATAAAGGGTTTAGAAACAGGCAGTGAAAATGAATAACAAACTGCATGACCTGTACCTAGTCTTTACAGTTCTGTTACACAGCGGGGTTTCCTGGTAGCAGAGATGATTGATCACTTTCATAGATTTGACCCTGCAAGGAAAGTGGGTGAAGACTGTGTGAAAGTGAATCACTATTTCCCAATGTACATTTTTGCAGGCTTCAGTCTTCTGAGTTGATTTGGACCCACTGTACTATTGACGGTGAAACCAGGACCGTAACTAGGGTTGTGCGGCCTGTGCCAGGGCACCGCAGGGCAGGGGGCGCGGTTCTGGCCTGTCAAATTTCTATTTATTATCATTCTCACTTGTAGCTTCCTCTTATTTTATCCCCAGCGTCTCCTGGCCTCCCCTATCTCTACCCTGGCCCTTCCCCTTGAGGCCATGGCCCCTTTTTCAGTGTGTTATCTCCCTATTTAAACATTAGGGGGGGGTGCCAATGCTCTTTCTGGCACAGGACACCAAACAGTCTAGTTACGGCTCTGGGTGAAAACTATAGATTGTGTCACATTAATCACTAAAGTTTTAAATGGAATTTCTACTTCAGGGTCCATAGGGTATCCACAGGATACCTTGGGGTATAGGTGTGACGTCAGTCGCTGGGCACCATAGAGTTAAGCTTTTCAGCCTCCCAGGATGCACTAGGGTCCCCCTCCTATACCCCGCCCCCGAGCCAAGGCACCTCAGTTTAGTTTGGTGCCCGACCGGCGTCGGGTGCACCTGTCGGAGTGGGGGCTAGAAGAGCCCCTGAAGCTTTCTTCAGTGCAGCTGTGGCTGCACATCTGGATGTACAGCATGGACAGTCAGTCCTGACGTCCATGCTGTCTTCCCTACACCCCCGCCGGTACCAGAACGCCGGTACCGATCCGGGGATGCTGGTGAGCATCTGGGGTCACAGCTAGCGGTGACCCCAGATGTTCCGGACCATGGCCGGATCCAAGGGGGACAAAGGTAAGCAGCGGGGTCCCGCGGTGGGTCCCCGCTGGTCACATGGTCCTAAGTCCCCATGCAGGGGGCTCCCTGGGGACTGGCTGCAGCGTGGAGCCAGGCGACCAACCTGCGCTTTCCACTACCCCCTGGGACAGCGGACCGCAGCAGAGCGGTAGCGCTGCGGCGTCCCAGGGGTTAAATGCACGCCAGGGGAGCGCGCCTTCCCTGTCTCACAGCCGGCGCCTCCCCCGCTGCACACAGCCCTCTCTGCATGCTGCCGACTGGTCCTGTGGCAGCGCTCCTCCCCCAGGCCAGCCTCCTCTCTGCTCCTCGGCGGCCATCTTCTCCAGAACGCATGGTGAACGCTGCTGGAAGCGCTGAACGGAAGCATCGTGGTCTGGGTCCCCCCGCATACCTCTCCTCCGCTGTGGCTCAGGTCTGTGTATGCAGCGCTGTGTCCTACCAGGCCCTGTGTCTGTGTAGTTGAGTGATCAGCGCTGTTAGTGCAGGAATTGTTATTTCTCTGCATTGTATGTGACTGTGCTAGCGCTGCCTGTAACTTTTCTTCTCTAAACTGTCAGCTTTATTACTGTCCCTGTTCTTTCTGCTAAAGCCCTTGCGGTGCGGTGCTGCAGGGTGGTCTCTCGCCTATTTAATACTTAATTGGTGAGAGAGGTCACATACGTGGTGCCATCATGTCTGAAAGTGATTTTCCCCTCCGGTTACAGTGTACCACGTGCAAAGTACCGTTAGCGGAGGGGGAGGGTAGCGCGGAGGGCCTTTGCCGGCAGTGTTTGTCCATGGCGCGGCCTATTACGGTTACAGCACCGGTACAGGAGCCGCCCTGGGCTTGTTTCGCTCAGGCGTTAACAGCTTTAGTGGGCCAGTTAGCTCCGCAGCCCGCGTTTACTCCGATGGGTTTGTCCCAGCAGTCTGTGGTGTCGTCACCCATGCAGGGGTTCCCACGACAATTGGTGGTACCCCACAGTCTCCCTATTTCCCCGCTCCCGGGTTCTCAGGAGCCAGCGTAGGTTAACTCCCTGACGAGTTCTGTACAGCACTTGTCGGATGTGTTGCAAGGGGAGTCTGTGATGCGGCCTCATAAAAGGCCGGTGGTGTCTCTGTCCGCTCCTTATGAGGATGACGAAGGGACGTCTGATGATGGGGAGATTCTGGATCCTTACGATCAGGAACCTCTCCATACTAAGGACGCTGATGCTAAGTCCAAAGTATATATTCCTGGACTTATTCGGGCGGTCCGCACAGCCTTGGTGATTGAGGACGAAGTTCCCCCAGCGGCTAAATCTAAGTATGCCTTTTTCAAAGATGTGAAGGGCGATGCCACAGTCTTTCCTCTTTCGGGTCAGTTGGTGGACCATTTAGAGGAGGCGTGGAAACAGCCTGGCAAGCGATACCAGCCGCAGAGACGCCTGGCGGTGGCTTATCCGTTCGCGGATAATTATTTTGCTAAGTGGGAATCCCCTCCACAGGTGGATTCTCACGTGACCCGTCTTGTCCGTAGTGCCACATTGCCGATGCCATCCATGTCCTCCCTTAAGGATGCTACGGACCGCAAGGTAGAAATCTGCCTGAAGTCCGCTTATTCCCTTGCAGGGGGGGCAGCACGGGGGCAGCGATGGAGCGCTGGGCGGATTCATTAGAGGCTTCTTTTGAATCCGACTGTCCGGCCGAACAGGCGGAGTTGATTGTCAATCTCCGTGATTCGGCCACCTACATCAACGAGGCGGCTCTAGACATTAGTACTCTGGTGTCTAGATTTTCTTCAGCAGCGGTAGCTGCTCGTCGCACCTTGTGGCTGCGATCCTGGAAGGCGGACTCCAAGATTCTCCAAGATTCCAAGAAAGGTCTGGAAGCGTTGCCGTTTACCGGAGAAGTTCTCTTCGGTCCGGATCTGGATAAGATTGTGGCCACGCTGGCGGCAGCCAAATCTGCTTGTCTCCCGTCGGCCGCTGCTCCTTCTGGTTCTGGACCATCGTCCTTTCGGTCATCTAGGGCCCAGGGCAGGCCCAAACCACAGTCGTTTCCTCGACAGGCTGGCCCTAAGAAATCGGTCAAGCCCCGCGAGCAGGCATGGAGTACCAGACGTCCGGCCCCCAAGCCAGATGACAAGCCTGCGGCCTGACGGTCCGGGCCTCCCTTTGGGGGATCCCAGGGTGGGAGGCCGCCTGCTACAGTTCGCCCAGTGTTGGTTGACCACTACGACAGACACTTGGGTTCTGGAGGTGGTTTCCCACGGATACGCCCTCTCCTTCCGGCACAGATCCCCGGCTCGCTTCTTCACCACGGGTCTACCATCAGACCGGAACAAGGCTACGGAGCTGCGGAAGGTATTGCACACTATGCTCCAGGCTGGAGTTATAGTGCCTGTTCCATTCTCCCAGAGGGGCCAGGGTTTCTATTCAAATCTATTTTTGGTACAGAAACCCAATGGGTCATATCGTCCGATTCTCAACCTCAAAGCACTCAACAAGTCTTTGCGGGTCCCGAAGTTTCGGATGGAGACCCTACGGTCCATCATTCTGGCGCTGGAACCTGGGGACTACATGGTGTTGATCCTGTCCAAGTGGAACGGGCTGCCTCAGTCTCTGAAGTTCCAGACGATTGTGCTCACCCCGGAGGTTCGCCTGTCCCTTGCGTGGTGGTTACAGACGATCCACCTCAACAAGGGACGTCCGTTCTGGGTTCCAAATTGGGTCCTGTTGACAACGGACGCCAGTCTTCGGGGCTGGGGAGCAGTTTCGGGTCCACACTTGTTCCAGGGCAGCTGGACGCCGACAGAAGCGGAGCTTCCAATAAATATCTTGGAACTCCGTGCGGTCTTCAATGCTCTCCAGCAGGCACAGCGGTTTCTCCAGGGTCGCCCGGTGCAGGTCCAGTCGGACAACGCTACCACCGTGGCCTACATAAACAGGCAAGGAGGAACTCGCAGTCGGGCGGCTCTTGTAGAGGTCTCTCGGATCCTGGTTTGGGCGGAGCGCAATCTTCCGGCCATATCAGCGGTCTTCATCCCGGGAGTGCTCAATTGGGAGGCGGACTTTCTAAGTCGCCAAGACGTTCATCCGGGGGAATGGTCCCTGCACCCGGACGTTTTTCAACTACTGGTGGACAGGTGGGGTCTTCCAGAAATCGACCTCATGGCGTCCCGGCACAACAACAAGTTGCCGGTGTACGGGTCTCGCACAAGAGACGAAGGGGCGTCTCTGGTGGATGCTCTGTCCGTCCGGTGGACGTTCCGGTTCGCATACCTGTTCCCTCCGGTCTCCCTTCTTCCACGGGTAATCCGGAAATTCAAACAGGAAGGAGGGACGCTCCTGTTGATAGCTCCCGCGTGGCCCAGACGGCACTGGTTCTCAGACCTTCAGGGTCTGTCCGTGGACAGTCCTCTGCGGTTGCCGCTACGACCGGACCTTCTGTCTCAGGGTCCTTGCCTTCACCCGGACCTGACTCGGCTGTCTTTGACGGCGTGGCTGTTGAGACGGCCATGCTGAGGTCCCGGGGGTTTTCCAGCTCTGTGGTGCGTACCATGTTACGAGCTCGGAAACCGTCTTCCGCGAGGATATACCATAGCGTGTGGCATACGTTCTTCCAGTGGTGTCGACCGAGAGGTTATGCACCGCGGGAGTTTCGTCTGTCTCGGATTCTCGCCTTCCTGCAAGCGGGACTAGATCATGGGCTTCGCCTTGCTTCTTTGAAGGTACAGGTTTCGGCCCTATCTGTCTGGTTTCACCGTAAGATTGCTACATTCCCGGATGTGCGCACCTTTATGCAGGGTGTTCTCCGCATTCAGCCGCCCTTTGTTCCACCTGTGGCGCCTTGGGATTTGGCTGTGGTCCTGAGGGCTCTCCAAGGACCGCCGTTTGAACCACTGGGCTCAGTGGATCTTAAATGGCCAACAGCTAAGACTGTTTTCCTTCTGGCCATTGCTTCGGCCAGACGTGTTTCTGAGTTAGGGGCTCTTTCTTGTAGACCCCCTTTCTTGGTTTTTCATGGGAACAGGGCAGTGCTCCGCACTCGGCCCGAGTTTCTTCCCAAAATTGTTTCCCAGTTTCATGTTAACGAGGAAATAGTTGTTCCGGCCTTTAACTCACCGGGTCTTTCCGTGGGTGAGGCCTCTTTGGATGTTGTGCGGGCCTTAAGGACTTATGTTGACCGCACTTCTTCGTTTAGGAAGTCGGACGCTTTGTTTGTCCTCTATGGCTTCCGTAAAAAGGGTTGGCCTGCTTCAAAGCAAACTTTGGCAGCCTGGATCCGTATGGCTATTTCTGAAGCTTATCTTCATGAAGGCCTACCGGTCCCACCTTCTCTGAAGGCTCATTCCACTAGGTCTGTGGGTCCTTCGTGGGCAGCTCGACGTGGTGCCTCGGCAGTTCAGATCTGCAAGGCTGCTACGTGGTCCTCTGTCCATACCTTCGTGAGGTATTACAGGTTTGACACCTTCGCCTCTCAGGATGCTTCCTTCGGGCGGCGGATTCTCCTTTCTGCACAGGAGCGTCCCCACCCTTAAAGGATACTGCTTTGGGACATCCCCAAGGTATCCTGTGGATACCCTATGGACCCTGAAGTAGAAAATATGAGATATGGTAAGAACTTGTTATCTCTATTTCTACGAAGTCCATAGGGTTCCACAGGGCTCCCGCCCTGTTGCACCTGTGCTGCAGATGGGCTTTGCTCTGGTCACCGGTTTTCCGTCTCCCTCTGGTGAGAATGTGATTCTTGTATGTGTCCAGATCTTTTTTCTCTCTCTTCCTTCTCCTCCTCCGGCCTATGGCTTGATAACTAACTGAGGTGCCTTGGCTCGGGGGCGGGGTATAGGAGGGGGACCCTAGTGCATCCTGGGAGGCTGAAAAGCTTAACTCTATGGTGCCCAGCGACTGACGTCACACCTATACCCCAAGGTATCCTGTGGAACCCTATGGACTTCGTAGAAATAGAGATAACAAGGGTAAGTTCTTACCATATCTCATATTATTGTTCTTTTAATGAGTGAAGCCTGCTTTGTGTTTGGTGGCTGTGCCTGTGTAGTCCTTTGTTCCAATTTCAGTAACGAATAACACTTCTGACCACTGTGTATATATACTATGCAATCTTTCCAGATAGGCAAGACTAGAATTAGAATCTCTAATGGCGGTGACTGTGGTTTTACTCAGCAAGACGACACTTCTGAGAATACGAAACGGAAGAAGTGACGTTGTGTCCGTGTAATCAATGTGTGGTGTACCTTTCCTAATAATGCGCAAATGATGTCTGTCATTTTTTTTTCTTTCCGCTTTGAGTCTATGAGCTGTTTAGTTATTTATTTCATTATCTGAAAAATGAAAGGTCCTTGGTTTCCTGGTGATAAGATGTTGTGACATTGCATATGCCATTGTTCAGTCACTAACTTTCACACAACGCAAGGCCACAAATGTCCGTGTGAGTATCTGTGACTGACATTTACAGCCCTATTAACAACAGAAGCAGTTGCTTCTCATGATTAAAGTGTCACTTATCCTTACAGTGTACCTGTTGTCTGCACAGGGAGGCAGCTGTTTTATGGGTTGAGTCAGTGTTCCCGAGAATGCAGCCAATCAGCTCGCGAGGCCCAAGTTCCTTGTTTGTGATGCAAGCTCTGTCTCTACGTGCTCTTGTTAGTGTATCGTACATGTCGTGCAGTCTTACCACAGTCACATTGTGCTACCGGCATGAGAGAGTGCATTGGAATCATTGTTCCCAATAAAAGTGGGTCTCCTCTGCTGACAATGCTGTCCACTGAATGATCTGTGGTCAGCTCTCAGTGATGTCATTCCTTGCTATTTGATTGGCTGAATTCTCCTAAATATAGCCTCTGCACATAAAATGGCTGCCTCTACTGTGTTTAAGTGCCCGGTGCCCTTTAAGCATTTTGTTCCATAACTCAAGATCGGAAGAAGAACATTTTTCCGTTCTGGTCATGTTTTATAAAGGCATGTCCCAACAGTCTGTTTTTACAAACGCTACTATTATTTTTCTGGCTCTCGCGCTGCTCACAGGACTGTGGAATATAGAGCTGCCTTTTTTTTTACGCTCCTGTTCCTAACAGTTATAAAGAGAAATGCTGGCCCATTTATTTATTATTATTATAATTATAAATAATATATATATATTTTTTTGAAGAATATTTTTAAGTTGAAAGAACAGACGCGTCCTCATACACCTGCCCCATATGGCGCAAGGTGTCTGGCGCGATTTGGACGCTTCGCCACAGGTAGCAATTCCTGTGCCTGAGTATTCTATCAAGAAGTTTGGGTCTTAATTCTCTAATAGTGTTCTTTAATCCGCAAAGGAATTGCTATAAAGTAGCCGTTTAAGCATTACAATGCGTGTCGTGAGTCATTTCGTACTGTGCAGTATGGCTATGCTTAATCTGCTACTTTATAACAATTCCTTTGTGGTCAAAAAATGCTAATCCTAGGGACAGTATTCAGTAAACTATTAGCGAATTAAGAGGAAAAAAGCAAATGACAGAGGTCATATATTGTTGGACCTCTGTCTTTTGCCTTTTGGTTACCCAGATTACGTACTGTTTCCTGAATTTTGTGTTTTGGTACACTATTATCAAATTAAGATGTTGATAGTGTACTAATGGCCTGATTCAGACCCGCTCGCAAGCGCGTCGATGGCCGGGCAGTGCACACGCGAGCCCCAGAGCGAGCGCGAAATCACTCGCTTCGGGGCTCGCAACAAAACGGGGCGGCTGTCGATGCTGATCGACAGCTCGTCCCGTTTTGTAGGCGGGAAGGGGGGGGTGGCTGGCCAAACGGAGGTGTTCCCGAAGGAACGCCTGCCGTTTGAGGGCGGCCCTACTGACATCACTTGTGATGTCAGTAGTGAGCTTCCTGCTCAATTAGAGCAGGAAGCTCACTGGGGCTTGCGGGAACGAGACCCTACCACAAGGGTCTCGTCGCAAGCCTGATGGTCGCGACCATCACCTGGCCGCTCGCAAAAGCTGTGGGTTGTCACCCACAGCTTAACGAGCAGCCTGGAGGCCAGCACAAAAAAAAATACCAGGCCGCCCAGATTCAGAGCGAACGCTCACAAAGAGCGTCCAGCTCTGAATCGGGACCTAAATACTCAGGATTAGTATAGCACAATAAGATGCATTTATTTTAAGAAAAAGTTGCATGGTACGGCCAAGTCACAAAGTCAGTGATCGGTATATGTAGACACATCTGTAGATGCGTTTTAAAAACGTAAACTCAAGAAAAAACAGTCAGTGCCAATGTTATCTCCTTCCTCTGTTCCAAGTGTCTATTGAGTTTGAGATACTTGTAATTTGTGTTCAGCATTTTCCTTCTTTGTAGTTCAATTTGCAGTCCCATAGGATTTCCTATAGGTACGGGTGGTGTTGATATATATTTTATGGGTGCCATATATATTGCCATTTGATGGTGACTCAGTGAGGGAAATTCTCTTCTGTCTCTTGTGTTTATTTACCGAGAACTCCCTTCGAAATGACTGGTAGGCTTGTGCAGCATTTGATTGCTCTGGTCTGCCATCAGTACCATTGGACTTTGCACATTCAAGATGACACATCCATTCAGTGTGTAATGTGGAAAAACACAACCTTTATCATTAGCTACAGTGACACAACTACTGCATGACCATTGTAGCTTTCAAAACAATATGAAATTAGATTTGGCTGTCAACGGTTCTCCTTTAAAGCGAAGTTAATAAGAAACATATACTGGTAAAACGTGTGCCGTATTAAAGACTTCACAGGCCTTAACGCAATGATAAATCTTTGCATCTAGTCACACAAACTGAAATGTTAACTGCTTAATGAGGAAAAAGAGGAGGTGCTCTTTTTAGTTTTTAATTCATTACTTGCGAGAGACAGCAATGGGTCTGCCAAGAGTTTTTTCCTAGCAATGCAAACGCGTATATTCTTGCTCGGATTCACAACCTCATTTGTTTACCGACTCCTTGGAGTGCTTGGTATTATGTCAGTTGCTTCCACAGTTGGAGTCTGGGCGTGCCTGGCTCTTGCAGGCTCACCCTGCAGTATTTGGGTCACACAGCGCCCCAAGTAGTACAATAGAGCCAGGTGGGAAGTCTATTTCCTAGCTCACAAGTGTCACGTACAGCTGTTCAATCACATGTGCTGCTGCTCAGCTGTCTGACATGTGACAACTCACTAATGGACAGTCTGGTCCCTGAGGAATCCCTCACAACCTTAAACGTTTTTCTAACAGCGGTCGTTATTCTATAAGGGTCACAAGTGCAGTTTTTTATGTTCTGCATTGCAATAAAAAAAAACATGACAAAAAGACACAGTATATTAATACAAGACCAGCAGCCTGTGGCAGAGAGAACCTTATAATGGGGGAGATTTATCAAGTCTTGCAGAGAGATTAAGTACCAACCAATCCGCTTCTAACTCATGTTACAGGCTGTGCTAGAAAATGACAGAAGCTGATTGGTTGCTATGAGCAACTTCTCTATTTATTTCCAAGATTTTGTAAATCTTCTCCAATATGTCTGTTGAACCAGGAGGGGGTTTAGTGTTCTAGTCAGCTTTGTACAACGTTAAAGTAACGCGGGCTATACATTTTCTGATCGGTGGGCATCGATGATTGGAGATCCGTCGGGGAATCAAAGAAATTCTGCATGTTAGAAGTTCCTGATCCCGATCATTTTGTGGTCCTGGATCGGCAAATTAGGGAAATCCAACATGTTGGATTTCCCCGATACCCAGGCACCAGGGGATTAGCGAATGACTGCAATCAGTCGCATATGTATGGCCCCTTAAGACGACAGTCTTGAGTAAGTGACTTAAGGCCCCCATACATCAGTGACGAATTGTTGCAATTCCCCGATCTCCCAACGCCTGGGTCAGAGCATCGGGGAAATAAAACATGTTGGATTTACCAATTTCCACCGCAAACGATTGGGATTGGCATATGGAGGATTTTTAGCGTACAGAATTTCCCAGCTTCCCCGACAGATCACCAATTATCGATGCCCTTCGAACGGCGGATTGGTATCGGGGAATTGTGCCGCAGATGTATGGGACTCTTTAAATGGCGCCTTGACTAATACTGTAGTGAAGTACAAAACTTTTTTTGCTCTTTAATTAATGATTTAGTATGCTATTAGCACTGCTTGCTATGGTAACAGGATTTGTTATTACACACCCTAGTGAACCTGAAGCATTTAGTAGAAAGGTTCCTGCCCTTAGCTTCCATCTCAAACATTAACTTGTCACCATGTCTGTGCTTGCATGCTGTGCTCCGGTTGGCCAGCCATAAATTCCTTCTGCTTAAGTTTTCGGTGAACCCGCTCCTCAGATTTTTTTTTTTTTGTAGGATGTAAATGATGATTTGAGAAATGTGTTCATATTGAGCTACTGTACTGTTGCCACACAGTGTGCAGTTTGTATGTAGGTGTACCTTGGTTAACAAAACACATGGACTCTAATGCTGATCTTTACTGTAGGCAGTTCCTTTTTTTTTTTGCTCTTGTATTCTCAGTTCCTGATGAAGATTGGTCATCTTAGAACATTAGTTATTTGCTTTTGGTTTTATGTTTTGTGCTCCTAACAAAATGTAGCCAAAGCAAGACAGCCCATATTTGTTTAGTATGTAGCTGGAATTTATGATGTAAAATAGATTTTTTTTTAGAAAACAAAATTATTATGAACCTTTGGGAATCTTTCCCACTTCCAGGCTGATCTGTTATGGAGAAATACATGCAGATTTGTGATGTGCGGTTTCCTTTATCTTCCATAGAACAACATTCTGACAATAGGGGGTACATATTTCTGCCCTAGAACAACATGCTGACAATAGGGGGTACATATATCTGCCCTAGAACAACATGCTGACAATAGGGGGTACATATATCTGCCCTAGAACAACATGCTGACAATAGGGGGGTACATATATCTGCCCTAGAACAACATGCTGACAATAGGGGGTACATATATCTGCCCTAGAACAACATGCTGACAATAGCAGGTACATATATCTGCCCTAGAACAACATGCTGACAATAGGGGGTACATATATCTGCCCTAGAACAACATGCTGACAATAGGGGGTACATATATCTGCCCTAGAACAACATGCTGACAATAGGGGGTACATATATCTGCCCTAGAACAACATGCTGACAATAGGGGGGTACATATATCTGCCCTAGAACAACATGCTGACAATAGGGGGTACATATATCTGCCCTAGAACAACATGCTGACAATAGCAGGTACATATATCTGCCCTAGAACAACATGCTGACAATAGGGGGTACATATATCTGCCCTAGAACACATACTGACAATAGCGGGTTACATATATCTGCCCTAGAACAACATGCTGACAATAGGGGGTTACATATATCTGCCCTAGAGTAACATGCTGATAATAGGGGGTACATATATCTGCCCCAGAACAACATGCTGACAATAGCGGGTTACATATATCTGCCCTAGAACACATACTGACAATAGCGGGTTACATATATCTGCCCTAGAACAACATGCTGACAATAGGGGGTTACATATATCTACCCTAGAGTAACATGCTGATAATAGGGGTACATATATCTGCCCTAGAGTAACATATTGCAAATAGGGGGTTACATATATCTGCCCTACAGTAACATGTTGCGATTAGGGGGTACATATATCTGCCCTGGAGTAACATGCTGCAAATAGGGGGTACATATATCTGCCCTAGAACAACATGCTGCAAATAGGGGGTACATATATCTGCCCTAGAACAACATGCTGCAAATAGGGGGTACATATATCTGCTCTATAGTAACATGCTGACAATTAGAGGTACATATAGCTGCCCTAGAACACCTACTGAGACTTTGGGGTTCATATATCTGCCCTAGAGTAACATTCTGCAAATCGAGGGTACATATATCTGCCCTAGAGTAACATGCTGACAATTAGAGGTACATATAGCTGCCCTAGTACATCATGCTGAGAATTTGGGAGCACATATATCTGCCTCAACATACCGAGAATTCGAGGTTCATACATCTACCCTAGAGTAACATGCTGGCAATTGGAGGTACATATATCTACCCCAGAATAACATGTTGGCAATTGGAAGAACATATATCTGCCCTAGAGTAACATGCTGAGATTTGGAGGTACATATATCTCTCCTAGAATATTATACTGACAATAGGGGGGGGGGGTATATATCTGTCCTAGAGTAACATGCTGAGAATAGAATATGTCCTAGAACCAAAAACAAATATTTTATATATTTTTGAAATTAATCTAGATTGTTTTCATAATTTATTTGTATGTGATATAAAGATATTGATACTTTTTCTCTTTTGTAAACAAAATAAAGCCAAACAAAACACAGACCCTGCTAAAAGTGCAGCATCAAAGTATTGTTAATAATGATGATAATCAGTAGATTTCAGTAATACTAGATGATACAAATTTGGAGGGGAGTATTCAATAATTTTTTGCAAGCCTAATCGGAGCAACAATTGAATTGCTCAGTCACTTTTAGGCACGCAAAAAACAATTAAATTCCCCCAAGAATATCTATCGCTGATAGTGTAATGTCTTCCATGTATAGATATACCAGGGTGGATCAATAAGTAAGGTATCAAGTCCTCTCACGTGTGTAATGTTCTCTATTCTATTCTAATTTCCACCAGGCCAGAGCAGGTAGACCCTGACCACTGCTTCTTCTATCAGTCATACTGTCCCAACATTAGTTGTATGATGGTGTGGCTGGCAGAACCATGAGTTCTGGCCCTTCTTCACCCAGAATAATTTCTGATATCCTGTGTATAGTTTGCCTGTAAGTGGCAACCTTATGACATGCCCACTGTGAGCAGGTGTCATTTTCACCCATTGTTTTCCATCAATGTGTATTTTTTTGCCATAAACACTAGGGGGGACTGGTACTATTGGTTTTCCAGTTTGCTTGTTTGGAAGAGCACCACACTTTGAAGGGGGTCTGTTCCCTCCTCACATTGAAGTGTATGATATTTGACGGAATTATTATTATTATATTTTATTTATAGGGCGCCACAAGTGGTCTGCAGCGCTGTACATACAGCAAAGGGTATACAGAACATTACATTACAATACAGTAACCAAAATATAAACAGAACACAAGTAACAATTAGCAACACAATTCTCCATACACAGTACAGCTCTGATGGTGAAGGCTGTCATAGAAGTGCTAGTGAAAAAGTCTGTGAGACAGTGGGGAGGAGGACCCTGCTCTTAGGAGCTTACAATCTAGGGGGCATGTCCTTACATTTTGTACAGGAGGATTCTAATCTGACACAAATGTTCCCCCGGAACATTTCAATAGGAAATGTATTTGCAAGTCAATATAGCATGCTTTTGTGAAATTTCCGACATACTTTACATATCCTAATTTCAGACTTCAAACCTCTGGTTACTTCTTGCACACTGCCATACTAAGCTTACACGTGATTTTATTTTTGCTTTCTAGGGCTCCTGAGATCATTTTGGGGTTGCCGTTTTGTGAAGCCATAGACATGTGGTCGCTGGGCTGTGTGATCGCTGAGCTGTTCCTAGGATGGCCACTATACCCAGGAGCATTGGAGTATGACCAGGTATGAAGGGGGTTACAGTGTCCTGTAGAGGTTTATGTGTGCAGATGATTTTTGTTACAGAGACTGTTTACAATTCGCTTCTTATTTGCTTTTTCATTCAGACATTCATTACTTTAGAAAGCTTCTACTGAAGCGCTTGGGGCTATTGCTTACATAGAGTGCTCTAGGTACACACTCCCAGCAACCCTATTTATTGCACTGCTCTGCATGACTGCGTAATAAACAACCTGTAAATAGGATCACCAGGGAGGGGAGGGGGGGGGATTACTCTTCTCTTGAGAACTGGCAATCTTTATGTGCCAAGTAAAACCACACGTAAGGCTTGCTGGTACCTCATGTGATTCATGTATGTATAAGCCATGTTGAGCTCAAAGGAGAGAAACATAATCTCTTATATTATTAGCTAGTTTCCTATTTTTATTTTATTTTTTGTAGCCTGTCCCCTGTTCCAGACATCAAGCTTTGATACCTATGCCCCTAAAACTGTTAAAGCAACATAATTACAAAGGAAACGCCAGGAACAGTGTAATTTAGTATAGCCATAGTGAGCCAGATAACTGAAAACCCCAAATCTTATGTGTTTTTCGGGTAACTGATTTCTCGCCCGGTGTGCGTCTATCATTTTGTTATTATGAGACGATTGTTAATCCCAGTGTTTATGGACCCCTAGCAGTGCCTCTAGCAGCTCTTTCTCTGTGGCTGAAGGCCCAGTGATGTATCATCAGATAGCACCCCTTGGATATAAGGTAACAGGTGGAGGCTCCTAATGTTACTAAACACAGTGTTGACGAATTGATTCAAACACAGTGCGTTCAGTTAATTATTTACTAAGCTAAATACCATCTAGTTCTTAGTGCCTCAGCTGTGTTTAAAAAAACAAAACACAACCACCGCCCACTCACAAATAAACCTTTGACTTTCCTATACAAATATGGGGTGTTGGGGCAATTTACGGACAACCAGCACTTTGCAAACAAGTCCACGCATCGCTCTTGTCTATGAATGAGAAGGAGACGTAATGTCGGATAACAATCGCTGGGGACTAGTGAATCCATTGTTCTTGTTTAGTCATCAGTGGAATATCTATCAGACTGATGGTTATGTAAACTGATGTCCCTGTATTAACAGGTCTGGAAAATGTATAAAAATGTTACGCATGGAATCTTTACAATGGACCGTTTGTTTTTCCTCTGTGTTACTTTTTCAAACTTAAACGTTTATTGTTATGATCAAATGATAATCGTAATGATGATGATAATAAACTCATTTTAAACATGTTTCCAGGACACTTGGTGTCTTAGGGAAAAGAGACAACACCTGTCATTGCCGTATTATTGTGGTGAGGTCACTGCTGTACAGTAATCTTCAAAACACAGAATGTACATTTAGAATAATTGTATTTTGTATGAAAAGCAGAAGTCTGTAATACATTTCCTCATCAACATCAGCTCTGAGCTAGCTTAAACGCACTTCCTTTTATTGCTAACATTTACTGTTAACATTGTACAAAACCCAAGAATGAAGTCATCAGTTTTAATGTGTTCTGCATTGATGACCCTCATATCACCATACATGATACTGTAAAACCTTCTTTCTGTTCAAAATCTGTACATTTATCACCATTCGTTGGTGTTCAGGGCATTCAAACTATTTATGTGCTATTAACTCACATCCCTGATTTATATGTCTATGTCCAATGTAAAGCATATTTTTAAAAGTTTCACGATGGTTAATGCGAAAAACTAAAATTTAACATTACATTATTTGTTGAGTCCCTGTAATACTTTTACTGCTGAGTATTGACCAAATATTTATGATATTTATCTCCAGATCCGATATATTTCCCAAACTCAAGGGATGCTGGGAGAACATCTGTTAAACGTGGGTACAAAAACGTCCAGATTCTTCTGTCGTGAACCAAATGCTCAGTACCCTGCCTGGAGGCTAAAAGTAAGTGACCCGTTTACCCTGTCACCTGAGGCTTTGTCATGGAGAACAGGGTAACAGCGCTGTTTCATCTGAGCCTGGTGCAGGAGCCTGAAGGGAATTGTGGGGTTCCGTCCAGCGACTTGTATTTGTACCCACAGTTCAACCCCTGAACTCTGCTATAAATAGCAATCACGCAGAATGTTCAGAACACAGTTATTATATTACATTATTATATTATATTACACGTCCTTTTGTTTTCTTCTCATCCAAACTGGGTACTAGCTCAGATAAATGTACACTCCGTACTTTATGACCTAATGAAATAACTTTTCAACCGTGGAGAATAAGAGAGAAGTTGCTCCATTCTATACTTCATTAGAGGTTGTGTCTAGCTTACGCCTAAATTTCCGAGATCGCTGTGAACCTGCCCAATATTTTCGAACGGCAATCATTTAAATGGTTGATTTAGTGTAATAAATGATTGCCACTTGAATACAATTCACAAGCTATTCCTTTTCCCCCATTGTGTGCCTCAGAAACCCATAGGGCCATATTAATTTAGGCTGCGAAAAATCGTTATCTGCGATAATTTATCACCGATGACGTCCTTGTCGCCATTTTCACTTTTCCCCATGTTCAATTTAAAATACTTTTCGCAGGTGCGAAAAGTCTTTATCAAAAACAAGGGATAACTTTTCACCATAGAATAGGTGGCGATAAAAAGTGCAGAATTAGGGTTTTGGGGTGTGGACTTAAAAAAAAAAAAGTACCCTGCACCCCTTGGAATGTCCCCTAAAAGTAATCTGTCAAAATTTTTTTTTTAAAAGTTCAATAGGGGGCGAAAAAAAAGGTTGGGGGGCAAACTTAAAAACTTGCGAAATAGACTCAGGGGGGTTCCCCAAGTATGCGGCAGGTGTTTTTTTGGTTGTGGTTGGTTGTGTGCGCCATGTGGATTTTTGAAGAATTTTTAAGTTCTCTTTAGGGACTTACAGATGTGCTTGCACCCATTTTCATGTACCACAAATTTGATGGGACTATTTATTTTTCCCAAAAAATTAAGCTAAATGCTATTCTTCACCACTATCTCAAAGGCGCAAAAAAACACCTGTTGAGACCATTTAAAAACCCCAAATACATTCAGCAAGGCAATTCGTGGGTACCCATAGTGAATCCCCATGTCAGACCATCTTTTTGGGGGGTGACAGGCTGATTTCCCCAAAAGTGACAGGACTTTTCGCTACTTACTTTTCTGCCGGGTCGCCGATTCCAAATTGAATACGGGGATACTCGGGCACACGCCCGATACTTTATCCCCGTCAAAAGCTCCGATAACGGCGAAAAGTCCGGCAACGGACTTTTCGCCTGTAATTGAATATGGCCCTAAGCCACATTTCAGTTGAAGATGCAGCTAATTAGAAATGAGGAGTTCTGTATATGTAACATAAACTAATCATCAGTAAAAGGGATTATCTATACTGTTTGGAGAGATGATATACCTGCATTCGCCTCCTCTAGCCTGTGGTTATTTGTTTAAGGATGGATTTCAGAGGAAAAATAATTTTCTATCAAATCTCCCTTAAAAACCACTTGACATCTCCTCTGGCTCTGTACTACCCCAATGATTTACATGCAGTGTTCCCATGTCGGGTAGGTGTTTGTCATGCTCAATGCCTTTTTGCTTTTCTTTTTCACAAAAACAGACCTTGGAAGAGCATGAAGCTGAGACGGGAATGAAGTCTAAAGAAGCCAGGAAGTATATTTTCAACAGTTTGGAGGACATAGTGCATGTAAGTAGCTGAAGCGCAGCCGTATGCGATTGGTCGCTGCGCTTTTCACAGCACCGTTCTTTCACAGCCGTTACTTGTCATGTTCTGAATTGGTCGCAGTGAATGAATTACATGGGGGTGGGGTGGGCTTTACACTGAGACTAAAGGGAAAGAGATTCTGTTGTCTTATGCTGCATTGTATGCTGGTACTTAACACCATAAAGGAAAACACCCTTTGTTTGGGTTCTGAGTAAAACAGATACATCATTATGTATTTGTTCACGCATTTGGAAATGATAAATGGTTAATTTGCTTTATAAAATGTCCGTAAACCATTTGATTCAGCCCAGTTTATAGCCAGACAGGCCACAACTTCGTGAAAAGCAGTATGGATTGTTCTTCACTTTTTTGATAACCATTTGCAAACAAAAATCCAATTTCTGGCCACGTTTACACCTGCAGATCTCTCTTGGTTTTACTGACCCTTCGTCTCTTTACAAGAATCAAATCATCCAAAAACGCAACATCTTAATGCTGATAAATACTGCCTCTGTAACTTGGGCATTATTTTGTACCCAGAGTATTGAGAAAGTGTCTTGTCCAGTGGTCCTCAGGACCCCACACAGGTCCCATTTTCCAGGTCACCCAGCAGGTGCACAGGTGTAGTCATTACTCACTGACACATTTTAAAAGATCCACAGGTGGAGATAATTATTGCACTTTTGATTCTGTGAGCAGACCTGGAAAACATGCACTGTTTGGGGTCCTGAGGACAGTGTTTGAGAACCTGTGGTCTAAACTATATGAAGTATTTTGCAGGAATTACAGGGGTGGGGCGAACACGTCCTTTCCATTCAGAGAGTAGCGCTTTCTTTAAAGTTTGCTCCTCTCTTAATAAGAATGATGTTTTAGCTGCTCCACCTTGGAGGGGACTCCCACAACCTATATTTAAGATGACTCTTTTTAGGCTATTGTGTAATTCTCACTACATGGATAGAGTGGCCGCCTTTAATGCGCACTAGAATCTACTATCATCTTATTTTGGAGATGTATCAAACTTTCAAGACAGATAAAGTGAAGAAGTTGGCCATAGCTACCAAACCGCTTCTAACTGTCATTTTATTAACTGTAGGGTCTATTTACTAAGCCTTGGATAGAGCTAATGTACCAGCCAACCAGCTCCTAACTGCCGTTTTTCAAACAGCCTGCAACATGGCAGTTAGGAGCAAATTGGCTGTTACTTTAGCACCTTTCACTTTGTCCATCCAAGGCTTAGTAAATAGACCCCTCTGTTAGATAAATGACAGGAGCTGATAGGTTGCTAGGAGCAACTTCTCCATTTTCTCTCTCTCCAAGGTTTGATACATCTCCTCTTTTGCGTTTGATTCTGTTCGCATTACTGATATTCATTTGATATGTTTAAATGAGCTTTTTTTTGTCTTAATCTGAACATAGAATGTGCAGCAAGGATTCATGAGATGTGTTATCACCTATTAAATATGAAGTCCTGCAAGGATTAGAAATGGTATACCAATCCAGTCATCTTGTTGTTAAGTGCTATGAAAGGAAACCGGTCATTTAAAAAATATAATAATAATAATAATCTATATACAACAGTTGGAGAATCATCTCTAATTGCCACATCTAACAAACAGTCCAAACATCTGCCTGACCTGTCTGAGTCAGTACATTCATATCTTTAGGAACATGTCAGCGGTCAGCACTGGCTCCACCTTATCATTTACTAAAGTTTGACCTAGATCTGTCACTAATGCTGAAAGAAAAATAGGAGGATGTAAGCCCTGACAGCCCATATGCTGCTAAATGGCAGCTCCTGCGATCCTCAGTCAGTCATTCATTGGGATAATTGGTGGAATAGGTCTGTAAAGTGGCGATTTTATTATATAGCATTTTCACTTTATAGGCCTGCCCAAACTGTTCCTGTGACTTTTACTAAATAAATTGTTGTTTTTTTTACCAGTTTCTTTCCCTGACGATCAGTGACACTTTTTATAGAGTTAGACCAAGTTGTTTGGTTTCATTGCTGTGGAATATGAGACCGCTCTCGCTGTACTCTCTAAATCTGATACAGCTATATAAAGAGACATAACCCCTGGGTAACAATAAATAACTAACTGCCCGGTGACATAAGTGGCTGAAAAATCTCAGAAGGAAGCAAAAAACTTAAAGCAATATAGGTAGTAAACATTGCAGGAGGACTTTGCAGAAATCAGTAAGTTCACTTGCAGGTGGAAACTCCCTTTTCGTTTGGCAAGTGTCATTAATAAAGAACAAAAACAATGTACAGTCTAATAAAAGTATTGCTAACAAGTCGTACATTTTTGTTTACGGTCATGAGTAGAAGAGGCAATAAGAGCAGAGAGGGTCATTTTGTCCCCAGCATCTGACAGAGTCTGACTTCTGATCACAGGTGAACATGGTGATGGATTTGGATGGTAGTGACTTGATGGCGGAGAAAGCGGATCGGAGAGAGTTTGTGGGCCTGTTGAAGAAGATGGTGATGATTGATGCCGATGCGAGAATCAGCCCGGATGACGCTCTCAGCCACTCTTTTGTTAGCATGAAGCACCTCCTCGATTTTCCCCACAGCAACCAGTAAGTCGCCAGCATCACCTATGATAAACGCTAGTTGTTTATTTTTCTTAAGCCACAACATAAACTCACAATTGGCAGCCATCGTCATTTAGTGCCCGCACCGTGATGTGTGATGCTGGGGACACACTAGATGATGTGTACCCAGCCTGACATTGGCAGCGGGGGAGCCGGCATCAGCAAGTGCGCATACATACTTGCCGATGCAGGCAGCGACGGAGTGACAGCGGGGGTCATGCTATGCATTCGGCAGCATGGTCCTCGCTAACTACACCCCCCCATCGGCCCTGCATGTGGGGCTGATTGCGGCTGTCGCTGACGACCCGCGGAGCGCGCATCGTCAGCGACATAGTGGGTAAATACTAGACAATGTGTACGATATGTTGGTCTGATCCGCTGGATCAGACGACATATCGTCTAGTGTGTACCCAGCCTAACAGACCTTTCCTGCAGTTAAGGGCCATAGAAGGGTTGGGTATGGAAGACTGGCAGTCGGGATGCTGGCTGTCAAAATACCACCAGCGGCATCCCGATCCTGAGAATCCCAACAGAGGCTCCTTTAAGTATACTAACCCTCCCCCCTTCACTTCCTAACCCTCCCCGCTTAGTGCCCAACCCCCCCCCCCCCCCCCCAGGTTTAGGTGCCTAATCCTAACCCCTCGCGGTGCCTAATCCTAAATCCCCCCCACGGCTACAAGCTAACCTGGCTCGCTATACTTGTGTTCGGGATGTGGGCTGTCGGTATTCCGGCGTCGCCATCTTAACTGATGTCAGGATTCTGGCGCCGATGTTCTGGACACTGATCAGGATTGCGGCGCCGGGATTTTGACCGCCGGGATCCCGTGCGGTGGTAAACTGACTACATCCCCCATTGAAAGCTGTTGAAAAAACACGCCTTGAATAACGATAATGAGATTTAATGTCTAATCTGCCTTATAGAATTTAAAATAGCATTTACAGTCTTTCCTCTCAATAGGGATTTGTCTGGCCCTGTTTAGAGAGTGTCAGAGACTTAATTGACAGAGGGGTCATACGTGTAGACACTTGTCTGATGTTTGACGGGCCTCACACACTGAGCAGGCACAGGCTGATCGCTACTGCAGCAGGCAAGGAATCCTGCTGTATATTGTCATTTTCATTTATATTGCAAGTCTCATAGAACAGGCTACTCAACACCATAAAGTTCAACGGTGTCTTATTTGTTTATTGGTTAACATTATTATTTTTCTACGTTGCATTCAGCAGATCTTTTGTTGTTTTCTTGCTCAAAAAATGTCCCTTTAACGACTTGACATTTTAATATTGATTTTTTTTTTTTTTTTTTCTTTTGTTGGTTATTAAATGTTGACATTTCCGAACCGTTTGTGTGCAGCAAAGTACACATTGGAAGTATCTACATGTACCTGGCTGCAAACCGCACACTGCGTATGTTAGGTGGAAGCCGTGTGTGAAACAAATAATGGAAATGAAATGCATCTGAGCAGCTACTTGAGACTGGAAAGTCACAGTCGGCATTGCGCCTGTCAAAACCGGTTCCTTTACTTCGTCAAAGTCTGTTATCCTGTCTGCTGCGAATTCCCGGCCTCATTATCCAATGATAATAAGGGGGAGCCAGTATTTACATAACATGTCAACTGGAACATGTACAGTAGATTGAACATGGAAAATGTGACCGCAGTGAAATATTTACTGAAGAATCAGTGCACAGTAGCATTGTTAAATAGGTCATAGCTGAAGTATTGATTAAACAGGCAAGACAGATGGCAGCACTGGGATTTATCCCTTTGCTGCTGCTGGTGATTCGGCTGGAAGTGAAGGGGTTGTTGTAAAACTGCGCCATCCTCTTGTCATCGAATGCAGAGCAGAGAGCTGCCAAAATCCTCGTCACTGAGGGGTATTGTGCAGAAACGTAGGAGGGATTACCAGCATACGCCACATCACCACACCCACAAATGCCCAAGGGTTTGTTTTCCCAGTGGGAAAGAGGCAAAACACCAAAATAACATTGGTCCTCGTGTGCCAGGGACATTTTATAGCCGATGGTTTACTTTTAGACGGTAGACGCCATTTAAAGTAACGCTGTTTCGGTCAAAACATATTTGTACCAGAACGTAAAACGACACTTTGTGTAAAAATTATACTAAAACCTATAAAGAAAACACTGTGTGGTGATTTTAGATGGGTAACAGGTATATAAATCGATTGACGAGTATAATGAATGCAGGGTGATTATTGTTTGGTTTAGTTAGGTGTCATAATATCTGTCTTTAAAACATTTACAATATTCTGTACAAAATAATCACAAATGTTTTCTTTATTTTTTTTTTTTTTACTTTCCAAAAGTGTGAAATCGTGTTTCCATATAATGGATGTTTGCAAGTCTCGTCACAATTTGTGTGATGCAGCTAACCGCAATAAGACGTCAGTCATGAGACCGGTCTCCTCAGCCAACGCGGCTAACGTTTCAGCCGGTTTCACCAAAATTGGCAATGTTAGGGGTCAGGTGCGTATTTCAAACACTACATTCCGTGCCTTTAACTGCTGTTCCTCTGTTAGAACCAGTGCTTCATAATACAGTATTACCTGGCTCCATTCTCGTATAGAACAGTTGGGTATTGGGTTAACACCCCCCCACGCCTCCTAAACATCGCTGTGTAGCCTCAAATAGAAACTTTGTTACTGTCAACATGTTTTTGACGCAAATCGTTACATATGTTATGTTTTTTTAAACAGCTAGTTTAGTGTGTGTCCCGCACTGTATACATCTAATGGTGGACTCCCATGCCAGCTTTAGCAGGAGTGATTACTGTGATTATTATACATTATAGACCGTGCCATATCCTCCGTAAGACGTTGAGGCTGTGTACTGTTTTCACTAGCATATAATTAATATGGTCAGTTATAGCACATGGTGACTGTTTATGTAGAGTGCAGAGGACTGTTTAGAATACCTGTTTTCTGCCATGTTCTTCTAGCTGGTGCTATTTAAACATATTTATAGTGGGATTAGTTGTATCACTCAGTCTGCTAACAGTGATGTGTTCTGAAATGACTGTGGTGAACTTTAACATTGCGTTTCCAGTTTCGGTATGAACAGTGAGCTCCCTTGTGGCTGAGTTTCAGTCTGCATCTAAGGCTCTGTCATGAAGGGGGATTTTATATGAGCACTTCTTTGGAAATGAGTATTGTGCGGATATTGACATTAGATGCGTTCTCAGGCTTCTGTGTTTATTGACTAAAAATTGATTTTCTTGCCATTTACTCTTCACAATGTTTAACTTTTCTTTTTTTTTTTCTTTTTAGGCTTTAACAACATCGGGGCATTCGGTCATACACCACGGGATACCAGTGCAGGCAGGAACTGCTCCATTTGGTTGCAACGATGCTTTTCAGCAGACTCTAATACTTTGCCCCCCAACCATACAAGGTACAGTATGCAGTCAGCTAGGTGTAATATAAAGTTATAGCACTAACGTCTGTGCTTTAATGTTTCACTGTGCTTTTTCTGAACTGAAATTGCCTGTATGACTGGTTATCAGGGCTAGTCTCTTCAGCTATATCTGTCACTTTACGACAGTGGTGGGGAACCCTGGTACTCCAGCTGCTGTGGGACTACATATCCCAGCATGCACTGCCACAGTTTTAGCAGTCCCTAATGGCAAAACTCTGGCAGTGCATGCTGGGATATGTAGTCCCACAGCAGCTGGAGTGCCAGGGTTCGCCACCACTGCTTTAATAACTGCAATAACTGCAGCTCCTTAGAAACCATTTGTTAAGGGGGGTATCCACTAGACGATTAAGTTGAACGTTAACGATAAAATCGTTCGGACATCGTTTGAAAATCGTTTGAAAATTTGGTCTTTTAGACATCTATCATCGTTCAAACATGCTGGTCAACCTGACAATATCGTCAGGTTCAGCATGTTTGCAGATGATTGATTGTGCCTGCACTGAACGACATATCGTTCAGTGTGGCCACTGTGCGGTGTAGTGAACGACTGAACGATATCGTTATTGTTCAGTCTTTTCACTGTCTGGTAGTGGATACCTGCCTTTAGTGTTTATGCACTGCGTCGCTGACCATCGCCCTGTAATACCATATATATGTGATTGCACTGGATAGTACTATGTAGACGATCTTCATAGGAGAGTGATTCCGCCATAAACCTCAATAAATATCTCCAATTCTGACTATTTAACTCCTTTAGCTTTCGGATTCCATTGTAATCAAACCATGCTATTCATTCTTGCAGGAATCCCACCAAACCACGGCAAGCCCACAAGTTACTCTGTGAGAGTAGACAATGCAATGCCCCTAGTCACACAGGCTCCGGCCATGCAGCCCCTGCAGATAAGACCTGTCCTCTCCCAGGTGAGTGTGTCTGTGTGCTGTAAAAGGTTTATATAGGAGACAATGCTGTAACTGTCATTCTATACTGCTGCCAGCATTGTATTTAATGCCGCCTTGCTTATTATCACCGTTAACCCTTACAGCACACGTGGTCGAATGGAACACAGCCAATACTGGTTCCGGCCTGGCAACAGGTGACAACTGTGGCACCGACAACTACAACTCTTGCTTCTGATACCATGGCTGGACCACAAAGAATCGGAGACTGGGGGTAACGTCTAACACTTTTCTCTTCAATGTGTTAAACTGGTTCTAGCAAGCTGCGGATCTCTAGGTGTGGGTGAACTACAAGTCTCTGCATGACTTGTTGAGACTTGTACTTCAGCAGCTGGAGATCCACAGGGTCACCTACCTGTACTTAAAATCATTCGTACACAGATGGGTCAAGTTTCCTATTACATCTTGTCATTTTATTTTACATAGGAAGGTGATTCAGCACGGAAACCATTACAGCTCAGTGATTTTGCAGCCTCTTTTAACCAACCAAATGACACTGTCGGGCCCTCAGCCCATCAGTTTAGGCATCGCACATGTGGTGTGGCCCCAGCCTGCTGCTAATAAGAGGAATAAAGTTTGTCAAACCAGGTACGAAGCAACAAACTTTCCATAACACCATGCTTTTGATGTGATTCTGTGGCGATCTTTACCAGGTGCCTCCACTGATCTCGTGCTCTCTGTTTACAGGAGTAACACAATACAGGACACGGCTGTCCACAGTAAAGCACTTATCTCTCCAAAGATCCCAAACAGCGCAAAGACCACAGAGCCCGAAAGTTGTGCATTACCACAGGACAATCAGAACTCAGAGGAGCGGGAAGGAGATTCTTGTAAGGCACCCGAAAGGCCGACTGTAGATGTTTCCAGTCAGCAGAGGCAACCGATTGTAATAGCGGATTCACCGAGCCCTCCAGTGAGTGTCATTACCATTAGCAGTGACACAGATGAGGAGGACTCTGCACAGACGCACTCATTGAGAGAGTAAGTGTTTGCTTTTCATATGAGACTGTTGGAGAGCAAAGATGTGCTATAACTGAAGATTAAAGCTGGGCACAGACAGGAGCGGTGTCGTTCTGATCTGGCCAAACCGGAACGACAAATTGCGCAGTGTGTAAGCATGATATGCGCTCTCCCGCGTTTGCATGCGACGTCCTCAGGTTTGATGTGCTGCACAACTAACCTGACACTATCGCATGCGGCACCATGCAGTATAATGGCCATGCAGTATAATGAAGGATAGAACGAGTGATCATTCCGTCGCTCATTACATCGTACTGATGTGTACCCGGGATCCGACATATCAGCTGGGTACACCTCGCTCAGTGTGTACCCAGCTTTACTTTAAGGGGAAGTTAAACCCAAGCATGGAAATTTGTAATATGAACATTGACTAAAGACATGATGAGGTATCCACTTAGCGATTTAGCCAAGCGATCGCACGATAACGACGTCGTTATAGTGCAATCGCTTGCAAATCGTGCATGCATCGGGCATGTTTTGGTCGTAAGCGACCAGCGATGCGCGTGCCCGCTGGTAGCTCCCGACATCAGACATCGCCCGTACATGCTGGTCAACCTGACGATCTCATCAGGTTCAGCATGTGCGGGGATGATGGATGTGCCTGGACTGAAGGCACATCACTAGATATACAAACGACAGCACGACAGCAATGTCGTAATCGTGCTCTCGTTTGTATATCTATAAGTGGATTACCCGCCTTAACTGTGCCAGGAGAGGTACCCTAGTGGGTACCACAACTGACATAAGTGAATTGAACATAAAAGGTGTTTACTGAAAAATTGTTAATTTGTAGAGATTTCATTTTTATTATGTTTTTTTTTTTTTTTTTATATAAAAGTTCCGACACTCACTCTGGTGCTATTCAGAGTTGAACACAAGCCGGCCACAGCTAAATTTGTACATTCACCTATATGCTGATTTGTACGCATCTCTGCGGCCAGACCAACCCATCTGTACGCTCATTTTGATACCTGTCTGAATAATCCGTGCGCACTTGCACCAGTCCTATACGCCGCTGAGCATCTCAGCGTAGCCCACCGTTCCGTCTTTGTGCACTTACTGAGCTTTGTGAATGCCCTGTTACATATCAGTCGCACGCACAGTGCGAAAACACACAATACATACACTGCAAACTGACGCGTTCCGTTCTGAATGAGCCCCAAAATCTGCAGTGGTTTTTTTTTTTTCACTGGCAACAACATTTTATAGCTTTATAAATGATACCGTATATAACAAACTGCTTATGGTCTTTTATTATTCAGGTGTAAAGGCAGCCTGGACTGTGAGGCTTGTCAGAGTACTCTTAACATTGACCGTGTGTGTTCCCTGAGCAGTCCGGACAGCACCCTCAGCACCAGTTCCTCAGGCCAATCCAGCCCATCTCCCCGAAAAAGACCCAACAGGTAATCCAGACACCGTCCCTGTTTATCCGCACAGATATGTACAACACACACATCTGTAACATAAACATGAGACAAAAATACACACAAGAGCACACATTAAGCTTACCGCTGTCAACATAATCATACTATGAGAGAGTTAAAAAGTAATAAACAATTTTTTTTTTCTAGTCGTACACATTTTTGTATAGTTATATATCTCCTATTTTATGGTTCAACATAAATGACATCTTTGTATGATACCTAGATGAAAAGTTCAGTTTTGTAGACCTTCCCTGCGTTGTAATTTGCCCAATTACATGACGCCAAAAGTCATTGCAAGTGTCGTAGCGTCCACCCCTGTCTCACAGAGCTTACTAGGACAGACAAGTGCTCACTGCTTTGCTATGATTGCACAGCACTGTTGGCTGAAGGCAGCTTCTCTCTTAAAGGAATTTCTTTGGGGGGAGAGGGTGTCGCTGTCCTGGGTCCCTCCCCCATTTAGCAACGTGTAGGGACCCGATTAGAGAAGTCAGGAAATTCTACTTCAGTAAACTTTCTCTTTTAAGAAATTGTTGGTTTACAATGTACCATAAACAATGCTTTTCCCTGCATTAAGTTTACTAATAATGTTATATGATTAGGTGTGTATTGCCTGTTGCCTTAGCCATCAGCCTCCCTGTATATAGGCGTTACCACAACTATGACATCACTTTGTATGGAAGGAGTCTTAAGGATACTGAATAAATTTAATGTGATCCGCTCAGAGATGTGTATCAGAAATGGCGTCATTTTTCTCTGCGCCCTTCGCAGCATATCCGATGATGAGCCCGAGAGCGGTTGCGACACAGTGGATGGATCTCCGAGTTCCGATTCCTCCGGCCACGACAGCCCATTCGTCAAGAGCAGCTTCGTCAGGGACACCAATCAGAACGCAGAGACACGAGCCTCAGAGAAAGTGGAAAGTAAACCTGCAGTCTGCACCTTAGTCGTTCCCCCCATCAGGATTGAAAACCGCAGGCTCAATTCCCATCGCGCCACCAACAAAGGTAACATCTAGATGACCTCATCCCACTAAAGTACAGGGATAAACATGACCATGGTTTAGAAATGTGTGGTGGCCAATCAAATTCATGGAACAATTTTTCAGAGCATGTTCATATTCTGGGAAACTGACAGGTGCAGTTACACCTGAGATTGACTCTGTTGGTTTTCGGATGCGTCTTGAAGTTGTCACAAAACGTATCAGAATTTAAAGTAATGTGCTAAAATCGGTCATCAATTCAGTCATTACTGGCCAGACTGGCAGCAATTATTATTACAAGGGGTAGTTGGGCACATTTAGTGCCCTCATTACAATACTGCTGAACTTAGCATGGAATCCTTATATTTTGCTAAAGCTCTTAATTCAATCGAGCGCTCTTAATCTTTGTGCTGACCTGTAAGTGAGTTACACAAATCCTTTCATTAGATTAATGTACCTTTTATTTGTAGTTTCCACTAGGATCTGCAGGGGTTTTCAATATGCTCCCCTCCAGCTGTTGTGGAACCACATATCCCAGCATTCCCTGCCACAATTTTGTTATTAGGGAATGTTAAGATTGTCTAAGGGCATGCTGGGATGTGTAGTTCCATAACAGCTGGAGAGCCACATGTTGAGCATCTCTGATCAAGAGGGTGACCTAAGCAAAATAAAAATATATTATGTACAAATCTGTGTACAATCCAGTTTTTTATGTATCCTTACATCCCAGCCTTGAGCGGTACACAAGTGTATATTTACACAGCCGCACATAGGGGACTGAGTTGGGACGAGATGTAGCCGGCATCCCGGCGGTCAGAATACTGGAGCCGGAATCCTGACCGCTGACATCCCAACGGTAAGTGTTAGGGTTAGGGGGAGGGTTAGTGTTAGGCACCAGGGGTAGGGTGGGGGGGTGTTGGTTAGGGTTAGGCTGCGGGAAAAGTGCGGTAGGGTTAGGATACTTAATCCTGTTGGGATTCTGACTGTCTAGATGCCGCTGTCGGTGTGCTGACCACCATTATCCCGACTGCCGGGATCCCGTACCCAACCCGTTGGGGCAAATCCAGATGCTTGTAAAATGCAGAATGTGATTTAGAGGTGCGAGTTAAGCAGCCGGGCCCACTCTAGTGTAACACAAGAGCTGGTCAGTATATGTACAGCACGCAGTATTTCCGCTGCTTGAAAAAAATAAAGTTACACTTTCCACTAAATCGGCGCTATAGTGAATAATAATTAAAAAAAAAAAACCTCAAGACTTTGACAATATTAAGGTGGATAGGGTACGCTCTGGGGTGCCATCGCACAGGGCACCACTGGTCAGGGGGCGTTGTTTGGGCCTATCAAATTTCTGTTTATTATCATTCTTGCTTGTAGCTTCCTCTTATTGCATCCCCAGCATCACCTGGCCTCCCCTATCTCTTCCCTGGCCTTTCCCCATGAGGCCATGGCCCTTTTTTGGGTGCATTATGTCCCTTTGAGAAATGAGGGGGGCGCCAATGCTCTTTCTGGCACAGGGCACCAAAAAGTCCAGTTACGGCTCTGCCAATGCTGTATGATTAGGCTACTTTACATTGCAAAGCTTACATCCAATTATGTTTAGTTTTCAGTAGCACAATGTCGGTTACAAGCCTGCTCATTGGTTGCGGACTAGAGTCTGTGTGCGAATTAGCCTTGTCATGACTGCCAGTTCATTTTCCTGTCTGTGCGCAAGATGGCACACTGCGTCACGCCATTGGCATTGACCGTAGGTTGCAGGACTACGGTATTAGACAGGTTTCCATATAGAATGTTTATTTGTGGAATGTATGTAAAGCAAATCTGTCACCTGGGTCTTATCGCATAGTGCCTTGTGTTCGCTTGGGAGTGGGTGTTTTGTTCAGCACACTCCGCTCTCTCGCTGGCAGGCTCCATCCAGCCCTGCACAGCAGGAGAGCTTTGAGGTATGTAGGAAGTTCTCAGGTTGGCACTCTGTATACCTCCCAGCTCTCCTGCAGGGAGGGAGCCAGCACACAGCAGCTCACAAACAGTCCTTTGATTAAATTGCTCTCTCATGATTAAATGAGGTTCTAACTACATAGGCAGAAGGTAATGACATAGTAAAGCTAAAAAAAATAATTTTAAAGATCTGGTCGTCTTATCTTAAGGCCCTGTGGGTTAATGTCAATTCTGTTTTCCAGATGTCACTTGCCATCCACTAATAAAAGGTCGGTCAGCTCCGGGGAGAAAGAACCATCCCACGGCCCTTGGGAACCGCCAGCAAAAACTTACATCAGCATTCCAGCAGCAGCAGCCTTTGAGCTTCAGTCAGGTATGTGCAGCTATATCACGTTGTCATACATAGGGTCAAGTCTGGGATTGGGTAGTCTGACCCGGCTTCTTGTATAAAATGACTGAGAGGTTTGTGGAGATCTTTACAGTGAATGCAAACGCACACTTGCTGTCTGACTCACTCTCTTAGACCTTAACTGCGTTAATACAGTCCATAAGACCTATATAAGCATCTGCTCGTGTAAGTGCAGTTTTCCTGAATCACCCACAGAAAAAAAAGGAAAGCAAACCGCAAATGTATTTAATATCAATGACTAAAACTTATCTATTTTTTCCCTAAACTGTGCATGTCACATCGTCCTATAAATATTTCCTTTCTGGCAGGTGCAACATTTCGGATCTGGACATCAAGAATGGAACGGAAACTACGGCCACAGGAGACAGCAAGCGTTCATTGCACCCACCAATCATCCTTTCACCCTTCAGCACGGGAGTCCTAATCACGGCGCAGTGCATGCACATCTTGGAGGGCAGCCTGCTCTACTTTCCTACCCAGCTTCCGCTACGCTGAGCACAGCGCCTGTGGCCCACCTCCTTGCCTCTCCTTGTACCTCAAGGCCGATTTTACAGCACCCGGCCTACAATCTGTCGCATCCAAGCGGCATTGTTCATCAAGTCGCAGTGGGCATCAACCCCAGGCTTTTGCCTTCTCCAACCATCCACCAGACTCAATACAAACCCATTTTCCCATCTCACTCGTACATCGCTGCCTCCCCTGCTTTCACGGGATTCCCAATGAGCCCAACAAAACTCAACCAGTATCCGTACATGTGAGAACTCAAGAACCCGTAGGGGAAGCTCAACGATTCAAACAGTTACTTTGAATCAGAATGAATAAAAATCAATATAAAAAAAACAAAACACATGGCTTTTAATAAAACGTTTGCCATGGCACAAGAGAACGGAAAATATTTTTTGAATCATGTAGACTTGGGTGCAATTTGAAACAATCTTGAGCTTTAAAGAAAAACAAAAATTGAAAAAGAAAAAAAAAAAATCACTTTTAATGTGTTTTGCACATTTGGTATAAATTGTCTCTGGTCCTGCTCTCTTCTATAGTAACTCTAGACAGGTGACTTACAGGAGAAGAAGTTCACTATCTCTCCTGCTATTTTTTTATACAATTGCCTTCTAACTAGTGCAAGACACGTTTTCGGGAAGCCATTCAGTGTACAGGTTTAGCGCAACAGATGCACATAATGTCAGTAGTACAGTGTACTTGTGTAAGTTTGTGTTCTGTACGTCTTGGTGTTTCATTGTTGGGTCACTTGGCTACTGAGTTGATGTTCACATTGCATGTGTCTTTTGCATGGGCAGAAGGAAAAAAAAAAAAAAAGTTGCCTAGACCTTGCTATTCAATGTTGTCGTCCTAATAATCAGCTGCATTGTAAACTGTTCCCACACATAGTGCCTTAAATATTTGAGGTTGTTAATGTTATTACTTAATATATTAATGTCAAGTTCAGCACTTAAACTTCAAATCTGCTGATATATAAATATCTATTTTTTCGAATAACTTGAGTATTTGCTCAGATAGAGGTTTGTTAATTTGTTTTGTTTGGTTGTGTGGTATGATTTTAGGTTTTCGGTGTTTTCCTTACCAACAGAGCAGCATGTTTTTTTTGCTGTAGATGAATTATAGTGTCTGGTTTTTTCAGAATGACATAGATATTTAGCGAGCGTCACATAGCCTGATAACGCTTCTCGAGGTTATTTTTCTTAGAATTAACGCTGGCTGCACGTTTTTTGGTAATCACAGTCGACAGGAACTGCAATATCGTCTAAGTGGATCCTTCATATATATATATATATATATATATATATATATATATATATTTTTTTTTATTATTTTTTTTTATCTTTTTGTCACAGCATTTGTCCAATTGGCTGGATTTTTATAGTGTCGTACCAGTGTAGAAGTTATTATTTTGAAGAGGTTACCATTACAAGCATGTGACCATGGTTGGGCAAACCACACAGTATTCAATGAATTGTATCAAGATTTATTTACTATAGAAGTTTGACAACATGTGATATTTTTATTTTTAATCTTTGTGCGTGTGCAATTTTAGCTTTCATTTTATGCATGTATCAATTTTAAAAGGCTCCTTTTTACATGATATTTACTTTTTGAGTGGTGACTGCTTATTTAATACATTCCGTCAGGGACATGAAATTATGTGCATATTTCAATATTTTTTATTTTCCAGTTTCTAAATTGTGCATCGTCCATATCGAGTTAATTTATCTGCACCAAAGACTTTTGAAATCATTCATTTCTTGTAATGAAATTTAAAAAAAAAAGGTAGCTACATTATTTTTTTTTTTTTTTTTTTTTTTGCATAGACCTAAATTATACTGTAGTATAGTGGTGGGCTTTAAGAAAAAGGTATTAAGACTAATGTTTTTAGCTTTGGGCAAGTAATAAATCTGTCATTTATCTTGAATGTATACTAGATAAGCTGCTATATATAACAGACGCCACTTTTGATAGCTGTGAACTTAGCTTCATATCCCATTTATACTTAGTCGCCTTACTTCTGTTATGAGTCTAATTATATATGAAAGTGTAGTGGGGGCTTTATTCTGATTTTTTTCGTAAATTTTTTTAGTTTACTTTTATGTTTGGCGTGTCCTATGTAACTACTGTATTGTAAATTATGAATCCTAACTGCGTATATTATTTTTGGGGTGTGTGTTTTATGCATCAGTATTTTATCTCCATAAATTTTGAGCTCATTACTGCATATAAGTGGGTGTATTAATGTAAGTTAATTTTTGTTTATGTTTTCATATTGCTGTTGTGTGTATACATTTAAAAAAATGTACCTTGCAGGCTTGATTTAACTTTTTATAATATAATTTTCTTTGAACCTAATATACAGATAAATATATATATATATATATATATATATATATATACACACAGCCATTGACTGGAATAATGAAATGTTATAGGCTGAAGGTAGATTTGGGAGTTCAGCATTTACTTTGTGTAATCCATTAACACCACTATATACAGCATTTTCCCAACTATCCATAAATTATCATTCTATACTCCGTTAACCCTTGCAGGTGCATTCTGGAGGGTGGGTCATCTTTGAAAGCCCCCTCTGAGCCACCAGATAGTGGTAACACAAGCAGTGTTTTATTTAATGAATGTTTTAACAAAAATGTGCCTATAACAAGATTTTATAAAAATATCCTAAAAATACAACAGTGTTAAAGAATAATTGTTAATGAAAAAAAATAACACAAACTGGGAAAAAAATAATAATCCAGCATTACATATTTTTTATTTTTTTTTAATACTGGAGATCGTTTTTTTCCTTCGCAAAGTCTCACTATGCATAAATGTACATTACTGTCTGATCTATTATTTCTGTACAGTTGTACACGATTGTCTTTATTCTAACCATAATTTTTTATTTTTAAACTGGTATCCGTTACACATAAGTCACATAGTTCAGTTTGTTCTTACAGTGCTTTAGAGCAAGTGGCCTTTAGGCCTTTCATCGTTGTGAGCTACAACTCCCAACATCCGCCATTCTGCACACACACAACCATTTTGTCAGTCTCATGGATCTCTGGGCAGGGTTGCATAAATTTGGATTTAAAAAAAAGAAAAAACGGATTTATTTGATTTAAATTGTTAATTTTCTAAAAAAAAAATTTTAAAGTAAAAGTTTTTTATTTGAAAATGTTTACTTAAAAAATTTTTTTTATAAAAAAAACCTAATTAAATAAAAAAAAAATGATTTAAATCAAATAAATCCGTTTTTTTGGGGGGTTTTTTACATTTGATTTTTATGCAACCCTGTGTCCGGGGAGTGATAGCACTGCATAATGTTCTTTTACCAGAGAAAGGAGCAATGCTAGGACATAGCCTCGTTTGCATGTCCCTGCTCTGCCATCTGTTTGCCCTGAACCAACATCTCTCTACAGATACATGTCCTTGGTCCTTCTCACCTGTGCATTTAACCCATAACCTTAACCAGCTTTTCCTATGTAGGTTGGTATTGATGCACACACTGCTTTCTAGTTAACTGTCATTTGTCAGCAGACTTGCTGGGGTATTCATTTCGGTATGGTGTGCTGCCGCGACGTTCAGCTGCGCGCACATTGCCGTTCAACACGGTAGCGAAAGCATCACTAACTTTTCTGTGCACCCCTGTGGGTTGCTAGGGAAAATTAGTGATGTCATTGACCATGGAGCGTCTCCATCTGACCGCGTTCCATAGGAACATTGCTGCCATCGCTCTGAATTGAATATCCCCTGCAATACTTAAATCATCTATAGTAGCTGGATCACAGCAGCAATCTGCTTGTGAGATGGAAGGGGGTATTATTTGCTTACCTCGTGTATGTGTAATGTGCAACACAGTCACAAAGGGCCACCTTATTGCCATAGTTGTATAGCAACGATATAAAAGGATACGTTAATAGTGACAGGGCCTAATTTGAGCCCTCTAATGTTGGGTTATAATTGAGAAGGTACCCTGCTTAAGGCCACCTTGTGCTGTTATTGGCTGTAGAAAGCCTTGTTTTGCTGTATCTAGTCTCAGGACAGTCAGGAGGTTTGATGCAGCCTTTGTAGCACTATGGTCTGTGTACTAAGCCTTGGAGAGCGATAAAGTACCAACCAATCAGCTCATAACTGTCACTTTACAGGCTGTGTTTGCAGATGACAGAAGCTGATTTGTTGGCACTTTATAAACCCCTATGGTTGTAACTGAGCCACTTATCGGGAAGGCCATATCCACTGCTCCAATGTCTCATAGCAGGTGTCACAGGACATAGGACCCCAATACCCAGTGTTCTGAATATTAAACAAGAGACTTGAGTTGTAACGATTGTTGGTGCTAATAGTGTTTGTAGTGTGTCCAAGGATTGTGATTGTGTAAGATTCAATAGCCAAGTGCAAACATGTCCTTGAAACCATGAAATGACAGGTTTTTAATACTGCAGGCGCTTAAGAGGAACAGTCATGAAAAACAAAGTAACTTCTGACACTCTGCCATGTATCAGTACGGCGCCCCCTGGCTGCAGCCATGCGGAAGTGAATGAACCGCTGTTTGTACATTTATATATTGAGCTTCACCGCTTGAGTATTTGTAATCTGGCTAAACTGTATATATGTATTATCTGTATGATTTGTATAGCTCTACCAATGTAAACCGCACTTTAGACATTTGCAAAGCTGGATAAAATTCAAAGGCGCAACATTGTCTATTATCAATAGGAAACGGAAAAAGTGTCCCTAACAAAAATGAAGCCAATATATAGCACGTACTCCACGGTCTATAAAGAACGCTTGGTTTTACATGACTCTCCTTATATAGGTGCTGATGGTCAGGAAAACCGTAAGCTGCCAGCGATCAGAATTACTGCCCTTTTAGCCTGTTAATCCACATTAATTAAAGCACCATAACAGTCTTGGCAGAAACTTTATTTTGTCATTAACATTCGGCAGTGGGTAACAACAGGCAGCGTTTCAGCAGCAGTCAGCAGAGCTGGTAGGAAAACAGTGCAGCATGTGAAGGAGAATGTGGTCTGCTAAAGGACTTTTTAACACCTAAAATGTTCATAGGGTTCCAACACTAACATGAGGTTCTGGTGTGGACTATCCCTAAAGGGTTACTACATGCTTCATGGGGTAATAGATCATTCAGACAAGGCCTAATTGTGTTGTCTGCAGTTACTGGTGATTAAGTTGTTGTGTGTTCATGTTTAATCTGCAGCAGACAAATACTCCATCATAGTCCACAGCTGACACTAGAACTTCATGCTGCAAAACGACACACAGGTTCTGATGGCTCCATAGCATCTTTATGGCAGACAAGGAAAGATTTAGGAGCAGTGGATATTGGTGGGACCAATCCGTTTAGGCGATACTTTTTCGCAGATGACGTCATTTTTCGCCGGTTTCCACTTATCCCCGTATTCAATTCCAAATGCTTTTCACCTAGGCGGAAAGTCTATGCAATGGACACAGCGAATAAGTTTCGCCTATGAATAGCAGGCGTAAAAAAGTGCAGAATTGGTGTTTTGGGGTGCAAACGTGGGAAAACCACCCAGCACCCTTTGGACAGCCCCCCAAAGGTAAACTGTGTCAAAAAAATTATTACGAGCACCCCAAAAAAGTACTTTCATTTTGGGGGTGAAAAAAAAAACAAAAGTTGGGGTACAAAGTTAAAAACTAGCGAATTAGACTTGTGGGGGGTCCCCAAGTATGCCCCAGGCGGTTGCAGCAGGTGGATTTTTCATGTTTTTTTAAAACGTCACAATAGCAACTTCAAAATATGCTAGCACCCATTTTCATGTACCCCAAATTTGATGGGACTAGTTATTTTCTCCAAAAAACCTCCAAAATGCTATTCTTCACTTTAAAACACGCAAAATAGCACCTATTGAGACCATTTAAAGTGGCCAAATATCTTCAGCGGGGGTATTCAGAGTGATCCCCCATGTCAGTGCATCTTTTCGGGGGTATCAGGTTGATTTCCCCAAAACTGACAGAACTTTTCGCCGATTTAGGTTTCGCCAGGTCCACTTTTCGCTGATTTGGAATTGAATACGGGGACGAGCGCGATACTTTTTTGCACCCAAAACCAGCGATGACTGCGTAAAGTCCAGCAACTGACTTTTCGCTTCTAATTGAATACGGGCCTATAGCTGGGTACGCACTTAATGATGGGATTACACCGCCGACGGGCTGACATATCGGGCGGCCGGTACACTTAACACAATCCGGTGCCCGATACGTCGGCACCAGCCGCATCCCGCTGCATGGGATTGTCGGATTGAGCTGCATGTAGGGTCCGATCTGACGATGCGACTGATGACCAAACGGGAGCGAGTAGTTCGTACACACTGGACGATGTGTCTGCCCGATCCTCCGGATCGGACGACATATCGACTGAAGTGTGTACCCAGCTTAAGTGGCAATGCCATGCGACTAGGACGCACCAGGAGACTGTGCTGATTACTTGGATATGTGACACCTGTATATCTGTCTGGTGCGTCCTAGATGCATTTTCGGCACAAAAGACGCAAGGCGCTAGTAGAGGCTCACGCGACCAGTCGCGCCACGAGTGTCTGTTTGACGTGACTGCAGCAAAGATGAGTGAGGACACATCTGCATGTCTATAACATACAGTATATTCATGCAGCCTTGCCGGTAATCCAAATAAAGATGGCTTGTGAGGGAAATGTACCTGTATTCTCCACACAGCTGAGGCAGTGAGTGAGGCATTGAGAACCTGTTTTCTCATTGGTGTCGCTTGTTCCTAGTGAATGATTAGGATCCACTCGCTAATATTGGCTTAGCCAACAAATGCCACTTTCACTGTGAGTAAGTGATGGCCACACGACGTGCTCTTGGGCTGTGTTTGGCTAATCTGTTACTCAGGGGCCGCTAGCAGTGCATGCTTACCACATCTCCTAGCTGGTGCACCTGATACCTGCCACACTGTAAGAGATCTGCAGGTGGCGCTAGTTATTTTACTTGCGTTCCTGTGAAGAGACCTGGAACACGTGCCCATGAACCGTCCCTGAGGTCAGATATGAGAGACACTGCTCTAGAACATTGTTTTTTTTACTTGCCTTCATTATGCACAAAATAAGTATTGAACAGAATCCATTTTGTTATTTAAGGAGAGTACACTAGCACTGTGTTGTGAATTCCTGCTTCCTTTCATCCCTTGCAATACCGTTTACCACCACTGTGTGGCATTATTCTAATGTAGTAAAGAGACAGAGTATTGCCCTTTCATGAGTGTAGTCAGTCAGGCTCATGATCCAGAAAATACCTGTCTTATACACACGGGTGCCTATGAGGAGGCTGGTCTGCGGCACAAATGGTGCATTAAATGCACTGTGACCACTCAGAAATTTAGGGTTCATATAACTATTTGGCCAACAGTTTGTTGCTGTGAATGCAGAGTAGTCTTATGGACATGTGAAGCAAACCTTTCATCAACTTTAGGGGGGCGATTCAATTGTTTTCACCCATGGCTGTGAGTAATGGACGCACCCTCCTGAGGTGGAAAGCAAAAATGTGGTTTTGGGCGCTGGCTAACCTGGACTTTAGATGGGTTTAGCTGTTTTACGTGGCTAAACCCAGTCTATTTGGGCATGAAAAAGTATGGGCGCCCATAAACAAATATATCTCCCCCCTATCTCCCCTCATTTTAGGTGGGAGATCGGGCGCGATAAAACAATTGAATCACCACCTTAGGGCCCCGTGCACACGAAGTGCTAAAGTATTCAGCGGAACTTCATTTTCTGAATGTTCCAAGCGCTTTCAAAGCACCGCAGTAGCCTTATCCCTGACCAGGTCTAGGAGACCAACAATTATAGGGTTATCAGAGCCGTAGCTAGACTTTGGTGCCCTGTGCCAGAGAGAGCAATAGCACCCCAATTTTTTAAATAGGGACATAGGATAATGCACCTGAAAAATGGCCATAGCCTCATGGGGAAGGCCCAGGGAAGAGATAGGGGAGGCCAGGAGATGCTGGGGATAACAGAAGAAGAAGCTACAAGTGAGAATGATAATAAACCGGAAAATTGACAGGCCCAAACAGCGCCCCTGTGCCATGGCACTGGTCGCACCACCCTAGTTACATCCCTAAGACTTATAACTGCATTTTATCACTGTAGAGCGATCATTACTTCTTAAGAATAGGACTAAAGCTCTGTACACACGGAGCGATCAGATATCGTTGTCTGATCGTCCTTCATGTGCTGGATGTTCGATATCGAACATCCAGCACATGCACCAACCCCCAAACAACTATAACGACCTGCGATCGACTATTGCGGGTTCCTATAGTAACCAGGCTAACCTGGTCTATATCGACCAGGTTGGCCTGCATGAAGGGGCGATGGTTGATATCGACCATCCGTGCCGGCGTATCGACCATCTTATGGGGTTGGAAGGGCCCAAAAACAGGACGATATGATCGATAACTAAATATCGATATCGTTATTATTCTTATCGTCCTGTTAAATCTGACCGTGTGTACGCACCACATTGTAATGAAATTGGAATAATAGCATCTACACTGCAGCTCATTGGAGATTTATCTGTAATCCTGCATGGTCTTAACGTGTGACTACTGCTAATTTGGCATTGAAAGGGTTACATTTTAATGTGTTATCTGGGCCGCCTCATGTAGTCAGAGAAAGCAGGGCCACCTAACGCTTGGCAGTCCATCTGTATGTTTATGTATTGGCGCTGGGACTTGCAGTTCTGCCACAGCTGGTACCTATGGGTTTGCCATCTCACTTTTATTTCTAATTGGTCCACTACATTTATTTGTTCTTTTAAAAGCTGAAGAAAAACAATGCTGGAAACGTATTTCTTCTGGTTGTAAAAGTCCAGTAGTTTGTTTTTTTGTTTGTTTGTTTCCCCAGCAACATAGTTTTGCCTGTTATTGGAGACCATGGGGTCAACCCAATTAGGGGCGATGCTCTCACCCCCGCGAATAAGTGCGGCTGTATTGCCGTACTTCCGGACTCGCACACGACTGTTCGCAGCCCCAGAGGGCTGCAAGCAGAAATATGTGAATCCGGGGTGAGACTGGGCAGCGAAGGAGGGCGAATTACCATGCCGTTGACTGCGTTTCTATGCCAGTCCAACGGCAATTTGCTCCTACTTGGATTGACCCACATGTGTATAAATCAATTTATCTAGCACTGGGAGCCCCCCTTAATTAGCCAAATATCCATTTCCCTACAGTGGAACCCTAACTTTCCCCTGGTGGGTGACCGTATGTACATGAGGGGTAGATGGTAATGCCATCTTTCTCATTACCGCACCAGTCACACTGCATTGATGGCTATTATGGTGCTTAGCATTGATCACTGGGCTACTTTATTCCTGGATAAAGTCTCCTCAAACCTTATTGTTTCCTTTTTTTTTTTTTTTTGAACCCCATCACCCCTTTTTAAATAAAACACTGAGTGTGCACAGAGGTGCTTCTTCATAAACAATTTGCTATTTATTTTATACAAGTTCATTGTATTTAGATATTAACTCATTCAGGGTGTTTTTAAGTATGCTACTGTACTAACTGATTTGGTTTGGGTTTTTAATTAACTATTTACTGCTATACTTGTGATTTTTATTTTGGCTTGCATCAAGTAAAAGTTAACTCATACTGCAAGTTGTAGGACTGTTTTGTTTAGAAATCCAGCTTTGTTTTAATTTGATTACAGAGTTTGAATTGTTACTGTTTGATAAATTGTAGTTTTGTTGCTGTTAATTTTTTTTTTTAAATCATTATTTGTTTTAATTTTCTCTTTTTTTTTTGTTGGGCTTTTTGATTTTTATGCTACACTAGTTTGCCATGTAGCAATTGCACTGTGCAATATTCTAATATGAGGACTGGGAAACATTGTATGGATGTATGTCTCGTTACAGTTTGCGATAGTATTTCTCTCTAGTTCTCAGTGATTTTCAATGTGACCAAGGCTTCTGTACTTTGTCACAAAAAGCGGGTTTTCCAGGTAACTATTTTGGTGAGTGTCAAAAATATGAATTTATGGTGTATTATTGTCTAAATTCACTTTGAATTAAAATATATATTGCAGCAATTCCAACGGATGTATGTTTTATTTATTCTGCACGACATGCTTATAATATCATCTGAAAATAGCCAAAATTATGAATTAAAAAAAAAGTGGGCTGACCGAAAACATTTGAAATTTTATCTCATTTTATTACGCTTCCTTAATTTCATTTGTATGCATGTTTAACAGTAAAGCACTATGCGTTCTGGATACAGCCCCACCACTCAACTTCACCTTGGCGTTTAACATAACAACAAAAACAGATAAATGAGCATTGTAGCAATGAATGTGAAGATTGTTGTGGATAGACACATTTTTAAATCACGTTGCGCCTTGTCCTCATGAATCGATTTTAAAAGCCGTTCAAGCAGTCGCTATGTCGCTCTCTATGGCGATCTCTGCATTTATTCCTACAAGGCATGTTTACTGTTTGCCATAAATCGGCCGGTGAAGATAAGTGCATGTGCCGTTTTATATTCGTTAATCGGAAAGTGGACATCGGTCAGACTTATTTTCCTTTTTGCATCTTTGCACTAATGACTGCTGGATCTTGTACTAGGCCAGTGTCCCTAGGAATAGCCTAATTGTAATTATGGTCCTGTAATGTAAAAGCTTAGCTCTCCTGAGCTGTACATCTAAGTGCTACTGCAAATTCACCCTTCTTTCACTTAAGCTGCATACACACACGACGATTTAGTAAATGAACGATTTTAGTAAACAATTTTCATTCATTTTTTCAAGGGAAAAATGAACGAAAATCGTTTACTAAAATCGTTCATTTACTAAATATAATTAACGATTTTTTTGAACTACAAACGATTTTTACATATTCCCTTGCTGAAAATCGTTGCGTTGGTCAGTCTGACTGAACTACAAACGTGAACGGGCATGAACAATAATCGTTCATCGTTTTTAACTCAGAAAGTGAACGATTTTTTCAACGATTGAATGATAAACGATATCGTCATCTATAATAGTTCAAAAAATCGTTGTGTGTGTATGCACCTTTACTGGGAGTCTCTGCACTATTCTATGGTTGCTGTATTCCTCGATCTACACTCTTTAACACGTCTGACACAAAAAAATATAAGTCAATAGGAAGATAATTGATTTCTTCATACTTGATTGATTGTGATAATAATAGAAAAGGGTCAAATTCCAAACATTTTGGATATTAGATTACGTACCTATTATTAGAGTGTTGCAAAACTCCTCCATACACCTAGCTGTAATAAATGTTCTCTTTCATAGTGTGTTATGTGCATTTGCATGGAGAGAGTAATTACAGGTACGGCAGGTTGGCTTGCAGTGGTTTTATGTTGTTTAATCTCCCCTGAGAAAAATTTTTACAACCAAAACCGCTGGTTACGTACAATTTAATCCCGCCCTTATTTACAAAACACAAGAAATAAACATTTCATGTGCATTACTAAATACATGAATATAATTTCATTCACCCTATGGGCGGTATGCAGCGGTCGAACCCCCGAAAATACCATTGACCTAACTTGCGACTCACCATGACCATTATTTAGTAACATCGTCCCACAGAAAATAAATAGGCTGCCGCCCCTTATATGTAACTCCTAATAACCGGTGTTGGAGGCTGCTTTCCACCACCCATGTACAATGACGGTATACCGTCATGAGGAAACAGTCTTAGAACTTATATGTATAAATTTGTTTCTGGGTTCTACTGCTGTGCCAGGTGTATAAAAGCTGATACGCTTTAGGTATTGATACACAGAATGGGAGTTGCTCAAATCAACGTATGTGCATGTAAGGGAGGGGTTGGAAAAAAAAAAAAAACAGCAAAAATTACTCCCCAGCACATTGCAAATCATTGCAAATAGGCCAGCATAAAGTGACTAAGGGGTGTATTTACTAAAGGTTGATTTTAATCAATGTAAAATCGATGTTGTGTTTCGGGGGCTTAATAACACATTTACTAACAGACCATATATTATTTAGTTTTTTAAGTATTAGTAAATGTGTGATTTAGCTTCAGAAACAACATCAATGTTGATCGATTTTAAAATGATTAAAGGGGTATATTTACTAAAATGAGAGGTTTTTTTTTAGAAATGGAGATGTTGCCCATAGCAACCAATCAGATTCTACTTATCATTTAACTAGCACCTTCTAGAAGAGAATAGCTAGAATCTGATTGGTTGCTATGGGCAACATCTCCAATTCTAAAAACTCTCACTTTAGTAAATTTACACCTTACATTCTACCTGATAATAGCAATGCAGAGATCTCAGTTGCATACATTTGCAACTATATGATAAGACACCAGCCACAGTAAGGTATTGTTATACTTGGGAGAATCCTAACCCTTCCTCCCCACACTCTACACCTAAGCCCCCCCCCCACTACCTAACCCAAATACTTCCGGGGTTCTGACTGGTGTCGGGAATCGTGCTGGCATTCTCAGCTCCGGTATCTCGACAGCCGGGATTAAAACTACCTCCCGGTGTAGGTAGGTAAATACTCAAACCACTACACTTCAGAACATTAAGGGGCAATAGGTGCTGGCAAAATTATAACATAAATATGGGGTGACAGGGCATCATAATAAAAATATAGGGGCCACATACAATTATTACAAATACAGTTTATTGGAGGGAAATAATAAAGATCCAGAACGTATGGGGAGCATAATAATGAGTCAATGTGCAAGAAGGAGGAGGGGGGGGAGCATTTTAAAAATATACAAGGGGCTAATATTGTAAAATTTTAGCAATACACTTTTGGGATATCATTCAGAGTTTGAGCAATTTGTGTCTAAGTGCAAACGTAAAATTTGCCCGGGAAAATAGCAGCTGAAATTCTTTTCGAGGTGTACGGTGGTAACGCCATGTCACAGAAGCAGGTTTGGGTTTGGTAACGGCAGGACAGTCATTCCAGATGAGCAGCGATCCGGCCGGCTAAGCACGTCCACCACAGATGACATTTCGTGCCACATTGAAGGTCTCAGGACAGGCTTTTTGGTACTTGGTTTGACAACATGCAGAACAACACTTGATCGACTATGTTCCATTTACCCCAGAGTGGGCAGTTTTGGGGATGTTACCGGGGGAGCCAATGTATGATTTAAAATACGCATATACATACTATTTATTTTCTGTATGGGCGAGTTATAGTGACACCCTTCCTGTTTCTACTAAAACCCTAATCAAAAACTCCAATGTACCACCTGGTACGAATACAATGTTGGCTGCAGATTCCCCAATCCACGTTGTTTCTCTCACGGTTGCTGATGGCAACTGTGTGTACTTACATTCGGTCTCTCTGTCTTCCTCTTTGCCTTTTCCCTCTTACTTGATAATTAGATCTTTCAGTCCAATATCCTTTTTTTTCCAACTTCAGTAATACATGAAGAATTACCGTATATACTCGAGTATAAGTCGACCCGAATATAAGCCGAGGTACCTACTTTTACCCCCAAAAAATGGGAAAACTTACTGACTCGAGTATAAGCCTAGTGTGGGAAATGGCAGCAGCTGGTAGTGCCCCCAGTAGTAATTCCTCCTGGTAGTGCCCCCAGTGGTAATCCCCCCTTTCAGTGCCTCCAGTAGTAATCCCCCCCTGGTAGTACCCCCAGTAGTAATCCCCCCTTTTAGTGCCCCCTGTAGTAATCCCCGACTGGTAGTGCCCCCTGTAGTAATCCTCCCCTGGTAGTTCCCCCAGTGGTAATCCCCCCTTTTAGTGCCCCCTGTAGTAATCCCCCCCTTGTAGTTCCCCCAGTGGTAATCCCCCCTTTTAGTGCCCCCTGTAGTAATCGCCCCCTGATAATGCCCCTTGGTAGTGCCCCCTGGAGTAATCTCCCCCTGTAGTCATCGCCCCCTGGTAGTGCCCCCTGTAGTCATCGCCCCCTGGTAGTGCCCCCTGTAGTCCCCCCCCCCCCCCTAGTAGAGAGAGACGTGTAAAGAATTTAAAAAAAATAAACACTTACCTTAAACTCCCGCTCCTGGTCCCGCCGCTGTCCGCTCCTCCGGCCGCTTTGCATGGGAGAGACGTCATCATGACGACGTGTCTCCCATCACCCACTGCGGGAGCCGGAAGATGGCTCCCGCAGTGGGAGCAGCAGCAGCCGCTGAGAGTCTGACAGACTCTCAGCGGCTGCTGATTACACCAAACACGCAGCTGCCGGCTTCAGCGGCTGTGTGTTTGGCAGTGTGTAGCGCTGACTGAACTCCGTCCGGTCAGCGCTACACTTGACTCGAGTATAAGCCGAGGGGGTACTTTTTCAGCACAATTTTTGTGCTGAAAAACTCGGCTTTTACTCGAGTATATACAGTAATTACAATTTGAAAAAAAAAAAACTAACATTGAATAAACACGTTCAGGCATACCATAAACTGTATCCTCCATGATCAGAATAAACAACATCTTGTAGGTGGCAGTAATCAGGCCTTACTAATGTCTATCGATTGAACAGCTTTTGTGTCATCTAGGTACATTTCTTATGCTGGGCATACACTATACAATTATCTGTCCAATCTGGCTGGTTGGCATGGAAACCTGGTAATGTTTGGGAGCAAATTACATACATCATTTGCTCACAAACACTGGAAAACAGACAAAAATGGTTGTTCAGACAAATTCGTTAAAACACACAAATTTAACCAATTTGAACATCTGTTTTCCACTGCGTAAGACCATATGATCGACTGTCATTTGCTCCCATACATTACCAGGTTTTCATTCCAACCAGCCAGATTGGACAGATATCTGACAGATAATTGCATAGTGTATGCCCAGCAATAGTGATATCGTATTGATATGTGTTAAGAGATAGATGAGGGCCAATTTTCAGCATTTTAGGCAAAACGCGCACAATGATGCGCTAATGTCAGTGATTAATAGCAAAGAAAATATGCTACTGACCATTTAATATTGCACCTCACTATTCACTCAGTTTCCAGAGATAACACAAGAAATATATTAATTTTCTACTCTTGAGTGATATATAGAGACATTTTTTTTGACACAGACATGTCATAGCAGGTATCCTAGATGTGGGACTTAAAAATCAGACACAATATGTATTATTTTTTCCAGCCACTAAAGCTGGCCGTGCACCTTAAGATTATGGGCCTGATTCAGACCCACTCGCGAGCGGCTGTCCGCTCGCAAGTGGGTCGATGGTGTGCACTGCGCATGCGCACGACGGAGGGAGCTCCGTCATGCGCGAGACGCGGCGAGCGAAGGACTTTCCTTCGCTCGTTGTGTCTGATCAAAGGGGGCGTGCTTTGGTGGGCGTGCCGGGGGCGTGCCTGCCAGACGGAGGCGTTCCCAAGGGAACGCCTACCGTCAGAAGCCGGCCCCACTGACATCACTAGTGATGTCAGTGGGAGTGATTTTGGCTCTGATAGAGCCAAAATCACTCCTGGCCTTGCGGTTGTGACCCACAGCTATACGAGCGTCCAGGAGTACGCTCCATATTTATGGAGGTGGGCCCTGATTCAGAGCGAGCGCTCTGGTCAGAGCGTCCAGCTCTGAATCAGGGCCTACCTGTCTAACCATCAGACTAGTTGGCTGGTAATGGTTAAATGGTTTTGATTTAACCAATTTGTCTGAATGACTGTTTTCAGGTATTTGGGAGCAAATGGTTGATTGTTATTTGATCCCATACATTACCAGATTTTTGTTCCAACCCACAAGCGTACGGAAGGGGGGTTTCTGAGTACCTAAACCCACCCCCACCCCCCTGACAGACTGGAAAGCTGGCACCATCTTCTTATGCCCTGTCCTGATTCGCGGGTCAATCGGGAGGAGGCTGAGCCAATGAATTGCATCACTTTGCTTCACCCACTTCTGATTGACCCGCAAATCGCAGCATTTTGCTACTAGGGGAGCGGCCTAATGACATGGTGCCAGCCTGCCAGGTCCTGTCCTTATCGGGTCTACAGCCCACAGCTGCTGCAAGGTAAATGTGTGTGTGTGTGTGTGTGTGTATATATATATATATATATATATATATATATATATATATTAAACACAATAGGTCCGGCTCTCCCAGGTAAAAGTTAATGTGACCAGGTGCCTGCATATATAAATCTCATACTTATCCACAGGACGCGGCACTCGTGGTACTTAGGGCCTGATTCAGACCCGGTCGCGAGCGTTGAGCGCTCGCAGTCGGGTCGATGGAGGCCCAGAGCGCATGACGGAGCCGGCTCCGTCATGCGCGAGACCCGGATAGTGATGGGCAATCTGTCGCTCCGGGTCTCGTACCAAAGGGGGAATGCTGTCTATGTTGAGTGACAGCACGCCCCCTTTGGTGGGCGGGCTGGGGGAGTGGCTGCCCAAATGGAGGCGTTGCCATGTGAACGCCTCCGTTTGGGGCCGGCCCCACTGACATCACGAGTGATGTCAGTGGGAGAGATTTCTCCTCTGTTTGAGCCGAAATCTCTCTGGGACTTGCGGCAACGAGACCCTACCACAAGGGTCTCATCACAAGCCCGATGGTCGCGATGGTCTTGACCATCGCGACCATCTTCCTGGCCGCTCGCTATAGCTGTGGGTGGTCACCCACAACTATTCGAGCGGCCAGGAGACCGTTCAAAAACAAAAATAGCCCGGCCCTGATTCAGAGCGAGCGTTCTGTCAGAGCGTCCAGCTCTGAATCAGGGCCTTATTTCCAACAGCTGTTTACATTGATGCATTCAATTTGGAAATAAGTACCACAAACACTGCGTCCTGTGGATATGTATATAATATATATATATATATATATATATATATATGCGTGTGTGTGTGTAACCCCCCCTGTAAAAATCCTGCGTTTGCCCCTGCAATCAGCTAACTAGTTGAACAGATAATCTTAAGATGTATGGCCAGTTTTACACACATTCTGCTATACATGTATGTAATACAAATAAATAGCCTTATATGCTTATGGATACACATCACAGGCAGAATGATACTTCTATTAGTAGAGATTGTACACAATTGCAAAGTTTCATTTAAGATAATATGGATTTTAATTAATACAATCTACTGTATAATAATCTCACACTTAATAGAAAACCATGTAGCACAGATTGTATAATACATTATAACTTTTTCTTTACTTTGAAGTCTTCACCTGCTTTACATATTTCTATAAGTACCTTAATCATGTATATTTGTATGTTCATATTCCATTACAATTTCCCAAATAACTACGTGACGTTGGAGGAAGCACGCATAGGGCGCTAAGGTAACGGTCGGATGAGAAAATACAGGAGTCATCGAAGTTCACAGCAGGAGTTTGCTAAGATCAAGGTAAGGGCAGGTAGCGATGAAACAGGGTTAATGTCTAGACAGGAGTCAGGACAGGTGGAGAGCAGCCAAGGTCAGACAAAAGTCACACCGAAGAATAGTCAGAATGAAAGAACAGGTTATGGCTGAGAACGACCACCTGCATGAGAGAGACGGCTCCCTGCAATGCAAGAAGCCAATCAGAAAAACTCAGCCGAGTCCTCTCTGCCATGATTTGTTGCTGCGCTGATTACCTGGCTACTCAAGGGTTGTTACTAACATGGACTCAAATTGCGATGATGCATGTCTGCTACAGTATATACGGAGACCCATCTATGCACCTGTTTGTATCATCACAAACGTAATATATTATCTCGCAACACTGTTTCCATATCACTTTATGCATCACAGTGTCCTATATGTGTATGTATCAACCACAAATTCCTATATACTCGTCTATATACAGAATGTCCTTTTTTGGGTGTGGGTTCCTACCCCTGGATACTCACCATAGGTCCTCTAACTGCTCACCTTCATCCTGCAGATATAAGGGTGTATTCAGTTAGAGGCGAAAAGTCCAGTTTGGCAAAAAGTTTTTGCCTGTTCTCCGCTTTTCGCCCATATCAACTCCAGGGCGCTTTCCCCTGCGCGAAAACTCCATAGGCAATAACAGGCGAATAAGTTTCTCCACCCAGAGACAGGCGAAATTAGGTGCAAACACCCGCGCATGCAGGGGGGGTTTCCGAGTCCCTGGAAACCCCCCTTGTTCGACCCGGCGAGCAGCGCTGCTTAACAATTTTTTATTTTTTTTGAAGAAATACTGACACTGCCTGGGCTGGCTGTAGGGGGAGCTGCAGCGCGCAAGCCCCTCCCAGCCAGTTCCCAGGCAGGCACCGCGACACCGTGAATGGTTGGCACCATTATAAAAAAAAATACTGGGACTCCCAGCCCCCGCCGCCTGCCCCCCCCCCCCCCTGCCCCCCCCCCCCCCCCCCCTGGCACTGCCATATTCTACTGCTACTGCTATTCTACTGCTGTGGGGAGGGCAGACAGGCGGCGGGGGCTGGGAGTCCCAATACTTTTTTTTTTTTTAATGCAGGTGCCATATTATTCTACTGCCTCAGACTCCTAATGATTAACTCCTTGGATGCAGGAAGTAAGTCACTTGTACAGAGAGGTGTGTGTGCTGCTGTGAGTGACAAGGTGTGTGTGACAGGGTGTGTGTGCTGTGAGTGACAAGGTGTGTGTGACAGGGTGTGTGTGCTTCTGTGTGTGTGGCTGTGTGTGCTTCTGTGTGTGTGACAGGGAGTGTGTGCTGCTGCTATGTGTGACAGGGTGTGTGTGCCACTGCTGTGTGTGACAGGGTGTGTGCTTCTGTGTGTGACAGGGTGTGTGCTGCTGCCATGTGTGACATAGTGTGTGTGATGCTGCCGTGTGTGACACAGTGTGTGTGCTGCTGCCATGTGACAGGGTGTGTGTGCTACTGCCGTGTGTGACATAGTGTGTGTGATGCTGCCGTGTGTGACAGGGTGTGTGTGCTACTGCCGTGTGTGACAGGGTGTGTGTGCTGCTGCCGTGTGTGACAGGGTGTGTGTGCTGCTGCTATGTGTGACAGGGTGTGTGTGCTGCTGCCGTGTGTGACAGAGTGTGTGTGCTGCTGCTATGTGTGACAGGGTGTGTGTGCTGCTGCTATGTGTGACAGGGTGTGTGTGCTGCTGCCGTGTGTGACAGTGTGTGTGCTGCTGCCGTGTGTGACAGGGTGTGTGCTGCTGCCGTGTGTGACACAGTGTGTGTGCTGCTGTATGTGACAGAGGAAAGAATTAATGGGGAATATTATTGATTTGTTGTTTATGTGCTATAAAAGCCTCTTGCTTGAAGTCCGAGTTAGCCACTATCTCAGATTATGTGCTGCTGGGGATACAATATATACATCATATATATATTTGCTTTTTAAAAAGAAAAAAAAATCAACAGTTTGGAAACCCCCCTTTAAAATTCCTGCGTTTGCCCGTGGGTACAAAAGCTCTATTTTGGGGTACAAATGTGGGGACTCGATTCAGAACCCTTCGGATATTGACTTATAAGGCAAAAAAAAAAAAACACTTAAAACACCCTAAAAACAACGTCATTTTTGGGGTGAAAATTTTAAAAGTGTTGTAAATTGGGTAAAAAGTAGGGGGCCTGGTATATTGGGGGGCTATAAGGTTGATAAAGGTGTTTTTAGGATTGCAGGAGGCTGTAGCTGGTGTATTTTGTAGATTTTTTTAACTCTTCACTTTTGAGACACCAAAATATACTAGTAACCATTTACATGTCCCCCAAATTTAACTACGGTACTTATTTTTCTAAAGAAAACACTGCTTTATATAATTTTTCCACACTTATGCACATATGCATATAACAGCCCTTTGACTCAATATAAAATCACTAAATACTTTTATTAGGGCTATTAATACTCTTCTCTATTGATTCCCAGGGTCAATGAGGCTTTTTATGGGGGTACAGACTGATTTCCCCAAAATATGCTCTCCTTTTCGCTAGTTCGCTATTCACTACATTCGCCTAACTGCGTTTTTGCCTGTTTTGGAATTGAATAGGGAGAAAAGCGGGGACGGCGCATGCAGGGGCATTTCTAGAGAGGAGGGGGCCCGTGTGCAGTCTCCGATACGGGCCCCCTCCTCTCTGCCCAGCGTCCGGCAGAGCACTGAGCTGTGCACGGCCAGCACCAGAGTTATAGACTCTGGGCACTAGAGTGTGCCCAGAGTCTTTAGTGTCTGCATAGGTCACCGGGAAAATGGGCGTGGCGCCCATTTTCCCTATACTGCGCATGTGCAAACGACGGGAAAATGCCCGCCGTGGCCATTTTCCAATTGAGTTATTATGCGGGTAATGTTACCTTGGTTACTCTCTTCTGTTACGGGACCATCTCCATCCAATACGCAATCCGTGATAGACTTTTTCACATCGGTAATGTGTGGAAGACAAGCCCTTAATACCACTCGCCAATCTTTATTGGTTGGCTCGTGAGCACTACCCAAATTTTTCAAAAATCTTTGGCATTTGGCTAAATCCTTTTTAGGATCAGGGAAATCATTCATTATGGAGTTTAGGTCCAAGGACAATGCATTGCTACCTCCCTTGTGGGCACTACACCGTTTGCATCCGCATTCCCATTCGGAACCGTTATTGTCCGGATGGGATGCAGACCGGCCGCACTGCTATTTTTGACCTTGTTACCTGGCTGGGGATTGAGTCTATTACTGCTACGTATGTGATTAACTACTTCCTCTACGGGTACAGTGGATGTTAACACTTCCTGTACTATCACTGATGAAGATGGCGGCACCACTTGTGCTTGTGATGGAGCATCTAACATGTGTACAGCATGGGAAATGGCAGACATAACGATAGGTTCATCATCCGCATCATAAACATTTTCTTTGTGATTACTCAATAGAGGGTACAAGTTACTTGTTATATTTTTATGGGTTTTTACAATGACTGTACCTGCACCCCCATCTACATAGGGCGGTGGCGGTGCACGTGAACCACTGGCAATTCCTTCTGCAATGCTACCTTTTTGCACGTGCACGCTATCTCGTTTAGTGTGTGTGTACTCTCCTGTAACGTGCTCGCGACGCTAGTTTGTGTCGCATGCACACCTTTAAGCCACACATCCCCCTCACGCTGCCACAACTTTAAACACTCGTTATATTTTACCTTTTTCATTCGAGAGCGCACCATACAGATGCTATCTCGGACATTGTTCAATACCTCCTTATCAAAGCTGCCAATTCCGGGGAACTGTCTAACACTCTTCATCGTCATTTTAAACCATACATCACAGTACTTAATCGCATAAGCACCGTATTTAGTATGCATAATATGCCGTGCCGACCCAAGCGGCGCTTCCAACAGCAGCACATCATCTAGCATCTCTACCGTTTGCTTGGCTCCCATTCTGGGAGAACCCTAAGCTTTTCAATAGAGATTTAGACTGGTGAAAGACAGTCAAGATACTTTCACTTACCTGTGGATGACACCTATGGAAGAATAACCAGGCTGCTTCCACGCACCTAATCCCTTTTTGACTACCTTTCAACTGCTAGCATGTAGGTATTCCAATAACACCTACCCTTTTCAGTGATTTCGTCCACCCTCTACTCAGTGCACAATCACAATTTAGCCAAAACTGTGCGGTTCAATTACAATGCTCAAATAACCCTAACTGATCACTGAATACTGTAATCACACTGAGTGCCGAAACTACAACAAAGACAACAACTACTACACCTGCTTATGTGTATAGACTGCGGTATCTACTACCGAGCCACTAGGCCGACACCAATCGCCTAGCACTTAAGGGTCATACGATACCCTTAACTAGGGAACATGTTACCCCTACCAACAAATATTCACTGTTATACACTCTTTTCCTGCGCAGAAAAATACACGTTTTCCCAGACTATGGCAACACTGATCAATGTATTTACAACAATGCTATCTATCAATATCACCGTGCACTCTCAACGGCCTTGTTTAAAACACGTGGCAGCAATACAGGAAATATGTATACGCTATTGTGTGACTAGTCGCATACACAATAATGCAACTACTACACAAAACGTATTATTACCCTTACGCTATTGTGCGACTTCCCCTTTTAAACATAAAAATCTATCAATGAAGGAAAACAAACTTTTTTTCCTCCTTGTCCCTGGATTCTTAATCAGCGCTCCTTAAGCCACAATAATGGATAGCGGACTCTCGGCAACAAAGTGGTAGCAGATTTTCGAAGGCACAATGCATTCTCCTGCTATGGCGCCTTCACCCTTTTGCTGAGAGTTTGCTGACACAGTGTTACCAAGTGACCGGTAGCGTGATTCACACTGCGAGCCCCCAACTATGGATTCCTACCTATCGCTTCCTATCTACCTATACCTTCTAAAATTGTCGCTATATTGAGTTGCACATGAAATAAATGCTTTCAGACTTTGAGTGTGGTTCCAAAGCACAAAAAGTTATTATTCAATATAAAAACAGATGGTTACATGCTGTGTTCTAAATACAATTAGCGCAAATAAATCATACAGACCCAAGGTACAGTTGTTACATACGCACGTGCTCTGGACCCAGATACCGGTATCAATACAGATAACTCCGTCAACAGCAAGGCAAGAAGACTGGCATCCAAGTTTAGAGAACCTACATATATACTTTTCTAGGGATAGGCAATACAATAGAATAGTTTGGCATGATTCCATTGGTTCTTCTTCCTGGTTCTTCTGTTACAGTATAGTTCATAGGTCAATTCGAATGGACACAAACCAGCCTCCAACAGCCCTTTGTGTCCCTTTTCCCGCTGCATACTAAATCTAAGCTGGTTACATTACAGAGTACATTTTATTGTTTAAATCTCTATAGTCCATAGTTTGCAGACACATGTTGCGATCTTCTCACCGATGATACCGGAAATCTGCAAAGACACAGTGGATCAGTACAACACCAAATACTGTCTGCTTACCATGTATTAAACCTTAGATATCAAATTACATTTATTTCACAACATTAATAATACTGAATAAACCTTGATTATTACACTTTAATACTAGGTAACCTTTTATGTAAGTGTGCAGTGTGTAAGTATTGGGATTTTGGGAAAAGACGTTAGTTAGTGTTGTGCGACTACGTGTTTGTGGAGTACACCATGGTACGTGTTTTGCAGGGTTAATCATTTTATATGTTTTAGTGACTGTATTTATAGGATGAGGACTTTTAACTTCTTTCTATTGCGTGGGAATCGCACGACGCTAAATGGCTTCGACAACTCACATGGAGTCACAGCCTCAGTTAGCCAGCAGAGCAGACACAGCCTTATTCAGCCGGCAGCGCAGGCACAGCCTCACAATGTTCAAAGAGGAAAGAAAGAAGATTATCTTATCAGCGCACAAGCTGCCAAGGTCTAGTTAATTTTCCAATTTGAATATCACCTTAATTCAGCAAACATACAAAAAGAAAATAGTAAAAGACACAACTAGTGGCGCTTTGAAATAGATCTATGGATGTAATACTCATAAGTCCCTTGGTATTGTTGTACGTTAAGAGGCGTCTTGTAGTTACCAGAATTTGATATGACCCCTTCTCAAAAGATTCTTAAATGGTGTTTTCTCAATCAGTATGGCAGATAAAAACATAAAAAACAACACAAATGTGTGGTACGTTCGTATACAAATTTTTACAAAACTATAGAGGAATCACCCCTCTGCAATAGTTGCGTCCATCTCATCAAATTTGTCACAACTTATTGATTATCTGTTGCAACCTCTGGTGTTATCTAACCAATTTCACCTTAGAGACACAAAAGATTTCTTGGTTAAACTGGACTCTCTGATATGGGAGGAAGGCTTCTTTATGGTGACAGCGGACGTAAGTTCGCTTTACACCATTATTGATCACAAATTAGGTTTGGAGGCTATACAGTATTTTTTTTATCAAGATCCAATATCACTAAAGACCTTCAAGACCTTATAGTGGAAGGAATAGAGTTTGTTCTAAATAATATTTTTTTGTGGGTTTGGTGAAGAATTTTTTATACAGAAGACTGGTACAGCAATGGGCACCAAGTTCGCTCCAAGCTGTGCTAACTTATTTATGGGGTTGTGGGAGATTGAGTCAATCTGGCCCAATAACCCCTTTGGAACAAACTTGGTGTCCTACTCATGCTACATTGATGATATTTTTTTCATTTGGAGAGGTAGCATGGAAAGTCTACAAGAATTCTTTGTGTTTTTAAATAACAACAAGAAAAACTGTTAAAACAATTCTGGTAACTACAGGATGCCTCTTCACCTACAACAATACCAAGGGACGCATAAGTATTACATCCATGGATCTGTTTCAAAGTACAGCCTCACAATAATTCAATTCCATGAGGCTGTGCTGTTGATCTCAACAGGTCAGAGGAGCATGTGATGGGCTCCACAAATCAGAGCTCAGCACATGCTCATCTTACCCATTTGCAAAGTGTCATGGGATTTACCATTAGTGCAGTGGTTGTGTATAGATCCCCTTCAGTTACCTAGACGTGACGTCAAGTGAGGTCAGAAGAGCGGTTCCATGCTTTTAAAGCGCTGTTATTTTCTCCCAAATGTAGTATCTGGCCTCCAACAGTAGAAAACTTGTACCCTCGAGGACTTGCTTTGCTAGCCACGCTTGCGGCATGGTGGCTAGCTCTGCTCTGCTTCGCTCACTACAGGTTGCCATTACCAATAGATGTCCACGTGGATAGTAAATGATGACATCAGGGTACATTTACTGAAGGGGATCTATCCCCAACTGTAGTGCAGTGCCTCAGTAGCTGCTGGGCCTCTTTAACCCTCCTGCAGCCGCCACCAGACCAGTCAAAACAGTTGATGACTGCCCAGCAAGCAGCTACGTTGCCTCCTGCAATGTAAGCCCCACCCTCCAGCGATAGAGGGAGTGGCTATGCATCAGTGGGCCCACCGGGGATCTCCTTAGTGGACCAGTCCGAGCCTGCCTAATGCCATAGTAGCCTATAGGCTACCTTTTCTCAATTTGTTTGCCAAAGAGGGGTCTTCTGGCAGGGACAGTATAAGGGCCACATGGGCCTGGGGCTGAAAATGTTCAAGATCCTATATTGAGTAAGGGAGGAGCTGTGACCAGTACTGTGTGGGTGTTGCCGCAGCAATGTAGTCTCCTTAAATACATTAAAATAGAAAAATTACAGAATTTTGTGAAAAAAATAGAAACACAATTTTAATACTTGGGGGTAAATTTACTAAAGTGAGAGGTTTTAGAAGTGAGTTTTAGTAGAGATGTTGCCCATAGCAACCAATCAGATTCTAGCTATTATCTTCTAGAAGGTTCTAGTTATATGCTAAGTAGAATCTGATTGGTTGCTATGGGCAACATCTCTTTTAAAACTCACTTCGCAAAACTCTCACTTTAGTAAATTTACCCCTTATATTTATGGCTGTGTGGCCAGCTAGGCTGCTGGTTATCATCATGCTACCAGGATGATGGGCCTATTTTTATTTGGAGGCCTGGAGCTGCATTGTTAATCTGGTCCCGGGCAAGCCCGGCAGCCATGGCTAGCCCATGCACAGTAGCCATGTCGGTTCATTCATAACTCAGTGGTAAATTGATAGCGTAAACTATAACTTTACTTCATGCTCTCTTCTCCGTCAAGGGTATTTTAATAATAAGTCCTGACAGTGCATTGTTCATCACTGCAATATGTGGCGATAGGCAATACCAATTTTCAGGGTTAAATTACGAAGGGTGAAAAAATAGACACCTTATTTTCAAACCATATAAGTACTCCTAATGATAGATTTGAGCAGGCAGCCACAAAATGCATGACAGCACTAGTGTATAAAAAATAAAGCACATTCACCACTAATATACACGTATATATAAACAGTATAACTGTGGGCCTGATTCAGCATGGATCGTTATTCTGTTTATACGCACGCAACTCAGTTGCTAATGTCAAATCCGGATAATCAGCTGAGACAGAATCTGTTTACAATCGGAATCTGCGCAACGCCATCTCACGAATGGCTACAAGACTCCATCTTAGAAATAGATCACACAACGCCATTTTGTCAATACCACAGAGTAACAATCTTCCCCAAACACATACCGACAGTGTTTAACATACATAAAAAATGACTTATTAGCATTAGAACACTTTTTAGTAATCCTTCCAGAAATCATGCCCTGATGTACACAAAGCCCATTCTGGGGACAACCTTGGTACCATAACAAACACAGTATCAGTTAGCAACTAGAAAAACAGCTTCCTGAGAAAAGGAATTAGAAAAGAACAATACACCAGAAACTGTGGGTGTTTTTGCATGTAAATGGAGAGACTCCACATGTGGACAGGTGTAGCTGTGGCAATTGTAATATGACCCAGACACTTGAATTAAATCTGCTCTTTTTCAGACAGGCTGGCACCAACACGGTCCCCACCCTGTTTGAGAGTGATGCTCACTACCCATAACACATTTGCATTGCAGTTTGAAAATGTTAGTAAGAAATATATATATATATATATATATATATATATATTAAATCCATCATAAATAGAATCTCATGCATAAACACCGCACATTACGCACAGTTGCGCTGCTAACATGACGCACATTAGCGAAAGCACAATATCCTACATGCGAACGCTGTTTATTAGCTGCATGATGCACATCTGCCCCAAATCAGATAAACCTAACTAGCGTCTTTTCCCAGACCCCTAATACTTACATAATGCACACTCACACAAAAGGTTCCATAGCTTTAAAGTATAAGATCCAAGTTTTATTCATTTATTACAAATGCTGTGAAATAAAGACTATTTTGGTATCTAAGGTTTAATACGTGATAAGTAAGCCGTGTTTGGTATTATACTGATCTGCACTTTCTCAACAGCTTCCCGGTATCATCGGTGTGAAGATCGCAACATGCATTCTCAACTTATGGACCGTAGAGATATAAAGCACCAAAATTTATTTTGTGAAACCAACAGCCTAGATTTGCATGCAGGGGAAATAGAAGAGGCAACAAGCTGTTAGAGGCTGTTCTGTGTCCATTTGAATCAACCTGTTAAATGCCCTGTAACAAACACACCATGATGGGAAACAATGGGATCAGCAACAAACCTCTCTATTGTGTTGTCTGTTTCTGTAAGGGTATAAAGTAGGGGTGTGCACCGGCCACTTTTCGTGTTTTGTGTTTTGGTTTTGGATCTGGATCTTTCTTCGTGTTTTGGATCTGGATTGGTTTTGCCAAAACCACCCTTCCTTGTTTTGGGTTCTGGGTTTTGTGTTTTGGATCTGTATTTTTTTTTTAAAAAGCATAAAAACAGCTAAAATCACAGAATTTGTGTGTTTTTCTGCTCCTATGCTATTATTAACCTCAATAACCTTAATTTCCACTCATTTCCAGTCTATTCTGAACACCTCACACCTCACAATAGTGTTTTTATATCCAAAAGGTTGCACCGAGGTAGCTGGATGACTATGCTAAGAGATACGAGTGGGCGGCACAAACACGTGGTCCATCTAGGAGTGACACTGCAGTGGCAGACAGGATGGCAGTTTGAAAAACTAGGCTCCAAACAGTACATAATTCAAAGAAAAAAAAGAGGTGCAAGATGGAATTGTCCTCCCACCCACCCTTATGTTGTATAAACAGGACATGCACACTTTAACAAACCAAACATTTCAGCGCCAGGGTCTGCCACACGACTGTGGCTGAAATGATTGGTTCGTTTGGGCCCCCACAAAACAAGCTGGCAATTAATCTGTCCCTGCACAAACTGGCTCTACGGAGGCAAGATGTCGTCCTCATCCTCCGATTCCTCACCCTCTTCAGTGTTGTGTACATCCTCATCCTCACAGAGTATTAATTCGTCCCCGCTGGAATCCACAACCACAGGTCCCTCTGTACGTTCTGGAGGCTGGTCTCCCTGGAAGAGTTGATAATTCATTTTATGAACATCATCTTCTCCACATTTTGTGGAAGCAACCTCCTATGCCTTTTGCTGACAAGGTTCCCGGCTGCACTAAACACTCTTTCGGAGTACACATTGGAGGGGGGGCAACTCAGGTAAAATAGAGCCAGTTTGTACAGGGACCTCCAAATTGCTTCTTTTTCCTGCCAGTACAGATACGGACTGTCTGACATGCCTACTTGGATGCTGTCACCGATGTAATCCTTTAACAGACAGACGCACGCTTGTCGCTGCTGCTTTAAGGATGCAGGTGCGGCTACAGCCCACACATTTCACAAAGACAGAAATAAAAAGAAGAATATTTTTATTGTTTGTGGAGCGCACTTTGAGGGTGTCACCACCCTTTAACAGACAGACGCACGCTTGTCGCTGCTGCTTTAAGGATGCAGGTGCGGCTACAGCCCACACATTTCACAAAGACAGAAAAAAAAATAAGAATTTTTTTATTGTTTGTGGAGCGCACTTTGAGGGTTACACCACCCTTTAACAGACAGACGCACGCTTGTCGCTGCTGCTTTAAGGATGCAGGTGCGGCTACAGCCCACACATTTCACAAAGACAGAAAAAAAAATAAGAATTTTTTAATTGTTTGTGGAGCGCACTTTGAGGGTTACACCACCCTTTAACAGACAGACGCACGCTTGTCGCTGCTGCTTTAAGGATGCAGGTGCGGCTACAGCCCACACATTTCACAAAGACAGAAAAAAAAATAAGAATATTTTAATTGTTTGTGGAGCGCACTTTGAGGGTTACACCACCCTTTAACAGACAGACGCACGCTTGTCGCTGCTGCTTTGAGGACAGTATCATATGCAGTGACAGTAGACTTGTCAGAAATTGTTGGCACGTCCTTCAGTCCGGACCAGATGTCCAAACTGGCCCTTGACTTATGACACAGGCGCACGCTTGGCGCTGCTACTGTGTTGCTGCACGTGTAGCTACATCGCACTCAAGTCACAAACACATAAAAAAAATATTTTTTATTTTTTGGAGCACTTTGAGGGTTACACCACCCTTTAACAGACAGACGCACGCTTGTCGCTGCTGCTTTGAGGATGCAAGTGCGGCTACAGCCCACACAATTCACAAAGACAGAAAAAAAAAGAATATTTTTATTGTTTGTGGAGCACACTTTGAGGGTTACACCACCCTTTAACAGACAGACGCATGCTTGTCGCTGCTGCTTTGAGGATGCAGGTGGAATCTAGACGGGATTTGGAACCGGGGACACACTACCTCCATCAATTGTCTAAATCCCACTGCACTAATGGCGGATACCGGACCCACGTCTAACACCAACATAGCAGTCAAGGCCTCAGTTATACGTTTTGCTTCAGGATGACTGCTGTCGTACTTCATCCTCATCTAGGGACTGTTGGAGGGTCAATTGTTTAGTAAAAGTGGTGGTGTTCCTACTTCCTCTCTGGGATGATGAACAACTCCCAGCAGCAGCAACAGCACTAGGAGGAAGTGGTTCTTGATCTTTCCCTATTTTATTTTTATCAGAGAAAGTTTGGTCCTCCATTTATGTTATATTGATATATACGTGCGGCTAAAGCGCACACAAACACAGAAAATATTTTTCTATTTTTGCTGGAGAGTAGCCAGCCGGCTCTTTACTTATGGGACACAGGCGCATGATGCACGTGCAGCCACAGTGCACACAAGTCACAAACACAGAAAATATTTTTTTTTTTGGTTTGGACTGGAGTGTACTTTGGGGGTTACAGCACCCTTTAACGGTCAAGCCAGCCGGCCCTTTACTTATGACACAGGTGCACGCTTGGCACTACTTTGTTGATGCACGTGCGGCTACTGCGCACACAATTCACAAACACAGAAAATATTTTTTTTGTTTGGTTTGGAGTGTACTTTGGGGGTTACAGCACCCTTTAACGGTCAAGCCAGCCGGCCCTTTACTTATGACACAGGCGCACGCTTGGCACTACTTTGTTGATGCACGTGCGGCTACTGCGCACACAATTCACAAACACAGAAAAAATATTTTGTTATTTGGTTTGGAGTGTACTTTGGGGGTTACAGCACCCTTTAACGGTCAAGCCAGCCGGCCCTTTACTTATGACACAGGCGCACGCTTGGCACTACTTTGTTGATGCACGTGCGGCTACTGCGCACACAATTCACAAACACAGAAAATATTTTTTTATTTGGTTTGGACTGGAGTGTACTTTGGGGGTTACAGCACCCTTTAACGGTCAAGCCAGCCGGCCCTTTACTTATGACACAGGCGCACGCTTGGCACTACTTTGTTGATGCACGTGCGGCTACTACGCACACAATTCACAAACACAGAAAATATTTTGTTATTTGGTTTGGAGTGTACTTTGGGGGTTACAGCACCCTTTAACGGTCAAGCCAGCCGGCCCTTTACTTATGACACAGGCGCACGCTTGGCACTACTTTGTTGATGCACGTGCGGCTACTGCGCACACAATTCACAAACACAGAAAAAATATTTTGTTATTTGGTTTGGAGTGTACTTTGGGGGTTACAGTACCCTTTAACGGTCAAGCCAGCCGGCCCTTTACTTATGACACAGGCGCACGCTTGGCTCTACTTTGTTGATGCACGTGCAGCTACTGCGCACACAATTCACAAACACAGAAAATATTTTTTTTTTTGGTTTGGACTGAAGTGTACTTGGGGGTTACAGCACCCTTTAACGGTCAAGCCAGCCGGCCCTTTACTTATGACGCAGGTGCACGCTTGGCACTACTTTGTTGATGCACGTGCGGCTACTGCGCACACAAATCACAAACACAGAAAATATTTTTTTTTGGGGTTTGGACTGGAGTGTACTTTGGGGGTTACAGCACCCTTTAATGGTCAAGCCAACCGGCCCTTTACTTATGACACAGGCGCACGCTTGGCACTACTTTGTTGATGCACGTGTGGCTACTGCGCACACAATTCACAAACACAGAAAATATTTTTTGGGGGGGTTTGGACTGGAGTGTACTTTGGGGGTTACAGCACCCTTTAACGGTCAAGCCAGCCGGCCCTTTACTTATGACACAAGCGCACGCTTGGCACTACTTTGTTGATGCACGTGCGGCTACTGCGCACACAATTCACAAACACAGAAAAAATATTATTTTTTTAGCACTTGGGGGGAGCACCCCTGATGGACAGAGCACCCCCTGGACAACACTACAGCACCCGTTTAGGACTGGGACACTGCACAGGACTTTGGAGTGGACACAGCCCCTATGGAGAACTGACTGCACAACACAGTCTACCCAGCCCCTATGGACTTTGAAGTAGTGGACACAGTCCCTATTAACAACAGCAGCACAGCACAACACAGCCAGCCCCTATGGACTTTGAAGTAGTGGACAACAGCAGCACAGCACAGCACAACACTACTCTGCACTACACTACACTACACAGCCCAGCCAGCCCTAACTCCCACCCTCCCTCTTCACTGTCCACAGCCGAGTGAGAAAATGGTGCCGACGCGGGTACCTTATATAGGATCCAAAACCCGCGAGACCCGTAAGGCGGGATGATGACGTTTTGCCTCGATTTCAGATCCGAGTCAGGCGGGAAAAGTCAAGCCTGACTCGGATCGGCCTCGGATCGGGGGGGCTCGGGGGGGTTCGGATTTCAGAAATCCGAACCCGCTCACCCCTAGTATAAAGGTGTGTGTTCTGACCCCCAGTCTGGAGTCTTCTTACTGATTGCTGATTGACGGAGGTTTCTTGCTGATGCCGGTATCTGGTCCAGAGCGCGTGCGTATGTATGACTGTATCTTGGGTCTGTATAATTCTTTGCGCTAAATTGTACTTAGATCACAGCGTGTAACTGACTGTACTTTACTTGAATAATATTTTGTGCTTTGAAAACACATGTTCAAGGTCTAAAGTCTTTATTTTACTGTATGACTGCGTACGCAAATAGTGTCAATTTTAGAGGTTTATAGGCGTTTAAAAGGTATAGGTAGGTGCATATAGAGGTTGAAATCCAGTATCCTTACTAATAACAGCGGTGATATGTAAATGTGTGCATTCGCATTGTGATCGCAGCTGGCCCACTTCCCCTTACTCACATCCATATACTTTGACAACATAGTAAAACAAATGGTAACATCGGACCCATATGCACAGTTAAGGCAGGGCAGACCTCACTCAGGAATTGCTTACTTCAGCGCACGCTATGAGCCCTCAGGCTGCGTATGGTATCGCAGTGGCTGATTTATGCACGCCCATGCAACGGCGTTGAAACGCACTGGCACGCCTGCGTTCGCCCAATCACCCTCCCGTCACCACCCACAAACGGCACTTCCTGTCAATCACTCTGCCTTGGGTCTGTGTAGCCTCTGCGATCGCAGTCCCGATTGCAGCGGCTAATTTGCTCACGCACACTGCGATGCATATGCATGTGCAGTACGCAACAAACAGCCGATCACGTGCGTATAAGCAACTGCGTTCCTTGCTGAATCAGGCCCTGTGTTAACAGTTATGGCAGCAGCAGGGTCGTGCGATATTTTGAGATTGGCCGGGCACCATAATTTTTCCTAATTGCCAAAACTGCCACTAAATCAACAACAACAACAACAATGTAATGTACATTTTCTTTCTTCTATTTGTGGTACATAAAGGACCTGGTGCATATTTTTGTAAGAAATACTTTTAAAAAGGTGCACTTGAGCCAAATAAAAGTAGTACGGCGCACTTAAATAAATAATGGAAGAGAGCGTTCCGCAGGAACAAAATAAGCCATTTGGGGATTTATAAAGAGGGAAAATGCCATGAGCATAACTACCTGTCTAATACACCTCATATTAATATAGCAACAAGTAAAGTGGCTCTGTTTCAAAGAGATCTGACTCTAACCTGGGCTCCAAGCCAGTAAGATGGGATGTTTTATTAAATGTAATAATAATAATAATAATAATAATAATAGACTCAGCTGCAAACTTTTTGGGAGGATCATGATTATTAATTGATATGGTTGGCATTACTGTATCACAGAGCTGAGAACATGAGACAGATTCTTGCCAAGGGCACTATCTATGTGGAGTTTGTATGTTCTCTCTGTTTTGTGTGAGTCTCCTTCCGGTGCTCCTGATTACATACTGGTAAATTCACTGGCTTCTGACTACGAATGGCCCTTGACCATTGATAGTTAACAATCATCGATGAGTAACTGCTGATGGTCGATGGTTATGCCATCGATGGCAGCAAGACAATGGTTCTCCGTCATTGATGGCCGAGTGGGACCCAAATTTTTTTTTTATGGGACAGAGATTAGCCCTCCCCCAACAGCCATTAAGCCCCAACCCTTTTCTAATTGACCCGCTGCCTGCCGTGTCCCCAACAGCGGTGGCCTTCGAGGGGTGCAAACCATTAATGGTTGACCATAGATGTTTTTCTTGTGCCATTGATGTTAATTACCGATGGAACCATCAATGGTGACCATCGATGGTCAACCGACCCTACATCCCTACTTCTGACGAAAATGAACTCTTCTGTGTATATGTGTATGTGATAGGGAACATAGGGCCTGATTCAGAGATGTACGCTAACCCGATGGTTAGCGCACATTTCCGATTGCTAGAGGACTGTGCATGTGCAGCCATCCATCTGCAAGTCTGCTCACAGTGCCTCCCAGCTGCAGCCTGATTGTTCCTGGGCAGCGTTCCCGGAAACAGGAATGTCGCCCCATTTTCCAGGACGGATGCGACCAGGGTCTGGCCAGGGTCACATCGGGGGTCACTATCCCCCCAGTGTGACATTCTCCTGCAGCACTAGTTTCCGGGGGCAGCCAAGCATCATCGGGGATGCTGGGTACGCCCCCACAGGGATTTACCATGAGGCCATGCCCCCTTTTTGTTAGTCCACGTCCCCTTTTCAGAAGCAGGCGCAGTGTATGGAGTGCGCACCGGGTATCACCAGTCCCGATGACACCCCTGGAAATTGCACAGCCCCTTATGTGAGGTTCTGGAATTCTGTCCATCTCTGAATCAGATCCGTAGATTGTAAGCTACATTGGTGGGGCTGACTTGACTCAAATATTGTCTATAAAGCACTGCAGTATATTTGTGCGCTATATAAATAAATTAATAAATACATATTGTTGTTAATAGCACAAATGATACAGATGATTTCTATTCCTCACTTAATATTATACATCCACCACTGGATGGAGACAATCTCAGAAGGCCCTGCGGAGATCATGCCCCAGGAGGCGCTAGCTGGTATATAGTAGTGGCCCATTCTCATTCCCCAGCTGCCCAGTAAGTGCCAGCAGGTGCAATCCGTGTGTCTCAGGTCCTAGTCCTGCTGTTCCACAGTCTGACCAGCAGAGGTCCCCATAACCCTGCCAGAGCTGGCTGCTGTGAATGCGCTTTTCAGCTGCTGCTGCTGCTGCTACGTGATCTCTTTCTCAATGAAAAGACGTTTCCAAGCTGCAATAACAGTTGCATCCCCAGAGCAACAGAAAGGTTGGATGACCACACCTCCAGCTGGCCAAAACAGGTCTACCTGGGTCACCCTGCCACCAGAGCCAGCACCTAAGGCAACATGAGCACGTAGCACCTCACCAGCCAGGGACCGCTCTGCTGGATGCACCAATGACAGTTCATGTGACCCCAGGGGTGATTGCTTCTCATGCATTTCGGGTACCTACTTAAGCCCCACTGATGTCTCCCCCTGAGAAGTGGCCTCCGGTTGTCCCATTCATGGTGGCACAGGTGTGGACTGGGACCAGAAGACCACCACTAGGAACCAGATGGATCAGTTGGGCAGTCTTGCTCCTGGTGGCCCTGATTTCAGCCCTGCAGCACCCAGTGCAAGGTAAGGGGGGGGTCAAGGGGGTGCACCCTGCTGCCAGTGCCATAGCTGGTGGGCAGTGCCATACTGCACCATCCACCTGTGCTGCTGTATTGCACATAGCTGGTATTAAATTGCCAGAATCTGGGCATGTGCTACCACCTTTGGCATTGCATGGGTTAAATGGTTGTGCCATGCAGTGTGCATAGCAGGTAGTCTGGTGACAGGCAGCATGCAGGAACATAAAGGAGAAAGCATACAGCCACCTATTGTCATCATTGTGGTGTCTTGTCTGTCAGATGCTGCATTGGTTATATGTGTATATTGGACTAATATGTCACATAGCAGTTCAGAACTGATCTTTATCCACCTGCTCTATTATCTACTGTATTCTGCCAATAAATGCATTTTATAGCCTTTAGGTCTGGTGGAAAGGAAGAATTCCATACCCTGTACACAGGCATTAGTGCACTGATTGTTAATTAACCCAAACCTGTCACAAGACATTCATGTATCCTATATCATGTATCCTACATCACTAATTAAACACAAGGTGATTTCTGAACCAGGTCCTTAAGTGTAAATGATGTATTTGCAATCTCCAAAAATGATAACATAAATAGGATTTGTTCTTTTATTATCTATTATTTGTGTTTAATAGAAATGTACTTACATATTGTATGATGTTGGATTCTGTTATACCTGATTGTTATACTGCGTATCTACCCAGCACAAGCTGGGAAATTCCCCTTATACTGTACAGTACTTTGTGTGTTTGCTGATAGTGCTACAGTACATCTGCTGGTGACAGTATTACAGGATTCATTCTCTGATTGTTGTAATTAATATAAGCGATATTACAGCATTCTGTTATACAGGTGTTTATATAGATTGTGTCTTGTAAGGAGAATATAGGACTGCATTCATTAGAATGCTCCAGCCTGCAGGTATCCTGCCAATCTTCCCAAACTTGCTTACAAGGGTCTTGTATGATGCAATACAGCCTCAGATATTTCTTTGTTTTTTCAATGTTTTAAAAACCTTTTGCTTGTTTTCCATTTCATGTAAAAAAAAGATATTACTGGACAATACAGCCAAAAACGGTTATATATTTTCAAATAATTACTCAGTTTGAAGACTTGGTTCTAATGAAATGTGTTTATTAGCATGTATTGGCAATAAAGTGGCTGGAGCAGAGTTAATGTAAGTCAGTATTGTGGACATATCTTGCATGTTTTGACACTGTGGGCCTGATTCACACCAGCTCGCTAGGAAGCGTTCGCAGGCAGACGGCCGATGTTTGCATTGTACGCATCGCAGTGAGTGAACCAGTCCGAGCGATCGGGAATCGTTCGCTCGCTGCGCATAGACAGCCCAGCTAAGTGAGTGACAGGAGAAGCCGTTTGTGGATGGTGACAGGTTGGTCTTTGAAAACGGGGGAGTGGAGGTGTGAACGCAGGCGTGCCTGAGCGTCTCAACGCCGTTTCAGAGGCATGCACAATTAAGATGCAGTGTCATAGTACACGTCACCTGGCTGAATTTTACACTGAAGTGATCGCAGTGCTTGCGGGAAGGGTATAGTCAACCACAAGCGCTGCGTTCGCTTCTGATGGTACCCGTTGTACCGATGGTTGCATACACTACCTGTAGATGACGTTTAGAAGTGGGCATCTTAAGACAGGCTTGTGGGCGTTTGCATACACAGCGATCGCACACCAAGACATAGTGGGCGTGCTTATGCCTTGCTGTGTGATCACCTGCCTTGCTATTAGTTAGCCGAATTTGCATACGCATCTAGCGAGCGTACGTATCTAGTGAGCGGGTCTGAATCGAGCCCTATGCGCGCTCCAGAGCTGAGCGTAGGCATGCATGGTTGATGCAGCTGAGGGGACGTACCTGGGTGGTAACCGGGAATTCGCTTATAGGCAAAGTTCATTCAGGGAGTGTCAATGGAATTATGGGATGTGCAGAATTGTGCCTACGTCTGTTTCCAGATCAGTGGTGCACGCAGGGGGGGGGGGACACTTGTCACCATCACTGCACTTCCTGCGATCGTCCGTGAGCCTGATCGCCAGAGTTCTCTGCATTGCTTACAGATAGGGTTAGGTCTAGAAGGATATGCTTCATAGGACCTCTGACGTCACAACCACGTGACTCGGGACAACAGGAGGAGAAACAAGGTTCAGAACAAGGGGCCATAAGTGGCACCTCGCGGGCTCGCATCGCTCTCCATGCTTTGGGCACAGAGGCTCGCTTCGCTCGCCATAGGTTTATATTCCCCCTCTATGTCCACGTGTATAGTAACACTGATAACTGACCGACCCCTGCTTTCTCCAACTTGGATCTAGCGTGCAGACGTGCATGCCCAGCCGCAGTAGCTCCTCACATCGTCTGGTGGCGAGTCTCCTCCTCTCCTCTGGCGGGTTAGGTACACGTATGCATATCATATGTATGTATGAATCTGTGTATGTATGTCAGTGTGCGAGTGCTATACACACAAGTATACTCGTATGTGTTTCGTTTTTACAATGTGTGTGTGTGTGTGTGTTTAAACCCTGAGAGTGCGAGTAGAAATTAGTCTAAAGTGGTGGCCACACAACTGTTTGCCGGTTTAACGCAGCGCCAACAGCCTCGCGGCCGGCACTTTGTTTGGAGAATGCCAGTTCTTGCGACTAAACACCCAGGTTAAGTCGCAAGAACCGGCATTCTCTGACTTAACAGTTTCCCGACAAAGTGAACAGCGCTCTGAATTGAATAGCTCCGGGTGCTCTCTCCCGGGGATATTTAGCATCAGGCTCAATTGAATTCCTCCCCTTGGAGAGAGACAAAGTACCAACCAGCTTCTAACTGTCATGTTACAGGCTGTGCTAAAAAATGACAGAAGCTGATTGGTAGCTATGAGCAACTTCTCCACTTTATCTCTTTCAAGATTTGATACATCTCCCCCTTAATTGTCAATTTCAGTATAAAAACCAAGCTGCCCAGTATTCGTTTACTACATGGAAAGTGCTAGATAGCATTATTTGAACACTGCAGATCACAGCAGAGTTAGGCTATGCCCCTTTGACAACTCTAAATCGGACAGTACATTTACACTTAAACGCCGCTTTCTTGTACAGCAATATGAGTTTGCCAAGGTACCAGTGCCATGTTCCTGGTGATTTCTCTACTGCGCATGCACAAACATTTGAGGAAATAGCGAGCTGCCATTTTTCCTGTGGTTTCTGCAGCACTGGACTCCCGAGAGGAAAGGGTCATTCCTCTCCATTTTGAAGATCGTCCCCAACTCCATCTCCAGTTTTGATAAAATTTTACATGAAGGTTTTCATATATGTCAGACTAACTTTGGGAAAACTACTTCACATTATGCAATAGTAGCAAAACTATGGCCCTCAAAGTTTGGGGTAGGCGCAACTATCACAATTGGAGATGGACATATGGGGACCCCTGGTCTACTTGACATGGAATGACCCGTAAGTCTAATGTATGGGTGTATGGTGTGTTGTGGGGGGCTCCCCTAGGGGCCTGTGTGAAACGCAAACCCTGCATCCAATATAGATAAGTCCATGATCGCAATGACACACGAGTTTCTCATACCAACATGTGCTGTACAATACTGAGCTTTCTTTTCCATCCCAAACAAGTGTTGCCAGTGCTAATTTTGATGGAATGTCATTAGACTTTGTTAAGCATACAAAACACTGTAAGTGGAGAATACATCAATCATAAATCAGGTGTATTGTTTGCAAAATTTCTTTATATACAGTATGGGCACCTTAAGGGGTCTATTTACTAAGCAGTGTTAGGAGACAGGGTGAAAAGTGATAAGGGGCCAGCCAATCAGCTCCCAACTGTCATTTTTCAAACACAGCCTGTGTGATGGCAGTTGGGAGCTGATTGGCTGGTACCTTATCACTTTTCACTCTTCACTTTTCACTTCTCCTAGCACTGCTTAGTAAATAGACCCCCTAAGTGTGATATGAGTTACTGTCATACCCCTATTACACCGGAGCTAAAACCCGGGTTTTTGAAGGGTTAACCCGGGCAGCTCCCTGGTGTAAAAGGGCAGAGGGTTGGATCGCCGGGTCGAGTGACCCGGCAATCCAACCCAGGTAACTAGCAGGGTTTAACACGGGCGTAGCCCGTGAAACCCTGCTATGGGAACAGCGCACTCCGGGTCACGAAGACCTGGAGTGCGCTGCTAGCCGGCCGATTGGTCCGGCTTCAGTGGCGCTTGCAGACCCGACTGCGGTGTGAGCGGCGCTGACTCGGGAATATCCCGAGTCAGCGCCGGCAAAATTTCCGGGTCTGATCCGGATAGGAACTTTGTTCCAACTCCGGGTCAGACCCGGAATTTAGGTGGAAAAGGGGTATCAGTAATGTTCCCTGGCATCCTGCATGATTGAAATCACAAATGCTTTTCCAAGACAACTATTAGGCTGAACTAATAACTTCATGAACTGGTTTATGGTGTCTGAATTAGCCACAAGCCAATTTGTTTAATTACATTTAAAGCCTGTACTGTCATAAGTACATAAGTGGGGTGGGGAGCTTCCGCTAGTGACTGACTACATGACAGTAACCAGCCAATGTGATAATGCAGCGCTTCTTATATATTTTCCCATTGCCATATTTTAGAATTAATTAATTGACATTCATTTTTTTATTATCAGCCCAGGTTATTCAAAGAGAGAAAATAATTGGGGTCAATCAGGAACAAAACCTTATCGTAATATTATAATATGTCCTATTTTGATATACTGTGAACTTAAAGAATACCCTTAGCAACCAATTACATATTAGCTTTCATTACTGTGACTGTTACAAGCACATATCTAATCATACTTGCCCACCCTCCCAATTCGGCTGGGGGCCTCCCGAAAATCGGGTGCCTCTCCCCGCCCCCTGGAAAGGAAGGCAAACCTCACGGCGGCCGCCCATCCCCACCGCAATTACCTGTGAAACCCCCGCAGGGGGGGCGGTTACGCGATTACTCTGAATCGCTTCATTTTGGCCCCGCCCCCTGCTTCGCAATGCCTGTAATGTCGGCATTGTGTAGCAGGGGCGGGGCCAAAATGACGCAATCACGTGGCCCCCGCCTCCACACCTCCCACAAATGACTGTCATCTGTCCAGCCACACCCCCTTGTGCCGACCACGCCCCCTTGCCCTGCTGATCTGGCTGCTCCCTCCCGGAAGGGGCAGCCAGAAAGTCAGCAACCATGTATCTGATTGGTTGCCTTTGGGTGATATCACAGTTCTTTGCACTATAGGCCTGAGTCAGCAGTGCACACTGAATCAGGTTTATCGGGAATCTGCACATGCCCAGGACCCGTTCAGGGTTTGCGGTCCTGCGCGCTGTCTTGTCTAATGCCGTTTCTTGGCGTGGAGGGTGTTGTGACGGCCTCTGTTTTTTTCCCTGTGGATCAGTCCCTTTCACACACAACGGTTTTGTGCCGTGTTTGTTGTTTTTGCCTTGTGTAAAAAAATCTCTTTTCAATCTTTAATACTGAAACTGTGGACCACAGCCGTCCTCGTCAGTGGTTATCATGGCTGTGTGGAAGCCCTAATGTATTGTAACTTCCACGGCAATTTAACAACGGTAAAAAACTACGTTTTTTTGCCGGACAGACAAAAGCGGTGTGTGTGAAATAGCCCTAAGTATGCTTATTCATTTACCAATCCCTCAACTGGAAGCTTACTGTGTGTGGTTCTGTGACTAATCCACTTTTATCTCTGCTTGTGAACTACACAGTGTCGTGTGTGTGTTTTCTATTACTGTGAAGAACATCATTACACTTGGTTTACACTGACGGATGACTAATTTACCGATGTTGACATATATAGTATATTTGCATACATTTTCTGTTACCTAATTTGTCGTGTAGAGGATGGAATGATTCATTATTTTGCTGAGATTAGGAAGTGCTTCTAATAAAGATAAACATAAACCTTCATTAAGATGGATTGTAGGACGGCTCTAAGTAGGGTACACACTGGAGCGATGCCGTTGTGATTGGCCAAATGGGAACGAAAAATCGTGCATATTGTGCAGTGAGTACGCACGCTATTCGCATTCCCGCGGTCGCATGGAACATCTTCAGGTTTAATGTGCAGCACATCGAACCTCAAGATATTGCATGCGACGCCATGAATGTTATTGAAGGATGGAACAAGTGATTAATTAATCGATGCAGTGGTATCCCTGGACATCGGCGCAATTGCCGGTTGCACAAGTGTGTACCCTGCATTAGCCTGAGTGGTCCGACATCTGTCCGTCCGTCCTGTAGTTATATAATGGATCAGTATTCCTTTGTCTATATTAATGTTGAATTTCCCTAATGCTATATAATGGGTCAGTATTCCTGTAGACATATAATGGGTCAGTGTTCCTCTAGACATATAATGGGTCAGTGTTCCTCTAGATATATAATGGGTCAGTGTTCCTCTAGACATATAATGGGTCAGTGTGTTCCTCTAGATATATAATGGGTCAGTGTTCCTCTAGACATATAATGGGTCAGTGTTCCTCTAGATATATAATGGGTCAGTATTCCTGTAGACATATAATGGGTCAGTGTTCCTCTAGATATATAATGGGTCAGTGTTCCTCTAGACATATAATGGGTCAGTGTGTTCCTCTAGACATATAATGGGTCAGTATTCCTCTAGACATGTAACGGGTCAGTGTGTTCCTCTAGACATGTAATGGGTCAGTGTGTTCCTCTAGAAATGTAATGGGTCAGTATTCCTCTAGACATGTAATGGGTCAGTTTTCCTGTAGACATGTAATGGGTCAGTTTTCCTGTAGACATGTAATGGGTCAGTATTGCTCTGTAGATTTATGTAATAGGTCAGTATTGCTGTGTAGATATATGTAATAGGTCAGTATTGCTGTAGACATATAATGGGTCAGTGTTCCTCTAGACATGTAATGGGTCAGTATTCCTGTAGTCATGTAATGGGTCAGTATTCCTGTAGACATATAATGGGTCAGTATTGCTGTAGACATGTAATGGGTCAGTATTCCTGTAAACATATAATGGGTCAGTATTCCTGTAGACCTATAATGGGTCAGTATTGCTGTAGACATGTAATGGGTCAGTATTCCTGTAGACATATAATGGGTCATTTTTCCTGTAGACATATAATCGATCAGTATTGCTGTAGATATTTAATGGGTCAGTATTCCTGTAGACATATAATGGGTCAGTATTCCTGTAGACATATGATGGGTCAGTATTCCTGTAGACATATAATGGGTCAGTATTGCTGTAGATATTTAATGGGTCAGTATTCCTGTAGACATATGATGGGTCAGTATTCCTGTAGACCTATAATGGGTCAGTATTGTAGTAGACATATAATGGGTCAGTATTGTAGTAGACATATAATGGGTCAGTATTCCTGTAGACATATAATGGGTCAGTATTACTGTAGATATATAATGGGTCAGTATTGATGTAGATATATAATGGGTCAGTATTCCTGTAGACATATAATGGGTCAGTATTGCTGTAGATATATAATGGGTCAGTATTCCTGTAGACATATAATGGGTCAGTATACCTGTAAACCTATAATGGGTCAGTATTGTAGTAGACATATGATGGGTCAGTATTGCTGTAGATATATAATGGGTCAGTATTCCTGTAGATATATAATGGGTCAGTATTCCTGTAGATATACTGTATAATGGGTCAGTATTCCTGTAGACCTATAATGGGTCAGTATTGTAGTAGACATATAATGGGTCAGTATTGTAGTAGACATATAATGGGTCAGTATTCCTGTAGACATATAATGGGTCAGTATTGCTGTAGATATATAATGGGTCAGTATTGATGTAGATATATAATGGGTCAGTATTCCTGTAGACATATAATGGGTCAGTATTGCTGTAGATATATAATGGGTCAGTATTCCTGTAGACATATAATGGGTCAGTATACCTGTAGACCTATAATGGGTCAGTATTGTAGTAGACATATGATGGGTCAGTATTGCTGTAGATATATAATGGGTCAGTATTCCTGTAGATATATAATGGGTCAGTATTCCTGTAGATATACTGTATAATGGGTCAGTATTCCTGTAGATATATAATGGGTCAGTATTGTTGTAGATATACTGTATAATCGGTCAGTATTCCTGTAGAGATAGTCCTATACTTTGGTAGAAAGTGCTGGCTACTAAGCACAATAGATTCCTCCCGTGTAGAGCTTTCTATATCAGAGCTGTTATATATCAGAGCTGTCTCTGAACTCTGTACTCTGATATTCATTTTGCCACTAGATGTATTGTCATAGACACATTGATCATGTAGCTCTGCAGAGTGATTGTTTCTCCCCCCGCCATATAAGAGGCAGCCTGCTGTCTGTGGAACGCTCGTCCGCTTCTGATTAAACATCAACAGACGCTTTGGTTTGAATAAAAAAATATATATATAGCTTGATTTTGTGAGATAGCATTTCCTCAGTGAATCTCCCCATATATATGTACTGTAGCTGTTTGGATATCTTCTATCGAGTGTAGAAACTAGAGGTACGCGACCTGGGATTTATACAGTTTGTGCATTCTGGTTATTGTTGGGTGTGAGGTGGTAGCAATAAGGCAATATACGGGTGTTGCATGAAGATATCGTCATACAACAAGAAAGATGTAACGGATTTATTTTCGACTACATAGAACTGCCTAGGAGAAAGTTATTATTTATCTAATTATACAAAATAATTCAAACTAATAATGTTGAAGAATAACATGCGCTATTTATAAGACTTCAGCTTTTTGGCCCCTTATTCAGTGGTGACAAAAATTATAATTTTAACACGATTTTTCTTTTTACTACGTGTTTTACTTACTAGTTAAAGCGTGTAAGATTACGGTGTTAAAGAATATTTTCTCCAAAGACCAATTAACCTCTCTGCACTGCTGGTTATCCTATTTACTGTTCATATCAAGTGAATGCATGGGGGATAATGGAGTGTCCAATTTTTAAATGCAGGTACTAGACTAGACCCTAGATTAAGTTCTGTATATACAGCTTTATAGATTGGTAATAGAAAACCTTTAAAGCACAGTGGCGCAGTGGTTAGCTCGTGGCCCCATATTGCAAAGCCATACTGGTAGGCTAATTGTCTTCTCACAAAAAAAAAAAAATAATAATCCTAGGGGAAAATTCAATAAGGTGCGAGTTCGGTCCCGCCAGGTGAAGGCAAATTCACATTCACATTCCATTTACTATACAATATGAACCACGCATTTCTATTTCAAAGTAAATTCACCCGTTGCCATTTGCACCCCCCTGAGCAGGGGAAAAGGTAGGGGAAATCTTTATTGTAAGGTAAAAATGGCAGGACTTGCTTCAGAACCCCTTGGATCCTCCCCAATGACTAATTAGGCATTTAGAATTTTTCAATTAGCTTATTTGGGCCAATAATTACATGTAATTTGTTGGGGTGAGAGAAAAAATGAATGGTTGCCAATAACCCCAAATAAGCTTTTTAGCTAAATAATGCACCCCAAATTTAATGAAAGTATTTATTTCAGCAATCAATAATTGCTGTTTAGCATTTTTTTTTAAATTTTTTGTTAAAAGTTACCTCAAATTTTCCCAAAAGCATCTTTTTTATATATTTTATTTTTTTTGCATTTTCCGTTTCATTCCTTTGTGATTAAATGTAATTCTACAGCTTTTTATATTATTTTACTTTTTTTAAAAAAATTTACAAATCAGCCATTTGACTCCTTTTAAAAGTGTGCAGTAGTTTCCATATGTCCACTTACAGTTTTCTATATGATTCTGCTAACGAAGTTGCCACTTTTGATGGGTCCAGGAAGGTCTCCCCACTTTTATAGGCTATTTTCCCTGTTCGCATTTTGGACAAAATTTGCACACTCTCGCTGTGAGTAGTGCAAATTGTCTATTCTAATTGAATTGTGCGTATCTCGGTGCGCGTATGAAGGCGGTGTGCGAATTATACGGCATAGTGTGCGAATTTATCACCTTTTGCAAACTCACACGTAATTGAATTTCCACTCTAGTGTGTATTTGATAGGGAATGTAGAGTTTAAACTTCACTGGGGCACGGACTATTCAATGTACATTGCTGCGTAATATGTGTGCGATATATAAAAAACTTAATAAATAACAAATACAGATAGGATACTGGTTATACAGTAGATACAGTTTCAATAGCGATTGTTGACTCCTAAATGCACTGTCGGTTCACATTGATACTTTTTTGAGCACTTAACGGACCAGAAATGCAGCGTATTTCAGTTCTAGTCCATCAGTCATACGGAATGTGGCTGCATGCACTAGCGGGTCATTTATTACAGGCTTCAGTAACTAATTTAGTACTTATACAAACCGCAGTAGCCAAAATGATACTGATACGTCTTTTCCAGCAAAAACCCGGGTCCGACCTGGATTTTCAGACATGGTTCTAACCCAGGTTAGACCCCGTTTACACTGCACCTTCGATCTGGGTTATTCCCAGGTCAGCCCAGTTCACACTGAATTCGGGTCTGACCTGCTAAACTTGTGAGGTCATAAAAAGTGGGAGGTGACTGCTCCACAACCACCAATCAGCTCATTTTAGGCATGACCCAGGTCGGATAACCGGTTTTGCGCCGTTTTACACTGCACCATTACCCGGGTCCATCCTGGGTCTGACCCTGGTAGCTACCTGGGTTGGATTCCCGAGTCACTTGACCTGGGTTATTTTTCAGGGACCCTTTTCCACTGAGCCGTGACCCAGGTAGACCCGGCAATAACCCGAGTTATTGCAGCAGTGGAAAAGGGGTATTATTTCATAGGTAGTACGAGCCCTAAATGGGGGAAATCGCAATGATTAGTTTACACACATCCACTTAGTAACTCTTGTAAAACTCATTAGTTTAATTCCACAATTGTAATTGTTCCATTTAGCTATGACACCACGGATCAAACAGCAGCTACGTTGCTTGGATTGCATTCTAGTTATGTACAGGGCTTGGCTACCAAGTTAGTAGGCTGCTATTCTGATGTCTGTCAATGCAGGCTCAGCTCCAAACATACACAGAGAGAATGAGTCGTCTGCTAATTACTTTTTACACTTTCAAACAAGTAGCTTTCAATAAATACATTAGGTATATATCTCTGCCAGTATAAGATGACACTTTTGAGATTCAGTAATGGTATTATTATTATTATTATTATTATTATTATTTTATTATTATTACTATTATGCTATGGGTAACAGTAGGGCCGGATTAAGGGGGGGCGACAGGGGTGGTTGTCCTGGGGCCCCCACACACAAAGGGGGTCCCACCTCTAGAGTACGCAGGGGGGGGTTTCTGGGTAGCTAGAAACTCCCCCTGACTGACCAATTCTCCCTTCTACTACCGGCACCGAAGGGGCGGAGACAATACGGCAAGCCCACCCCTAAATGAGCCACGAATTGTGGCATTACGGCGTGAGGGGCTGAACCTAAGGATGTGAGCAGCAGCTGTATAAAAAGTAAGTGTGTATATGTACTGTTTAATTGTTTATATATGTGTATGTATGTGTATATGTGTACGTGTTATTGTATATACAGAATGTGTTAGTGGGTGTATACTGTGTATGTGTTAGTGTACATGTGTATGTATGTGTATGTGTGTGTATACTGTGTATGTGTTAGTGTGTGTATGTCTGTGTATACTGTGTATTTGTTAGTGTATATGTCTATGTATGTGTATATACGTGTTAGTGTGTGTATGTGGTTATGTGTGTGTATACTGTATATGTGTTAGTGTGTATGTATGTGTTTATGTGTGTATACTGTATATGTGTTAGGCCGGCCATACACTGTAAGATTTTTTTATACGATGTGCACGATTTCAATCGATCGCACCGATCAATCGTGCATATCGTGTGTGGTTTGGCATGCTGTACGATGGCAATGCGCGTCCCCGTCGGCATCGTAGATCTTATGGAAAAACCATAAGATCTGCGATCCGTCATGCTGTTAAATAGGTAAACGAATCATCTTGTAAGATGCATCGTTTACCATTCACAACAGCATGCGATGCATCGGGCTGAATGCATAGAGCGCAGAGCGGCTCCCGAGTCCCCTCATCAGCATCACGTGACACATTCTATCTGCGACGCTGATCACTGATGTCGGGCTTCAGGTCCCACTCTGCGCTCTATGCAGCAGCGCTAACTGTGCTGCTGCATTCACAACACAGAGCCAGAAGGTAAGTCATCAGGGAGGGTGGGGGTAGGGGTAGTAGGCTCGGTGTGGCGGGGGAGGGAGGGTAGGCTCCGTGTGGCTTGGTGGGGGCCCCACAGCTTAGTTGCCCCAGGGCCCCCACAAGCCTTAATCGGCCCTGGGTAACAGACTCTGCCGTGTATACTGTCTGGACCACCAACAGCCACATTAAGGGACTGATTTTGAGTCGCGCACAAAGTGCCTTTATTTGCCGGCCAGCAGTGGCGTAACTAGGGTATTAGGAGCCCGGGTCAAGGTAAAAAATGGAGTGACCCCCCCAAGTAGGTGCGCCCGCCAAAGACGTGTGCCGAAAAAGTGGGTGTTGTCACATTGCACAAGGGACATGGCCACTTGAAAATGGGGGCATGGCAACATGACACACCACCGTTTCTTGTCACTCTGGGAACATTCCTTTCACCTTAATGCCCCAAGTAGTAGTGCTCCTCTTGCTATGCCCACTGTAGTACTACCCCTTATGCATTGTCACCAGCAGCAATGCCCCTTGTGCAGTGCCCCCTGTAGTAGTGCCCCTTATACAGTGCCCCAGTAATGCACCCTTATACAATGCCCCCAGTATTGCCCCTTTTACAGTGCCCCCAGTAATGCACCCTTATACAGTGCCCCCAGTAGTTCCTCTTATACAGTGCCCCCAGTAGTACCACTTATACAGTGCCCCCAGTAATTCCCCTTATACAGTGCCACTAGTAGTAGACCCCCCCAGCAGTGCCCCCAGTAATGCACCCTTATACAGTGCCCCCAGTAGTGCCCCTTATACAGTGCCCCCAGTAGTACCACTTATACAGTGCCCCCAGTAATTCCCCTTATGCAGTGCCACTAGTAGTAGACCTCCCCCAGCAGTGCCAGACAAAGACACACGTAAAAAAAAAGAAAAACCACTTACCTGAATCCCCGCTCCTGCTCCTTCGGCCGCCACTGTTCTGCATTATGGGAAAGACGTCATGACGTCTCTCCCATCACCCACTGCGGGAGCCGGAAGATGGAGCTCATGAGTGAGCTCCAGCCCGGCTCCGATAGTGGGCGCAGCAGCCGATGAGAGTCTGTCTGCTAAAAGAAACACACCGCTTGTGTTTGTTACTGTTTAGTGTGGACTGCGCTCCGCGCGGTCCGCACTACACTGACCACCAGTGTCCTGGTCCGATGGCCCAGGTCAAGAGCCCTGCTCGACCCTCCCTAGTTACGCCACTGCCGGCTAGTCTCAGAAGCTAGATTTGCTACCTTGTGCTAATACGAGATTCCATACAGCTAATGTAAGAATCTGTGCATCTGCAAGCAGAAAGCCGCGCCGCCTACTGCTTTTACGCCATCCGGCGCAACTGTGATCATAAGTATCAGCGTTTGCACCAGAAACAGGCTTCCTTTCCCTGTACGCACGGAACTCAAGCTACACACCCATAATGCATTGTCACCACCCAGTTCCTGCCCTAAAATGCCCATTTCATGGGAAAACAGATCCGGCCAAGTTCCGTTATTATTTTAATGAAACCTAATAGCAAGTGTTATTTTCACTATTATAACAATGATTATAAGGTAAAAACTTTTCTTGTGCTTACATCTTTAACAGTGTCAGATTGTTGGATATTAAAGCTGTCTTTCCGCTCTTAGGGCCTGATGTGAATTTGTATGCAGCCAAAATTCAAAAACACTCACCCAGTGACGTGCGGTGAGGTAAATGGCTGGGGAGGCACTGGCTAATATCAGAGCCAGATTTACAGATACCTATATGAACCCGAGGGTTCATGTGGGCGTTATACACAGATGCAGCAGTATATAGTGCTTGAAATTTGGTGTGTTTTGATAAGGGATGTGCAGAAAAGGTATACAGGGGAGGCAGTGCCTCACCTGTCATACACTTTTTACTGCAGAGTTTTGACTATAAAAATGTTTAGAATAATACAAAGAAGATATTTATAATAATTTCTTAAATTGTTCTTATAATTATTATAGTTAAAACTATGGGGTATACCTAAGTATGACAGGAAAGGCTCTGCCTCACCTCACCGCACATCACTGACTCACACCGCATTTATACAGCTGACGGCATGCAGTGATTCGTGTAAATTGAATACTAGTGGGTCGATGCAGGGTTGGCTGCAAAATTAGCTAATTTTCCTGGCAGAAAAGCTTATGCAAAATCCCAGCGTACCTGGTGCTATATATCAAACTGCACAGCATAGAGATGTAAATAAGCGCTTTTCCGTATAGCTATAGGTCGTTTCATGATGCTTTGAGACGCCTATCACCATACTGATGATGATGACTAGTGTATTCATGTACAGTAGGCTTCACCCTCAAAGGGTAACCTGCGCTAGTGCGCACAACATACTTGCCTACTTTTAATTTTGATGGGCGGTGATGGAGGTGGGGCCTGATGGTCACTTCATTATGCCCCATCCTTTGTGGTAATTTGCCGTAAATAGCACATATTTAAATAGGGGGTGGGGCCAAATGACCCTATTCTTATAGAATGGCGTCATTAAGCCACGCCCCCTACTCGATCTTCTTGAAAATTCTCCCCATTCTGCTCACTTCACTAGGAAGTGGGCAGGAATGCGGGAGAAGTGCCTACTCTACAGTGGGTGCGGGGGGTTACCTGAAAAATCAGGAGCCTTCCATGACTTCCGGGAGAGTAGGCATGTATGGCACACAGCCTAGGCTGGTAGCCGCAAAATAGGGGGTACACTATACAAACAATCAGGGACGTCAAGCAGGGGGGGGTAATTAATTACCAATCCACGCACGGGCTTGTTAGAGGGGCCCGGGCTAGCTGTTCAAGAGGTGGAGCACATAATATCTTTCATTGATTTTCTAGAGGGCACATGGCCACACCTCCTTGATTTGGCCACACCCCACAGTATCACTCAGGTCCACCTTATGTCTCAATGCCCTGCAAACAGTGTGGAAACCCTCTAAGAAAAGCCACTATGAGCACTAGATTATGAGAGTCTTAAACATGATAGGATAGGGTCCCTCTGCAATAATGTCCTCCTGTTCCTAGGGAAAATGGGATCAAAATAAAAGGTGCACCCTGCACCAAGCACCAGGGCTCCCCCCGATTCCTATTGCAAGTGCCAATTCCCTCTCTGTCTGCCAGGTGTACATATGTTGCACAACTAAGGTAGCCAGGAATCATCTATATCTGTATTTGCTGTCACTCTCTGATATATGGGCCTGTTCCGGGGTCATGCACCTGTGTTTAGTAGGTTTAGTAGGGAAACAGAACACACTAAACACCTCAAGGTTCTCAGCAGAAACTGCCAGGGGCTGGAAATCAGTTTGTTTGAAGCCATTTACCATGGACACAGCATGTAGTGTTCTCTACCACGGTCATACACAGAACACCTTTCCTTCACAACCAAGGCAACATTGAATCTTAATGCCGTTAGTCACACAATTACTAATCAGATTACAATGGCCAATAAAACACTAATGAAACTGCTAAAACTGTGTAATAAGCAGGACACATTGCTGTACTGCTGGTTATGGGCACATATTTTACAGCAATAACAGTATTGTAACAGTCTAAGTAAAATATTTTAAGTCCGTTAAAATGTCAGAGCAATGTAAAACTAATAATAATTTAGAAGGAGCAAAGATGCATTTTAAAGAAAATGGTTGATTTTCTCTCAATGCGATAACAAACCGTACGGCTGTGTAGTATTTTTATTAGCATGCAGTATTTTGTTTTGCCTAAGTAATCAGGCAACACAAGCATTATCTAAAGCTGGGTACACACTGGCAGATATATTGGGGCATCATGCTGACCGCCCGTACACTTGCAGCGGAGGCCGCAGGGAGGGGGTGCGACACGCCCCCAAGTAGGCGGGATCCTCGGCCAGAAGACAGATGATGGTTGGTCAGTGTGTATGAACAACCATCATCTGCAAATAAATCTGCTGATCACTTGATCCGCAGATATATCTGTAATGCAGGGCATACACTGCCAGATAAAACGTCTGTCAGACCGACAGACATTTTATCTGGCCGGCTGCCAGCCGCAGAGGTCGCCGGCATACACTGTGAGAGAAATCTCACAGTGTATAGCCCGACATCCGCGCTCCGCCCCCGGGGGAGGAGACATTTCCCTGTTCCTTCCGTAGGAAGGAACACAGGAAATGTCTGTCTGTCGGCCGTGCTGGGCATACACTGCCCGATGCGGCCGACAGTTACCGGGTAAATATCGCATCGGACGGGCATGCTGGACAATCCAGCATGCCCGACCGAGCAATATTTAACCCTCGGTTGTCCCCCCCACGCTACAATTATCGCGGCGATCCGCCGATATCGGGCGGATCGTCCCGATAATTGCAGCGTGTATGGCCAGCATAAGGTGTGTACCCAGCTTAAGCCTCATAATAAATATTTATTGTAATACGTGAAGGTGATATTGGCACCAGTTAATATTTACATGATATATTTGACTAAATAATAATTTGTGTTACTTTCCTCTTTCAACAAATGGGAATAAGATATGAATGAAGGGGAAACCTTCTAGAGCAGTAAAGTGGAGATGTTGCCCATAACAACCAATCAGCTTATACTGTAGCTATCATTTTTATAGCACAGTTTCTAAAATTATAGTCTACTGATTGGCTGCTATGAACAACTTCTCAACTTTATTTCTCTCAAAGGTCTGATACATCTCCCCCCAAATGTGATAGTCTGAGGTTTGCGTTAAGAGCCGAGACTGAAATGCGAGATTTAAAGGAAATATTTGCAAAGGCAAAACCAAATAAAACAATTGCTGCTTTAAATCTGGCACCTAGTTCTGCTTTATATCTGGCACCTAGTTCTGCTTTAAATCTGGCACCTAGATCTGCTTTAAATCTGGCACCTAGTTCGCCAACATTTTGGAACTTGTTGTAACTTGCTGGCTATTGAATTTGGCCCAAAACACTCAGTAGAGGAATCTGGAGATATTGTCTATGGGTTGGTTATGATATGACGCCAGTCATAGTGTCGACATTCCTCTTGTCGACCTGAGAATGTCGAAATGTCATAATGTCAACATTGACCATATAAAGACTGACTAGCAAGTCATCTATAAAATAAGCGAGAAAGCGTCTGTGTGTCCATCTTTTTGTCCTTTATGCACGGCCAGAGTTTTGGACCTAGCTCCACCAAATTTGGTATGGTGGTGTAGTTTGACCAGGATTAGGTTTTCGCCTAGGTTTGAACTTTGTCAGGGCCACACACTATCCCACAGTCACTAAAAATGGGGACACTCTTAAATTACACAGGTTCCAGGGCTGGCTCCAGTGGAAATTGGCAGTCTGCCAAAAACCTGTGAAAAAGTTACAAAAGTCTGTGCAAAGTTGATGACTCATGCAAGTTCATATTGTATCCAGAGCCTCTGTGTTTGCATGCAAGGGCATAACTACAACTTTGTGGGTCACATAGCAAGACCTTAAAAGGGTCCCCCCAGAGGTAAACAAACCAAACACATTTTCCCCTATACAGAGCCCATTCATGTTATGCCACACAGACCCCAATTAGATGATACTACACAGAGTCTGTTAAGGTTATGCCACCCAGTAGTACCCCTTATACATTATGCCACACAGTAATGCCTCTTACACTACACAGTAATACCCCTTAAACATTACACCACACAGTAATGCCCTTTACAGATTATGCCACATAGTAGTAGTGCCCCATATAACACATTATGTCACATAGTACTAGTGCCCCATATAACACATTATTCCACACAATAGTAGTGTCCCTCACACATTATGCTTCCCCCAGCAACTCACCTCCCCATGTCCCTACAGCAGCCTCTCCCCTCTGTGCCATCAGCAGCCAGCAGGTGTGGATTTGGGGCCGGCCATCAGCTAATTACAGCTGGCGTACCAGCAGGCAGTGCCAGACATGGACAGACAGTGCCGATGCAATTTGATCTGGCGATGGTTGCAAGCCAATCAGAGCTCGTGAACGACGAGGCGATTTGCCTTTCACCATCAGCCTAACGATGTCAGAGAAAGGAGGAAATTATATGCGCTTTTGCGTAATGATATGACTCCAGGGGTACCCAGATAGGCTTATTCAGCTTTGTCGGACCCCCATCTGCTCAGTCTTTTTTGCCAAATAGTAATTGTCACAGTCTTTATTCCCATAGAGATCTATACTGATGGCGGTAAGCTCCTGTAACATTAGTAACTTTGGAGAAATCTTGCGATGATAGACTCTTTGATAGAGCATTTGCACCAGTATTTGTGGTAGGAATGAAACTAGTGGCAAGACTGTTACCGATTGTGGAACTTTTCAACAAATGGGTGCAGAGGGGGAAATAAAACCTGCTATTACCCATAGCAACCAATAAGACATTTTGCTTTCAACTGAGAGTTACACTGTTTGGTTGCTATGGCTACATCAGTTTCCATCAGTGGATGATTTTTAAAGCACTGTCCCCCAATTAATTTTGTTATTAATATTAGTCATGTTGTATTTTGCTGTTCTGTGCTTTTACATAACCTTTTAAAAGAGCTACAGAACAATAGGATGTTTATTTTTTTACTATTACAGTATGTCACACGCAGGTATATAGGACATTAAGTATTACTATACAAATGATGGCTGAGCCTAATTTAGAGGTTTTACAGTCTTGCATAATTGGCAGGTACACAGAAGTCATCTGTTCTAACAATAGGAACATAGAGAGATGTGTTTACAGGTTCTGATGCTGTTGGCAACTGTGATTGTTGGAACAGTAAATTAGCATGTGGGTAATCCGTATGGTCATCCGCACAGCCAAACCCCCCAACTTTTTTGTTTCAATGGACATGTAGGCAGCTGGCACCGAGCAACTAGTAAAAAACAAAGTAGACAGAGATAATGTAAATAAGCTTAACTCAAAGCCATTTTGTTCTTGTGAAACACCTTCAAGGAGGCATTGAATTCTTTGTAATTCATTTATCTAACCTATATATATTTTATTCCTTTCATTTCCTACTATGCATCTGCGATGAGCGCCATCTGCTGAGGATCATTGTTTGATAATGTTTATGGTTTTAAAACGCTTGGTGAGGTTTGTTAGATCCTTATTGAAGTGTGCAGCTCTAGGTTGCGCAGGACCATACTTGCCTACTTTTGAAAAGCATTTCATGGAGATTGTGAAATCAGCAACTATGAGCGCGGCGGTAAAGTGGGCGTGTACTGCTACATCTGAGAGGCGTGTCATAAAACTGACTTACATCCAAATGTAAATGAGCCCCAAAGCAGTCAGTAAGATCTACGTGTTGATGAAAACACACTGATACTTGTCAGAAAATGCATGTAGCCATAGGGATCATTGTGTCTTATACCCAAATGCAGGGAAATGATACTAATGATCCCATTTGAATGTATATATCTCTATTTTGTTTTACTATAACAGCTACACAATGAGGATAAGGTGCAATCAGGGAGATTACTAGACTCTTCAGGGAGTCAGGGAGATTGCTTCTATGTCAGGGAGTCTCCAATCAGGGTGAGTTGGCAGTTTATTTTCGTCTATTTTGTACCTTCAAGGAGGGTTCAACTTTGGAATCTCCATAGGACGCTTTGGGGGAGAAGTAACAAACCTTCGAAAGAGATTATTTGGGGTCTATGTACTAATCCTTAGAGAGTGATAAAGTACCAACCAATTAGTTCCTAACTGTCACTTTACAGGCTGTGATTGGAAAATGATAGTTAGGAGCTGATTGGTTGGTACTTTATTTTCATCCACTTTATCTCTCTCCAAGGCTTAGCACATAGACCCCTTAGGGAAGAAGTTGGCCATAGCAACCAATCAGCTTGTCATTTTATAGCCCGTGCTAGATAAATGATAGCTAGGCACTGATTGGTTGCTATAGGTAACTTCTCAACTTTATTTCTCTTTAAGGTTTGAATCATCTCCCCCAATATGTGTGAAGTTTGTATGTTCTCCAGTGTTTGTGTTGGTTTTCATTCTATGTACAGCACTGGTAATATTGTGGAACTATATAAAAACATTTAAATAAAAATCATCCTCCCTAAGGGCCGCATTCCATTAGGTGCGAAAAGCCAGTTTCTGCGGAAAAGTATCACCGGTGATGTCATTTCGCCAGGCGAAAACTTATCCCCGTATTCAATTCCAAAGACTTTTCGCCGGTGCGGAAAGTCAATGCATTGGAATAGGCGAAAAAGATTGGCCTATGAAAGCTGTCGAAAAAAGTGCAGAATTGGGGTTTTGGGATGCAAACTTGCGGGAACCACCCTGCACCCTTGGGACAGCCCCCCAAAGGTAAACAGTGTCAAAAAAAAAGTTTAAAAATACATTAGAGCACACCAAAAAATTACTTTGAAAAGATGGGTGAAAAAGTACAAAGTTGTGGGACAAACTTAAAAACTAGCGAAATAGACTCCAGGGGGGTCCCCAAGTATGCCCCAGGTGTTTTAAGTTTGCAGGTGGTTGCAGCAGGTGGATTTTTAACGTTTTTTAAAACTTCACTTTAGCAACTTTAAAATATGCTTGCACCCATTTTCATGTACCCCAAATTTGCTGGGACTAGTTATTTTCTGCAAAAAAACCTGCTAAATGCTATTCTTCACCACCTGTCCAAAGACGCGAATTAGCAGCTATTGAGAGCATTTAACTACCCCAATACCTTCAGCAGGCCTATTCGGGGGTATCTATAGGGAATCGGTATGAAATACCGCTGGCCGCGTGGTTCGATTCCTGGCAGCGGCAGCCTGACACTGGAACAGATCCCGGCAGCAGCAAGCCCGACAGCGCTGGAAATCCCGATCCTCGCAAGGTAAGTAATCACTAACCTAACCAACCCTCCTAACCCTAACCCTCCCTTAGGGGTGCCTAACCCTAACCTCCCCCCCAAGTGCATAACCCTAATCCCCCCTTCCCCGCTGCCTAACCCTAAGTCCCCCGGGGGGGTGCCTTTCCCTAAGTCCCCCCCGGGGGTGCCTAACCCTAACCCTCCCGGGGGGTGTCTAACCCTATGTCCCCCCCGGGTGCGCTAAACCTACCCCCCCTGCCTTCCCCCGCGCGGCTGTCCGCTCGCGGCGCCCGGCATCACTTCGATCGGGGTGCCAGGCGTCGGTCTCCCGGCGTAGGTGAAATGAGCGGCGTCTACATCTAGATAAGACAGCCGGGATAAGACAGTCGGGAAGCCGGCTGTCGGTATAATGTCAGCCGGCTTCCCAATTGCATCCCATAATATCAGTGCATCTTTTGGGGGTGTCAGACGGATTTCCCCAAATCTGACAGCACTTTTCGCCAGGTCTGAATTCCCCGGGTCCCGTTTTTGCTGATTTCTAATTGAATACGGGAATAAGCGGGGACAAGCGCAATACTTTTCTGCATGGAAAAGCAATGATGACGGCGAAACCACGCCAGGCGAAAAGTACAGGACTTTCGCACATAATTTAATACGGCCCTTAAGCACAGACTTCTACACCATCGGTGGTCCCTGGGACCACTGTTGATCAGACAACGCAGCCCTAGACTCACAATGCCTCCTCTAATTACATGTATTAGTGATGCTGTAGGAATTGAGGGATCAAACATACTGATTGAAATGACGCTCACTGACAGGAGCCGTGTTGATCCAGTCAGTCAATATAAGTGAGCGTAGGAGGACAGCTGCGCATTACAAGTCTTGGGGTGCCAGAGGAGCAACCCCTACCTGTATTCTTTTGGATGAATCGGGGCAGTACTCTAACCCCCACCCCAATTTAAAGGTCTCAATCTACTGAAACAGGGATTCACTATACATGTGCTTGTGCACTGGAGATACTACCATGGGGATATACCAGAGGTTCCCAAACTCAGTCCTCAAGGCACCCTAACGGTCCAGGTTTTAAGGATATCCATGGTTGAGCACAGATGGTTAAATCAAAAGACTGTGGCACTAATTAAGTCAACTGTGTCCAAGCATGTATATCCTTAAAACCTTTACCGTTAGGGTGTCTTGAGGACCGAGTTTGAGAACCTCTGGGATATGCCTAATATGTATAATTACATAGCATTGGTATGTATAGTCTTGGAATAGATCAGAGGTTCCCAAACTCGGTCCTCAAGGCACCCTAACGGTCCAGGTTTTAAGGATATCCATGGTTGAGTACAGGTGGTGAAATCAAATTGACTAAGGTACTAATTAAGTCACCTGTGGTCAAGCATGGATATCCTTAAAACCTGGACTGTTATGGGACCTATCCATTACACGACTTTTTGAACAATCCGACCTAAACCAGGAGGTTTTGGTCACATTGTTCAGATAGTCGTGTAATGGATAGCCTGCAAGGACCAGCAATGCGCGTGCACGCTGGGTCCTTGCTGACTCCGACTATCTACTGAACATGCCCGTCAACCTGACGACGATCGTCAGGTTCGGCATGTTCCCAGATAGGAGGTCGGGATCCTGCACTGAATGACGTTGAGTGAACGCCGTTCAGTACGGGCACCGCACCCGGCGACCTGAAGGACTGAAAGCTAGTCGTTCAGTTTTTCAGGTCACGTAATGGATAGGCCCCATTAGGGTGCCTTGAGGACTGAGTTTGGGAACCTCTGCTATAGCATTATATATTGTTCTAAGGTTCATTGTATTAATAATTTAGCTCTTGTGAATTTTGGGGAAATCGGTCAAAAGCACAAAAAATTATAAATAAAAAATTTCAGCCAGGTAATGGGGAGTTGTATGAATGCCCAATTGCTGCTTGCTGGTGGTTTGTGATCACATACATTATCTTTTCAAGATTAGACCTAATAATGGTCAAACAGCAGCAGAAACAGACTCTCATTGGTCAATGCTGCATCATAAATGAGGACAGAGTTACCAGGTTCCACAATGGGTGATATTTGTTCAGCAAGATCGATCACATGTGCCAGCAGCGAATCTTGTCGCTCAGACTTCAGAATCAGCCAAATTGATTTTCCCATCTCTAGTCTGGAGAAGAGACACATGCCCGGTGGATGGCATCCAAGTGCTTCATCTGACATGTAGATAAAAAGTTATAAATGCTGCATAGATACTGGCTCATGACTCTAATAAAGCTGGGTACACACTGACAGATATATTGGCCAATCGATTGATCAGCCAAAACATCTGCTGACCTTCGGCCAGTGCGTACCTGCCATATATCTGTGAACGACGTCGTTCACAGACATATTGCATTGGCTGTGCTGCACAGCCGATGGACAGATATGTCTGCAGATATATCTGTCCATTGGCAAGTGTGTACAGGTGGTTTGCAGATGTACACATGCAGCGGCAGCCGCGGGGAGGGAGGGGCTGCCCCCGACCAGTGGGGCCCACCCCCTCCTACACACTGAACACAGATTATGGTTGTTCAGTGTGTACGAACAACTATCATCTGCATATACAGTGCCTTGCAAAAGTATTCACCCCCCCTTGGCTTTTTACCTTTTTTGTTACATTGCAATCTGTTATTTATTTTAATCTGAATTTTATGTGGTGGATCTGCACAAAATAGTCTAATTTGGTGAAGTGAAATGAGAAAAATATATATAAAATAAGGATCTTTATAAATAAAATTCTGAGAATTGGCATGTGCATATGTAATCACCCCCTTTGCTATGAAACCCCTCAAAAGTTCTGGTGCAACCAATTACCTTCAGAAGTCACATAATTAGTGAAAGTAAGGGCCTGATTCAGAGCCGCTCGTAAGCGGCCGCTCGTTCGCTCCGAGCGATGTTCGCACATCTGCGCATGCGTATGGGTCGTAATGCGCATGCGCCAACCAGTCGGTGCGATCAGGAGTGACAGGATGAGGCGTTTGTGGGTGGTAACAGGGGAAGGTGCTTGAAAACGGGGAGTGGAGATCCGAACGCAGGCGTGCCAAACGGTCAAAACGGGCGTTTTAAGGGTGTGCATAATTAACAAAGCAGCGTCATCGGCCACGTCACTTGGTTGTCTCTTAGCCTGAACTGTTCGCATGATTGCGGTAGGATAAACCTACCACAAGCACTGCGAGCAGTTCAGACGCCTTTCGACGTACTTGATTAATCAAATAAATAGCGGAGATGACGTATGATGCGAGCGGCCAGGGGGCGTCTTTACAAAATAGCGAGCGCATGTTTCGTTCGCTCGCTCAGACATAGAGGCGTCAACAGACCGCAAAGAGCGAGCGCTCAATTTAAATATCCGGCCCCTTTTTCAGAACGAGCAAGCGCAAATAGCGTCCAGCTCTGAATCAGGCCCTAAATCCACCTGTGTGAAATCTAAGTGTCACATGATCTGTCAGTATAGACACACCTTATCTGAAAGGCCCCAGAGACTGCAACACCACTAAGCAAGAGGCATCACACCATGAAGACCAAGGAGCTGTCCAAACAAGTCAGGGACAAAGTTGTTGACAAGTACAATTCTGGGTTGGGTTATAACAAAATATCCAAATCTTTGATGATACCCTGGAGTACCATCAAATCCATCAACATCAAATGGAAAGAACATGGTACCACAACAAACCTGCGAAGAGAGGGCCGCCCACCAAAACTCACAGACTGGGCAAGGAGGGCATTGATCAGAGAGGCAGCACAGAGACCAAAGGTAACCCTGAAGGAGCTGCAGAGTTCCACAGCAGAGACTGGTGTATCTGTGTATGTGACCACAATAAGCCGTACACTTCATAGAGCTGGGCTTTATGGAAGAGTGGCCAGAAAAAAGCCATTACTTAGTGATAAAAATAAGAAGACACGATTTGAGTTTGCCAAAAGGCATGTGGGCGACTCCCCAAATGTATGGAGGAAAGTGCTCTGGTCAGACTAAAATTGAACTTTTCGGCCACCAAGGAAAACGCTATGTCTGGTGCAAACCCAACACATCCCATCACCCCAAGAACACCATCTCCACAGTGAAACATGGTGGTGGCAGCATCTTGCTGTGGGGATATTTTGCAGCAGAAGGGACTGGGAAACTGATTTGAGTCGAGGGAAAGATGGATGGTGCTAAATACAGGGATATTCTTGAGCAAAACCTGTTTCAGTCTGCCTGTGATTTGAGACTGGGACGGAGGTTCACCTTCCAGCAGGACAATGACCTGAAGCATACTGCTAAAGCAACAGTCGAGTGGTTTAAGGGAAACATTTAAATGTGTTGGAATGGCCTAGTCAAAGCCCATATCTCAATCCAATTGAGAATCTGTGGTCAGACTTGAAGATTGCTGTTCACAAATGGAAACCATCCAACATGAAGGAGCTGGAGCAGTTTTGCCTTGAGGAATGGGCAAAAATCCCAGGGGCAAGATGTGGCAAGCTCATAGAGACTTATCCAAAGCAACTTGCAGCTGTAATTGCGGCAAAAGGTGGCTCGACAAAGTAATGACTTTAGGGGGGTGAATAGTTATGCACGATTAAGTTTTCTATGTTGTCCTAAATGTTGTTTGATCCACGATATAAAAAAAAACACAACTTCACAGTTGTAGGCATGTTCTGTGAATTAAATAATGCACACCTTCAAACAATCCATTTTAATTCCAGGTTGTGAGGTAACAAAACATAAAAAATGCAAAGGGGGGTGAATACTTTTGCAAGACACTGTATATCTGTTTACTGTGTACCCAGCATAATACATCATATTGGCTGACTATACTGCACATTACTACCTCATTAGACACAGCGACATTGAGGAACATTCTGTGCTGAGTCTCTGCATGAATAGATTTTGGTAGTGATAACAGGAATCCTGCTATAGAATAAGAGAAATGACAATAACAAAACTTCACACTGAGTAGTGCCCTGATAGACATCTTTTATTTTCTTTTTGGCAAGTTTGCACTTGCAGAGCTGATAAGGGGAAACCAGTGCAGAAGCTTGGTAATTAATGGCTTGTAAGTGTCTCAGTAAGAAACTAAACAGTTACAAACCTGTACTGCTACATAGCTTGTATACTATAAAAGACAAACAACAAAAAAAAGCACAATATGTATTGATCACGGAAATCACAGCCGGATGGGAAGGAATGCGGCCATCGTCTGCATTGGCCTGCTACCATGGTAACTTGTACAGCTACAAGGTGATTATAAATTACCTAGGGCTGTAAGAGACAAGGTATATCAATTATTGGTGGTACTCTAGTTAGCCCCCCTCTACATGAATCAAACATACCATGTTTCGAAAGGTTAATGGCAGTGGCATCATATGCTCAAGCACAACACCTATCGCCCAGGGCGATATAAGGAAATTCCTATAATCATTATTTAAAGCGGTAGTCACATGAAAAAATGAATGGCAGGCTATAAGAAGCAGGTTCTTAATTACCTTTTGTCCTTTGTTTGTTTCTTCAGCCTGCTATTAATTAATGGTTGATAATTCTTCAGATTTTTCTACAGTGTCATGTGACTACCATGGCAACAACATATCACATGATGTAGCCAGCAGAGAGCGTTTGGAATGTAGCCCCTGTTAGCTATGTTTTCACTGTGACATCCTCCCCCTCTTCTCCCCCCTCTGCCCTCACATGTTGACAGTGTAAGAGACCGCGAGCCTGATTTAGAGGTAAACACAGCGCCCATGTTTGCGCAGCTGAGTAATTATTGACTACTGTGCATGCGATAAAAGTGCTGAAAACCCCAATGGCGCATGCCTTCCCCTGAGAGTCCGCGGAGTCCGCTATTGCATACAGAGGTGCTGGCAGTAGAACTGATGAGGCAAAACCATAATTGTTCCTTGGTGTGTCTGGGAGGTGGTCTGTAGCGTGCGCAAAAGAGGGCCATCACATGGGCGTGTTATGGAGGTGTCACGGTTTTGCCCCGTCAGTCAGTGAACATGGCTGCGTTGCTACAACGGCCATGTTTAGCCGGAGTTGAGAAGGAGACACTGTACCAGCCAGAGGCTTATGCAAGAGTAGATGGTGGACGTGATGGTGCATTGATGGTGGAGTATTTAGAACCTCCAGCCGACTTGCAGTGTCTACGAGCATTGATGTCTCAGGATTCTGGTGCACTCTAGTGACAAGGGGAAGGCTGAAATTAGCATTTTTGCATATTACCGCTGCTGCGACTTCGCAAAAGATCGCAACCACAGTGGTATTAGCGCGCACCTCTAATCAGGCCATGTGGGTGGATTTTGTTAAGCCGCTTTTGACTTGATTTGTGGAAATTTACAAGTTACTGGATTTATCAAAGCAAAACTGTTGGGAAATTGCTGGAATACGTTATTCCGTTGTTACACAAGCCACCGGAAAACCTTCATAAAAAAAACACCCCAAAAATGAGGTGGTTGTGACAGACAAGAGAGCTGATACCGTAGCTAACTTGCTTGTCCTACTTGAAATTGAAAACAAATGTAATTGACCTCTAGGTCAAGGGCCCCCAAAATATGTGAAAAATAAGGCAACCCTGTATGGGAGAAGCATTATCCTGCCCAATAGTCCCTATTTTTGCTAAAAATTCTCAGTTTGTGGCATCCAAAGTGTTTTTGGGGATTTTCCTACAAAATTTGGGTGAGTGGTTGAATTCGGTACATGGCTGAACAGGTGAAGGCATATCTATGTAGATGCGTTGAGCTGCCATGTTGTGTACTGATTTTTATGCTTATTTTTCAAAGGATAACATATTTTAGTCTGGTCCGCTGTACTTCTGGGCCACAATATCATGGAGGCTCCATGACAGAGCCAGGAGCAAAACAAGGCTCGGCTGGTGTAATTTGCGGAGGGCTATCCTTGATGTCGGGAGGCCGAGGTGCCCTGCTGGGGTTAAAATTTTTGAGTGACTGAGCCGGGCTTTGCCCTCTCTTGACCAAAACCCCTGGAAAGTGCTATCCTGACTAACTTGTGGTTAAAGTCCTGGTGAGTGGCTGGATTGGGGCATTGCTAAGCAGATGAAGGCTATGCACTTGATGCTTGGAGTAGTCAAGATGTATCCTGATTTGTTTTGCCTACGGTATTATGAGGTGCGTTTTCATCTGGCACATTAGATGAGGGAGGACACAAAATGGAAGAAATGACACTTTGTTGCAAATCGTATTTATTTTCTCTCCAGACAAAGCAAGCACTGAACAAACACAAAACACTATGAAAGCAGTATGTACTGTATATTCAGTTCTGTGACTTCTTTTTTCTTTAATGTAAGTTTCACATTTGTGCAACGTCAGTGTCTATTGATCTTATAAAAAAACCTGTAGCAATTGGCAAAGTAAGCATCAACACACTGTATGATTTTTAAATACCATATGTGATCTTATGTGAGATAATGTAAAAACAAAGAATACATGAATGCACATTTTAATAGGTATGCAGTCGGGATGCCGACGGTCGAAATGCAGACCGCCGGCTTCCCGACTGTCTAATCCCAACAGGGGACTAGTGACAGGCGTCGAAACACAGGCGCCTATCATTATCCCTACGCCGGGAGCCCGTCGCCCGGTATACCGAATGAAGGTAAGCCGGGTGGCGGGCGGGAACAGCCGCGATGGGGGGGAGGGTTAGGTTTTAGGGCTCCGGGGGGACTTAGGGCTAAGCACCTCTCCGGGGGGGTTAGGGTTAGGCACCCACGGGGGGAGGTTAGGGTTAGGCAACCCCCGGGAGTCTTAGGTTTAGGGTGCGGGGAAGGGGGGTTAAGTTTAGGCACTTACAGGGGGGGTTAGGGTTAGGCACTAGGGGGAGAGGTTAGGGTTAGGCACCCCTAAAGGGGGGTTAGGGCTAGGGGAGGGAAGGGTTAGTAATAGTTAAAATTCTTACGATCGGGATTTAGGACGCTGCCGGTGTTTAAAGGTAAAGAAGTGTATTAGATATCCTATGCACTTATGCTCAGTCTGTCTATTTTTTTTTCTTTCATTTTAACTACTTGATCTATTATTTGTGTTTATACACATTGGGTGCCAATAATAGGCTCTAAAGTGATTAGTATTAAGGTAAGTAAGCAGGAAATGTTTGTTTGTAATGTATCTGCAGTTTAAACAATGTTTTTCCTAGCAATGCTGAGGATTGCAGCACAAGGTAATCCATCAGTGCATATGGTAACACTAGGAACAATGCACAGTATCAGACCTGTAACAAAACAAATAAAAGCAATCTTGATTGCGTTAGATTAGAGACGATAGATATGTGGATTATAGAGGAGCCTATTGCTGCTCATCTGATTCTACAATCCAATGATCAACAAATAAAAATAAGACGCAGCACTTAAGGTTTTAGTAAACCTAATACATGAAATGCCACAGCCAATAAACCATGCCAGCCAACGTTTTCACTTTCCACCTATGAGAGATCCCGGTGGGAGGTGTGGGGGCTGTGGTGCTGTGCATTGTGTCATCATAGTCCCGCCACATCATAGTCCCCCCACAACTGTACGATTTATGCAGCGGGGAAAGGCATGCACTGATATAGGTCAGGGAGGTTGATCTACTCTCCTGGGAGGGTGGGAGATTGCCTCCAAATTAGGGAGTTTCCTGTACACGATGGAAGTGTAGGCAAGTATGCAATAAACACAATAAGTTATATATAAAAGGTAAATCATATATGAGATTATATTGAGACACACAATTATGCTTTCCAATAAAATATTATTGGGTGTTTCTGGACTATGACTGGGCTGTGCCTATGCAGACGCACAGAGATGGTCTGTCTTATGCGCGGGTTATCGGAGTGTCGCAGGTGTTTCGCTGATAGTGGTTGTGAGCTCAGATACATCATTGCTCACGTTGGAGGCCATACTCTGACGGGCAATCAGCACCTTACATGAGGTTGGTACAAATTTCTATGGTTGCACCTAAAGAATCGGAAAGTGGGCGTCTCAGTCCTTGCCCATTCAGAAGCACAGCTGTACACCGTGGAAGGGCTTGTAGTTATGGGCGTAACTACCGTAGGATCAAGGGGTGCAGCCGCTATGGGAAACAGAAATGAGGGGGCCCATCTTCCTTGTCAAAGTTACATGTACTATACCGTATGCAATTTTCACCATTGGGTGGTACATAGGGGCAGAGCCGTAACTAGACTTTTTGGTGCCCCCCATTTTTCGAATAGGGACGCACCCAAAAAAGGGCCATGGCATCATGGGGAAGGACCAGGGAAGAGATAGGGGAGGCCAGGAGATGCTGGGGATGAAATAAGAGGAAGCTACAAGTGTGAATTATAATAAACATAAAATTGACAGGCCCAAACAGCACCCCCTGCCCTGCGGTGCCCTGTGCCATGGCACAGGCCGCACTACCCTAGTTACGGCCCTGCATAGGTGTCCTTACAAACTATTGCTATGGGGCCTTCAAATACCTAGTTACGTCACTGCTTGTAGGGGTCACAGATGTCCGAACGGAAAAAGATGCAGACATCAGGCCCTAACTATGAAGACAGCTAACATGGTTGGAGACCTGTTAAATCTTATATGGAGCAGCCAGTGAGTTTATGGTATTGAGAGCAGTGGAAGCGAATGCTGGCAGTTTTGAGAAGTGGATAATACAGTTTCTGGGACCTTGAGAACAAATTAATTTGATCTCAATTAATTATGGGAAATTGATACTTACCAGGCCCCCTGTCGGGATCTTCATCTGCCGGACTTCCGGCGTTGGTATTTCATCCGCCGGGCTTAGGTCTGGCAGTATGTCATACTGATTCCAGCGCACACATATTCCGCAGCTCCTTACAGAGAATATCTGGCCATTCACATCTGTCCCTGCCCATAATGGAGCTTACAATCTGTATTCCCTGCCACAAGCACACACACATGCACACTAGGGTTAATTTTTGTTGGGGGCCAATAACCTACCAGTATATTTTTGGAGTGTGACGGAGGAAACTGGAGTACCTGGAGGAAACCCTCGCAAGCACATGGAGAATATACAATCTCCACACAGATAGGAATGTGGTAATCGAACCCACAACCTCAGTGCTGTGCGGCAGTAATGCTAACCATTATACCTTGTGTATATATATATGACTATAGTGTGTAGAAAGTATTATAAATCATGTATCAGCTTAGAACTTTAGGTGAGTACTGGCACCCTTTTTCTGAGAAAAAGCACACTATGTACATGTATATGTTTGTTCTGCATTACTGATTTGTTTCATTCTGTTTTGCACTGTGAGATTCCGAATCAGTATGAGTTACCCATCCTCTCCAAATATGGCACCAGAGAACGATCAATGGTGTTAGCAAAACCCTGCAGTCTGTAAACAGTAATTTGTGCTCCTTTATCAATTACCCACTCAAGGACAATCTATTTTTGGTCATACTATAATGGGAATTAAATGTCGTAGAGAGAGATCATTAATCTGGGTGGTAATATGCAATTAGCACTTCTAGTCTAGTTATTGGAAACCCCAAAGTATTAGAATCTAGTCTAGTTATTGGAAACCCCAAAGTATTAGAATGTATTTCTAATTCCTGAACAACATCAATTCATAGGATAGATATTACAGGTTGAGTCCCCCATATCCACATATTCCGAAATACAGAATTTTTTTTACCATGACTGAGATAGTAAACCTTTGTTTTTTGATGGTTTAATATACACAAACTTTGGGCCTGATTCAGACCCTCTTGCGAGCGCTGAGTGCTCGCAAGCGTGTCGATACTCGCCAAGTGCGCATGCGCATGAGGGAGCCGGCTCCGTCGTGCTCATGCGCGAGACCCGCATAGCGACGGGCAAGCCGTCGCAATGGGTCTCGCTACAAAGGAGGCGTGCTGTCGATGTTGAGTGACAGCACGCCCCCTTTGGTGGGCGTGCCGGGGGCGTTGCTGCCCAGACGGAGGCGTTCCCATGGGAATGCCTACCGTCTGGTGCCGGCAGCACTGACATCACAAATGATGTCAGTGGGAGTGCTTTTGGCTCTGATAGAGCCAAAAGCACTCCAGGGCTTGCGGCAGACGAGGGTCTCGTCGCAAGCCCGATGGTCGCAATGGTCTTGACCATCGTGACCATCTTTTTGGCCGCTTGCTACAGCTGTGGGTGGTCACCCACAGCTATGCGAGCAGCCAGGAGGCTGCTCTAAAAAAAGAGAGGGAGGGCACTGATTCAGAGCGAGCGCTCTAAAAGAGCGTCCGGCTCTGTATCAGGCCATCTGTTTAAAGCACAAAATTCTTAAAAATATTGTAGAAAATCACCTTTAGGCTGTGTGTATAAGGTGCATATGAAACATAAATAAATTTCATGTATGTACACAAACATTGTTTGAGCCACAAAATTATTGAAAATATTGTATAAAATTACCTGCAGGATGTGTGTATAAGGTTTATATAAAACATAAATACGCTCTGTGTTTAGATTTGGGTCCCATTCCCAAAATATCACATTATGGTATGCTATTATTCCAAAATACGGAATATTCCGATATCTAAAATACTCCTGGTCCCAAGCATTTTGGATATGGGAGTCTCAACCTGTACTACACAAATGTTGCAAAATTTGTAATGGTTTTAAATAGAGATGCACGGTTCGGTTTTCGTGAAATACGAACACATCCGGATTTAGGGGTTCCGAGTTGAATCTAGTCAAAGTTCGGAATCACTTTGGGATTCCGAGTCCAGATCCGGTTCTGCAGTCAGTACGAAACTCGGATTTAAAAAACAAACTCGGGCTTTGGATTGTATTTAAGTTCCTCCCCAGGCGCCATGGCTTGGGAGGAACAGGAGCTTGGGAGAAGCATGCACAGATCACTAGGACCGGGCTCTTAGATCTGGCCCTGATCCTACAAATAAGGGGAAAAAAATTGCGTAGGGGTCCCCATATTTTTACAAACAGCATCGAGCTCCATCACTAGTAAGGTTGGGTAATGCCACAGCCAGTGGCGACATTTGATTATGGGTCCCCTGGCCAAAGCATTCCTGGGGAAGTGAGGACCCTCCCAATAAAGGGATCCCCTTACTCCAGTGTATCCCAGGCCGGAGCTGAAGCCCGGGTATATCCCCGCACCTCTGGGGGTGGGTGTGGGGTTGATAGGTGTAAAGAACAGATTGAAAGTAATATTGTCTTTTACATTAGGACTACATGTCCCAGCAAGCCTCCCCTGCATTCCGGTTCCTGGAGAGCCAGAAGTACCAGCATGTGGGGCACTAAGGGCCCACTGGTGCCTAAAGTCCCCCTGTTGTACTCTTGTCCAGTAGGCATTCCAGACGATGATTGTTCCTCTTCTCCAGTAGGCATCCTTGGGTCGGAAAATAACAAACTGCGCATCCAAACCAGATGGACATTGGAGCGCTGTATGTACATGCGGTCAACGCTGTTTGTCCCATACTTATTAGAAGTGAACTGATCTTTACTTTGAGCAGGGTCTAATGTCGTTTCGAAACCCAGCAAACCCGCCGCTTAGTAAATCGTGCCCTTCATTCCATGTCCGTGCTTTCCCCTTCAGTAACCAGGCAGAGCAGCAGGACAGTGTACCCTGATGGCACTGGTTTAGTGTCTACACATCTAGCAATGTGGAGGTTCTGAGACAGACACTACTTTCTACTTTTTTTTTGTTATGAGTTATACATACAGGAGCCTATTTATCTATAGGTCCTTATTGCAGCATATTGCGGCCATATCTGAACCGGCAAGAGGGTCACCTCCTCCTTCTCCGCGCCATCTTCCCAGTGATATTCGGATAGATGGCTCATGCGCACAAGATAGCAAAGGCACTGGCACGCTGCACGAGTCTTTGCTTTTACTGCATGGCGCCATATTTTCAAAGATGTCACTGGGACGATGGGACCGGGAGGATTGCGGGACCCATTTGCCGGCACCCGGTAGGTGTGCTCTGGGTGCAGGGTGTGCAGTGCACCACACATCTGACAACACCCATTGTAAATACGCCTATGCTTCCCCTACCTAAAAGTGTTGCCTGCATTAGCACTCACAACCTAGGCAGGTAACTTCCACATTGTTGGGTTAAAACAATGTCTGGTCCCCCTTAAAGAGCCACTACTAGGACTAGGCTATGACGGGCCAGAATGGGGACGTTATAACAGGGAAACAGTAACATTGGGCACTCCGTTCATAATGTCCTCCAGCCGTAGCCTGTTCAGCACTGCGCTGAATGCCACGCTGTAGTTTCGGTGCTATAAGGCTGTCGGCAAAGTCTATAAAATTACCAAATCTCCTGCAAACTCTACACTCCACGGCTGGACTGATGGATTTGACGGGGCGCCGCGTCTCTTCTGTCCTTGCGCCCTCTGCATGCAATGAATGCACAGTGCACACTGTACTGGGCTTTTGCAGGCTCAATCGCTGCTGGAGCAATCGATTTGACTTCATAGGTCACGACGAAGGCATGTCGCCGCACGTTGTTCCCGTCCGTGCTGAGGCTGCCTTGCCCAGGGTGACAAAAATCGTAATTTTGGCCTGGTCAAGCACACAAGGAGGCCACCAGTAGCACCTCTACACTGATCACACCTGCCTCTCCCGCTCCTCACATGTCGTCTCTCCTTTTTGTTCTATCTTGTGTGATCAACTGTCCCTCTGCTATCTATACATGGATGTCCAAATGCTGACTAAAGCTCAGTATGCCCAAAACAGAGCAGGTCTTCCCTCCTGCCAGAGTCACCACCTCCTCCCTAATCCTCCTCACTATCACTACAAACTGTATCAACGAGCCCCGGGACTGCCCACTTCACTCGGAAAGTGTCCAGGATCCAGGAGTCTGGTATACACTCCCGGGAGACTGGGAGTAATCGCCAAAGTCGGAGAGTGGTCAAGTATGCTCTACCACAGCCTCCAAGTATTTATACACTCTCTGAGTCCCTATTTCTGTATTACCCTCACTACTGTCCCAGCCTTCACAGTACAACACTGACTCCTCTTGTTCCAGCTGTGCCCTCTTCCAATTACAGTGTAAGCTCTCTCATGAAAAGGGCCCATTCTACCCTTTGTTTTTGTGTCTGCAATTATTTTGTCTACCTATAATGTCCCATTATTGTGTATGTCTCGGTTTTCAATATGTCCATTGCAATGAGGCATCTTACAAATCAACAACAATAATAATCAGTATGCGATCTGTACACCCTCACTACATTATCCCTATGATATCTTAATACTGATGTCTGGCATACACCTGACACAATTACTAATGGTTTTGAATGGATGCCTTCTGATGAAAGCGTGAGACACACACAGAAACACGTTCAGGGAAGTACTGAATGCTATCTCATTCTATGCAACTATTAAAATCTACTGAACAACTTGGGGAGGAAGTCTCTGTGTGGCAGCCGTGGATTCGTTAAAGCATCTTCGTAGCCACACGGATGACAACTTTTGCAAAGACAGCACTCCGGATCATCTATCCGCCATAAGGACTCATATACCACTGCAGGCTGTCAAACAAGAGTAAGAACCACGGAGTTTGCTGCCCCCAAATGTACTCAGCCTGTCAAACGTACCCCTCTCTCCCTGGTGCCTAACCCTAACCTCCCGCTCCCCTGCACATGTGCAGAACAGGACCTGAGCGAATGCCCCACCATCGGGTTACGTACATATCTGAATCGGGCCCAGTGTTGCAATAAGCCAGTGGTTTATACTCCGAGAACTAATTATTATAATCTATGCTTTGTTTTGGGTTGGGTATGGGATCCCGGCTGTTAGGATGCCAGCTGTCAGAATACCGACAGCGACATCTTGACCGCCAGAATCCCGATGCTAAAAGGTTATGGTGCATACACACGGTCATATTATAAAGGATGATTTAAACTATAACTATATCGTTTGATCGTTTACATCGTCCTTTTTTTTGCCCCATCAAACAACCAAACGATGCACGGGCACGGATGGTCGATATCGACCATTGTCAGTGCATGCAGGCCAACCTGGTCGATATTGACCAGATGAGCCTGGTTACTGTAGGGACCTTCGATCGTTGATCGAGGATTGTTATAGTAGCTGGAGGTTGGTTCATGTGCTGGATGTTCGATAACAATCATCCAGCACATGTAGGATGATCAGACAACGATATCTGGCCATGTGTACGGTCCATAAGTCTGCTACCACCATCCCTTACCTAGTGTTCACTCTAGCTCCGGCGGGAGGCAGGGCGCCAGAGCTAGAGAGGGTATGTCCGTGCGCGCGCCGAGAAGGGGGCGTGGTCATCAAAAGGGGGCGTGTCTATAAGACACGTCCCCTTTTAGTCACTCTTGGGGGCGTGCCCGGCACTTACGGACACGCCGGGCAGCCCCCAAGCCCTGCAGACAGGGAGAATAGATGCCGGGCGCATGCGCCCGGCGTCTATTCTCCGGCGGTGACTGGGTCCCCGCACATTTCTTCACCCGCGGGACACTGCGACCCATGGGTGAAGACGGTTCCCGCAGGCTGTTAGGGCAGGGCGCTTTTTGCCCTCCTTCTGGAGGGCAGGGCGCTTTTTGCCTTCCAGAAAGAGGGCAGGGCGCCGCGCCCCGCTAAAACAGCCTAGCGGGAACGCTACTTACCCCTACCCCTCCCTCTCTGGTGCCTAATCCTAACTTCCCAGCACCCTAAACCTAACCCTCCCCCGTTAGTGCCTAATGGTGCGTACACATAGTACGATCAGTCAGAAAACGATATCGCTGACTGATTGTCCTGCACCTTCCCGGTGTGCTGGATGATCGTTATCGTTCATCCAGCACACCACCAACCCATGGGCCAGCGATGGGTCCCTATGTAACCTGGTCGATATCAACTAAGTTGGTCTGCATGCACGGCCGATGGTCAATATTGTTATCATTCATACGTGCCCATGCATCGCTGGTCATTTGAGGGTTGGAAGGCACAAAATAATGAACGTTCTGAACGTTAACTATATGGTCGATATCGTTCTCATTCATATTGTGCATTTTTATCGTACTGCGTGTATGCACCATAACCCTAACACTCTCTAATACTTACCTTCGGGATGCCGGCGGTCGATATACTGAAGCCGGGATTCCAACTACTGTCAGGATTCCAGCGCCGATAATTAGACCATCGGCATCCCGTATAGTGGGATGCTGACTTTGGGCCTGATTCAGAGCCGCTCGTAAGCGGCCGCTCGTTCGCTCCGAGCGATGTTCGCACAACTGCGCATGCGTATGGGTTGTAATACGCATGCGCGAACCAGTCACTGCGGTCGGAAATTGTGTGCTCGCAAAATAGCGAATGTCTGCTAATTTGAGTGACAGAATGAGGCGTTTGTGGGTGGTAATAGGGGAAGGTGCTTGAAAACGGGGCATGCCAAACGGTCAAAACGGGCGTTTTAAGGGTGTGCATAATTAACAAAGCAGCGTCATCGACCACGTCTCTTAGCCTGAACTGCTCGCATGATTGCGGTAGGAAAATGCTACCACAAGCACTGCGAGCAGTTCATACGCCTTTCGATGTACTCGATTAATCTAATAAATAGCGGAGATGACGTAGGATGCGAGCGGCCAGGGGGCGTTTTTTTAAAAATAGCGAGCGCATATTTAGTTCGCTCGTTCAGACATAGAGGCGTCAACAGACCGCAAAGAGCGAGCACTCAATTTAAATAGCCGGCCCCTTTTTCTGAACGAGCGAGCGCAAATAGCGTCCGGCTCTGAATCAGGCCCTGCATCCCTTTGGTTTATATGTGGAGAACTAATTATTATATTCCAGGGGTAGACACTCCATCTGCTGTGCAGCTACACCACCAGGATACTCTTCCAGAATTTTGGTGTTAGAGCATGCTAAAACTGTGGCAGGGAATGCTGGGATGTGTAGTTCTACAGCAGCTGGAGTGCCACTGGTTGCCTACCCCTGTTCTGTGCAGCTAAGTCATTCCTCCCTCAAATTTGTGTGACTTCTATACATGTTTAAAGTAAACATTATGCATATGATCATTTAATGTTATTTTCTATATAAATTGTGCAATATTAGTGAAATATTGAATTGATAAATTAATGAGATTGTGTTATAGGCACCTTTGCCAACCATAGGTGAAACTAGACATTTAGTAATGGGTGGTCCTAGTTTCAAGCCCTCACCAGAACTTATGTCACCTTCAGTTTTGCAAATAGAAATTTTTTTTGAGGCAGTATACGCGCGCGCCGTAAAAAATAGGCGTGGCTAAGCATCACGAGGGGCGTAGTCACTTTAAATGGGGGCGTATCATTATGACACTCCACAATAGTGCCCCCAACTCACATTACGCCACACAGTAGTACCCCTTATTGCACATTATGCCACACAGCAGTACCCTTATTGCACATTATGCCACACAGTAGTACCCCTTATTGCACATTATGTCACACAGCAGTACCCTTATTGCACATTATGCCACACAGCAGTACCCTTATTCACATTATGCCACACAGCAGTACCCTTATTGCACATTGCGCCACACAGTAGTACCCCTTATTGCACATTATGCCACACAACAGTACCCTTATTGCACATTACGCCACACAGTAGTACCCCTTATTGCACATTATGTCACACAGCAGTACCCTTATTGCACATTATGCCACACAGCAGTACCCTTATTCACATTATGCCACACAGCAGTACCCTTATTGCACATTATACCACACAGTAGTTCCCCTTATTCACATTATGCCACACAGTAGTACCCCTTATTGCACATTACGCCTCACTGCAGTACCCTTATTGCACATAATGCCACACAGTAGTTCCCCTTATTCACATTATGCCACACAGTAGTTCCCCTTATTCACATTATGCCTCACAGCAGTACCCTTATTGAACATAATGCCGCACAGTAGTTCCTCTTATTCACATTGTGCCTCACAGAAGTACCCTTATTCACATTATGCCACACAGCAGTACCCTTATTCACATTATGCCACACAGCAGTACCCTAATTCACATTATGCCACACCATACCTCCCAACTGTCCCGCATTCAGCGGGACAGTCCTGTTTCTCTGGGACTGTCCCGCTGTCTCACCCGCGGGCCGCAGGGTCCTGCGGTGGTGGGGAGTTGGGGGAAGCAGAGCATAGTACGGGGGGAAGCCCGGGAGCAGCCCAGCATCTCAGAGATGCTGGGCACGCCCCTTACTGATGTAAACGGGGGATGTACCATTAGGCCACGCCCCCTTTATGACCAGGCCCAGCCCACTTTTCAGAAAGCACGGAAGTTCCGAATCTTGTGGGACAAATGTTGGGAGGTATGCCACACAGCAGTACCCTTATTACACATTATGCCACACAATAGTACCATTTATTCACATTATGCCACACATTAGTTCCCCTTATTCTCTTTATGCCACACATTAGTTCCCATTATTCACTTTGTCGCACAGTGTTGCCTCATCCACATTATGACACAGTAATGCCCCTTAATCACATTATGCCAGCCACAGTATAGCCCCTTACTCAATATTCATTTTATTTCCTCCGATAAGCCCTGGCCCCTTTTTTACTCTCTCCAGCCCCATGGATTCCTGAGAAAAGAAACCCTGGCTCCCCATTGGTCGACGGTGGCCATCTTTAAGTAGCCTTCTATGGGGGCAACCATTTTCTGTTAGCCCCTGATACTCTCCTGGCTGGCAGCCACGGGGTTACAGCAGTACAGAACAGCCGGGGAGCGGGCAAATGGGCGGTGTACCCCCGGACAACCCCTTAGTTTCGCCTATGTTGCCAACCAGTGATTAATGAGCACATTGGATGCTGAGACTGAACTTGCTTCTTAGTTTAAAGATACTTTTGCTTTTTTTAAGTGATGATCGGTCACAGTACACGTACTATACTCTTCATCATTGAGATTTGTGTCAGAAGAGACAGAATCTGCTTCTGTTATATAAGTGGTGTGTGTTACACTGAATAGACTGTGGATACACACAGGAGCAGTCACTAGCACGCTTGATGCTGTAAAATAATACCATTTAGAGACTGCATTGTGCACATGAAAAGGAGATTAATTTAACTTTGTCCTTTGTGTATTTCTTCCTAATAGAATTACGTAGGAGAGGGGTAATTTAGGGCATATTATCTTTATCATTAAGTTACAAGAAAGCAGGTCCAGCCAAGTGTATGTATTATTTTCTTAATGTTATAGTTGCTCTTTTCAGTCTAAAGAATAGTTTTCGAATTCCTTAGCGAGTGTACGGCATGCATATACAGTCACCTCCGCATCATGAACTTAGATGGCATGGTTGGCAGGGGTAAGAATCACTGCTACTTCAGTAGCAGTTTTAGGGATTGTGGGTAGTTAGGGACAGCTGATTTTCAGAGAAGCTGTCCCTGCACCAGAGCAATACTGAATTGAGGTATTGATTCATCAAGGATCACAATTGCAAAGATGCACGCAGGCAGTTTTGCAATTGCAATACTTGAAATAATGCAAATGCAGCAGGAGGTGTATGACATCCCCTGAGGCATTTGCGATCCCAGCACTGCGACGGAGGTCGCAGGCTGGAATCACCATCGCGCCCATCGGTGGTCGATGGTCGCGAGGGTGGATGGCACTGGTCCTCCGGCCAGCTGAGTAAGCCTCAGCTTACTCAGGCCGGCCGGTTTGCGAGCCCAGGACACTGCGTTGAAAAGGGGCGTACACACTCCCTGTTTCTGAGAATGACATCAGCCCACCCCCGTACCGCCCCTTAAATGCCTCTGCCTGTCAATCAGCAGAGGCATTCAAGGGTTTGTGCGCGACTACACAGGACCCATTCTGCACACTCACAGAATGGGTCCTGCGCACTCGCCCGATAATCGTGAATCTGCGATCACCAGTGAAGTTGCGTTTACTGCTGAATCAGGCCCTGAGTTAGGTATCCACCGACTCAGCTAGCAGCGAGTTGGATGTGTAATCATTAACAGCAAGTAACAAATGGCACAGGGAAATCACAGGTGTAAGGCGGTAGGCATTCTGTGTGAAATATAGAAGCCTTGAGCTTAGGAAAATGCTGGGCATTGTAGTGCGCTGGACATGAGCTGGGTAAGTTCACCTGCAAATGGTAGCTCTGGTATCCTGCAATATATCAGTGGTGGTACTTGCAGTTTTGTTTTGGCGCTGAAATGGCTCTGGCTGTGGTGAGAGTCACAGAGTCCAGCCTGCCTCATGAACGCAATGGAGAAAAGACCCCTTCTGACTGAGGTGTAGTGAGTCCTATTCACCACTGGCTCAGTGTAACTAGCAGGATGCTGGAGGGAGACAGAGCAGGAACGCGCTGCTTCCAACAAATTATACCATGGGTACCGCCAGAGGAGTAGTGACAGAAGCCAATAAGAAAAGGAGCGGAGAGGGGTGGTAACAGAAGCCAATAAGAAATGAGAGGGGCGGGGCAAAGAGTCGATCCGAGAGGGGTGGTGACAGAAGCCAATAAAGAAGGAGAGGGGAGGGGCAAAGAGTCGATGAGAGAGGGGTGGTGACAGAAGCCAATAAGAAAGGAGAGAGGAGGGGCAAAGAGTCGATCCGAGAGGGGTGGTGATAGAAGCCAATAGGAAAAGGACAGGAGAGGGGTGGTGTCAGAAGTCAGTAAGAAAGGAAAGGGGAGGGACAAAGAATCGATCAGAGAGGGGTGGTGACAGAAGCCAATAAGAAAAGGAGAGGGGAGGGACAAAGAGCCAATCACAGGGTAGAGAGGGGAGGGAATTAAAGAGCTGAGAAGTGAATGTAATCAATCTGACAGAATAGGAGAGGTGACAGAAGATGATCACAGAGGAGGGTGGGCCGGAGGGGAGACAATCTAGGCAGCTCGAGGGAGGATGAAATGTAGAAACGGATTTCAGATCCGTAACTCATTTAGGATATAGAGCAAACAAACACAAGATAAAACTAATAGGCGGCCCATGCATTTGGGAACCCTGGATGGCGCCCTCTGTCCATTTTGGCGCCCAGAGCGCATGCTCCGCTGGAACCACCCTCGCTACACCCCTGGGCACCGCACCACACCAAATCCAAACATGAAAAATTTTATATGCATTATTCTGCAACAAACTGGATGCATTGTAAAAATACATATATATATATATATATATATATATATATATATATATATAATTTTATATTTAATGTCCCTATTGAGCATACAGTATATACAAGTATAAGTATTATGCACTGTGCCAAGTTTACTTTCATTTGTAATCTGACTAACGTTGTTGCTTCTGGTATCTATTAAGCACAAGGAAAATAAATAGATAAAAGAAAAGCATGTGGGGACTCCAGTAACATTTGCCAGAGCTGAGAGTTGAGAGTCTCTGGCTGCAGATACGAGATTAATGTCCCATGCATGTGTTTGTCAGTCCTCCTTCCCTCCTTGCTGCAGTGCAGTGAGGTCACGTTGCTTTGTGATTGGTAATCTAGCTCTCCTCTGGGGACGATGGGAATGTGGTACACAAGAACCGGACTGCTGTTTTCAGGATAGATTTTCCTGTTGGTTATTTTCTACAGGACAGATAAGGCTCGGCATCGGCATACAACATGTTCCTGACGTCTACACAGATCATGTATGTTCTTTTCCCCTTTGACCAGAACCAGATCCATGAGAACAATAGCTACAAAGAAAGGGGTTATTGTCCCACCAGAAGGAGAAGGCACCAGGACTGATTTACAGCCAGGACCTGGAAACTGTTCCCAATGTATACTTCACACTGTCATCATGTATGCAGGACACCACCGCCAAGCACCTTTCCACAAAAAGAAGCCATTTCACACGGCCTCTTCTCCCCTCAGAAAACAAGTCCCTCACTTCAGAAGATGCTATGGTACCTGGCAGCTGAGGGGGGAAATAAGCATCGAGACATATACAGACAAGAAATATATTAACATGGATACCTGCAAAGTGCATAATTACGTAACAAAACATGAGGAAAGAGGGCCCTGCTCTTACACTCTAAGGGGTCTAGTTACTACGCAGTGTTAGGAGAGAGTGAAAAGTGATAAGAAAGTGATAAGGTGCCAGCCAATCAGCTCCCAACTGTCATTTTTCAAACACAGCCTGTGAGATGAAGTTGGGAGCTGATTGGCTGGCACCATATCACTTTCTTATCACTTTTCACTCTGTCTCCTAACACTGCTTAGTAACTAGACCACCATGGGGAATGGGGGGACACACAGAGAGAGTGTTTGAGGAGCAGAGCAGTGGGGTGCAACAATTGGAGATTTAGGACGCTAGGAGAAAGTCTGTTGATTGTGGGAGGGCATTCTGGAGGTTGGGAGCAGCGCAGGATAAATCCTGAAGGCAGGAGTGAGGGCATGTGATCAGGGAGGAGGAGAGGGCGTAGTCTTTGGCTGAGCTGAGAAGGTGAGAGGGTTTGTGAGTGGAGAGGAAGTTGGAGATATATTAGGAAGTAGTGTGGTTGAGAAGTTTGCAAGTGAGGAGTTGGAAATTGCTTTGGTATAGTATAGGGAGCCAGGAGAGAGACTGGAGGAGGGGGCAGTATAGGTGGAGCGGTGAGTGAGGAAAATGAGACGGGCAGAAGAGATTGAGCAGTCCGCTACATCTAAGCCCATTCCCACTGTTTACACCGGTTACCTTGACATCATTCAACTCCCCTGTCACTGATCAGCACAATAAGGGCTGGGTTGATTGACTTATTATAGTTTACAGTCATGGGAGGAATATCGCTCCTTGATACTGACTGGGAAAAAGAATGTATAAATGCTTCCAAGTAATCTCTTATAGGCTGTGCCCAGCTCTCTCCCACTAACCCTGGTGCAAATCAGGGGCAGCATGTGTGAAGCTCACATGGTCTGGGAATAGTGGGCAAGGGTTGGGGCATCTATGTGAATGCTAATGGGCAGAACTAATGGGCATGAGCTGCACTGATGTGTCTTGCACAGAATCGGGTAAATAAAAATAATTATGCTAACTACATATGTATAAATAGCCGTGGTAATAAACACCACAGGAAGTGTGAGCACGTAAAACATTATTAAATCAGCAAGGCTGCAGCAGAGAAAAATAAGGTCTTTATAGTGATTTATACAATATTACTACAACTGGCGGAATGAGTTTGCTGTTAGCCGTTCACCTCCTTCTAAATTTCAGTAATTTTCGTAATCCAGCTGTCTCTGTACTTTGCAATCCCATGGGGTATATTTACTACAGTGTGGGTTTTTAGAATTGGAGATGTTGCCCATAGCAACCAATCATATTCTACCAGTGACGCGCGGTGAGGTAATTGGCTGGAGAGGCACTGGCTAGTATCATAGCCAGATTTACAGATACATGTATCATATGAACCCGAGGGTTAATGGGGGCGTTATACAAAGGTGCAGCAGTATATAGTGCTGGAAATTTGGTATGGGATGTGCGGAAGAGGTAGACAGGGGAGGCAGTGCCTCACCTGCCATACACTTTTTACTCCAGAATTTTGACTATAAAATGATTAGAATAATGCAAAGAAGATATTTATAATAATATTTTCTTAAAAATGTTCTTATAATTTCTATAGTAAATCTGTGAAGTATACCTCTCCCTCTCCCCATCAGACTCCACCTCTCTACAGTCCTTCAAACGGGCTCTCAAGACCCACTACTTCATCAAAGCCTTCCAGCTCTCATCCTAACTTGCTGCTACATGCTCCTTCCTCCCTGCCTACCCCATCTGTGTCACTCCTGTTTATCTGCCTCTCCCCTTTAGAATGTAAGCTCTTATGAGCAGGGCCCTCTACCCTCTTGTGCTTCTCCCTACTTTACTTTCATCTACTTCTTACTCCCCACTAGGGCACCTAATACTTGGTTACTTATGCTCTGTTGCTTATCTGGGAGTAATGGTCACTAATGTAGCAATGTATATTATCCATGTCCTTGTCCTGCATTGTATTGTATTGTAAATGTACTGTAAGTCACTTTTTTGGTTATGTATTATGTAAGGCGATGCGGAACACTTGTGGCGCCATATAAATAAAAGATAATAATAATACCTAAATATGACAGGAAAGGCTCTGCTAACCTGCCTCACCTTACCGCACATCACTGTATAGTTTGACATTGTACAAGGACTCCAAAGTATCAGATTATTGTCATTGTTCTGCAACTCAAAACAGATGATTAACTATACAAATATTATATGACAAACAATCATCTCAGAAACAAATCCTGGGATTCCATTGGGGGTCCCGTCCCGTCCGCCTGTTTGTTTGGTGCCTCTGATTTAGATGTGATTTCTCTTATCCTCCAATTCATTACATTTTTTTGGTTTTGTAAAACTTGATTTTGTATCTATGTGGCCACCTCTGGCCAAATGTATATTTTCATCCTATGTTCAGTCAGAAGCGTGTCTATAAGCAGACAGTATAAAGGGCAGGGCAATGCACATCAGGATCCCTAGTAACCATAGCGATGCCTCCATAGGGCTTCAGGGCATCGTAACACTGAATATATTGCATTGACATTTCAGTTTCAAGATAAGGAACGAAAGACACACAATTAGATGATTATAATATCTAGAAGATCTAGAAAGGAATAGAAGGTACCTCTGTCAGGGTGAGTCCCCCTGGAAGAGAGATATCACAGCTTAAAGTGTTAGTTTGCAGGGTGACAGCGTTTTACACTTTGTATGAGAATGCTTTAATATAAGCCCTGCATAAATTAATGTGATAAATAGGCTGGAGACCTCAGGAGCAATCAGTGTTGCTTATATATTGATCTTATTAAATAATAATGTAATCTAGATATCAATTATATTCATTTTAATTACCATTTGGGAGGAGGGGGCTGTAATAGTCTGCTGGTGCGATGATTGCAACTTTCTGGTGAGATGCAAATTGCCAGATGTAATAGACTGTGGCTCGTCAGAATTTCACCATAATGAAACACACCTTGCTGCAAGTCACCGCCCTGATGCTGAAGATACAGGGTGCCAGGTATAATAACTCGGGAGTGGTAAATTCCGCAGAAGTGCGTCAAAAACAAATCGCCAAACAAAAGAGGTTCCTCTGGGCAGCGAGATAAATGGACGCAGCAAACAGTTGTGGCCTATTTCAGCCCAGGAAATGCTTATAATTAGCCACCCCTCCTGTTACCATCCAGAAACGCCCACTAAGATTGCCTCTCTCTCTCTCTCTCTGCGTCCAAATTTGTGCCTTCTGGCGGTAACCATCATCGCATGTGCAGTGCTTCCAACATCGTCCAACTGCGTGAATATCGGCTTCATGCGCAGTTATCGTGCACCTCTGAATCAGATTCTCTGCCTCTTCCCAAATATAATGAGGCACACGTATTCGCTAGGGGTCTGATAGAACACACCTTTGGACTTACAACTAGCAAGTTCATGTGGCTTCACAGCCTCGGTGTGGTCGCCCCATATGCTCCTGTAAGGAATCGGTATGAAAGACCGCCGGCCGCATGGAAATCCCGATCGTCGCTAAGGTAAGTATAAACTAACCTAACCCCCTAACCCTCCTTAGGGGTGCCTAACCCTAACTTCCCCCCCAAGTGCCTAACCCTAATCCCCCCTCTAAGTGCCTAACCCCCCCCTTCCCCGCTGCCTAAACCTAAGTCCCCCGGGGAGGGTGCCTAACCATAACCTCCCCCCCAAGTGCCTAACCATAATCCTCCCTGTAAGTGCCTAACCCTCCCTCCCCCTAGCCTAACCCTAACCTTCCGGGGGGGGTGCCTAACCCTAAGTCCCCCCCGGGTGCCCTAAACCTAAGCCTCCCCCCCCCGTGGCTGTCCGCTCGCGGCGCCCGGCATCCCTTCGATCGGGATGCTGGGCGCCTGTCTCATGGTGTCGGGGAAATGACAGGCATCTAGATATAGACGCCCGGCATTTCACCCTCGCCGGGATATGACAGTCGGGAAGCCGGCTGTCGGTATTAAGGCAGCCGGTTTCCCGATTGTATACCCTCCTGTAAAGGTTGTCGTTTATGGGAACACTTGCTGTTTGCTACATAATATTGCCCCTAAACAAGACAGGCCTGACCTGTCCTCTATTGTACCATACAGTGAGGAGCCAGGGGTCCCTCTACTGCCTTACCTTGTGCTGAACACAAGGGGGCAAGGCAGGATCAAGATATGTTCATTCAAGTGTATTATATGTGTGTTTTATTTTTCTCAGGCATCACTTATAGGGCCTGATTCAGGGGTGGACAAAGACGTGACTGCGGTTGCACCTTATGGCACTTTATACAAATGCTGCTGCAATGTCCTTCCCTGGTGTACGTCCGTGCCTATGAATGTGCTGGGACTGAGTCGCCCCCTTTCAGCATCCGTACATGCTGTAATTCCGCCTGGTGCGTCTATATACACCACTATTGGTCGCACCATGGAAACTTGCACCAGCCCTATGGCCTCCAATGTGAGCGACTGAGCGCACAACCGTTTCAGCGTCACTCCCATAACACGCCCATCTCTGTGCATCTGTTTCCCAATTCATTTGTGATTCCATGCGGCTCGATTGCAACAGCACCTTTTTGCGACACTCTGTGCAACGCATGCGCTGTAGGAGTTTTTAGGGTGTTTTGCGCACATGCAGTATAAAAAAAAAAATTTGCTCAACTCCGTCAACATCAGCCTAAAGCTGCATACACACATAAAGATTTTCTGTCCAACCATCCAACTAGTTGATTGGTTGGAATGAAAATCTGGTAAGGTATGGGAGAAAATGATGATCAGCAATTTGCTCCTAAATGCCAGAAAACAGATGAAAATGGTCATCAGACAAGTTTGTTAAATGATTTCCGGTGTTTGGGAGCAAATTGCTGATTGTCATTTGCTTTCATACCTTACCAGATTTTGTCATTCCAACCAATCAACTAGCTGGATGGTTGGACAGATAATCTTTACGTGTGTGTACCCAGCTTTAGCTGTGACTGTATAGGGCCTATAGAAATAGAATCACTTTTATTTATTTTGAACCATAGTTTTATTGAAAATTTGGGCTTGATCTAGAGTTAGGGGCACATACATACAAGGTGCAGTGTGCTCCAGGACAAAGCATGTTGCCGTGCAGGAGGTGCACATGCATATATCTGTTTGCATGCAGGAAACACGCTGACGGCTTTTGCATGAAGTGAGCAAATAGTGTTTTTACACTGAGATTTAGGGGCTGATTCAGAGACACACGCTGCTGCGATTGCTTTAGCGCAGGGTTTCCCAACCACGGTCCTCAAGGCACACTAACAGTCCAGGTTTTAAGGATAGCCATATTTGAGCACTGGTGACTTAATTAGTACCTCAGTTATTTTTATGTAACCATCTGTGTTTAAGCATGGATATCACTAAAACCAGGACTGTCAGTGTGCCTCAAGGACCGAGGTTGGGAATCACTGCTTTAGCGTCTTTTGCCACAGTTGCCTCTGCAACTTTATGGTAATGCTAGTATCAGCCCTTCTTCTTATGTATAAACGTGCATCTGACTGTGCAAGGACTGGGGCGCACACTTTTGAGTGACTTTAGATGCTGTAATACCAGTTGGTGCGTCTGTAGATGTAACCATTAGGCGCACCTTAGAAACTTGCACCAGCCCCATGCTAGGTATAGATTATCTCTCTCTCTCTCAGTATGGCCGCCAAAGGGAGTAATTAGGCGTCTGAGTTAGTAACCAGTTGTGCTACAAGCCTGCAACACTCCCATAACACACCCATAAGTGTCATGTGTCTGAATAGCCACCTCCCAGTCACCACCCAGCAACACCCATTTCACTTTGGGTACCGTGCTTCTCAATCGCAACCGTGCCTCTGAGCGTAATAACCGTGGGACACATGCGCTTTATGTCTTTTTAGTGACAGGGGAATGCCCAGTTAAAATACATTGATAATTTGTGAGGATTTCAGCATTGCATGCCACTCAGCTCCTTAGAATTAAACTAGGATAAACCTTTCAGTGATGCACAGTGACTGAGTACCCAGAAGACCCCCCTGACAGACGATTTATTTTTCCACTCTGGCTGCAGGGCACCATGTTATTAGGCCCCACCCACTCATGGAAAAATGTGGCAATTTGTGGGTCAGTGGGGAGGGGCGCAGCCAATATGACACTATTCCATTAGGATCACTAATGAAATAGTGCCCTCTCCTGCCCATCTACAAGCAGCAGCTGCTGCATGGTAAGTGTGTATGTGTAATGTATGTGTGACATATACATGTGTTCAATATATATATATATATATATATATATATATATATATATATATATATACATACATACAAATTCACCTGGCTACTGCAGGTTCAGAAATCAGTGCAGAACAGAAATCATTGCTGAGCAGAAATCTCTACAGACCAACATTGGAGACCATGACATATGAAAATGTGCTTGGAGTAAATGAGTAACTGTCAGTGCAGGTGCAGTGTGACAGTTGATCCTCCACCTGACTGCTCTTCCGTTGGAGCTCTGCCTGCCCCCTACTGGTACATATCAGCCTGTGCCTTCAGATCAGTGCAGTTTTAGGCACTGGAAGACATCCTGAGCGAACTTGCTTAAACAAAAATTTCAAATCAGAGACTCCATGGCCTACTTGGTGGGCACCATGTAGTCCTGCATGGCCCTGATTAACTTCAAACATAGCCAAAAACCTAATCCTGGTCAATCTACACCACCATGCTAACTTTAATGGAGCTAGGTACAAAACTCTAGCCGTGCATAAACGACAAACAGTCTGGCACACACACACTTTCTCGGATATTATAGAGACATCTAGGGCCTGATTCACAGTTTTATGCAATGTCGATCTTTTTACAGTTGAGTGAAGTTTTGCAGCTGCGTATGCGCAAAATACAGAGGGAAGTTTTGCTGCGCACACGTGAGCTGAAGTGGAGACGGCATTCACAAAGTATTGGTAATCACAACATCCTGAGGTGACCACTGCGATCCATAGGTGTTCCTGGGTGGAGTCGGGGAGGTGGCCGAAAGTGAACGCAAAAAGAGGCCAGTCTGTGGGCGTGTTATGGGCGTTACAAAGGTGTGTCTGCGATTGCGGCCATATTTAGAGTGAGATGTACCTGAATTTGCGCAGCCAAGTACTTACCCGAGGAGTCGATGTGCGTCTGATGATGCGTGGGGTGTTCTCAACCCCCTGCGGATCAAATCAACGCAGATAAGGAAAGAGTATGGTTTAGCAGCATCTGCTCGGTCCGTTGCATGCTAGTTTAGGTGGGGAGTCTATTGCTAGGCATTTGCATATTTTTCGCACATAGGCTGCGTGAGAAATCGCAGCTGCAAATGTCCTAGTGTGCAACTGTGCATCAGAGCCAGGGGCGTTTCTAGAGAGGAGGGGGCCCGTGTGCAGTCTCCGTCACGGGCCCCCTTCTGGCTGTCCGGTGGCCGACAGCGCACTGAGCGGTGCGCGGCCAGGGCCACATTTACAGACTCTGGGCATTAGAGTGTGCCCAGAGTCTATAGCGCATGCCCAGATCACCGGGAAAATGGCCGCAGCAGCCATTTTCCCTGTACTGCGCAAACAACCATTTTCCAGCCATTTTTACAGCGCAGACACTATGACCGGCGTTGACGTGGGACTCCGGAGAGGTAAGTATAATATGTGTGGAGGGTGTGTGGTGTGGGCCCCCCTGGACCCAGGGGCCCGTGTGCACCGCACACCCTGCGCCCATTATAAACACGCCCCTGATCAGGGCCCTAATCCCTAAACATAAAGCTGCAAAGATGGACCTTTTCTTTAAGTTATACACAACATTCTCTTTCCTTCTGCATTGATGTTTCTTCTGCAGTTAGAGGAAAAGACTCAGTAAAGTGGTCAACTGCCTTTAGCCTACTCCTCATCTATCATTATGTGGTACAATATGTGACTATAAAAAGTCTTTCCTCTGGTGCCTCACAAATGTGCATCCTGCTGTTCTGAAATTGCTTTCCCACTGTATTTTCTGAAAGCAGAAATACATTTGTGCTGTGTGTCCATTTTAGCACTCAACGAATATGTTCTATAAAAAAAGGCAACCTGTAGGAATGACAAAAGAACTTGTCTTTCTGTCAGAGTTGTCAGTATAATTGTATGCAAACGTTTTAACACCCCTGACCAAATTGCCTGGTTCATGGGGGCACATGTACTAACATGTGCCTTCAGCATCGCTTATCTCAGTGATGAAGGATGTCTAAAGGCGCATACACATTTAACGATTCGCTCCATGAGCGATATCGTTAAGTGTTTGCCGGGCTCAATGTCGTTGATGACATTGAGCCTATACACTGAACGATATCGTTCAGTGACTTCACCGGCAGCATCCCTGAACATGCACAAGCTGGGGATATCATCAGGCTGGCCTGAATGTTCAGGCGATGAAAAATATCGTTAACGATCCGCGGGAGCGCGCATCATTAACGATAACTTGAATACACAGTCACACTTGCCGATATTGTGAACGATATAGTTATCGTTCAATCGTTCACAAAATCGGCAAGTGTGTACACACACACGGATCAGTGCATGACTATATACACACACATAGCGGTATATTTACTAAAGTGCAGAATTTTAGAAGTGGAGTTGTTGCCCATATCAGCCAATCATATTCTAGCTATTATCTTCTAGAAGGTGCTAGATAAATGTTAAGTAGAATCTGATCGGTTGCTATGGGCAACATCTCCACTTCTAAAAACTAGGGATGTGCAGGCTCGGATAGGTTCGAGTTTGCACGTGGAGTTCGGATTTTTCCCTCCAAAAAAACGGAACTCAGAACGATGCAAAACGTCATCTTACATGGACGAACATCATCATTCCTGGTCTTTTGTCCAGGAATGATGATGTTCGTCCATGTAAGTTGACGTTTTGCCTCGTTCTGAGTTCCGTTTTTTTGGAGGGAAAAATCCGAACTCCACGTGCAAACTCGAACCTATCCGAGCCTGCACATCCCTACTAAAAACCAGCACTTTAGTAAATATACTCCCTGAAACGTAATAAAAAAGGATGATAACTCCACTCTCCGGTGATCTTGGTCCTGCCTGTATCGCATCTGCCTATCCTGATGTGGTACGTAATGATCCCACAAAACCACTAGATCTCAGTGACAGAGAACCACAACGACATTGGAAGGTGCAGATGAGGCTGGTAGGCAGCACCTAGCACCATCTTTAGATGTGCTAGATGGCAAGTAGAGAAAAGCTCAGCTTTCTGTCATTTAGAAAGTGCCAGTCATACTACTTTTCTGCCATAGCTGTCTTTGGCGGCGATATTATTAACAGAAGTTGCCGCTGGAGACATATATTTCCCCCTTAATCTCTGAAAAGAAGAAACATCTGCAGGTACTACAAATTTAGATGTGTGTTTCTGCACATTTGACTGCAAATTACTATCTACAGTGAATGTGGCATTTGTAAAAGATTGCGCACCCTAAAGGCCCCCATACACGGGGCGATTTGTATGAGATCCGATGGCACATACGATTTCCCTTGAAATTTCTACCCTTGACATTCTGTACGATTCGAGTTTAGAAAAGGTACAATTGTACAAACGACCATACGATTAGATGTATTAAGATGTGTCACATCGTATTCGATCGGTCAAAATTTTTATGCAAAACCATTTGATCTACGATGCCGATACACGACTGTGGGGGTGCGCATCGGGATTGTAATCGTCTAGAAAACGCCATTTTTTTACACGACTGGTCGTTACAATCAGTCGAAAATGGCAATATCGTGTGAAAAATCGTCTCGTGTATGGGGGCCTTTACAGTTGATTCATTAATACTTTTTTTTAAGGCCTCAAAACTTTATTGACTTAATATGCTTTAAATTAAGCCAGGTGAAGATTAATGTAATACATACCCTTGTAGCCTCTTAGGGTGTGTTCCCTGCTCATAGCAACTATTGGTTCCTCTAAGCTAGAGGTTCCCAAACTCCGCCATTACACCATACTTGCCTACTTTTGAAAAAGCATGTCAGGGAGAGTGTGAAAGCAACATCTATGAGCGCAGCGGTAAAGTGGGCGTGTACAGCTACATCTGAGAGGCGTGTCATAAAATTGCCTTACATCCAAATGTAAATGAGCCCCAAAGCAGTTAGTAAGATCTACGTGTTGATGAAAACGCACTGATACATTTCATAAAATGCATGTAGCCATAGGGATCATTGGGGGGAATTCAATTGAACGCGATGTTGAATAGCCGCGGGAGGGAGCTCCTGCAGCTATTCAATACACCGCGCTGTTTGGGCGCGCTAAGGATTTCTTCTCGCACCCCCCTTGGGATGCGAGGAGAAATCCAACCAAAGTGCCGGGTGCGCTGCTGTTTTTCTGCATTTGGTCAGAGAATGCCGGTTACCGCGCCTTAACACCCTTGTTATGGCGCGATAACCGGCATTCCCCGACCACACAGTGCAGTGAATTGAATAGCTGCGTGAGCTATCCATGCTTGAGTACAGGTGACTTAATTAGTACCTCAGTCAATTTGATTTAACCATCTGGACTCAAGCAAGGAGTTTGGAATCTACTGCATTAGAGAAAAGCATAGAAGCGTACCTGCTGACTTTCAGCTCCCTCCTTCCGGAAGGGAGCTGTCCGTCTTCAATTGCGGGGGGCGTGTTGTGCAAAAAGGGGGCGTGGCACTGCTATGATGCCACATTGGGGGCGGATCATGGGGCGTGACCGCACAATTGCGTCATCGTGGCTCCGCCCCCTCTTCACAATGCAGATGTTTACGGAATTTTGAAGCAGGGGGAGCGGCTATGATGAGGCAATTCAGCGCAAACCGCGTCACCACCCCCCCATCTGCTGCAGAGGATTCTAGTGTTTTGGCGTTGGGGGGGGGGTCGGGCGGATTGGCCCAAATCGCGGGAAGGTAGGCAAGTATGCAGAGAATGAAGTGAGGAAGATAAAACAATGATTTGAAAAAAATAAAGTTGAATGAGAGCATGCACAAACCAAAAGGTGGAAAATACAGTGGGGACTTGTGGCTTTGTGATGTCACTGGTTTCTTGTGAATTCAATCAAATATTGGTGTAGTTTATAAAATGTCTGCTTCCACTATATTTGGCTAATGGGTATAATTCATACCCCCCAACTGTCCCTCTTTGGGCAGGACAGTCCCACGTTTTAAGGACTCAACTTCACCTGTTATAGGGCTAGCGCAAGTTATTATGGCGCAACCAATGTTTGCGTCTTTATGCACTAAACTCTAAAGCAGTGTCTTTAGACATTGCACATTAATACACATGGCTGTACACCAGGGAGGGACTTTGGAGCGGCAGTAAAGCCACTGACGCAACTGTACAAAAGACGATAAAGCGGCTGATTCTGCCTGTGACTTAGTGTCATTGTGGCTTTATTGGAATATTTTTGCGGTGCTATAATTCTTCTCTGACAATGCAGTGACTGGCGGCTCAGGAATCTCCACTTCAGTCTTTAAGACTTAGGGAAAATCCTTACTTCACTCAAGGTGAATTAATTTAAATAAATAAGTCTGTGATTTTACATATAATTATCTCCTTTCTACTTAAGCTAATACATTCAAAGTTTCCTAAAAGGTACAATAGTAGAAATAAAGGAGATCATATGAAATAGTAGGTTATGTTAATACTTTCTATTCTAACCATGGCAAAGCTTGCTCCTTATTAGCCTTTCTAAATGTTAATTAATATTAGATTTATGAGAAACTAAAATGCATGATCAGTCGCTGATTGTTTGGGATGTGAGTGTCAGGTCAGATGCCAGTACTATTGGAACTAATTTCATAGAACCAGCTAACCATGCAGGGGCGTTTTAAGAGAGGAGGGGGCCCGTGTGCTGACTCATTGCGGGCCCCCTCCTCTTGCGGTGCCTTGGCGGGTGGTGCGGCAGTAGATTCTGGCTTAGTGTCAAAATGTACTACGCATGCGCGGGTCTCCGGGAAAATTACGCCCACGCTGTTTTCCCGGGGACAACTGTACCCCCTGTAGTAATGTTCCCTGTAGTAGTAATGTCCCCTGTAGTAATGCCCCCTGTTGTATTGCCCCCTGTTGTAGTAATGCCCCCTGTAGTAGTAATGTCCCCTGTAGTAATGCCCTCTGTAGTAGTAATGCCCCCTGTTGTAGTAATGCCCCCTGTAGTAGTAATGCCCCCTGTAGTAGTAATGTCCCCTGTAGTAATGCCCCCTGTTGTAGTAATGCCCCCTGTAGTAGTAATGTCCCCTGTAGTAATGCCCCCTGTAGTAATGCCCCCTGTAGTAGAAATGTCCCCTGTAGTAATGCCCCCTGTAGTAATGTCCCCTGTAGTAGTAATGTCCCCTGTAGTAATGTCCCCTGTAGTAGAAATGTCCCCTGTAGTAATGTCCACTGTAGTAGTACTGTCCCTTGTAGTAATGCCCCCTGTAGTAATGCCCCCTGTAGTAGTAATGCCCCCTGTAGTAGTAATGTCCCCTGTAGTAATGCCCCCTGTAGTAATGTCCCCTGTAGTAGTAATGTCCCCTGTAGTAATGTCCCCTGTAGTAGAAATGTCCCCTGTAGTAATGTCCACTGTAGTAGTACTGTCCCCTGTAGTAATGCCCCCTGTAGTAGTAATGCTCCCTGTAGTAATGCCCCCTGTAGTAGTAATGTCCCCTGTAGTAATGCCCCCTGTAGTAGTAATGTCCCCTGTAGTAATGTCTCCTGTAGTAGAAATGTCCCCTGTAGCAATTCCCCCTGTAGTAATGTCCACTGTAGTAGTACTGTCCCCTGTAGTAATGCCCCCTGTAGTAATGCCCCCTGTAGTAGTAATGTCCCCTGTAGTAATGCCCCCTGTTGTAGTAATGCCCCCTGTAGTAGTACTGTCCCCTGTAGTAATGCCCCCTGTTGTAGTAATGCCCCCTGTAGTAGTAATGCTGTGAAGCACATCTGCACCCACCAATCCTAATGGTGATAACATTGTGAGCAGTGGTTTCAGTAGAAATTATATACAGTATTCTTTCTTATAGAATCTGACTTATATTAACCTAACATTCATACTTTCTCTTTCAACAATTCTCAATGGGGGGGAATTTTGTTATCAAATTAGGCCAATGTCATAACTTAGGGCCTGATTGTAAGATGGTTGGTAATTCAGCCGCGGTCGGAGCTGCTCTCACAATAGTGGTTGTGGGAATATCTCGGAAATGCTAATCTCAGCTTTCTCTTTGTGCGATATAGTGTACGGGCATGGAGACTCCCATTTTCAGGCTGCGTGGTCTGTGCATTTGCACTCAAGATTGTAAATACTCCAACATTGATGCAATCGGTCACATCATCGACATTTGCAGTAGCCTAGGGTCTACACTAGCTACTAATCCAACTAAACATGGCCTCTGAGGCTTTGGATTTGTATTTGGGAACACAGCAGCGTCCTCAGACACGCCTGTGACATTCTCCTGACACGCCCATGAGGGTGGCCCCTTTTTGTCATCGCTTTAGGTCACCTCGCAGTCTCCACCCTGATATGTCCAGGGACTGCAAAGCCTTTGTCAGCAAAGCCGTACGCAATTACATAGTGTTCACTCTAGCTCCGGCAGCTGGCAGGGCCACGCGCACCCGAAAAGGGGGCGTGTCTATAAGACGCGTCACCTTTTCGTTACTCTTGGGGGCGTGCCCGGCACTTACAGACACGCCAGGCAGCCTCCAAGCACTGCTGACAGGTAGAATAGATGCCGGGCACATGCGCCCAGCGGTCACCGCACATTTCCCCACCCGCGGGACATTGCGACCCGCGGGTGAAGATGGCACCCGCAGGCTGTCTTAGTGGTGCGCTGCGCGGTGAGGGCAGGGCGCTTTTTGCCCTCCAGAAAGAGGGCAGGGCGCAGCACTCAGCTGAAACAGACTAGCGGGAACGCTAATTACATACAGCATTGCATACATTGACTCACACATGTGCAGTAAGGTTTTCCAAGACCTTTTGCGCTTTACGCAGTAGCAAAACATCGCTCAGCTGCATAACTATAGGCACAGCGCCCATCTCTGGATCAGGCAGCTAGACCACTTATATAGAGTGTAGCAATGAGCCAATTGATATTGCACAACAAAAATATACAGACACAAACATATGACAATAATATACACATAATATTTAATAACACATTTGTAAAGATATGAGAAAGGTTGTGAAACATATATAAAATACACAGAGACCTGGATAGATGGGCAAATGTTGTGTGCAGTCAGTGTAACAATCGGTATCACTTGTTCCCCTATAGATACTATTTCATCGAAAAATAATGCGGTGCTATAGTGAAATAAGTCACTCCGGAACTCTGTAAATAGATGTTAAATAGTCTGTCCAAATAGTAACAACTGAAATAACAATTACCAGAATACTAAGAGACGAAACGCGCCAGTGACTGGTCCTGGTTGTGTTGCCGAATGATCATCACTAGCCCCTTTTCTGGTGCTGGATAAGTTTACATTTGGGAGCAATGAATTCATGTCTGCAATGTCTACTTAGTTATGTCCAGTGTGCAGACTGTGCTGGGAAGCCGATATCCTCGTCTTCAGTTTACGGGTAGCCACCTGACACCTCACCATCCAAGTACCAGATCCAACACGGTGCACGGTGGCTGACTGTTCCGCTGATTCCTATTCTGGTTATTACTGTTTGGACAAGCTCTGAATTTTTGTGGGATTTTGGAGCTTGTTAAATTGCATCAAGGGCAGCACAGACGGTGTAATGGTTAGCGTTACTGCCTCACAGCACTGAGGTCATGGGTTCGATTCCCACTTTAATTATACAGTCATTTATGAGACAGAGTGGTTTAATAAATAAGCTTCTTAGTTCTCTCTCTCTCTCTCTCTCTCTCGATACACACCTTTACCACACAGTAATTATTTGTAGCATAGATTATTGATGTCTATGAGGCATCTGGAAGATCTTATGCTGCTTCCATTGATTAGTGAAATCACACTTTCTTATTTTCATTCTGCTGGTAAGAAACACCCCTGATAACATGGCAAATGGTATTGGCAATTTAAACCACCTGTATCTTTTTTGCTAGGCTACCCAGAGCAATCTTCTGATCCCTTTTTTTTATTTCCCTCCCCACGGGAACCTGCGATGCGCTAATATAAGTAAGACGTGGTTCACTTGCTGCTACAGTAGCTTGCAAAATAGTTTTAATTATCTTTTAGGCAATCAAGACGGGAAATGAAGGCTGCCTCTGGTTAAGTTGGGGACATCAAGAAGAGCATTTGCATATCTTAATAAGGAATTGGCTGTGCGAGTTGCAGTGTCTTTCAAGTGAAAGATTGCAAAGGGTTAATTAGCTGTGGTCTCTGAAGCGTCTGTGGTGCAAAAGACGTGCAGCCCATTCCTATTGCAGCCCGTGATATTGCATGTTAAACATGCTTGGGATAGGCATAAGAATATCCTTGAGAGAGACGTAAGGAGCAAATAGGGTTGAAGTTGCCTAAAGGATAAAGGAAAAGGAGCAGACTAGATGGGCCAGGTGGTTCTTATCTGCCATCAAATTCTATGTTTCTAAGATGAACAGATGTAAGTGCCATGCTGAGAAGAAGAGTATTCTTCTTTAAATAAACAGTACTACATACACTTTTGGTGCGTACACACGTAGCGATATAAATGAGCAATTTGAGCGATAACGATATCGTTACCGTTATTGTTCAAATCGGTCATTTAAATGGTCCCTACCAACTCACCATCGGCCAGCGATGCGTGGCCACGTATGGACTATAGCGAAATCGTCCATCGGCCGTGCATGCCGGTCAACTTGCTCGATACTGAGCAGGTTTTATAGGGTTGTTATAGTCGTCGGTGACTTGGTGGTGTGCTGGATGTTCGATATCGATCATTCTGCATACCAGGAGGGTGCAGGACGATCAGCCAGCGATATCGTATCACTGGCTGATCGCTACATGTGTATGCACCATCAGGCAGAGGTTTCCAGTCTCCTCCATTGCAGCTCCGGTTTTAAGGATATCTATGCTTGAGCACAGGTGACCTAATTAGTACCACAGTCAATTTGATTTAACCATCTAGACTCAAGCATGGCTAGCCTTAAAACCTGGACTGTAATGGCGGAGTTTGGGAACCTCTGCACTAAGGCAGTGGTGTCACAAGGGGGGTGCGGTTGGTGTGGCCCGCACCCGGGTGTCACCCACCGTGACACCAAGGTGCAGGCTCCCCCTCAGTGACAGGAGCCGGGTGCTGCACTGTATTATTAAATGCAGCACTCGGCTCCTGTCACAGTGAAAGAGCCGGCACTGCCCGTGCCCGCACCCCCCACCGTCACCACCCCATTGATAAGTTCGCTTACCACAGGTCGGGGATCGGGTTCGGGCAGTGAGGCCATGCCCCCTCCCTGAGGCCACACCCCTCCCGAGACCACGCCCCTTTTTGGGCTAAGGTACTTTATGTGGATAAGAAAAGGTAAAGGTGAGCTCTGTGGCCATATAGAAACATGCAGATTCAGAGCATGAAAATGAAGGTTAGTTACAACAAACCTGTTATATATGTAATCTAGGTAGTTATTCACAGTATTACTTCACTCCCCTTCTTTGCAGACATTTCCCAGCAACAATTGCTTGCAACATAGTAACCGCCAGACCCCCAGGCACCTTTCATGCGGGGCATTAGCACAATTACTTCCCATGCTGCATCATCTTTTGACTTCTGGCCAAGAGAGCTGGATGGGGCCTTGTCTGAGTTTGAGAGGTCAGGCATATGTGTTCAGGAGAGTCCTTGCTCTTTTGGGAGCCAAGTGAAAGCCTCCAAGGAGGGGGTCCTCAGAGAGAGGGGCAACTCGATATTGCAAACCATGTCTTGGCTTCAAACCCTGCAGTGGCAGCACCTCCGGCAATGCCTGTCAGAGTTGTAATGAGGGCTGTGCATCCGATGCCGGCACCCAGGCCACAAGGCCGAGGGGGGAGCATTGTCATTCTTCTAAGGGAATCTACAGCTTCCGAGTTACATTGGAAGTCACATAATACATACTATACTTAGGTGGCACCTGGCGCCTATCTTCCTGCACCTCTTATGCTTGTTGTGTGAAGTCATTATGTCACATGGCTTTCCTAAGACGCTGTCCCCGGTAGTTCTGCCCTTGCAGTAACAAGCCCAGGCTATCAGGGAATGGATACGGGATCCCAGCGGTTAAAATTCTGAAGCCTGAATCCCGACAGGGTTCGGATACCAACTCCTGTCTGTAGGTATCCTAACCCTCTTCCTACCCCTAGCCCTCCCACCCCGGTGCCTGAACCTAACCTCCCCCCCTAGTGCCTGAACCTAACTCCCCCCACCCCTAGTGCCTAACCCTAACCCCTAACCATAACCCTCCCCCCAACCCTGCTACTTATCTTCGGGAAGCTGGCACTGGGATTCTGATAGGTGTCGGTATTCCGCCGCTGGGATTCTAAGCGCCGGCATAGTGAATGTATCCCCTAATGTTCATCTTCTGAAAATTAAATACCAGCTATGACCAGATACAAGAACACTACTAAGCTCAAAAAAATTGCTGGTCCCTTATGTCCATAACTATTTCAATTAGGCACAGGGAACATTCTTTGTAAAATAGGCAATTGTTCTATGGAAGCAGACAGAAAATAACAATTTGATAGGAATAATATGGCTTTACTCTTTTTGGGTTTTATTGAGATATTGTATGCATCCTGATATATTGGGAAGAATCAGGAACTAATGTGTTACTGTTTTTCATACTGGTCCCAGGGGAGAGTATACAGTACCTCCTGGGTTGCTGTGTATTCCTGTGTTCAGTCCCAGCTAGCCATTGGACACTCAGATTTTTCAACAATTGTTCATCAGATCTGGGAGCCTATTTAACAAATATTGTAGCCAAGCCCCAAAAAGTAACATTCCTCAATTCCGACAGTGATATGAAATTTACCATCGTTGAAACGCAGGGACTGGCTATTGTACTGGCTATTTTTGGTTAAAAAGACTAAAGGTGCCCATCCACTAGCAGACATGAAAACGACTGCACGATTACGACATTGTAATCGTGCAGTCGTTTGTCATTCTGTGCCTACACTGAGCGAGCAGTTGTCCAGTGTAGGCACATCAATCATCTGCACACATGCTGACCCTGATGTTAACGTGTGTTTTTCATGTTTTCTAAAAGCTCACTTTAGCGACTTTAAAATATGCTAGCACCCATTTTCATGTACCCCAAATTTGCCAGGACTACATAATTTCTGCTTTATGCCATTCATTACCATTTGTGCAAAGACGCTAATAAGAAGCTTTTGACACAACTTAAGTACCCAAAATAGCGTCATTAGGGCTATTCGGGCACATGTACATTGATCCCCAATGTTAGTTCATCTTTCTGGGGGTATCAGGCTGATTTCCCCAATTCTGACAGCACTTTCCGCCTGTTTCACATTCGCCGGGTCCCGTTTTCGCATCTTTTGGAATTGAATACGGCAAATAGCGGGGGGCGCGCACGATAAGTTTCCGTGGCCAAGATACGCGATGTCGGCTAAAAGTCCGGCAGACTAAACTTTTCCGCCGGTGCAAAACTAATTGAATACCGCCCTAAGAGGTATAGTGATTTACTTACATGATCTCTTGACTTTTATTGCACGGCCATCGCAGCAGGGCGCCATGGAGAGCAAAGATGGGCCAGGGTACTGCAGGGGGCGTGGGCAAATTGTGGAGGCATGGCCACAACCCAACCAAAAAATATAAAAATAAACACTGCGTGCTCCTTAGCAAGGGGCAGATCCATGTGTGTGTTTGTGTGTGTGTGTGTCAGTGTGATCTCTTCCCCCACACATCATGCAGGCTCAGAGACTAGGGGGTCTATTTACTAAGCTTTGTTAGGAGATAAAGTGAACAGTGATAACGTACCAGTCAATCAGCTCCTGACTGTCATTTTTCAAACACAGCCTGTGACATGGCAGTTAGGAGCTGATTGGCTGGTACCTTACCTCCGTTCACTTTATCTCCTAACAAAGCTTGGTAAATAGACCCCTTGACCACTGTTGCTCAGCGGCGGCATCCTCCCTGGACCCTCCGCAGACCACCAGCATGGGGAGCGAGAATGTTGCCCCTGACAGGTAAGAGGTGTTACTGGGGAACTTTGGGGCGGACCAGACAGGTAATTATTCTATATGGTGTACGAGGACACATCAGTAGATGGAATAACGCTGTGCTGATTATTGCTATGCATACAGTATACTGTATATTCACACAACAGCAGCACAGCAGCAACATTCCGAGACCTATTAGATCTCTTGCAGCTATTGTTCGCGTGTGCTTAATAGCAAACAAAAAAAAATAGCCACGTGCTAGCTGTCGTGCTGTTTTTATATATGGAGAATCAAGCCGACAGGCTGTCTGATGTATTGTCAGCCTGTTTATGGACCCAGCTTAGATCCTCATCACTGAGTAACAGAATAATGTCAAGGTTGTATAACTGATTCCCATTCTGACACCTGTTCATAAAAATAGTCTGTCTATGTAATGAAATAATGAATCTACATTAATGGATGTGGTATGACTTGTCAACATTCAGAAGGCCGACATTCAGAATGTTGACACCAGAATGTTGGCAGGGTCTGAATTGTCAACATGGTCATTAGGCCGACAATCAATATGTAGACATGTGTTAAGGTCGACATGGTTAATATGTCTACACGTTCAGCATTTTGACATTTAACAATTATGGAGCGTACACACGATCAGATTTGTCAGACTTGTCAGATTTGTCAGATGAACGACTGAACGATTAAACGATTTGAACGATTTGGACGATTTGACCAAAGTTTTGAACGATTTGAACGATTGAACGATTTTTGACTGCATTAAAATGAATGGAATCGTCCAAGTCTGACTGCAAACCCATCAGATGTCAGATATCGTTATCTGACAAACGGGAACGCGCATCGTTGATCGTCCATCGTTCAGGCATGTCAGATATGAACGATTTTCCATCAGATATGAACGACTGAACGATTTTTAAATCGTTATCGTCCATATCTGAAGAAAAAATCTGATCGTGTGTATGCACCATTAGACACCAAAATGTTGACATATGATGTTTGTTTTGGTTATTGTAGCCTAACCCTAAACCTATCCCAATGCCTAAACCTAACCCCTAACCACCAACAAAAATCCATATGTCGGCATTTTGGTGTCAACATGTTAAACTGCAACATTCGGAACATGTCAACATTTTAACCATGTCGACCTAAATGCATGTCCACATATTGATAGTTGACCTTATGACCATGTCGATATTCAGAATCTGTCGAAATTCTGGCACTGACATTCTGAATGTCGGCAAGTCGTCTGGGATACCACATTAATGTGTTATTTTTGTTACACTGAAGGAGAACTGAATGATTATAGTCCTGGCATGAAAATTGTTACACAAGAGCTGGCAATCCGAATCATCCTCAGATTTGTTTCTGTAAAGGTTTTGAGGTTATGGCTTACTTCCCTACTTCTGAAAAAGCATTTCAGGGAGATTGTGAAAGCAACACCTATGAGTGTAGTGGTAAAGTGGGCGTGTACTGCTACATCTGAGAGGCGTGTCATAACACTGACTTACATTCAAAAGTAAAGCAGTTAGTAAGAGCTACGTGTTGATGACAACACACTGATACTTGTCAGAAAATGCATGTAGCCATAGGGATCATTGTGCCTTATACCCAATGCAGGGAAATGATACTAATGATCCCATTTGAACGTATATATCTCTGGGAGTTTTTTATATAACAGCTTCATAATGGAGATAAGGTGCAATCAGGGAGATTGCTGGACTCTTCAGGGAGACAGGGAGATTGCTGCTATTTCAGGGAGTCTCCCTGACAATCAGGGAGAGTTGGCAAGTATGCTCTGCAATAGTGATACATGCTGCATGGTGCCTACCTGAAGAGTCCCTGGGACGCTCCATGTGGCTCTGCAGTAGTGATACAGGCTGCAGGGTGCCTACGGTATCTGAAGAGTCCCTGGGACGCTCCGTGCAGCTCTGCAGTAGTGATACAGGCTGCAGTGTGCCTATCTGAAGAGTCCCTGGGACGCTCTGTGCAGCTCTGCAGTAGTGATACAGGCTGCAGTGTACCTATCTGAAGATTCCCTGGGACGCTCCGTGCGGCTCTGCAGTAGTGATACATGCTGCATGGTGCCTATCTGAAGATTTCCTGGGACGCTGCGTGCGGCTCTGCAGTAGTGATACAGGCTGCAAGGTGCCTATCTGAAGATTCCCTGGGACGCTCCGTGCGGCTCTGCAGTAGTGATACAGGCTGCAGGGTGCATATCTGAAGAGTCCCTGGGACGCTCCGTGGGGCTCTGCAGTAGTGATACAGGATGCAGTGTGCCTATCTGAAGAGTCCCTGGGACGCTCCGTGCGGCTCTGCAGTAGTGATACAGGCTGCAGGGCGCCTATCTGAAGAGTCCCTGGGACGCTCCGTGCGGCTCTGCAGTAGTGATACAGGCTGCAGGGTGCCTATCTGAAGAGTCCCTGGGACGCTCCGTGCGGCTCTGCAGTAGTGATACAGGATGCAGTGTGCCTATCTGAAGAGTCCCTGGGACGCTCCGTGCGGCTCTGCAGTAGTGATACAGGCTGCAGGGTGCCTATCTGAAGAGTCCCTGGGACGCTCCGTGCGGCTCTGCAGTAGTGATACAGGATGCAGTGTGCCTATCTGAAGAGTCCCTGGGACGCTCCGTGCGGCTCTGCAGTAGTGATACAGGCTGCAGGGCGCCTATCTGAAGAGTCCCTGGGACGCTCCGTGCGGCTCTGCAGTAGTGATACAGGATGCAGTGTGCCTATCTGAAGATTCCCTGGGACGCTACGTGCGGCTCTGCAGTAGTGCTGCAGGATGCTGACAATTTTAGATTAAAATAGGGATTTTTGAATTTTTCGACCTGCTCTGGGACTGATAATCTACCTGGCAATTTAATAGGAAAAACCTTGCGGCTGCTGGAAAAACCCAGCACCGCAGGGTTTTTTCCAAATATCGCATGCAATTGGATATGCCCCATAATGTTCTAAAGTTAAATGTACTTTGAGAAATATCACAGGCGCATAGAGTGATTTCGCACATAAATGCAATAACACAGTTTTACATTGTAACATTTATTGTATACATTGTAATTATTACATTAATAAAAATTTGTAACATATTTTTTTACAATTTACTGACATTTACAGTATTTTATTTATTTTTTGAATGTCAAATGCCATAGTACATTCTTTTTTTTTTTTTTAAATGCATAACACACACATAAAGCACACCTATAATATTAGTATAGTTTATAGATTATATTCAGCAAATATACTTTAGTTTAAAGAGTAAAGCACAGCATCACCTGCTGGTTACAAGTAGCACTGCAATGTTTGTAACTATATTTTCTTAGCTTGTTATTGGCAATATTTTTGCTTCTGGGTGCCATACAGACATGCGTATGCTGTTCAGTCATGTTGCGCTATCTAAGTTAGTGCAAAATATTTTTAGTTTTATGTCTGCATCTGAAATATAGGCTTATTCTTAAATTGTGGCAGGGTTGTATACTTCTGATATTATATGTACTAAAGGCCCCTACACATGGAACGATGTAGGTAACAATACATTCTCGTTAACGATTTCCCTTGAACTCCTGAACACTGCCGGACAAACGATATTGTGCATACACATGGAACGAATATACAAACGACCAAACGATATAGATGGGTTGTCAACGGCTGCAAATCGTTAACGATATATCGTTTGGCAGCAAACAACCTCACGATGCATCTTCTGTCTCTCCTTTGGCTGGCACAACATGGTGGAGGGGAGTGGCAGGAAAGTGACGACAAATTGTTCATCGTTCACGACATCGTTGATCGTGAGTACACACGGAACGATGTGTGACATATCGTGATAGACAGTTTGTGATCTTACTTCATGTTGAAGAGATCACCGACCAACGACCAGCTGGAACGTGCATCGGCGTCGTTATAGTGCCTACACAAGCCAATTTTTAAGCGATTTGTTGTTCCAATCGGTCGAAATCGGCAACATCGTTTAAACAATCGCACCGTGTGTAGGGGCCTTTACACCAGGTTCTACTGATATTTTTCTTATTATAGATACATACTTAAATGTGTATTATAAACCCATCTGTTCCTTAGCGATACTTTGGTGTTATTTTCCACAAGCTGTTGTCAGCTTCTCTGTTTACCGGTGAATACTGTAAAGCACCACTTACAGAGCTGGAATGGCAGAAGGTATCGCTGTATATAAGTGTCATTGTATATGATTAACTGAAGACTGAAAACATATTATTTGTGGATCATTCAAAGGCTGAGATGTAGGTATTTACATATGTGAAATTGTATTTGGGGAAACAGCTGTTCAATGATCTTTTTTTTTTGAGGAGGGGTCAACTAGAAAAAGGAGAGACCCGTGAGTTAAAGAGCTACTAAAAATAAACGTTGAATGACTTGTATGTCGTTTCATCATTTGCTGATATTATGGAGGTGATGTATCAAGTTGCCCATAGCAACCAGATTCTAGCTATCATTCTATAGGCTGTACTAGATAAATGATAAGCTAGAATTCATGGGCCTCAATGTCCCGCGGTCCGGGGGGGAAGTTGAGGGAGGTACACTGTGACTGCATGTGCGCATTATCCACACTGTGCCGGGAGAGGTTGGGGACTGCCCAGCAGCTTTCAGAGGACTAGAGAAGCCCCCAGTGTGATGAGAATAGCCATGTTGGCCTTGCACATCATGAGGCAGCGACCATTTTTTGGCATACGCATGAAGGTCCCAACCCCGTCCTTCCCAGAGTTGGAAGTATGTACATCTCCCACATAATATCAACAAAGGATGAACTACGCATATCATACATCCCAAACACTAGCAGCTCCAGATATTGGTCTGCAGCGTAGTCCAAAATTCATATAGGGGAGCCAACTGCCAGTCCCGGGCCGGCAACTGCCAGTGAGTCCCAGCCAGCAATGTTTGGCAGCGTTTGGGGTGGCATATGGTGTGGCTTCCCTATTTAAATTTTGAACTGCAGTGCAGCCACCACCTCTGGAGCCGCCACTGCTCCCAACTGACTTCAGTGGCATGGTTACGATTTGAGGGATCCGCGCACACCTGCCGCTAATGCATGCTCTAGTTAAGCGGTGATAGGTGGGGAACCAAAGTAAGATAAAAGACAGCCCAGAGCTTTTCAGAGTGGGAGAGATGTATCAAACCTTGGAAGAGAGAAAGTGGAGAGAGATAAAGTACCAACCAATCGCCTCCTAATTGTCATTTTTCAAATACAGCCTGTAAAATGACATTTGGGAGCTGATTGGTTGGTGCTTTATCTCTCACAAAGGAGATCTCACCCATGTGGACACTACCTCAGCCCCAATCCTCTTGCCTCCAATGCTGGGAGGTCACTGTATGAGTATATAATGTAACATATTGCATCAGTCTAGGTTCCTTGTGGTACATGCGAATTCACAGAGGTGTAACGTTTCAGCAATACAATCATGGTTTATCAATTTAGTTTGATTTTTTATTTAATTAAATAATATTTTTGTTAAAGTTTTTACAAAACAATGCAAAGACCGTAGTGACATGAAGAAATCAATACAATATGAAAACAGGATACATCATATAAGAGAAACTTGATAGCATTGAAGTATCAAATAAATACGTACTAGAGGCTCTAAATGAACTCGTAGAGCAGATACACTAGTAAGTGTAATGTACATCTGAACGGAACAGTAGAGATGTTTCTAGAGAGAAAGGAAGGGAAAAGAGAAAAAAAAATAAAGATAAGAAAAAAAGGGGGAAAAGTGGCAAGAATATGGGATGGGGAGGGGGCGTCACTGTGCCCGAAAAGTGCAAAGAATAGTGCAGTTATATATTACACAGTATGCAAGGGGCGTTCGGCCACAAAATACTCAGTCCATGGTATCCAAACTTTAACTAAGTGATGTGTCGTATAATGTAGCGTGGCAGTGATGCGCTCCATTTGGTACACTGACCACATATAATTAATGGTAACTGGAATAGAAGGAAGAGCTGGTTGTTTCCAGTTAAAGGCAATTTGACAGTTAGCCACATTTAAGATCTGTTAAATGAGTTTTGGAATAGGTCTGGAAACCTGAGGGTTGGGATGAGGTAATAAAGAATATTTAAAGTCTAACGTTTCCCCTATGTCTCTCTCCCAGGCCAGTTAATTAGTTTTCTTGTCAGAAGAAGACGGTAGAGGGGCGAGATTAAACCCTTATACCCCTAGATATAACTGAGATGGTGATGGCCAACATATCCTGCCATGTGGTGTAGTTGAGCTAGGTCTGTGAACACAAAGGCAACTCTCCACTGGCCATACTTGGCTACTTTTGAAAAAGCATTTCAGGGAGATTGTGAAAGCAACACCTATGAGTGCGGTGGTAAAGTGGGCGTGTACTACTACATCTGAGAGGCGTGTCATAACACTGACTTACATCCACATGTAAATTAGCCCCAAAGCAGTTAGGAAGATCTACTGGTACATTTCAAAAATGCTTGTAGCCATAGGGATCATTGGCCCTCATTCAGAGCCACTCGCAAACAGCAGTACGCTCGTTGCGTTCCGATGTTGAATAACCGCGCATGCGTCGGTGTAACAGTGCGCATGTGCGTACGGCAGATTGCGAGCTTTTTTGGTCTCGTTCGTCAAATAGCGTACAGGAAGTGACCTGTCAAATGTGATTGACAGAACAGGGCGTTTTTGGGTGTTGACGGGGGTGGAGATGGAAAAACGCAGGCGTGGCGAGGCGTTTTTGGGGCGTACATACATTAGCAAATGCGAGCGTAAAATGTGTTCGGACCGACTCATACGTCACTGGATGATCCTCTTTCCCTTCAAAATGCTCGCACAGCTTAGGGTCTGGATTACTCGACCACATTGGCGATGGCCTTCTCCTCCGTCCCGGGACTCCACGATGTTGTTGCGATTAATCGCGGGAGGGCTGAAAAGCAATTAGTGTTGGATTGAAAACCGGCTTGGTATGTGTTTTGAAATCAGTTTTTTGGGATAGCACAAAACCGTACGCAGGTGGAAATCAGAGCTGCTAATGTCAGGATGACACAATCAATTTGCGTACATTTGTGAGGGTTTATTTTGCCCTCAATTTGGTGGTTAGGGCCTATTGTAACAATAATGTCATCATGTTTTAATTTTCGCACCATTTTATTTTTGCCTCTTGAATTTGCATCGTTATATGATTTTTTAAACGTTCCTTAAAGAGCCCATTTTTTTTTTTATTATTTTTTTATTTTTCCCAGTTTTTGCCTTTTGGTCCAGGATTAAATTTAACCCATTTGTACAATAATTTCACAATCCAATGTCAGATTTTTTGTTTCAATTTATTGCTCAAACAAAATTAATAAAAATTAAAAATTTTGGATCATCTTTTTTTGCCAAAGATATGTCCCAAAATCAAACAAATTGGCCCAACATAACTGTTGACATAAACATACAAAAAAAATTTAAAAACATTTCACAAGAAAGGAGAGGGAAGTTTTGACCAGAAAGGAATATGAGCCAAGCACAGAAGGATTGTGGGAAAAGTCACCATTGCTGTCATCGTTTTTTCACCCGTTTGGATGGGGGAGGGAGGGCGCCAGACCGGGTCCGGGATGTCATCGGGCTGGCCTGTCCAGAGGCAGATGTTGTGGCCTCTGGACTAGGCACAGGGCTAGGCACATTTGGAGGATTGGCTGATGTTGTGCCAGAGGTGGAGGATCCTGATGTTCCGGCAGGAAGGGAGGTCGGCTCCACCATGTGCTGGCGAACGAGCTGCTCCAGGGCATTGGCGATGCGGATGTTGGCCCTGGTATTTTCCGCCAGGGCCTGACCAATGGTCACGTTGGCCGCAGCATTTTGCTCCAGGGCCTCAGCCACCCGTAGCAGACTGGCGTCCATCCTCTGCAGAATCTCCGTATGGAAATCCGATTTGAAATTGAGTTCTGTGAGGAGGGACACTGCCTGCGAGGGGGATTGCCCTGGACTGCTTCTGCAGGGTCCTCAGCCGGATGTACTGGTTCCTCCCCTGCCGAGCCAGCAGAAATTCGGCGGCCAAGGCTCCCCTCTGGAACAGACTCATCCGCCTGTGTCTCTGTTAGGAAAAAAGAGAAAAGCCTCACATTAGAATCTACATATTGGCACAATAACATTTCATAGTTGATAACATCCAAAGATTTACCTGGGACAACATGAGGAGCCGCAAAGTCTGGCATGTCCGTATCCATGTTGGACACGCCAAACACCTCCACAGGCTGCACACACCCCTGTGCCAGCTCTTCTAAATCGGTCAACTCCAATGACACAGGGGTGGGACCCCCACCTGTCCCCCTTGCATGCCTACCCTGTCCACGAGTTTTTGCTTTAGGCGATATTTGAAGTCGCCCCATCTGTGGGAAAAAATGGAAGCCATTATCCTTTTGTTTAAAATGGTGTTTGTTTTTAGGGGGGGCAAGTGTTTACTTACCGCCGTTTGACATCCCGGGCTAGACGGACATAATCACCCACCCTATTGACAGCAACGGCTACCTCTTCCCACATTCTCCCCTTCTGGCTTAGACTCATATTCCTGTCTGCCTGTGGCAGGATGTCCACACACTTCTGTATCAAAACCTCCATCTCCTTTCTTGTGAAATGTGGCTGCCTTTTTTTTTTGGCAGCTTTGGCCGGAATACTGGGCCCGGCAGCCTCTTCCATGTCATCCTCCTCACCTATTTGTGTAAATATTCAGATTTCTCAAAATCACAACTTGCCCAATCTTATGTTTCAAATAAATCATTGATACAAAATGCATGAAAGACTTACCGCCTGACTCTTGGGCATTGTTTCCCTGGTCTGTCGCCATGTCTGAGGTCCAATCCAGAAATACCCCAGAATTTTAATGTGTTTTCGTGACGTATTTATACATGCGTCCTTATTTTGCGGCCGCATCATTGATTATGCGTTCCTATGATCCCTCCTTAATTTGTGCGGGAAACGAAACACTATTTATGGCTTGGTGTGTCTCGAGTCGAGGTGGCGTTTTTGGATTGTTGGAGGATACCTTGGCTGGAGTTTATTGTTTGCGTATAAAGGAGTTGGCGGTTGGAGATTATTTTGTTTGGTAGATTTGCGTTTTTATTTTCCGTTCTCTTTTTTGTTTTTTATTTTTTTTACCTCGTTTCTTGATTTGGTGAGTTTTGTGAAGTCTAACTTTTGATCAATTGTTGTTTCATTGTGTTTCTTCATTTTTGTAAATTTTGGATCAATAATTTCATATATTTTAGCTTTTGATTAATTTCGGACCCAAAGACCTTTTGATTTGGACTCTTATATATTTGCTCTTGGTAAGTCCATTTTTTATCTTGTATTTGTGAACTAATTAGCGCATTTTTCACAGTTTGTATAGTGACTTGTATTTGCGAACTAATTAGCGCATTTTTACTACTTACTCTTGTGACTTGTATTTGCGAACTAATTAGCGCATTTATACTACTTACTATTGTGACTTGTATTTGCGAACTAATTAGCGCATTTTTACTACTTACTATTGTGACTTGTATTTGCGAACTAATTTGCGCATTTTTAAATGCTTATTAATAATTTTTATTTTTTTGAGGTTGCCCTTTCGCTTTTTGGGCAAACATTTCAACCCATTTTGATGTACTGTGTGCAATGTCGTTTTGCTCTTTTGCCAAATGTGTGTTTCGCATATTTTAAGTTTGGTCTATCACAAAATTTAGAAACAAAAATGCACAGAGTGAAATTTTTCAAATAATTTTTGTGATTAATTTCAGTTTGGACGTATCATGACAATACCCCGGCATGTAAGCAGCAATGGATGGTATCATCAAGCTAAGTTGTTTTGAATTTTCTTTTGGGGTGGGTCCAAAGCCTTACATTACAATCTTGCCATTTCAGGTTGATCTAGGGCGGATTGTTCTGGCCATGCTCCCGGAAGCCGACCAACCTCAATCTCGTCCCAGGCGTAGGCATCGTAGGCGTGCAAGGCTCCAGATATTTCGAACACGTGTCACCCTTTTTGGAATGCCCGATGATGAGGTTTTAAGACGCTACCGTCTTCCTCCCAAAATCATCATAGACACTTTCTCATTAATAGAGAGTGATCTGGAGCGGCAAATTGACAGTCCTACAGCAATACCACCACTTACGCAATTTATGGCGGTGTTACATTTCTGTGCCTCAGGATCGTTTCAAACAACGGTGGGAATAGTGGCAGGCATCTCACAATCCTCCTTTTCCCGGATCCTGAGGGCAGTGATGGAGGCACTTTTCAAGCACCTCCATCATTTTATTCAAATGCCTTTGGATATGGGTGCCCTTAGTGTGGCCAAGGCCAATTTTTACCAAATAGCTGGCTTCCCACACATCATAGGGGTTGTGGATGGTACTCACATACCACTTCAGCCTCCAGCACGGCTGGAGGCCATATTTCGAAACAGGAAACACTATCACTCCCTGAATGTAATGGTGGTATGTGATGCCTCCCTCCAGATCCTGTCCCTGAATGCAAAATTACCAGGAAGTGCACATGACTCCTTCGTCATCCGGCAATCAGGGATATGGCACAAATTAAACAACCTACAAGCTGGTGATGCGTGGCTTCTGGGTAAGTGTAGACCTTTAGTACATAACAATGTTAAGCTTGATACACAGTGATCCTGATGTTGTCTATTCTTTTTCACAGGAGACAGTGGATACCCTTGCATGCCCTGGCTGCTCACTCCTTACTTGGCTCCCACACCAGGTCCACAAAGTGAGTTTAATACCGCACTTACAGCCACCAGGCAAGTGGTGGAGCGCTGTATCGGCCTCTTAAAAGGCCGATTCAGATGCCTCCACCGCTCTCGTGGCGAGCTCATGTATTTGCCGGATATGGTTTCGAAAATTGTGGTCCTGTGTGGGATCTTTCACAACATCGCCATAAGGAGTGGTGTTCCAATGCAGCCAGAGGATGCCTTACCTGAGGATGGCCCCCCCGAGGTTGGTCGGAGGTCAGTATGTGGGGGGGCCATACGCGATGATGTGGTGGCCCGATATTTTAGGTAATTATTGATCAAACAACAGTGTGTATACCCAATGTGTTACGGTTTTTTAACGTTCATCTTTTTTATATTAATTCTTGCACCATCTTCTGTTTGTTTGCATAATCTTTGGCACTCCCACGATGACTACTTCCTGCTACCCTTCAAAAACCTTTCTGTGGAAACTTCGGGAATATATTCTGACACCAATATTGCAACGCCATATTTGTGAAATCATGTGGGCATGGACCTTCGTCAACCAGTTCTTGATTTGTTGTGTGTTTGTTTAGTGTTTTTGGTATGTGGAGTTTTTCTGATTATCACTGTGTGTTTTGTTTGTGAGTGACCACTTTGTATTTTGATTTCTGTTGTGAATAAATATTTGGAGAGTGTAATTTGTTTCCTTTTTGGGCACGTTAGAAGCAAGTGTAAACAAAATCCCAAACGTTAATTTTACCTAAGGGGTAACCCAGTAATGAAGCAAGTGGAGCTAAAATGTAATATGTTTTCGGGGTACTAACCAACACAACAAGGAATCGTGTACAATCAGTTGCCTTCGTAAGATTGTCCTAAGCAGTTTGGCCACCAAATAGGAACCTGAAAAATGGTGTAAACTATCATGTTGACCACCACAAAAAAGGAAAATGACATTGGTACTGGGAGGTGTTTCTTGTGCCTGTTTGCATTCAAAATACAACACACAATCTGTAGTGAGTTTCTGGGGCAAACCTTGCTTGAAGAGTCTACTTATGTCAGTGTAAAGAATCTTGGATTTACTCCAAACGCATGAGACAGAGCTTGATTTTAAACATATTTATTAAGAAACAATTTCCCAAAAAAAAAAAAAAAAAATTAATTCCGAAGGAGGGCCAACAGATGGTCAAGGGCCTGCATTAGCCCGGTGACCTGCTCCGCATACGGCCCACACAATTCTCAATCTGTTCCCGACGCCTCTGTTCCTCTGTGGGTGACAAAAGTTTTGGATTAATAAATCGATAATGAAGCAACATTGTCAAAAAACAAAAAACAAGCAAACACAAACTTACAAGCTTGTGGGCCAAAAATACATTACACGGATAAAACACAGAACCCCAAAATGTCGTATGCCAAAAATACAAGGGCCCTAAAAAAAGGCACACAGGTGTGATATGTGTATGGTGACATCAGCAGCAACAGGTAAAGACAACCCCCAAAAATACCCTAAGGCGAAAAAAATGAAAATAAAATGGGGACGACACATGATTACATACAAACAGTTTGTGGTGTCCAAAATAAACTTTAAAAACATACCGTTCTCCAAAACGAGAGAGCCAGAAGCCACTCCCTGGACCACCTCGGAGGTGGCTACATTCCCCAACCCGAGGGGCAAGGTGTTTTCGCCATCCTGGGAGGGGGTATTTGGAGGAGGGACGGATGGAGGAGAGGGGGAATTGGGCTGGAGGGGAAGTAGGGCAGAAATTTCGGCCACAGGGTCTGGGGAGGAGGGGGGAATAGAGGAATTGGGGGTTGGAGAGAGGGGCCGGGACCGGCGTCTTGTGTGGCGATGCCGCCGTAGTGTTTGCTGTGCCCCTAAAAAATGACCAAAAAATTGTTGTTAGTTTCAACAGGAAACCAAAAAAAAATAAAATAAAAATAAATAAATAAATAAATATAGGACAGACATGAAAACATGCACATGCAGATATGACTACAATGACTCAATAGGACAGACATAAAAACATGCACATGCAGATATGACTACAATGACTCAATAGGACAGACATGAAAACATGCACATGCAGATATGACTACAATGACTCAATAGGACAGACATGAAAACATGCACATGCAGATATGACTACAATGACTCAATAGGACAGACATGAAAACATGCACATGCAGATATGACTACAATGACTCAATAGGACAGACATGAAAACATGCACATGCAGATATGACTACAATGACTCAATAGGACAGACATGAAAACATGCACACGCAGTTAGGGCCCACAAGATAAACTTGAAAACCACAGTCCAGAACACTTACTTTCCGCAATCTGCATGCGAAAGCATGCCAGCAAGCGGGGCGTCCGCCGGTGCAGGTCCGACCACCTGGCTCCAGCTGCCCAATATGTCGGCGTGAGCCGAAGGAGCGCAGGCGTCGACGTACCTCCGCATATGCGGAACGCTTGCGCCTGTTGGAGATGGGTGGAGGCTGACTGGTGATCCTCCTGTCCATCACCTCCGTCAGCACCAGCAGTTCGCGCCTGGTGAATGCGGCGGATCTCATGATGGCAATGGTGTTTTTTTTACAAAATATTTTTAATAAAGCACCACAAAAAAATTTGATTGGCTAATGTATTTGGGAAATTAACAGGACAAATTCTATTGGTTAGTGTATGAGTCATGTGTTCGACAGGGCCACAAATCTCTTGAGAGTTATGATTGGCTTGATGCAGTGACATGCGTAAGCAAATTTAAATAAAGAAATGAACCACAGAAAAATTGTGGGGAGACAAACAAATAGAACAATTGTTTAATTGGGGCTAACATGTCTTTGGAACAATAAAAGCGAAGGTTTCAGCCGTACGTATTCTGCGAGCAAATACAAACATGGACAAGATTAAAGTTTATTGCATTGTGTTGAAAAAAAAAAAAAAATTAAGCTAATTGATACATTGATTGGCATGATACGATTGAGGGAGGTAGGCCGAAAAAACGAGCAGGTAATCGGAATCTGACAGTCCCACTTCCGGTTTGTACTTGTGCGTGCGTTCCCTTCAAGCCATTTCGGGGATGTACGCTCGCTATTTGGCACGCTCGTTAGTCAGAGGAGGGGTCGCTTGAGTTTGGGGCGGATTTTTAGCTGCGTAGGAAAAAACGAACGAGTGCTTGAATTTAAATATTTTTTTACGTACGGCGAACGTGCGTACGCCCACTTGCGAGTGGCTCTGAATGAGGGCCTTTGTGTCTTATAACCAATGCAGGGAAATTATACTAATGATCCCATTTGAATTTATATATATGTTTTTTTTTTTAATATAACAACTTCATAATGGGGTTAGGTGAAATCAGGGAGATTGCTAGACTCTTCAGGGAGACAGGGAGATTGCTACTGTACGTCCATAATTTCACTCCTACAAATGTACTGAATATTAGTAGGACAGTGTTATCAACAGTGTATACAACAATTATACATAAATCAATGCACTACAATTATATATCTAATTTAAAAAAAAAAATATATATATATATATCAAACTAGATGGAAAACTGGATAGAAATATTAAAAGCTGAAAACAGAAGCAATCATCTGCAACGCAGCTGGTAAATGCACAGGTGCAATTGGTGCAGGTACAGGAGATTGGAGGGTGCTGGATAAGAGAAATGGAGGCTCCAGTAGATAGAGAGGTGTTTAAAATAAACTTTTATATTAGAAAATTAGTAATCACTAACATATTATGCAGAGAATTAACAGCATATATATAATAGTGTATAGAATTGTAATTTCTCTTTTTATACAATTATCAGTCCTCATTGATTAAGTGATCACAACACATTGAGAGAAGAGTAATCTCTTCTGCAGGCTGTGGCAGCAAATATCATGGAATGTAGAGGAGCATTCTTAAATACTGATACTTGATTAATTGACAATTTGAAAGCAGGTGTTAAAAACTAAAGCTCAAGTATATATGTAACAATCAGCAGCTGCCATCACAACATTCAGGGAGATTGCTTAGCGGATGTCTCTTGGTTACTGCTAATTCTGGGCATACACGACCAGATAAAATGTCTGTCAGACCGATTTCTCTCACAGTGTATTCGGCAGACATCTGCGCTCCGCTCCCGGGGGAGGAGACATTTCCCTGTTCCTTCCGTAGGAAGGAACACAGGAAATGTCTGTTTGCGGGCGCGGCTGGGCATACACTGCCCGATGCGGCCGACAGTTTAATGGGACATATCGCATCGGACGGGCATGCTGGACAATCCGGCATGCCCGACCGAGCAATATTTAACCCTCGGTCGCCCCCTCACACGCTACAATTATCGGGGCGATCTGCCAATATCAGGCGGAACCCCCCCAATAATTGTAGCATGTATAGCCAGCATAAGTGATGGCCTTCTGGTCTCTCAACTGTATTCCTTGGAAGTGCTGGGCAGCATCCTTACCCTGTCCTGTATTCCCCATGTGCTGTGAGCATACCTCCCAACCTTTGAAGCCAGCAAGGAGGGACAACCACGTGCGCCCAAAATTTGGGGGCGTGGCCTATCAACAAGGGGTGTGACCTTGCAGGAAATGCCGCGCCCGTTAGTCATGCCTCCCCCCCGCCCCCTCGTTTTCGTCATACTGGGGGCTGGCCCAGCGCTCCGGGAGCTGCTGGACAGGCCCCCAGTCTGTAACATAGCCGACACTGTTTATATGGACGAATGCGCGCATCATCCAGTCACAGCAGCGGTGTGACAGTGTTCTCCCCACTTCGGCCCGCAGGTGTGACAGCAGGACAGTGTCTCTAAAACGGGACTGTCCCGCTGGAATCGGGACAGTTGGGAGGTATGTGCGATTCTGAGCTTCTGTCTCACAGCCTATTGGCCTGTGGTAGGTTATATACAGTAGTCGCTCTGCAATCACACGAGTGTCTGTATTAGTACCTGTTACTCTGGTTACGGAACCTGGGATCCTGTGTGTTTTCTCTCTTTTGCTGACCTGAACTGCTATTAGCATCTTCCATAGTCTACTGCCTGCCCTGACCACATAATACTTGGATCTTTTCGGATTCACAAACTTTGTGTGGATTTGGATTTCAGGAGAACCAGACCGCCCATCTCTATTTATTACTGTCTGGCAGGGGCGTATCTATAATGGGTGTAGGGTGTGCGGGGAACACTGGCCCCTGGGTCCAGGGGGTGCCCGCACCACACACCCTGCACCCATAATATTACTTACCTCTCCGGAGTCCCACGTCGGTGCTGTAAAACGACTGAAAAATGGCCACGGCTGCCATTTTCCCATCGTTTGCGCATCCGCAATACAGGGAAAATGGCCGCCGCGGCCTTTTTCCCGGGGACCTGTGCAGACACTTTAGACTCTGGGCACACTCTAGTGCCCAGAGTCTATAACTCTGGCACTGGCCGCGCACAGCTCAGTGCGCTGCCGGCCGTCGGGCGGGAGGGAGGGGGCCCGTGTCGGAACTGCACAAGGGCCCCCTCCTCTCAAGAAACGCCCCTGCTGTCTGGAGTATTATTGGTGTGATTATACAGAACAGAAGGAGGGGGGGGAAATATACCTATTCTGTATATTTATTGTGTACTTAAAAACCTACCATCAGTTGTAGTAGATTTATGTGAGGATAAACTTGACGGACCGCTGTTAAGTTCTAAACAAATTGGGGCAGCACAGACGGTGTAATATTTAGCATTATTGCCTCGCAGCACTGAGGTTATGGGTTAGATTCCCACATGGGTTCGATTCCTACTATGGCCCTAATTGTGTGGAGTTTGTATATTCTCCCTGTGCTTGTGTGGGTTTCCTCCAGGTACTCCGGCTTCCTCCCACACTCCAAAAATATACTGATAGGTAAAATGGCTCCCCACAAAAATTAACCCTAGTTTGTAAGTATGTGTGTGTTTAGATGTGGTAGGGAACATAGACTGTTAGCTCCACTGGGACAGGGACTGATGTGAATGGCAGGGGCGTATCTTCCTATTGGCCTAGATGGCCCCCGCCAGGGGCGCCAGCTGAGGGAGGGGGTGCTGTTGCCGACAGCTGTCATTAATGATCTCTGGTTCTGGTCTCCTGTCTCCTCTTACCAGTGTCCCGCAGTCAATCACAAGGCACTATTCGCAAGGTAATTTGCATATATGCAAATTATCTTGCCCACAATGCATCTAGTTTGTTATTGATGCCCTCTTTTCCTGTGTTATTGACATATAGAAATTAATAAACAGTACATTGCATGTAGTAAGTGGTATAACTGAAAAAAATCTAAATATACATATATATATATATATATATAGTCTCCCTATTTCTGCAGGCGTGTAAATTGAACTACCCCCAGTGTAAGTATAGCAAATTTATGTTTCCTCAGTTTGAGGAACTTGCCATGATCCTTGTAGGTTGTGGATATTTCCATGTTGGGGAATAGGATAAGATCCTTATGGACAGTTTTTATTCTTATGTGGGATTTAGGAAAGGACCATTGTGGGCTGTCATCCTAGTGAGTTATAAGGTGGAGTTATTAAATAGCATAATGCAGTATAGACAGCCATTTTTGAATATATGTAAGTGGGTTGCAATAGAGTAAGTTCTATAAAAATATATATATTCTCCCTATTTCTACAGGTGTGTGAATTAAACTACCCCCAGTGTGTCTTAGTTTTTTTTGTACCAGTAGAAACAGTCATTGGAGGGGGGCGCCAGTCCCTTGGTTTGCCAGGGGCGCTCAGACCCCTAGATACACCCCTGGTGAATGGACAAATACTCTCTGTAAAGCGCTGCGGAATATGTGTGCGCTATATAAATAACTAGTAATAAATGAATTAGCCTATGGGGAGGTCCTTCTTCTAGTACAGGGGCTGCAGGGATTTTTTGTTATGAATTTTAAAACTGATAATGGTTCCGACAGTGAGGACGCTATGGTAAGACCGGCTGCGCTTTGTAATTCAGCAACAGGCTAAAGAAGAAATAACATAGTTTTGATATACTGTAGTAATAATAATAGAGATGCATTATCATTTCAGCTGCCTATCCCAGAGGTGGAGCACACTTGTGCAGATCAGACAGCATGCTGTTAATTGTCATGCAGCATTAGCTTCTATAATTAATAACTGAGAGAAAAACAATTATGTGCCCAAGAAGCATTGCTCGAATCCAGGGGTCATTTTTAATAAGTGACTAAACTAGTCTCAGAAGGCACTTAAAGGTCTGCTAGATCACACCACATCCTAGTGAGACACTCTGTATAAGTCTTTATTTACAGGCCTGATACACCAGCACAGTTACACACAGCAAATCTTTATTTATATAGTCCTGAAACTGCAGCACAGTTACGTTACATACATCCCAGCTGTCCTGCCATTCTGAGAATCGGTACTTTTATTCTGACTTTCAGAAGTGTTGGGAGGGCCACTTGGGCAATGGCTTTACCAAATTGTATTCAGTATAACTTGTAAAATGTATGTTTATTGAAGCATCATATGAAGTGTACATACAAAACGTATCATAGTGTAATAAAACCAATACATTTAAGTTACAGGGAATGTCGATCCATACAAACCATTAAGACCATAAAATAAGATAGTAACAAGGCCACAAACAGAGAAACAGAAAACTGAGTATTATAAATAACAGCCATAATCATATTCAAATAAGGAAACATATTGAGCAGATTACAAACTAATTGCGTAAGAGAATCCTAACACAATTCCACAGGAAGAACAAATGCCACAACGATTAGATAAAATAACGAAAGATTAAAGAAACAAAAGAAAGAAACAACGAAGGCTCTCTCAAACGAGGAACCCCACATCATCCACGCCTCAAACAGTATCTGTCTTTCATTTCAACGTAACATTATACTTAAAATATTTAAACTACTGTATGTGCATCAGCATAAAATTCTCTAAAATCTCTCTAGAAAATCCATCTGTATTTGAGATGGAATCGGTATGATATGCCGGCTGTCGGGTTACCTCCTGTCAGAATACTGACAGTGGCATCCCGATGGTTGGTATCCCGACAGGGGTCAGGTAAGTATAATTACCCTCCCCCCCTAACCCTCCCCCCTAGGGGTGCCTAACCCTAACCTCCCCCCAAAAAAATGTTAACCATGCTAACTGCCCTAACACTAACCATCTCCACCCCTCCGTGGCTTAGAGGACGGACGCCCCGGACTTACATCGTTCGGGCATCCATCCGTCTGATTTCCAGCATCAGGATTAAGATAGGCGTCGGCTTTTCGACGCCTATCTTAACTTCCTTGACGGGATTCGAGCGTCGGCATTTAGAGACCGGCGGCCGCTGGTCAGCTGACTACATCCCTTTGAGATATATCTACAGTATATGCTATTTTGCCAAAAACACATGTTGCCAGACCATTAAAGCCTGTTAGGCGATTAGGCTGAATGGATATATTCTATGGGGCACAATTAGTGTAGTTGGATGATAAGTACACATATACTTAGGACAACAACAGTCTGCCTCCCTCCTAGAAGCTACCAGCCCCATGCTGAAAAGTGTTGAAGCTCTTTCTGAGAGGCTAGTGGACCATTCTTGCCTACTTTTGAAAAAGCATTTCAGGGAGATTGTGAAAGCGACACCTATGAGCGCAGTGGTAAAGTGGGCGTGTACTGCTACATCTGAGAGGCGTGTCATAAACCTGACTTACATCCAAATGTATCGGGGCAGCACAGACGGTGTAATGGTTAGTGTTACTGCCTCACAGCAATAAGGTCATGGGTTCAAGTCCCACCATGGCCCTAACTGTGTGGAGTTTGTATATTTTCCCTGTGCTTGCGTGGGTTTCCTCCGGGTACTCCGGTTTCCTCCCACACACCAAAAATATACTGGTAGGTTAATTGGCTCCCCACAAAAAAAAAATTACCATAGTGTGTATGTGTATGTGCATGTCATAGGGAATATAGATTGTAAGCTCCACTGGGGCAGGGACAGATGTGAATGGTAAGATATTCTCTGTAAAGCACTGCCGAATATGTGTGCGCTATATAAATAACTGGTAATAATAAAATAATAATAATAAATGTAAATGAGCCCCAAAGCAGTTAGTAAGATCTATTTGTTGATGAAAACACACTGATACTTTTTAGAAAATGCATGTGGCCATAGGGATCATTATGCCTTATAACCAATGCAGGGAAATGATACTAATGATCCTATTTGAATATGTGTGTGTGTGTGTGTATATAATATATATATATATATATATATATATAACAGCTTCATAATGGAGGTAAGGTGCAATCAGGTACAGATGGCTGGCAAGTGTGTTGTGGGGGCAGGGATAATGAAAAAGGTCCTAAAGCCACATACACACGGTGCGCTTTAGGCCAAGATAAGATCTCATTAATTTAGGCCAAGAAAAGATCTCGTTAATTTAGGCCAAGATAAGATCTCATTAATTTAGGCCAAGAAAAGATCTCGTTAATTTAGGCCAAGATAAGATCTCGTTAACGATTTCCCTTGAACTCCTGGACACTCCCGGACAAATGAAATTGTGCATACACATGGAGCGATTGTACAAACGATCAAACAATATAGATGGGTCATTAACAATTGCAAATCGTTAACGATATAACTTTTGGCAGCAAGAAACAAAATGGTAGAGCGGAGTGGCCAGGAAAAGTGACGTCGTCGTCCATAAAATCGTTCATCGTGCGTACACACGTAACGATGTGTGCCAAATCGTGAAAGATTGGAGTGATCGTTCTGCATGTTCAAGGGATCACAGACCACGACCAACGACCAACGGGAATGCGCATCAGCATGGTTATCGTGCCTAGACACGCCACTTTTTAAATGATTTGTCCTTCCAACCCGTCGATAACGGCAATATCGTTAAAAAAAATTGCACCGTGTGTATGCACCTTAAGATTGATTCTGCTTATACCAAAATAATAAAAAAAAAGAAAGAAGACATATACATAATTTTCATGTAACAGCCTTTTTTTATGTAACACCTTTTTTCCCGGGTCTTCAGAGTGGTTGGCGTTGTATAAACATGTGATTGGTCTCACCTGTTCTCTCGCTATAAGCGCCTCCACCCAAATCTTGGCACGTGGTATTCTCTGGGGAACGATTGGGACCATGAGCTCTAAGACAACTATCTATAAATTAAAGTTCGATGCAATATTCTCTGTGCATTTAAAAGCCATGCACACAGCATAACACTGATTCAGTCTATACACTAACCCCCCCTCCCCGCACCCTAAATCTAACCCTCCCGGTGGGGTACCTAACCCTAAACCCCCGTCCCCGTAGCCTAACCCTAACACTCCCAGGGGAGTGCCTAACCCTAAGTTCCCCCCGGGGGTGGCTAAACCTAACCCTCCCACCAAACCCCAGGCTGCCTGAATTTCGCAGTGGGGCTAATAATAGGCGTTGGGGTTTTGACGCCTATATTAAGTCCAGGGTCGGGATTCCACTGTCGTATCCCAGCCGCCTGTAATGTCACCGCATCCCCTTGTATTGCTCTTTCATGGAGATCTCTGGACCTTTCACACCTGTGGATTATTGCTTGTACTTTCTCAAAAAAGAAAACAAAACTCAATGCTACTGTAGCTTTCTGACTTTCTGTCTTTTTGTGTCCAAACTCTCAGAAAGAAATCTGCACTGAGGAGGGTGAACAGAGGATTGTTCCTGCTGGCAGAGGGCATGAGTACTCAAGTAGTAACACACTCTTATTAAACAATTATCAGCAACTCACTGGATACAGCTCGCATCTGGTGATATGAAGCAGCTTAGCAAGGAAAACAGACCTAACCACCCTTCTGTCCATAATATCTTTACCCTTTTGGCAGTATCTCAGTCCAGGATCCCTAGGATTTCCCTAATGGCAAATTCTCAGTCCATCAGCATAAATGATAAGTACTGTATAGTTAGTTTTACTTATCTCCGTTGTCTCTGCTCCAAATCTCCTGAATGGTTTTTCTTCCGCCTGATGCTGAAACTGCTGCCCACTCTGTTCCAAATGGCAACTGCAACCGCCAGCCCTGTGTCCCCAGAGCTTGCTGGGAAATGTAGGTACATGTAGGAAACCTCACTAATTGGCTGGCACGAAGGGGAGTCCCAATTACTCCCAGTTATAGTTATATCGCCGCTCATAGAGTGTGTATATGTCATTTTTCAAAAGATATTTTTCAGGGCGTGGGTTTTACCCCATTTGGACTAAAACTAGAGATGTGCGGTTCAGTTTTCCTGAAAACGAACAAACCCCAAACTTTTGGTTTCCGAGTTGAACCGAGTCCCGGCTCGTGTCTGTTGTAAGTTCGGAACTCAGATTTAAAAACTGAATCTCAGGTTTTGGTTTGAAGGTAAACGGGTCCAATTTACAAGATTTGAGCTGTTTTTAGCAATTTTAAAGGAAACCGAAACCGAATCTGAACCAAAACACTTGAGGGTTGTTTTGCCAAAACCAAAACTATAACATTTGAGGGAGGTTTTGACAAAACCCAAACCAAAACAATGGGGTCCTCGCACATCTTTTACTAAAATGGGTCAGGAAAGGAAGAATTAAGAAAAAAGATTATTTTATTTTCCATTTCAACTTATATGGATAAAGTAAGGCGCACATATGTTTTCCCTGTTTTAGTAGAAAGCAACTCAGACTGTCTATTTTAGGCTGCGCACTGTACATGGGAAATGTTTTATTACAGGAGGCAAGTGTGTCTGTAATTACACTTCTCTACCGAACAGGGAGAGTATAAAAAGTATAGGCCTTGGGCATAGAAAGCCATTTTTAGGTGCTCACTGAGCAATGTGATAAAAAGCTTGACAAAAACAAAAATGACACATGTAATAGAACCGTGCCCAATGTCCCTTCGCTATCATGAGTCATTTATGCCATAAATAAGACTATACAGAGCAGTATTCTAGAAGATAAAACTGAAAAACTTCTTCTATTGAAGCGTTGAAACCAAGTGGTAGAATACATAGTACAAGTCTCTTTGACCAATTTACTCTTTGACCAATATAATAAGCTTCAAGCATACAAAAGTGAAACATGCAATATAATATCCTCTAGCTCTCATGGGTAATTAAAGATATACATAAGGCCAGTGCTTAAAGTGGTCCTAGAGAAGTGGGGGAACTCACCCTCCTCCTCCTAAAAAATGACAATGCGCGCCGTAGACGCGCGGTGAAAAAAGAGGCGTGGCTCTCAAAAGAAAGGGGCATGGTCACAAAATAAATGGGCGTGGTCACACAATTGTATTCCCAATTCAAATTACACCACTCTTGATTCACCCGATTCACATTACACCACATAGTAGTGGCCCTTATTCATGTATGGCACACAGCAGTGCCCTTTTTATACAATGCCCACATATGTGCCTCTTATACACAATGCCCACAGTAGTAGTGCCCCTTATACAATGCCCACAGCAGTAGTGCAAATGCAATGCCCATTGTCGTGGTGCCCCTGATGCAGTGCCCCCAGTAGTGGTGCCCATTATGCAGTGCCCACAGTAGTGGTGCCCCTTATGCAGTGCCCCCAATAGTGGTAGTGCCCCTTATGCAGTGCCCCCAGTAGTGGTAGTGCCCCTTATGCAGTGCCCATAGTGATAGTGCCCTCAATAGTGGTGGCCCTTATGCAGTGCCCTCAGTAGTGGTGCCCCTTATGCAGTGCCCCTTATTCAGTGCTTCCAGCAGTGGTGCCCTTTATGCAGAGCCCACAGTAGTGGTAGTGCCCCTTGTTCAGTGCCCCCAGGAGTGGTGCCCTTTATGCAGTGCCCCCAGGAGTGGTGCCTCTTGTAATGCCCCACTAGTAATGCCCCTTAAGTAATGCCCCCAGTTTTAGTGCCCCCTGTAATTGTGCGCCCTGAGTAATGCCCCCAGTAGTAGTGCCCCCTAAGTAATGCTCCCTGTAGTTGTGACCCCTGAGTAATGCCCCCAGTAGTAGTGCCCACTAAGTAATGCACTCTCTAGTAGTGCCCCCTGAATAATGCCCCCTGTAGTTCCCCTTGAGAAAAGCCCCCTGTACTTGTGCCCCCTGAGTAATGCCCCCCAGCCCCGTATTGTGAAGCCGATACAAAAAAACATAAAACCTAATACTGCCGTTGCCTTTTCCGCCTCCTTTGAACTATGGGAGAGATGTCATGACGTCTCTCCCATAGTGCACTGCACACAGCGGGAGACGGAGCTCATGCGTGAGCTCCAGCCTCCGGCTGCTGCTGGCGCTGCGGGGAGGGAGCCGGGTGCCCGCTGGTAACAAAATCTCAGTGGCCACCGGCAAATGCAGCCTCCCTGCGGTGCCGGGGATAGGTGGGTCGGAGGAGGCGGAACTGGTTCCGTCTCCAAAAATAAGTGACAAAATGCAGTTCCGCCCTGCCCAGACTTTAATGTGACTTCTCCCACACTTACCTAGGAGCATCCGCCAACCTGTAAAACTGTAGTGTAGATTGTTCCTACGAGGGCGTTTCCAAAAACGATAAGGTGAGTGCGCACCATGAAATGTGAATGCCCATTTGCGAGTGTTATAAAACCATTGCTGATATGCAGACTTTGTGACTCCCAAATGGTCCTTAGGCCTTGTACATAGAGTACGAGAGTTATTGTCAAGTGTTTAACACTTTTTCTAAAAGTCAATTATTTGCGTTTTGATGTTAATAATTCAGAATATAATGTAAGTGAATGGACCTGTATCCACTTTCTAGCAAATTTTCCCTTTGTTTTGTATCGTTTACTGCAGTGTTCACTATCATTAATGTTCAGTAAAATGCAATTAGCGGGATGCAGCAAAGCAAGAAATGCGGTCAAACCCCCGAAAAATGCAGTTTTCGGGGGTTTGACTGCATTTCTCAAATTACCAAGCCCCAGAATGTGATGCATTCCGCGGTTGAAGATGGGGTTACCGCAGCTACGGTGTCATAATATGCTAATGTTGCAGAAGGAATCTTGTGTAAGTAGACTCATCCTGTCGGCTTCTGTGATTCGCTGAAGAAGGTTAGGAGAGGGCTAGATTAGGGGCCAATATCCAGCCCTGAACTTAACTGGTTTGCTCCACATTAGCGAGAACTGAGACACAGAGTTCTAGAGCTCGGGGCGCGTTTGTATAAAGCAGCATGAATTAGAATGTGATGGCCATAAAGATTCTGGTTCAGCCACTAAGAAGGCTCCATAAGCCAGTACTGGGCACTATATTCTAAGCACCCCCTTATAAATAAATAAATAAAATTTCCCATGCCATTACCCATCTGACCTTGTGCCCTGGGTGTTGGCTCCTGTTACATCACAAAGCTCTGCATCACAGGACTAGACCATCCTGTAGCCAGAACATAAGAATTATCACAGATCTAGACCCATGTGTTACCATTCAGAATATTAGAACTATTGGCAGACACTACAATGGAAGGTGGCAGCTAAATGCGTCGAAGGTTAGTCCACACTGCAGATCAAATTAACCAGGGATTTGGTTTATTAACCGGTAGAAGCGGGTGCAGGTCAACACAGGGTTCATGGTAGCAGATGCAGGCTACAAGGAACAGCCCAGTTGTAGCCTGGATCTGTGTAATGTACTGCGGAGGTGACACAGTGGAGTTTGGGGTCTCTGTGGGCTCTCCACACTTGGAGATACTCAGGAGCACGTCCGTTATGCCGGTAGCTGTCGGAGAAAGATGCAAGGCAAAGCCACAGATGCGCAGTAGTGTTCTGCCTCTGGGAGTCTCTGGGTCATATTGATTGGTGACTGCTGCAGAAAGAGACAGTGCCCTGAGGGTTGATGCTAGATCCTATGTGGAGAAAGGACTTCTGTGACGTATCAACCACGTGACCGCTGCAGAAAGAGACAGTGCCCTGAGGGTTGATGCTAGATTCTATGTGGAGAAAGGACCTCTGTGACGTATCAACCACGTGACCGCTGCAGAAAGAGACAGTGCCCTGAGTGCTCCTCTCTAACAAGAACTGTCTCACTGTTAGACTAGTCTGTAACAAAAATGAGCATTGAACATTCTCCACACAAAATCAAGAGAAGCAGCTATACGAGAAACAACACTACAAGAGGTCTTACATGAAAAGAAGCTCATACATTCAGTCTGCGTAATATAATGCCTTTGCTGTTGTGATAGAACCACGTGTGAAGACAAATTCCAGTAAACCCTCCACAGAACAGATGACTTGGCGCATGTTATTGTAAAATAACTTAACGCTGAATAACAATTTAAAGATCACTGCAATTTTATAACTTGTTTTTTTGGGGATTAGCTGTAGAAGCACTCAGATTAAAGGCTTTTCTGTAGCTTTTCATTTGTTTATAATATACTGTATTAGTTTGTCTTCTGACAATTACCAATCTGTACCTTCCAAGGGTGAATGACATGGCTGAAGGCATAGAGCCTGATTGAGACCTAGGCTAGCTGTAGGCATAGAGCCTGACTGAGACCTAGCTGTAGGCATAGAGCCTGACTGAGACCTAGCTGTAGGCATAGAGCCTGACTGAGACCTAGCTGTAGGCATAGAGCCTGATTGAGACCTAGCTGTAGGCATAGAGCCTGATTGAGACCTAGCTGTAGGCATAGAGCCTGATTGAGACCTAGCTGTAGGCATAGAGCCTGATTGAGACCTAGCTGTAGGCATAGAGACTGATTGAGACTTAGCTGTATGTATAGGGCCTGATTGAGACCTAGCTGTAGGCATAGAGCCTGATTGAGACCTAGCTGTAGGCATAGAGCCTGATTGAGACCTAGCTGTAGGTATAGGGCCTGATTGCGAAATTACACATTTTTGCATATATCTCCTTCCTATTCTGAGTCGGTGGATCTGTCTTTCCATGAAATTGGGCGTTTTGGGGGCAGGAACTAGGCAGCAACAGTGCGATGGCACGGAACCACCCTGACTTTATTTTTCATCCAATTTTTGATTGAATTTTTAAACACACATACATTAATTAAAAATATAAATGTTAAACAAATTGGTATGAAATAAAAGAGAAATAAGTATATACCGGTACATGTGTGGTCTCAATTTTTAACTACACAATCAACAAATGTGAAGTTCTTTCAGTAACAAAGATCAATTCAAAATCAAAAAGTCATTACATATTACAGCAAGTGTGCTTTGCAAACCTATAGTATAGGAGCATTCAGCTAGAACATGATTTACAAAAAAAAAGGGGGAAAATTACGCTGCATACGCAAAGACACATCTATCTTACTCCACCAGTAATATACATATTAGATCCAGATCACCCTGACTATTGTGAGTGTCATGGGAAGCTGTATTTAATATTATTGCCCCTTTAAATCCAGCGGCTGAAACTGATGGAAACTTATCAGGTTTAAAAAGTGCAACGTAATAAATATACCACTAAAGTCTTGCCTGGTTTTATTAATTAAGCTCTGTAAATGATTGTCTCGCTACTTTTGGAGAGCATGCTTGTTCCCTTCCTTTTCCCTGCACCCCACCTTCCCACCTGCTGTTTTACACTCCCCACCCTTATTTACTAAAGTATCATGGAAGTAAATATAATAAATCACTGAGTACTGTTAGTAAATTGTTAATTTCTGCTTGGCACTTATACATTACCTGTTTACATTCATTAGGAATTTGTATAATGTAATTTTTAAGTACAAAAGTTTGAAAAAGTTTAGATTAACAGAGTGGTTCTAAGTACGGTAATAGTAAGTAACTGATAGAGGACCTTCCGTGCATTGGATAAAGCCAGTTTTACTGTACACTCTGCTTTGTGTACTTTATATGTTATGTCAGGTCCACTGCTGTCATGAGGCCGGGGAGCTGTGATGTAGGAGGCAGCTTCTCAGGCAGCTTCTCCCAGCTTCCTCGCTGGGAGAAGCCTGGAGAGGAGATGCATTTGGCCACTTTGAGAGGCGGGGCTGGGCTCCTATGTCATAAGACTGCGCCCACCGTCACAGCAAACTACGGCAAATCACAGGACCACAAGGGTTTTCACTCTGCCGGGGCCAGGAAATCTGCATCAGAATACACAGCCACTGGCCTCGGCATGCCTTGAAAATGGGGCCGACATGCTCCATTTCAAGAACGCTGGCCACCACCGTTCCTCCCCCACACCCAAACAGCCACAGCAGGTCAATCACGTTGTGGCTTAGAGGGGACTGCGACCACCGTCGCAGTCGGTGATCGACACATACACAGTGCAGATCCTGCGTATGCGCCGATCGTTAAACACTAGAGTTTGTTTTTTATGGCGCATACACAGGTCTTCTTTGAACTCATCTCTTTTATGTCTGCGTTGGAATGTGAGAAGTGCTCCGTGCTTTGCATATAACAAATTCTAATTCGGGGAGAGAGTCATCCTTTAAACAGCCAAATAATTAAAAAATATCTGTTACAAAAATCCCTGTGAATTCAGACAAGCGCAATTAAGCTATAAGCTGGCGTTTGTATAAAATGGAGCTTTTGAGGGATATTGCTTCACAATTTCATGATAAATGGTGAATAATGACTCTGTTGGCTGAATCCTTGGCTGACGCTACTTTTGTTTGTGACTCAAAAAACTTTGGCAAATTTACAAACAGCACCATAACATCAGATGAGCTAATTGACGTAGACTCGGCGAGACAATACACATAAAGTTATTGTTATGCATTAAAAGTTATTCATTTTTTTTATTTTTTAAGTTTTGCTTTCAGGCTCCTCAGTGCTGTAGGTCAAAAGCTTACTAAACTGTGGCAGTCGCTCTCGCTCTCCATCTGGTCACGCCGTGTTGTCCTTGTTATCCTGTGGACATAGCTTCTGGCATGGTGTTATTTATGTGAAATAGTCAGTGACCGTTAGCAGAGACCAGCTGCTTCGCCAACAAACTGTTACTCTATTCCTCTGACCGAGCTGGGCTGCAGGCTTACTTAAAAAAAATAATATAAAAAAAATAAATATATATATATATATTAGGGGTGAGCGGGTTCGGATTTCTGAAATCCGAACCCCCCCGAGCCCCCCCGATCCAAGTCCGATCCGAGTCAGGCTCGACTTTTCCCGCCTGACTCAGATCTGAAATCGAGGCAAAACGTCATCATCCCGCCTTCCGAGTCTCGCGGGTTTTGGATCCTATATAAGGTACCCGCGTCGGCGCCATTTTCTCACTCGGCTGTGGACAGTGAAGAGGGAGGGTGGGAGTTAGGGCTGTGTAGTGTAGTGTAGTGTAGTGCTGCTGTTGTCCGCTACTTCAAAGTCCATAGGGGCTGCCTGTGTTGTGCTGTGCTGCTGTTGTTAATAGGGGCTGTGTCCACTACTTCAAAGTCCATAGGGGCTGGCTGGACTGTGTTGTGCAGTCAGTTCTCCATAGGGGCTGTGTCCACTCCAAAGTCCTGTGCAGTGTCCCAGTCCTAAAGGGGTGCTGTAGTGTTGTCCAGGGGGTGCTCTGTCCATCAGGGGTGCTCCCCCCAAGTGCTAAAAAAATAATATATTTTCTGTGTTTGTGAATTGTGTGCGCAGTAGCCGCACGTGCATCAACAAAGTAGTGCCAAGCGTGCGCCTGTGTCATAAGTAAAGGGCCGGCTGGCTTGACCGTTAAAGGGTGCTGTAACCCCCAAAGTACACTCCAGTCCAAACCAAAAAAAAATTATTTTCTGTGTTTGTGAATTGTGTGCGCAGTAGCGTGCGCCTGTGTCCCATAAGTAAAGAGCCGGCTGGCTCATTTCTTAAAGGCTGGTGTAACCCACAAAGTGCACTACTCTCCAGCAAAAATAAAAAAATATTTTCTGTGTTTAGCCGCACGTATATATCAAATCGATATAACATAAATGGAGGACCAAACTTTCTCCGATAAAAATAAAATAGAGAAAGATCAAGAACCACTTCCTCCTAGTGCTGAAGCTGCTGCCACTAGTCATGACATAGACGATAACATGCCATCAACGTCGTCTGCCAAGGCCGATGCCCAATGTCATAATAGAGGGCACATACAATCCCAAATGACAAAGTTCAGGAAAATGACCTTGAAAAAAACATTTAAATCAGCTGAAGAGAAACGTAAACTTGCCAATATGCCATTTACGACACGGAGTGGCAAGGAACGGCTAAGGTCGATCCCTAGTATGTTCATGACTAGTGGTTCAGCTTCACATGACGATGGAAGCCCTCCTCCCACTAAAAAAATCAAAAGAGTTAAGCTGGCAAAAGCACAGCGAAGAACTGTGCTTTCTAAGAAGATATCACAAATCCCCAAGGAGAGTCCAAGTGTGGTGGTGGTTGCGATGCCTGACCTTCCCAGCACTGGACGGGAAGAGGTGGCTCTTTCCACCATTTGCACGCCCCCTGCAAGTGCTGAAAGGAGCACCCACAGTCCACTTGCTGATATGCCAATTGAAGATGTCACTGTTGAAGTACAATAGGATGAGGATACTGGTGTAGCTGGCGCTGAGGAGGAAGTTGGCGAGGAGGATTCTGATGGTGATGTGGTTTGTTTAAATCAGGCTCCGGGGGAGACAGTTGCTGTCCGTGGGATGAAAAAGCCCATCACGGTCATGCCTGGGCAGAAGACCAAACATTCCACCTCTTTGGTCTGGCAATATTTCTATCCAAATCCGGACAACAACTGTCTTGCCATATGTACCATATGTAAAGGTGAAATAAGTAGGGGTAGGGACGTCAGCCACCTAGGAACATCCTCCCTTATACGGCACCTGCAGCGCGTTCATAAAAAGTTACTGTCAAGTTCAGAAACTTTGGCTAAGACCGTAAGCAGTCCAGGGACACCTAAATCCCGTTGTCCTGTTGTATCCAAGTGCCTGCAAACCACACCGTCAACTCCCTCCTCGTCAATTTCCTCCTTAGTCAGGATCGGAAGTAGTCCTGCAGGCCATGTCACTGGCATGACTGACTCTCCTATCCGGGATTCCTCCGGAGGATCCTGCATTGCTACGCCTACTGCTGCCGCTGCTGCTGTTGCTGCTGCTGGGAGTCGTTCATCATCCCAGAGAGGAAGTAGGAACACCACTACTTTTACTAAACAATTGACCCTCCAACAGTCCTTAGCGAGGAGGATGAAGTACGACAGCAGTCATCCTGAAGCAAAACGTATAACTGAGGCCTTGACTGCTATGTTGGTGTTAGATGTGCGTCCGGTATCTGCCATTAGTGCAGTGGGATTTAGACAATTGATGGAGGTAGTGTGTCCCCGGTTCCAAATCCCGTCTAGATTCCACTTCACTAGGCAGGCGATACCGAGACTGTACAGAAACGTCAGAAAAAGTGTCCTCAGTGTCCTGAAAAATGCCGTTGTACACAATGTCCACTTAACCACGGACAGGTGGACAAGTGGAACAGGGCAGACTAAGGACTATATGACTGTGACAGCCCACTGGGTAGATGTATCACCTTATGCAGCAACAGCAGCAGCGTCACCAGTAGCAGCATCTCAGAAACGCCAGCTCGTTCCAAGGCAGGCTACGCCGTGTATCACCGGTTTCAGTAAGAGGCACACCGCCGACAACCTCTTAGAGAAACTGAGGGAAATCATCGCCCAGTGGCTTACCCCACTTAGACTCTCCTGGGGATTTGTGATATCTGACAACGCCACCAATATTGTGCGGGCATTACATCTGGGCAAATTCCAGCACGTCCCATGTTTTGCTCACACAATAAACTGGGTGGTGCAGAATTTTCTGAAAAGCGACAGGGGCGTGCAGGAGACGCTTTGGGTGGCCCGAAAAATTTCTGGCCACTTTCGCCAATCAGCGACTGCGTGCCGAAGACTGGAGCGCCAGCAAACACTCTTGAACCTGCCCCGCCATCACCTGAAGCAAGAGGTTGTGACGCGGTGGAACTCAACCCTCTATATGCTTCAGAGGATGGAGGCGCAGCAAAAGGCCATACAAGCCTATACATCCACCTATGACATAGGCAAAGGAGGGGGTATGCACCTGACTCAAGCGCAGTGGAGAATGATTTCCGTGTTGTGCAAGGTTCTCCAGCCCTTCGAACTTGCCACACGTGAAGTCAGTTCAGACACTGCCAGCTTGAGTCAGGTCATTCCCCTCATCAGGCTTTTGCAGAAGCAGCTGGAGAAAGTGAAGGAGGAGCTAAGACGGAGCGATTCCGCTCGGCATGTGGGACTTGTGGATGAAGCCCTTCATTCGCTTTGCCAGGATTCCAGGGTGGTCAATCTGTTGAAATCAGACCACTACATTTTGGCCACAGTGCTCGATCCTAGGTTTAAAGCCTGTGTGGTGTCTCTCTTTCCGGCCAACACAAGCCTGCAGAGGTGCAAAGACCTGCTGGTGAACACACTGTCAGCTGAAGCGGAACGTGACACGTCAACAGCTCCTTCTTCATTTTCTCCCGCAACTGGGGCTGCCAGGAAAAAACTTAGGTATCCTAAGCAACCCGCTGGCGGTGATGCAGGGCAGGCAGGACCAAGTTTGGACATCTGGTCCGGACTGAAGGACCTGGCAACAATTTCTGACATGTCTACTGTCACTGCATATGATACTGTCACCATTGACAAGGGACCTGTGGTGGTGGATTCCAGTGGGGACGAGCTAATACTCTTTGAGGATGAGGATGTACACAACACTGAAGAGGGTGAGGAATCGGTGGATGAGGAGGATGAGGATGACATCTTGCCTCCGTAGAGCCAGTTTGTGCAGGGACAGATTAATTGCCAGCTTGTTTTGTGGGGGCCCAAACGAACCAATCATTTCAGCCACAGTTGTGTGGCAGACCCTGGCGCTGAAATGATTGGTTTGTTAAAGTGTGCATGTCCTGTTTATACAACATAAGGGTGGGTGGGAGGGCCCAAGGACAATTCCATCTTGCACCTCTTTTTTTTCTTTGCATTATGTACAGTTTGGGGCCTAGTTTTTCAAACTGCCATCCTGTCTGCCACTGCAGTATCACGCCTAGATGGGTCACGTGTTTGTGCCGCCCACTCGTGTCGCTTAGCATAGTCATCCAGCTACCTCAGTGCAACCTTTTGGACATAAAAACACTATTGTGAGGTGTGAGGTGTTCAGAATAGACTGGAAATGAGTGGAAATTAAGGTTATTGAGGTTAATAATAGCATAGGAGCAGAAAAACCTACAAATTCTGTGATTTTAGCTGTTTTTATACTTTTTTTCAAAAAAATACAGATCCAAAACACAAAACCCAGAACCCAAAACACGGAAGGGTGGTTTTGGCAAAACCAATCCAGATCCAAAACACGAAGAAAGATCCAGATCCAAAACACAAAACACGAAAAGTGGCCGGTGCACACCCCTAATATATATATATATATATATATATATATATATACCTATAACCTAGCTGAACAAAGTTTATTATTTTTTTATTTTTCTTAATGGTTTGATCACTTGACATGTTGCAGAACTAAGGGCCTGATTCAGACCCGGTCGCAAGCGCTGAGCACTCGCAACCAGGTCGATGTTGGCCCACAGCACATGCACAGGACGGAGCCGGCAATCCGTCGCTCCGGGTCTCGCAACAAAGGGGGCGAGCTGTCGATGTTGAGTGACAGCTCGCCCCCTTTGGTGGGCGGGCCGGGGGGGGTTGCTGCCCAAACGGAGGCGTTCCCATGAGAACACCTGTCATTTGGGGACGGCCCCAATGACATCACGAGTGATGTCAGTGGAGAGATTCCGGCTCTGTTAGAACAGAAATCTCTCAGGGGCTTGCGGCCACGAGACCCTACCACAAGGGTCTCGTCGCACACCCGATGGTCGCGATGGTCTTGACCATTGCGACCATCATCATGGCCGCTCGCTGTAGCTGTGGGTGGTCACCCACAGCTATGCGAGCGGGCAGAAAGCCGTTCTTAAAAAAAAAAACTCGGCCCTGATTCAGAGCGAGCGGCTCTGAATCAGGCCCTAAGTCCTATTTGGTGGACATCTACTTCTCAGGCCCCCAAAGTTTACCCTGCTATGCTGGCCTGCAATATACTTGTAGCAGTTGCCTTATTTTATCATAATTCCTGAATTAATTTGTAGGCAGATCTCTCCCCAGTCAAAGTTTCCAGATGCAAGGGGCTTTCTAAAATCAGTACTGTATATATGTTTTTTAAATCACCAAATTTGAAACATATATTTTAAGAGGCATAAAAGAACGCCGTAATAAGACCATCCCAATTGTGAACAATGTTTTGTTTTATACAATAAATTTGAGCCATTGGCCAAATATTTCTATCTTTTAATTTCCAAAAAAAAGTATATTTTATTTTGAAACATGACATAGTGTATTTGTTCTAGGTCCAATGGTCTTCTTGTTACAATTAAAAACACAATCAGAACAACTACATAATCATTGAGTAACTCTGGAATGTGTTTACATACTAGATGACTTGAATGCTTCATTAGGTACACATTATTTACGTTCCTTTACTCCAGGAAGAAGTGATGCAATTTCTCATAATTGTAGTATTCAACAACGGAAAATTATAACATTTGCATAGTTACCACCCCAACTCATATTTTGAACATTGAGAAACAATGGGCCTGATTCAGAGCCGTTCGCTATTTGTGGTCGTTCGTTCAAAAACAAGGGGTGGCTATTCAAATGATCCGTTCGCAAATTGCAGTCTGTTCCCACCTCTAAGTCTGAACGAGCGAGCAAAACATACGCTCGTTTTTTTGATAAAAACGCCCCCTGGCCGCACGCACCATACGTCATGTCCGCTATTTATTAGATTAATCGAGTACATCGTACAGCGTATGAACTGCTCGCTATTCTTGTGGTTGGTGTTTTCAACCGCTATTTTGCGAGCAGTTCTGAGTTAAAAAAAACCAAGTGACGTGGTCAATGACGCTGCTGTATTAATTATGCACTCCCTTAAAACGCTCGTTTTGACCTTTAAGCACGCCTGCGTTCGGATCTCCACTCCCCGTTTTCAAGCACCTTCCCCTGTTACCACCCACATACGCCTCATTCTGTCACTCAAAATAGCAGGCCCTCGCTATATTGCGTACCAACGATTTTCGGCCGCACTGACTGGTTCGCGCATGCGTACTAAAAACCGTACACATGCGCAGATGTGCGAACATCGCTCGGAACGAGCGTACTGCCGCTAGCGAGTGGCTCTGAATGAGGGCCAATGTTTTCTAACAATTGGTCCAGTGTTCGATAAGTAGTGTACTGATGCATTTCATTGTAGAATAATGCACAACTTCATCAGATTGAAGTTGGGTGTTATTCCACAAGGAAATGCTTCATGTAGGCTACTTTGAGTCTACGACTGGACTGATCTTTACAACATTCTCATCTTACTAAGTATCTGCAGCCATGAGTGTTATTTTATAATGAATCAATAGAAGAGCCTACAGAACATTTTGGAAATTCTGTTACAATTGTTTTCGCTGGCGGCTGGTAGTGCCGGGCACTAAACATAGCAATTTCATTGTGGGGTCCTCTCATTCAAGCAAGGTGGTCTGCGGGTGTCAGAATGGAAAATATTAATCAATTTAATGCTAACTTCTCAAACTCTCTGTAGTGTAGTGCCTGGAGCTGGGCAGGGCTTAATGATGTAATCAAGCTCCACCCTTTTTGGCACACAGCGACAGCACCTCTTAGAGGAGGAATATTATGTAAGCTCCCCGTAGTGTATTTGTAACCCTACAGTACTGAGGACAAGTTGGCCTCGACCTCAGCACTTTTTTAGGTGTATATTGAAGATAAGTGACACTTTTTCTTAGGCCCTGATTTAGCTTGGATCGCAGTTGCTTAATACGCATGCAGTCGGCCGATTGTTGCGTTATGCACATGCGCAAACTAACTATTGCGATTAAGACTGCGATCGCAGAGGCTATGCAGACCCATCGCAGAGAGAGGAAGTGCCATTTGTCGGTGGTGACAGGGGGGTGGTCGGGCGAACGCAGGCGTGCGTGCTTGTTAGCAATTTCTGAGTGAGGTCAGGGCTTGTGCAAGTGTGCGTGAGGCTGCGAAGGTACTCGATGTTACCATTGGTTTCACAGTCTTGCTAAACATAACGGAAGTAAATTGGGCGTCCTTATGTTATGCTGCGAGGGCATAGCGATCGCAATGGATTAGCATACTATCGCTGTTGAACTGCATGCGTAATCGCAGCTGCGATCACAATAGCGATGCTTGCTGAATCAGGCCCTTAGTACTGAAGAGGTTAATGAAAGTATTGTCACATTAATCACTACTCAAACAGTATAAAAATACTATTAAACAGTATGCTATGACAAAACCATATATTCTTTTAAATTTATTCCCTATAGTATGTGGCTCTCAAATGATGTTGCCTGTCAGCTACATTATTATTCCATAACATTCCTATACAAATGAGCAGCAAAGAAGCCTGTCTACTTGATTGACTATAGAATAGTGAACCCAGGGCCTGATTCAGAGCCGGACGCTATTTGAGCTCGCTCGTTCAGAAAAAGGGGCCGGCTATTTAAATTGTGCGCTCGCTCTTTGCGGTCTGTTGATGCCTCTATGTCTGAACGAGCGAACGAAACATGCGCTCGCTATTTTGTAAAGGCGCCCCCTGGCCGCTCGCATCCTACGTCATCTCCGCTATTTATTTGATTAATCGAGTACATCGAAAGGCATCTGAACTGCTCTCAGTGCTTGTGGTTGGATTTTCCTACCGCAATCATGCGAACAGTTCAGGCTAAGAAACAACCAAGTGACGTGGTCGATGACGCTGCTTTGTTAATTATGCACACCCTTAAAACGCCCGTTTTGAACATTTGGCACGCCTGCGTTCGGATCACCACTCCCCGTTTTCAAGCACCTTCCCCTGTTACCACCCACAAACGCCTCATCCTGTCATTCAAATTAGCAGGCATTCGCTGTTTTGCGAGCGCTCGATTTCCGACCGCAATGACTGGTTGGCGCATGCGCATTACGACCCATACGCATGCACAGATGTGCGAACATCGCTCGGAGCGAACGAGCGGCCGCTTACGAGCGGCTCTGAATCAGGCCTCCAGTAATTTTGTGTCATATTTATAAAGGGGATCAGTATTAAATACCGCTGGACGCTGGAAGACCGGCAGTGAAGATCCCGACAGGTAAGTATTTTCACCATTCCCTAACCCCCCCCCCCTATCCCTAACCCTCCCTTAGGGGTGCCTAACCGTAACCTCCCCCCCAAGTGCCTAACCCTAACCCCCCCTGTAAGTGCCTAAACCTTCCCCCCTCCTTCCCCGCAGCCTAAACCTAAGTCTCCTGGGGGGTGTGCCTAACCCTACCCTCCCCCGGGGGTGCCTAACCCTCCCTTCCCCTAACCTAACTTTCCGGGGGGGTGCCTGTCCCTAAGTCCCCCCCAGGAGCCCCTAACCTAACCCCCCCCCCCTCCCCGTGGCTGTCCGTGCCCGGCATACCAATCGGAGGTAAGCCGGGCGTCGGGCTCCTGCCGTAGGTAAAATGGCAGGCATCGGGATTTCAACGCCTGTCATTAGACCCTTGCCAGGATTAGACAGTCGGGATGCCGACTGTATACCTTATAAAGAAGGACCTTGGGGCACAGCCAAACTTTATGAAAACTTCTAATTTTATTCATTTATATCTTACAAGGCAATGTTCGCACATTCTGTCTCCCTTTCCCTATCCTAAAACTTGAAGATTAACAGAGGGGAAACCAGCCCCAATAAGTAAAGTTATGGAGTGCTTTTCATTAAGTTCGGCTGTGTTGCCATGTCCTTCATTCCTATGGGAATATCCAATTAGATGCGATAACTCGTTTTCTCCTGTAAACCCGCCATCACATGGTACATATTTTGTGAGAGGACTTTTCTCCCTATCTTATTACACGTAATTTTTCTCCAGAGAATTTTTCTCCAATTTTCATTTTCTCGAGGAAAGAAATCTCCCTAGTAAAACAGTGGATTTACGCGGAAAAGCTATCCAATTACAAGCGAGCAAGAATTTTTTGGGGATTTGGGCTAGTTTTATCCGCAATTTTCTTTTCACTACCTCATGTGCAGGTGATAAGTTCTGCAAAACCGCTATTTTTGGCTAAACATGTCGAGACACCCTACTTAATGACTAATTAGGTCAAAATTATGTTTTCATAGCTTAATTTGACCAATAATGACATGTCATTTTTGGGGTGCAAAGTGCAGGAAAATGGTTTAATTGATGTGGGCCAGGTATATGGGGGTGCTGTATGAGTGGAACAGGTGTATATAAGATTGCAGGTGAGTGTTAGAGGTGTATTTTGAAGCTTTTTTAAAAGTGACTTAAAATTTTCCAAATATATACTTGGGGGTATATTATAAGTGAGAGTTTTTAGAAGTGGAGATATTGCCCATAGCAACCAATCAGATTCTAGCTAGGTGTTAGTTAAATGTTTAAAAGTAGAATCTGATTGGTTGCTATGGGTAACATCTCCATTTTTTAAAACCTCTCACTTTAGTAAATATACCCTATATCCATTTTTATACACCCCCAATTTAATTAGAACATTAATTTTGCAAGAAAACGCATACAGTGAATATACTAAAGTGGAATAAACATTTTCAGGGAAAATTATGCAATTGCACGGGTGGTCTGTATTCAGGAGATCTTTACGGAGGCTTGCTTGCAATTGGATAGCGCTAAAACGACGAATCTCGCGATAGAGGAAATATCGCATCTAATTGGATACCCCCCTTATTCTACAATATTACCATATTCACTCGCTGGATCTTTTCTAGTTCTTCAAAAAGGGGACACTGGGCCTAATTCAGACCCGCTCGCGAGCGCTCGCAAGCGGGTCGATGGTGCCCTAATGCGCATGCGCACGATGGAGGGAGCTCCGTCGTGCGCATGTGCGAGACCCGCCAGCCAAGCTGTCGCTATGGGTCTCGCACCAAAGGGGGCGTGCTGTCACTCACCATCGACAGTACGCCCCCTTTGGTGGGCGTGCCGGGGGCGTTGCTGCACAGACGGAGGCGTTCCATGGTAACGCCTACCGTCTGGGTCCGGCCCCACTGACATCACTAGTGATGTCAGTGGGAGTGCTTTTGGCTCTGGTAGAGCCAAAAGCACTCCTGGGCTTGCGGCAGCGAGACCCTACCGCAGGGTCTCGTCGCAAGCCCGATGGTTATGACCATCGCGACCATCTTTTTGGCCGCTCGCGTAAGCTGTGGGTCGTCACCCACAGCTATGCGAGCGGCCAGGAGGCCGCTCCATTTTTAGGTAGGAGGGCCCTGATTCAGAGCGAGCCCTCTGGTCAGAGCGTCCGGCTCTGAATCAGGCCCACTATTCATTAGAGTTACGCTTGGAACACACTAGACGATATATATTGGACGATTTGACGTTTTGAGGCGAATCGGAACGAAAAACCCCACACATCATCCAGTGTGTACGTACTATTGCGCGCTTCTGCATGTCTGTAATCAGATCTGCCCGCAAACCTGATATATCGGCCACTTGATATGGCTGGGCTGACATCACAACTGGGCGGGCATTTCAGTTTTCACCTGCCAGCATCGGCCGGCAAGATATGTCTGTGAATGACGTCATTCACAGACCTATTTGGTGTACACCCTCCCGGGATGCACTAGAGATATATCGCTCGTCAATAGAACGAGCATTATAACTCCAAGTGTGTACACAGCATTAAATGATTACAGGAAGGTGCAATGCAACATTCACTGAATAAAAACTTGGTCGAGTTGCTCTTAGGTGTTTGACAATTATTTTATCCATTTACCAGAAAACATATTTTCAATTTGCAAAGGCTGAAGGAAAACTCTAAATAAGTTTGGTCACCTTTGTAAATGTTTTTGTCACAGGTTTAGCAAATGATTTAACAGATCGTGCATTGGCTCATTGTACAGTAACACAATAGTATGTGTACAGCACTGTTTTGCTAACACTAGTCATTTACTTTCAATAAATCCATCTTTGGTAACTTAAGCCATGGTTATTTTTTTTTCATATACAATAGCCTTCTCTGTAATACATATATAGGAATGTAGGTCACAGACAATAAAACGTATGCACGGCTTTATCATTTCAGGTTCTCCAACACTGCAGCCAGATGCAGGCATTTCAGCAAGTGAATTATGGCCTTCTGAAGCTTCCTCTGTAACCAGTGAGGTAGTGACTACAATTGGACAAGCAGAAGAGATGGCGAATGCTACTTTGTATCACAACACTACATTACCGAGCAAGAATCCCAACACTAATGATACAAACCCAACCTCCAGTGTCCAGGACAATAGAACAATGCAGTTGGGAGAACTCAATCCTTCCGAATCTTCACCACTATCTTCATTCCAGCCTACAAACTCAGGTCTAAGTGATTCCAGCACATTAACTTTATTGACTTTGCCTTTATATCCATCATCCCCATACACATCTTCTGCTTCTGGAGCCGATCATTTAATTGCTTTTGAATCATCATCATCATCGTCACCACCGCCAACACTAACATCATCATCATTATCATTGTCATCAGTACCATTATCAACAATATCATCTAACCAGTCTTCCATATCAATCACTGATGTAGATTATACTTCTTCCACAATTGTACCTTATTCTGACATGGTAACACTAGGAAATAGTAAGGGGGGGATATTTAATCAGGACATTGTTACAGATGTTATAGAATCTAGTTCTACAGTGACCAGCAAGACCATGACCATTGAAACCACCAGTTTTTTGGAGACAATGGAAACAGAAAAATCAAGTTTAGAAGCTACTTCTAGGACAGTACAAACAGTAGCCATTCCAGAAGCAACAAGCAAAGCCCCCAATGGGCAAATCCAAAATACAGTGGAACCTTCAACAGAACAAGTTACAGAATTATCAGTACAAGAATCGTTCACACAAACATCCCATAGTTCAACACTAAAAAACATAACAATCTCTAACATTGAGTCAAATAATGACTCATTGACTACTTCATATAAACTCTTCATTCCATTTAGATCCACTTTTACAGTATCTTTAGACACACTAGATACCAACAATCTAGAATCACATCAAGCCAAAATATTATCTTCAAACAAGTCCACTGCTGCTGTAATGTCTACATTGACCGACCATGTTGATTTTATGGATGGAGCTTCAACGGATAATCAGGCAAGTAAAACTACATCCTATCCAATTACATCACTTAAACCATCATTTACAGCAGAAATGACAGAGGCTCCAAACTTGACAAACATCCTGCCATCCGATCAATATTCCACCACATGGCTTGCTTACAGTACTACAAATATAGGCCTTACAAAATCTTTAGCAAATGCAGAAATTAGTGAGTCTCCAGCAATAATCACTATAAATAACAGTACTAATGCCAACAGTGCAAACCCCAATTTTTCAACACATAAGTTATCTCAGAAACCAGGGAGCCCCTCAACTCAGTATGTAGAAACAAGTATTTCTACAAAGAACAACACAATGGCCCAGTCCTCTGTAGAACATCAAGCTATCTCAGGTTCTACATCTAAAAATGTATTACCACTAACTACTACTACTAGCACAATAGGTGATACTCAACCTGAAGTTGAGATGACCACTATTTTGACAAGCATGAATGCTGAGCTGACCTCTCCGAATTATTCAAGCCCTCTTCAACTAGATACAACTTTAGACAGTGACCCTTATTTGCATTTGTCTTCAAATGCTCCGTTGGAAAGTGATGAGAACTTATCTAGGTCATCACCAACAATGCAGTCTACAACCTCGACCCAGTTGTCACCAGAATTTATCACAGCAATCTCTTATTTTTACATTGATACTGTGTCAAACACAAATAAATTAGAACCAGTTTCAGAAGATGCATTATCTGTGGAAACAACAACCTCTGGAATTGGATTAAGTACATCTAGCAATGAGCAGAGGTCCACCATCTCTGCTACTACATCATTAGCTCAATCTAACACATCAACAATATTATTTTCGTCTCAGACTACTGCTGTGACTGCCGCTGAAATGACAACAGTAGCTGCTATGTCCAGTGGAATATCCACATTGATATACAGCACTGATAAAAACACAGACAACACACTGACAAGTGTTACAGAAATCGTCTTGGCCAATACTACAAAAATACAAAATATAATTGAAGAAAATACCATATCCAGTTCAACTCAGGCAGAACCCAGTACTTCAGCCAGTAGTGTCCCATCAGAAGTCATAATTTCATATTCTGAGACGTTGACCTCCCCTCTTAGTATAGAGCCAGGTACCATTGAGCCATCAGCATCTACATCAGTGGAGACCTTGACCCATCATGCACCAAGTGCCACCAATAATGCCACATCATGGACTTCAATATATTCTACTGACACACCATCAGAAATGCCTTTGTCTACCGAGTCATCCACGTTGATATTTAACGGGACATTTAACGGTAATAAAAACACAGTGAGCCTGCAGACAAATTATACAGGGGGCACCAATCACATAGTCACAGACAGTCCAAACATCAGTGAAGAAAGTACAATTTCTTCATCAACACTTACAAATTCTAATCCCGTAACCAGAAATGCTTTGTCAACCTTTGATGAATTAACCACTAATCTTGGTATTACTAGAAAACCAAGTACCATTAAACCAACCACAATAACATCGGTGCAAACAACAACAGGGTCTACATTAAGTAAGACTGGCAAATTCATATTATCATGGAGTTCTCCTGAAGCTTCCAATGTTTCATCTCCATCTGTAATGAAGACATCAACAACATTCTATTCTCAGTCAAATGCAGCAACTACTCTGGAAACACCATTAGCAGCTCCTGTGTCTACAATAAAGTATATGACTGATATAAACACAGGCAGCCTGCAGACATATTCTACAGGAAAGATCAGTCAGGCTGTCACAGACAGTCCAAGTATCAGTCAAGAAAATACAACTTTCATGTCAACGATGACAGTATCTGGAAACACAAACAGCAATGGATTGCCAACTTCTGTTGAATCAACCTCCAATCTTGGTATAACTACGGAGGCTAGTACAAACAAATCAACTGCAACTGCAAGAAGTGAAGATATTCCCAGTAGTCATGTAATGACATCCAGGACTATTACACATAATAATACTGCAATGTCTAATGTTACATCACCAGCTGTGTTAAACACAAGTATAATATTATTCTCCTCCCAGCCCACCGTCACTTCTGCTCCCGAAACTCTGATGTCTAGTTGGACATCTACTGCTTCATATGAAATGAACACGAACACAGAGAGCATGAAGACTAATTCTTTTGGACACTCCAGTTTCACTACCACAAAGATTTCTAATGTCAATGAAGAAAGTACATTTTCCAAGTCACCAAACACTGAATCTAGAACATCAACCAGTTATCTATCATCAGGATTTCCTATTGCATATTCTAGTGAATTAACCAACCTTGTTAATATTACTAGTGAACAAAGTGCATTTGAAACAGCAGCAATTTCAGAAGCAACAGTATCAATGGAGGCAAGAACTGGAACTATGGTAAGTACCCCAACTAATGCAATAACTGTTATTGATAATAGTAAAACAATCTCTGCCATTACTTTGCCAGCTGCATTGACCACATCTACAATACTATTCTCTACTCAGTCCAGTTCAACAAATGCTGGTGAAACTCTAACCGGAATGCATATATCTAATGGGACAGTAACTGTAATATATAACCCTGATACAAACACCGAGCACTTGCAGACAGCTACTGCTGAGGAGATGTCAAGTCATCCATCGATGTCTAGTGGCATGACGACACCACTCTTTTCCAAGTTAACTGACAGCGTTGTAAGTGTTACTGACTACATGGGTTCTACCACATACTTTAGTCCACATTCAGATGCTTTGACTTCATCAAGCACTCAATCTACAGATCATTTGATGGCCTCTACAATACCAAGTATCACATCCAGTGAAATGCATGAGTCTGTCAATCAGACAAGTCCAGAAACTTCACAACGTGTTGAAATTTCTTCCACCGTCAACTCATTACTATCTAAACCTACATCTGAAAAACAACTGGAATCTACTTCTACAGTTAATACTGATTTACAATCACATTCTTCAACTGCTTTCACTTTGCCCTTCACTACTGATAGTAAGATGCCTTCAGCACAGCCCATAACTACTAAAATATCTTCAGTGTTGACCACTATGGGTAATGCTACGGTTATTCAGCAGACAGTAACAGGAGAAGACAACATCTCAACATCCTCAGGGTCTACAGCACAAGCTGACTTTTCAGCTACAATCACTGTAGGTATGGTCCATTCTAGTAGCAGTACCACTCACAAAGCAGTCACTTCAGATTCCATGCTCCAAACCATTTCCCATGTGTCATCCATAGCTATAACGTCAACTCACCCATCATCCTTGCCACATACAACTACAATCTTTCCAACAAGCATATCTAATTCTCTTTCTACAGTCTCTTCTATGGTATCTTCTGCTGAAGTATCAACTGTTTCATCTGCAGGAAATGCAACACAAACCTTTACCTTTACACCAACTCCTTCTTCCTCTTACGTAACTCATACAAACCCCACAAGTCATGTTTCACCATCAATTATTAATATATTGTTGTCAACTCAGCTCACAAAGGCTACCCAAGCTCCAACGTCAGGGGCTTTTACTGCAAAAACCACACCTTTTATACCAACAAATCACACAGCACATACACCTACCACAGTTGTTCTTCCAACCACCGTAAAAACCAGCATAGTCACAAGTTCCCCCTCAATCACGACTCATGCACCCAGTATAAATACGATGAAAACGATCCCAGAAACTTCCAAAACATCAACTGTTCTCCCTCAAACCATTACTTCACCAACCGTGGCACCTACGACTGCAACCATGACAACGACGGTGGCTTCTGTGGCACCAGTGACAAATGCTACTTCTACTCAAAGCACAATTTCGACAACCCTGCTTAGTACATCACCAACGCCTTCCTCTTTGGAGTGTCAGCGATCATCAGAAACCATGATAAAAAGTGGTAAGTCCTCTTAGCATTTTCTTTGCGTTTGAATATTCAGGTCCAGTTGTATGTGAGAAAATAATATGGACTATGGAACATTATTGAACAAAATAATTGTAAATGAAGGACGCCGAATAATCAGCAGTCCTTGTAAATCAAACTGAGCAAACCATTTGCAGAATTTAATATATTTTTGAAAAGACTACACTAGCACAGATTAAGGGCCATATCAAATTAGCCGCATTTGTGCGAAAAGTTTTACACTTATAGGAACTATTCGCCAAAAAGGAGTATCGCGCTATCCTATTAGCCGTGGATTTTCGTACATGTGAATTCTCCATAGGCAAAAGCCGCAAAAAGTTTTCACCATCGCAGAGCAGGTAAAAAGTTGTGCAAAACCCCTCTTTTTGGCAAAAATGTCGTCACGTGGTTCAGAACCCCCTGCACACCGTCCCTAATGACTAATTAAGTAAACAATATTTTTTTAATTAGCTTTAATTAGTCATTTTTTGGGGTGAAAATGTAAACAGTGTTGTAAAATGGGTTTAAAGTAGTGGGGTAGGTATTTTGGGACGGGTGTTGGGACGGGTGTTTTTGGGATTGCCGGTGCAAGTGACAGGTGTATTTTTAAAATGTTTAGAAAAATTCACTATTATGACAAAAAACATACCTACACCAATTTTAATGTACCCGCAATTTAACTACAGCATTTATTTTTCCCCAAAAATATTGTTTCCTATCATTTTTTTCACTGTTAGAGAAAAATGCATATAACAGCTATTTGACAATTCAAGAACCCCAATTCCTTTGATTATGGTCACTAAAAAACTTTACACTATTAACCTATCTTAGTTTGACTTTTTTTGGGGCTACAGGCTAATTTACATACTTTCAACTGTACTTTTCGCCTATAACACATTGAAAAGTTTTTGGGAGAATGCCGCTTTGCGTCTTTGGCAATTGGATTGCGCGAAAAACGGCAGATGCGATAGATGCAAAAAGTGACACATTCGAGCGAAAAGTACGCAAAGTTTTTGCATGCGAAAACTAAATGTTTTTTGCGTCTATGGCCCTAAAACTGTTTTGAACTGGTGTCATTTTGATTGGTCGGTTTTCACCTTGTATCATGTGTACAGTAAGCTACAAAACGATCACTATTCGTGAATACAATATTTGTTCTGTCAAAAGGATTTCACTGAGTATGGCAGGAAAACCAGAGCAACTAATGAGCCATGTCCGCTGAGTGCACTGCAGTGCTATAATATCAAGATCTGGGTGTTCATGTGGACGCTTGAATAAACAGATCAGTGAAATCTGGCAATGTCATGTACATGACACACAGCCAGGTCACACCCCGATCCAATCTCTCAGCACTTGCACTGAGCCTCTAGATCACATTGCACCTGGTTCTGTATAGTTAGGGAATATGGGGATGGTTGTTCAAATGTGATATTTCTTTCAGCATATGTATGGGAGAGGTATATAAGATATCAGTTCACAGCACAGAGACTGACATGACAAATTGTAACTGCGGCTTTTGATCATATCAGTAGAAGAAATCGATTCTGGTAACTGCAGTGTTGAACTTTGAGGGGTTTATCAACCAACTATCAGTGTTTTTGCTCAAAAAATGTAAAGACGGCAATGCTATTAAGTGCGAAAGACATCTGGTTTTACACTTATTGTATTGCTGTTTTGAATTCTGCGGGCAGACAGTTTAGTAAATAAGCCCCTAAGACTTTATGAAAATGCCAGAACTTTAGACCCATATTTTTTAAGAATAAAGAGGTTGTGAGGTTTACGTGGGCCAGTAAACATCATCTTGTACACAGGCCTCTCATGTACAGCTAGACTGCAATGCAAACATTGTTTTCTGCCCAAGGCTACATGCAGTATTAAAGAGTTTGTGTGTACGCTTTGTAAGGGTCTTGTCGCTGAGCTGCACAAATTTAGCTTCTAAGCAATCATGTCCTGAAATGCTACCGATTGAGGCTTTGTTGCTAGAGAGAAAAAGGAGAGCACACAGCGCTTAGTAATGGCCTAGTAGATAGAGATATAACAAATTTTCAATTGTTTATAAATAGTACTTTATATGTTGAAAGTTTGAAACCAGTAAAATGACACAATCTGATAGAATCAGATAAAATCAATACATCTAATACACATATATATATATAAATAGTCACAGAATAGATATATAATTTAAAAAAATCACGTAAGGTTAACACTGTTGCTCTTTTAAGAAAAATAGCAGCAGTCTATGGGCCAAATTCAATAGAGGCGAATTGGCGAAAATATCACCTAAAAACTTTTTGCCTAATTCAATTCTATGAGGATTTCGCTTAAGCGGAAACTCGATGCATTGAATTCGGCAAAAAAGTTAATCCAATGAATAGCTAGTAAAACGAAGTGCAAAATCTTTATTTTGGGGTGCAAACGTGGGGGAAACGACTCAGAACCTTTGGGACAGCCCCCCAAAGGGACAAATCTGCAAAAAAAAACCTAAGAACACCCCAAAAAAGATGTAATTTTTGCGGTGAAAATGTAAAAAGTGGGGGGAAAAGCATAAAAACTAGTGAAATAGGCTTCTTGGGGGGGCTGCAAGGATGGGTCAGGTGTTTTTGGGATTGCAGGTGCATGCAGCAGGTGGGTTTTTCACATTTTTAAAAACTTCACTTTAGAGACAAAAATATGATAGCACCCATTTTCAAGTACCCCAAATTTAATTGGACTACTTATTTTCACCCAAAAATACTGCTTTATGCTATTGTTCACCACTTTTACAAAGACGCTAATAGCAGCAATTTACACAACTTAAGTACCCAAAATAGCTTTATTAGGGCTATTAGTACACATTTCCCTATGTTAGTGTATCTTTTTCTGGGGTACAGACTGATTTCCCCAATTCTTTCAGCACTTTTCGCCTGTTCCACATTCACCTATTTCTGTTTTTGCCTGTTTTGCAATTGAATTAGGCGAAAATTGGGGACGTGCACTGAATGAATTCGCCTCTGAAATAGGCGAATGAGGCAAAAAGTCGGACAGCCGAAAACTTTCCGACTTTTCGCCTCTAATTGAATACGGCCCTATGTGTTCAGTTGCAGCCTGAACACATGTAGTGAGCCAAGTGTCTGTCCACACATAATATGGAAGAACAAAGTCAAATATATGAATATGTGAATAGGTAAAAAGTTGAAGTAGCAGCCAGTCAGAGATAAATACAGTGAAAGTATCTTTGTGTCTGTGCTGGCATCCTATTACAAGCACTTGTAGTTAAATCTCAGTTTATACTACCGGAGCCGGCTCTCATCCAGGGTAATCTCCGTGAGTAAACTGTTGACCGGTCAGGATTAATCGTGCCTTGAAAGATTAATCGAGTCTTGAAAAAGTCTCTAGGCAAAAAGAGACGAAACACGTTAACACTAGTAGGGCTGTTCTCTTTATCGTAGCAGCAGTCATTTTTCTGGACTCTAAAAGTGATTTTTTTTCTCCCGAACCACTGATATCCGAAATAGTGGACACTGTTCTTATACGTACCCAGAACCGGATCATGTGTCTGGACATACAAGGGACGATCCGACACGGAGCCGAGAGTGGCTTGTTCCCTTAGCCGTGATCATAAGATCATTGACTGGCTTGTATTACACTCTGGAGAAGTGAGCGGTGCGGACATACTACTGGCTAAATAGCATTTCCAGGAGAGGTGAGAGGCATGTGCTCATAGCCGCTGGCACGATTAATCCTGAACGGTCAACAGTTTACTCATGGAGATTACCCTGAATGAGAGCCGGCTCTGGTAGTATAAACTGAGATTTAACTACGAGTGCCTGTAATAGGACGCCAGCACAGACACAAAGATACTACACTGTATTTAGCTCTGACTGGCTGCTGCTCAAACTTTTTACATATTCATATATTTGACTTTGTACTTCCATATTATGGGGTCAATCCTATTAGGTGCGAATTGCGAGTAGCGAGTTTGTTTCTTGAAACTCGCAGAATTTGCAGTGAAGCGCGCTCCAGAGAATTCTCCAATCCAATTAAATTACCTATTCGCACTACTAGCAGCGGAGGGGTGCGAACTGACTGCTAAATGAGACTTGAGAGAAATGCATGAAATTGTGTGGAAACCATCCTGGACCCCCCAAAATGGGTACTTTTGTTAGCAGGACCGTATATAAGGCTGTTTGTGGGCATTAGGAAGGTACTGTAGGTTTTTAAATGGTGTGAAATGGCTGATTGGTGGTTTCTTTTTTATATGCAAGAAAATAATTAAAAAAAAAAAAAAAAAATTTCAGTTAATCTCAAACGAATTAAACGAAAATTCTAATAAAAGTAGGAAAAAGGGAGATTTTGGGGTACTTTGAGGGCACCTTGAAAAAGTAAAAAAAAAATGATAAAAACAATTATTTTTCAACTAAAAAAATTATTGTAATTAAATTTGGGGTGCCTAAACTAACGAAAAAGCTGATTTTGGGGTAATTTGAGGTAATTTTTCTTTTTTTACCCCCAAAATGACTTGTAATTATTGGACTAATTAAGCTAATTGGAAACTTCCAAATGCCTAATTAGTCATTAGGGGGGGGGGGGGTGTCCAAGGGGTTCAGCACAGTATCCCGACTTTTTACCCTTAAAATAAAGATTCTCCTATCCATCTCTCTCAGGGAGGTGCAAATGGAATGATGCGAATTCAGGGCCTAATTCAGACCCGCTCGCAAGCGGGTCGATGGTGCCCTAATTCGCATGCGCACGACGGAGGGAGCTCCGTCGTGCGCATGCGCGAGACCCGCATAGCAACATCCAAGCTGTCGCTATGGGTCTCGCACCAAAGGGGGCGTGCTGTCAATGGTGAGTGACAGCACGCCCCCTTTGGTGGGTGTGCCGGGGGCGTGGCTGCCCAGACGGAGGCATTTCCATGGGAATGCCTACCGTCTGGGACCGGCCCCACTGACATCACTAGTGATGTCAGTGGGAGTGCTTTTGGCTCTGATAGAGCCAAAAGCACTCCTGGGCTTGCGGCAGCGAGACCCTACCGCAGGGTCTCGTCGCAAGCCCGATGGTCGCGATGGTCTTGCCCATCGCGACCATCTTTTTGGCCGCTCGCATAAGCTGTGGGTGGTCACCCACAGCTATGCGAGCGACCAGGAGGCCGCTCCATTTTTAGGCAGGAGGGCCCTGATTCAGAGCGAGCCCTCTGGTCAGAGCGTCCGGCTCTGAATCAGGCCCTCAGTCTGACTGGTTCAGTGCGAGTTGCTAATTGGATTGCAAAATGAATTCAATATGCGATTTCGAAGTGAAAATAGCAACTCGCACCTCGCAATACGTAATTCGCATCTAATAGGATTCACCCCTATGTGTGGACAGAGACTTGGTTCACTACATGTGTCAGGCTGCAACTAAACACATAGGCTGCTGCTATTTTTCTTAAAAGAGCAATATTGTTATCTTACGCGATTTTTTATTATGTATCTTTTCTGTGACTATTTCTATTTACACGTGTATTAGATGTATTGATTTGATCTGATTCTATCAGATTGTGTAATTTTACTTGTTTCAGCATATAAAGTACTGTTTTTAAACAATTGAATATTTGTTATATCTCTATCTACTAGGCCATTACTAAGCGCTGTCTGCTCTCCTTTTTCTGTTTAATATTGTGTATTCTTTGAAGTCCGACACTTGACTTCTCACACATGCTGCTAGTTTGTTAAGTGCCATTTTTCATCAGCTTAATAGCCCCGGGAGTTGGGTAGAGATTCTACCACCTGTTACATTAATTGCTATAGAAGCAAGACCAGCTCTATCTCTAAAATAACATGCTTGTAAAATCTATTGGCAAAAACGGATTATATTATTAAAATAGTACTTTACGTATATACATTATACATATGTACTAAACATTGAAAAATGTGAAAATATTTCCCTGGACACTTTGCTGACATGTTCGTGTACATACACCCTACAGAACAACATATACTTCAGACCAGGGGTGTACAACCTCTTTAGGTTTGCTTGCCGTACTGTGAGATAGCATAGTTTGAATGGGTTGCTATAAACCTTTCCAAAATGCAAAGCAGACCCATAGGTTTCTATGGGGCTGCTATGCTATCGGAATTACCAAGCCACTCCGGAGCTTGGCCCTTGCTGCTAACGCCATCTGTTAGTGTACCCATCACCTGCCCACAGTAGAATGCCATCTCGTAGGCTAAACCGCCTATTAAGTCAGTTGGAACTTTTTGCTTATGCCTTTGCTTTTTGGAGTCACAAAGGGGCGCAGCTTTGCTTTTGTCTATATTGTCATTGGGAAATGTGGGCTTGACTTCAGCAGAAACGGGTCGTGCCTTTGCCTGATCAGGGTCATGACCCCATATGTTGGCACTGGAATGTTGCATATCGCAAAATGTCTGGATGCACTGTTGGCCAACCAAGGAGCAATTTGCAATCTCTTGTTTACAGTGCAGTTCTTCATTCTTTATCTGGTATAGGGTAATGTTGTTTTTTTTAGAATCTACTCTCTGCTCTCATCTTCGGGGAGGCAGGGCCAGACTATAGCCGTCATTAGGTCCCGCCCCCTTCACAGGAAAACCTGCGATTCACAGGTCCATGAGGAGGGGGCGGGGCTAAATGAAGCGAATCACGTCTTTTAGCCCCGCCCCCTCCCTACGGATACGCAAATTTCTAGGAAGTGGGTGGGATGCAGGAGATTTGCCTACTCTTTTGGGGGGGTGCGGGGGGTTACCCGAAAAATCGGGAGCCTCCGCAACTTCCGGGAGAGTAGGCATGTATGCGTAAATGTGATTTAAACACATCCTATGGCTTAATTGTTGATTGTGTCTCACTGCCCAGTTCTTACCCTGATGAATCAGCCGAACATCACACAGAGAGACAACGTTGTGCAGAACTTTACGGAGTATCTTAACCACACTCTGTACAAAGTACTAAATCAGCCAATTGAAGTATTTGTGAACAAGACGTCAGTAAATGTAAGTACTGCACATGCCAATTCTCTTAGGCTCATCTACAAAGGATAGCACGATTAAAATGTAATGAGGGCTTCATGCTCCACACCGAACCATATATTTTCATGGTAGCATTAAGGACCTCATTCAGAGTCTGTCGTTGCGGCCGCACGGTCGTACGCCACCGATGTTCGCTAAACTGCGCATGCGTAAAATTCGCAATGCGCGTGCGCAAACTAGCTATTACGATCAGAAATTACTCTCTCCTTCAACTTGGCCAAGTCGTTAGTTTGAGTGACAGGATGAGGCGTTTGTGGGTGGTAATAGGGGAAGGTGCTTGTGAACGGGGGAGTGGAGATCCGAACGCAGGCGTGCCTGACTATGCAAACGGCGTTTTATGGGAGTGCATAATTAACTAAGTAGTGTCATGGCACATGTGACATGGGAGGTTTTTACACTGACTTGATCGTAGTGCTTAAGAGAGGGTATGGTCAACCTTAAGGTCTACGACCAGCACCGATGGTTCCCGATGGTCTCGATTAATCCTTATATGCCCAGAGATGACGTGTAATGGGAACGAGAAGGGGGCGTATTTTTAGTCTTACGGCCGCATCCTCCCCTCGCTCGTCCAGCTAACGATCCCATCTTACCGACGCAACTTGTGAGCGCTTCATTTGCATATCCGGCCCCTTTTACCTTACGACCGTGTGGCCGCAACGACCGACTCTGAATGAGGTCCTAATTCTTTTAAGCTAAACAAATAGAGAATGTAGCAGTTTAATGTGTTTTTTTTTTTTAATATCTCCTAATTTATATTAAGTCATATTAACCTACTCAGTGGCAGATCCAGGTGCGGGATCAGAGCGCTCGGCCCTCCTAACACAAACACAAACACCTTCTCCTTTGTGTGGCCACGACCTCCCACTCCTCTCCTCCTTGGGGGCTGCGCAGTCAGCTGGCTCCGCCTCCTAAAGGAGGGTATGTTTGTGTTGGGGGGAGGGTGAATCACGCTCCAACCACAGACACTATCCCTCCCTCCAATGGATCCACCACTAACCCTACTCTCCTGGAATCTCTAGGAAACTCCCCAATTTCAATGAGTCCTTACAAACGCCAGGGAAATCAGGTCACCATCCCACATGCCACCCACTTCCTGGTGCAATGGGCAGGATCGAATTGCGTCATTATGTCCATGTATACATTTTATTTATATTATTTCTGCACACGCAGAAGTGTATTGAAAATGTATTGGACATTTCTGGTCAGTGACTGGGTGGTGTCAAAGAGGATGTCTATTCAGGCGCACACAGATGGTCCGACTTATGAGTGTGTTAAGGGAGTGTCGCAGATATGTCGCTTTAGTGGTTGGGTCTACGAGAACCGCGCCGGGCCCAGGTGACAGGGGGCGTGGCCTAATCTCGGGAGGCATTGCCACGCCCCTTAGAAAAAATGCACGCTGGGGAGGGGGGCACTGTGTGCCCCTCAGCCCGGCGCACAGCCAATGGGGGGCGCAATCAGCATGATCGCTCCCCCCATAGGCATAGGAGACTGCTCCGGCTGCTGCTTTAGTAGCCATGAGCAGTCTCCCAGTGCAGCCCAGCACACAGCAGCGTGTTCTGGGATGCTGTGACTTGAGAGGGAGGGGGAGCGGTGCCGGACCCGGGCCCCCGCCGGGCCCCTGCAGCAAGCCTGGGCCCGGGTACTTTGTACACGCTCCCCCCCTCTCGACGCCCCTGGTTGCATACACAGGGCATGATTCAGGTTTGGGAATAGAGTGCAGGTGGGCCAGATGTAAAATGTGCAAAGAGATTAGATTTGGGAGGTTTGAGTCCAAACTGACATCTAAATTGCAGTGTAAATATAAAGCTACATGCAACAGCAGCCAGTATTTACCCTGCATGCAAAAAAAATTATGTTTCTACTTCAGGGTCCATAGGGTATCCACAGGATACCTTGGGTATAGGTGTGACGTCAGTCGCAGGGCACCAAAGAGTTAAGCTTTCAGCCTCCCAGGATGCACTAGGTCCCCCTCCTATACCCCGCCCCCGGGCCAAGGCACCTCAGTTTAGTTTGGTGCCCGGCCGGAGTCGTGTGCACCTGTTGGAGTGGGGGCTAGAAGAGCCCCTGAAGCTTATTCTTCATGCAGCTGTGGCTGCACATCTGGATGAACAGCATGGACAGTCAGTCCTGACGTCCATGCTGTCTTCCCTACACCCCGCCGGTACCAGAACGCCGGTACTGATCCGGGGATGCTGGTGGGCGTCTGGGGTCACAGCTAGCGGTGACCCCAGATGCTCCGGACCATGGCCGGATTCAAGGGGGACAGAGGTAAGCAGCGGGGTCCCGCGGTGGGTCCCCGCTGATCACATGGTCCTAAGTCCCCAGGCAGGGGGCTCCCTGGGGACTGGCTGCAGCGTGGAGCCAGGCGACCAACCTGCGCTTCCACTACCCCCTGGGACAGCGGACCGCAGCAGAGCGGTAGCGCTGCGGCGTCCCAGGGGTTAAATGCATGCCAGGGGAGCGCGCCTTCCCTGTCTCACAGCCGGCGCCTCCCCCGCTGCACACAGCCCTCTCTGCATGCTGCCGACTGGTCCTGTGGCAGCGCTCCTCCCCCAGGCCAGCCTCCTCTCTGCTCCTCAGCGGCCATCTTCTCCAGAACGCATGGTGAACGCTGCTGGAAGCGCTGGACGGAAGCATCGTGGTCTGGGTCCCCCCGCATACCTCTCCTCCGCTGTGGTCAGGTCTGTGTATGCAGCGCTGTGTCCTACCAGGCCCTGTGTCTGTGTAGTTGAGTGATCAGCGCTGTTAGTGCAGGAATTGTTATTTCTCTGCATTGTATGTGACTGTGCTAGCGCTGCTGCCTGTAACTTTTCTTCTCTAAACTGTCAGCTTTATTACTGTCCCTGTTCTTCTGCTAAAGCCCTTGCGGTGCGGTGCTGCAGGGTGGTCTCTCGCCTATTTAATACTTAATTGGTGAGAGAGGTCACATACGTGGTGCCATCATGTCTGAAAGTGATTTTCCCCTCCGGCTACAGTGTACCACGTGCAAAGTACCGTTAGCGGAGGGGGAGGGTAGCGCGGAGGGCCTTTGCCGGCAGTGTTTGTCCATGGCGCGGCCTATTACGGTTACAGCACCGGTACAGGAGCCGCCCTGGGCTTGTTTCGCTCAGGCGTTAACAGCTTTAGTGGGCCAGTTAGCTCCGCAGCCCGCGTTTACTCCGATGGGTTTGTCCCAGCAGTCTGTGGTGTCGTCACCCATGCAGGGGTTCCCACGACAATTGGTGGTACCCCACAGTCTCCCTATTTCCCCGCTCCCGGGTTCTCAGGAGCCAGCGTGGGTTAACTCCCTGACGAGTTCTGTACAGCACTTGTCGGATGTGTTGCAAGGGGAGTCTGTGATGCGGCCTCATAAAAGGCCTGTGGCGTCTCTGTCCGCTCCTTATGAGGATGACGAAGGGACGTCTGATGATGGGGAGATTCTTGATCCTTACGATCAGGAACCTCTCCATACTAAGGACGCTGATGCTAAGTCCAAAGTATATATTCCTGGACTTATTCGGGCGGTCCGCACAGCCTTGGTGATTGAGGACGAAGTTCCCCCAGCGGCTAAATCTAAGTATGCCTTTTTCAAAGATGTGAAGGGCGATGCCACAGTCTTTCCTCTTTCGGGTCAGTTGGTGGACCATTTAGAGGAGGCGTGGAAACAACCTGGCAAAAGATACCAGCCGCAGAGACGCCTGGCGGTGGCTTATCCGTTTGCTCTGGTCACCGGTTTTCCGTCTCCCTCTGGTGAGAATGTGATTCTTGTATGTGTCCAGATCTTTGTTCTCTCTCTTCCTTCTCCTCCTCCGGCCTATGGCTTGGTAACTAACTGAGGTGCCTTGGCCCGGGGGCGGGGTATAGGAGGGGGACCTAGTGCATCCTGGGAGGCTGAAAGCTTAACTCTTTGGTGCCCTGTGACTGACGTCACACCTATACCCAAGGTATCCTGTGGAACCCTATGGACTTCGTAGAAATAGAGATAACAAGGGTAAGTTCTTACCATATCTCATATTATTGGCACCTCTTGCATTGCAACATGGTTGGTCCAGGTACACAGTTACTTGCTCTATCTTACTTTGTTCCCAAATCTGAATCAGGCTGACAAACGCTCAATTACTCACATTGGAGGGAAAATTTGCACCTAGCATAGGGCTGGTGCAAGCTTCGATGGTGCGACCAATGGTTGTGTCTAAACACGACCGGATTGAAAGCCATTCCAGCTGAGAGGCCACACAGGGGCACCACCGCAGCCGGGGCCTATGCTCTCCATGCCGCGTCCTTATATCTTGGCCCAGGGAGATAGCTCAGATGCAGCCAGAGCCAGGAGTTACTCTGCAAATGGCAATGTGGCAGCGTGAAGTCATAGGTAACATTGCCACATGTGGTTCCTATAGTGCCCAGTGAGTCACTGACACTGAAGCAAGCTGTAGTGCTGAGTGGCTGAGCCTGAGGACATTGATGAGGGCTGAGGGGTTGAGGACAGTGATAAGGGCTGAAGTGATGAGCAGAGGTCTGTGCTGAGAGGCTGAGATGATGAGGGACTGTGGACTGTGCTGAGGGGCTGTGGGCTGTTCTGAGAGGCTGAGGAGGGAGGACAGAGGGTGTTAAGAGTGTCAAGAGGGCTGGTGGCACATTTAAAGCCCTGCAGTCTAGTAGAGAGTTTGATATGTCAGGTTAGTGAGTTCCAAAGGAGGGAAGCAGCAAGAGAGAGGTCAAGGATGCAGGAGTGGGATGAGATCATTAGCACGGGGGCAAGGTGGCAGAGAAGAGCGGAGATGGCTAGTGGTAATGTAGACTGAAATTATGTAAGAAATGTAGGAGGTGCTGAGTGCTGGAATGGGAGGGGAGGAGCTTAATCTGGATTTTGTAGGGGAAAGAAAGCTAATGAAGCAGTTGAAGGAGAGTAGAGATCCAATCAGGTTCATAAGATAGGAATAGCACCAATATTATGGATAGGGGGAAATTTGGGAAAGTGAGGAGGTTACAGTACTGTAGTCCTGGCAGGAAATGAGAAATGCATCAATAAGAGATTTGGTAGTCTCTTGGTTGAGGAAGGTTCTGTTCCTGGAGATGTTGTGCAGTTGAAAGTACCAGGATTGTAAGTTGTGGGTGGTGAAGGTGAGGGAGGAGTTGAGGATGACATCCAGGCACTAGACTTGAGAGTCAGGAGAAGGGTTAATGTTAGCAACAAAAAAGGTGGGAAAAAAAAGGGATCCTGGAGGAAGGTAAGACAGTGCATTCAGGGCCTGATTCAGAGCCGGACGCTATTTGCGGACGGTCGTTCTAAAAAAGGGGCTGGATATTTAAATTGAACACTCGCTCTTTGCGGTGTGTTGACGCCTCTATGTCTGAGCGAGCGTTCGAAAAATGCGCATCACACGTCATCTCTGGTATTTATTAGATTAATCGGGAACATCGAAAGGCATCAGAACTGCTCGCAGTGGTTGTGGTAGGATTTTCTAACCGCAATCACTGCGAGCAGTTCAGGCTAAAAGACAACCAATATATAGTGCCCAATATACAGTGCCCCCAGTAGAGCCCCTTATGCAATGTCTCCAGTAGCAGTGCCTCTTATGCAATGTCCCTTGTAGTAGTGCCCCTTATGCAGTGCCCCCAGTTGTAATGCAATGCCCCCTGTTGTAGTGCCCCTCATGCAGTTCCCCAGAAGTGCCCCTTATACAGTGCCCCCAGTAGTGCCCAATATATAGTGCTTCTAGTAGTGCCCCTTATGCAGTGCCCTCAGTAGTGTCCAATATTTAGTGCCCCTAAAGCGATGCCCAATATATAGTGCCCCCAGTAGTGCCCAATATATAGTACACCCAGTAGTGCCCCTTATATAGTGCCCCCAGTAGTTCCCCTTATGCAGTGCCCAATATACAGTACCCCCAGTAGTGCACCTTATATAATGCCCCTTATGTAGTGCTCCTAGTAGTGTCCAATATATAGGGCCCCCAGTAGTTCCCATTATGCAGTGCCAAATATACAGTACCCCCAGTAGTGCACCTTATATAGCAACCAATATATAGTGCCCCCAGTAGTGCCCATTATACAGTGCCCCCAGTAGTGCCCCTTATGCAGTGCCTTCAGTAGTGTCCAACATTTAGTGCCCCTAAAGCGATGCTCAATATATAGTGCCCAATATATAGTACACCCAGTAGTGTCCCTTGTATAGTGCCCCCAGTAGTTCCCCTTATGCAGTGCCCAATATACAGTACCCCCAGTAGTGCACCTTATATAATGCCCCTCATGCAGTGCCCCTAGTAGTGTCCAATATATAGTATACCCAGTAGTGTCCCTTGTATAGTTCCCCAGTAGTTCCCCTTATGCAGTGCCCAATATACAGTACCCCCAGTAGTGCACCTTATATAATGCCCCTCATGCAGTGCCCCTAGTAGTGCCCAATATATAGGGCCCCCAGTAGTTCCCCTTATGCAGTGCCATATATACAATACCCCCAGTAGTGCACCTTATATAGTGCCCCCAGTAGTGCCCATTATACAGTGCCCCTTATATAGTGCCCCTTATGCAGTGCCCTCAGTAGTGTCCAATATTTAGTGCCCCTAAAGCGATGCGCAATATATAGTGCCCCAGTAGTGCCCAATATATAGTATACCCAGTAGTGTCCCTTGTATAGTGCCCCCAGTAGTTCCCCTTATGCAGTGCCCAATATACAGTACCCCCAGTAGTGCACCTTATATAATGCTCCTTATGCAGTGCTCCTAGTAGAGCCCAATATATAGGGCCCCCAGTAGATCCCCTTATGCAGTGCCAAATATACAGTACCCCCAGTAGTGCACCTTATATAGTGCCTAATATATAGTGCCCCCAGTAGTGCCCATTATATAGTGCCCCCAGTAGTGCCCCTTATATAGTGCCCCCTATGCAGTGCCCCCAGTAGTGTTCCTTATATAGTGTCCCCAGTTGTGCCCCTTATGCAGTGCCTCTAGTAGTGCCCAATATATAGTGCCCCCAGTAGTGCCCCTTATATAGTGCCCCAGAAGTGCCCCTTATGCAGTTCCCAATATATAGTGCTCCCATTAGTGCCCCTTATACAGTGCCCCTTATATAGTGCCCGTATGCATTGCCCCAAGTAGTGCCCCTTATGCAGTGCCCCCTGTAGTGCCTAATAAATAGTGCCTTCTATGCAGTGCCCAATATACAGTGCCCCCAGTAGTGCCCATTATGCAGTGCCCCTTATATAGTGCCCCTTGTGCAGTGCTCCCTGTAGTGCCTAATATATAGTGCCCATACAGTGCCCCCAGTAGTGCCCCTTATATAGTACCCGCTGCAGTGCCCAAAATACATTGCCCCCAGTAGTGCCCCTTATATAGTACCCTCTATGCAGTGCCCAAAATACATTGCCCCCAGTAGTGCCCCTTATATAGTGCCCCCAGTAGTGCCCCTTATATAGTGCCCCTTATATAGTTCTCCCTAGGCAATGGCCAATATACAGTGCCCCCAGTAGTGCCCCTATGCAGTGCCCCCAGTAGTGCCGAATATATAGTGCCCCTTATACAGCGCCCCCAGTAGCAGTGCCTTTGACATTAAAAAACACGCAGACACACACACAATATTATACTTACCGGAATCCCTGCTCCTGCGCCCGCCACTGTCTACTGCTCCCGTCCCGCTCGGCACTATGGGAGAGACGTCAGTGCGGGAGCCGAAAGGTGGAGCTCATAAGTGAGCTCTAGCCCGGCTCCAGCCCTGGGTGCAGCAGCCAATGAGAGTCTGTCTGATTCTCAATGGCTGCTACAAACGTATTTGTTGTAATGTGTAGTGCCGCGAACCGCACGTCCCCTGGTCTGCGGCGAGTGGCACCCCCCCCCCCATGTGCCCTGCTCGACACCCCCCCCCCCCCCCCCCACATTACTAACCTAGTTCTAGTCCTCCATGATCACTTAGTAAAATGTCTTGGTGAGTCATGATCAGGCTGAGAAGTTAGAAAAACCTGAGGGTCTCCGGGTTGACATTCTGACCTTTGTAATAATTATTTCCATGATGCAAATTTGACTGTATTTCATTGGATATCTATTTTTTATAGTGTTGTACATACAGTATACTGTAGATGAATTAGATTTTTGGTTGTTTTTGTGTATAAGGTAAGGATGGTTCTATATTTGTTTTTTTTGTGCATTTCTTTTTATTCATATTTGCAAACATTACTTTATATAAAGTTCTTAAAAATAAACCGAGTTGGCCAAACTGACCGTAGAGATACAAACTATAAACACAGTTACAAGATACTTGATAAATCAAGACAAGACAAAACTATTCTCTGATTTACAGATAGGGAAATTATTATCCCAAATTAATAACGCTTATTTTACTGTAATAAGACGAAAAAATGCATCTTAGAAAATGGTTACAAAGACGATTCTCGGGAACATAATGAAATATCACTCTGGGATAACCTTGGCTTCTTCACGGGACTGCTATTCATTTGCCATTTACTGGCTTTCCCTGTCAGAGTATTTTTGCATAAGCAATGTTTCCTTTGTTACACACAAGTTACTGTTTTAATACACTTCCATTCATTATGTGGATATAACAAAATATAACAATAGATTTATAAATTGCTGCCTGTGTCATGTATTTACAGATGGCGAGCCGGTCGCGCAATGTCACAGTGGGATATTCTGTCGCAGTGAATTTCTCCGTTTACATTCCTTCAGCCATTGTAGATATTCTTACAAGAAATGATGTCTTTAATGTACTTGACCTTAAGTATCGTATATCGAGCCTACAGTCTGTGCCAGTAATTGCTGAAACATGGGAGCTGGTACCAAACAGTTTTAAGCTAAAAACAGGCAAGTACACGTGTGTAAATGAGGCACAGCATTTTACTGTACATGCCACACCAATCATTATTCCTATAGTCATGCTTGGACTTGGACTGATACAAAATTGGCCTGTCTTACTACCATATTTCTAAATGTAAATCTCATATGACAATAAGAGAAATTATATATATATATATATATTAGGGATGTGCAGGCTCGGATAGGTTCGAGTTTGCACGTGGAGTTCGGATTTTTCCCTCCAAAAAAACGGAACTCAGAACGAGGCAAAACGTCATCTTACATGGACGAACATCATCATTCCTGGACAAAAGACCAGGAATGATGATGTTCGTCCATGTAAGATGACGTTTTGCCTCGTTCTGAGTTCCGTTTTTTTGGAGGGAAAAATCCGAACTCCACGTGCAAACTCGAACCTATCCGAGCCTGCACATCCCTAATATATATATATATATATAAAATCCAAGAATAGAGCGGCACACACACTCCAATGTATCCAACACCTGGGGTGCAAACCTCAGTGCTTCAGCAAAAAAACTTTTTGAGGCAGCACAATAATAATCCTTGTAAAAAAATTTGAGAGCACTCACCAGGACTTCTGCTTAAAGCGTAGATTTATTCATTACATTACAAAAAGGTCGACGTTTCGGTCATACTAAGTGACCTTCCTCAGGACATAGGACATAGAGACCCAGACTGCTGTCTTGTCTTGTGTCTGGGTCTCTATGTCCTGAGGAAGGTCTTTTGAAAAATACCAAATTAGGAAACCTGGAATAATAATAATGGTGGCAGACAGAACATGGTTAGTAGTACTCACATTAATATAGGTGCAATGTAAATTTGCCAAGTAGGAGCATAGCTTAGAAGGGAGCTTCCTATAGGTGTCCCCACTCCAGTGATCGCTGCTTGGGGCAGTAATTGCAGTAATAAGCTGTGCACCCTGTGGAATCTCACTCTAGCACATGTATTCTGTCAATTTAAGTTAAATGATCATAATATATACTAATATCTCCTCTATTGACTAATAACAATGATTCAAAGGAGATAAAAGTCAGATCCTAGGTGCTATACATAAATAAACAGTGCCAAAGGACCTACCCCTTAATGTCAGATCGTGTATCCCCGCAGGCTGGCCATACATTACTGGCACAGTTCAGTACAGGGAGGGGGGGGCGCTACGACATGCACTTTCTCGGGCGCCATGGTTCCACGCTACTCATCTATATATAGATATATATTTTTTTTTTTATTTTTTTTTTTCCAATCGTCTTTTGGCGTCAAAATACTTATTTTTTTTGGTAAAATGTTTAATCTATCTACTTGTGTGGAGATTTCACCCAACATGCACCACTTCATTTTGTAATGATAACAATACTGCAGTCTGGGCTTTTTTTTGCAGAAAAATGTATATATAATTATATATGCTGGCCCATAATCATTTTATCAGTTAAGTAATGGCATTAAAAACCTGTCACCTGAATCCTGTTTGCATTGGGGACACCATTTTATTCAGGGCTATGAGTATGTACTGTTCTGTCTTCCATTCTCCTCCCAACCACACAGCTGGAGAAGAGCTAAAGAGGGAGTGAGGAAAGGGTAGCCTGATAACTTAACTGGGAAGAAAAATTGGACTCACAGCATGGAGGGCTAGCTCCTTGGCCTGCTCCATCTACACAACATACTATGGGATCTATTTACTAAGCATTGTTAGGAGACAGAGTGAAAAGTGATAAGGTGCCAGCCAATCAGCTCCCAACTGTCATCTCACAGGCTGTGTTTGAAAAATGACAGTTAGGAGCTGATTGGCTGGCACCTTATCACTTTTCCCTCTGTCTCCTAACACTGCTTAGTAAATAGACCCCATAGTTCTGAAGAAATTTTGCCTGGGAGAAAACAGGGCACTGTAAAATGCTCTCTCTGGTATATTTGCCAACTGTATTAATATGTAGTTAAAAAAAATATACTGCTACCATATTTATTTTGGGCCTCCCATGATACTCTGCTAAAAGTAGAGAAATATTCATATAGTCAAATGTGTTAGACTGCATTATAAAGTAAGTATATAAAGATATATAGAAGTGGCACCTGAGAGGAATCTTTATAAAGCATACATCGCAGACCTGTACTGGAATACATAGGCCTCAAGCCTAAGACTGGAGTTTTCACTTAATTAGCCGTATGATCGTTTACAGTGTCATCTGACAAATGTTTTGTGGCAATTTTCTCTGGTTTATTTTCAGAATCACTGAAGCTGGAAACATGCATTTTGCTTGGCAGTCGATTCCAAGAAAGATGGCATACATTTGTATGGATAGAGATCAGAGAACACTTCACTTACACATAGTGGAATCAGCCATTTTGTGAGGTGAACCAACAGCCATTACTCCGTGCTGCCACTCCTTTCTATTGATAGGCAGTCCTTGTCATGAATATTGGCCAAGAAAATGGCTGCCCCCACAATGTGTAGCTGTCTGGTTGACTTTACTGTGGACCTGCCATGTTTTTTTCAAACAGTTGGACACATTCAGATAGGTTTTGTAAATACATCACATAATTTACTGTATAACAAACCAGTGACAACAGGTAAAAATGAAAATGTTATTTATTTACATACTGTACTTGCATTTCTTTGATATCATCAGACTGCAACTCTCAAAGATAAACTTTCTTTTTTGCATATGTGTGTTGGTTTTGACAGTGCTGAAGTTGATGGGGACAGGTGGTAATGTTCATACTTGTGTCTATGCTCGGGCCATGGAACAAAGGTTACAGACGGCTTTCGAGAAGGCTGAGATCACCACTGTGGGTATGAGCCGTAACAGCCTCTCAGTCCAGGTAGGACACAGGATATAACTGCCATGCAGCTTTGCTATGTACCCTTAAGGTGCCTACACACTAGACCAGGGGTAGTCAAGCCTGGTCCTCAAGAGATACCAACAGTGCATATTTTCCAGGTCTCCTCACAGAATTGCAAGTAAAATAATTAGCTCCACCTGTGGATCTTTTCAAATGGGTCAGTGAGTAATGAATACACCTGTGCACTTGCTAGGTGGTCTGGAAAACAGGAACTCGAGGACCGAGGTTGGCTACCCCTGCACTAGACGATGTGCTCACGATGCGATATCGTGAGCTATTTCCCTTGAACTCTCCCAGGCTCTCCAGGACACGATATGGTGCTAAAAAGTGTCCAATCTGACTTAAGATCTATCGTGCACAAAATCTATCTATTGCACAGAATCGTGTACGAGATTGGCAAATCTTGCCTTAAGTAGGCAAGATCTGAAGATGTGATGTATGACCAGCGGGTATGCGCTTCGTGATCGTGAGTGGACAATCACGATTTGGACATATTTTACATGATTTGTCGTTCCGATGTCTCAAAATCGGGCAAATCGTATAAAATATCGTCTAGTGTGTAGGCACCTTTACATGATCTCCTCCACATACCAGCCTAATCTTGTAGACATCTAACTGGCCAATTACCCCCTGGCTGATATTTATCTGCTCCTAAAATTATCACTGACTCTTTTATGGAATTGGCCTTGGCTTAGTTAGAAAATCCATATAAAAAATATTGTTTTGTATCAATTAATTTAGTATATGTTGTTATCTAAAACAAAAAATGAGACTGAAATTTTGGTTCAGATAAATATCTGCTGGATGAAGGATGAAAAGGATAGTACTATTTTTTTCGAGGAAATTACTGTTCCACGTAAATTGGGGGTACGTTAAAATGGGTGCAAGTATATTTTCGTGTCATAAAAATCGCAATTTTAAAAACAAGTAAAAAAAACACCTGCTGCAACCGTGTGCAATGTTTAAAACACTTGACGCATTAATACCGAACCCCGAAAATATCAGACCCAATACATTAAAACCATTTTCAGTGGGGTTTTTTTTTCACCCAAAATTTGCGTGGTCGATTTTTGACAAAATATGCAACTTACAAAATGTTTTTTTGGGGTAATTTATCGTTAGGGGGGTGTCCCAAGAGTTCTGAAAGAAATCCCCACATTTTTAGGCAAAAATAGGGATTTTGCATTTTTTTTTCTCCTGGTCTGGGATGGAAAATTCTCCAGTTTTTTTTCTCCATTTTCGCCTGTTTGCCATTTTCGCCAGTTCTTTGGCAAAAATCGGCAGTTTTCGCAAATTTCTTTCCCGAAAATCGTCCGATTTGGCTAATGGTGAAAAAAAACGACAGTTTTCGCCGCTAACTGAATACAGTGTGTTCTCATTTTAACATAAAGCCACAACATTGCTATTTAGGGGGGAACTATTGCCATGGCAGGGGGTGCAACGGTATGGGGTCTAGAGGTGGCAGGTTGCCCAATGCATCACTGCAATCCACTTTGCACATGCTCAAAATAGTTGAACTGGAGCTTATAGAGGAGATGGACACATCTGCTAATGTTTGGCTTTGAGGTATCATGGGTTACTGCAGAGTTGAACGCTAGCTTGAAGACAGAACTTGCGTGTTGTCGCACTGCGCATGCTCCGAAGCTGAGCGTACACAAGCATGGGCATTGCTAAGTCGTATGCAACTCAGCTGCACCTCCACTTATGGGAAGTATTTAGGTGGCTGCTTGTTTGTAAGTTCAGAAAGGGGTTAAGTTTAGCCTCTAAATGGAAAACGAATTCCTCCTGACTCATCCTAAGTGGATTCATTGAACCAAACAGCCTCATAATATAGAATTTATGGAGTTACATAATTCGTAGTAAAGAATTACACAGCCTTACCGTTCTTACTGTAAAGAACCCTTTCCTATTCTTGTGGTGGGACCTCCTTTCTTCTCTTAGTAATGGATGACCTCTTGAGTTTTGTCCTTGGTACAAAAAGTTTTAGATAAATATTAATTTGAACCTAAGATATATTAAGAAATTTTAATCAGGTCACCACTAAGATGTTTTTTGGTTTTTTTGCCAAAATATACACTCCTGATTTTTAACTTTATCATTTAAATCTTCCTTTCTTTTTATTAATGAGGTTTCCTGCCTCTAAACCCCTTAATTCTCCTATATACTTCATAGGGCAATGTACCGAAAATTGTACCCCATACGTGGTCTAACTGAAGACGCATACACACTACATGATGTGTGTATGCGGCGATATCGTCATCGGCGTGCCCGGCGGGGGTGCCGGCATCAGCAAGTGTATATACACTTGCCGATGACGTTCAGCGACGGATTACGGCAGGGGGGCCGAGTGAGGCCATGCTGTATTCAGCAGCATGACATCCCTTACGATATAGCCAATTGGGGATATCCTAAAGGATCAGCGGGAGCGCGCATCGCTGGACATTTTTCGCGTACACACAGGCCGATAGTGTGAACGATATTGTTAACGTTCAATCGTTCCAAATATCGGCAAGTGTGTACGTGGCTTAATGATCTGCAAATTTCTCACTCGTATTTATTACCTTTGAGCTCCGGTGATTGCAAGCCCGGAGAAGCCCACTTTCAATGTTCGTGGACAGTGGAAACCCGCCATATTAAATAGAGGGACATTTTCCCAGTAACACCTATGATGCTTTATAATATCTCAAAATGTAATCGAGTTGTAATACTCCCAAATAGTTTCAATGTATAAAAGATTACATGTTGAGATGATAACTGTGTTACGAGTATAAGTAATTTTTTAGCTTTTGCTATTACTGTACACAGGGCCGGATTATAGACTGGGAGGTCGGGGCGGTTGCCCAGGGGCCCCCTTATTATACCAAGCATTACCCTGAACCGGGCCACTCTGGACCCTGCATGGCCGGGCCATTTTGGCTTTTGACTTAAGCCTGACGGAGGAAGCTTTGTCTCTGCCTCTGCATTGGGTGGCCCGGCCGTGGCTGACGATCAAAACCCCGCCCCTTCACTGACATAATGCCGTGATTTACGGGTGTATGGGTAGGGGTGGGGCCTAATGGCATGACATGAAACTGAAACACAAAAAAGAAGATTCCCTCCAGCACACTGCAGCAATATTAGCAAAAATACTTGAATCCTAAATGATAATAGAAGGTATTGGTTGCATACATTTGCAAATATATGATTAAGCGCCGGGCCAGCGTCAACGCTCCTCTATACCGGCGTACCTAACATTAAGGGGTTCATGTCCGAGGTGCAGAGCAACCCATAAGAACCCAGCCAAGGACCACTCCCAACTGAAACTGAAACAGGTAGTGTGACGCTACTAGTGTCAATGTGTGTGGCCTTGTGTGTGCTCATGCTCTCTCACTCTGTCTCTCTTCCTCTCCCTCCCTCTCTTTCTCCCTCCTCTCCCCCCTCTATCTTTCCCTCACTCTCTCACTCTTTCCCTCTCTCTCACGCTTTCCCTCACTACCTCCCTCTCCCCGGGGGTCATGGCTATTTTATTGGTAGGGGTCCCCACAACTTAGTTGCCCTGGGACCTCCACAAGCCTTAATCCAGCCCTGACTGTGCCTACACAAATGACTGAGGGACTCATTCAGACCCGCTCGCAAGCACCTATGTGCTCGCAAGCGGGTCGATGTTGTGGCCCTGTGCACGCGCAGCGGGCGCACTGCACGTGCGCAAGCCCCGGAGCGAGAAATAAATTCTCTCGCTCTGGGGCTCACTACAAAAGGGGCGGCTGTCGATGGTGATCGACAGCTCGCACCGTTTTGTAGGCGGGGTGGGGGGCTGGCTGGCCAAATGGAGGCGTTCCCGACGGAAAGCCTGCCGTTTGGGGGTGGCCCCACTGACATCACTCATGATGTCAGTGGTGAGCTTCCGGCTCTAATAGAGCCGAAAGCTTACTGGGGCTTGCGGTAGACGAGACCCTACCACAAGGGTCTCGTTGCAAGCCCCGATGGTCGCGATGGTCTTGACCATCACGACCATCCACCTGGCCGCTCACTAAAGCTGTGGGTGGTCACCCACAGCCTAGCGAGCGGCTAGGAGGCCGGCTCTGAACATAGAAGCGGCCGCCCTCATTCATAGCGAGTGCTCGCATTTTGCGAGCGGCTCTGAATGAGGTCCTGAGTGTGCAATCTGATGAGATATTACAACGCATCATAGGTGTTACTGGGAATATTTCCCTCTATTTAATATGATTTTAGTATGCATATGATATTTAATGTATTGTAGAAAACTTTTTTTCATATAAACACCGGTTCATCTGTATTTGTTTTGTTTTTGTTAGAATCTAATAAAAGTTAAGTTTTAATCTTTAATTTTCTTTAAGAGTGGCCCCAAACAAGAGTCTCCTTTTCTCCTTTTGAATTGTATAAGTTTTAGTCATTCTAATTAAATTATAGGTCCCTGTCCCAGAGAGTAAGGTCGAAGGGGCATATTTACAAAGCGCATTATACTTTCAACTAAATATTAATGCGGCTTTAAATCTTGAGCTGAAACCTGCCAAGAAGCTGCAGCATTGTAAATTTACCCCCCAAATGTTTTGTTTTTTGGGTTACCTGCTATCAAGTTCATAGGTCATCAACATAAGAGAAGAGGCATCTCACCTTAGTGCATAGTATTTATTTCCACATATTGTTTAGTTTACATTCAAATACTTGCACCTATCAAATGTATTTATTACCACTGAAACTGCCCTCACGAAAGTTAGCAATGACCTCCTTGCTGCCAAATCCAAGGGCCACTACTCTCTGCTCATTCTCCTTGACCTCTCTGCTGCATTTGACACTGTAGACCACCCTCTCCTCCTGCAAATCCTTCACTCTCTTGGTTTACGTAGTACTGCCCTCTCCTGGCTTTCCTTCTACCTCCTTGATCGTTCCTTCTCTGTGTCCTCTCATGATTCCTCTCCCCCCACTTCCACTAACAGTAGGAGTTCCCCAAGTTTCTGTTCTTGGACCTCTCCTTTTCTCCCTATACACATCCTCTTTAGGTGAACTCATTAACTCCTTTGATCTCCAATATCACCTCTATGCTGATGATACTCAAATTTACCTTTCCATCCCTGAGCTCTCCCCCTCGCTCCTTACCCGTATCTCCAATTGTCTCTCTGCTGCCTCTTCATGGATGTCCCATGTCTAAGACTGAGCTGATCATCTTCTAACCCTCTTCCACTACCTCACTTCGCACAATTTCATTATCTATTGATGGCACAACTATCTCCTCTAGCCCCAAAGTGCGCTTCCTTGGAGTTATCCTAGACTCCTCCCTCTCCTTTAAACCACACATTCAGCACCTCTCGCAGTCCTGCCGTCTCCACCTAAAAAATATCTCCAGGATTAGACCCTTCCTCACCCAGGATGCCACTAAAACCCTCATCCGCTCACTGGTCATCTCCAGATTGGACTACTGCAACCTTCTCCTAGCTGGCCTCCCAGTCTCTCACCTCTCTCCACTACAATCAGTTCTCAATGCTGCTGCTCGGCTCATCTTCCTCTCCAGACGTTCTACATCTGCTTCCCCTCTCCTTCAAGCCCTACACTGGCTCCCCTTCCCCTTCAGATGCCAATTCAAGGTTCTTACACTCGCCTACAAAGCCCTCACCAAATCCTCTCCCACATACATTTCTGACCTTCTCTCCCCTCACACTCACGCCCGTCCACCTCGCTCATCTAATGCATGTCGCCTCTCTTGTTAACTGATTACTTCCTCCCACTCCCGCATCCAAGATTTTGCCCGTGTTGCTCCCTACCTTTGGAATGCTCTCCCTCTCCCTATCAGACTCTCCACCTCTCTTCAAATCTTCAAACGGGCTCTCAAGACCCACTACTTCATCAAGGCCTTCCAGCTCTCATCCTAACCCACCTCATGCTCTTTCCTCACTATCTTCCCCTTCTGTGTCACGCCTGTCTGTCTGCCCTCCCCTTTAGTATATAAGCTCTCACGAGCAGGGACCTCTTCCCTCATGTGCTTCTCGTCACATTTTCTTCTACTCTTTACTCCCCATAAGGGCACCTAACACGTGACTGCAAACTTCCGGCTGCTTATTGTGAGTGTTTAATCGCTATTGCAGCAATGTATATATGTGTCCTTGTCCTGCACTGTAATGTACTGTAAGTTACTTGTTTCTTGATCACTTGTTAGTTCTATGTACTATGTAAGGCGCTGCGGAACACTTGTGGCGCCATATAAATAAAGGATAATAATAATAATTACCAGTTATTTATATAGTGCACACATATTCCGCAGCACTTACAAAGAATACTTGACCATTCATGCGCTAGTGAAGCTTACAATCTATATTCCCTGCCACATTCCCTGTACACACATACTCACTAGGGTTCATTTTAGTGAGGAGCCAATTAACCTGCCAATATATTTTTGGATTTTGGGAGGAAACTGGAGCACCCGGAGGAAACCCACGCTAAACTAATTTTCTTGAAAGATTTTGAAAATAATGCTATAATGAACCTTTGTTATTGAATAACATTAATTTAACGATGTCAAATATGAAGTTGCGTGCTACAACATGTTTTCACGTATTTGTTTCCTTTTTCTATCTATCATTGAAAATGAATTGCATGGAAAACAACTCTTTCCTGTATATGATATAGGCATTAACAGCTCAAATGAAAATCATATCATATCTACCCTCTGTATGATAGATAAGCATTCACTCTCTTATGTTTATGCTGGAAAATCTTCAAACTTGTCGCTAAATAGCCTTAATGCCAGTGTGGGATTGTTGGCAGTGTACTGGTACTTGATGGGGCTGCAGCTGTTAAGATCTGCGTCATAATACATGATTATACCATTTGCAGGTGCAGCGGGCAGCGGGACAGTAACTTAAAGCGCAAACCTAAAATACACACAGAGTCACTTAACCCATTTATTTCCCAGATTAGAGTCAATCATTTACCTTTTTGTGAAGTAGAAAGTCAACATATAATCCAGTATAATTTAACAATTCTGTACTGTACTATATAAGGCCATAGGGCCTGATTAATTAAGGATCGCTATTGCGATTGCAGCTCCGCAATCGCACGCAGTTCTGCTGCAAAAATATGCTAATGATTGTAATCGCAATGCCGTCGCACTGCCAGCATAGAGACGCCCACTGCCTCCCACTACCGATATCTCACACCTTGCAAACCATCACAAACATCGGTAACATCGGGTACCATCGGCCCCTCACGCAGAATTATGGCAGCCCTGACCTTACTTAAAAACTGCTATCCTCATTGCACACAGTAAGTACTCAAGCTGCATATGCAATCGCACTGGCTAATTTATGCACGCCAATGTAACAGCGGTCAAATGGACAGACACGCCTATGTTTCTCCGACCACTCCCCTGTCACCACCCCCAAACGCTCACTGCCTGTCACTCACTCTGCGATGGCTCTCCGTGGTCTGTGTGATCGCAATGCGATCGCAGTGGTGGCTTCGTGCACGCACACTGCGATGCATAGTATGCAACAATCGGCCATCTGCGTACACTTTAGCAATAGCGATCCTTAATGAATCAGGCCCATAATTTGTTATTTTGCGTTGAAACCATTATTCATCTACATGAAGATCACAGACATTTAGAATGGAAGCTATACCCTGAAATCTGATGGATGACGAAACCTATTCTTAAAGCTGCATACACAGGTAACGATTTTTTGAACGATTTAACTATAACGACGTCGTTATCATTCAATCGTTCATTAAATTGTTCATTTTCTGAGTTATAACGATGAACGATCCCGTTTGTATTTTGTAGTTCATCGTCCATTTCTGACTGACCAACTTAATGATTTTCATTAAGGGAAGGAACATTTTTCGTTCATCGTTGAAAAAATCGTTCCAAAAATCGTTCATTACACTTCAAAAAATCGTTCACTTTTTCAAAGGAAAAACTGAATGGAAATCGTTAACGAAAATCGTTCACTAACAAAATCGTTACATGTGTATGCACCTAAAATATTCAGCCAAATATTGAAATACATAAAAAAGGCTAATTTGCATATTTAGATTAAGCATAAAAAGCCTAAATGACAAAAGTTAATTTATAGTGCTGTAAAGCAATAATTACACATCCTTAAAAAAAAAGAAATAGAAAAATGATTTAGTTGCCAAGAGTATTTGAATGAATTTCAAAAATAAAACGTTTTTTTTCTAAATTGGCTCTAGTTCTTGACATAATAGATACCCTCAATAAGGAACTTAGGGCCTGATTCAGAGCTGAACGCTCTGACCGGAGCACTCGCAGCTATAGTGAGCGTCCATGATGATGGTTGCGGTGGTCCTGACCATCGCGACAATCGGGCTTGCGACGGAGACCCTGCGGTAGGGTCTCGCTGCCGCAAGCCCAGGAGTGATTTTGGCTCTATCAGAGCCACTAGTGACACTAGTGATGTCAGTGGGGCCGGCTCCAGACGGTAGGCGTTCCCATTGGAACGCCTCCGTCTGGCAGGCACGCCCCCGGCACGCCCACCAAAGGGGGCGTGGTGTCAATCAACATCGACAGCACGCCCCCTTTGGTGCGAGACCCGGAGTGACAGCTTGGCTGTCGCAGTCCGGGTCTCGCGCATGCGCACGACGGAGCATGCGCAGTGGAGGAACATCGACCCGTTTGCGAGCGTCCTTTGCTCGCAAACGGGTCTGAATGACCCCCTTAGCCATAACGCATGCATATGGGAAGATATGGGAACATTCTAGAAGATGAGACACATAAATATTCTAAGTGTTCTCACTGCGATCGTTCTAGAATATTCCCCCTCCTAAGTGATCGGCCACCCAACCAGCAGTCAGTTGACAGTTGTCTATTGTGTTTTTCTTGTTTCTCGTCCGTGTATCTCAAAAATGATAGCCAATCTTTCAAAACCGACATCCTATTCGGAATCATCACCACAAAGTTAACCCCAAATCACTCTGATGTGATTTGCAATAAAATGTGTGTTGATCAGTGTTATATGTTTAACTCACAATATTTGCATATGGGCTATTTGTACCTTAAAAAACAAGTAATGTAATTATCTGTTCATGATTAATATTATCATTATTATCTATTATCTATTAAGGAGCTACTGTTTGTGCCGTTTATGGAACATACAGAATAATTACATTGTACATGGGAGTTCAAACAGGGAAGTTATATATACATACAGATGTACACAATAACATATTTATAACTTGCAGATTTCATAACTATGTGGAGAAAACAGAAGGAGAGAGGGCCCTGCTCACAAGAGCTTACATTCTAGAGCAGTGGTTCTGTACTCCAGTCCGCAAGTACTTATACAGTAACAGTTCATGTTTTGTAAGTTTCTTGATCATACACTGGTGAGATCATCTATTTTTTTTCTACTTCAGTAATTATCTCACTTTCTTCCACAGACAGATATCCTGAAAATATGAGCTGCCGGGAGTACCTGAGGACTGGAGTTGAGAACCACTGTTCTAGAGAATTCTAGAGCATTATAATCTAACAACAAGATTAAGGGTCTATTTATCAAGCAGTGAAAAGTGTGGAGAAGTGAGGAGAAGTTGCCCGTAGCAACCAATCAGCTTTGAAGTAGCATTTATCAAGTACAGTTTATAAAATAATAGGTAGGAGCTGATTGGTTGTTATGGGCAACTGCTCCACGGGTCCACTTCTCCACACTTTTGACTGCTTGATAAATTGACCCCTGTGGGACATATTTATTAACAGTTTTGCTGTATAGCTTGGCACCGATAGGTAACGCCATCTGTAAATGACATTAGCCCCGGTAGCCTATGGGCTACACTTACACTTATTTTTTGTGAGAGAGAGCCGATGCGCGATCCGAACCAGAAAGTAAAATGGCCGCTAATCTCGTCGCAGCTGCGTCTTTGTATGCAGCGGTACTGCAAAAATTATGCCAATGCAGCCTCTGGGATGTTTACAGAGATGCCCACCTGCGGCTCTAATCCGCCACATAATACTGGTCACATCACCGAACTTCTGTGAAATCCTACGGTTGCTCAGAATGTCCGTTGCAGCAAATCTGCCGGGGCCATTGAAACTGCGCAGTACAAAACATTGGTATAGTGCCCACCTCTGTTTCATGCCCTGTGTACCTGGGCAAACCATGTTGCAATAGAAGGGATGCAAATACTGTACATTTATTGTTTCTGCATGCAGGGTAAATACTGTCTGCTTTTGCATGTACTGAGCAGCTTTATTTTTACACAGAAATATAACAAACATCGATGGTCAGGGGCTGACGGTCAATTATATACCTATTAATAGTGAAGGGCCGATGGTTTCCCACCAGACGATTTTACAGTGATGATATGCCGTCCTTCAGGGCTGTTAGCACCCGCTCCCTCTCCCTCTCAGCACCCCGGCCGTGCTGCAATGTTTAGTAATAATGTTAAAGAGAATCAATGTTTTTAAGACTCTTTGTGATTGGCTCCCGGGTTCATGACATGGCCAGCCCAGAGGTGGAGCTTTGTTCATCGATGTTCAAAATAAATCAACATTTTCCCACCAATTACCTGCCATCGATGTTGCCAACGGAGGAGATCATTAATGGCGACCTCTTCGATATCCTTCAAATAACCTTCATTTTTATTTTTTTTAATAGATTTTGAGCACATCGGTAGTTAATCAGGTTCTAACCCTGATATATACCGTGAAGAACAACAGCCAGCCATTAAATGGAACCACAGCTAGCAGCCTCCTTAATGTCCTGTCTGGGGAGGTGGTTGGGTACTACCTGGGAGACCCTCCCTTAATTATTGCAGAACGTAAGTATTTGCATTTCATGAATGTCACGTTATGATGCATTTAGCGGTAGTCAGAAATACTTTATTGGATAATCCAAGGCTTTGATATAATAAATGTACTAGGTCCACCAATTTGTTGCTTGGCATAGTTCTCCTCACTTCTTGTTTGTTGACTACATCATAACTCGGTAATAAACAGTATAAGGGGAAAAAATAAATAACAATGTACTGCAGTGCTTTTCACAGTAACATAAGAAAGAACTTTATTTTATTCAGAGGTAAACCTATAGGTATTAGGGATGTGAAGGATCAGATTAGTTTGGATTTGCACGCCAGGTTTGGATTTTTCCCTTCAAAAATCGGGTCTCAGAAAGAGGCAAAACGTCATCTTTCATGGACAAACATCATCGTTTGTCCATGAAAGATGACGTTTTGCCTCTTTCTGAGACCTGATTTTTGGAGGGAAAAATCAGAACCCGGCGTGCAAATCCAAATTAATCCGAGCCTGCACATCCCTAATAGGTATATTATGTTTTTCAAATATAACTGATCAATCTATTGAATAGTCTAATGCTGGGTACACACTGGACGATATATCGTCCGTATAGCCGACAAACAATATTTTGTCCAGACCGCTGGCCGCTGTGTGCACACGATATATATCTGTGAACCTAGTCATTCACAGATAAATCGCGACGGCACTGCAGATGCTATATATCTGAACTATATATATCAGGCATATCTGGCTGTGTGTACGGGCCAACGACCAACCAACCCATATGCTGGGCACAGGAACCAGGAAAATGATGTCACAACTGGTTACTGCGGCCAGGCATATCGATCGGTGTACTGGTAAGTGCGTATGCACAGCAGCATACTTACCAAATCTGTCGGTCGACCAGTAATAAAATACAAAACTAAAATACAAAGCGATGGCACTTATAGGGGTCTATTTACTAAGCTGCGTTAGGAGATAAAGTGAATGTTGATAAGGTACCAGCCAATCAGCTCCTAACTGCCATGTCACAGGCTGTGTTTGAAAAATGGCTGGTACCTTATCACTGTTCACTTTATCGCCTAATACAGCTTAGTAAATAGACCCCATAGTGTCTTTGTATTTTCCTAAATAGTGTTACAATATAAAGCAAATACTGTATAATGATGGCTCTGTGACCCACCCCTCGTATGACACAAATATACAGCAGACACAGAGACAGACAGAAACAGAAGGGTCTATTCATGTAGAACATGAAGTGGCTACTAAAAGATATCACTATATATCGCCTCACATCGATGTGATATATAGTGAAGTTTATTAGCCATTCATGTACAGTTACCTGTCCGACGTCTTCTTGTGGTGTCCGTCCCATCCGTGATCCCTGGACGCAGGGAGAAGTCAGACATATCAGGAGCCCGACTTACCTGCTCCTCACTGCGCTTGTGCCGGCGTCCGAGAGCAGCAGGTCAGGCCAGACCTGCTGCAAAGGACGCTGGGAAAAGGGGACGTAGCCAGAGCCGGGTGCCGGGCAGACAGCAGGGTTGTATGCAACTTCCCTGCTCTGTCCGGCTTGTGGTACAGATAACACAATCCTCAGATGGCGAATCTGTACCGCAGGAGAGGAATGGAGAGCAGAGCTTTCCGTTCCTTCATGAATGGCACTAACCATACAATAGCAGATGCATGCATGGAGCGGGGGATCCGCTGGAGAAGAAATACACTTCTCCACGGTAAACTTGCTCCATGAATAAGCATAGAAAAAGCCTGATTTCAGCTAAACAGGGCTCTTCTCTACTTCAGGAATAGACCCCATAGACAGATATAGAACAGAGGGCCTGATTCAGACCCGCTCACGAGCGCTATGCGCTCGCAAGCGGGTCAATGGTGGCCCAGTGCGCATGCGCGAGACCCAGATAGCGATGGGCAAGCTGACGCTCCGGGTCTCGTACCAAAGGGGGTGTGCTGTCGATGTTGAGTGAAAGCATGCCCCCTTTGGTGGGCGGGCCGGGGGCATGGCTCTCCAGACGGAGGCGTTCCCATGGGAACGCCTACCGTCTGGGGCCGGCCCCACTGACATCACAAGTGATGTCAGTGGGAGTGCTTTCGGCTCTGTTTGAGCCGAAAGCACTCTGGGGCGTGCGGCCACGAGACCCTACCACAAGGGTCTCGTCGCAAGCCCGATGGTCGCGATGGTCTTGACCATCGCGACCATCATCATGGCCGCTCGCTATAGCTGTGGGTGGTTACCCACAGCTATGCGAGCGGCCAGGAGGCCGCTCAAAAAAAACAGAGGGCTGGCCCTGATTCAGAGCGAGCGCTCTGTCAGAGTGTCCGGCTCTGAATCAGGCCCAGAGACTGAGAATATCTATGAAGATTTCTTTATCTACCAGTAAAGTACCTGCCTGTGGTATATTAGAACTCCAGGCTTGTTCATTGTGCTGAGGGGAATGAAGTTTTGCTAAGCCATTACCTTCAAATGAATTAAGTATAATTGACTGAGTGATACAAGGGGCAAACATTTTACTGGAGACCAATGCAAATAACTCAGCCACTATTAATTTATTATTGGAGATGAATTCCAGTTCACTTCGATCTCTCTCTCTCTCTCTATACATACTGTATATACAAATGTTATCCCAAATTAGATGGTTTCTTGGAGAATCACTAGTAGCTCACTACGAACCATACCAAGAATGTGTTATATCAATTACATACAATTAGTGCAGCCTCTCCATTCTGTGTTTATTACCCCAAATCCCTGGAGAGAATACAGATCTCCAAAGAGAAAGATACACTTTTATGTATAATTTAGATACCAATGATTCAGGGCCTGCTTTTTTAACCTTACGTTGTTTTTTTATGTTTATTTCTAGCCTTAGAGTATCTGATTATTGATACCTCAGATGCAACAATGAACTACTGGGTGACCACAGGTAATTTAAATTTATTAAGTGTATTTATGTTCAGATTATATTTATTAATAAATTTATTTATTATCAAAATTAATCTCTTCATTTAATTGATCGTGTCAGTTGAGGTAGTCGGGCCACAGACAGGAATGTGATGTTGGGTCTCCTGGAACAGCGGACTCATCAGTACAAGGCTTACCATTCTGTGCCACTCAGTTTGCAGGGGCCACAATTCCAATGGCTGGTGCAGAGACCCATTTAATTATTGGCCTTTTACCCATGGTATATGTACTAGTGATCAGAGGCCCAGTTATATGCATTCTGCAAAACTGGGGACACCGTAGCAAGCAGCAGGCGAGGTGGGTGAGACTAGAATGTAGCATAGATATATCATTGCAGCTACAGTTCAACTGCAGATGACTTGTTAGCAGTGGGGGCCATGATCCATGCATAGACAGCATCATATAGCTGTCTCCCATGCTGCCACATAGGTAAGTGCTAGATACATACAACTACAGAGAGTATCTAATTAGACATAGAAAGTGATGATATTTACAAAAAAAGATATTTAGGGATAGATTTAAAATTCAGCCTAAGGATGCCCCATTGGTCATGAGCAAAGATACTTCATCAGCTCCCAAAATTGTACCCTGTTAATGTTCACGCAAACGTGACATCTTGTAAATACTAAATACAGTATCTATACAATAGCTGCAACCCTAAATATGATGCATTTCAAAGGGTCTTGCTCATTTTATATTTAAATTGGTATGATGTTACAGTAGGTGTTCCCAAGGGTCTGTTCCTTGACTTCTCCTATTCTCTCTCTATACGTCCTCTCTTGAGGAACTCATCAGCTCTTTTGACCTCAATTACCATCTCTATGCTGATGATACTCGGACTACCTTTTCCCCCCTGACCTCTCCCCCTCTCTCCTCACTCGTATCTCCAACTGGCTCTCTGCTATATCTTCCTGGATGTCCCAGTGATTTCTTAAACTTAATATGTATAAGACTGAGATGATCATCTTCCCACCCTCCCCCATAACCTCACTTCCCACTGTTTATTAATTGATGGCACAACTATCTCCTCTAGCCCCAAAGTGCTCTGTCTTGGAATTATCCTCGACTCCTCCCTCTCCTTCAAACCACATATCCAGAACCTCTCACAGTCTTGCCATTTCCATTTTAAAAATATTTCCAAGACCAGACCCTATCTCACCCAGCAGCGTCATCTCCAGATTGGACTACTGTAACCTCCTCCTATCTGGCCTTCCCAACTCCCATCTCTCTCCTCTCCAGTCTGTCATCAATGCTGCTGCTCAGCTCATCTTCCTCTCCAAACACTCTACATCTGCCTACCCTCTCCTACAAGCCCTCCTTTGGCTCCCCTTACTTTTCAGAACCCAATTCATGGTTCTCACAGTCGCTTACAAAGCCCTTACCCATTCCTCTCCCATTTACATCTCTGACTTCATCTCCTTTCACTCTCCTGTCTGCCCAATCTTTGTTTAATAAATGCACGCCGCCTCTCCTGCCAACTGATTACTTCCTCCCACTCCTGCCTCCCAAGATTTTGCCCGCGCTGCTCCCCACTTTTGGAACTCTCTCCCTCTTCCCTTCAGTCTCTCCATCTCAATCCTTCAAATGGGCTCTCAAGACCTACTACTTCATCAAAGCCTTCCAGCTCGCATCTTAACTTGCTTCTACATGCTCCTTCCTCCCTGTCTACCCTATCTGTGTCAAACCTGAATGTAAACTCTTACGAGCAGGGCCCTGTACCCTCTTCTGCGTCTCCTTACTTTACTTTCAACTGCTTCTCACTCCCCACTAGGGCACCTAACACTTGGTTGCTTATGCTCTGTTGCTTATCTGGGTGTTATGGTCGCTAATCTAGCAATGTATATTATCCTTGTCCTCGTCCTGTGTTGTATTGTACTGTAAGTCACTGGTCAACCTATTTGTTTATGAACTTTGCAAGGCGCTGCGGAACACTTGTGGCGCCATATAAATAAATGATAATAATGATCCATAAAGAGCAAAGCGAGGGTCTCTTCTAGGCAGCGTATATTAAGCTGATGTACAAACTCAGAAGAGGCTTCTACTTTGTTAGCTGTCTGTGCCCAGGAAGGGGTGGAGGGACCCGTAGTGTCCCCTGTACAACTGTAGTTCCACCATTGTCTATAGCAGTGGCTCTCAAACTCATCCCTCGGGACCCCACACAGGTCACATTTCCCAGGTCACCCAGCAGGTAGATTCATTACTCACTGACACATTTTAAAAGATCCACAGGTGGAGCTAATTATTTCATTTGTGATTCTGCGAGACTTGGAAAACATGCACTGTGTGGGGTCCTGAGGACCGAGTTTGAGAACCTGTGGTCCATAGCCATGATGCTTTATACTAGAGATGTGCGGGTTCGGATTTACTCGTTTCTTATCGCCATTTTACCGCAAGTTCGAATTAGTTCGGATTTATTTTACTGGCTATCCAAGACACGTGATAGGCGTTAGCCAATAAAATACCGTTTTGAGATCCGAGTAAATCCGAGTAAAACCGAGTAAATCCGAACCCGCTCATCTCTACTTTATACACATACAGACGGATTTTAAAGCAAAGTGAAAAGGGCAGATTACCTGCAGGTGTCACACAGAATAATTACTGTCATTGGTGCTCATTCCTCTTATTTTACTGTAGTACATAAGTACTGCAAATATATAAAAAAAAACCTATATCTTCTACCAAGCTAATATCAACATGTGATTCACGTGCACAGAACTTGGCTGTCTCCTACAAGCATTCTTTGCTGTATTTGCTGTGTGTAAGATGATTACTGTACTTCAGAGGCTCTTCATATTTTTTGCAAGCGGGAAGCTTTTTATTTCCCAGATTTCATAACTACCCAGAATGTCTACAGCAACGTCCTGCTGTCCTGGCACCCGGATAACCAGAGCTACATTCAGCGGAACTGCTAAGAAGGAAATCTGACTTAAATAGATATAAATTGATCCTAATTGACTTTATTTTGAGCTGAAATGGTATAAGGGTTGAATTATAACGTATGAATTATTTGTATAGCTCTTTGTATTTACTAATCATATTTCCAATTGAATTGATAGATTATGTAGCAGAATTAATTGTCAGAGAATGGAGGGGAGATGTATAAAGTTTTGAAGAGAGAGAAAGTAGAAATGTTTCCCAAAGCAACCAATCAATCTTTTAACTGTCATTTCAAAGACTGTGCTAGATAAATGACAGTTAGATGTTGATTAGTCGCTTTGATCAACTTCTCCACGTTATCTTTCTCCAAGGCTTTGGGTGGGATGTACTAAAGGGTGAAATGTGTTTTCACAGTTTTGACCGCATTTCCATATGTACCAAGCTCTGGAGTGTCATACATTCCGGAGCTTGGACCCGGTGAGTATATTTAGATGGCCTTACCCAACAGAAGCCTATGAGCTTCTTTCCGCAATTCCCCATGGGAGGGATCCAATCAGATCCCTCCCTTTATGTGTGGATGATTATAACACAAGCATGTTTGCATTGGATGCACCTATATGCTAGATCTCAAGATGCAGTTTTCTTAACAGATTTGAATCAGTCAAAATACATCCACAGAACCATAAGTAAACAGATGTGTTTTTGCATCATGCAAGTCGCGTTTTTAAATTTAACGCTAAATTAAGCCCGTAGTACCCTTGAATCTTGCTGCTTTGCACATGGACACAATCAGTTGAGTGTCACACTTCAGTGACGTCACTTGGCGAGTTGATTGGTGTCATTGTCATGAATATTAGTTCCGCACCCAAAACATCTTGTGACCAACCCTAAAAATAAGCCTATTTTAAAAAGAAAAATATAGTTTTTATGCTTTTTTTTCTGCTTTCTACTTTTTTTTGTATTGAGTGTGACTTTTATTTTAATTTTTTTGTTTATTTTCTTTGAACTATAGTAGATGTGTTCGGTTTGTTAATATATTGTCGTGTCACTTGGTAACTGGGATAAATCCACTGGATAAATTCATGCTTTTTATTTGTCCTTATCTAACTGATATAGGCCCTGATTCAGACCCACTCGCAATTGGGCGTACGTACGTTCGGCGTACGTAAAAAAATATTTAAATTCAAGCACTCGCTCGTATTTTCGTACGCAGCTAAAAATCCGCCCCAAACTCAGCCGACCCCTCCTCTAACTAACGAGCGTGCCAAATAGCGAGCGTACATCCCCGAAATGGCTTGAAGGGAACGCACGCACAAGTACAAACCGGAAGTGGGCCTGTCAGATTCCGATTACCTGCTCGTTTTTTCTGCCTACCTCCCTCAATCGTATCATGCCAATCAATGTATCAATTAGCTTAATTGTTTTTTTTTGTTTTTTTTGTTTGAGCAATAAAAAAATAATAAAAAACTGACATTGTATTCTCACATTATTGTCAAAATGGATTACATTTAATCCTGGGCCAAAAGGCACAAACTGGCAAGAACCACATTTTACATGCCCCCCAAAAAAAGGGCTCTTCAAGGAACGTTTCAAATTTAACATAACGATGCAAATTCAACAGGCCAAAAGAAAAAGGTAAAAACCAAAAAAACATGATGACATTATTGTTACAATAGGCCCTAACCAACAAATTGAGCCCAAAAGAAACTACCACAAATGTACGTAAATTGATTGTGTAATCATCACATTAACAGCTATGATTTCCACCTGCGTACGCTTTTGTGCTAACACAAAAAACTACTTTCAAAACACATACCAAGCCGGTTTTCAATCCACCACTAATTGCTGTTCAGACCACCTGCGATTAATCGTAGCAACATCGAGGAGTGCTGGGATGGAGGAGAAGGCCATCGCCAATGTGGTCGAGTCATCCAGACCCTAAGCTGTGCGAGCATTTTGAAGGGAAAGAGGATCATCCAGTGACGTATGAGTCGGTCCGTACACATTTTACGCTCGCATCTGCTAATGTATGTACGCCCCAAAAGCGCCTCGCCACGCCTGCGTTTTTCAATCTCCACCCCCGTCAACACCCAAAAACGCCCTGTTCTGTCAATCACATTTGACATGTCACTTCCTGTACGCTATTTGACGAACGAGACCAAAAATACTCGCAATCTGCCGTACGCACATGCGCAGTGTTACACCGACGCAGGCGCGGTTAGTCAACATCGGAACACAACGAGCGTACTGCTGTTTGCGAGTGGCTCTGAATGAGGGCCATTGTGTTTTGTGACAACTGTTTTTGAGTCAATAAAACACACATTAGAAAAAAAAAAGAAAGAAACGTAGAATAAGTAACGTCCAAAACAATCTACTGGTAATAAAAAATCCAAAACACCAATACCATGTACAGAAATGGATTTGTTTTATTAAACACACGTGAGAATTGCATCCCCAGATATGTCTTCCCATTTTTGTTGTCTGAGATCTTTCCAAATTTGCCTCAAACAACAAAACAACCCAAGTACCTAATCTCTATGGTCATTGCTTTCAGTTCCATAACTACAGGGATCCCACTGTATGCCCAAACTGTAATAAAATTATCATGCCATCATTTTGATAAACTGCCCCTCAACTCCCAAAAACCAAGATATATGTAAGATTTACAGTATGTCTATTTTCACAAACTCAGTCAAAAGTTAGACCTACAGTACTGTTGTCTTATCATCAAGCAAAGCTGATAAAAGTTTTTGGTACTGATCCAAAAAGATCCCAGAGTATGCGTGAATTTAATATTACACTAATACCATCTTATATATAAAATGAATTGGTTTGTTTGTTTGTCTGTCTGGTTATGCATACGGAGACCCCTGCACCGTTTAGAATGAAACCAACACAAGTTGGTCCAGTTGGATCCTCCTGGCCAGTTTTAGGTGGGTTAGGGTCCCAGTCGGACCTCCCGTTGGTGTACACTGGGCAGAACTTTGACCCAGGGAGCCTTTTCTGAGCCTTCCACTGGATGGATTTGGATGAAAACTTTACAGAGTGGTAACATGGGATCCCAGAAGACATACCAGGGAATTGAGGTCCCAGTCGGACCTCCCGTTGGTGTACACTCGGCAGAACTTTGACCCGGGGAGCCTGTTTTGGGCCTTCCACTGGATGGATTTGGATGAAAACTTCACAGAGGGGTGGCAATTGGTCTGGGATGCCTAACTTAATAACTTGCAGATTGGGTCCCGGTCGGACCTCCTGTTAGTGTACGCTGGGCAGAACTTTGACATGGGGAGCCTGTTCGGAGCCTTCCACTGGATAGATTTGGATGATAACTTCACAGAGGGGTGCCAATTGGACTAGGATGCCTAACTTAATAACTTGAAGATTTAAACTTGGGCAACGCCGGGTAATTTAACTAGTATAAAATGTACTGTATGTAAACGTATATATGAATATGATCAATAATCCTGTACAATACTTTAACAGAGATGTCAGCTATGAGACTAACTATGTATCTCTTCTACAGTGATAGAGGGAGTTAATAATCAGTTATTGGAGGTAAACAACCAAAGCTTTGCACGACAAATGGAAGAGAAATTGGCCACACTGTTTCAACTCTCTGGTCAACAATCAAGAAGATTTAGAAGAGCAACTACTGTCGGAAGTTACACTGTGCAGGTTGGTAGTAGCAGCTTAAGTGACTTGTTGAGTCAAAATTAATTTTAAATTGTAACATTATAAAAATCAATAGTCACAAGGAATGATGAAAAAAAATCAGAAATAGAATCACAATATATATTTTGAAAACTATAACTCTTAACAGCCCGCAGGCATATCAATAACATATAAACCCATGACATTATACAAAAGGTTTTTTTTATGCAATTGGCATTCAGTGTAATTTCAAAGAATTATACTCCTAAAAAAACTAAATAACTGTTACAATTCTGACTCCAAAAACATTACTCCATATTTACGACACCATGTGGATATTTCAGGAAATGCGGAGATAAAATGTATAGTAATCCAGCAGCTATGCTCTAATGTAGGAATATATAATTTGTGTCAGATCTAGTGGAAAAATCTTCTGTGATTTTCAGTGTACCTTTTATAGGTAACTGAGACCTAGTATATATCTATACAGTATATTTGTATGTGCCGTAACTGTACACTGATGATTGTATAAATTGCAGCAAAAAAAATGGGAATTTCTGCTAGACTTTTAGAACAAACCTTAATCTGTAAGAAAAAAAAAGACATAAAATATGTTTTGTAACATTACCAATTTTAGCTACAACTGTGCTGACTGACATGTTTATAAGAGCCCCAAAGGCTCAATTAGCCTGAGGCAGGTAAGTGCCCAGGTTTTGGTTGGATTCTGGCATGAGATAGTGGGCTGTCAGCTTGTGTATTGATTAAATGTATAGTGTTTGTGCTTGAATTTTTGCTTTGTGGATTCCTTCTTTCCCACCTCTATATTTTTGGAGAGCTTCCTTGGTTGAGTTGTCTCACTTGGTTTTTTTAATCCCACATGGGGTAGGGTAGTTGTGAATCCCTCATGTGAGTCAGGGGACAGTTTCATAACAACCCATGAGGAGGGAGTAGAGCACCTTCAGATGGAAGGGTCTAGACCAGAGGTTCCCAAACACGGTCCTCAAGGTTCCCCAACAGTTCATGTTTTAGAGATATCCATGGTTGAGCACAGGTGGTTAAATGAAATTAACTGAGGTACTAATTAAGTCACCTGTGCTCAACCATGGATATCTCTAAAACCTGAACTGTTGGGGAGCCTTGAGGTCTACGTTTGGGAACCTCTGGTCTAGACTGTGCCTGGTAAAGAGAGGTGTACCATGGTATACTTGTGTTGAGCTGGGGGGCATGTGGTTTCCCTTGTGGGTGGTTTGTTTTGTTCCATGTTGTCACGATAATGTGAGATAGCAGCATCGGCATCTCAAAAAGGTGCAGAAGGCAATTGTGGAGTATTTACCTGGGTAGTGGTCCAGTTTAGTCACAGCCCATGAGGATGAACCATGGCACTTTCTGTTGGAATTGTATAGACTACACAAGGTAAGGAGAGGTCTTGTCCCATAACTCGGCCCTTTCTATTCGCCAGATTATGTCTCTGTGTCATTATTTTTTATATTAACATGGTTATATGGTTAAGTGGTTATTGCCAAGGTAAACCATCTGCCGCTAGGCAGCCTATGTGTTTACAAGCAAAAATTCAACACTGTTAAAAAATTTCCAAAAACTTGTAGCAAAGGACAAATTAGGATTTTTTTGCTGCCCTATTTCAGATAGCAGCTATTTGCCCAGGTTCAGGACTCTTGTCTGTGACAGCTTTTTCAATTTTAATTCTTGCTCTGTATTGGCCGCCCGTCTACTCAGTTAAAGCTCTAGAAGGAAAGATGGTGGATTTAGGTAAATGTATAAGTGCAGAACATAGTTTCATAGAAGTCTGCTGCAACAGAAATAGTGTTACTGTCCCAGCACATATGACAATATCTTGTTTTGCAGATGGTTAAAATGAGGCGGACAGATTCATATAATAATCCAGCTGAGTTGACATACTACGCTCAGAAAAACGGGCAGGCAATACTGGGCACAGCTGCTGCCAAGCAACTGAGTACCATTGATCCGCAGACCATGGCCTTGACCCTTGGATATATTGTTCGAGTGCAAGCAAATCGTAAGTACATTTTATTTATAAAATAATGGTTTCCAGGATGATTTAGCAGTCAATAGAAAGTGTTAAATGCAAGAGCCAGGTTAGTGGATGTAGCAGGAGTAGGGAAAGTCGTAACTTCCCACTATTTCTTTACCAATTAATGGCACAACTATCTCCTCTAGCCCCAAAGTGCACTGTCTTGGAGTTATTCTAGACTCATCCCTCTCCTTCAAACCACATATCCAGAACCTCGTGCAGTCCTGTCGTTTCCATCTCAAAAATATTTCCAAGATCAGACCCTATCTCACCCAGGATGCTACCAAAACCCTAATACACTTGCTGGTCATCTCCAGATTGGACTACTGTAACCTACTCCTATCTGGCCTCCCTAGCTCCCATCTCTCTCCTCTCCAGTCTGTCCTCAATGCTGCTGCTCAGCTCATCTTCCTCTCCAAACGCTCTACATCTGCCTCCCCTCTCCTACAAGCCCTCCACTTTCTCCTCTTCCATTTCAGAATCCAATTCAAGGTTCTCACACTCTCTTAAATAGCCCTCACCCAATCTTCTCCCATTTACATCTCTGATCTCATCTCCCTACTCTCTTCTGTCCGCCCTCTTTGCTCAATTAATGCACGCCGCCTTTCATGCCAACTGATTACTTCCTCCCACTCCCGCATCCAAGATTTTGCCCTTGCTGCTCCCCTCCTTTGGAACTCTCTCCCTCTCCCGATCAAACTATCCACCTCTCTACAAACATTCAAATGGGCTTTCAAGATCCACTACTTCATTAAAGCTTTCCAGCTCTCATCCTAACTTGCTACTACATGTTCCTTCCTCCCCATCTGCCACATCTGTGTTACACCTGTTTGTCTGCCCCTCCCTTTTAGAATGTAAGCTCTTACGAGCACGGCCCCCTACGCTCTTGTGCTTCTCCCTACTTTACTTTCATCTATTTCTTAACACCCCACTAGGGCACCCAATACTTGGTTGCTTATGCTCTGCTGCTTATGTGGGTGTTATGGTCGCTAATGTAGCAATGTATATTATCCATGTCCTTGTCCTGCATTGTATTGTATTGTACTGTAAGTCACTGGTCTCCTATTTGTTTATGTACTTTGTAAGGCACTGCGGAAAACTTGTGGCGCCATTTAAATAAATGATAATAATGGGGGGGCGTGGCTTGGCTCTGGTCGGAGCAGGCAGCTGATTGCATGAGCTCCTGCTAAATATCCGTGTTTTATCCTGTTCCCCTGGTGGTATTGGGCTGAAACTTGAACCACAGGTGCATTACATATCACTGCACCTCCGGAGGTAGTTTGGTCCCCCTGCGTGCCTGCTAATTATACTTACCAGCTCCGACACTGAAGACAGTATCCTGGCCTAGCTGAGGTCCCGGCAGTGTCTCCCTTTATGCTGTTCCTGACACTCCTGTGCTGTCTGGTCTGCGGCAGTCCTCATTGTCTGGTGCTCGGTGTGTGTGGTCCGAAGGTCATAGCTGCGGGTGGATGCTCCGGCTCCTTACTGTACGAAGCTGTCAGTCTGTCCTGCGGCCATTTTAGGTGAGGAGGCTGAATACAGTCCCTGCCCTGCTTCACTTAGGTTGCTGGATCCTGGGTACATGTGGAGGAACAGTGGACCTCATTCAGAGTCGGTCGTTGCGGCCACACGGTCGTACGCCACCAATGTTCGCTAAACTGCGCATGCGTAAAATTTGCAATGTGCGTGCGCAAACTAGCTATTACGATCAGAAATTGCTCTCTCCTTCAACTTGGCCAGGTCGTTAGTTTGAGTGACAGGATGAGGCATTTGTGGGTGGTAACAGGGGAAGGTGCTTGTGAACGGGGGAGTGGAGATCCAAACACAGGCATGCCTGACTATGCAAACGGCGTTTTATGGGAGTGCATAATTAACTAAGTAGTGTCATGGCACATGTGACATGGGAGGTTTTTACACTGACTTGATCGTAGTGCTTAAGAGAGGGTATGGTCAGCTTAAGGTCTACGACCAGCTCCGATGGTTCCCGATGGTCTCGATTAATCCTTATATGCCCGGAGATGACGTGTAATGGGAACGAGAAGGGGGCGTATTTTTATTCTTACGGCCGCATCCTCCCCTCGCTCGTCCAGCTAACGATCCCATCTTAACGACGCAACTTGCGAGCGCTTCATTTGCATATCCGGCCCCTTTTACCTTACGACCGTGCGGCCGCAACGACTGACTCTGAATGAGGTCCTGTGTCTCTGTAAGATTGCCTACATTGTAATCCTCGGTCGCATAATTCTTGTGTGGGCTCTACCCCAGCCTCTATTACACAGCTCCTATACCCAGTCCTTGCTGATTTCTGCTATATTCACACCTGTACAAAACAAACATGGAGGCCTCTCTACAACAGATCCTGCAAGCTATCAATGCCTTTGCTCAGAGACTTATCAGCAAAGTTGGGGATTTACAAATGAATATTCTTGCTTCTTGCTATATCCCTTGGCAACCTCGGGAGGAGACTGAGTTGTCTGAATCTCCATTCTTTGATCCTGCAGTTCACACTCCATTTGAGGAAAATCGGTTCATGTATTCCTCCTTCCATATGTCTGTGGTTCCTGCATTAGCCAAGTTCAGATGTTTAACCTTGTGGGGTCTGCCGTGGTTCCAGGGCTTGCTGCTGTTATATATTATGTACTTCCGTGTCGGTTGTCGGGCATGCTGGAACAGGATTGCTCATTATGGTACATTTTCACAGGGGGCCGAAGCTTGGCCAAACTGATATGTATCAATCTATTATTTTGCCTTACCAGTTGTTATATTAAAGTTGTTAGTAAGAAATGACCTGCAATAGTATATTTGAAGATTCTTCTGTAATTGCCTAGTACTTATAGTATTCTTATATATTTCCTTTTTATCACATATTTGTATGTCATTTAGTATAATTTGTGATTATTATATTTTATTTGGTTATATGTTTGTTATATGAGACTCCTGCTATATCTAGATATTCTGTTTTATATATATTTTGCTGTGGCTATTTCTAAGCTTCTGTCTATTTTATGGGATTACCCTGCTTTCCTGGTAAAGGTAGTTTCTCTGTTAGAGCACCTTAGATATATGTAATCTGTTTGCTTTTTAGCCTATTATATTTCAGTATTTCTGTATATATTTCTAGTCATTTTACGGAAATGCAGGAAAGTAGTTTATGGGAGGAGCCGGCTGCCTGCTTCGTCCTGGATATGGCCATTTTTGTGTTTTTGCCCCAGTCAGTTATCCGAATATCTTTCCTTTCAATCGGACTGTTAGTAGTAGATTAGTTTAGTTAGGGGGGAGGGAAATGTGGGATCCAGGTATACCTGAGTTGGGGATAGGCTAAACAGGGTGGGGGGTTATAGGGTAGGTTTGCTTTGGGTGTATTTTGTATTTATTTAGTTATTATTTTTATTATTTTTGCGGGTGTGTTCAGTCTTATGGTGGGATATTATGTATGCACCTCTTATGCTTATTGTTCTCGATCTCTAGCTCCTACTTCGGGAACCCGAATGGCGCCTTCGGGTACTCGTATGTATGTATATCCTAAATAATATGGCTATACCTTATATTTTGCTTTGTCTGTAGGTATATGCCATAAAATTTACTTTTCATACTTGCCGCACTTGCTTTTATTATTATTATTTTTTATTGGGTGTATTTTCAAAACTTTAAATAAAAAATACTTGATTTAAAAAAAAAAAAAAATTCTAATAATAATTATGGGTTACAATAGTCCAAGTGGGAAATGATAAGGCTGTATAACCTAAGAACATAGAGCCATTTCTCAAAATTGCTGCCCATACTGTATTCATAGTAATGTGCCTTTGTGACTGCATGTTTGGTGAAGATTTTGGTAATATTTCTGGCACATCTCCTGTTTGCTGATCTGACAAAACATAGCAAATACACTTTATTTCCAGTGCTATATAAAGTTAACAGGAGTTGTGAGAAAATTCAGTACTGGGTGTAATTATTTGCTCCTCAAAATATATTCTGTACTGTATGTGGGGGGAGATGGGAGGGGGGGATTTATGGTATTGAGAGGTTTGCACTTATAAAATGCAGTGTAAATATAGAAGGCCGGTATGTACGTGCATAATGCCAGCTAGGGCCTTTGCATTGCAACATGGGTTGCTTGGGAGCAAGTTACTCTTTTACAGCTAATTCAGCCCTATAGTCATAAAAGATAAATTAGCTTAATAATGAATATCTAAAGCTGGATACACATTAGACGATGTGTACCTAGCCGATCTATCATCCCGGGCGGACTCGGCAGGGGTGCCGGCATCAGCAAGTGCATACACACTTGGCAATGCTGGCAGCAGCGGAGCGATGGCAGGGGGGTAGCGGGGGCCATGTTGCATTCAGCAGCATGGCATCGCTAGCTACATCCTCAGATCTTTCTGCATGAAAAAAAGATCTGAGGTTGCGACGGACGACCTGCGGGAGCGCGCTCTAGCATCGGCATCGTTCATACACACTGGACGATATGAATGATTTGTCTTTCCGATGCGTTGGAATCGGCCAAATTGATATCGTCTAGTGTGTAGGGGCCTTAACAAGTTTAATAAGCAATCATTACCATGTGCTGTGCCAATGTCCTTCTCCATGTGCGAAAATTGTTTGTCACCTCTGTTTTGCGCAACGCTGTATTATATGTGACATCTCATTATTACTGCTGCTACTGCACTACTTAAACCGCACCCAATTCAGAGTTAGAGGTCTAGGACAGTCCCTCCAAAAGCAGGACTAATATACTGGGATTAAAAAAGGGCTTTAAGTACTTTTACTTCCAGTCACCCTTTGCATAATGTTATAACTCCAGTTTAGTCCTATGCTGTTCACCGGTGTTGTAGAGAAGATGCGTTGTGGTTCTTGTAGTGGAACTTTGTGTTATGATTAGAGTTATGTGGGTTTGTTTCCCAGAGAACCGACAACAACTCAATTTAGGGATATCCGAGTGTGGTTCGGATTTCCCACGCTTTGGAACTTGGATTTTAAAATCGATCTCAGGTTTTGGTTTGCATGTAAACAGGTGAAAATTACATAATTTTAGTTGTTTTTTTTTAAATACAGATCCAAAACCAAAACATGTGGTGGTTTTGCAAAACCAAAACACGAAGATGAATCCGTATCCAGAACACTGGCGTCGGCGCACATCTCTAGTTATGATTAGAGATTTGCGCCTACCCCTGTATTTTGGTTTTGGATCCGGATTTGCAAAACCACCCTCACGTGTTTTGGTTTTGGATCTATAGTTTTTTAAAAAATAAACGTTAAAAAACAGCTAAAATTACATACAAAACCTGAGTTTGGTTTTAAAATCCGAGTTCCGAACCGCAGGAAGATCCGAACGTGGAACTTTGTACGACCCCAAAGTGATTCTGAACTTGGACTCAGATCGACCCGGAACTCCTGAATTCTTTTGTTGTTGGTTCTCTGGGAACTGTACCCGCACATGTCTAATTATGATAACTGGGTTCTGAGAGTCTGCCAGGGTGTGTTAGTCTGTATGTGAATGCCATAAAAACTGCATCTTTTTACAGCAAATCCCTCAGTGTCCCTCATTTGGTCATTGCAAATACCAGACTTCAGAAGTTCCAGACATATCAGATAAACCCAGGGGATGTATTCCGAATCCAAACCCAGATGTCTAACTATCAACGTGTTCTGCTCTTCTCTCACTAAGCTGTTGTGCAAAACCCACCGAACAATCTCTGGATAATCGCAGCCGTGTTGGCCCCAATAGCCGTTGTCACGGTCATCATCATCATCATCACTGCAGTGCTCTGTCGGAAGAACAAAAACGATTTTAAGACAGATAACATGAGCAACATTCCCCCGAGAACCAAGGTAACGTGTCCTCTACTTCTGGAAGCTCTGGATGTTAACATAATAATGATTATTTGTTTGCACCACTGCTGCCCAAATTCAGATGTGATATCTGACTTCTCAATTCACTTATGAAGGGTGGATGATACAGTCTGTCAGGGCTGGGTATAATCTTGAAGTCCTAGTCGGGAGAAATTTAATTTACAGTATGGCTTTGTGGTCTATGTACAAGTTTATAACTATGCAGAAGTGTTTGCGAGTCGGTTTAGGCATATTTTAGTACTGGGGCTACTTAAGAAATGCCTAACGCAAGAGTCAGGAGATATCCAAGATAGCTTTGGCATTAGGCAAACTGGCACTGAGTATAGCGGTCTACATAATTCTCAAAGGTGACTATGGTCTGCACCTTGGTCCCAATAGTTAAAGCCATCTGAAGACAGTAGGGCCCTCCCCCACTCCTCCGGCCCTCCCCCTCATATCAGCACCGCCCCCACTTGTCATCCGACTCACCCCCCACTTGTCATTCGGTCCACCCCCACTCAGCATGCCCCCACTCTTTATTATGGCCTGCCCCCACTCATTGTTCGGCCCATCCTCCCTCGTCCATCCCTCGGATAATACACGTGACTGCAAAGTGCAGCACTGCACTCCAGCCGTACCCCCTTAATCCAGCTTTGCAGTTGTCTTATGGAGAGAGCATTGCTGGAGAGGGATCTCCTGATCTCTTTACGGCAGGGTTAGGTCTAGAATATAGGTTAGGTCTAAATATTTATTTCTCCTCTGTGCCCACGTGGATGGTAACACAGGAGCGGTCCTGCCCTCCTGCAGCAGTCACGTGGTTGATACGTCACAGAGGTCCTTTCTCCACTTAGGATCTAGCAGCAACTCCATATGCTCCTCCTCTTCCTCCTGTCACTCATTTTTTATTGATGTAACATGTGCAGTGAGAGAGCTGGGTCAAGACCCGTATGTAAATTGATAGCAAAAGCTTTCACTCTACTATACACACTTGCCCATGAAAGGCTTTTATTGGAGCCAGGGGCGTCGGAATGATTTTACTTTGGGAAGGGGCAACATACAGTCATTCCAGCGGTCGTCCTCCCCCTCCCCTCTTCTACCCTCCCCTCCTCCCTCCCTGTTTCTTACCAGAGCGGCGGTTGAGGGCGATCATGGGCTGTGCTTAGAGCAATAGGCTGCACGAGCCCTGCACCGCAGGCGGTGTAAGATCGCACATTACATCTCCTCTTCCATGCGGTGCAGGGGCCATGCAGCCTATTGCTATAAAGCACAGCCCCTGACTGCCCGTGGCCTCCCCTCCTTTCTAATGTTTGGGAGGGTCGAGTAGCCCCCTTGCCCCCCCATTCCGACGGCCATGATTGGAGCCAGCGGCTTTGGATGAGTTTTTGTGATAAATATCCATGGAACTGTCATTTCTTTTTTTTTTTAAACAATTTCTTTTATTGAGACACTGCACATAAGCACAATCAGATACATCAAAATAACAATCACGTAAAGTATAAATATACATAGAGTACAGTAGACATATAGATCATAATTGTTGTGAACATAATATAGTAACAGTGTGGCTACCAAGGAAGAAAAGAAAAACCAAAAAACAAATCAAAAACCACATAGACATATATATAGCTCATGATAACAGTACTCCACCATATAAACACTGCATATGTCCTAGTTATCAGAACATATTGTATATCAGATAATATTTAAAACTTTCAACATCTGACTAATACAACCAAAAACAAATAAATAATACTACAACAAAAAACAAAAACAAAAAGAGAACTGTCATTTCTTATCGCTGCGATATGTGTGTGCTTTTACATATGAATTGGAATTCTAGCTCTTTATTTCACAGTCACCTACAGTACTATGCAAAAATCTCACAGCACGTCTGAAAAGAATTGCCAATTTATTTTATTTGAGTGATCACTTATTTTTCTCTGGTTTTTATAAAGACACATGTTCAATCCACTATTACATCTATTGCATTTGACACTATGTACACGTTTACTTAATATAATCTTTTTTGATGCAGATCAGAGTTGGTTGTTTTTCTGGTAGTGTGTACACGCCAAATTCATATTTTTATAGGAATGCAGTAAAGCACCGTTATATAAATATTTCTGTCATTTCCATTTTTTCTCAGCAGCTTTGTTTCCCGACTGGCGGATTTAGGCAATTCCATGTCCACTATTATTATTTCTGTCATATGTATCAGTGTGTGAGCGGCCTCCCCTCCCATTCTCTGCTGAGGTCTTGCAGTCAGCACAGGACATCATGCACTGTCTGTACTCACTGTCAGGTCCAGCTGTGCGGAAAGAATGTCCGGTCAGCTGAAATTGACACATGTGTCAGCAGAGACCAGATTCAAAATACCATGCCTTCAACGCAGTGGTGTCTCTATATAAGGTACCGGGTGTGCAGGGTCAGATTAAGGCTTGTGGGGGCCCTAGGGCAACTAATTGGTGCTGGTACACCCAAGCCACACGGAGCCTACTGCTCCATCCCCGCAGCTGATTACTCACCTAGCCCGGCAGAGCGTTTCCCTAATCCCCCTCATCAGCAAAACGGACGTGATGCGTCACGTGATGCTGACGAGGGGACTTGGGAGCCTCTCTGCGCTGCGCTGTAAGCACTGGCTGTGCTCCTGTATGCATTAGGACTCAGAGCCGCGGCAGCTGAGCCCCCATGCAGGAACAGGTATCACTGAACACCTGTTCTCGGCAGGATCACACTGACCCGGTGTGGGAGCCACTCTGTGTGTGGTCGCCCCTGTTGCCCCTCCCCCCCATCATGTGTGGTGCGCATCCTTACTGTATTTTTCCATTCTGCTCCTGCTCCGTTCCATGTGTTGGGGAACGCAAGTCAGCGATACACAAAAATGAAAATAAGACGTTTATGTATCTTGCACAAGAAAATGAGCACCAACATGTTCACTTTGTTTAATAATACTTAGCGTGAAACGTGGGTCAATGTCAACACAATTCAAACAAATCAGATCTCCCTGTTCCACTGGCATCAAGATCAGATAATGCACTAGGTGTAGCAGCCGTCTGTTGTCTGATAGTGTTTAGGTTACTCTATTTCTCACAGTGAATGTACTGTACTTCTGCATCATGTGTTAATAGTGTTTGTGATATTGATTTCACATTTATAATACATCAAGCAATTCATTTTCATAATGCATTCAGGGATCTTTGGTCTGGCAGAGAACAATACTTCCATCTCTTGAAGTACATTTTTATTGATGGAGCATGCGTTGGCAGATTTATTGTTGGTTTATTGCCTAATACAGCCAAAATAACCTGCTGTATTATCTACTGCAGTCTTCAGAAAGCACAATGACATAGAAATATAGTAATATACTTAAAAATAAATGTCGACTTTTTTTTGTCCTTTGCTGAAAAAGCACGTGTCACTCAGTAGAAGCACCCTTTAACCAGGTGGACTAATATATCTTAAGAATTCATAATAGTGGCAAAGAGCCAGTAACTTTTGGTTAGTGGTCATCATGCTTCAGAATTATTGGTCATAAAGTACATAAGTGATGTTCCTAGCGAATGAAAATGCTGAATTCTCATAACTATTGGCTTAATAAACAAATAGACTATATCCAGTGATTATTGGATAAGTGATCCCCAGTTCTGTACATTTATCAGTCTCTAAGTTATAGAAGCAGTACAGATGATATCTCTAGTTCCAGCTAGAAGCACCTTCAGAAAACCTGGGGACACCCCGACACCTGATTAACAGCTTGCCTCTCGTCTTGCAGTTACTGCAATATATGAGCATATAGTATGTCTCTTAGAGAAATCCTAATGATGGAACCTGATGTTTTTCCTGTATCTGTTCCACAGCCAGTTCAAGGCTTCGATTATGCAAAACAGCACCTTGGACAGCAAGGAGGCGATGAGGACGTCCTCCCTGTCACCCAGGAGACGGTGGTGCCATCGCTGAACTTGTCACAAGAGAGGGACAGCACAAAGGATGGGAGCACCGAAAAAATGCTCAAATCTTCCGACAATAGAAACAGGTTTGAACCTCAGCACTATTGTATTTTGCTAAGGGGTATATTTACTAAAGTGCAGGTTTTTAGAAGTGGATATGTGACCCCTAGTAGCCAATCAGATTACAGCCATTATCCTCTAAAAGGTGCTAGATAAATGTTAAGCAGTATCTGATTGGTTGCTATGGGCAACATCTCCAGTTCTAAAAACCTGCACTTTAGTAAATATACTCCTAAGTGTGGAGAATGCCCTAAATGTGCCAAGTACAGGGGGTTGCATATATCAAACATTTCAGTCTGTTAATGCACTGTACAGGCTATGAGCAAATTCTTCATAAGTGTCATACCGACACTTCTGTCCACTATATTCCCCGAATCAGCACTTGGTAATCTATTGTTACAAACAAATTTTATCTCCAATGCAGAAGACATTGTGGTTGACCCTGAGGCCTCAGTGCTTTTTTGGTCTCCAGGAAAATGGCTGCCGCTTGTATAACTCAGTCAGTAATAGAGTCACTATGGAGTCCATGTACTAGGTGGAGATAAGGGGACTATCCAAAAAAGGCAGATAAAATCCTTGTACATATTGCTTCTCGATATGTACTAAAGGGGTTACTCTGCCTTCAGCTCGCTAGCATTAAGAGCAGGCTACAATATTGCGCTATCAGAGGCACGTATGGCAGCGCTAAGTGACCCAGCTATTACTACAAGAAATGTCACTTACCGTCAGCTGTCTTCTTAAGTGCCGGCTTTTTCACCTTCAGCCGCCTCTCCAGACTGGAGAAGCAGGAATGGGGCCCTTTGTCATTTTGGGCCCTTGTCAATAAAGTTTAGACAACAAAAAAAAACTACTGCTGCAGCTTTACAGAACCGGGGAGAGGTGAGTGAGAGAGTGCGGAATGGGTCCCTGCTTACAATGCCCAGGGGGGGACTTACCGTTCACTCTCCTCTTATTAGTGCACTTCGCGGTAGCCGCCTCCTGCTTTGCAGCGATATCAGGTGAAGCAGGAATGGCTTTTTCTCCACGATAAGTGGAGTATTAGTACATGGACCCCTTGGAGTTTACTAAATTATATTAAAAAGCATCTAAAGTTAGGGCTAAAATTAATTTTAAACCCAACAAAGATCTTAAATCTTTGGGGGGGCTAAGTGATCATGGCCATTTGCTAACATTTAACCATACTTGTCTACCGATTTTTTGGGTATTACCCCAGACCCCCAGAAGACTGGGTGGATTACCCGCATCCTGCCTACTTCACAAGTGGGCAGGATGGGGAGATGATGTCAGAAATTGGCGGGTCCGTAGATAGGGTGCAGGACCAATATATGACGCAGTTTGTGTCATTTTAGCACCGCCTCCACCCCACAGAACCGCGAGTCGCGGCTTTGTGCCAGTAAAAGTTGGCAGATGAAAGAGGATGGGGGAGGGGGAATCCACCAAGCAGTTGAATCCAGACACACACATGAAGAACACATGATGCATTCATGCACACGTCAGTGCAGCATGCATGTCAACTAACTGCCCTGATGTCATGCAGCTTGTGTAATTCATATGCTCTTATCTGATGTATGTACAGTATATGTAAATATGTGTGTGTATGTAGATAACCAGGGTATTCACGTTACCCAGTGTGGCTGAACAGTGTACAGTATGTGCATATTCTCAGACACAACTAAACAAACTGACAGACAGATGTGTGTGCTTGTGGGAGGGTAATTGCTACTATAGAAAATATAATCAGAAAACCCCCCACTCCCCTCCGAAAGCTCCTGACATTTTTATTATACCAGTGCTAGAAAGGATGCCTAACACTTGTCTGTGTTGCTATGGTAATCTGTAGCCGGTCGCCTTGTGAAAATGGTTCCGTCATCAGCAACGAATCAGAAGAGGAGAGTTCAGACAGGAGCACGCCGCAGAAAGTTATGGCTCAGCACCGAGCGACAAAGGATGAGGCTTGCAAGCGGAACGGTGAGGAGGGAACCCTGCTAACTGCTCTGCAGCCACTACTGTATATCATCTCCTAACAGATCTGCAGTTCTACACAAACAGCAGACACAGAGCACGTTTTAATTACACCGTAATATTATTATAATTACTGCATCCATTGTGCGGTGTAGATGCACTTACTCTAATTAAGCCTACACATGTCCTATTAGACATACCATGTCATTTACATAATCATATTGCAGGTATTTATTTTAAAAGCTGGAAACCTGGCAGATGCACCTGCAGAGCATTTCATTCCTTCACTTGTCTAGCAGTGAATTGCCACAAATCTTTCCCGTCCTGCATTTTATGGGGTTAAAGCTGCAGAAATTCTAGTAGGACCATCAGTATTGATTTTGTTTTTACTGTGAATCATTTAACTATTCCTGTGCCTTGTCCGATTCCATTATTACATTCTCTACAACACAGGAAAGCTCTGCATTCTGGGTGAGCCTGGCAGTGAAGGGGTTATATATTATAGATTTTTTTTTTGTAAAGCTGCATTTGAAGGCATGCCACACACAGCTGTATTACAGTTTGCACAGCCTTGGGCATTGTGAGTGAATAAGTCCTAATTTAGCTACTGCGCACCCCCATATTAATATCAGTCTACCCACCATGCCCTGCTCCTTTATTCTGTAGGATAAATAATTGGCTGGGGAAGTGAACAAAGAAATGTGCAATAGAAGAAAGTAAATATGATTGATGTAATCCCAGAAATATAGTGCAGCCTGCTCACATGGATAAAACAATGCACCCGATACAGAGCTGTAAGCGTGTCTGCCGTCTATATCGGTGCAAATGATACCCCTGGAAACGTATGCTATGTCCAGCACTGCATAGGCCACAGTGTAGATGGCACACTCTCACTGAATGTGGAACGCCTCATTACAGCCCAGTTGCGCCCCTTCAGTTGCAGGTAGAGATGTGCTTGAAGTGCGCTCATACTTGTGTACTCTTGGTTCTGTCCCATGCACAGTACAGAACACGCAAGATATGTTCTGCCATGAAGCATAGATACTTTCACCTCAGAATCAGACCCAATAGCTATACTATAGATGTGTCCACATACATCTAGCCTCATTGTGCGTTAAACAGCCCTTCCAGTCGCGCCATACCGTGGCGTGACTCGGTAACGCTGAGGTCTTTTCATGCGACAGAACATAGGCATGCCGCATATAATTTTAATCAGCAGGAGCTGCTTGTGCGTCCCATTCACAACGCTGTGCAAATAAGACGCATTTAAAGGGCAAACAAGTCACACGAAAAGACGCTCTGCGCTGCAGAGTCTCACGGCGCTCAGGCGTTATATGTAACATGACTTGTAGCGCACGAAGGAAAGATGTATGTGGACACATCTGTATTTTAGAATTATTCTTAAATTGCTTCAGTTACCCTGTTGCTTCTAATACTCTATAGGAGATTGTCCGAATATGGCCCCTCAAGTATTGTTTTGTAGTCCCCAGTTTCCTTCAATGCTCTATAGCGAAGATTCCCAAATGTGGTCCTCAAGGCTCTCCAACAGTTCAGATTCTAGAGATATCCATGGTTGAGCACAAGGGGTTAAATCAAATTGACTGAGGTAGTAATTAAGTCACCTGTGGTCAAGCATGGATATCCTTATAACCTGGACTGTTTGGGTGTCTTGAGGGCCGAGTTTGGGAACCTCTACTTTATAAGCTTTGCTGAATAACATCACTTTCTAATAATTGTTTGCCCATAACTATATTGTTATAACAGCATTGTGGCTCTCCTCATGGAAGTATTGGGACAGCACTGTCTTACATTAAAGGAGAGATGTATCAAACCTTTGAGAGAGATAAAGTGGAGAAGTTGCCCCTAGTAACCAATCATCTAACTATCATTACAGTCTATGAAATTAGACTTAAAAACTGATTGGTTGCTATGGAAACTTCTCCACTGTTTAGTATCTCTCTTGAAGTTTGATACATCTCCCCCTAATACGTCTACACTCTGATACCTCTTTTACACCAAAAACCCAGGTCTGACCTAGGTTTTCAGAGATGGTTCCAAACCAGGTCAGACACCATTTACACAGCACCATCGATCTGGGTTATTCTCAGGTCAGCCCCGTTTACACTGAACCTGGGTTTGCCCTGCTAAACTTGTGAGGTCATAAAAAGTGGGAGGTGACTGCTCCACAGCCACCAATCAGCTAATTTTAGGCGTGACCCAGGTCAGATAACCTGGGTTGCACCGTTTACACTGCACCATTACCCAGGTCCATCCTGGGTCTGACCCTAGTAGCTACCTGGGATGGATTGCCGGGTCACTTGACCTGGGTTGTTTATCACGGACCCTTTTACGCTGAGCTGCGACCCGGGTAGACCCAGCAAAAAGCCAGGTTTTTGCTCTGGTGTAAAAGGGGTACTACAGTGCACTGTTTTATTTTTAATAGAATTATTTATTTTTGTGGCTACCAATAGTTCAAATTCATTTTATTATGCTTCATATTATGTCAGCAACATAACCCAACATTAAGACGTCTTGATTTTGTTTTTTATTTAATATTCAGGTTTTTCAAAACAAAAAAGAAAAATTGGTAAGAGTTTCTATGTAATGATCTCCTATGACTAACATCATACAGTGTGTTTTAACACTCGGGGTACTGATTACTTACATGGTGAAGGCCATCTCCAGAATCAGCTCTGCTCCCTCCCAGAATGGAATAGTATGTGCAGTATCACTCTAAGGGGTCTATTTACTAAGCAGTGTTAGGAGATAGAGAGAAAAGTGATAAAATGATAAGGTGCCAGCCAATCAGCTCCCAACTGTCATTTTTCAAACACAGCCTGTGAGATGGCAGTTGGGAGCTGATTGGTTGGCATCTTATCACTTTCTTATCACTTTTCTCTGTCTAATAACACTGCTTAGTAAATAGACCCCTAAACCCTGTCACTCGGATCTGGTGCTTGGTGGGGATTCATGGTCGCTGCATGCCATCATGCGTAAGGAACGTCCACGCCAATTATTCTGATGCAGAACTGCTTCATGAAAGAGCATCAGTAGTTTAGTATTTAGCCAGGAGTTGATTTGCTGTTTCTTATAATGTTGGTGCTCTAGACACCTAGAGGTATAATTACTAAAGTGCAGGTTAATAGAAGTGGAGATGTTTCCCATAGAAACCAATCAGATTCTAGCTATTATCTTCTAGAAGGTGCCAGATAAATACGTAGAATCTGATTGGTTGCTATGGACAACACCTCCACTTCTTTAAACCCGCACTTTAGTAAATATACCCCCCTAGGATTCAATTCAGTTTGAGGCAAATTGCCATGCTTGCTATGTGCCATGGTAACGGTGTTGCCACGTCGGCAACAGTACCCTAAAACGAGGTGATTTTGTCCCGAATTCGCCCCTAAATTTTGCATTTTAGTTCGTAGACCCATAGGGCTGTAAAATAAAATACACTATTATGTGCACACTACATCACCACCTTTGCTCCAGATTGAATCAAACCCATAGATTAAAGTCTCCCAGTAATCTGTGCCATCTGGGAAGAGATAATTACCCATTGGGTTTCCGTTCAACCCTGAAGCAGGACATGTATTCGCTATCGCATGGGTTAATTTTGTCAGAAGATGTTAACCTGCCAGTATATTTTATTTTTGGAGTGGGGGAGGCAACTGGAGGAAACCCAGGCAAGCGCGGAGAGGACATACAAACTCCACACAGCTAGAGCCTTGGTTGGGAGTTGAACTAATTGCGCCAGTTCTGTAATGTAGGAATACTAACCACTACCCCACCCTAATTACGTGGTAAATTTGAATGTTTCGATTTCCAGATCATACAGCTTAGACTCACCAGTGCTCGCCGGCTATGTCAGATCACGGGGCATAAGTTCCTGTTATTCCTAGCAGCAGGCACACCTCTAGGGGTCACATTTGCCTTCAAAGGGCACCATTGAAATGGATGTTGTAGTACTATCATCCTTCTCAGACTAATTGATCAAATTTAAATATGGATAAAATCAAAGAACAATGACATTTTTATTGAAGTTTGGGAGAATCTTTTAAAACAAACAGATAAAACCAAGCTAGACAGAGATTTTGAAACATTTTGTAGGAATTACGCACCTATTCGCTGCTGGAGGGTATCAGTTCCGTTCAGCTGAGATAACCAAGGTTTTATCATCCTGTCGGCAGCAATTCCACACAGTTTATTGGCCGCAAAGCAGTTCACATTATGAGCTATAACCTGCTTTAGGCTGTCAAGGTTAGTGAGGAAATATGATGTAGGTAGCTGAAAACGACTTGACCATAACCTCAGCAGTAAATAATCATCCCACAAGTCCAAGCTATTTAGGACTCAACAAATATTTTATAGTGTCCGACTGGCACTTTGCCACTTTCAGGACTCTAGGGAGAAGATCTGCATCTCTTACTCAGGACATGTTGGCATCTAATACTAGGGGGTATATTTACTAAGATTCGAGATGGTCCCGATTTTCAAGTAAATTAAACTCACTGGAACTCGGCAAAACTCGAGTGATCTAATCACTTTTTATCCCTCAAATTAACCAACAGGCGATTTGAGGCAAATCGAATTGGCTGATGGTGAAGCAGAACGAGATATCTCTCCCGAGTATCTCATTTTGCAGGAGATTACTCACCCGAGATCGCATTTTTTTCTCTCTGCAAATCTCTTCCGAGCTGCAAGCTGTGTACAGAACGCTCACTTGGCACAAGATCTACTCCGGGGCAGTCCGGTCCAATTCCAATCCGACAACTCGACTGCGGTAGCCTACCTCAAACATCAGAGAGGGACGCAAAGTCGAGCAGACATGAGGAAAGTAGCACACATCCTGATCTTGGCCGAATGTCATCTCTCGGCAATCTCAGCAGCGTTCATCCCCGGAGTCCTCAACTGGGAAGCGGACTTCCTAAGCCATCAGGACATACGCGCTGGAGAGTGTGCGCTTCACCCAGATGTCTTTCAACTCCTGGTAGACAAATGGGGCCTGCCAAACCTAGACCTCATGGCCTCATGTCACAACCACCAGAGACCCCTCAGATGCCTTTGTGGACTCTCTGGCAGTGAGGTGGAACATCAGTCTCGCATACCTCTTTCCTCCGATCTCCCTCCTACCAAGGGTTCTCCGAAAGTTCAAGCAAGTGATATTAATAGCCCCAGCCTTGCCCAGGCGACATTGGTTCACCGACCTACGGAGTCTCTCCATAGACGCTCCTTTTCCACTTCCTCTACAGCAGGATCTACTAGCACAGGGTCTTTTCCTGTACCCGGACCTACCTCGCCTGTCTTTGACGGCAAGGCTCTTGAGTCATCACTCTTAAGAGCCAAGGGGTTCTCTCGCTTTCTGGTCCAGACAATGCTAAGGGCACGTAAGCCTTTCGCAGCCCACATCTGTTACAGAGTTTGGGACTCTTGCTTTCAATGTTGCTCCCCAAGAGGCTATGACCCTACAGTTTTTAAGGTCTCCCGGGTGCTTGCCTTTCTCCAGGCTGGGTTAGTCCTCGGCCTCCACCTTGCCTCCCTTAGAGTTCAGATTTCTGCTCTGTCAATCTGCTCCCAGCGAAGGATCACTCCGCTACCTGATGTTAGAGCATTCTTTCAGGGTGTTCTCCACCTTCAACCTCCTTTTGTTACTCCGATGGCTCCGTGGGATTTGCCCTTGGTTCTCCGGGCTCTACAGACTCCTCCGTTTGAACCTCTGGACTCAGTAGACCTCAAGTGGCTGACAGTGAAGGCGCTCTTTCTCCTCACTATCTCCTCTGCTTATCTGATTTGGCAGCGCTCTCCTGTTGCTCCCCATTCTTGATCTTTCATCCAGACAGAGCTGTCCTCCATACCAGACTGGGTACCTCCCTAAAGTGGTATCCCGGTTCCATTTGAATGAAGAGATTATGGTTCCGACCCTCCAGTCCTCGAATCTTTCTGCAGGTGAAGCCTCCTTGGATGTGGTTCGTGCTCTTCGGATCTACGTGGATCGTACTAATTCCTTTAGGAAATCCGATTCTCTGTTTGTATTGTATGGCTTTTACTAGTGAGGCTGCCCAGCTTACAAACAGACTCTGGCTCGATGGCTCCGCATGACAATCTCTCAGGCCTACACGCAAGGTAATCTTTCTTTTCCAAACAGGGCTACAGCAAATTCTACTCGGTCGGTGGGACCCTGGTGGGCGGTTCGACATGGCACTTCTGCTGAACAATTGTGCAAGGCGGCCTTGTGGTCTTCCGTCCACACCTTTCTCGTGTTTTACGCCTTTGATACCTTTGCCTCTCAGGATGCTTCCTTTGGGTGTTGTCTTCTTATTTCTGCTCAGGAGCATCCCCACCCTTAGGGGAAACTGCTATGGGACATCCCCATTGTATCCCTGTGGATCCCCTATGGACCCTGAAGAAGAAATTAAGAGTTATGGTAGACTTACCTTTGTCTACTCTATTACTTTGAAGTCAATAGGATGGGCGCCCATGCTGACGCACATGGCCTCATTGGGTATTTTTTCTCTTGATCACTGATTCCTTCATCTTCTGGGAGAATGTTTCTTAAGTGTACTGTTATTCCTTCTCCTGCCTTGGGCTTGTTTACAAAACTTTCTGCCTGTGGCTGGGGGCGGAGTATATGTGGAGGAAGACTGGTGCATCTTGGGAGCTAAAGCTTTAACTGTTTGGTGCCCGGATCTCTCCAACCACACACACACCATGGTATCCCTGTGGATCCTATGGACTTCGAAGAACCAAAGTTAACAAAGATAAGTCTACCATAACTCTTAAGTTTTTAATGGTTTTTAACCATTTTCAACTGAAAATCCAGTGAGTTCTTAAAGATAGCTAATAACTATCTTACATTTCCTGATTTCTGCAGCATAATTTAGCAGGCAGTATAGGCAAAACGCATTTACGTGTGAGCCTAAATAAGGCCCTATGAATATGGTGAATATATATATATTATATAAGATGCGCTGGGCGTCAAATCAGAAAATATCAGTATGTTTTTTCATAGCACTTGGTTTTATAATGATTTGTTTTCCTTACTAAAATATTTTAGATAAAACCTCAAATCTGCAGTCCTGCATTATGCACCCTAGATATATACTTTTTTATAGTGCTGGCTGGACAACTGCCATCAGTCGGCCATGGCCTTTAAGTCTTCAATGCTATTAAACTTTAATACCATCTTTCTAGAGGGGGAGTTAAGGTCCATAGGAGAAAATGTGTGTAAAAAATTGGTATAACCTTTGAATGAGAGCCAGCAGAGTCTGAGGATGGAGATGGTCTTAAAGGCTGCACCTACTGCTGTGTTGTTGTATCCTGGTCTGAGCTTCTTCCCTGCCAGTTAAAATTACTCACACAGGCAGTTGGCTCTCTTTGGAATATAATAGCTGTTTTGTAAATTCAAAGACTTATAAATATTTCAATGATTCTTTCTTCTTTGAAAGCATGTAAAAAAATGTATACATTTTCACTACAGTAAAGATACGAAACCACAGACTGGCAGTGTGTACTGGGACTTGTAGTTCCACACCTGCTACAGAACATCAGATTACCCCAATCTGCTCTACTCTGTACCTCTACAGTTGATAACCAATTATTTGCTGTGATGCATGTGTTGCATTTATGATGTATTTTAATTGATTTTGAGGGTGATAGACTAGAAATGACTAATGTCTAAGCCTTACCTCGTAGTTCCAATAAGCGATGAAGATGAGAGGAATATTCACTTTGACAAAAACAACAAAATGGTGCCTGATCCATTCGACTCCTCTTCCGGTTCTGTGCAACTAATTGCGATTAAGCCAGTCTCCATTCCACCTTCGCTTACTGTGTCCGAAAGAAACCAGGAGATGTCAATCATCAATGGAGAGGTAAGACGTATTCTGGTGTTAATGGAAATGATACAGGGATATTAAGTTGGTTGTATAGTGCTGTAATTTTGAAAGCGTTTGTTGTTTAAAAGGCAAAACCAGGTTGGGTTTGCCTTTTCATTTCTTGTCTGCATATCGTGGGCATTTACAAAAGGCCCCTGGGGTATTCTCCAGTGGGATCCTATGGCTTTCATTTTATATTGGCTGAATGGTCAGGGTTAGTCAGTGCCATTGTTGATTGACATCCTCAGTCACTGAGCCAGCTCCAACTCCAAAGTGTGCAAAATACCTGTAAAATGTGTAAAAAAATTAAATTTTAAAAGCACTGAAGTCAGTGGTTCGAGTGCCGGACTGTAGATAGACAGTAATTAGTTAGACAATGTCTAGATCGACCCCAGTTGGGTCGACAGGTACAAAAGGTCGACACACTAAAGGTCGACATGTACAAATGGTCGACAGGGTCAAAAGGTCGACATGAAAATGGTTGACACAAAAATGATCGACATTTTTTTTTTCTAAGTTTAGGGTTAGGCACTTAAGATAAGCCAGTGTCCAACGTCATTCCCTACCATCCAATTTCATTCCCTACCATCCAAGTGGGCATGGAGGGGGAATAAATCCATGTGGCGAGCGAAGCGAGCCACTGTGCCCGCAGCGTGGCGAGCGAAGCGAGCCCGCAAGGGGCCGAATGGTATTTACGCAAAAAAAACCATGTAAAAAAAATGTGTCGACCATTTTCGTGTCGACCTTTCCATGTCGACCTTTTGACCCTGTCGACCATTTGTACCCGTCGACCTTCTTACATGTCGACCTTTAGTGTGTCGACCTTTTGTACCTGTCGATCTATTGACTGGGGTAGATCTAGACATTGTCTAACTAATTTTTGTCTATCTCTTATACCACACCCAGTGGTTCACAAACTTTCCTAAATCACGGCGCTCTAGAATATCAGTAATTGTTTTCACGGCACCCTTAGGCCAAAATTTTCTTATTGACAAACTCAGCAAAAATTATTAAATTAAGTACTTTTCAGTTATGTAGTGGTCAGTTTTGTAACAGGGCTGTAATGCGCCCTTTGCCGCACCCGGCCTCTCTAGGCATGACGTTGTGGGGCCGTCCAGCACCTGGAAGCGTGCCAGTGCGCAGAGCATCTAGAAGATGCTCCATGCCGCTGTATACACGGCATGGTGCCTGCCTGTAGCATCCAAAGGAGGCAACCATCGACACTGTCGCAGCGTTACTGTCTGCAGGGTGCAATTCCAGCCAGCCTGCTAGCCAGAAGCTAGGGCCATGGTGCAGCGATTGTGCCGCCCGCAGAGCCCTGCGTTCTGTTTGGGCCGCATCGGTCGCACAACACTAGTTACAGCCCTGATGGTGGTGGTGAACAAGGTTGCGCTTCTGTTTGTCCACACACATTATGATTGGCAGCCACCAGCACTGGTTTTGCCTATCCCAATGTCCATAAATATTTTGATTCGGTGCTGGACCACCAACTTATGGCACCTCTGCAAGTTCCCTGTGCAACCCCAGTTTGTGAACCACTGACAGTAAGCGCAAGTGATACATTTTCAATCTAGTGAACTGAAGATATTTCTGCTTTACTCCAGTCTTGCAAGCTGAATGTCCCTGCTAACACACACATTTATCAGTTATCATGTATTGACCTCAAAGTTCAATCATTTTGGAAAAAGTAAATATAACTCTTCCTACCAATGGACCTCTCAGAAAAGCACCCTTCAAGTATGAGTTCTAAATGCGCACGCCATGAAGGGAAGAGCCATGGTCTGAGTGGTGTAAGTTAATAAGCTGCCGCAGTCAGTGTCAGTAAGAAATAGGGGTCTATTTACTAAGCAGTGTTAGGAGAACAGAGTGAAAAGTGATAAGTCTGTGATAAGTGCCAGCCAATCAGCTCCCAACTGCCATCTCACAGGCTGTGTTTGAAAAATGACAGTTGGGAGCTGATTGGCTGGCACCTTATCACAGACTTATCACTTTTCACTCTGTTCTCCTAACACTGCTTAGTAAATAGACCCCAAAATCATTGGTGTAGCCATGCATGCATGATTCAGTAGCTAGTACAAAGGGACCTGTCACTCTAACTAAACCGTTGTTCTGCTGCCTGGAGTAGCAAGTTAAGACGTATTGAAACATTGTGGTGGTTTATTTAGGACAGGAAGGTTGACCCTCACCATGATGCAACCACACACCCCCAATCAGGCACGACCATGCCTTGTTTATTTTTTGTAGGGGGCATAGCTGTGTCCCAGTTCCCAAAACATTGAATTTTGGGAGGTATGAAAAACTGCATCCTGGGAAAGCAGCCTGAGGTTACCTCTGTATAGGCTCCACCCCCCGTGGTACGCTGTTCTGAGACATGGCACAGTGACCGCTTTAGCTGTTTACTACAAAGTGATGAAATAAAGCAATTTCCCTATGAATTGACGCATCGCCAGCCAATACAATTGTTTGAGAAGCGTTTTTTTCCCCCCATTGCTTCAATGCTCAGTAATATCCGTAATGACCAGCCAAACATGTATTATTAAATAAGCCACAGGTTCTAGCTATGCCTAAATAAATACCAAAGTCAGAAAAGACATAAAGCCTTTATATTTGTTTACGTTATGGCTGGTGAAAATGGACAAAAAGCACTGAGCGTATTCTCTTTACAATGTAACGCACAAAACATTTGTTGTTGTCGTTTTTTGCAGTAGATTCAGATTGTGGGTAAAGTCTGTTTCGTGTTTGTAAAATAATGCTTTTGTGAAACAGCTTTCCCAACAAGGAGCAGAGAGAACACATTGCATCGGTCTCTAATTAGCAGATTATTCCTCAAAATAGCACAGTCACCATTGTGTGACAAATGTTCCCCACTAACACAATCCATTATCATACAAAGATATACAGAGAGAGAGAGACAGTGAGAGAGAGAGAGAGAGAGAGAGAGAGAGAGAGAGAGAAAGGCAAAAAATACTAATGTATTTTCTTGGCCTGTTTTTTGACCTGCTTCAAGGGGAGTATCGGGGGGAGGAGGGGTCCGCCTTTCGGTCATAAATGTAGATGCAATTCTGCCCTTTGGTCATAAATGTAGATGCAATGGAAATGCGCATGACTTTGAATCACCCGTACTTTCGTGTGCCCGTTTTTGGCACCTGTTTGGCCCGATACGCTCCGCAAACAGGTTGTTCAGCCCTGCCCGTATGTTAGTGTACAGCACTGTGTTCTAAAGGAGCCTAAATAAAGTGTAATGTTACAATTATTTTAGAAGGTGCCAACTTCTGTACAGAAACAAGTACATGCATGCATTACAGCAATTGTGACATTTACACTTCAATGCAATACAGCAAGAATGACAAAGTGCTCCTCACATAGGCCGCATGAAGAGAAGCATAGCGTTGTCAAGGTTTTCTTAGGTCTTAAATTAGGTATGAGGGTAAGGGAACAGCAGCTTATTTATGTGTCAGTACATTTTAATGTTAATTAGGTATTAAAATAGTAGAATTGTTCCTATAGATATTGCAAGATGAGCACTCTAGAAAATATAGGCTGCATCACTGACATCCGCTCTGAGGATCACGTATTCTTCTGGGAGAAGACTCTACTCCCTCCACACCAAGGGGGAGATTTATGATATCTTCTAAAGAGGACTGGTGAAGAAGTTGCCCATAGCAATCAATCAGCTTCAAACTATCATTTTATAGAGTGTACTTGATGAATGATAGGTACAAGCTGATTGGTTGCTATGGACAATTTCTCCACCTGTCCTCTCTAGAAGGTTTGATACATCTCCCCCTAAGAATTTAATTAAGTATCTAATTTTATTGTGTGGCTACAATATGGGGTGTAAGAGTTTGGCCAGCCACATACTCAGCAAAGAACGTTTTCTGATCTGCCCAGCTCTTACTGTCAGAAGAAGGTTGTCACAGGGAATGGTGGAACACGTGGGGTTGCTTGGTGTGCAGTTTCATTCAGTTTTGTAACTACTGCAGAAGATAAGTGGGAGATTGAGGGGTTCATTCAACATCACTTAATGGCCTGTTTCCGCATATTTTAGGTAATGGGGCATTCATCATCAGGGGTTCAATAGGACAAAATGATATTCAGCAAATGCCGAAAACTTAAAGTTTTCGGAGTTTGCCTGAGAGAATAAACGCCATGTTCAAATGGTGCTTGTTCCCGGAGCCCCGCTCCTTACTATAGGAAGGAGTTCCGGGGATGCAAAGAAGGATCTGAGCGGATCCCTCCACTGCCTCCTCACTGTGTGGCCAGTGAAGCCAGCCCACGGGGGAAGGTAAGTAACGATGGTACTGATGTAGCAGTGTTACTTAACACAGGGAATTCTGCTTTACGGAGCAGCTGTCCTCGCAACAGAGCAATGCTGAATTGCTCCAGTGATACGTATCCCCCGCGGCCCCCGATGATGAATAGACCACTGAGTGATGATAGATATTGACTCCTGGCAGCTACCCACTAGGGGTGTAATCCGAGGGGGGTTGTGACTGTTTGATAAACATACTATTGGATGTCTTATTTGTATTCTTTAACAGAGAAACCAAGTTATTGTCAGAACTAGTAACTGAAGAAAAACATGGCAAAAAAATAATAAAATATATATATATATATACTGTATATACATTAAAGTAAAAATCATGACGAAAAATTCTTATGAGTATGCACTTTGTAAGACTTATATATAGCTATATAGAAGGCTTACTGTAAAAACTGGACTCTATAAATAGAACATTTAAATGAATATATGGTAAGTTCACCAATGCTTCTTACTTCCACCAGGTGAATAAAGCCCTCAAGCAGAAATCAGACATTGAACACTACCGCAACAAGCTGCGTCTGAAGGCTAAACGGAAGGGCTACTATGACTTCCCCCCTATAGAAACCAAATCTCTCAACGAGAGGAAGAGGAAAGCCTATGAGAAAACTCAGGTGGAGATCGACAATGCGCTGGAGGGCGGGACGGGCAATTCTTCACCATTTGCAGAGCCTAAAAACAGGTACAATTTTACTATTGGCTGTTAAGCGTTTACTGGCAATATTATACCATGTCATTGCGATGTCATACAACACAGAAGTAGATCAGTGATGTCACTGGTTCTGAGTGAGTTGATTGGTTGCGTTCTCAAACATATTGGGTCAGCTGACAGAATAGCTGTGTTGCTTTGTCCAGCTTGTACTTAAGCGTGTGAAGTATCCTTTAATATCCTGGTAATATGTACATTTCTGTGTGCAAAAATATCCCATTCCCTAACAACTATAACTTGTAATAGTGACTCCACCCCATACAACATGTCACTGGCTCTGACTGAATTGCTTGGTTAAGTTCTCAAGAATATTGGGTCAGCTGACAAAATGACTGCCTTCGCTGTGTGGAGGCAAAAAGAACAATTGAAAATAAGCAGGTAGATAATCTATGGAAAAAAAAGTATTACAGGTTATTCAAGGTATTACTAATATCAAAGACAGTGTTTCTCTACCACAATAATTTTCTGTGACGCCATGTTTTATTCTTCAGAAGATTATGAGAGGGGAGTTGGTTACACAGTGTTGGATAAAATTGCCCATAGATTCTGCTCAGAGGCGGCTTAACAGAGGAAGGGGCCCGTGTGCAGTCTCTGCCCGTCCCCTCTCCCAGGCACAGTTGAAATGGTGGGTCAGACCTCAGGGCAGCACTGGCCGCACCGCTGTCCTAACAGCCTTGCCCCACACACCATGAACCCATTATAGCTATTCCTATGATTCTACTCCATGTAGGAGAGTATAATTTTAGTTGTTTTCTGGTTATTTATATTCATTTGGCCTTTCTAGAGATTATCTTAGTCCCAGGGGAGTTTCAAGAGAGGAGGGGGTCCCCGTGTTCAGTCTCTGACCAGGGGTCCCTCCTCTCTCCCCGGCGGCCAGCTGCGCACTGAGTGCAGCGCCGCCCTGGTAGACTCTGGGCACTAGAGTGTGCCCAGAGTCTACAGTGCATATGCAGGTTACCGAGCAAATGGTGCCGCGGACATTTTCCCGATTTTTTACTCTACTGCACATGTGCAAAATGCCGGGAAACGCCGTGGTGGCCATTTTCCAGACAATTTTGACAGCGCTGATACTAGCACTGACGTGGGACTCCAGCGGCGGAGCGGTAAGTATTAAAAATATGGGTGCAGGGTGCACCCATTATAGAAACTGCTTAGTCCTACAGGACATTTTAGGGTTGCCAGAGGGCGTAGTAACAATTCATCAATGCCAACTGGAAAAACCATAAAATATTTACAACCAACTAAATGAAGTGTATTGTATATACATGCAGGGCCGGCTCGAGGCACGTTCAGTGCGTGCAGCCGCAAAAGCTCGCAAGGTGGCCATTGCGGCTGCACAGGGAGGGAGAGGGAAGGATGGCGCTGGGTGCCAAGATACCTAGCACCGGCTCTGCATACATGGTTCCTTTTAGCCTTTTGGAAACTTTTCCAGTGTCAATAAAATAATTTAAAAGCTATTGGTTGTTGTGCATTTTCGGAAATAAATACATTTAGATTAAGGTGACTGCTAACCGGGAATTATATACAAGTGCAAAGCAGTTATTGACTTTGTTATAAATTACCAAAACCCTTTTAGTCTGGAAGGAATTGTATTATTCACCTGCTGTGGTGCTGCAGTGACTACAGCAGCAAAATTACAAACAATTAAAACATGTAAATCACACAGTATGAGTACTAAGTGCAAATACAAAAAAAAACTTTGCTGCAACATCTGCTTGACACAAACCAGGAATGATTAAAAAGCATGTGTTTATGGACAAACTGCAAACTATAGTGCATTGCGGAATTCTAGACTTCATATTACTGTAAATAAAAGAAACTGTCATATATCTATTTATCTATCGATTTATCTATCTATCTACCTACCATCCATCCACCTATCTATTTACCATCTATCTATCAATCTATATATCTATCTACCATCTATCTACTGTATCTATCTATCTATCTATCTATCTATCTATCTATCTATCTATCTATCTATCAATCTTCCATCTATCTATCTACCATCTATCAATCTATTTATCTATCTACCATCTATCTATCTATCTATCTATCTATCTATCTATCTACCATATATCTATCTATCATCTATCTATCAATCTATCTATATATCTATCTACCACCTATCTACTGTATCTATCTATCTATCTATAATCTATCTACTGTATCTATCTATCTACCATCTATCTATCTACCATTTATCTAACTTACTTGTATCTATCTGTTTTCTATCTACCATATATCTATCTATCTATCATATATCTACTGTATCTATCTATCTACCATATATATATCTATCTACCATCTATCTATCTACCATATATCTATCTATCTACCATACAGTCAGGTGCATAAATATTGGGACATTGACAGAATTGTCATATTTTGGCCTCTATTCACCACCACAATGGCTTTGAAATGAAACAAACAAGATGTGCTTTAACTGCAGACTTTCAGATTTAATTTGAGGGTAATTATATACAAATCAGGTGAAAGGTGTAGGAATTACAACAGTTTCTATATGTGCCTCCCACTTTTTAAGGGGCCAAAAGTAATGGGACTATCAACTCAAAAGCTATTTCATGGACAGGTGTGGGCTATTCCCTCGTTATTTCATTATCAATTAAGCAGGTAAAAAGTCTGGAGTTGATTCTAGGTGTGACATTTGCATTTGGAATCAGTTGCTGTCGACTCTCAATATGAGATCCAAAGAGCTGTCACTATCAGTGAAGCAAGCCATCATTTGGCTGAAAAATCGAAACAAACCCATCAGAGAGATAGCAAAAACATTAGGTGTGGCCAAATCAACTGTATGGACCATTCTTAAATAGAAAGAACGCACCGGAGAGCTCAGCAACACCAAACGACCCGGAAGACCACGGAAAACAACTGTGGTGGATGATAGAAGAATTATTTCCCTGGTGAAGAAAAACCCCTTGACAACAGTTGGTAAAATCAAGAACACTCTCCAGGAGGTAGGTGTATATGTGTCAAAGTCAACATTCAAGAGAAGACTTCACAAGAGTGAATATAGAGGGTTCACCACAAGATGTAAACCATTGGTGAGCCTCAGAAATAGGAAGACCAGATTAGAGTTTGCCAAACAACATCTAAAAAAGCCATTACAATTCTGGAACAACATCCTATGGACAGATGAGACAAAGATCAACTTGTACCAGAGTGATGGGAAGAGAAGAGTATGGAGAAGGAAAGGAACTGCTCATGATCCAAAACATACCACCTCATCAGTGAAGCATGGTGGTGGTAGTGTCATGGCGTGGGCATGTGTGACTGCCAATGGAACTGGTTCCCTTATTTATTGATGATGTGACTGCTGACAAAAGCAGCAGAATGAATTCTGAAGTGTTTTGGGCAATATTATATGCTCATATTCAGTCAAATGCTTCAGAACTCATTGGACGGCGCTTAACAGTGCAGATGGACAATGACCCGAAGCATACTGCAAAAGCAACCAAAGAGTTTTTAAGGCAAAAAATTGGAATGTTATGCAATGGCCAAGTCAATCCCCTGACCTGAATCCCATTGAGCATGCATTTCACTTGATGAAGACAAAACTGAAGGGAAAATGCCCCAAGAACAAGCAGGAACTGAAGACATTTGCAGTAGAGGCCTGGCAGAGCATCACCAGGGATGAAACCCAGCGTCTGGTGATGTCTATGCGTTCCAGACTTCAGGCTATAATTGCCTGCAAAGGATTTGCAACAAGGTATTAAGTGAAAGTTAGATTTAGGATTGTTTAGTTTGTCCCATTACTTTTGGTCCCTTAAAAAGTGGGAGGCACATATAGAAACCGTTGTAATTCCTACACCGTTCACCTGATTTGGATGTAATTACCCTCAAATTAAATCTGAAAGTCTGCAGTTAAAGCACATCTTGTTTCTTTCATTTTAAAGCCATTGTGGTGGTGAATAGAAGCCAAAATATGAAAATTATGACAATGTCCCAATATTTATGCACCTGACTGTATATCTATCTATTTATCTATCTATCTCTCTATCTATCTACCATCTATCTATCTACCATATATCTATCTATCTACCTATCTATCTATCTATCTATCTAGAGGTATCTATCTACCATCTATCTATCTCTCTCTCTATCTATCTATCTATCTATCTATCTATCTATCTATCTATCTATCTATCATCCATCTACTATCTATCTACTATCTATCTATCTACCATCTACCTACCTATCTATCTATCTATCTATCTATCTACCATCTAGCTAGCTATCTACAGGTATCTATCTATCTATCATCTATATACAATCTATCTGTCTACTCTATCTATCTATCTATCTACCACATATCTATCTATCTCTCTATCTATCTATCATCTATCTATCTACCAATCTATCTATCTATCTATCTATCTATCTATCTATCTATCTATCTATCTATATATCAATCTATCTACTATCTATCTATCTATCTATCTATCTAGAGGTATCTATCTATCATCTATTTACTATCTATCTATATATCTATCTCATATCTTTCTCCTATTTACCTATCTATCTATCTATCTATCTATCTATCTATCTATCTATCTATCTATCTATCTATCTATCTATCTAGAGGTATCTATCTATCATCTATTTACTATCTATCTATCTATCTATCTATCTATCTACAGGTTCTATCTATCTACTATCTGTCTACCTATCTATCTATCTATCTATCTATCTACCATATATCTATCTCTCTACAGGTATCTAGCTACAGTTATATATCTATCTATCTACCATCTACCTATCTATCTACAGGTATCTATCTATCTATCATCTATTTACTATCTATCTCCTATCTATCTATCTATCTATCTATCTATCTATGTATCTATCAGAACAATCCCATCCATATTATGACTAGTGGGAGGTACATACAAATCGCACACTGCCTGTCCTAGCTGTGCATAAGGGATGGGTACACGTTAAGAATACACTACCATCTATCTACTGTATCTATCTGTCTATCTATCTATCTATCTACCATATATCTATCTATCTATCATCTATCTACTGAATCTATTTATCTACCATCTATCTACCATTTATCTATCTTACTTGTATCTATCTATTTTCTATCTACCATATATCTATCTATCTATCTGTCTATCTATCATATATCTACTGTATCTATCTGCCATATATCTATCTATCTATCTATCTATCTATCTATCTATCTATCTATCTACCATATATCTATCTACCATATATCTATCTATCTACCATATATCTATCTATTTATCTATCTATCTCTCTATCTATCTACCATCTATCTATCTACCAATCTATCTATCTATCTATCTATATATCAATCTATCTACTATCTATCTATCTATCTATCGGAACCATCCCACCCATATTATGACTAGTGGGAGGTACATACAAATCGCACACTGCCTGTCCTAGCTGTGCATAAGGGATGGGTACACGTCAAGAATACAGGGCCTGATTCAGACCCGCTCACAAGCGCATTGCGCTCGCAAGCGCGTCGATGGTGGCCCAATGCGTACACGCGTGCCCCGGAGCGAGCGCAAAAAGCACTCGATCCGTGGCTCACTACAAAAGGAGAGGCTGTCGATGTTGATCGACAGCTCGCCCCGTTTTGTAGGCGTGGTGGGGGAGTGGTTTCACAAACGGAGGTGTTCCCATGTGAACGCCTGCCGTTTGTGGGCGGCCCCTCTGACATCACCAGTGATGTCAGTGGGAGAGCTTCCGGCTCTATTAGAGCCAGAAGCTCTCTGGGGCTTGCGGCCACGAGACCCTACCACAAGGTGGTCTTGACCATCGCGAACATCACCCTGGTCGGTCGCATAAGCTGTGGGTGGTAACCCACAGCTATGCGAGCGGGCAAGAGGACGCAACTTAAAAATCAAGCGCCCACCCTGATTGAGAGCGAGCGCTCGCTTTTTAGCGAGCGCCTCTGAATCAGGGTCACAGGTCACAAATCATTAGAAACAAGTTTGTCTGTTGCTTAAGGCTTTGTAAATGATCAAACACATGTTTGGCTATTATAACATACACACGACTAATGCATTTTATCATCTGCTGCTGCAGAACTTAATTTAGCAGATTCTTACATAAAACTCAGCTTGTGTAAAATGCATGATTAGCGAGCGCCATGGAAGTGGGCTAATGAGGAGCCTCCTGGAGACACAGTAATATTAGAGATTGGGTTACCGTCTTTTCAGATACTCCACAATTAGGTCATTGCTACACACATGGGACTTATACATCCCGGTGTATCACTCATGTTATCATTGGGTTTACATCAAAGCTAAGTGGTGATGAAAGTACAGTTATTATTCATGTCATTTCATATTACTTTGCCAATATTGAGCTCAGAAGATATAAAACTGACTTTTCTCCATCTTTTACATTTATGTTAATTGCTCAATTCTGTTTAGTATTCATATTCTCCATTAGGCTTCAGAGCATGTCATTACATTTTCTCTACTAATATTTTACCAATAAGTGCATTGTTCTAGTAAGTGTACACCTCCCAAATGTATCAGTTTTGGGAAGATAGTTCTTTTGGATTTAATTTTCCCTGTTCCCTCTTTCCTTCCAAATTGCCTGTATTGTATAAATTTGTATGGAAGTCACTATTTGGTCCCAATGGTGTCTTAATTACTACATTGCATATAATAATGCCATAGGCAACAGACCTGAATGGTGAGGGGGGAAATGTATCAAGTCTTGGAGAAAGAGAAGGTGGAGATGTTGCCCAAGGCAACCAATCAGCATCTAAGGGCTTATACACACTAGACGATGTGCTGTATGAACGATATTGGTAAATGATTTCCCTTGAACCTTCTGTAGTGGAGGACAAACGATATTGGGTGTACACACTGAGAGATATCTTTAAAGATAACTTTCAGTGAAGTCATCCTGCCACATCTCTGAACAGGCAATTCTTGATGATATCATCACATTGGCCTGCATGTATGGACGACAAAAGACATCATTAACGGCCTGCAGGAGCGCGCATCATTGGTTGTTTAAACACTGAACGATATGAACAATATATCGTTGAACGATATTGTTATCATACATATCGTTTATGAAAATCGTCTAGTGTGTATGCAGCTTAACTGTCATTTCAAAGCCTTTGCTAAATAGGTGACAGTTAGAAGCTGATTGGATGCTCTGGGCAACTTCTCCAATTCATCAGTCTTCAAGGCTTGAAATATCTCCCCGAGACATAGGCCCTCATTCAGAGCCGTACGCTCTGAGCAGAGCGCACGCTCTGAATGAGGGCCGGGCTCCATGAAAATGGAGCGTCCTCCTGGACGCTCGTATAGCTGTTGGTCACCACCCACAGGCTATACGAGCGTGCATTGTGATGGCCGCGATGGTCGTGACCATCGCGACCATCGAAATTGCGTGCCGGAGCCTGCGGTTGAGGTTTTCAACCGCAAGCTCCGGAGTGATTTTGGCTCTATCAGAGCCAAAATCACTCCCACTGACATCACTAGTGATGTCAGTGGGCCGGCTTTTGACGGGAGGCGTTCCCGTGGGCACGCCCCCGTCAGGGAGGCACGCCCCCGGCACGCCCACCAAAGGGGGCGTGCTGTCAATCAACATTGACAGCACGCCCCCTTTGATCGGACACAACGAGCGAAGGACTTTCCTTCGCTCGTCGCGTCTGGCGCATGCGCACGACGGAGCTCCCTCCGTCGTGCGCATGCTCAGTCCATAACATCGACCCACTTGCGAGCGGACAGCCGCTCGCGAGTGGGTCTGAATCAGGCCCATTGTGCTCTTTCCCAAGGTGTTATTTGTGAGCGGCTTGAATGTGTTCTTGTTTAGTTAGGGACTACAGGTCCCTCCTACACTCCAAAGACATATTTGTAGTTGTACTGAGCTTCATTTTGCTGCTGCTGCCCTCTGGGAGATACTGGAAGGGAAGGTCTGGGAGGCAGGTGTGGGGGGTCTGGTTATACAATTCATAATCATGGAACTGCCTCCTGTTGCAATATGCCATGATTGTATCATCATACAGTGGGGGGCAGGACTATAATGATGCAATGTGCCTTGTATCACGTCTTCACTTCAATGGGGATGTGGACGGGATCTGGGAGGATGGTCTCCTCTCCAGGAGGACTCATTGAACTTTGGGCCTGATTCAGACCCGGACGCTATTTGCGGCCGCTCGCTGGCTAAAGGGGCCGGCTATTTAAATCATGTGCTCGCACTGCGTCGCGTAAAGCCGCCCACTAAATAATAGCAAGCGGCCGCACTATGCGCTCGCACCTGTATAAAGACGCCCCTTTGCCACTCGCAACACATCATCTCCGGCAGTTGTAGGATTAATCGGTAACATCGAGAGCCATCGGAGCTGCTCGCAGCGCTTGTGGTAGTCTTTTCCCACCACAACATTGCGAGCAGTTCTGGCCAAAATACAACCCAGTCACGTGTGTAATGACGCTAGTTTGCTAATTATGCACACCCATTAGACGCAGTTCTGACGGTCGGGCACGCCTGCGTTCACACATCCGCACCCCCGTTTTCAAGCACCTTCCCCTGTTACCACCCACAAACGGCACTATCTGTCACTCAAAGTAGCGGCCCGACTGCGGGCTACGGGCGAGCACTTTCCCATCGCAATGACTGGTTTGCACACGCGAATTGTGACTCATACGCATGCGCACTATGCGAAAAATCGCTCAATGCGAGCGAGCGCAGCATAGTATCCATGTCTGAATCAGGCCCTTTGTCTGAATCAGGCCCTTTGTGAGTGTCTCGCACATTCCAGGAGAGCAGACAAGTCAGCTTATACTGTAGGTCAGCTACAGATTAAATTGGTCCTTGGGGGCCTATTTCTGAGATTTCACATAGATACCTGCAAATGAATTGCTGCAGAAACCAGAGAAAGAAAAACAGGCGCTCAATGACTCTATAAAACTGTAACAGTTACCTATAACAGTTAGTAAAGTAAGCATCAGTTAGTGAAGTAAGCATAGAAGCTTGTGTTGGTGTAAAATTATATATAGAGAACCTGCAGCAGATAACTTAATAGAGAGGAAGGCTCTCTAATGGCAAAAACACATAAAAGAGAGAGAGATAGCGCTATACTGTAGGTGCACTATAGTATTAATGAAAATGATTAAACGGAAACTGGTTAGATATAAAATGTAGTTTAATTTAATAAACATAGCTAGCAATCTAATCTTTGTTGAGTCATCAAATTAACATAATCACACTTGATACAATAGTATAGCAAAACAATTTCCAGGAAAACTGGAAAGATTTGGGACCTGGACTCCAGAAAACCCTTGATGGCATATGCTTAATAGTACAGTGATCGTCTGCACAATCACTTTACTTCCAGGTTAGGATCGGTTGAGCTACTTGCGGTAATTGCCGGACAAATGCAAAAATAAAGCTACAATGGGCTAATGTTTCTAATTGGTAAATGGGGCACTTCTGGGGTAGTCCTCATAGTTAGCCATGGAGACTGCATTTGCGATCGTAGAGGGGGGGCACATAGCAGTTATCTCCGATGCCTGCTGCAGTACCCCCTTATTAATTAGCCCTGAAGCATAAAAATGGGGCAATCCACCAACAGCCAGACTCTTTGGTATGTATGTGATTGCATTTCTGCAGGATATTAGATTGTAAGCTTACCTTTGTCAGTTACTAAAGACAGAGGATGCTTTCCTTCCCAGTACAGTATGGCTATTAGGGGTATATTTACTAAAGGTCAAGTTTAATCGATTTAAAGTCTATCAACTTCAGTGTTGTGTTTCTGGAGCTAAAGCACTTTACAAACAGGCAATTTTTTATTTAGTTTTTTAAGTACATTAGTAAATGTGTGACAGAGCCCCAGAAACACAACATTATGTTGATTGATTTCATTTGTTTTTAAATCGATCAAAATCGACCTTTAGTGAATATGCCCCTTAGGGGGAATTTAATGCAGGAGGTTGGAATAACACTGCTTTTTCCTGCAATTCATTTTTAAAAAGTGCAGTGAATGATGCAGTGAAAGGATGGTGCATTTTTCTTGTTTATATGTATGTATGTATGTATGTATGTATGTATAACGTACGTACGTATTGTATATATGTACAGTATGTATAATGTAAATGCTAGGGATGTTGTCGATAAGTGAAACAGTAACACTATAACAAATCCATTTAATGTATAGTGATGCATATAGTTGTTACATAGTGTTAAGAAGAAGCATAATACTCCGGAATCTCTGTACAGCCTGTGGCAGCATTTTCAGCACTGACCCTGCTCACTCTCCACCTAAATTCCCTTCATCTGTTCTTTTCCGTGCCAGTCTCACTGGCTATGAGCTTACGTTACCCGGATAGCCAGTTCACGCATGTGCAGTGGAAATGAAAACCCAGATCGGAATACATAAACCACCGCAATGCTGGTTAAATATATGCCCTCATGCAAAGTGAACCTTACCGCCTGTGGGGATTAATTTAGGCATAAGCAGTGCTACCACCACCTTGATGTATAGGAAGAAGCCAGGCATTTCACTCATTAGTAATATTCCCCTTAGATTTGCACACTCAGAATTGGGAAATACAGTTTATTAGTGTAGATAGGATGCATGCATGCTTCTATGCTGGTTACCTTTAGGTGAAAACAAGAAATACATTAAATTACTTTTCTATTGTGCTCCAATATCTGCTCTACCAAAAACACACTAGTAGCTGTCAGCCAGGTTTCTTGATGTTTGACATAATGCAGGCAGCTCTATAACTGCCAATGTAGAGTGAAATACAGCTAATTAACCTGTCAATATGAATTAACATTGCAGTAGAACAATGATGTCTATTATGAAGCTGTCTAGAAACACTCTGAATAAGTAAAATGTATTTCAGAGCCTGATGACAGAAGGACAAAGTTACCTAACACGTAAAGTGGACGGCTGTACTGGCTCGCAGCAATAGTATATGCTCCAGATTTACATATGGCATAAGAAATGCAGCAAGGTCAAGTGTACAAGAACAGGGTTTTGTAACATGTGTTTTGATAGTGACATACTGTATGCAGTCACTGCTAGGCTTTATTTGGATATGAGAATATCTGTGGCACTGCCCGAGGTGGGACCTGACATACTGTCATTTATGCTGATTATCAAGTGAGAAATGGAAATGGGTATGACAGAATTTTGAAAGGATCCTGGCCCTAAGATGTGGTCGCTATTCCAATGTGCTCACACAGTTGAGCGATTATCGGTGGACTGCGGATGACTCTTAGCCGCAATTTGTGCCAGTGGCGATCAGATGTGACTATAGCTGGAGCGTGGATTTTTTTGCAGGTGATTGACAGACGGCCATTTTGTGGGCGGCAATAACGTAGGCGTGTCGTAACATTTTTCAGGGGGGTGTTTTTGCCTACATCTGTGATCCCGTATCCTGGATATATGGCGCCAGCATATCCAGTCCCATGGCCATTCTTCGCGAGCATAGGGTTACTCAGATGGGCGATTATGGAAGGATCCGCGATCACCGCTGCGCGTTTCTACGCCGTTGCTCGGACCTGCGAGGTCCCCGGTTGGCATCTCAATACTTTTCCAGGCGGTTACAGCATTAGCATAGTACATAGTACAAAACTGCAGCTGCTAATGTATTAGCCACATCTGACTCAGGGGTCTAGTTACTAAGCAGTATTAGGAGTCAGAGTGAAAAGTGATAAGGTGCCAGCCAATCAGTTCCCAACTGTCATTTTTCAAACACAGCCTGTGAAATGGCAGTTAGGAGCTGATTGGCTGGCACCTTATCACTTTTCACTCTGTCTCCTAACACTGCTTAGTAACTAGACCCCACAGGTTCTCCGTGGCTCTAGCACTCCCTCTGCTCCATGACTACACACAGACTCATGCACTGACGTCTGCTCAATTTCTACTGAATGTCGCAAGTTACTATAAACATTGCTATCAATCTAAAGCAAGTCAAAGAACTAGCAGCCGACACAAGACAGAAAAAAAGTCATTGCTAATATTAGTATATTGTATAACCTCCTTGGGGCCTGAGGTGCACGCAGTGTCGATGTCAGACGCATGCGACTGATATTTTAAGTCGGTGCATGTGTCCCGATGGTCACCTCCAAAGGTCGCAGAACAAACTTGGACCCAGAGAGCGGCAACTTCAGTGGGTGTTCCTAGGAAGTAACAGGGAGGTGGCTAGCCAGGCGTGGTCATGTTGCGGTCAGCGGCTGCGGCTTTTGCCGCAGTTGCACTGATTTCGGCAGCCATGTCCAGACAGGCATACGGTCCCTCCAAAGGGCTGGTGCAAATGATGTGCGGCCGATGAAGCGTCTTTATACACAAAGCACGGATTAGAGCTGCATCATGAGGGCGTCTCTGTACCAATCCCATCGGCTCAAGCATTGGCATAAAGACGCAGTCATGCTGTGGCAAAAGACGCAATCCCGGCTGCTTTAGCGTGCGCATCTGAATCATTCCCTCGGTGTGCTACTCTAAGGGGTATATTTACTAAAGTGCCGGTTTTTAGAAGTGGAGATGTTGCCCATAGCAACCAATTAGATTCTAGCTATTATCTTTTAGAGGTGCTAGATAAATATTATGTAGAATCTGAGTGGTTGCTATGGGCGACATCTCCACTTCTAAAAACCGGCACTTTAGTACATATACCCCTCAGTGTTAAGTTGTGCCCTAGCTGTATATATACGTTACAGATAGACATATGCTTAGTTACATTACCATCACAATTGCACCAGCCCTATACTTGGTGCAAAAGATGTATCCGAATACAGGCTGATCTCTATGTGCACACAACTTTGCATGGCCCGTAATTACATCTACAGTACATACCCTTGACGTGCCCTCACAAAACCTAATCCTATGTGTGATCTACCCATACGGAGATGCAACTCAGTGGCGTAACTATAAATTTTGCTCCCCCATGCCAAAAAAGTTCAAGGCGCCCCCCGCCCAAAAAGCAAACACACCCAAAGACGACGTGTAAGGTATGCAGTTTCATGTTCATGATACAGTTATGTGCCTTACACATTATGACACACTAAGTAATACCACTTATAACACATTATGCCCACTGGAATGCCCCAATAACACATTATGTCACACCATAATACCCCTTGCAACACATTATGCCACACAGCAATGCACTGTACACATGCCACTCAGTGATGCCCTTATAACAAATTATGCCATGCCGTAATGCCTCTATTTCACATTATGCCACATAACACATTATGCCACACAGTAATGCCCCTTATACATTATTCCCCTTATAACACATAATGCCACACAGTAATGACCCTAATAGCACATTGTGAACACAGTAATGCCCATTACACTTTATGCCACACAATAATGCCCATTACATCCCACCCTGACAGATCTGCTTCATCAACCCTACTCTCCGCTCCTGCCAGACTGTCACCTCAGCTCAAGACAGCTTGCACAGCTTTTATGTCCATGAAGAACCAGATTATTGGGAACATAGTTTATAACCTATTAAATTAGTGCCCCTTATATAGTGCCCCCTGTAGTTGTGCCCCATATGCAATGCCCCCTGTAATAGTGCCCCTTATGCAATACCCCCTGTAGTAGTACCCATTATCCAGGGCCCCCTGTAGTTGTGCCCATAGGCAGTGCCCCCTGTAGCTGTGCCGCTGTAGTTGTGCCCCTTAAAGTATTGCCCCTGTAGTTGTGCCCCTCTAAGTAGTGCCCCTTGTAATTCTGCTGCTTCAAGTAGTGCCCCCTGTAATTGTGCCCCTTCAAGTAGTGCCTCTGTAATTGTTCCCCTTCAAGTAGTGCCCCTGTAGCTGTGCTCCTTCAAGTAGTGTCCCTGTAGTTGTGCCCCTCAAGGAGTGCCCCCTGTAGCTGTGTCCCTTAAAGTATTGCTCCTTGTAGTTATACCCCTTAGAATAGTGCCCCTTCAAGAAGTGCCTCGGTAGTTGTGCCCCTTCAAGTAGTGCCCACTGCCCCCTGAAGTTGTGCCCCGTCAAGTAGTGCCCACTGCCTCCTGTAGTTGTGCCCCTTCAATTAGTGCGCCCTGTAGATGTTCCCCCTCTACTTACCTGACTCCGTGCAGGCTGCAGCTGTCATCCGGCTGTCTCTCCCAACTCCCGCGCTGCAGACGCGGCCGCTCAGGTTCCTCACTGCGCGGGTGACGTCATGACGTCACCCGCGCAATGCATTACTGGGAACGCTGGCCTTTGAAGTGATCGGTGGCTTCCTAGCCTCCGAACACTTCAGAGGCCAGCGCTCACAGTTGCAGTGGTATAACCACTGCCCCCGGCGCCTCCAAGCTACACGGCGCCTCCAAGCTACACGGCGCCTCCAAGCCACCGCGGGGGCTGCGGGGGCAGTAGTTACGCCACTGATGCAACTTTTTCTTTTTTAAATCCGCCCTGATTCAGAGCGAGCGCTCGCAAATAGCGAGCACCTCTGAATCAGGACCCTAGTTTGAACTACAGCTAATGTTTGTGGAAAGTATTTAAATCTGTAATAACATTTTAGATTCAATAGTTGGCACTGCCATGCTGAAACGAAGTATTGGCACTGAGCACACTAGTAGAAGTGTATTTTTACTGTATTGTATTACCTATGTGAGATTCATTGTTTTTTTGACCTTCTGGGAGAGGTAATGAAATGTTAAGTGGGCATTATGTCTAAGGAAGGATGAAGGTGTGAATACATTTAGCTTGAAAGCTCAGCAGGTGGTCATCTCCGTTTATCCTGTCTGTTTCATTAGAGAGACAGGAAAGTTGTTTCACATAAGGAAGCATGCAGGCAGTGCTAAATGAGATTGTGTTTAAATCCAGATAGGTAATTTGATTTGCTTCCTGATGACTAAATATTAAGTGTGGCTGTTCTATGGGGTCAATCCAATTAGGTGCTAGTTGGATCCTGCAAGCTGTTCTCACAGCCTACTCGTACCGCGAATGTCAGTTGCAATCCAATTTCAGACTCACATTGACCTTTCATGCAAAATTCAAGTTTTTTTTGTTTACACCCCCCTTAACAGGTGGGGATGTCTGGAAAATCTTTATTTTAGGGTAAACATGTCGGGCACAGTGCAGAACCTCTAATACACCCTTCCCAATGAATAATCACACACTTAGAGGGGTGTAAATAGCATAATTTGGCCAATAAAGACATGCTAGTTTTAAGATGAATTTCCCTAAAAAACTCAATAAATGGTTCAATAATGTGGGACAGGTATGTGGAGGTGTAAATGATGTGGGACAGGTATGTGGAGGTGTAAATGATGTGGGACAGGTATATGGAGGTGTAAATGATGTGGGATAGGTATGATGAGGTGTAATGATGTGGGACAGGTATGATGGGGTGCAATTGATGTGGGGACATGTAAGTAGAGGTGTAAATTATGTAGGACAGGTAAGTGGAGGTGTAACTTATGTAGGACAGGTATGTGGAGGTGTAAATGATGTGGGGCAGGTATGTGGATGTGTAAATGATGTGGGGCAGGTATGTGGAGCTCTATATGATGTGGGGCAGGTATGTGGAGCTGTAAATGATGTGGGGCAGGTATGTGAAGGTGTAAATTATGTGGGGCAGATATGTGGAGGTGTAAATGATGTGGGGCAGGTATGTGGAGGTGTAAATTATGTAGGGCAGTTATGTGAAAGTGTAAATGATGTGGGACAGGTATGTAGAGGTCTAAATTATGTGGGACAGGTATATGGAGGTGTACACGATGTGAGACAGGTATGTGGAGATGTAAATTATGTGGGACAGGTTTGTGGAGATGTAAACTATGTGGGACAGATATGTGGAGGTGTAAATGATATGGGACAGGCATGTGGAGGTGTAAATGATGTGGGACAGGTATGTAGAGGTGTAAATGATGTGGGGCAGGTATGTGGAGGTGTAAATGATGTGGGACAGGTATGTAGAGGTGTAAATGATGTGAGACAGGTATATGGAGGTGTAAATTATGTGGGACAGGTATATGGAGGTGTACACGATGTGGGACATGTATGTGGAGGTGTAAATGATGTGGGGCAGGTATGTGGAGGTGTAAGTGATGTGGGACAGGTATGTGGAGGTGTAAATGATGTGGGACAGGTATATGGAGATGTAAATGATGTGGGACAGATATGTGGAGGTGTAAATGATGTGGGGCAGGTATGTGGAGGTGTAAATTATGTGAGACAGGTATGTGGAGGTGTAATGATGTGGGACAGGTATGTGGCTGTGTAATGATGTGGGACAGGTATGTGGAGTTGAAATGATGTGGGACAGGTATATGGAGGTGTAAATGATGTGGGACAGATATGTGGAGGTGTAAATGATGTGGGACAGGTATGTGTAGGTGTAAATGATGTGGGACAGATATGCGGAGGTGCAATTGATGTGGGGCAGGTATGTGGAGGTGCAAATGATGTGGGACAGGTCTATGGAGGTGTAAATGATGTGGGGCAGGTATGTGGTAAGGATACTGCCTTTGAACCTCTATATACCCCTGCCTATGCCGTCTAATATCCTTCCTATAAACCTCTAAGGATGACGCTAATTTGCGTACGCAGTCATCCAGTAAATAAAGACTCCAGACCTAGAACATGTGGTTCCAAAGTACAAAGTATTATTCAAGTAAAAGTACAGCAGTTACACGCTATGATCCTCATATAATCTTAGCGCAAAGAGATTATACAGACCCAAGTACAATTATACATACGCAGCGCTCTCTGGTCCAGATGTTAGGCATCAGCAAGAAACCCCTCGTCAATCAGCATTCAGCACAAAGACTCAGAACCCAGGGTCAGAGCACACATATTTATACCCCCCAGAAATAAACAACACAATTGAGAAGTTTGTTGCTAATACCATTGGTCCTAAAGGAGAGGGCATATGTTACAAGGCATTTAACAGGTTGATTCAAATAGACACAACCCAGCCTCTAACAACTGGGGGTCTCTGGTTTCCTGCCTCATGCAACATCCTAACAGTTGTTCATATAAATGTACATTTTGTTGCTTGAAGTTTCTGCGGTCCATAAGTTGAGAATGCATAATGCGATCTCCACAACGATGGTACCGGAATACTGTTGAAAGAGTACGCATCAGTACAATACCAGTCATGGCTTACTTATCATGTATAAAACCTTAGTTACCAAATAATCTTTATTTCACAGAATGAACAAACTTAAATCTTATACTTCAAAGCTTATTAAACATTTTATGCGAATATGTAATGTGTAAGTATGCGGGGTGTGATGTAAAGACGCTAGTCAACTTGGGGTAGATGCGTGCGCATGAAGCTAATAAACAGCGTTTTCATACAGGATCTTATGCATTCGCTAATATGCGATTAGTTAACAGCGCAATTGTGCGTATTAATGAATGTACGAGAAGTGGTGCACTTAAATCTCACATAAACTAAGTGAACACCTAGCAGTGTGGAATGCTGAGCCTTATAGTTCCATGACCTGCTCATGCCCCAGCAGCCCTCATCCTTTTCAGGCTCCAAAATACTGGTCTTTGTTCTCCCAGGGCCTGTGCGGATGCAAATTAGCACAGCTACAAGACCCAAACCTCAGATAACACTTGGCTTTGAAGGTATTTTATTGTAGGAAGCCTGCTAATGTAAGGTGCTACAAACGACCCTCTTGCTGTATTCGAGCAGGGCCACCTGGAGTGAGAGCAGACGTTATGTCCATGAAGCTTGTCTACACAGGCTAGTTGTCACGTGGCCATTTGCTCTATTTAGCTAATGCAATCCAATTTTGACATACTGTACAGCCATTTCTGAAATATGGCCCTGATTCAGAGCCGGACGCTCTGACCAGAGCGCTCGCTCTGAATCAGGGCCCACCTCCATAATTATGGAGCGTCCTCCTGGACGCTCGTATAGCTGTGGGTCACCACCCACAGCATATACGAGCGTGCAGGATGATGGTCGCGATGGTCTTGACCATCGCGACCATCGAAACTGCGAGCAGAAGCCTGCGGTTGAGTTTCTCAACCGCAAGGCCAGGAGTGATTTTGGCTCTATCAGAGCCAAAAGCACTCCCACTGACATCACTAGTGATGTCAGTGGGGCCGGCTTCAGACGGTAGGCGTTCCCTTGGGAACGCCTCCGTCTGGCAGGCACGCCCCCGGCACGCCCACCAAAGAGGGCGTGCTGTCAGTCAACATCGACAGCACGCCCCCTTTGATGAGACACTACGAGCGAAGGAAAGTCCTTCGCTCGTCGCGTCTCGCGCATGCGCACGACGGAGCTCACTCCGTCGTGCACATGCGCAGTGCAGACCATCGACCCACTTGCGAGCGGACAGCGGCTCGCGAGTGGGTTTGAATGAGGGCCTATATCCTTTAGGGGAATTATAATAATATACACTTTATCCAGAGCACCCAAACTACGTAAAGTCATGAAATGGGCTTTTAATGAATCGCCGAAACTTATGGCGATGGTCACAGATGCATTCGCATGATGCTAAAAGTAATATTGCCACATGTACTAAAGTGTGAGTTTATCTAAAATGGCGCTTAGGCGGCCATTCGCAAAATGGTGTCTTGCAATCTCATTTCCAAGATGGCGTCTCTGCGATTCAATTTTAAACTGATCTTGTCTCAGTCAATAATCCAGCTTCGACAGTGGAGGTGTAAATGACGTGGGGTAGGTATGTGGAGATGTTGTAATGATAGGAGAGGGGATTTTGATCTTGCAGATGAGAGGTAAAAGTGTTTATTCCAACTTTTTACAAACCTGTATAAAAACACTGAAAAATCACTGTACAAGCATTACCCCAAATGGCTAGAAAGGCTTTAATTTGATGAAAAATACTTGCCTCCTATAATTTTTCAAAAAGTGCAAAAAGATATTTGACACATTTTAAGAACCTCCACTATTGAACTTATGGTCACTAACAGCCATGTATATGGTCTTGCTATTTCAGTTGGCATTTTTTTAGGGGTCCAGGATTGTCTCCCCACTTTTTATGCTCTTCTCCTAGGGCCTGATTCAGACCCACTCGCAAGCGGCTGTCCGCTCGCAAGTGGGTCGATGTTGTGCACTGCGCATGCGCACGACGGCAGGAGCTCCGTCGTGCGCATGCGCCAGACGCGACGAGCGAAGGACTTTCCTTCGCTCGTTGTGTCTGATCAAAGGGGGCGTGCTGTCGATGTTGATTGACAGCACGCCCCCTTTGGTGGGCGTGTCGGGGGCGTGCCTCCCTGACGGGGGCGTTCCCCAGGGAACGCCTACCGTCAGAAGCCGGCCCACTGACATCACTAGTGATGTCAGTGGGAGTGATTTTGGCTCTGATAGAGCCAAAATCACTCCGGGCCTTGCGGTTGAAAAACTCAACCGCAGGCTCCGGCTCGCAGTGGCGATGGTCAAGACCATCGCGGCCATCAAACTGCACGCTCGTATAGGCTGTGGGTGGTGACCCACAGCTATACGAGCGTCCAGGAGGACTCTCCATAATTATGGAGGGCGGCCCTCATTCAGAGCGTGCGCTCTGCTCAGAGCGTACGGCTCTGAATGAGGGCCCTAGTTCCCTTTCTGTGCTAAAAGAGTAGCAGGAACGGACATTTGATGCACATTTCTCAGGGGCTGCGCATTATTGAGAAGCGTGCGAGTTTCATGAAACAAACTCTCATTTGCACCTAATTGGGTTGAGCCCTATGTGTGAATTGGTAAATATTTTAAAAATGCAAATTACAGATTGAGTATAAATTGAGTATAAAGAATTCTAGAAGGCACCGTTTCCTGATGCAAGGTCATAATGTGAATAGGTGTAAAAACATCCAGATTTATGAACTAGTTTTAATTGGTATAAAGAGGCAGGGACCTGGTTTATCCTCTGCCATAATGCATGTGTTGAAATTATATATAAAGGACAGTAGAGCCCATGAAGTGTGTATTATCTAAACTTCTACGGACATCTGTATGTGGTGTATCACTGGTATCTTTATCTGGGATTACAGGACCTGACTGCTGATCGCAGATTCCCGATTATCGGGAATCTGTGCGTGCGCAGGACCCATTCTGCGAGTGTGCAGAATGGGTCCTGATTAGTCGCACACAGACCCTTCAATGCCTCTGCCTGATTGACAGGGAGAGGCATATAAGGGGGCGGTGCGGGGGTGGAGTGGCAAGCCCAGGATCTGCGACGATCGACGCAGTGTCCTGGGCTTGCAAGCCAGCCAGCCTGAGTAAGCTGAGGCTTACTCAGCTGGCTTGTGGCCCAGCGCCATCCACCATCGCGACTGTCGACCACCGATGGCCGTGATGGTGATCCCAGCCTCCGACCTCCGTTGCAGTTCTGGGATTGCAATTGCTCCAAAGGGTGTCATACACCTCCTGCTGCATTTTCATATCAGCAAGGACGTAATTGCAAAGCTGCCTGCCTTCAACTTTACAATTGTGATCCTTGCTGAATGAGGCCCACAGTTCTTAATTTAAGATAAGAAACGTCTACTTGCTTCTAAGATGCTTGCATCTACTTTAAATCTTGTGACTATCAGATGAGTGTAAATGCTTATCCATTCTCTGGCTGTCCCGAGCTTGACTAAGGGTTACGGATCAGTGTCCACTTGGGGAATCAAATCCGGTCGATTGTTGATGTTTGCTGCCTTGTAAGGAGAAGAGGAAACCGGAAACTCCTCCACCAAATCCATATGTAAGCAAAGTCCTTTCTTGGCACAGGTTCCCCCAATTGAAGTGTCTGTAATACCTCTTAAAAAGCAAGTCATTTATTAAGGATTTGTGATATGTCATTAATTCAATTACATCTGTGTCTCAAAGGCGACCATCAACATGTATCAGGTCTTGCATAAACTTTTTACGCGTTTCACAGTATTGCTGCCGGCTTCTTCAGACAGTTTATGCTTTGCAGAGTGCCAGCATGTAGCTCATTCAGTATAAGGAGTTCAAGCAGAGTGACTCTTTTTAGGTACATTAAAAGAATAGAAATGCCCTATAGTCTTGTTTACAGATGATATTTAATGCCCGTATGGAGCATGTCATGAGTTTGTGATTTTAACTTTTTTTTTTTTTATCTGAGTTTCACTTCTTTTTCCTTACAAAGTAAGCGCTGGAACCGCACTGTCATCCATATGTAACATAAAGGAGAACAATAATTAGAAAAAAAAAAAGGAAAGCAGCAAAACACCATAAGCACAAATACTGCATTAATAAAGTAGAGAAAATGTATAAAACCAGCATCACATCAATAAACTGCTATTATTTGTGTCTTTTATCTGCTACACAGTACAAGATTGAAAGAAAATATCTGACTGGTTATCTTTTTGTTATTTACTTGTGCACAGCTTTTAGTAAATGTCCATTTGTATTATTATTGATAAGACCTGTCTTGCAGACACACCTGTTCCCGTGCCCGTATATCTGATGTATATTTCCCATGGCATTGTGTGTTTTACCAGTAACATATGTTGCTACACCTTGCACCTGCGCCATTATATAACAATGAAACTATTTATTTTTCAGGCAACCACCAATAAAGAACCATCCCTATAGAAGTCGACAGTCCCTGAATAGCCCAAGCCCTGGAGAGACTGAAATGGATCTTCTTGTGACTCGGGAAAGACCACGACGTGGAATTCGCAACAGTGGTTATGATGTGAGTTCAGTTTGCCTTTACTTGTTGAATATAAGGAAAAGATGTTGGAATACAATATACAAAAATGATTACACCAATCTTCATTGCTGAAGAGCAGTAACACTTATTTAGTTTGTGCTCCAAATGTCTGCTTTATGGGGCCTATTTATTAAGAATTATGCAAAGGTCAAAGAAATTAACTTTCCCCATATTATGGCTAGATGCTGGAACACAGGCTCCAGTAAAAGTATAGAGATAGCCAGGGGCCTTCACATGACCGTCAAACAGTACAGACAGCATCTCAGTGACCACCATACAATGCTGAAAGCAACCTAGAGACCACTATTACAACACAGATAGCATCCCAGTGACTGCTATTACAGTACAGATAGCATCCCATTTACCACTTGTTCTATACAGAGAGCATACCCGTGACCACCATACACTATAGACAACATCCCTGTGATTGCCATTCAGTACATTGAGCATCCCTGTGACCGACATACATTATAAACAGCATCCCAGTGACCGCCATATAGTACAGCAGCATCCAAGTGACCATCCTACATTGAGTATCCTAGTAACCGACTCCCATGCCTGTTAATGTCAAACATTGGTTTTAATCAAAGTCACTTATTTCACATGTATGAAATATATAGCACCGGGTGTTTCTACAGTATATGAAATCATCGATTTCCACCAGATTGCCCAATTTGTCTAGTGTATTTTAGTCCTGTAAATGTGATCACATGTCTTGTTTGGAATGTTTTTTTTTTCCAATACAATTCTTATTGACACAAAGAAAAAATACACATATAGGATATCGTGCCATTGAGGGGCGTATCTATACTGGGTGCAGGGTGTGTGGGGTACGCGGGGCACACGTCCCCTGGGTCCAGGAGGGCTCACACCGCACCCCCTGCACCCATATGTTTAATACTTATCTCTCCGCCTCCGGAGTCCCACATTGGCGCCGGTATCAGCGCTTTAAAAATCGCCTGGAAAAATGGCCGCTGCGGCCATTTTCCCGGCATTTTACGCATGCGCAGTGGGGAAAAAACAGGCAGAATGGCCGCAACTCCATTTTCCCAGTGACCTGTGCATGCGCTGTAGACTCCGGGCTAGTGCACAAGTCCAGCAAAACAGGTGCTAGGTTTGGGGACAGCTATGGGTAAGTTGTTAGGCCACACACGTACTAACAAGGGGTTACTGTGTTCTCAAGAGTTAATGAAGTAATTGCAGTCAGAGAGGCTAGCGTGTACAAGGATCAGCTTTTCTCATGATAACGATGTGGCTTTATTATCTATATTTCATTCTATATATGTGAAATCAATAGAAGTGATGATTCATTTGTCCCCGGTTTCCTACCAAGGATGAGTCTAATATCTTTGGTACAAACTGACATTTATCAGGATGCGGAGGATGGTAGAAAGTAGCCTCAATATAATGATTCACATAGAGTACAATAATTGATTTCTATTTTTGATGAAATGAAGACGGAAAGACATATTATATATTATTAGGAGAGAGTTTTCCATCTGAGTCAGAATGGACAAGGCCAGAATCTCTGTAGTTATTCTGATAGAGATATGGGTCCTTATTTTATTATGAAGAGACAAATGTACAATCTGTTTCTTCCCTTTCCTAAATGTTATTTGACAGCTACAAAATGTTAGATAAAATAGATATTTAGGGTTATATTTACTAAAGTGCAGGTTTTTTAGAAGTGGAGCTGTTGCCCATAGCAACCAATCATATTCTAACTATTATCTACTAGAACAGTAAGTGGTCCTCCAGCTGTTATTGAACTACAATTCCCAGCATGCCTTGCAACAGTTTTAGCTTGGCCAAATAGCAGAACTGTGGCTGAGCATGCTGGGATGTGTAGTTTTGCAACAGCTGAGGGGGGGGTGCTTATTGCCCACCCCTATTCTAGAAGGTGCTAGATAAATGATAAGTAGAATCCGATTGGTTGCTATGGGCAACATCTCCACTTCTAAAAACCTGCACTTTAGTAAATATACCCCTTAATCTCACTAAGAGAACCAATACTTACAAAAAAGTTTAAGCCCATCACAGAGCATCATATATGTATGTTGTTTGCTGTATAAGAAGATAAAGAATAGCCAGTCCATGCATTCTACATTTTCTGCTCTAAATGTATACATACAGTATATACTGTACTTAACGCTCTATATATTGTCTTCCTGGAGTCCATTGTGATATCCTATCATATTAAGTATCATCATAATTATCTTAAGACATTATTTGCTTTCTTAAAGTTCACCTGTTGCCTATTTACACTGGAGGCAAATATTTTATGGTTGTCGCTCAGGTGTCCAGTCTTCACAGTTTCTACTCTAGAGGCAGGTTGAATGAACAGAATATGACTTGTATTTGTAGTTATTGTACATATTGCAGAATGTCATTGCTATGGCAAGAACCCTGGCTAGTGCAACTCTGTACTTCAACTCTCTTGTTGTCCCCACTGTGAATCCTTGGATTAGTTTAACTGTGGTCATCCAGTATCCAAGTTTAAGGCTATATCAATAGACAACTTGTCTCATACAGTACCTGAACTGATTCCCAGATCTTGCTGCAACTCCTGGTCATACCCCATGGGTGATACTCTAACCTCTCCTAAACAATTGGGTACAATCTGCAAAAAAATGTGTTTAGCTGAAGGGGCATTACAGATGTAGTCAACATTTTTGCCTTGTCTCTGAAAATATTAAGTTTATGTTTAATGATCCTTTTAAGATTTACGTTTTACTAAAAAACTTTTTTAACAGATTTTTTTTATGGAGCCTATTTATCATTAATTGTAAAATGACCCTGACAAATTACATTCCAATTCTCCCGTGGTATATACACAATCCCCCTTCTTCCCACCCCGAATTCGCCACTGATCTCTCTGCATTTTGCTACAAGAAATAAATAATCAAACCTATTTGTCAGTCAACCGGAACCAGACTAAAAAAGTCCTTTGGGTTCCGAAGTTTCCAGCAGATGCAAAAGATTTCCCAGTTCTACCTTAAATTTTCTCATGAACCAAATCAAACTTGGACACTTTTATTTGTTGCATGCAGTTAGGCTGCTATAAGCTAAATAGGATGTAGTCAGCATCCCGGCTGACGGGATGCCGACGGTCTAAATAGTGGCGCCAGAATCCCAACAGCAATCCCGACCACCGGGCATCGGGATCTTCTACTGTCGGCCTTCAACTATTGGGATTTGAACCGGCAGCTGTTGAGCCGTCTGTATATCAATCCCATTCTGATTGAAAGATCTACAGTATTTAGTTAGACAGTAAATAGGTCGACAACAAATGGTCGACGTGCAATAGGTCGAAAGTGTCAAAAGTTCAACTGTTAAATGGTCGACATGGACTAAGGGCCTCATTCAGACCCACTCGCGAGTGCACAGCGCTCTCAAGCAGGTCGATGGTTCCCCACTGCGCATGCCGGAGCCGGCTCTGGCCTGCGCATGCGCGAGCCCTGGAGCGAGAGAAAAATTCTCTCGCTCCGGGACTCACTACAATAGGGGCGGTTGTCGATGTTGATCGACAGCTCGCCCCGGTTGTCGATGTTGATCGACAGCTCACCCACAGCTATGCGAGCGGCCAGGAGGCCGTCTTTAAAAAAAAAGGGTGACGCCCTGATTCAGAGCGAGCACTCTCAAAGAGCGTCCGGCTCTGAATCAGGCCCAAATGGTTGACAGGGACAAATGGTTGACATGGTCAAATATTCGATGCACAAATGGGCGGAGCATTGGACTCTGAGGGACCGGCATAAGAACCTAGCACTGGTCCTGGCCATATATGTACACATTTGTCTCCTTATACACTGGAGTGTATGTAATACTGTATTATATAGCAGTGTTTCCAGAACTCAGTCCTCAGAACTCAGTGCATGTTGGTGCACAGGTGTGTTCATTACTAACTGAAACATGTTAAAAGATGCACAGGGGGCGCAAATTATTTCCTTCATGATACTGAGGAGATCTGTAAAACATGCACTGTTACGGGTCCCGGAGGGCTGGAGTTGGGAAACGGTGGTCTTGTATGCTGTAGCAGACAAGAGTCTAAAAACAAGATAAATACATAGTATAACTAGTAGGTGTTTTTTTCCACTTTGTTCATTAAAAGAGCAAGAGAAAATTGATCCATCGGAAGACTCATTTCTGTGATTTATTTCCAATTGTTGTGTTAATGCATCATATTAATTATTTTAGCCACTGTCAATTTCCCTTCCAGAGGAACCAGGTCACACTGACACACTGATGCTTATTCATCCTAGAGACCGGGAAGCTGCAGAGATGGGATATATTATATGTTATAAAACCAGCCAGTAATATTAAATGTCTCCTAACATATGTAGGTTATGATAGATAGATAGATAGATAGATAGATAGATAGATAGATAGATAGATAGATAGATAGATAGATAGATAGATCTTTCCAGATTGTTCTGATTTTTTAAGTATTTTATTGCTGAATATTTTGGCACTATACAGATGACTGCAAACATAAAAGAAGACTGTTATGAAGAGCATACACTTCTGAGACAGGTCCCATTTGTTAACTAGATGTTCTCCAAAGAATAGATGGAAACATATCGTTCTCCCTCAGTACACCTGGGGGACTGGGAGAGAGGTGACTAGTAGGGGGTGCCCCCAGTATGCAAATTCCTCATTGCGCAGAACTTGTTCCTCCCCCCCCACCACCATTGGGCACACTTCTACATCAGCCATCTATACTGGTCAGAGCAGAAGGACAGTAGAGAGTCTGAATACTGCCCAGGTTGAGAAGTCTTTTTCACCGAAAATGCGTCTGAATAGTAATGCGATGCAACTAGTATGCACTGGCAGACTGTGCTGATTAATTTAATTTCATGTTCATTTTCACCTGCTTTTGTAGAAATTAAGTGATGATGAATAGACCCCTTAATAACAGTTATTTGCATGTGTAACAGAAATATGAGCTTATAACAAAATACACTTTCCACGAATAATGCAAACATTAAAAGCTATTTATTACAAAGTTAAAATCATGTGTTGTCCACATTTATGTATATGTAATATTATTACAAACTAATTTGTCACAAAGTACAGTATAGTAAATGTAAATAAGTAATGTAAAATAGGTAAAAATATGCAAGTAATATAAAGTTTAAATAAATAAATTTATGCACATAAGATAAGTAGCAATACGGTAAGTAATGTAAAAAAAATTATTCCAAGTAATAAGTATTAATAAGTTATAAGTAATGTAAATAAGTACGTAATGAAATAAAGTAAATTACTTATAATATTCAAATTTAACTTGTGTATCTAGAATAAGTAATAACTAATGTAAATAAACAAATAATTAATAAGTATATGCAAGTAGTGCAAATTAAATATATGTATATAAGTTGTAGTAAGTATTGTAAATAAATAATATTAAAACGCTGTAAGTAATGTAAATAAATTGTGAAATAATGTAAAGAAGTATATAAACATGTTACTTATGTATCTGAAAAAAGTAATAAATATATAATGTAAATAAATGTATAAATAAGTAAATAATATAAAAAGTTATAAGTAATGTAAATAAATGAGGAAATAATGTAAAGAAGTATACAAAAGTCTAACTTATGTATCTGAAATAAGTAATAAGTAATATATAATGTAAATAAATAGATAAATAAGTGTATATAAATAAATAATAAATCAATCAAATGAGGCAAATTGAATATGGCTTCACTATTCCCCAACTAGAAGCTGTTGTTCCTTAAAGCAATTATCTGGAGATCTTCTTGAAGTTCTTTACATTAGCCTTCTGCCCATATGGATGTCTCCTCTTGGGTGTGGTCTTCTTCTTGCTCCTTAGGACCCCATATGTGCTAACTTTATAGAAGTAGTCCATGCTGGATATCATTAGGGAGACATCAGGGTCCTCATAGTCAGCAGTAAGAAGGTCTTTGGGAAGAGACTCTAGCACAGACTTTGCATGAGGGACAAGCACGTCTTTGCTTTTGGCAGAGGCATCTTGCGTGCTGCAACCTGACGATGGCAGTTTCATGGCATAGGATGGCGGCATATTGGTGTTTGTCTGCAGTGCCCGGCAGAAATTACATGGACACATGTGGCCTGGTGGTATTTGGCTGACGATGGGGAGATACTGATGACATATGGAGACAGCAGGATGATGAATCATTTGGCCATTGGTGATCTGATTACCGGGTGTTGTTAGATGATGAAATGGTGCCTGTCCAGGGTACTGAGCAGGTCCAGTCACTTGCGCTGGTTGCACATTGCTGCTGTGTGGTGCTTGGACCACTGAAGTTGCTGGATAGAATGGAATTAGTTCAGGATAGACAGTGATTGGGTAGACTAGATCACTGTACCACAGGGAACCTGGTGCAGGAACCACTTGTGGCCTCAATGATCCTCCACCATTTTCAGCAAGACATGAAAAGTTTGCACCAAATGTGCCAAAGTGTTGTCCTGGGAAAAGGAAACAAATGGGAAGTAAAGAGAATGAGTATTGGAAAGCAATCAAATTTGTAACTAAATAAACAGTTCTCACATGTTACAGGTTAAAGTTAATGATCATCAGCACCCTACTTAGTGCACAAAGTACTTCCTGTCATGCAAATGATGGGGTCATTACAGAGCAAATAAGTGGATAGGTGCAGTACTTTGTTTGCATGTGTACTGTACACTTGCCTAGGTGTCTACCCAAGGTGCAAGTCTGTATGAAGTTTTTGTATGTTGAACCTCCATTTTGTGCATAATTGCAGGCTTGCGGCACATGGTAGAAATGCACATATCAGTAATACTACAGCTGGGTACACACTGGAGTGATGACGGGCCTTTATGCCGTTTCGTAACGACATATTGCCTACAACGCTCAGTGTGTACCAGCGATGGCGCGCTCCTGCGGGCCAGGTCACATCAAACCTAGCGATATCGCTAGCGGCCAGTGCATTGTTAATTAATGACATAATGGTTATCGTTCCGTCATTCATTAAAGTCGTCTGGTGTGGATGCACAATCACTGTTCACGGGCATTCGTTATGATATCGGAACGAATGCCCGCCGTAGAACATCATTATAAAGTATACTTGCTATCACTTTAGGACAATTACCTTAATTAAACATAACCCCTGAAGTAATTCTCCCAAAGCATAATTATAGAGGAATTAAATGTCTCTGTACACACGGATGTCTGTGCATTAGGCCACGGAGGATGGAAAGAGAGCATAGTATGTGGGTAGGCCATGCACAGGCTGGTACACGTGATATGTGACAGTGTAATATGTAACATGAAAGGAGAACCCACACGCCACAGCTACAAATTACAGACAGTCTTCATTATAAACCATCAGTGGTAATAGAATTGGACAGAGCGGGAGACAGACAAGGTAATGGCAGCCAACAGTGGTCACGGTCACATATTCAAAGGCAAAAAAAGCAAGTGATAAAGCTGTGCCCATGGGGGAGATTTATCAAATATTGGAGAGAGATAAAGTGGAGAAGTTGCTCATAGCAACAGATCAGCTTCTAACTGTCATTTTTCTAGCTCAGCCTGTAACATGACAGTTAGAAGTTGATTGTTTGGTACTTTGGGGGCAATTTATCAAATCTTAGAGATAACTTGGAGAGAAATAATGGGGAAGATTTGTCAAAGCTTGGACTGAGATAAAGTGCTAATTAGCTTCTAAAGGTGGGTGCACAGTACACACATGACAGATATATCTGCAGCTGATGGTCATTCATACACACTGAACGACCATCATCTGCATGCTGCAGCTGCTTGGGTCAGACTGGGGGCGGGTAGGGAGCGTGGCCTAATCGCGGACGGTGTGGATATGCCCCCTTTGGGGGAAAAACATCTGCGACGTGGCGCTGGGGAGGAGGGCGCTGTGTGCCCCTCAGCACGGCTCACAGCCAATGGGGGGCGCAATCAGCGTGATCGCTCCCCTCTTTGGCATAGGAGACTGCTCGGGCTGCTGCTTTAGCAGCCTCGGACAGTCTCCCAGTGCAGCCCAGCACACAGCAGCGTGGATGGGGAGCTGTGCCGGACCCGGGTAAGTAGTACCCGATCGCGGCCCCCGCCCCCCTCTCTGCACCCCTGTGTACGGGCGATTGGCTGACACACTTGCCGATGGGCAAATATGTCTGCAGACATAACTGTTCATTGGCTGTACTGCACAGCCAATGCGATATGTCTGTGAACGACGTTGTTTACAGACATATCGTCTGTACAGACTGGCTGACATGGCATGATATAGTGGCCACTTAATTGATCGGCCAGTATATCGGCCAGTGTGTACCCAGCATAAATGTCACTTTACAGGATGTGTTTGAAAAATGACAGAAGCTGATTGGTTGGTAGTCTATCTCTCTCCACTTTATCTTCTTCCAAGATTTGATAAATCTCCCCCTAAGGGGCCCATTTATCAATGAGTTTTATCATACACAACAAGTGTTAAACCTTGTTGCATATGATTATAGTGCTCCAGCCAACCAGCTCCCAACTGTCATCTGTTTGAAAAATGACAGTTAGGAACTGATTGGCTGGAGCACCATTTATCATATGCAACAAGTTTTAACACTTGTTGCATATGATAAAACTCATTGATAAATGGGCCCCTTAGGGGGAGAACGCTGCTGGTTGGGAGTTATCTGTAACCCGCTCTGTTTGGTATTGGCCCTAATGATTTGTATGATACTGTTCATGGGAGCCCCATCCTAATGGCGTCATGATAGTAAAAGGACATTAGGTCTATGTCTAGTTCATATGTGTGCTAACCCGTTCACATCAATTTACATATAGGCGCAAATGACCCAAAAAACAACAGGTACATAAATAAATATCATGTGCATCTTGGATGTAAAATCTTTTCTTGTTTCCAAAAAGAACGTGACTTACACCGTTCCCTCCTAAACCGGCAAGCTGTGTCATTTATTTTATAGGTCACCAGATAGGTTTTAGCTAATAGACAGTATAATAATAATTTAAAACTTAGTTTCCTTATGTCATACAAACTTTATACATCGTTCATGCTGCTAGTTGGCATTTAGATGGAGAGATAGAGGGCTTCATTCAGAGGCGGCCGTACGGTCTACGACCGCACGGCTGCCTCGATGTTTGTCCAGTGCGCATGCGCACGAGGGAGCCGGCTCCTTCGTGCCCATGCGTGAGACCCGCTACGACCGACAGCGCCGGTCGTAGCGGGTCTCTTTCCAAAGAGGGCGAGCTGTCGATGTTGATTGACAGCTCGCCCCGTTTGGAAGGCGGGCCGGGGGGGTGGTAGCCCAAACGGAGGCGTTCATGGGAACGCCTGCCGTTTGGGGGAGGCCCCACTGACATCACTAGTGATGTCAGTGGAGAGCTTCCGGCTCTGACAGAGCCAGAAGCTCTCCGGGACTTACGACAAGTGAGACCCTACCCTAAGGTCTCGTCGTAAGCCCCGATGGTCGCGATGGTCTATGACCATCGCGACCATCACCCTAGCGGTCGTTAGAGCTGTGGGTTTACACCCACAGCCTAACGACTGAAACAGAGGCGGCCGGTCAGGATGCAAGCGGCCGGCCAGTTTCTGAGCGACCGCTTGCATCCTCCGACCGCCTCTGAATGAGGGCCAGATTGTGTTAATGTTTAGACTAAACTATATTAATTTGTACTGAATAAATCGCATTATCCCTAACCAAAGTGACAATTTCTACTGTGTTTTCCTGGGTTTCATACATTTAATCGTAGCTTTATTGGTTACTCCTAGCACTAATGTTCACAACTTACCAACTCCCTCAATTTGAGAAGAGACTCCATGGCTGTACTGGTACAGAGGGGCCTGTAGGACAGGTAGAGAGGTCACAGGTTTGGGTAGCCGGAAAACCTGCATGATGAGATTAGTAACAGCACTACAGACTCTGGGCAGCTCAGTAGGAAGAGGCTGAGACAGGGCAGCTCCTCACTGGTCTCTGAGCTGGGAAAGACCAACTGTCGCTTCAGGTTTACGTTTGAATCTCAGCATGTCCCGGTGTCACATGCTCTGTGCTGGCTGCTGGCAAGCAAAGGGGCCAATAGTTCTGTATAACGGAGATCGCCACTACCGGCAATTCATATAGTAACATAAACAATAAAATAAAAAAGCAGGCGCTCCTAGAAAAAAAACTGATATCCAAAATCCGAATGCTGATCTCAAAAATTGGGACGCCAAAAACCAGAAGAACGTGCGAAAGAGTGAGCACAAAATCACATGTATATTTAAAAAGCAATATGCAACTAATATATTATAAAACAATACGCAATTAAAACATCAAATAAAACTGAGACAGAAGAACATACCGTATGCGCATATGTAAATTGTGTGGTTACAATAAAAATATGCTTATCCATGGATATATTCATAAAACGTTGTAGCCGGCTAGTGTTAGAAAAAATCCCTTTGGCCTGAGATGTTAATCCTTTATATGGAATGCTTCCAAGCAGTTTATAGGGCTAAAAGCAAGCAGAAAGGATTTACTTTGTAGCAAAGGGTGCTAAAAATTGGACCGCTGCCTGTTCTGCGCCATCCGATTGCGGCAACTGGCAGCCAGTGTGAATCGGTCCTGGGGAAGAGAGTTGGGGATGCTGAGCCAGGGTCCATGGTAAGCCACTAAGGAGGGCAGGGCTGGCAACAGAGATTTTGGGACCAGGTACACTAATTTTTTTGCCTTTCACCCATCCCTTCCACCCAGGAACAGGCCAGTCTTCTCGAGAGGCTTTCTTACCTAGATTCTTTGCAACGGGGAACCTCTGAAGAATTGGAGCCTCCCTGGGCAGACAGTGGGCCTGATTCAGACCCGGACGCTATGCTGCGCTCGCTCGCATTGAGCAATTTACCGCAATCTGCGCATGCGTATGAGTCGCAATGCGCTTATGCGAACCAGTCATTGCGATGGGAAAGTGCTCGCCCATAGCCCACAGTCGGGCCGCTATTTTGAGTGACAGATAGTGCTGTTTGTGGGAGGTAACAGGGGAAGGTGCTTGTAAACGGGGGTGTGGATGTGCGAAAGCAGGCGTGCCCGACCGTCAGAACGGTGTTTAATGGATGTGCAGAATTAGCAAAGTAGCGTCATTACACATGTGACTGGGTTGTATGTTAGCCAGAACTGCTCGCAATGTTGTGGTGGGAAAAGGCTACCACAACCGTTGCGAGCAGCTCCGATGGTTCTCGATGTTACCGATTAATCCTACAACTGCCGCAGATGACGTGTGTTGCGAGTGGCAAACAGGCGTCTTTATACAGGTGCGAGTGCATAGTGCGGCCGCTCACTGTTACTTAGTGGGCGGCTTTACGCGACGCAGTGCGAGCACATGATTTAAATATCCGGCCCCTTTTAGCCAGCGAGCGGACGCAAATAGCGTCCGGGTCTGAATCAGGCCCATTGTCTTATCATCTTTCATGTAGGAGATCACATGGTCTGTAAGATGGCTGTTTGTGCAGAACCAATGTCATCATCATATAACTGAGGTTCAACCAGATAATACATAGGGCCTGATTGAGACTTGTACGTAAACCCAATAATTTGCATACAAGTCCGATGTTTAATGATCGGCGCATGTGCCGATCACTGCGATAGCTGTCGCAGTCCCCACTAAGCCACATCATCTCCATTTTGGGGCGGGGAGGGGCGTTTTCAAGGTGTGGCGAGGCCAGTGGCCGCGTCTTCCGACACAAGTTCACTGGCTCCCGCAGAGTGAAAGCATCGGCCATCCCGAGGGTTACTCAGCTGGCCAATGTTTTCACAGATGATCCTCAGACACAGCTGCGGATCACAGAAGCCGGCAGAAAGCACCTATTTATACAGGACCACTCCTGCAGCATTAGCATATTTTAGCATTCTGGCTGCACTCAGTGGTGCAGCACAGTGTGACATCATGATGCGACGCTCACTGCGCCACATGCACAGAGAAAACTTTTTTGCTCCGGCCGCCAGTGCCGGAAGGGGACCTTTGAATTGGCCCGGCCGGGAATTGGATCCAGGGGCTTTGGCAAGCCACTGAGGGGAGTACGGGGCCTGGCCCAGTGGAGCATATTCACATTAAAGCCCAGTGCAGAACGGACCAGCACTTCCAGCACAACATGGCTGACCACTAGTATAGGAAGGTCTACAACGTCTGATGCCAGTGGTTGTCGCAACTCCTTGGGGTGCCAGGTTCTTGTCAGCTGGAAGTGAAGAAGATATCACCCTTGTGAGCAGTGCATTTGCAAGTAGCCAATCACAAATGGTTTTTCTAATCATCATCATCAACCACTGTTTGCTCCTCCCCCTGACCACACAAATAATACACATCTTTTCCCTGGTTTGTTCTTCAATTGTGCAAGTATGCTTTCATATGGCCTAGGCTAGAACGTGCCCATTCCGTAAGTATCAGAATCACACAGATGTGCGCAAGTACATGTTAGAGATGAGCGGTTCGGTTTTACTGAAAACCGAACATACCCGAACTTTGGGGTTCCAAGTCGAACCTAGTACCACCTCCTGGAGCTCTGTAGAGCTGGCTTAGACAGGGCCAGGCCTCTGTGTCCCTCTGCACCCACCCTGTGATGCATGACAATGACGCGTGGCCATGCCCCATTTTTAGTGCTAGAAAGAACACTAGGCCCAATCTTTAGCCCCAGTCTGTCTGTCTGTGTGTATTGTCACTGCACTGCAGCAAACCACTAATGGTTAATTGAGATGTGTTTTGCTCTATCACATGGGAACGCATATACAGTAGAACACACTTAACTATAGTTATATTTGAGCCATATGGAGAGCAGAAATACAATATAAGATCATTGGTTACATAATGGAAAAGGGCAAATCATGCACAAAAATAGTGCCAGCTGCATCAGTGATTTATGATTGCAATGAACGTTCATATAGTTTATGCAGATCAATGATCCCTATTTCTAAACGTGTCTTAGTATTGTTCCCATGAGATGAAAGGCACCACACCACAATGGGACACTAGTGCATGAAACTGGCACATATGCACCCATATACTATTTTACTCCTTGCTTTAGTGGCATCCCCATACAATGACAAACTGTAAATGAGCGTCAGCCGGATGATGTTGCTGATTGTTTCAAATGGGCAGATGTCTGATCAGAATACAGGTTTTATTTTTCAAGATGCACTAACAATGTGTATACAGCTGTAATAATCCAGAGATCTGCGGCAAGATTCATGGAATCGTTCTCAGCAGACTGATCCAGCGCTATCTCTATAATCACTGAAGCGTGAAGCTTTCTTTGTGTGCCAGATTTATAAGAGTCGCCTACAGATTCATCCCACTCTACTACAGCGTATGGTAATACTGTTTACTTGTGTTTTCAATTTATAAGTCTAGCCTGTGCATATATTAGATATATTAGATTTCTATGACCTGTGTGTCCATCCTAAGGCATCCTCCACTGAGCTTTTCTATGATAGTGAGCACATATCAGATCTGTGTGTCCATCCTAAGGCATCCTCCACTGAGCTTCCCTATGATAGTGAGCACATATCAGACTTGTGTGTCCATCCTAAGGCATCTTTCACTGAGCTTCCCTATGATAGTGAGCACATATCAGACCTGTGTGTCCATCCTAAGGCATCCTCCACTGAGCTTCCCTATGATAGTGAGCACATATCAGACTTGTGTGTCCATCCTAAGGCATCTTTCACTGAGCTTCCCTATGATAGTGAGCACATATCAGACCTGTGTGTCCATCCTAAGGCATCCTCCACTGAGCTTCCCTATGATAGTGAGCACATATCAGAACTGTGTGTCCATCCTAAGGCATCTTTCACTGAGCTTCCCTATGATAGTGAGCACATATCAGACCTGTGTGTCCATCCTAAGGCATCCTCCACTAAGCTTCCCTATGATAGTGAGCACATATCAGATCTGTGTGTCCATCCTAAGGCGTTTTCCACTGAGCTTATCAATGATAGTGAGCACATTTCAGATCTGTGTGTCCATCCTAAGGCATCCTCCACTGAGCTTATGAATGATAGTGAGCACATATAAGATCTGTGTGTCCATCCTAAGGCATCCTACACTGAGCTTCCCTATGATAGTGAGCACATATCAGACTTGTGTGTCCATCCTAAGGCATCCTCCACTGAGCTTCCCTATGATAGTGAGCTCATATCAGATCTGTGTGTCCATCCTAAGGCATCCTCCGCTGAGCTTCCCTATGATAGTGAGCACATTACATATCAGATCTGTGAATACATAAAGGTGATGTATGAACAGAAAGTTGTTGTATAAAACTAGCATAGTAGAACTGTGTCACATACCTAGATGCTGTGTTGTTTGTGGCTAGCAGCTTACAGGAGGTACTGTACTGTATGGGAGGATTATTGATTTTTTTTTTTATATAGTTCCAGAAATCCTATGGGGAAATTCTTAAAGTGAGTTGAGGAATAATTCGAAAAACAAAGTTTATGATTTTGGCTGAATGGCCTCTTCTTTTCCAGTTATAATGATTCACTATTAAAAAAAAAATTTCCTTCACTTCAACTAAGGGGACCAAACCAAACCATGAAAGCATTCTCCTGACATCCACCAAACCAAGATTCATCTGTTTAGGTGGGGAAGCGTCACTCCAGAGAATGCACTGCTCCAGAGCCCAATGCTTTACACCACTCCCACTGACATTTGGCATTGCATGTAGTGATATGAGGCTTCTGCCCATTAAGCTCCAGATGATGTTGCTTCTTAGAGGCAGTTTGGAACTCAGTAGTGAGTAATGATGTGTTGCAACCGAGGACTGACAATTTTTATGGTTCCGCTCTGTAAGCTTATGTAGCCTACCGCTTTATGCATGAGTGTTTTTTTTTCAGACTTTTCCATTTCAAGGTAATAGCACTTAGGGTTGACCATGGCAGCTCTAGCAGGGTAGACATTGGTCAAACTGACTTGGTAGAAAGTTGACATCCTATCACAGTGCCACGTTGAAAATCACTGAGCTCTTCATTATGACCCCTTTACATCTAATGTGTGACTATGGAAATTGCCTGGATGTCTGCTTGATGGTATGCACCTGTTAGCGATGGGTGTGGCAGAAATGACAAACACCCAAATTAGAATGAGTGTCCACTTACTTTTGGCCAGGGGCGGATTGGCCATCCAGCACTTGTGGCATTTGCCAGAAGGGCCGATGGTCTCAGAGCCAGTTCGAGGAGGGCGGAAGTGCCCCCAGTCTGTTCCTGCTATTGGCCATGTATGTATATTTGTGTAATGCATAATATGTCAGGACTTTGTAAATAAAGGATAATAAAAGTATTTGCATGTAGGTAGATAACTCTATATACAGACAGATAAATAGATAATGCAGGCAGGAAGAATAAGTAGAACTGCAAATCCTCAATGAAATGCAGTCACTGTTAAAATGGACACTTAATAATTTCCCTGTGGGCAAAAAATCAATGCATGGCTGAGAAAAGCTGCAGAGGGCTTAGAGCCGCTGAACATTTAACCCATTACCTCCAATAGACATTAGTATTAGCTATTGTGTGCCTTAAGTTATGGCTCCCACTTGGTCTCTTTTTCCCAGAACAGTCATGGTTATTGCCACAGAAAATCTTTACTTGAGGTTTTTTGTCTAGGAAGAATTCAGATCCCTTATTAATTTAATCCTGTGATTTTTTTTTAAAGCTTTTGGAATTGTAGTAGAGGTCATCTGTAAAAAATAAAGAACTTTGTCAAAATATTGTCCCCTTTCCACATCTAAAAAGAAGTTACAAATTAAAATAATAAAACCTTTAGCAGACCTGGAAAACTATCTCTCCATGGGATGTGGTTCTAAGCAAGTAAATTTTTCTCGCCGCTGTCAATAATTTGTCACGGTCAGCACTTAATTGTGCCTGTGTGATGAGAGTGTGACACGGTGTTAATCAAGAAAACAATCACCTGGGCTGTCTAAAAATGACTACACTACCCATTATCTCACATGCTCTCTAGTAACTCCCAATGTCTGCTGCCACTAAGACTGAGCTACTCACTCCAAGTAGGATGCCTTCCATTGTCCCTAAAAAGCTACAATTAGACTTTAAGGGGTGTATTTACTAAAGTGAGAGTTTTTAGAAGTGGCGATGTTGCCCATAGCAACCAATCAGATTCTACTTAACATTTAACTTGCACCTTCTAGAAGATAACAGCTAGAATCGGATTGGTTGCTATGGAGCACTTTAGTAAACTCTAACTTTAGTAAATGTACCCCTAAGTCAATCTCAGTTATCATAACCCAAGTAGGAACCTGAAGTACAAATATGTAGTGTCAATGAACCAAATTCACAATGAAAATTAATTTGATAAGAATTATAGAAACCAAACTTATTAAATAAAGTAAGAAAATACTCACATACTTAAAGTGTATGAAAATTACGCACAAGGCTATTCTTAGACAATAGATTTCTAGAAAACAAAATGGAGAACTAACAGAATGTTTCACTTACATGATCATAGCTGTTTAAGATGCACCGCCTAACAGGCGTATATTTGCTTACATGCTATTCTTAATAATACGCTTTGTGAGTTTGGTCTCTAAGGTCGTAAGTGTAGACACGGCCAAAATTTATATGAGTCTGCCTTGCTGTACTAGTGTGTGCAATGCTGTAACAGGGCGGCAGTGCGATACTGGCTGGAGGGTGCCATGGGGCAGCAAAGGTGCTGCCCACAGAGCCCTGCGATCTGTGCGCTGACACCTCTCGCACACCCCTACTTATGGCCCGGAGTGTGTGTCTATTTTGTGAACATGCGTAGTGTGAATATATGCAAGAGTGAACTACGCAAATGGGTGTTCTGTACATTCAAATATGCATCAGCCTCTGTATTTGCAAACTCACCTTTCATATAATTTATAGACAATTATGATCACCACATTCTGCTATGTGGTACAGTTGGGGTAGGATTAGGAATACTTGAGGCCAAAATCTGCTGGCACAAACATGAACATTCACGCACAAATGTAGGATCAAGTGAATATTCCACTGAATGGTTTTGCTTATCTCTAGACATGTTTTTTTTTTTTTAATCATTCCTCTTAAATATTAATTCATAAAGGCTGTAACTGAAGCAGGAATCCCATGAAAAAGTTAGGATTTTTTTTTATATCAAGTCCTGTGGCAGGCTATAAGTAAATTCTTGTTCTTGAATAATTTTTCCAAGGTGATTTGATTACTATGGCAACCACAATCACATGATCTAGTGAGCAGAGAGGCATTGGAGTGCTCTGCTCAGCTGTTTCACTGTGACATACTCCCTCTCATTTTCTTCCTTTGCCATCACATGATGTACTGAACCAGTCTCCGTGCCTAGAAGTTATACTTGTTTTCTAAGCTGTCATACTAAAAATCATTATCAGATACACGCTTAGAGGTACATAACTTTCTATTTAAATTAAAAAAAATGATGTGGGATTACAGCTTTAAGATTAGTTACTGATAATGCCAATCAATAAACAGATTAAGACTAATTGAACTTTGCAGTTTGTTAATATAGCAGATGTAACAGCGGTGTCAGAAGTAACAGCAGTAATACACAGAGTAAGTGGTATATGTAAGAAGAGACAGCAGTGGTAACAGCGGTGCTCACACCCCGGAGGAATATGTACAGATGGGTCCTCATACATCTAGACTCCTTGCGCGTTAAACAGCCCTTCTAGTCGCGCCATGCCGTGGTGTGACTCAGCAGCGCCGGGCGTCTTTTGTGTAACTTTTTACCTTCAAATGCGTCTTATTCGCACAACAATTTAAATAGATTGCACGAGCAGCTTCTGCTGATTAAAATGATATGCAGCATGCCTATGTTCTGTGAGCGAATGCTGGTGTATCTGCATGCAAAATGCTACGTTACAGTGTTACAGTCGCTGAGTATAGGCATGCCACATATCATTTTAAACAGCAGAAGCTGCTTGTGCTATATTTTTGCATCGCTGTGCAAATAAGACGCATTTGAAGGTAAAAAGTCGCACAGAAGATGCTTTTCGCTACCACGTCACACGGAGCTCCCGCGTTATGTGTGGTGTGACTTTTAGCGAACGGAAGATAGATGTATCTGTACACGTCTGTACAGTATTCATCACACACTCTAAGGAGTTGCAAGGGCGCAGGGTCGTAACATACACTGTAACGTGTCTTGGTGGACATCTTGGTAAAGGTGGCTGGCCGGCGTCAATGCAGGATAGGAAATAGCGTCCTCTCTAACAATTTCTATGGACAACAATTACCAAGAACAAACCTTAAAACCCTAGTACTATCCTTGGCATGTAGGCACCATCTACAGCTATGTCTTTCTGTCTTTCTTTGCCTCCCTAGTGATTCTAATGTCATACTGTATATCAGTTTAGTAACTCCACTGTAAACTTGCATTGTCTTGTTCCAGCTACCCTTTGTTATTTTTAATATAATACTGATGTCTTCTGCAGATTTTAGGTGCATCATTGGCAGAAATATGACTTACATGACAGACAGCCACTTGTACTCTTCAGCATTCTCACCCATAGGTCACTCAACTAAAAATGTGATAATATCTCTCAGAGTATACTCTTAGCCTTGTGTACTTGATTGTATGCTATAGGGTTCATTCTTACATATAGAGTAACACAACAGTTTTGTCACTTTCCTCTCTTAGACTGAACCTGAAATGATTGAAGAAACAAATATTGACCGGGTAAAACAAGCCAGGACATTTATCAAGTCTCGTCAAGCCAAGGGCCATTCCGAGACATCCACACTGAGCTCTCAGCCGTCCATTGATGAAGTCAGACAACAGATGCACATGCTCCTGGAAGAGGCATTCAGCCTGGCATCTGCAGGTCATGGAGCTAACAAGCAACAAACAGATCCATATGCCTCAGCTCAACATATGCCATATTCTGATGTTGTCACCAGTGCCCCGGGCACAATGTCACGACCTCGGATGCAATGGGTGCCAACATATGGGCCTGAGATGTATCAGTATAGTCTACCCAGGCCAGTAAGTTACCATTATGCCTATATTACATATTTTAGGTCTATATATTGTTAGGGCATAAGGAACATTGGATCTCATTCAGACCCAGTCGCAAGCGCTGAGCGCTCGCAACCGGGTCGATGTTAAGGCCCTGAGCACGCGCAGCGGCCGCACTGCACGTGCGCAAGCCCCAGAGCGAGAGAGAAATTCTCTCGCTCCGGAGCTCACTACAAAAGGGGTGGCTGTCGATGTTGATCGACAGCTCACCCCGTTTTGTAGGCGGGGCGGGGGGGTGGCTACACAAACAGAGGTGTTCCTTAAGGAACGCCTGCCGTTTTGTGGGCGGCCGCACTGACATCAGCAGTGATGTCAGTGGGGAGCTTCCTGCTCGATCAGAGCAGGAAGCTTCCTGGGGCTTGCGTTTGCTGAGACCCAACCTTAGGGTCTCGTCGCAAGCCCCGATGGTCGCGATGGTCTTGACCATCGCGACCATCAACCTGGTCGGTCGCTAAAGCTGTGGGTGGTAACCCACAGCTTAGCTAGCGACCAGGAGGCCACACTAAAAAATACAAGCGGCCGCCCTCATTCAGAATGAGCGGTCACTTCTTGCGACCGCTTCTGAATGAGGACCATACTCCCATGACTGAGAGGTTATTCCAAGCTGTTGCTGACAAGACAGTTTTCGGTGGTTGTGCTTATCTTACATATGGTCATTGGTATTGTTTTCAGTAGTCAGTCGATGGTAATATGAAGAGGAAGTTGCTATCGACACAAAACCTGTTGTTTTATTATGTTAGACATTGGCTACAGATCACTACATAGCAACTTGCCATGAAATGTTATGTTGTTACAGCTTATCGTAACATACAGCCAACCACCACATACAGCCCACTGCCACGTACAGCCCATCTTCACATACAGCCCACCTCCACACCACATACAGCCCACTGGTACATACAGCCCATCGCCACGTACAGCCCACAGGCACATACAGCCAATTGCCACGTACAGCCCAGCCTATCGCCACATACAGTCCACCGACACATACAGCCAATTGCCACGTACAGCCCATCACCACGTACAGCCCAGCCTATCACCACATACAGCCCATCTTCACATACAACTTACCGGCACATACAGCCCATCACCACATACAGCCCATCGCCACATACAGCCCACCGGCACGTACAGCCCATCGCCACGTACAGCCCATCGCCACGTACAGCCCATCGCCACGTACAGCCCATCACCACATACAGCCCACCAGCACATACAGCCCACCGGCACATACAGCCCATCGCCACATACAACCCATCGCCAAGTATAGCCCATCGGCACGTACAGCCCATCTCCATGTACAGCCCATCGCCACGTACAGCCCATCACCGCATACAGCCCACCAGCACATACAGCCCACCGGCACATACAGCCCATCGCCACATACAACCCATCGCCAAGTATAGCCCATCGCCACGTACAGCCCATCGCCACATACTGCCTAGCTTATCGCCACGTACAGCTCATCGTTACATACAGCTCATCGTTACATACAGCCCATCGCCGCATACAGCTAGTTGGCAGATACAGCCCATTGCAACGTACAGCCCATCAACACAAAATTTTCCTTATATTAGGATCTCTAGGGTTCGTAAAAATCTAATGAATCTAGTATTAGCAGAGTTGTTATTGAATGCGTATTTTAAACCCTACCACATAGAAAAATATCTAGCTTTGTTTTTTTTTGTATGCACTGGACAACTGGTAAAAATAACATTCGGGTCTGGTATGGTTGTTGACAATCACAAATTCATTATAAAGACACCATAATGTCAACACGTTCAACATGTTGACAGACAATTTTAAGCCTAATCCTAACCCATAACCGAACCCTATCCCCAACCATATTCTTTTTTTTACTAACGACATGTTGACTGTATCTACATTTCATACTGTATGTCAACATTATAACTGTGTCAACATTTTGACTGTCAATATTATAATTGTCAACAACAATGATTACATCCCCTACATTCTGATCTTTACAGATTCTCGGTAAAATTTAAGAGGATCATATTTGTTATAATGACCAAGTTATGTATTAAATGTCAGTATAGTGGTTTTTGTTGCTTTAAAGGAAAATTAAATTTTTTTGCACATTTAATGGAATGATCCAGAGTACATGACTATACTTTATACAGAGCCATTCTTTGAAGATGCCAAGCAATTAGCGCAGACCAATTGAGCTTAAATAACGTACAGTACATTAGGTTTGTTATATAGGTGGAAATATATGATACAGCACAAACTTGGAGTCTATGGTTACACCCTAATTCTTCCTATTTGGTTGCTCTTAAACACGAGGTCTAGATCAGTTAGTAAAGGAAAATCCCAGCGGACAAATGGATGATGACAGAATAAGATCATCCTGGAGTTGCTCCGAGACTCGCAAACTGCAGCATTTGGGGCGACAAGCAACTTATAGCCTGAAGCTCATTAGAACAGGTTCAGTGAGCTCATCTATACATGTTACATAAATTGCTCAGGCTGCTCCAGTGTTATATAAATAATCTACCCTGCAAGATGCTGTGCCAGTATTACACATCCACATACAGGAGCACGCAAGGAATCTTCTGTCTGATTAACAAGGTTACAGTTGAAGATTTCAGTAGTTTTCCACCATTAGATGTATTATTTATTGTCTTTGTAAAACTTTCCTTAATATTTCTCCCGTTCGTATGGGTTTTTAAAGCCGAGTACACACTGGAGCGACGTCGGGCCAATTTGCTGTTTCGTAACGACAAATTGCCTACATCACTCAGTGTGTGCGCTCAATACACGCTTTCCCGAGGTCGCATGTAACATTGGGCCTGATTCATAATGGATCGCAACTGCGAATGCAATAGCGATTACGCTCGCAGTTCAACTGCGATAGTATGCTAATCCATTGCGATCGCAATGCCATTGCAGCACTACATAAGGATGCCCACTTTACCTTACACACAGCTGTAATGTTTAGCAAGACTGCGAAAACATCGGTACAATCAAGTACCATCGCAGTCTCACGCACACTTGCACAAGCTCTGACCTTACTCAGGAATTGCTAACAACCACGAACGCTATCAGGCCTCAGGCTACGTAAGGCATCGCAGTGGATAATTTATGCACGCCCCTGCAACGGCGTTCAAAGAACGCACGGTTTATGAAGGATGGAACAGTGATTGTTCCGTCATTCAATAACTTGTTCAAGTGTGAATGGGTAATCTCCTCCATTCAAGGGCTTTCATTCCAATGTCGAAAATGAATGCACATCGCTCCAGTGTGTACCCAGCTTTAGGGGTCTATTTACTAAGCAGTTTTAGGAGACAGAGCGAAAAGTGATAAGAAAGTGATAAGGTGCCAGCCATTCAGCTCCCAACTATCATCTCACAGGCTGTGTTTGAAAAATGATAGTTGGGAGCTGATTGGCTGGCACCTTATCACTTTCTTATCACTTTTCACTCTGTCTCCTAACACTGCTTAGTAAATATACCCCTTAGTCATGTATTTATATAGTCAGGCAGATTTTGTTCATTCTATTGTCCTAGGACCATACTCATCTGCTCTCCCAGAATGTCGAGGGCACCCAAGGATTATTGTCCACCCTCCAGGGATCTTGGTTCATAGGGTGTCACCATAGCCCCACCCAGTGAGAGGGGCAACGGGGACACAAAAAAACTTCACCATGCCCACTGCAGTTTGGTATCACCTAAAGGGGAGGTGCATGAAGTAATTAAATATGCCTGGGGGACTGTATGAGACAAGTCTACTGTGTTTTTTTTGCACTGGGCACAACTTTGCCTGATGATAGAAATACATGACTGGGAAGCACATAGGAAAGAAAAAAGACACATAGATTGAAAGTGATTTGGACACATATTTACTATTGATCATAAGCTATTTTGTTCCCACTTAAGTGGTGAGGCCTTACATCGGACCAGTATCCTAAATGCAGTAGAGGCAGACATTTTGTGGGTTGAACTAATATTGGTGAGGTAGTAGCCTATGAAAACACTGGGAACCAATATCTCATGACTATACCATGCATGGCTCCTGTGATGTTGCTGGTTGCTAGCAATTCATAGGCTGCATGGTGTATCAGTCCTCACAAGTACCTGCACTGTATGTAGGTGACACGTCCACACCAAATACAGACTGCTTCTACTTACTATATACTACTGCATCTACTTGTCTTTCTGCTCCAACAGACCTACCGCTTTTCCCAGCTACCTGAAATGGGGACGGGTTCTCCTCCACCTCCAGTACCTCCTAGGACAGGTCCAGTTGCAGTTCCCTCTCTAAGGAGGTAAATCTCTTTTATAATGTATTTCTTTATTATACTTCAGAAAATATTGTTTATGTGTTGCAGTGTGGTGGACGAAATGTACCTGGGTTGTCAAAATAACTGTGTTTGTGAGGAAAATTATTTACAAGATGCTCATTACACCCTGCCATATATTTTCTGTGGTTGTCCCTAGCCTTTCTGCTGCATGGGCCAGCAACAGATATGACATTGCTCTCATCCTAAAAATCACAATAAAAATGAGTTTATGTGCCCCCACATCTTTAACAAACGTTTTCTAGATTGCTTGCCTCAGTTTGACTCATTATGGTGCAAAGAAAAGGCCAATCTAAGTCACTAAGGGGTAAATTTACTAAGATGGGAGTTCTATTAGGAAGTGATGTTGCCCATAGCAACCAATCAGATTCCAGGTATTATCTTCTAGAAGGTGCTAGATAAATGAGAAGTAGAATCTGATTGGCTGCTATGGGCAACATCACTTCTTAAATAGAACTCCCATCTTAGTAAATTTACTCCCTAGGGTCATTCACAAACAGCAACAAAAGGCCGCGGTGTTCTGCTTTTTTTCTGCAAGTGTGTTTATGTATCCACATAGAACATGTTATGGTGCATGCCCAATCTTCTGTTAGGAGTACATAGGTAAATATAGACAGTATGTCATATCAAAGTGCAGCTTACTTTATATGCGGTATCAAACTTAGTACCTGATCGGAGATGTGGGCTAATGCCGCCGCCACTGCTGCTGCTAATGTGTATGTCGCAGCTGAACGAAAATATGTCGCAGCTGCCTGGACTTGTATTGAGACGCTCACTGGCAGCTTTGCAAATCCGAAGATGCAGCATCAGTCGCAGAGCAATCGATAATCGGCCTCCTGAGTAAGCCTGTGGTCGCTCAGAATGGCAGCCTGAATTACGATCCTGGAGCCTTTTTTTCTGCGTACAGGATCTCATGCTGAGGCAGGCCCTGAAAACGCTCCCTGCCTGTATTTGAGTTGTCACTCTGCCTATTGCCGCCCGCTAAAGGTCCCTGCCTGTCAGTCACTTCTCACTGCGAGTGCCAATGGTAATGAAACTCAGACGTATGTACAGATTACCGATAATCGCTCCACTGCGTAAACATCGACAATGCGTCCGTCTCTAAATCAGGCTCTTACTGAAGGAGTTAAATATATTACACGTTAAATGGGACTGATTCATTACGGATCGCTATTTGATGGCAGCTGCGATTACGCACGCAGTTCTGGAAAAATATGCTAATGTCTGCAACTGCTCAGCTAGCATAGAGACGCACGCTACCGCTTTCTCACATCCGCACGACCTCGCAGTCCTGAGTATACATCGGTAACATCGGCTCTTCACGCAGAATTACAGCAGCCCTGACCTGTCTCAGTTATTGCAAGCCTCATTGCACGCAGTGAGTACTCAAACTGCGTATGCGGTCGCAGTGGCAAATTTAGGCACGCCTGCGTTTCTCAGACCACTCCCCCGTCACCACCCCCAAACGCTGACGTCCCGTCACTCACTCTGCATTGGCTTTGTATCTGCTTACGTGATCGCAGTGCCATTCCAATACTGGCCTGCGCACTGCGGTGCATACACATGAGCAGTACGCACCATCGGCCGATCTGCATACCTCTGTTGCAATTGCATTCTGTGATGAATCAGGCCCTATATACAGGGTTGGGTTTCTTGCGCCTTGGGGGGAGGAATTGAAAGGCTTTGTACTTACCCATAAATTGGAACAGATTTGGGGGGTCATTCAGACCCACTCGCGAGCGGCAGTACACTCGCAAGTGGGTCGATGTTCCCCAATGTGCATGCGCACGACGGAGGGAGCTCCGTCGTGCGCATGCGCGAGACCCGAGGAGCGAAGGACTTTCCTTCGCTCGGAGTGTCTCATCAAAGGGGGCGTGCTGTCGATGGTGACTGACAGCACGCCCCCTTTGGTGGACGTGCCTGCCAGACGGAGGCGTTCCCAAGGGAACGCCTACCGTCTGAAGCCGGCCCCACTGACATCATTAGTGATGTCAGTGGGAGTGATTTTGGCTCTGATAGAGCCAAAATCACTCCTGGCCTTGCGGTTGAGAAACCCAACTGCAGGCTTTTACTCGCAGTTCCGATGGTCACGATGGTCAAGACCATCGCAACCATCATTTTGCACGCTCGTATATGCTGTGGTTGGTGACCCACAGCTATACGAGCGTCCAGGAGGACGCTCCATATTAATGGAGGTGGGCCCTGATTCAGAGCGAGCACTCTGGTCAGAGCGTCTGGCTCTGAATCAAGGCCTGGATCCGCCCAACTCCCCTAGCTGGACGGTACAATCACGTGTATCCGAACAGATGCTGCCAATTTCACCCACAAATTTTAAAGAAAATAATTTTTGCACAAAATTTTACAAAAAGCAACCTATCCACAATTCAACATAAAACAACCTTTGCACTTTTGTACATGATACTTAGTTGGAAGACTAAATACATGTCCTTTCGTTTATAACACAAAGTACAGCATAGTATTTCCAAAGTTAATAGGATCATCACAGCAGCTAGCACAAGGTGAGACTAAAGATAGGTGGAATTTTCAGAAGTATGCAAATAAATAGTCACTTAATTCTGCATTTGAGTACAAAATTCTTTGGGTTTTGCCTGCATAATTGAGCCCTAAGTATTCTATATACTTTGTAGCTCGTTTATTCTACTGAAAATTATTCATTTTTCACCGACTTTGGCCCCTTGAGTTACAGTAGTCACTATTTAACACAATTGTACCCACCAGAGAAGTCCTGTGTAAACCAACCTCTCTAGCAATAGAGTTCCGCTCTCCCCCCAGTATCAGTGTAACATCGATGACCACTAAGGGCCTTATTCAGGTTGGATTGCATTCAGCCGGTCGATGTTTGCATTCTGCGTGCGTGAACTGGCCGCTAAAATCGAGAAGTGAGTGAGAATGCATTCCAATCGAATAGTGATTGACATTAAGTGACTGGGGGTGGTTGGTGGAACGCAGGCTTGCCTATGCATTTGAACGCTGTTACAGGGGCATGCATAATTAAGGCCCTGCGATTGCATATGCTGGCAGAGTACTAGATGGTGTCAGGAGGTTTAGCAGCTTGTTCGGCGAGGTCAGGTCAACCCCCCAGTGGTCCCTAATTCCCCCTCCCTGTAGCCAGGGCCGGTTCTAGACCTTGTGGAGCTCAGGGCGAGAGTTCCTTTTGGCGCGCTCCCCACCCCCCACCCCCAAAAAAAAAAAATCATGCAGAAACAAATGAGGGTGTTTTTCTTGCGCTCGTCGCGCTCCCAATAGGTAGTGTGCTTTCTGACACGCCCCCATTCATCACTTTAGGAAACGCCCAGCAGAAGGTGGATGCAGCCGCTACCAGAATGCCATGTGCGACGTCGTCACGCCCAGCACTACCGGCATTCTGGGGGACTGGGCGGGATTAGGAACAGCAGCACAGTTTGTGAATATGGCACCGCCAGAGTTTGTATGTCATACCACACAGAGCTCATTCAGGTTATGCCACACAATAGTACTCCTTCTAACACACTAACACATTATGCCATGCCATAATGCCCCTTACACATTATGCCACACACCATAATGCCCCTTTCACATTAAGCCGCACACGGTAATGCCCCTTTCACATTATGCCGCACATGGTAATACCCTTACACATTATGTCGCACATGGTAATACCCGTACACATTATGCCGCACAGAGTAATGCCCCTTACACATTATGACAGGCAACACGGTCACAGCAGACGCTGCAGCTGCAGGGAATGAGGGGACATGAACAGTGTGCAACACTCAGAGGCGTAACGTGGAGCCATGGTGCCCTGAGCATGTGCATGCTCCTGCTTCCCTTCCCCATACTGCACAACAGTGAAGCTTCATAGGCCAGGACATATCAATGCAACAAATGTGGTCAAACCTCCGAAAACTGCCATTTTCGCCGGTTTACAGCAATAATTATGGATCCCCTATGTATTAAAAAGGTCCATACAATATACAGTAATTGTATGGAGCTGCAATGTGTCCATATGCATTAAGCTCCAGACTGTGTAACTTTTCAGAGCTTATGCCATGTCTAGATGGCATTGCCTATAGATGGCATTTCATATAGAAGCCTATAGGCTTCTTACCACAAAGTGGCCGGAGATGGATAAAAAGGATCCACTGATTGTGATGGTGACTCTCACTGCCACCAGTATTATCGATGGCGGTAAGATTCTTTGGGGTAAATTTACTAAGGTGAGAGTTTAGAGAAGAGAGTTTTAAAAGTGATGTTGCCCATAGCAACCTGTCAGATTCTACTTAACATTTAAGTAGTACCTTCTAGAAGATAATAGCTAGAATCTGATTGGTTGCTATAGGCAACATCACTTTTAAAACTCACTTCTAAAAACTCTCACTTTAGAAAATGTACCCCTTTGGCTTTATTGGGAAAAAATATAAAAAATGACCTGCCATCCTCAGGACCTGATCTGCTGCTGGCAGTACTTCAGTGACATCCATGGCAGGGCAGACGTGGCAGAAGGATGCGGAGAAAATGGGAAAGTGTTTCATGATGGGCACAGGAGATAGACTGATATCAGGGGTAAGGGAGACACGTAGAGGAGGGGGGGCGCGCAGATATTGATTAAACAGTAACAAGGGGGAGGGTGACACAAACACAGGGTTGTGGGTGAGGTGCACACATACACTAATGAGACCTAGACACACAGGGGGGGGTGACACACACACACAGGGGATTGGTGCGCACAGGTAATTAATAGCAGCAAAATGAAACTAAAATAGGCTGATACAAGTATACAAGACAAAACAGCAATACAAAAAAAATGTCCAGAACCTTCCAAAATAAATGCAATCAGTGATAAATCTGTACTCACCATCTGGTAACTATTAGCCTCTCCTTTAGCTCGGCCTGAGTGACTCAATTCCACCAGCTACTCACAGAGTTACAACTGCAGGGAATGCAATATGCAGGGCGGGCTTCAGCAGAAAAAAAGGGTCGGCCGGTGACACACTGACCAGGGATTCCTGGACACCACACACTATACCTCCGTCACCCCTGTTCAGCTGGAATTTAGCCCAATCAAGCGCTGCACATTTATCAGCGACCGTTGGTGCCTTCAGGTGACACTCACCGCTGCCAAGCTGCTGCTGCTCTGCGTGTCCCGGTGGGTTGCCTGCCTCTCCCCTGCGCATCCTGTGACGTCGTCGAGTCTGCTGGCCGCGCCTGGCATTCTGGGACTCCCAGAATGCCATGGGGGGGTGCTGCACTGTAGAAGGGAAGGGAAGCGGCGGCGAACCACCGCGGTAGGCTATTGTGCGGGCAAGCACGGACGGGTGCCGTCTAATTAGACGGCGCTGGCGGGGATACCTCGTCTGCGCCCTTAGGCTGCAGCGCTCCGGGCAATAGCCCTGCTTGCCCGCAGCTAGAACCGCCACTGCCTGTAGCCTAACCCTAACCCTCTCATGTGGATGCCTAACCCACCTGGGAGATCCCTAAAGCTAACCTCCCCCCATCTTCGGCCTAAACCTAATGCTAACACGGATACTTACCTTCAAGATGCCGGCGGTCAGGATCTTGATCCTCTTCTAGATATTGGTGTCGGCATTCTGACGGGTTCTGGAATTCCGGCGTTGGTATATCGACGTCCGGGATCCCGTCCGCTGGCATTCTGAACGCATCCCCATATACTGTGCTGTTATTTGGTCTGCGCATGCATGAGTCGGTAAGACCAAGCATTTGTAGGTAACAATTGAGATTTCTCTGGACTGTACCTGCTGGAGGCAGTAAACAATTAAAATTTTTTTCAGACTGCGCATGTGCAAGTCCGTAAGGCTGTTCATGTGCACTGTGCAGGAAGATTACTAAGATTGCGGTTGGACTGCTGCAAGCCCTTCAGGTAAGTATAACGCCATCCTCAGATGGCGTTATATTTTTAACAAACACTTTATAATTGCTGAAGTGCAAAGGTACATTTCCAAGCTTGGAGGGCGGCACAAGTATGCAATTATAGATAAAATCAGTCACTTCTCTGCTGTTTAGCATTTGTTAAATGAGGAGAAGAGAAAAGTATTGATTTCTTCAGCAGGAAGCCTTTTGTTTATTTAATAAATAGATTCCTAATTATTCCCAGTCCAACCGCACAGCTGAAATAATTATCCGGTGTTGTCCCAGCTCAGTTCATAGCTTATAAATCTCACAGTATGTGAACATAAAAATACAATACTGACTTGTAAAGTGAAATAGGTACTGGGAGATTTCATCACTGAAACATCACACTTGTGAGACACGGTCTGTCCCACTGCCACACTTGACTTGCACAACATTTTTGTGTGATTTCAAGCATCTCTAGGGGAGACCCTATGGATAATGTACTTGGTAGATCATGCAATCAGGTCCGAAAATCTCCTGCACATACAAATATACGACAATATTCCCCCGGCTGTCCCCAGTCACCCACCAACCTACTTCCACTCACCCACCCCCCCTCACCAATTCTCTTACTAGGCCTGAACCAAGGATCCTCCACAACAACGACTGATGATGTCTCATAAAAAACCAGCTTGGACGCATTGGACCTCTCTTGGAATATTTTCTCGGGTGAACATGGAGAGACGGGAGGAACGGGAAAGAATTGGGGGGATGGGAGGCACATGGGGAGGGGCGGAGAAACACAGGAGGGCAGGGGGAGACAGAAGGAAGAAAGGTGGAGATGGGAGGATGCCTCCTGTCCTCCTCTATATCCAATCACCCCACCCCTCACCGCTAGGAGACTCCTAGAGGCGCTGGGTCTTAGTGCTGCTTTGTCCTCCTAGTGCCTGACAGTAAACAGAGGCAAATGGTGCTGGATCCTCCTAGTGCCCAGCAGTAAACAGAGGCAGGCGGCACAGCGCCCTGGGCAATAGCCCTGCCAGCCCGCCCCTTGAATAGCCACTGCATGTAATGCATATAGAAAAATGAATTATTTCCTGCGTTGGACCTATAACCACCTGAATTAGTTTCTCTTAGAACACAGGACCTGATTCAGACCCATTCACTAGATGCGCTCGCTCGCTCCGAGCGTATGGAAATTCAGCTAAGTGACGTCAAGGCAGCCGCGTCATAAACACGCCCACTATGTCTTGGTGAGCGATCAGTTTGTGTTTGTAGCCGCCCACCAACCCGTCTTAAGACGCGCACTTGCGTACATCATCTCCAGGAAGTGCATGAAACCATTGGTACATCGAGCACCATCGGAAGCGATCACAGCGCTTGAGGTTGACTATACCCTGCCGCAAGGACTGCAAGCACTTCAGTGTAGATTTCAAGCAAGTGACATGTCCTATGACGCTGCCTGTTAATTATGTATGCCTCTGAATCGGCGTTGAAATTCACAGGCACGCCTGCGTTCGCACCTCCACTCCCCCGTTTCCAGTGGCCTGCCCCTGTTGCCACCCACAAATGGCTTGACCTGTCACTCATTCAGCTGGGCTGTCTATGCTTGGCGAGCGACAGTTTCCCCATCGCTTGTACTAGTTCACGCACGTGCAATACGAAGCGTACACATGTGCAGATTGAAAAACATTGTTCACTACGAGCCAGCGCTTTCTAGCGAACGGGTCTGAATCAGGTCCACAGTGTCTTATAACTAAAACCAAGAGTCTACACAGCCAATTAGTCAAGGTACTAATTCAGGTTTCTTAACTATAATCGCATCAGTTAGTTTTGCTTAAGCCGCATATCCGCTACACGATTAAAGAACGATTGAACAATAACCGCATCATTATCGTTCAATTGTTCATTATACTGTGCAGTGGATAATGTACCCACAGTGAACGATATGTTGTTTAGTGCCAGCACACTCCCTCATCTCCAACCCTGCACAACCTGACGATATGGTCAGGGTAGACAGTAGGTTCAGGCGATGACAGATGCCGACAACGACCAGCAGGATCGCGCATCGCTGGTTGTTGCCGGCATATCCACTGCACAATATTGCGGATGATGAACGATAACGATATCGTTAATTTATATCATGTAGCGGATATGCGCCTTTAGAAGACAGTGTTATATGATAATAAACTAGAATCTACAATCCCAATAAGAGGCACGGTTCTATTTCAGGCTTCTTACTGTAAGTTGACAACAATACTCTTTTTCGAACTATAAAAAGCATTCTTAGCCTATTTGAACACTATTACATCTGAGGTGTAATAATCACTCTCAGAAATAAAAAATAGTGACTCTCACAATATAAATAAGTACAGTGATAAAAATTACATATCAATTCTTAATCAATAATATTACAAAATAATTTCATCGACATTCATAGGCTAGTCCGGCGGCTCCAGAAGTGTCTTCTGGATCTGGCGGTGACGTCAAGATGACTCCCAGAGGATCCTGCATGGCTTTCCCCTAGTGCCTAACCCTAACCTCCCCTCCCACAGGCTAGCCCTAACCCTCCCACTAGTGCAGTGGTCAGGGAACAGGGGTAAATGACCCCACATGGGGTAAAAATTTAATTCCTGGGGGTAATGCACAGACAGCCGTGCATGCATATGAATCATTGTATAATATAGAATGATTCATATGCATTCCTGGCTTTGCCGCAGGGAGGCTCTAAGCCAGACGCCCGCTGAGATGTTATTACCAGCGGGCGCCCGGCTCCTTCCCTGCAGCGCCACGTTAGCCGGAGGCTGGAGTTCTCTTCTGAATTCCAGATTCCATGCGCACTATGAGAGATACGTCAAGACGTCTCTCCCATAGTTCCGAGGAGCAGCCGGGCGGACAGGACGGCGGCGGATGCAGGAGCGGGGATTAAGGTAAGGGTTTTTTTTTTGTAGAAGCGGCACTACAGGGGCAGTATGTGGGGGCACTGCTACAGGGGCATTATATGGGGGCACTACTACAGTGGCATAACTATGGGGGCACTACTACAGGGGCATAACTATGGGGGCACTATTACAGGGGCATTATATGGGGACACTACTACAGGGGCATAACTATAGGGGCACTACTACAGGGGCATTATATGAGGGCACTACTATATGATTTCCTTCCTTTAAAATCAAGGGGGTAACATTGGCGTATTTAAATATATTTTGGGGTAAAAGGTAAAAAAGTTCCCTGACCCCTGCACTAGTGCCTAACCCCAACCTCTCCTCCCACAGCCTAGCCCTAACCCTCCCACTAGTGCCTAACCCCAACCTCTCACACAGCCTAACCCTCCCACTAATGCTTAACCCCAACCTCTCCTCTCACAGCCTAACCCTCCCACTAATGCTTAACCCCAACCTCTCCTCTCACAGCCTAACCCTCCCACTAATGCTTAACCCCAACCTCTCCTCTCACAGCCTAACCCTCCCACTAATGCTTAACCCCAACCTCTCCTCTCACAGCCTAACCCTCCTACTAGTGCCTCAACCTATTCTCCCATCCTGTAACCTAATCCTTCCCCTAGTGCCTACCCCTAACCTCCCCCTGCAGCCCAACCCTAACCTACCCTCCCACAGCCTAACCCTTCCTTTAGTGCCTAACACTAACCTCCCCCCTGCACCCTAACCCTTCCCCTAGTGCCTAACCCTAACCTCCCCCTGCAGCCTAACCCTTCCCCTAATGCAAAACCCGAACCTCTCCTCCCACAGCCTAAACCTAAACTTTCCCCTAGTGCCTAACACAACCCCCCCGCAGCCTAACCCTCCTCCAGTACCTAACCCTAACTTCCCCCCGCAGCATAACCCTCCCCCTAATGCCTAACCCTAACCCCCCTGCAGCCTAACCCTAACCCTTCCCCTAATGCCTAACCCGAACCTCTCCTCCCACAGCCTAAATCTAACCCTTCCCCTAGTGCCTAACCTAACCCCCCCCCCCCCGCAGCCTAACTCTAACTTCTTCCCGCAGCATAACCCTCCCCCTAATACCTAACCCTCCCTTTCTGTAGCCTAACTCCAACCCTCCCCCTAATGCCTCACCCTGTCCCTCTCTTTCTGTAGCCTAACCCTAACCATCCGGTGCCGGTCCGTGTAGATTGTCGACATTTCACATGCTGACATTGTGAACATGTTGACATTCTGATTCTGCTCATGCTTTGTTGCTCCTGGACTTGGCATCGATATTCTGACTGAATTGACCTGGGATAAATGATTATTCCCTTCTTTATATCGGCATCACTTTTGGGAGCAGACAGCGATCTCCTGGATGAAAAGAGTTACTGTAGGTTGATGTTTCGGAGAGCTTGTTAACCTTCAGTATGTGGCATAACACTGTATCAATCATTGGTATCAGTATGATGGCAATGATCTGCTTCAACAAGCTAAATGATTAGAACATAACGTTACTTCTATTGCCCAATGTAATGCAGCTATCTCTCCTGAATGTGGGCCGTTAACATTTTAATGGGGATCATAAAATTTAATGGCACCAACTTACAGCACCAGTGCCCATTGCATGGCTCATATTCACAAAAACTTTGCATCATATTCCTCTTTCTGCCATATTTGTACATTACGCAGCTTGTCCTTTCAGTTACTACATATCATTTCACCGAAATACTCAGACGGGCGCTATAGAATGCTGGGACTTTCTGAATAGGAAACTGCAGTACATACACTCAGTCAGTGTTAGCATGAAAGTGAATAGGAAATAGGGAAAGTTGCCGCCTGAAATGTCAAAGCATCTCTGATCTCAAAGGCCGCGTGTTCCACATGAGCAGTCCAATTGGTTTAGTGAGACAGGGCGACATGTGGTCCCCGTTCGCTTTCGGCGACATCCTCTTTGTTTTAGCAGTTTGTTTCTGATGCTGCATTCATTAGGGTGGGGGAGGAGGCAGACCTCACTTTCTACACCTTTACCTGGCATGTTCTAAAAACTTACAGGCTTCAGTTTTTTTTTTTTAAAGAATCCCAAATAAATGAAAGGGAATTTAGGAGAATATTAGGAGGAGTGTATCTAAAGCTTAAAGGGGTCAATTCAATTAGGAGGGTGCGAACAGAGGGCCTGATTCAGACCCGGACGCTATTTGCGGCCGCTCGCTCTCAAAAAGGGGCCGGATATTTAATTTGAGCGCTCGCTCTCTGCGGTGTGAGGACGCCTCTATGTCTGTGCAAGCGTCCGCTAAATGCGCTTTCTATTTTTTCAAGACGCCCCTTTGTCGTTCGCAAATCACGTTATCTCCTGTTTTTTATTAATCGGGAACATCGAACGGCATCTGAACTGCTCGCAGCGCTTGAGGTAGGAATTACTTCCCGTAATCACTGCGAGCAGTTCAGGCTAAAAGACAACCAAGTGACGTGATCGATGACGCTCCTTTGCTAATCATGCACTCCCATTAAACGCCGTTTTGACTGTTGGGCACGCCTGCATTCGCACAACCACTCCCCCGTTTTCAAGCACCTTCCCCTGTTACCACCCACAAATGGCACATTCTGTCACTCAAAATAGCAGCCCCTCTGTGTTTTACGAGCGCACGATTTCCGACCGCAATGACTGGTTTGCGTACGCGCATTGCGAACCATATGCATGCGCAGTTGTGCGACCATCGCTCAGAGCGAGCGTGCGGACGCTTACGAGCGGGTCTGAATCAGGCCCAGAAATCCGACTAAAGTTCTGGGCGCGAGGCTGTTTTCCAGCTTAGCCCAGCGCTAACAGCCTCACGGCCGGCACTTTAGTCAGAAAATGCCAGCTCTCGCAACTAAACCAGGTTAAGTCACGAGAACTGGCATTCTTCGACTAAGGGCCGTATTAAGTTAGAGGCGAAAAGTGCCATTTGGAGATAAGTTTCCGCGGATTCTGACTTTCCGCCTGATTTCAAAGTATCTCCATATTCAATTCCAGGACGATTTTGCCTAAGCTTAAAGTCAATGCAATGTAATAGGCGGAAAAGTATCTTCTATAAATAGCAGGAGACAAAAAGTGCAAAATCGATATTTTGGGGTGAAAACGTGGGGAAACTACTCAGAGCCCTTAGGACAGCCTCCCAAAGAACAAATCAAACAATAAAAAAAAAAATGACCTCAAAACACCCCAAAAAAGTACTTTCGTTTTGGGGGCGAAAAAGTAAAAAGTGTGGGAAAACTATAAAAACTAGCGAAATAGACTTCTTGGGGTGCTCTAAAGAGGGGCCAAGTGTTTTTGGGATTGCAGGTGCATGTATGAGGGTGGTTTTTCAGGCTTTTATAAGTTCACGTTAGAGACATAAAAATATGCTAGCACCCATTTTCAAGTACCCCAAATTTGACTGGAGTACTTATTTATTTTCACCAAAAAAATACAGCTTTATGCCATTCTTCACCACTTTTACAAAGACGCTAATAAGAAGCAATTTAAACAACTTAAGTAGCCCAAACACTTTTATTAGCGGTATTAGTACACATCTAGATTGATCCCCAATGTTAGCGCATCTTTTTTTGGGGTACAGACTGATTTCTCCACTTCTGACAGCGCTTTCCGTCTGTTCCGCATTCGCCACTCTCCGTTTTCGCGTGATTTGGAATTGTATAGGGCAAAAAGCGGGGACGCGCACGGAAAGTTTTTGCCTCTGAAACAGGCGAAGGAGGCGGAAAGTCGGACAGGCAAACTTTTCCGACTTTTCGCCTCTAATTGAATATGGGCCTTAACGAGAATCAGTCGGACTAAACAGTGCAGTGAATTGAATAGCTACGGGACCAACGTCTCGGCGCTATTCACCACGCTCTAAATGGAATCGCCCCCATAGTGTGTATTGTTTGGTATAATACCCCTAACGGGACAGACTAAATTCGTTTTTAAGAAGCTTTTTTTCGGAGGCAGAGGATGGTCACTTCACTTCATATACTTGAGAGATTCTTGAGATATTCTTGATAATCCTTGAACCTTCAACAGGCTACTCTCCCTCCATTTGGATGCCTCGTTTTCCATATACAGCCTATAAAATGGAAGGATAGTGGTGATAGTATAATACTGATTACACATTTATTCAAATATAACTATACAATTTTGCATAAAAAAACATAAGCATGGAACTTAGGGAGTCCAACTACTAGAAGTAAATGCTCCAAAGCCTGGGATATACCGTAATGATGAAGGTTCCGGATACCCCTTATCTTCCTTTCTTCCTGTGGGGTTAAGAACTTCTCCAGCAAGTCCAATAGGTCCCTTTTAGCTCCAGCAGCAAACGCGTATTGAGATGTACAGCTCTTCCTTAAGGCAACAGAATTATATGGCTAATCTCCCACAAGGACGCCTGCCTGTTTGCAAGGCTTGAGGGCATGTACCATTGCTACTCACCTCAGTAAACAAAGAGTAGCCTAATGCAGTTGAGCATACACCCATTTTGCATTAACTATGCAAACTGTTACTGTAAAAAAAGTATATACCTATGTCTATGCAGTTCTGACACTGGCGCCTCCTTGTGCTTGGAGAGTACAGTAAGGACACGTTCAGATAATTGTGACTGAGGCACACAGGGATGTATATGTGCCTGTCAGTAATTGTATCACTGATGGGTGTCTGCGGACTGGTGTAAATACACACTAATGGTGATGCTGATGGTTGACAGCACTAGGCATCCATTTCTGATTGGCTGATGGGCCTGTGAAGCTGACAGCGCTGTCTTCATTTATTATGATTATATTATATGATTGTGGACGTGTTTTTGGCAGTAAAGTTTTTCTGCGTTATTATTTAGGGGTCTAGCTACTAAGCAGTGTTAGGAGACAGAGTGAAAAGTGATAAGGTGCCAGCCAATCAGCTCCCAACTGTCATCTCACAGGCTGTGTTTGAAAAATGACAGTTGGGAGCTGATTGGCTGGCACCTTATCACTTTCTTATCACTTTTCACTCTGTCTCCTAACACTGCTTAGTAAATAGACCCCAGAGTGTCTTCATAGTGAATTTTATTTTTTGCTATCAAAACAATGTTAAAAACCTTTAGGGGTCTATTTACTAAGTTGAGTAAGGAGATAAAGTGAACGGTGATAAGGTACCAGCCAATCAGCTTCTAACTGCCATGTCACAGTCTGTGTTTGAAAAATGGCAGTTAGGAGCTGATTGGCTGGTACCTTATCTCCATTCACTTAAGCTCCTAACACAGCTTAGTAAATAGACCCCCTAGTCTTTATAACCTGCCCGGGTGCAGTGGCGTATCTGTAAGTGTGTACAGTGCACACTGGGTCCAGGGGGCCTATATTGCACACCCTGCACCCATGTTCATTACTTACCCCTGCAGAGTCCCACATTGGCAGCAGCAGTAGCGCTGTACAAATCTCCGGGAAGATGGTGCAGTGACCGTTTCCCCTGCGTTTTCTGCATGAGCCAAGGAAAAATCACTGGGAACATGGTGCGGGTGCCATGTTCCAGGAGACCTGTCCGTGCACAGTACACTCTGGCACAGCTGCAGAGCCTACTTACTTGCACCACTGGCTATAGAGGAGGGGGCCCTGCCCGGGTGTATATAATGTATGTGATAGACATCTGGCTTAGACCTGGCATATACTACTGACACAGAGTTGGATGCATTGTGCATACTCAGCAAATGTGCATAAATACACTATTGTATGTGCATTGTTTTAGGTTTGTGTTTTCTGCATATGGTCCATCCCAGCATCCCCGACTGTTAATGGGTGTGATGAGACAATTAGCTTAATCATATCGTTATCTCTCCCATTGTATAATGCAATTGGCAACATCAGTTTGCACCCGCCTCCCTTTCATATATGTCAGGGAGGGGTGGGTATGAAAAGTGGTCAATATGGCCAATAGATGACTGTCATTGTAAAATGCCTGCTACTTCTGATTTTTAGATATATCCTTACATGCATTAGCAAAAGCAACATTTGCGTTAGAACTGTGTATTGCAATCGGAGCACTGCAGTCACACTGAGAATGATATTCTGCATTTTAATCGTCACTTTAACACATCTGCAAATCTTTGCTTCCCTTTCCCTGTTAAAGTCTGCCATCTAGTGGCTGATATGCTTACTGTACAGTAGATATATTTTAAAAAAAGAAATACCGTAGAGCAGAGGTTCCCAAACTTTTTTGACTCATGGCACCCTAGAGTATCAGAATTGTTTTCACGGCACCTCTAAGCCAAACATTTGTTATTGAGAAATTCGGAAAAAATGCAGTAAAGTGAAGTAAATTGTGTTTACCTGTTAGCTTCCTTAGGCTCAGTTATATAATGGTGGACAGATTTGCACTTCTTTGTCCACATATTTACATTACATTGTCCATAAATTATTTGATTTAGTGCTGGACCACCAACCTGAGGCACCCCTGCAAGTGTCCTAAGGCACCCCAGGGTGCCACGGTGCACAGTTTGGGAAACACTGCCATAAAGACATACTGTATCTTTACTAATATAATAAGAACGTTGTGTCTGTCTGTTTGTTCTGAGTTGGCGTAAAAACGACTGAACCGATTTTCATGAAAACTGCCTCTATGCAAAGCTAAAGAACTAGAACACATCAAATAAGAAGTATGTTGGCAGAAGCGATTTAATTGTGGGCGAAGCATTGTGTATAAGCTGAAAGTGGGCAATTTGTTTACTGGGAGACTTAGTGTATGACTGTAGGCAGATCTGAGGGAATTAAGTGCTTGATTCTGGCTGTGTTCTCCAGCTGATGGTTAATACTACTCTTACACCGAAATTCCGGGTCTGACCCGGAGTTGGAATCGAGTTCCAACCCGGATCAGACCCGGAATTTCCCTGGCGCTGACCCAGGATATTCCTGAGTTGGCGCCGTTCACACCGGCACCGGGTCTGCATTGACCCGGCTTTTCCGGCGTTGAAGTGGGCGCTTGGAGATGACGTCATCTCCAAGCGCCACTGAAGCCGGACCAATTGGCATGCGGCGTGCTCCAGGTCATTGTGACCCAGAGCGCGCCATTCACACTGCAGGGTTTCCCGGGTTATTCCCGTGTTAAACCTGCAAATTAGCTGGGTCGGATTGCCAGGTCACTTGACCCGGGAATCCAACCCTGTCCCCTTTTACACCAAGGAGCTACCTGGGTTAACCCTGCGATAACCCGGGTTTTAGCTCTGGTGTAAAAGGGGTATAAGTGTCAAGCCACAATCCAGGGCATAACCAAGATTCCACATATGTATTCTTGTCCTTTCACTGTGAGCTTCTATAAAATGAACATCTGCTTTATCAGGATGTAGTGACAACCACCTGGCACTTATTCACTCCTGGAGCTCAGCTAGGCAGTCATGTAAGATTGATATTGTGTTCTCAGTAACTGTAGCAAAGGACAGGTACAATTGTATATCATCTGTATAGCAGTGGCACACCAGGCCATGACATCTGATTATATCACTGAGTATACTTCTGAAAGTACTCTCTGTCATCTGCTAGTGAGAAAAGCTTTAAACCAGCTAAAAACTGTGCCATCTAGTCCACAGAACTTGTTCTCAATTAGAATCCCATGGTGCAGGGTATTAAATGCTGCGGAGAGATCGAGAAGGATTAAGATTGAACAATTGTCTATGGTCATCAGAACATAGATATCATAGATTGACAGATGGGATTCCAGTTGAGATTCACCCGTTTTCTCAATAACCTTTTTTAGAAAAGTTTGATATCAGTCTGTAGTTGATTTTACAGTCGGGATCTAAATAAGGTTTTTTTTGTATTTTTTTTAGCAGAGCTCTAACAATTGCTTCCTTTAGTATTTCTGGAAAAGTGCCTGTTTTCAAAGAGTATTGTTCTATTTTGGCTAATGCCAGGCCAATTACATCAGTACACCCTCTTAGAAGCTAGGTAGAGGCAGGGTCCAGATCTCAGGGCTGTGGGTAATATCAACAAAGTTCTCTACATTCTGTGGGTCAAAGTTAGTTCAAAAAGTCAGAGGGCCTACATTTACAGGAATGGAACTTTGGCACTCATTTGGGATTCCAAAGTGTTACAAAGTGACATAGAAGCATATGCATGGCCAATAACAGCAAAATGAATTTATGTGACATAAATTTTATTTACTGAGAAAATAATAAGACAGATCATGCTTTAAAAAACTGTATACATGAATTGCTAATTGTTTGCTATGTCACTTTGTAACGTGAGTTACCATGGAATGACCCATTAATAAAAATTGTTCACAACCATATACAGTAAGTATATGAAAACTGACAGTAATAGTACTGACCAATACAACACAATCCCTGGGATGCAATGTGATAATCCTATTCTGGTGGACCAGCCATAGAGAGCAGGGTAAGATGTGACATATGATATGGAAAATGGATAAAGTCAATCTAGATATGGCAAGTATGCAATTAATAAATGTATTACCAATGTGTGGAGAGATAAATCCAATCAGTCCTTAGCAAGAAGTCCTCGCCAGATGGCTGTTGGCGTTCCTTTACTAGCACAAGGTTTAAAAGTTTTGTGATGGTCACGATATATATTTGCATAGATTCCGTTTGTGTCACAGTTGTGCTAGGCTTGACGCATTTCACTGACATTTTCAACCTCAGCTTCCTCTTCTTGAGCCTCCTGTTGTCAAACCAAGGAGCTTGTCAGTATGGTATATGGGGCCATAGACGCACAGAGGTGATAGTATCCATTGCAGCCATTGCATACCTATAGCAGCTAAGGACAAGCATCCATGGATCTCACAGGCATCCAATACAGCAGAGAGATCCCAATTGCCACAATACATAATATGCCACACATCAGTGCCACAATCCATAATATGCCACACATCAGTGCCACAATCCATAATATGCCACACATCAGTGCCACAATCCATAATATGCCACACATCAGTGCCACAATCCATAATATGCCACACATCAGTGCCAAAATCCATAATATGCCACACATCAGTGCCACAATACATAATATGCCACACATCAGTGCCACAATACATAATATGCCACACATCAGTGCCACAATACATAATATGCCACACATCAGTGCCACAATCCATAATTGCCACACATCAGTGCAACAATCCATAATATCTCACACATCAGTGCCACAATCCATAATATCTCACACATCAGTGCCACAATCCATAATATGCCACACATCAGTGCCACAATACATAATATGCCACACATCAGTGCCACAATACATAATATGCCATACATCAGTGCCACAATCCATAATATGCCACACATCAGTGCCACAATCCATAATATGCCACAGTGCCACAATACATAATATGCCACACATCAGTGCCACAATACATAATATACCACACATCAGTGCCATAATATATAATATGCCACACATCAGTGCCACAATACATAATATGCCACACATCAGTGCCACAATCCATAATATGACACACATCAGTGCCACAATCCATAATATGCCACACATCAGTGCCACAATCCATAATATGCCACACATCAGTGCCACAATACATAATATGCCACACATCAGTGCCACAATACATAATATGCCACACATCAGTGCCACAATCCATAATATGCCACACATCAGTGCCACAATCCATAATTGCCACACATCAGTGCCACAATCCATAATATCTCACACATCAGTGCCACAATCCATAATATCTCACACATCAGTGCCACAATCCATAATATGCCACACATCAGTGCCACAATACATAATATGCCACACATCAGTGCCACAATACATAATATGCCATACATCAGTGCCACAATCCATAATATGCCACACATCAGTGCCACAATACATAATCTGCCACACATCAGTGCCACAATACATAATATTAATATACATCAGTGCAACAATGCATAATATGACACATATCAGTGCCACAATCCATAATATGCCACACATCAGTGTCACAATACATAATATGCCAAAAAGTGCCACAATACATAATATGCCACACATCAGTGCCACAATACATAATATGCCACACAGTGCCACAATACATAATATGCCACACATCAGTGCCACAATACATAATTTGCCACACATCAGTGCCACAATACATAATATGCCACACATTAGTGCCACAATGCATAATATGCCACACATTAGTGCCACAATACATAATATGCCAAACAGTGCCACAATACATAATATGCCACACATCAGTGCCACAATACATAATATTCCACACATTAGTGCCACAATATACATGCCACACATCAGTGCCACAATACATACAGTAATATGCCACACATCAGTGCCACAATACATAATATGCCACACATTAGTGCCACAATACATAATATGCCAAAAAGTGCCACAATACATAATATGCCACACATCAGTGCCACAATACATAATATGCCACACAGTGCCACAATACATAATATGCCACACATCAGTGCCACAATACATAATTTGCCACACATCAGTGCCACAATACATAATATGCCACACATTAGTGCCACAATACATAATATGCCACACATTAGTGCCACAATACATAATATGCCAAACAGTGCCACAATACATAATATGCCACACATCAGTGCCACAATACATAATATTCCACACATTAGTGCCACAATACACATGCCACACATCAGTGCCACAATACATACAGTAATATGCCACACATCAGTGCCACAATACATAATATGCCACACATTAGTGCCACAATACATAATATGCCACACATGAGTACCACAATACATCATATGCCACACATCCGTATCACAATAAATAATATGCCACACATCAGTGCCACAATACTTAATATGCCACACATCAGTGCCACAATACATCATATGCCATACATTAGTGCCACAATACATAATATGCCACACATCAGTGCCACAATACATCATATACCACACATCAGTGCCACAATACATCATATACCACACATCAGTGCCACAATACATCATATGCCACACATCAGTGCCACAATACATATGCCACACATCAGTACCACAATACATAATATGCCACACATCAGTGCCACAATACATATGCCGCACTTCAGTACCACAACACATAATATGCCACACATCAGTGCTACAATACATATGCCGCACTTCAGTACCACAATACATCATATGCCACACATCAGTGGCACAATACATCATATGCCACACATCAGTGCCACAATACATCATATGCCACACATCAGTGCCACAATACATCATATACCCCACATCAGTGCCACAAAACGTAATATGCCACACATTAGTGCCACAATGCATAATATGCCACACATTAGTGCTCCAACACATAATTTTGCAACAAATTAGTGCCCATAACACACAGAAAACAGATCTCCATTGGAAGCGTAGCATCCAAGACCACCTCCAGTCTCTCACGCACAACCCTCTTCCAATCCAAACAACTCTCCAAAAGGGATCAGGGTGCATTTTTCCATCTGCAAACCGTGAGGGAGCAGAGCCATGCTAAACCAACCTAGCATGTCCACATCACACATACTGTCTGTAAGTCAGCAACCCATTCACCCATCCTGTCAGCACCCATTAAACCTTTTAGCACACATTACCTTCCCATCACCCATTCCCCTCAAGAAACCATGAATCAATGAACCCCCTATTAATCAATCCCCCTGAGAATCGACTGACCTATTCCTCACCTTTCCATTATCATGCCACCCTCCCAGCACCTAGTAACAGTATCATCCCCTCTATTAGCTCTCCTAAAGATCTCCCCACACAGCTCCCATCAACCTATTCACTCATTAGCACCCCCACTGAGCACCTAATAACTTCCCCCATCCAGCACCAATTAACCCATTCATTACTCATTTCACCCTCCCAGCACCCATCACCACATTCACTCACCCTGTCAGCACTCATTACCCCCCCCACACACATTTAAAGACACACATATACACACACACTCATACACAGAAACACACATATATGCACCTTCTAGAAGATAATAGCTAGAATCTGATTGGTTACTAGGGACAACATTTCCACTTCTAAAAACTGTTACCCAGAAGAAGTAATTTGGCAGCAACAGCCCTGGATCCAGAGCATCTATTGTGCACAGGAGGTGAAGGCCAAAGTGTGAGAGTTTATCATCAACCCATGCATTGAAATCCCCTAGGATGAGCCAAGGATGAGCCATATTTGATACTCCAGGACTAGGCCTTGAATTGTATTTGTCAAATTTTAGGCCAAATTCCACAGGAGAAACATTGGGAAATTCTGCAGCCAAATGTGGAATTAGGTAAATTCTTCGCAGAAGGTTTTTTTTTTTTTCATCTTTAATTTAGCAGTTTTCTTACTGGAACTTATAGCATAGCTTAATGACATTGTTAAAGTAAAGGTACAAATACAAGACCTAGTAAATCTGAGTTGCACGAAATGACAAATGCAGATGGATCTTGCTGTTTTTAGCATTACACACAGCTTTAGCAATACAGTATATAAGGGAATACACAGGCCTTGGATTGGGACAGAAGGTTGCATGGAATAAGAGAGGGGGCTGGCCAGTCCATTTAGGGGAGGGAAGGAGGGCTGGATATTACATGAGGTATAATAACTGGAGTGTGTTTAAATGGCGTGTTCAGATATCTGTTCTCTTGTCGCCATGCAATAGCCCTGCCAGCAAATTCATGCAGCATAGAGATCAGTAGCTCTCCAATGATTGTCTTGCATAATATCTGTCTGAATGAATGAGCCAAGATGTGTGGATCTCATCTTTCTTAAACTGCTTCAGTCTTTTACCTATTTAATGTCCACGGTGGAATTTTCAGGTGCTGCTTTTATAGGGTCATTTTTGAAATTGCAAAACTGCAGTCTGGTAGCACTGATGGAGTTTTGTGACCTCATGCAACTTTTTTTTATGAGTGCATCCATATTATTTGAGGAAGTGCATGAAGTTTGATGGGGTGGTAACAATGTCCATGTTCTGTTGTAAGGAACTGGGGGCCTGATTCAGAGCTGAACGCTCTGACCAGAGCGCTCTCTCTGAATCAGGGCCCTCCTACCTTTTTTTGGAGCGTCCTCATGGACGCTCGCATAGCTGTGGGTTACCACCCACAGCTATAGCGAGCGTCCATGATGATGGTCGCGATGGTCTTGACCATCGCGACCATCGGGCTTGCGATGGAGACCCTGCGGTAGGGTCTCGCTGCCGCAAGCCCTGGAGTGATTTTGGCTCTATCAGAGCCAAAATCACTCCCACTGACATCACTAGTGATGTCAGTGGGGCCGGCTTCAGACGGTAGGCGTTACCATGGGAACGCCTCCGTCTGGCAGGCACGCCCACCAAAGGGGGCGTGCAGTCAATCAACATCGACAGCACGCCCCCTTTGGTGCGAGACCCGGAGCGACAGCTTGGCTGTCGCAGTCCGGGTCTCGCACGTGCGCACGACGGAGCTCCCTCCGTCGTGCGCATGCGCAGTGGGGAACATTGACCTGCTTGCGAGCGTACTGCCGCTCGCGAGCGGGTCTGAATGACCCCCTGGGTTCATTGCTGGCCAAATGCAAACATTCTATACCCTCATTTTATGCAAAAACAACATGCGATGCGATGGTAACTGTCCATCGCATCAGAAGAATTCTATGGAAAAAAACATTTACAGTATATGATATGCGCATGCAAGTAATTTATACCTACCAAAGTGAGCCCCCAAACCGTACCCAATTCTGCTCAAACCACACCCATTCCCACCAGATAACACCACTCTCTTCCATCAAAGTCATGCCCTCTCCAACAACATATGAGCTGTTGCCGGTATGTTAAATGAGATTGCAGTTGTATAATGCAGCCATTTAGTGATGCATTGTATATGTGACATCTCATTTAGGTGTATTTCTGCTGCATCTTCAGTTTAATTAAGTGAATCCAAACATTTTGGGTAATGTGTTAATTGTGAATGTCTGGAAGCTATGTACATCAGCATTATATTGCTCTAGTTACCAATAACAGGTAATGTTTTACCCTATACAGGTCCACATCCGACATGAATAAAAACAGGATACCGGAGCCCAGCGGGAATGAGCAGGGACCAGGTGAGCATGTGGGGTTTCCAGCAGTTTTCAGAGCTGCCCATGTATGTGGTGCCCCCTTTTCCCAGCCTGGGAAGTGTCACAGTGATCAGATGGCACCTGGTGTCAGCTTGATGGAGATAGACCAGGGCCATCAACATACAGTTCATTGTCCACAGGGCTGGTGTTGAGTATTTCAACCAATAAGAAAGGTCACGTTACATGCATAGTTTTAAAAGCTTTATCTATGAATTAAAACAGTAGAAGTTAGTTGGGAGTCTGTACAAGTGTTGGAGTTCAGGTAAGGCTTATCTATCAACATTTCTGATCCACAAATCGAAATGGAGGGAACGGTCTAGTCACAGCTGCTGTGTCGTTGCTTATCATGACGTGGCTGCACTAGGGCTTCCCCTTACCCACATCCCTTCCTCACCAAACACCTATCCATGGCCAAGCAGAACAGTTACAGGGGTGTGTCTGTACACCACTACTTTACTATGGAGAGCAGCGGTGAACTCGGGACAGTTTGAAGGCATTGGGTAAAGTCTTTCAGACAAGTTTTGCCATCGGAAAGTTCAAGACTTAAAAGAAAACAATTAATCTCTTGATCCTATCTTCAGGGTAACCATGTCATGATACATCATTCAACCCATATCTATCTATCTATCTATCTATCTATCTATCTATCTATCTATCTATCTATCTATCATCTAGGGGCTCATGCTTGGCTCCACCCAAAAATATGCTTTTAAAAGCCGCACATAAAAACAACATACTTACGCCCATATGGTGGCTCTGCACCAGTATTATATGCCAGGTTTACGTCAGGTGTACTTACAACCGGATACACTTACACCCAACCAGATCATTTGAGTAAACTTTTTTTTAACATTTGTTTTGATGGTGAAAAAACACATTCTCTGTTTTAAACAAAAAGAAATAACCAGGCTTCTCATGTACGAATGAAAGTAAAAAAAATATTCTCAAATATGCAGCCCACAAAGGGGCATATTTACCATTAATCTGGAATTGGTCCCGATAATCATAATTACTCATCGCAGCAATAAATAAAGTAAGTATCTCTAGAATGTATCAATAATCACATGCAGGGACAGGGGCTTTGATATTTTGCATACTGTATGTGCTGGACTCTGGCCGTGCTATGTGGATCGGACCCTGGTCATGGTACGTGGTCATCAGACTGCGCATGTGCTGGTGGAGATTACCGGAGAAGTGAAATGCATCCCATAGACTACAATGGATAACGCTATCAAAGCATGGCGTTGGCTATCGGGGCCACAATTAACCAACCAGAAGGGGCTAGCTAATACTGGTGGCCGCCATAATCAGTGTGCACCAGCCCTCAGAAACCAGTAATACACATTGCAATCCAGGATCGCACCTGGGATTTTGTACATGGCTCCATCCTGAGTGACCCAGGTGAGACCCCTTTCAGACTGGTGACCCAACCCAGCTTACTGCCAGGCCGATTACGTCACCGCTATCACATGCTAAGCCGGCACTTGGAGATCAGATCATTTCCAAGCGCCAGCTCTTCCTATGCTGTGTATGGATCCCGGGTCGCATCGACCCGGGTTACCCGTTCACACTGCATCGTGAGCCGGGTTGAACCCGTGTGCAACCCTGCTTGTTACCCAGGTTGAAATGCCGGGTCACTCAACCCGAGTTACATCAACTGGGTCCTTTCACACTGTATAATAAGCCGGATTGCTGGCAGTGTGAAGGGGTATAAGTGATACAGTACTTGCATCTCAGTGCAGGTCTGCCTCAGTGTGCCGTGATACTGTAAGCATACATGCCCTTACTGTACTCCCTTTGCCTTTGCACTGGCTTTGCCTCCCCCATAATGACAAAGTACTACAGCCTTGCAGCTGTGGACTGAGCGCTAGACTAAAGCCACCAAATGCTGATGAGAAAGAATCTATTGATTTGAAACGCGTTGGATGTAGAAGAAGGGGCCACACAAGGGCAGAAGGCAAGGCAACTAGACCCAGATACCACAACACTCCCGGCATCTGATGTCATCAGTTCCCACCTCAGCGAAAGCATTACTGCTTCCTTGCAAGACATCGCCCTGCAGAGGAAAAAAGCTGTCCTAGCCCAGTATAGGGTAAGTTAGGGACAGCACTTCCACAATACCGGACCATACTGGCAATTGGCCCCCCAACCAGTCCCTAAGAGGCTATAACCATTGTGGTCATATGACCCATTGTTTTTAATTCTCTGGCTTTTCACTCTTTCTATTCTTATCCCCAGCCTTAACCCTTCCCCATCCTTATTTCTACCTTTTGTTACTTCAATTATTTTTACTTGACTTCCCTTCCCCCACCCCCGTTTTAAAAAAAAACTATATATTTTGTAATTTTTTTTTTTTTTTTTTAAACTTTTTTTTTTTTTAACCCTCAGGGCCTGATTCAGAGACGGACACTCTGAAAGAGCGCTCGCTCTGAATCAGGGCGTTTTTTTTTTTGTGCGGCCTCCTGGCCGCTTGCATAGCTGTGGGTGACCACCCACAGTTATTGCGAGCGGCCAGGATGATAGTCGCGATGGTCAAGACCATCACGACCATCGGGGCTTGCGACGAGACCCTTGTGGTAGGGTCTCGTGGCCGCAAGCCCCAGAGAGCTTCTGGCTGTAATAGAGCCGAAGCTCTCCCACTGACATCACTGGTGATGTCAGTGGGGCCGCCCACAAACAGTAGACGTTCGCTTGGAAACGCCTCCGTTTGTGAAGCCACACCCCCACCACTCCTACAAAACGGGGCGAGCTGTCAATCAACATCGACTGCCGCCCCTTTTGTAGTGAGCCACGGAGCAAGAGAATTTCTCTCTCGCTCCGGGGCTTGCGCACGCGCAGTGCGGCCGCTGCACGTGCGCAGAGCACACCATCAACCTGCTCGCGAGTGCTCAAGCGCTCGCAAGCGGGTCTGAATCAGGCCCTCAGTCCACAGCTGCAAGGCTGTAGTGCTTTTTAATATAACATTTATTACTGAGCTGCTGCATACAAATTTCAAGCGTGGCACTCTATCTTTATTTTTGCCATTTATCCCCCATAATGACGCATAAGTGATAGATATGCACATAGACTTGTTTTTTTTCATGGGGATGCGCAGTACTGATTTGTGTATTTACACTAAGCAAACGGATGGACATCCATCTCGGCATCAGCTCCATGTAATGTGCATGCATACACATACATACAGTACATGCATACACATACATATATACAGTGCATACATACAGTACATACTGTTGACTCAGTATATTCTCAAGTGTTGGGTCTATGTGACACTTGTATTATGCAGAGATAGGCAGACCTCTAAGGCATGCTTATTACTTGTGCTTTAGGTCTGCACTGTGCTCATATCCCCCCAGAGACTAATGCGACGACTGCTCTATTACTCTTTCCACAGGAGACAAGTCCTCATTAGCTATCTTGCTGTATTCAGCAGATGATAATAGTAAGCTACTGTATAGAAGGCAACTCCTTGGTGACCTATATGCTACCCCAGTGTTTGCATATAAACAAAGCCATAATGAACTGTTACAGTAGCATCAAAAGACTAATCAATTAGAGAAAGTATCTGTCATGCTGAATCTTGTATATAATTCACTAGTGAATCAAACTGTTTTCAAGGTACACTTGGCAGCAAGCAGGATGAGACTAGCATTGGTAATCAGAGCTGTTGGAGTCTTGATGAATCTGAAATATTACTATAGGGGAGATGTATCAAACCATCTAAAGGAGGACAGATGGAGATTTTATCAGCTTCTTATACCTCCCAACATTGGAAAATCAGGAGGCAGGATGCGTGGTGACGTTTTGGGGTGTCCTTTTTTCGTCATGCTGCCCCCTGCTTCCTCCAAGAACTAAATGGATGCCATGCGCATGCGTGTGGCATCCATTCACCAACAGTGGTGCTGAGTGTGTCGTCCCCCCACCACCGCCCACGGTTCATAGCAGCCTGTAGGTGGGACAGCGGAACAGTGCCTGAAAAGCGTGCCTGTCCCTGTGAAATCGGAACGTTTGGGAGGTATGGCTTCTAGCTATCATTGTGTAGTATTTACCTTGAAATATGATAGCTAGAAGCACTTTTCTTTTTTTAGAAGTATTGATACATCTCCCCCATGTGTCATATCTGTAGTACCCGTCTGCAGCAGAGAGGTCCATCTTGGTTATCACGAATGCTTCCACCTTTCTTGGGTTCTCTCCTCCATACAATACATGTGGACTGAATCTCCAGCCTCTGCCTATGCTTACCTACTGCAGCCAGCTGTCTAACTTGTCCACCAAGATCCCACATGTGAGATTGCTGTGATGGAACCTGCCCAGCACAATAGATTTAGCCGCACTATGGGTCTGGTCGGTTTCCCTACCTTGTGACTCTCTCTATAATTTGGTCCTAGGTCATTATTGTTTGGAAAGTCACACCCTGTGTTGATAACACTATTGTCTATTTTAGAAAACTAGAAGCATTGACAATAAAATCAATGTCTATAATGATAATATAAGATGAATATAACAAGTTTCTGTTTTCCTGTCTGACTGTTTTCCCTTGTTAGGTAACACAGTGCCAGCTGTATTTGCCATACCTGGGAACCGAGCAGGGTATTCTGGCTATTACATTCCGCAACCGCCAGCTTCGTATCGGAACCAGGCCTGGATGTCATACCCAGGAGACAATGAATTACCAGGACAGTGGGCAGACTCGGTAAGTCTGTCAGCGCTGTAAACCAACAGATTGCATTGCCTATAGTTAGTTGTATTTACAGATGTGTCCACATGCATCTTACCTCCGTGTGCTACAGGTTGCGTTACACATAATGCGTGAGCGCTGTGCAACTCAGTGGCGCCGAGCGTCTTTTCTGCAGCTTTTTCCCTTCAAATGTGATTTATTTATATGCATAAGACACACAAGCAGCTTCTGCTGATTAAAATGATATGCGGCATGTCTATATTCTATGGGCGACTGCAGGTATATCTGCATGTGAAGCGCTACGTTATAGTGTCACAGCCGCCGACACTGTAACATAGCATTTCTCATGCAGATATAACCTCAGTCGCCCATAGAATATAGGCATGCTGCTGCTGCATACCATTTTAAGGGGAAAATTTGAATGAAAAGACGCTCGGCGCTACTAAATCTAATCCACATTACTTATGTGTAAACCATGTATACATGGTAATACTTTATCTTTAATGGTAAGTCCACTAGAAATGATTGTCTATAACTAAAATCATTGTGCTGGTTATTACAGCTTGCCAGAATAACTCATACTAATAGCTGAAATCACCAGCACAGTTGCTGCCTTCACAAGCAGTCTTCATCCCAAGGGCATATAATGGGACATGGGAAGCGACTCTCCCTATTTTCTTAGCTGGAGGGTATTCCATTAAGTGGTTAATTTATCATGCAATACAGAGTTGAACAAGTCTATTGGTGAAGAGTATCTTGTGTTTTTTCTCTCTGGTCATGCTCGGGAACCAAATGTATGACAGTACGGGCATTGTAGAGTCGTACACAAACCCCAGTACATCTCCACTTCCAACTGAAGGGGCGTAACTGGGCTGCAACGGGGCCTTCTCACGTAGGCAGGATTCAGAGTGGGTTGGGTACGGGATGCCAGTGCTCAGGATCCCAGCGGTCAGAATCCCAACGCCGGCATACCAACAGGGTTAGTATCCTAACCCTACCCTTACCCATAAACCTAACCTTTCCTCCCCACTGCCTAAACCTAAACCCCCCTCCCTGCAGCCCAAACCTAGCCTTCCCCCTGCAGCCTAGACCTAACCTCCCCCCCAGTGCCTAACCCTAACCCTCCCCTAGAGCCTAACCCCAACCCTAACCCTCCCCCTAAGCCTATTACTTACCATACGGATGCCAGCAGTTCCGGATGCTGCCACCGGCATCCTGAGTTGGTATGTTGATGGAAATTGCGGTCTATGCAGAGTTGTGCATACATATAATTGTGCCTCTTTTCCAATGGATCTTTTGCAGCAGGGATAGGGCTGGTGTAAGAGTGCATTGATAATGAGAACAGCTATTAAACCAAGCATACAGATATGTGCGGTCCAGCCACAGAGCTGCCCAGAACTCTGCATGCAGGTCGGATATACTCATTTGGTTCTGCGCGTGTCAGGCCGGAGCAATTGCGGATAACTTGCGTTCAACTCTGCATTAGCCCCAAAGTGTTTATTTAAATAATTTTTTATATAGAGCATAAAATGCTGCATTGACTCCCTCCATAGCTGTAACCACATGCCTGGGCACTTGGGTCGGGATTAATTTCTTTTAGCACGCCCGATCTCCCGATCGTGAGGCGCTATTCAATTGATGCCGATTATTGCGCTCGCAAGCGGGCCGATGCTGGGCCAATGCGCAACGTGCGTGCGCAAGCCCCATAGCGAGTGAGGAATCACTCGCTCCGGGGCTCGCAACAAAACGGGGCAGCTGTCGATGTTGATCGACAGCTCGCCCCTTTTTGTAGGCGGAGAGGGGGGGCTGTACAAACGGAGGCGTTCCCGAAGGAACGCCTGCTGTTTGTGGGCGGCCCTACTGACATCACTTGTGATGTCAGCAGTGGACTTCCGGCTCTATTAGAGCAGGAAGTCCACTTGGCATTGCGAGTGCTGAGACCCTACCACAATCGCGACCATCACCAGGCTGCTCGCACAAGCTGTGGGTGGTCACCCACAGCTGTGCGAGCGACCTGGAGGCCGGAATTTAAAAAAAAAGGGACGTCCTGATTCAGAGCGAGCGCACGCAAATAGCATGCGCCTCTGAATCAGGCCCTAGGACCACAGCAAGTCTCCCCAGTGTCGTCATTATTATAAGGTCAGTAGCCTTATCCAGAATAAAAAGGTATATATAAAATACATCCCCCCAAAGACCATCCTCAATTAAAAATCTGAGCATTCTTAATTTAATTGCCATATGAAAATTGTTCCTTTACTTGTGACCGCACAGGTTCCGCTCCCCGGATACATTGAGGCTTATCCAAGGTCAAGATACCCGCAGGTCTCTCCTTCCCGACTTCCCAGGCAGTTTGGTCAGCCAGTTAATATACATTCAAGCCTAGACCATGCTGCCGGTCCATCCATTGGAGCTTCTCAACAAAGTCTGACCGATACGGACACCCCAGATGCCTCAATCACCAACCTATCCACAGCTGCGTTGGTAAAAGCCATAAGAGAGGAAGTTGCTAAACTGGCCAAAAAACAGACAGACATGTTTGAGTTCCAGGTCTGAGAATATGGTGAATATGGTGAAATTGATCACACGTGCTGAAGCGTACCACGTCCAGCAACAGTGCCTACACACAAAAAAAATCAGGACTCACGTGGGGATTTTATGCTATTTTTATTCCAATTGGTAAAAGACAAATGAAGACCCTGTTATTAATAATTTTGTTTTTATTTATATAATACAAATATAACATTAGTTTTCTATTGAAGGCAGCACCAGGCTGATAAGTTCTTTTTTTTTCTTTTTGTGTTGGAAAAACTAACAGTATTATTTATATTCAATTGATCTCATTTCCAGCCGGTATAAATTAGCGCAGATTATCCAAGTTGCTTAAAACAAATAACATCACCTTTTATGTTAACACTAGCTGAGCCTGTCAATGTGTTTTCTTAGGTGGGCAAAACAGTAAATCGTAGTTAGGTAACCTGTGGCTCCTCCACTGCTAAGAAACTACAATTTATGGACACGTTGGGACTTGTAGTTCTGCAGCAGATAAAGAACCACAATTATCTGAACTTCGAGTAAATTAAGCGAAAAGTGCTGTAATTCAAACATTGCAGGTTATCCGTAATATAAGAAACTTGCAATGCTATACTATTTCATGGTCCACCTGGTGAAAAGTTTCATTGACGAAGCACCTATTTCTCTCAACGTTGAAAGGTTTCTCTGAATGGCGCTCCGCCAAAGCTGGTAAATTGAGAACCTTGTGTAAATTTGGCTTAGAACACGATCTCCAGTCAGCCATACAAAAAGCTTCTGTCTGTCTGTCTGAGGCCTCTATTCTTCAGCAAGAAATAATACTAAGTCCGAAACGGAGCTAAAGAAAATTCTTGGTTTAACTGGAAGAGAGCACTAATGAAGGTTTGCTTTCCAGCCTAGGAATGCTTGCAGATAAACCCCTATTATGTAAAAAGCTGTGTGTCTTCATTTAAGATGTAAATACGGCAGGTACATTTCTTTAAGGAAGAAACCCTTTGGTCATGTAAACCAGCTATTATTTAATCTGGATACATTTTGTGCAGGTTAATCTGATATCCCGGTCTGTATAGATCACCATTATACCATTCAGCAACTGGGGATCTTTAGAGAGGAGCTGCCACAGAAATGTAAAATGTTCATCCTATGTTGCATTACAGGCAGACTGAATCTAACCCCCCCCCCCCATCGCGGTCTTTTAGATCAGTGATAGACACCTCTATTTTGCTTGAGCTGGCCACACATCTAAAGATTATCTGTCCAACCAGCCAACTAGTTGATTGGTTGGAATGAAAATCTGGTAACGTATGGGAGTAACTGATGATCAGCAATTTGCTCCTAAATGCCAGAAAACAGATGAAATTGGTCGTAAGACAAGTTTTTAAAAATGTTTGATCTAAACAATTTGTTCAAACAACAGTTTTTGTCCATTTTCTGGCGTTTGGGAGCAAATTGCTGATAGTCATTTACTTTTATACCTTACCACCAGATTTTCATTCCAACCAATCAACTAGTTGGCTGGTTGGACAGATAATCTTTAGATGTGTGGCCAGCTTTAGGCTTGTACCTTGGATGTGAAGTCTGATACCTGGACAGTTGGCCTGATACAGCAAAGAACGCAGTTGCTTATACGCACGTAATCGGACGATTTGTAGTGTACTGCTCATGCATCGCAGTGCGCGAACTAGCTACTGCGATCGGGACAGCGATCACAGAGGCTACGCAGACTCATGGCAGAGTGATTGGCAGAAGGTGCCGTTTGTGGGTGGTGACGGGGGGGTGGTTGGGCGAATGCAGGAGTACCATTGGGTTTTAACCCCATTGCATGGGCATGCATGAATTAGCCACTGCGATACCAGACGCCGCCTGAAATCTCATAGCGTGTGCAGAAATAAGCAATTCCTGAGTGAGATCTGGGCTTTATTAACTGTGCGTATGGGTCCGATGTCACCGATTTGTTTTTCTATGTTGACCAAGTATACGGATGGAGTAAGGGGAAGTGGGCATCATTATGTCAGGCTGTGATTGCAATGCGAATGCAAACATTTACATATCCCCGCAGATATTAGCAACTGTGTTGCGTGCGTATACGCAGAATAGCCATCCGTAGTGAATCAGGCCCAGTGTTTGTAATCTCGTGCTAACATGCATCAGAAGAGAGCTAGCACCTACTGACCTTGGGGCGAGCATAGGTAATGAGCTATACTAGCCCAGCCCCACCCACTTGTTACGGTAAGAGAGAAGGAACTTAGATGTGCTGAATAGTGACATAACTACACCCCTGTCTGTAGTCACCGCTGCTTCAAGACTGCACTCACCTTCACATCAGGGCAGAACATGTCAGCAGGGTGTTGCCATTCCCTTACAATTGGTCAAGTCCTCACTTGAGCCCCGGGGCCAGTCGAATGTCTTGGATGTCCTGACTATTGGACTACTCATATAGGATACTGATGTCCATTAAGTATATCTTCATTGATTGTATACACACGGCAGGCTTGAAGTTCTAGTCATCTGCCAGGAAGCTGACCCTATAGCCGGATCATTCATTAGGCAACCTAGGTTCCTGCACAGAGAGAGCCTGTGGAGCATAGATTTCCCTAACCTGTTTGTATGTTGTTCATTTTTTTTTTCCTTTGACAAATGGAGATGGGAAGGGGACCAAACCATCGTGTTGCCTGGGGTTCCTTGGGTTCATCACCCAGCTGTCGCTAGATGAAAACCCATTAGCAACTCAGGAAGCATTTGCCAAATTTGTCCCCCTGACCAGCCGATTCACTTTCTTCTCACTATTACTACCAGCAGTATCAATCCGTCAGAAATCGATTGTGGGCTAAGAGATCCACGTGCCAATCACTATGTAGGTCCATAGTAGGGCAGGTAGTACGAGCCTGATTCTGAGTCACATGCAGCTGCATTCGTGTGTGTTCAATTTTTTATTGCCACAGTCGTGTCTGCGAGTTTATATAAATGCCGCTATACAGCCCTGCCCTGGTGTACATCTGTGTGTCTGAATGTGCAAGGACTGAGGCGCCCACTGCCAGCGTCCATAGACTATGAAATACTGTTTGGTGCGCCTTTATGGCAGTTGTAGATTATCCATGTAAATAGGACCTCCTAGGCAAACAATTCTGCGTCTATGTACGCAACTACGACCCACCCAGAAGACACAACATCTCTGTGCGTTTGTTTAGTCACCCCCTCGTTACCTCCCAGTCACCGCCAGGAACGCCCCTTACATTTCTGCTATTGTGCGTTTAACTGCCACTCATGACGAACAAAATCTGTCATGTCTGTGCGTGCAGGTGCTGCTCAGACACATGCACAGATGAAGAACATTGCTCCACTGCATCCGATATCGCCGCTGTGTACGAATCAGAATCAGGCATCCTATGTTCAGGAGGGAGCCGAGGGCGGCATGTCTTCAAAAGTTTTAGCAGAAGAGAAATGCAAAAAATGATTCTGTAAATTTCACAGGAGGCTTATTTTTACGTATAAATCACTGGTGACAGGTCCTACTATATGGCAATGTGAAATAGATTCTGTAAATACAATAAGTTGGCATGTTTGTCTTGCAAGATATAAGTTTCTCATTTTTCACTTTCCTAGTCTACAAAATTGGGTCGCCACCTTTTCCATGTTTTTTATACAATATACATTTCAAGCTTTAGGATGACAGAAACACTACCCAATCATTGATGGGTTACTGCAAACGGAATCTGTGGATGAGTTTAATGTTTATAATGTGTTTTTTTTTGTTTTGCTTTTTTTGTATTTTTCTCTTTTTTTGTGGGATTGTGGTATTTACAACAATAAGACATATTTTGTCATGTAAACAAGTCATATATATGTACATATATATATGAAATGTATTTTTGTAATCGTTGTAAATATATATATTGTACATAAAATACAGATATATGCAAACTGATAGGCTACAATGGATTGATCCGATGACTAACTTGAATAGGGGAAACTTCGGGGCAATGTATATATAAATAATTGAATTGCCTTGAAATGTTATCCAAATAGATAGAAGCTGATTTCTACCCAGTATATTAGGATGTTTTCTGTACTCGCTGCCTTTAAACATTTAAAAACGTGGTTATTGTTTTTTCTCCTGTGATAATGCTACTGTTGCTTATTTGCTTGTATTAACTATCTTAATAATACATTTATTAAAATCAAAACGACATATTTTAATACACATTTTGTTCAACCTGACATTTTCATCTACATTAGGAGAACCATGTCGTCCCATTTGTACTGTGATAATGCATTATTGTGTTTTAATTTTTTTAATGTTATTCATAAACTATGGGACATATTTATTAATGATCAGGTTTTAGACCCAATATTTATAATTTCTTATCACTGCTTATCACAGAAATAATAATTTAAAGATCGCCGAGATTAAACACATGGGTGTGGATCATTAGGTCTACAGTAAATAGGTAGACAATGTTTGGGTAGACAATGGGAGTTAGACAAGCAATAGGTCGACAGGGTCTGAAGGTCGACATACTAAAGGTCGACTGGTAAGAAGGTCTACAGGAACTGAAGGTCGACACACAAGATCGCCACAGAAATGTTCGACACATTTTTATTTTTTTTCTAGCCCTAATCTTCACCCTAACCCTCCCCTTGGTGCCTAACCCTAACCCTCCCTCCTGGTGCCTAACCCTAACCTCCTGGTGCCTAACCCTAACCATCGTGCCTAACTCTAACCGTCCCTTCTAGTGCCTAACTCTAACCCTCCATCCTGGTGCCTAACCATAACCGTCGGGGTAGGTGCCTGACCCTAACCGTCCCTTCTAGTGCCTAACCCTCCGGTAAGTGCCTAACCCTAACCGTCAGGGTAGGTGCCTGACCATAACCGTACCTTCTAGTGCCTAACCCTCCGGTAAGTACCTAACCCTAACTGTCCCTCCTGGTGCCTAACCGTCGGGGTAAGTGCCTAACCGTTGGAGTAAGTGCCTAACCCTAAAAAATGGGGGAAAAAATGTCGACCATTTCTATGTCGACCTTACGTATGTCGACCTTATGACTGTCAACCTTCAGTACCCGTCGCCCTTCTTACCAGTCGATCTTTAGTGTGTTGACCTTCAGACCCTTTCGACCTATTGCCTGTCTAACTTCCATTGTCTACCCAAACATTGTCTACCTATTTTCTGTAGACCTAATGATCGGATACCTAAACACATCCACGGACAGGGTCTCCTGGCGATGTGTAAAGTGATTGCTCCTGGTAAATTTTGCGGTAAGTAGACCATAGGCTACAACGGCTAATGCCATTTGGTAAATCTCATAAATAGCAGCCCCCATAGAAACCTATCGGGGCTGCTTTTTTGTGATCATAAATGGGAGATAGCAGCAGATATTTCTGATACATTCAGAGGATACTTTCCATTTGTTTTCGGGGGATGTCCCACAAATTTCCTCGGATAAATAGGCCACTTGGTACTCTCTGAATTCTATGCTGTTTCAGAATGTGTTTCTTTTCTAGTGGCATACCAGGGAACTTCCGAGTCCATAGGCCTGTCCCCGCAGCCCCCACCCCAAGTGTAAGTGATGTCATGATGCCATAGAAGAGCAGGCTTGGACCTGGGAGCAATCAAACTACACGATTAGAGACACATATCGCTTGGGCAGCAACTGTGACACCGCTTTACCCTCTTGCCCTGGGTGTGGCACTAGTTGCATAGTCCTCAATATGGCCGTTTTATACCAATATACTGAGAAAAATATTGTGTAAGCTAACACCATCCAATGACTTATGAATGCTACCATTAGTTCAAAATGGCTGTCAATATTCTGGGAGTACTAAATTTGTCAGTACTTTGGGAAGTTTAAAATTGAACTATGACAGAAAAATGTAAGTAAGTAAAAAAATATTTGAATTCTAAATTCACTCCCTGGAAGTATTAGGCTCAATCCTATTAGCTACGAGATACTCACAGACTTTTTTATTCGCAACCCCATAGGGCTGAGTACAAAAATATCTGCGAGGTCCAGGGTGAGATTGGGCCGCGTGGAGGGGGGCCAGCGTTTTTATCGAAGGAACTATCACAGTTTTGTCTTATGTTACATTTTCTCCCTAAATTTGGGGTTACCAAACAAATGTATCCTGTCTTTTCCAGTTCGACCCACTGTTCAGGTTTGTAGCAACGCAAGAACTGGATCCTGGCAATGACGATACCAATGCTCTGTCATTTTTACTTCAGCAACAATATTTTCTAAAAATCTATAAAATGATAAAAGAAAAATAATAATAAAAAAAGAAAATAATTGAGCCAAAGCAGAAAAGAAGGTGGATATGGGAAAAAGTTTCAATTCGTGTACTTGGTGGAAAGACAAGAAACTGAGAAATGGGAACAGCTTCTCGGGGTGCATTTTATGGTTGCTACATTTTTTAAGGAAAGTAATGATCTTATCTAATTTGCTGCAATTCATAGGTCAGTGCAAAGACACAACCCAGCCTCTAACAGCCTGATTGTGTTCACCTTCCTGCTGCATAATAAATCTACTCTAACTATGGCATACAACATTTCAAGAAGTTATTCTCTCTAACATTCATATTTCATAGCCGCATGTTCTGATCTTCTCACCGATGCCACCGGAACGCTGTGGGAACAAAGTAGATCAGTACGGCACCAAACACGGTCCAATTGTCATTTACTAAGCCATAGTTACAGAAACATTCATTTCTTTATATGCTAGTATTGCGACTAAACCAAGTAATATCCTTTTTGCGTTACGGGACCATTGCTTTTAAATGTATGTATGCGGGGAGAAACAGCACTGAACTGCGTTGTGCGTCTGAGGGTCGGTGGGGCACTCAGCGAGCAGCACTAAGCTGGAAGGGCATCTATGTGTGTGTGTGGCCATGCCAGTATGATTTTGGGAAGGATCACTAAAAAGCTGACTGTTCTGTTTAACATTGTGTGTATGAGTTGCAGGGAATTTTACTACTTTTCAAATATAAGTCTGTGTGTGATATTATACACGTAAGTCCATGCATGATGGGCCACATGCACACACATACATACATATATATGTATATATATACATATATATATATATACACACACAAGCATTTTTCTGATGTTTTTAAACTGCAATTGCAAAATGTGTTTATACAGTGAATGTAGTTCTCATACAGGGTGGAGGCTCCCAGCAGTGCAGTCGGAGCCTCACTCTTTATTCTGCTTGTTTTGGTTGTGGGGATGGACTCAGTTGTGTAGCTCCATAGCTAGGCTATATTACAATTGCCACAGCTCATATATTCTTATGTGAAAATGCTTATAGCACCACGGTATATTGTGTCGTGTTATGGTATAGGGATTTTTTCCAGGATGGGCTTTGTATAGGATTCCAAATGCTAATAAGTTAGTGTTTATGTGTTAAACACTGTCTGTATGCATTTGAGGGAAGGCTGACTATATATTTTTTTTACAAAATAGTGCTGTGAGATTTTATCATGTTGGGAAGTCATTTTTATGTGTGCTGAAAACTGTCGGTATGTGTTGGGGAAGATTATTAAAAAGCTGTTCGTGTTACTCTTTAGCAACTTTGCTACTTTTATCAATTTTGCACTGTGGATTGTGTAGCAGGTATTTTTGACAAAATGGCGCTTGTGTAAGCTTTCTTTTCTAAAATGGAGTCTTGCTGCCATTCACAAGATGGCGTCGTGCAGGTTTTCCTGATTGCCAAACAGATTCTGTCTTACCCAATTATTCGGTTTCGACAGTCCACCCTTTGATAGCCAATCAAGCGCTATCACAACCTATTCTGAGTCTGTTTAGCCATGCATGAGAATATACCGTTCAATGTTATTATGGTATGACACAGTGTGGTCATTTGAACCATTCAGATAATGCGTCTCCGGGAAGGACATAAAACTGCCCTCATACGCACACCGTGGATCCTTAAGGGATCATGGGAAAGATGTGGGGATGCACCTATCCTATAAGGGGAGCCTTGAAAGGGGTTGGGACTGCATTACCTAAATTGACTTAAAACAACATAAACGTTATATCCATGCACGACCACTCAAACTCAGGCTACATTGTTATACACTACATCATAACTCAGGATTGTAATACAGTTCTTCCTTATTATTGTTATTCATATTTTCACAACAATTTACTGTACTGAAATTGGACCGGCACTCCCCCGGTTTGGTATAGCACTCCTCCTCTCGATTTCACTCCATTACACCAGCATCAGCTCCCGCCTCCTATATCTATCCTCCGTCACAAGAACCAGGAATCTCCAGATAAACCAATCATGATGGAAATTCTGAAAGAAGAGTACACACATGAACACAGCAGAACAGTTCTTTTGCTGTGACACTGTTCTACAATTTTCTTTTAGCTCAGGTTTCTCACTGTCACCTTTTAATTTTCCCGGAACAGGTTCGCAATTGCCAGAACCTCATCATCTGCTTCAACTCTGCCCTGCTTCTCCACCGGTTGATTAACCTTTCTGCAGTGAGTGGCATGGACCCAGCTATCTCTCTCGGCCACCTTCAAGGATGTGGCACTCGTCAACAGCACCTGGTACGGCCCCTCCCATCGATCTATTAGGCAACCTGAGTGTAAAAAATTTCGGATCATAACATATTCTACAGGTTTGACATCATGACAGTTTATCTCTGGCATATCGGGTGACAACAATTTCAATTTCTGCTGTTGTTGCTGCAACTGTTTGCTCATTGTTATAAGATCCTTAACAGTGACCTCGCTGTTACTCTTCAGGTCTTCCTGTGGGCTTATAATTAAATGAGGTTGTCTACCAAACAGTATTTCAAATGGGGACAGATTAAGTGGTGGCCTAGGAGTGGTCCTTATGCTATGTAGGACCAAAGGTAGTGCTTCTGGCCATGCTAGTCCAGTCTCACCCATGATCTTACTTAATTTGTTTTCAATAGTGCCGTTCACTCTCTCCACCTTGGCACTGGCTTGGGGTCGATATGGGGTGTGGAGTTTGCTATCAATACCCATCAATTTACACATTATCTGGAAGACGTCCCCGGTGAAATGGGTACCCCTATCACTTTCAATCATTCTAGGGATACCATACCTGCATACAAATTCCTGTACAATCTTTTTAGCAGTGAATACAGCAGTATTAGTGGCCGCTGGGTATGCCTCTACCCAATTAGAAAATACATCGGTACAAACTAACACATACTTGAGATTCCTGCAGGGTGGTAATTGGATGAAATCAATTTGTATTACCTGGAAAGGACCGTCAGTCGGGGGAATGTGGGATGGTTCGGTAGGGATCGTTTTCCCTATGTTCTTCCTCAAACAGGTCAGACAGGACATTGCTCTCTTTTCCGCTTGTGAAGAAAAACGCGGTGCGCACCAATATGCCTTCACTAACTTACACATACCTTGTTTTCCCAAGTGAGTCAGTCCGTGCGCTGCCTCTACCAAGCTTGGGTAATACACCTTAGGTGCCACCGGCTTACCTTGTCCGTCCCTCCAGAGTCCAGAGGGCTCTTGCCCACATCCCTTAGACTTCCAGGTTGCTTTCTCTTGGGTAGAACACAAATTTTGCATCTCAATTAATTTCTGCATGTCAACTGTTTGGAAAACCATTACTTGTTCTATGGATACATTTGTTTTTAAACCTGCTGCCCCCTTGGCAGCTTCATCTGCCCTGTTGTTGCCCAATGATACCGGATCTTCCTCACATGTGTGGGCTTTACACTTTATTACTGCTACCATTTTGGGCAACTGAATTGCTTTTAATAATCCTTTTATGTGTCTGGAATGTGCGACTGGTGTGCTTGCTGCTGTCATAAAATTTCTCAGACGCCATAGAGCTCCGAAATCATGAACCACCCCGAATGCATACCTAGAGTCAGTGTAAATGTTGGCAGATTTGCCTGCTGCCAATTCACACGCTCTTCTCAGTGCTACTAACTCCGCCACTTGGGCTGAGTGAGGAGGACCAAGAGGTTCAGCTTCTATGATGTCTGTGTCATCTACAACAGCATAACCTGTACATAACTCGCCTGTGTCCGTTTGTCTATGGCAACTCCCATCCGTGTAAAATGTCACATCTGCATTCTCTAAAGGTATGTCACGTATGTCAGGTCTAGCGGTAAAGGTCTGGTTAAGATAATCCATACAATCATGCGTATCAATATCTTTGCAAAACTCACTTTCTACCAGAGACTCATCCTCCACCCTTTGTGCATTCTTATGCACATACGGTAAGTACGTTGCTGGATTTAACATATTACACCGCTTTATAGTGATGTTTGAGGGTGCTATTAGAGCTAGTTCCCATTTGGTGAATCTAGCTGAGGATACGTGTCTGGTTTGGGCAGAGTTCAACAGGGCAGACACACCATGTGGGGTATAGACAATCATATCATGGCCCAATACCACATCCTCACTTTTGCTGACCAATAGAGCCGTTGCTGCTACTCAAACAGGTTGGGAGTGATCTCGCCACAGTGTCCACTTGTGCACTGTAATATGCTATGGGCCTACTGGCATCCCCATGTTTTTGTGTAAGGACACCTGCAGCACAACCATCGGCTTCTGTACAATACAAATCAAAAGGTTTTTCATAATCGGGTATCCCCAATGCAGGAGCTTTTGGCAGACTATCCTTAAGATTAAGGAAAGCCTGCTCTGATTCCTCAGTGTGTATGACACGGGCTTTGAGGAAGAGACTAATTCCTGTAAAGGTTAGGCCAAAATAGAAAAACCTGGGATCCACATTCTACAGTATCCACACATTCCCAAGAAGGTACGGATTTGCTGTTGGTTACGTGGCAGTGTCATGTTTTGTATGGCCTGGATTCTATCTGTAGTGAGATGTCCAGCCCCTGGGTTAGGCAGTGTCCCAAGTATTTAACTCTGGATTGGCACGGCTGTAGTTTGTCCTTAGCAAACTTGTGTCCTGTTTGCGAGAGATGAAGCAACAAAAGTTTAGTATCATTCAAACATGACATAAACGAGTCAGAACATAGCATAGACTGTAAACAATCATGTAATGCCTGGGAAAAGATACTGGGGCTGTCTATGAAACCCTGGGGTAATCGTGTCCATGTGTATTGTACACCCCTGTATGTGAATGCAAATAGGTACTGACAGTCAGGATGAAGAGGTACAGAGAAGAAAGCAGAACAAAGATCAATGACAGTGAAATGGGTTGCATTTGGTGGAATTTGCATAAGGATGACAGCTGGATTCGGCACTACGGGAAATTGGCTCTCTACCACCTTATTAACTCCTCTAAGGTCTTGTACCAGCCTATAACCCCTCCCACCAGCCTTCTTCACTGGAAAAATGGGACTGTTGGCTACACTTGCTGTACGGACTAAAATTCCCTGCTGCAATAACCGCTCAATTATGGGATACACCCCTAACTCTACCTCCTGTTTTAGTGGGTATTGGGGAATTTTTGGGACTTGCCTTCCGCTTTTTAAATTTACCATTACAGGGCTTACGTTTGCCATTAATCCAGTGTCCTGTCCATCTTTAGTCCAAAGGGAATCTGGAATTAGGGACAACATTTCATCTACCTGTGATGAAGTTTCATTTAAAACTGTAGAGTGATACATTATCCTTTGAGGAGTGTCTAACATATCCCGCACCTCGTATTCCATTCTCTCTGGGATATCTAAAAATACACCATCAGGGGTGCAATATATAACACATCCCATCTTACATAACAAGTCTCTGCCCAGTAGGTTAGTAGGAGCCTCAGCAGCCAGGAGAAAAGAATGCCTGGTATGCAACGGCCCAATAGTAATCTCTGTGGACTTTGTTAAAGGATAATGTTCCACTTTACCTGTTACACCCATTGTTGGTACTGTCTCGTTGGTCACCTGCAAATTAATGGGAGATTTTAGCACTGACCTGGTCGCCCCTGTGCCTACAAGAAAAGGATATTCAGTACCAGCTACATCAACCATCATGACCGGTTCTTCCCTAGTACTTCCCGTTAACCTGACCATCTGTAGACTACAGGTATGACCTGACCCCAAGCGTTGGCTACCATTCTCCAATAACGCATTTACAGCTACAATTGGAGCTGGTGCCTGCTGAACATTTGCTGGCCTCTGTGCATATCCCTTATGGGGATATCTAGGTCTTCCCTGATGTGGGATCCCTACTCCTTTTACTGTACAGTTTCTACTTAAGTGTCCTGTTTGTTTACAGTTAAAACAGGTTTGTGTTTTGGGTGAAGACATGTGGTGTTCTGAGGTTTGCGCAGAGGGTAAAGGAGGTGGATATGGGTAAGGATAGGGAGGGTAAGGGTATTGTGGGGGATAAGAAGTTGGTGGATAGCCTGGGACCTGTGGTTGCATCGGGTTAGTGGGATAGAGTTGTGTTTGTTGTTGAGTGGGGTTAGTGCGAGCACATACTTGTTCAGAAGTGAGTGCGTGTGCAAGTGCAAGTGTGTCTGTTGGCTGTGATGTTACCGTCATTCCCTCCAGAGCTTGTATACTGACAGCCATTAGTTTCTTGCTCTCGGCTTCTCTCTTTTTGGAGATGTTCTTATCATGTTCAATGGCGGTTTCTATGAGGGTATCTATTGTAAGTCCCCGCCAGCCAGGCTGTGAGGTCTGAACCCGAGTTTTTAAACTCTCTTTCAGACCGTCCACAAGTACCGTAACTATCATCCCCCTGTGGTGAGTGCTATCTTTAATATCCTCTATCCCAGTGTACTGGGTGATAGACTGCAGAGCCCGATCGCAGTAATCTTCTGCAGTCTCACTCTCTTTCTGCACTATACCGTTTGCGTCTGCATTTCCATTTGGAACAGTTATTGTCCGAATGGGATGCAGACCGGTAGCGCTGCTACCTTTGACCTGTTTACCTGGCTGGGGGTTTAGTCTGCTGCTGCTGCGTATGGTATGAACAACTTCCTCTACGGGTGCAGAGGGCATTAACACTTCCCTTGCTGTTACCGATGGAGATGGCAGCACCACTCGTGATTGTGGTGATGCAGCATCTATCATCTGCACAGCATGGGAAATGGCAGACATTATAATAGACTCATCATCCGCATCATGAACAATTTCTTTATAATTGCTTAAGAGAGGGTACAAGTTGCTTGTTACATTTTTATGGGTATTTTTTTTATTGACAGCACCTACACCCCCATCCGCATAGGGCGGTGGTGGTGCACGTGAACCATCTGTACTACCTTCTGCGACACTACCTTGCAGTGCGTGTGCGCTATCAAGCGATGCGTCCACGGCGCTATTTAGCATCACCGGCGCATTGCCTGAGACTGTGCCCTGTTTGTGTCGCGGGTACATTCTTCAGCCACATTTCCCCCTCGTGCTGCCACAGTTTTAAACATTCAACATATTTAACCTTTTTCTCTTGGGAGCGCATCAAACTGATGTGATCCCGGACATTGTCTAACACATTTTTATCAAAACTACCAATTCTGAGAAATGGTCTAACACTCTTCCTCGTCATATTAAACCATAAATCACAATACCTTATTGCATAAGTACCGTACTTGGTATGCATGATACGACGGGCCGATCCGATCGGCGCCTCCATTAGCAGCACATCATTGCCTAACATCTCTACTGTTTGCATGGCTCCCATTCTGAGACAACTCCTACGCTTTTCAATAAAGATTTAAACCGGTGAAAGACAATCAAGACACTTTCACTTACCTGTGGACGATTTAAGTCGGCGGCGCCCACACACCTGGATAAGATTTAGTAAGGCAACTTCCACACCTGGATAAGATTTGAAAAAGGCAACTTCCACACCCGGATAAAATTTAGTAAGGCAACTGCCACACCTATGAGAGTTTGTATGTCGGCTACTCTCACGCACCTCTCTACAACAAAGACAACATGTACACCTGCTACTGTGTATAGAATGGTAAAGCTGCTTACCGAGCGGCTAGGCTAACCCTTGCACCTAGCCCTTAAGGATATCCTTAACTTTGTTCAACAAGTATTCACTGTTACACACTTTTTTTCCTGCGCAGAAAAATACACGTTAACCCAGATATTGGAAATAGAAAAAAATATGAAAACCTCAATGGCTTTGTTCAAACACGTGGCAGCACAACCGGAAAGTACATGTACGCATTTTTGTGCGACTAGTCGCATACACAGTGGTGCGACCAGGCCCACGTGTTATTACCTTAACGCTATTATGCGACTCCCTCTAAACTTTTATCAATGAGAGAAAACGACTTTTCTCTCCTTGTCCCTGGATTCTGATCAGCGCTTCCTCTACACAATAACCGGCAGTACGCTCTCAGCAACACTGTGGTAATGAAAGACTAATGCGTCTCTCAAAAGGCGCCTCCACCCTTTTGCTGAGAGAGAACTGACCGAGTGTTACCGTGTATCAGATAACGTGATAAACCTACAAACCCCCAACTGTTGAATCGTAAATAAACCTTTTGTATATTCCTGCCTATAAACCTCTAAGATTCACCTGCCTAGAACCTCTAAGACAAAACCTGCCTATACCTTCTAAAACCACAAGATGTCGCTAATTAGCGCTGTGTTTAATTATACCATTAATAAAACTCTAAGACAGTTGAATAGCGGTCCAACGCGCTAAAGATTATTATTCAGGTAAAAGTACGTTGTGCGTCTGAGGGTCGGTGGGGCACTCAGCGAGCAGCACTAAGCTGGAAGGGCATCTATGTGTGTGTGTGGCCATGCCAGTATGATTTTGGGAAGGATCACTAAAAAGCTGACTGTGTTCTGTTTAACATTGTGTGTATGAGTTGCAGGGAATTTTGCTACTTTTCAAATATAAGTCTGTGTGTGATATTATAAACGTAAGTCCATGCATGATGGGCCACATGCACACACATACATACATACACATATATATATATATATATATATACACACAAGCACACATGCATTTTTCTGATGTTTTTAAACTGCAATTGCAAAATGTGTTTATACAGTGAATTTAGTTCTCATACAGGGTGGAGGCTCCCAGCAGTGCAGTCGGAGCCTCACTCTTTATTCTGCTTGTTTTGGTTGTGGGGATGGAATCAATTGTGTAGCTCCATAGCTAGGCTACATTACAATTGCCACAGCTCATATATTCTTATGTAAAATGCTCATAGCACCACGGTATATTGTGTCGTGTTATTGTATAGGGATTTTCTCCAGGATGGGCTTTGTATAGGATTCCAAATGCTAATAAGTTAGTGTTTATGTGTTAAACACTGTCTGCATGCGTTTGAGGGAAGGCTGACTATCTATTTTTTTTTTACAAAATAGTGCTGTGAGATTTTATCATGTTGGGAAGTCATTTTTATGTGTGCTGAAAACTCTCGGTATGTGTTGGGGAAGATTATTAAAAAGCTGTTCGTGTTACTTTTTAGCAACTTTGCGTTGTGAGTAGCAAAATTGCTACTTTTATCAATTTTGCACTGTGAATTGTGTACTATGTATTTTTGACAAAATGGCGCTTGTGTAAGCTTTCTTTTCTAAAATGGAGTCTTGCTGCCATTCACAAGATGGCGTCGTGCAGGTTTTCCTGATTGCCAAACAGATTCTGTCTTACCCAATTATTCGGTTTCGAAAAAGACAAAAAGACACAAGGAAGCAAAAGACACAAGGAAGGCCCGAACTGCATCCAACTCAGAATCAGGCTCTATGAGGTAAGATACTGCCCCCCATCAGACCACGCCCCATCATCAGACTACGCCCCAATTAGGGCTGCTTCCATAAATTTCCCGAGCTAGTTTTCCATCCCAATCCGCCCCTGTGAAGTGAGTTTTAAAAGTGATGTTGCCCATAGCAACCAATCAGATTCTAATTAACATTTAACTAGCACCTTCTAGAAGATAATAGCTAGAATCTGATTGGTTGCTATGGGAAACATCACTTTTAAAACTCACTTCTAAAAACTCTCACTTTAGTAAATTTATCCCCTAGTGTCAGAGTTTATAACTAATACATCATCAAGAGGAAGAATGTAAATTACGCCAATAACTGTTGTTTTTTTTTTAATTACAGCAAAGCAGGATAATCTAATAGTCTGTTCTGCCCTGAGAGATCAAACTATGTTTTCCTGGCTCCATATTGACAATTTGTCAACAACCTGAAGCTACAGACTCATGTGTGGTGTTTATGCCAGCAACTGTGTTTGCTCTGTTTTGCTAAGGAGATATCTAATCCTTTATTAAATCTATCTAAAGCGTCTGCCAATGTCAAATCTTGTGCAATCTACTTTTTCACTTCTATTACTATAAAGAGAAGCCAGTTTGCAAGTGACGACTGAGGGGTATATTTACTAAAGGTCGATTTTGTCTTTTTGGTGTATATATAGGTGATGTACTATGTGATCTGCAAATCAGGGATTTATTTAAGGCAAAATCGACTATAAAACCGAATCCCAACCAAAATCAACCATCGACCAACCATCGATACTTTCACATAGACCACTAGAAGATTTTCTCATTTACTAACAGTCGGGATTGAAATTCGACTTAAAATCGACAGAAATCCCCAAATAAATAGACTATTAAAAAACAGGTGGTTTTGGCTTCTAAACACCATTCTATTGGAACTTAACTATGATGCTTATAAAAGGAGACACAAGCATGTGGAGCACTTTGGCATTGCACATTTACTCCTGGCACCAGGTCCTGTGGCATAATTCCCTAGACCTGTTCCTCATACTCATACTCCACTTTCACAGGTGACCTTCCTCCAGTGCTGCATGTAGAGCGCCTTTCCAGGGCCATCTTGGATTTGACAGGATTTCATCCTGTACATTTTACAGGATGATCACATGCATTATGCTCCTCAATTACATTGCATAATTCTTCACTCGTGTGAAGAGTGTGAATTTGTTACATATGTCAAGTTTCCATTCTACATCCCTGAAAATGGGATTACCATATTCCCAAATGCTGCGCATCAAGAGAATTACTTCTGATCCAGCATTAGTGGAACAACAGATGGATGTACTTATTGACAAATTTTTAGCAAGAGGGTATAGTATGTATTTGTTGCAACAAGCCAAAGATAAAGTAAGCAAACTTGATAGAAAAACTTTATTGATGAAGAAACATTCTAAAAATCATGAAAACCTTTTATACCTTTAGTTACTGAGTACAATATGGCTAGCCAGGTAATTAGAGGTACTACAAAAAAATTCTGGCCAATTATTCAATCTGACAGGGAATTACAACTGACAGACACTAGATTAATGCCATGTTACACCCGGAGTCGTAATATTAGAGACATTCTGGTAAAAACGGACATTAGCTCAATTGGGAACCCCAAATTTAATTTTCTAAGCAGTAAAAAGAGATGTATTAAATGCTCATGCACAACGTGCCGATACCTTATCCCTGGTGAAGTTTTCTATCATCCCCATACTGGCAAAGCCTTTAAAATTAGACATCGTCTCATTTGTAATTCTAAGTACGTGATTTACCAGATAATATGTCCATGTGGTTTGTCATACGTGGGTAAGACCAAATGGGCCTTTAAGGAGAGAATGGCAGCTCATCGGTCTGCAATACGTGCAGCTATCAGAAGTGGGGACAGTGAACAGCCGGTAGCTAGGCATTTTGGTAAATCATCACACCAATTAGCCTCCCTTAGGTATCGTATGATAGATCGCATCCCACTTATCGACTACTGATGTTGTTACGCAGAGAGACAGAGTGGATTTATAGACTCGGTACTATGCACCCTAGGGGACTTAATGAGCATTTGGGCATGAATTCCTGTCTGTAAAGGATTAGTATACACTATTATTGGTTAGCCAAGGTCCCTTGACACTAGGGGTGTGCACCGGCCACTTTTCGTGTTTTGTGTTTTGGTTTTGGATCTGGATCTTTCTTCGTGTTTTGGATCTGGATTGGTTTTGCCAAAACCACCCTTCCGTGTTTTGGGTTCTGGGTTTTGTGTTTTGGATCTGTATTTTTTTGAAAAAAAGCATAAAAACAGCTAAAATCACAGAATTTGTAGGTTTTTCTGCTCCTATGCTATTATTAACCTCAATAACCTTAATTTCCACTCATTTCCAGTCTATTCTGAATACCTCACACCTCACAATAGTGTTTTTATGTCCAAAAGGTTGCACCGAGGTAGCTGGATGACTATGCTAAGCGACACGAGTGGGCGGCACAAACACGTGACCCATCTAGGCGTGAAACTGCAGTGGCAGACAGGATGGCATTGAAAAACTAGGCCCCAAACTGTACATAATGCAAAGAAAAAAAAGAGGTGCAAGATGGAATTGTCCTTGGGCCCTCCCACCCACCCTTATGTTGTATAAACAGGACATGCACACTTTAACAAACCAATCATTTCAGCGCCAGGGTCTGCCACACAACTGTGGCTGAAATGATTGGTTCGTTTGGGCCCCCACAAAACAAGCTGGCAATTTATCTGTCCCTGCACAAACTGGCTCTACGGAGGCAAGATGTCATCCTCATCCTCCTCATCCACAGATTCCTCACCCTCTTCAGTGTTATGTACATCCTCATCCTCACAGAGTATTAATTCGTCCCTGCTGGAACCACAGGTCCCTCTGTACGTTCTGGAGGCTGGTCTCCCTGGAAGAGTTGATCATTCATTTTATGAACATCATCTTCTCCACATTTTGTGGAAGCAACCTCCTACGCCTTTCGCTAACAAGGTTCCCGGCTGCACTAAACACTCTTTCGGAGTACACACTGGAGGGGGGGCAACTCAGGTAAAATAGAGCCAGTTTGTACAGGGACCTCCAAATTGCTTCTTTTTCCTGCCAGTACAGGTACGGACTGTCTGACATGCCTACTTGGATGCTGTCACCGATGTAATCCTTTAACAGACAGACGCACGCTTGTCGCTGCTGCTTTGAGGATTCAAGTGCGGCTACAGCCCACACAATTCACAAAGACAGAAAAAAAAAAAGAATATTTTTATTGTTTGTGGAGCACACTTTGAGGGTTACACCACCCTTTAACAGACAGACGCACGCTTGTCGCTGCTGCTTTAAGGATGCAGGTGCGGCTACAGCCCACACATTTCACAAAGACCGAAAAAAAAAGAACAATATTTTAATTGTTTGTGTAGCACACTTTGAGGGTGTCACCACCCTTTAACAGACAGACGCACGCTTGTCGCTGCTGCTTTAAGGATGCAGGTGCGGCTACAGCCCACACAATTCACAAAGACAGAAAAAAGAAGAATATTTTTATTGTTTGTGTAGCACACTTTGAGGGTGTCACCACCCTTTAACAGACAGACGCACGCTTGTCGCTGCTGCTTTAAGGATGCAGGTGCGGCTACAGCCCACACATTTCACAAAGACAGAAAAAAAAAGAACAATATTTTAATTGTTTGTGTAGCACACTTTGAGGGTGTCACCACCCTTTAACAGACAGACGCACGCTTGTCGCTGCTGCTTTGAGGATGCAGGTGGAATCTAGACGGGATTTGGAACCGAGGACACACTACCTCCATCAATTGTCTAAATCCCACTGCACTAATGTCGGATACCGGACGCACGTCTAACACCAACATAGCAGTCAAGGCCTCAGTTATACGTTTTGCTTCAGGATGACTGCTGTCGTACTTCATCCTCATCGCTAGGGACTGTTGGAGGGTCAATTGTTTAGTAAAAGTAGTGATGTTCCTACTTCCTCTCTGGGATGATGAACAACTCCCAGCAGCAGCAACAGCACTAGTAGGAAGTGGTTCTTGATCTTTCCCTATTTTATTTTTATCAGAGAAAGTTTGGTCCTCCATTTATGTTATATTGATATATATACGTGCGGCTAAAGCGCACACAAACACAGAAAATATTTTTTTATTTTTGCTGGAGAGTAGTGCACTTTGTGGGTTACACCACCCTTTAAGAAATGAGCCAGCCGGCTCTTTACTTATGGGACACAGGCGCACGCTTGGCGCTGCTCCTTTGTTGATGCACGTGCAGCCACAGTGCACACAATTCACAAACACAGAAAATATATATTTTTTTGGTTTGGAGTGTACTTTGGGGGTTACAGAACCCTTTAACGGTCAAGCCAGCCGGCCCTTTACTTATGACACAGGCGCACGCTTGGCACTACTTTGTTGATGCACGTGCGGCTACTGCGCACACAATTCACAAACACAGAAAATATTTTTTTTTTTGGTTTGGACTGGAGTGTACTTTCGGGGGTTACAGCACCCTTTAACGGTCAAGCCAGCCGGCCCTTTACTTATGACACAGGCGCACACTTGGCACTACTTTGTTGATGCACGTGCGGCTACTGCGCACACAATTCACAAACACAGAAAATAATTTTTTTTCGGTTTGGACTGGAGTGTACTTTGGGGGTTACAGCACCCTTTAACGGTCAAGCCAGCCGGCCCTTTACTTATGACACAGGCGCACGCTTGGCACTACTTTGTTGATGCACGTGCGGCTACTGCGCACACAATTCACAAACACAGAAAATAATTTTTTTTTTGGTTTGGACTGGAGTGTACTTTCGGGGGTTACAGCACCCTTTAACGGTCAAGCCAGCCGGCCCTTTACTTATGACACAGGCGCACGCTTGGCACTACTTTGTTGATGCACGTGCGGCTACTGCGCACACAATTCACAAACACAGAAAATAAATTTTTTTTTGGTTTGGACTGGAGTGTACTTTGGGGGTTACAGCACCCTTTAACGGTCAAGCCAGCTGGCCCTTTACTTATGACACAGGCGCACGCTTGGCACTACTTTGTTGATGCACATGCAGCTACTGCGCACACAATTCACAAACACAGAAAATAATTTTTTTTTTGGTTTGGACTGGAGTGTACTTTGGGGGTTACAGCACCCTTTAACGGTCAAGCCAGCCGGCCCTTTACTTATGACACAGGCGCACGCTTGGCACTACTTTGTTGATGCACGTGCGGCTACTGCGCACACAATTCACAAACACAGAAAATAATTTTTTTTTTGGTTTGGACTGGAGTGTACTTTCGGGGGTTACAGCACCCTTAACGGTCAAGCCAGCCGGCCCTTTACTTATGACACAGGCGCACGCTTGGCACTACTTTGTTGATGCACGTGCGGCTACTGCGCACACAATTCACAAACACAGAAAATAATTTTTTTTTTGGTTTGGACTGGAGTGTACTTTCGGGGGTTACAGCACCCTTAACGGTCAAGCCAGCTGGCCCTTTACTTATGACACAGGCGCACGCTTGGCACTACTTTGTTGATGCACGTGCGGCTACTGCGCACACAATTCACAAACACAGAAAATAATTTTTTTTTTGGTTTGGACTGGAGTGTACTTTCGGGGGTTACAGAACCCTTAACGGTCAAGCCAGCCAGCCCTTTACTTATGACACAGGCGCACGCTTGGCACTACTTTGTTGATGCACGTGCGGCTACTGCGCACACAATTCACAAACACAGAAAATAATTTTTTTTTGGTTTGGACTGGAGTGTACTTTCGGGGGTTACAGCACCCTTTAACGGTCAAGCCAGCCGGCCCTTTACTTATGACACAGGCGCACGCTTGGCACTACTTTGTTGATGCACGTGCGGCTACTGCGCACACAATTCACAAACACAGAAAATAATTTTTTTTTTGGTTTGGACTGGAGTGTACTTTCGGGGGTTACAGAACCCTTAACGGTCAAGCCAGCCGGCCCTTTACTTATGACACAGGCGCACGCTTGGCACTACTTTGTTGATGCACGTGCGGCTACTGCGCACACAATTCACAAACACAGAAAATAATTTTTTTTTGGTTTGGACTGGAGTGTACTTTCGGGGGTTACAGCACCCTTTAACGGTCAAGCCAGCCGGCCCTTTACTTATGACACAGGCGCACGCTTGGCACTACTTTGTTGATGCACGTGCGGCTACTGCGCACACAATTCACAAACACAGAAAATATATTATTTTTTTAGCACTTGGGGGGAGCACCCCTGATGGACAGAGCACCCCCTGGACAACACTACAGCACCTCTTTAGGACTGGGACACTGCACAGGACTTTGGAGTGGACACAGCCCCTATGGAGAACTGACTGCACAACACAGTCCAGCCAGCCCCTATGGACTTTGAAGTAGTGGACACAGCCCCTATTAACAACAGCAGCACAGCACAACACAGCCAGCCCCTATGGACTTTGAAGTAGTGGACAACAGCAGCACTACACTACACTACACTACACAGCCCTAACTCCCACCCTCCCTCTTCACTGTCCACAGCCGAGTGAGAAAATGGCGCCGACGTGGGTACCTTATATAGGATCCAAAACCCGCGAGACTCGGAAGGCGGGATGATGACGTTTTTCCTCGATTTCAGATCCGAGTCAGGCGGGAAAAGTCGAGCCTGATTCGGATCGGACTCGGATCGGGGGGGCTCGGGGGGGTTCGGATTTCAGAAATCCGAACCCGCTCACCCCTACTTGACACCATGTTAGGTGTCAGTTCTTTACTTATTCATTTTCTTCCCCTGCTATAGAAGGTTTAGTACGTTGGTTATCTGGTTATCTATTATAGGGCTGGTGCCTGTCAGATGGGTTATGTAGATATGCAGATAGGTTATGTGGGTTATTCTTGCAGTACGAGTCCAACAAGGTCATATTGCTGTGCTATACATACATACATATCGCTTGAGAAGTATGTTATTTTCTGCTGCAATATGATATAGGTCCACGTGATTCACGTGTGACCAGTAGTATAATATTAGGAGCTGGTAGCTATGCCTTATATCTACTCTATGGGTAGTGTATTAGATTAGTAGAATTTATGATGGTGATCCTATGTCGTGGTTATGTAAGCCATATACATGTCTTTCAATATATGTGTGACAACATATGCCCTAGTATAATACATGGTGTAGTATAGCATACTATCATTGGTTGCTGTAGTAGCTATTAATAGTTATGCGTAGAGTTTTGCATGTTAATATATGATAGTGCCGTGTGATACATTAAGTATTTGATATAGGTGATATGTTCAGCAAACCAAATGTTTTTATATCTTTTATAATTATATTTACAGCCTTCTGTCTTTGTTTATGATGTTACTATGGTGATGGTGTGCACGGACATGATGTCTATACCCACGTGTGAGTCGGGGTTTGATGACGTCATCCCACATGCGCCGCTGATCGGGTGTGAGGTCCTGCAATTAGCAATGGCGTTCACCTGGTGCTTGCCTATATTAAGGTAGGACACAGTGTTGTATATTGTCATCCTGATGAAAGTGCCACACTAATAAACAGGCACTGAAACGTTGCCGTATTATGCCGCTGTCTGAGTGAGTGATGTCGTCCAGGAGTGCCACACCGTCGGGAACTATATATATATATATATATATATATATATATATATATATATATATAATTACACACAGTGGGTAAAATAGGTATTGAACACAGCAACATTTTTCTCAGTAAATATATTTGTATTGGGGCTATTGTAATGAAATATTCACCGAATGTCAGCAACGACCCATGCAATCCACACGTGCAAAAAAATCAAACATCAAATAGAAGAATGCACAGAAAAAATTCTAATATATAAATATAGTAAAAATGCTAAAAGAAAGAAAAAGAAAAACATTCAAAAGAAAAAGGTAAAAAAAAATATAAAAACATAAATAGAAAAAAGGACCCAATAAAAGTTTAACTTAGTATAACAACAGCACTCTCTGTGCTTCTAGTAGATTTGTAGTACAGTCACTCAGTATAATAGTCCATTTTTAGTCCATACAGCAATGAGAGGAGGAGGTCCCACTCCATATATTTATATATACTCGATACACACAGCGGCACTCCGGAATGAATGAAAGAAATACTAAATACTCATAGCTGAGTTAGCAACGTTTCAGCGCCTTTAATAAGCGCTTTGTCAAGCTTGTGATACAAAGTAAATGACAAATACAGCATTTAAATAGCTTACCTCGTGAAGGCCCAATCTCCGGTGAACCTCGTGTGGACCGCCAACATGCAGTCGCACAGGAAGCCACGTCATAAGTGTCTCTTGTGTGTAACCATAGAAATGGTCATAACAATAATAATGCAGCTGCCATAATGTTTTAAAAAGTTACAAATACAACAGCAAGTGTTTCACATTATCAACAACAGATACATATATACAATGTGAATATAGCAGCCTGTAGGCACCCACATACCTACATCTAATGAAAGTGACAATGTCAGATATATAAAAGGACAAACAACACAGAATACATATACTGATTACATAAATACATACAAACATACTCTATCTAATAACAAAATGTAATTACATAACATAGCAGATACTGGACTATATAGAAATACCAGACCATATAGCTTTATTAGAGAAATTATTTTAACCTAATTTATAGTGGCTAATCAACATGGTTTGCCTTAACCTAGAGACTCTAATGCGTTTGCTGATAGACAGGCCAAAGCGCACCCACAGACATATTGTATGTTTTCATTAATCAAGAGGCCTGAGGAAGATGGAGTATGTATGTAGTTAAAGGCAGGGAAACAAAGGGTTGATTCATAGTAAATGTAATTTAATTGTTTTATTCCAAAGCAAATTTATGAGGGAGGAGGGGAGAACATGGGTGAACAATATGTCCCATGTTTTATACACAAAATCAACTTGGTGGTTCAGAATATTTTTAAACTTACAGGGGCATGCAAGAAATGCTGTCTGTGGCCATAAACATTTCTGGACATTTTCGGCATTCAGCAACCGCATGTCAAAGATTGCAGCAGCTGTGGCAGTACAACTTCCAACATGGCACATCAAGAAACAAAATGTATTTAAAAACGCTTGTCCGGAGAAAGAAAGGTGAGCGCTACCATCAGTCCTGTGTCATGTCAACAGTAAAGCATCCTGAGACCATTCATGTGTGGAGTTGCTTCTCAGCCAAGGGAGTGGGTTCACTCACAATTTTTCCTAAGAACACAGCCGTGAATAAAGAAGGGTACCAAAACATCCTCCAAGAACAACTTCTCCCAACCATCCAAGAACAGTTTGGTGATAAACAATGCATTTTCCAGCATGATAGAGCACCTTGCCATAAGGCAAAAGTGATAACTAAGTGGCTCGGGGAACAAAACATCAAATTTTGGGTCCATGGCAAGGAAACTCCCCAGACCTTAATCCTATTGAGAACTTGTGGTCAATCCTCAAGAGGTGGGTGGACAAACATAAACCCACAAATTCTGACAAACTCCAAGCATTGATTAAGCAAGAATGGGCGGCCATCAGTCAGTAGGTGGCCCAGAAGTTGATTAACAGCATGCCAGTGTGGAAGGCTGTGCTGGGATCACGAGTTTGATCTCAGCATCAGCTGACATGCAGGGGCAGGCAGGAGGGATGTGTCCTCTGCGGGACACATCCGTTGCCGGCGCTGGGACAGTAATGTCCCTAGCGTCGGTGCAGATACCGCGGGCACCCGGTGAAGGGACCGCCTGGTCCCTTTCACCAGTGCCGGCGGTACTGTGGCGCCGGGAGAAGCTTGGCTCCGGGCGCAAGCTCAGCGCCCGGTAGCCAAGAGGCGGCGGGTAGCCGGCGCTGGGAGAGAGTACTTGCTCCCAGCGCCGGTCAGGCGTTGGGCGCGGCGGGCGTTTGGCTCTGGCCGCGAGCCAAACCTGGCTCGCGGGCCAGCAGCCAATCAGAGGCGGACGCGACGAGCCAATCGCGGCTCACCGCGTCATAGCCCCGCCCACTCGCACCGTCTTGTATTAGACGGCGCAGAGCGGGAAAAGTCAGTTGGGCGGCGGAGAGGGAGGAGAGAAGACCTCCCGAAGAGTGGAAGATCGGCGCGGCAACAGGGGCGGCGGCCGCGGAAGAGGCCAGAAGACGCCGCTGTCAAGAGAGAAGACAGGCGGCGCTGGCTGGAGGAAGAGAAGAAGAGGCGGCGCCGCTGGCCAGGACGGGCCAGCGGCAGAAGAATGCGGCTGAGGACCGGAGAGGACTGCGGGGGTGGGAAGTGAAAGAGCGTCACGAAGCTCCCCCCCGCAGCCTCTTCCAACGTAGCAGGTAGGCCCTCCGTGAGGCCCACCATATACCCCCTCCCTAGACTGCCAGGATTGTCGGGCGTTAGGCCCGTGGAGCGTTGTCGGGCACTAGGCCCGTGGGTAATTAGGCGGGCACAAGGCCCGGGGCACTATAGTGGGCATTAGGCCCTATAAAAGGATTGGCCCGTAATAAGGTGTGAGTGGCCTGGGTACTAGGCCCAGGCCACTAAATGATCGAGTAGGCGGGCACTAGGCCCATGGCCATAAACCAGGCGTAGGCCTGTACCCATACAGGAGGGCACTAGGCCCTATATCTGAGCCCCAATAAAAGTGGTCTGGACATTAGGCCCAGGCCACTACCAGAGCCCACCGTTAGGCAGGCCACTAGGCCTGAGCTGCAAAATAGAGCGGGACTCTGGGCAGTAGGCCCAAGTCCCTTGAGTACCCCACAGTAGGCAGGCATAAGCCCTGAGCCGCTGGTAAGACCCTGGGCGTTAGGTCCAGGGCCCTGAGCCCATTAGGTAGCCCCCGCATAGATAATTAGAGGTGTGAGCAGTGGTGGAGAGCTGTACGGCTTCCACCCATGAGGTAGTGGTTTCCCCAGTCACCGAGAAGAGGAGCTGGCCAGCTCTGGATAGGTAGCAGACATTTAAAGGGACAGCACTGTGTTTTGCTCTTGTGTATTTAGTCTGTGTTTGGTGTTCCGTGCAGGGCAAATGTTTAGTTTTGTTATATCTGTCGCACTACACACACTGTAGGTTGAGGGTGATGCCGTTTTAGTATGTGTAGTTGCTTGACATAGGTTTAGGCCCTGCACGGCTGTGTTGTGTATCTCCTTACAGGGACCTGTAGGCGAGTGAGCGGACGAAGAGCAAGAGTGGACACGGTGAGAAATATCTGTGTGTACTGTCTCTCCCTGTTTGTTTGTCACTACCTATCTCCTTCCTTCTGGGCGGACGGTGAACCTTGCAACCCGGTGCAAGGACGGATCTTCACCTGGTGCGTGAGTACCGATAGGTGAAAATTCGGGATCTGAGGCCAAAAGTGCCAATGATGATCTTCACTTAAAACCTGAATTTATCCCCCAGTTCAGTAGGGCGCGTCGGTCGACGTGAGGAAGGACGGTACTCACCTCATCTCCTTCCCCCTAGGTCATCGTGTCCGTGTTCTATTCGGAGGTTCCAGGACCGTCTGCTCAACACACGGCCTGAAGGTGAGAGGGTGCGATGCAAGGTAAGTAACAGACGTACACCTGCACGGCAGCAGGCATTGCACCGCACTCGCCCCTCACATTTGGCGTAGTCGGCAGGATCACGGACACGATGTGGACCACCGGCAAGAGGACCCCCCTACGGACAGCTCCGGAGTGGAACCATCCCCGGGCGTATGAGGACAAGAGTGACTGGATTACGGTGTCGGGAGAAGACATCATGAAGATGGTGCAGCGGTCGGTACAGCGCGGCAAGGAAGAGCGCCGGGAGAAGGGGCGCAAGAAATCAGCTATGACCCCCTGCAAGACGTGTCAGCGGCTGGGACATGTTGCCAGCGAATGTCCCTGGAGAGAGTTTAGGGCGACAGAAGAGGAAGAAATGTCCCCGTTGGAGATCACACAGATGGCCCAGCAAGCGGTCCAGAGATGTGGTCAGAAGAACTCTGTGAAGAAGAGACTCTGGTGTATGCTCTGCGGAACCTACGGGCATGAGCATAATAGCTGTCCACGTGATGAAGAGTGGCACCAGGAGGATGAAGAATTCCGGTGTGAAGGATGTGGAGATCCAGAGCATGAGCTTCGAGATTGTCCGTGGGACGAAAACCGGATGATCTTGGATGGCCGAGCCCAGAAGTGGATAGAAGAAGCCAGGGAAGTGGAGCAGAAGAGCCTGCTGGAAGTACGTTCGCAGGTGCCCATTGTTCCTGAGCAGGAGCCGAAGGGTAGAGACCCCTTTGTGATGAAGATGGCAACAGCACCCCCGTGCTGGAAGTGTCGGCGGCAGGGACACTTGGCCCATGAGTGTCCCTGGGAAGAGGCAGTGACACTGTTATGCTCCGAAGAGGTCCCAGTGAAGAAGGATCCTTGCCCGCAGAGGACGGATGTGGATGACTGGGAGGTGAAGATGCCATGCTATAAGGAAGAGCGTGAAGACCCAGTGGCAAAGAAGTCTAGGATCTCCCCATGCTGGAAGAGTCCGAGACCTGGATACCCGGAGATGTCAGCGGAAGAGGTGGAGTACGCTGAAGAAGGAAAGTGTCGCTTGCTGCAGGAGTCTGTGGAGAAGAGTCCAGACTCATGGAAAATGTCGGCGGAGACCCGGGAGGAAAAGGATGCCCCGGAGGAATCGACTATTGGGTGGTGGTTAGTGCCACACCCTGAATTCAGTGAAGATGCCCCAGACAAGTTGAAAGAAGAGTGGGTGGCTGCGGCACCCTTAGAAGAAAATTCCCCATGGTGGCCCATCGTGAGTGGCACTTCCGAGTTGCCACTCCCACAGAGGATCCGCAGAGTGAAGTCAGGAGGTACGAAGATGGAGAGCCCGGAGCCAGTGGAGAAGGAATGTGGGGTCATAGTCGGTCCCGGCTGGGCCCTTGAACAGATCCTCGCTGGAGGGACCATAGAATACCCTGACCCGCGGACGTTGGAGATGGAGGAAGACTTTGTAGGGACTACAAAGGAAAAAGGGGGCGGAAATGTGGAAGGCTGTGCTGGGATCACGAGTTTGATCCCAGCATCAGCCGACGTGCAGGGGCAGGCAGGAGGGATGTGTCCTCTGCGGGACACATCCGTTGCCGGCGCTGGGACAGTAATGTCCCTAGCGTCGGTGAAGATACCGCGGGCACCCGGTGAAGGGACCGCCTGGTCCCTTTCACCAGTGCCGGCGGTACTGTGGCGCCGGGAGAAGCTTGGCTCCGGGCGCAAGCTCAGCGGAGCTTGGCGCCCGGCAGCCAAGAGGCGGCGGGTAGCCGGCGCTGGGAGAGAGTACTTGCTCCCAGCGCCGGTCAGGCGTTGGGCGCGGCGGGCGTTTGGCTCTGGCCGTGAGCCAAACCTGGCTCGCGGGCCAGCAGCCAATCAGAGGCGGACGCGACGAGCCAATCGCGGCTCGCCGCGTCATAGCCCCGCCCACTCGCGCCGTCTTGTATTAGACGGCGCAGAGCGGGAAAAGTCAGTTGGGCGGCGGAGAGGGAGGAGAGAAGACCTCCCGAAGAGTGGAAGATCGGCGCGGCAACAGGGGCGGCGGCCGCGGAAGAGGCCAGAAGACGCCGCTGTCAAGAGAGAAGACAGGCGGCGCCGGCTGGAGGAAGAGAAGAAGAGGCGGCACCGCTGGCCAGGACGGGCCAGCGGCAGAAGAATGCGGCTGAGGACCGGAGAGGACTGCGGGGGTGGGAAGTGAAAGAGCGTCACGAAGCTCCCCCCCGCAGCCTCTTCCAACGTAGCAGGTAGGCCCTCCGTGAGGCCCACCATATACCCCCTCCCTAGACCGCCAGGATTGTCGGGCGTTAGGCCCGTGGAGCGTTGTCGGGCACTAGGCCCGTGGGTAATTAGGCGGGCACAAGGCCCGGGGCACTATAGTGGGCATTAGGCCCTATAAAAGGATTGGCCCGTAATAAGGTGTGAGTGGCCTGGGTACTAGGCCCAGGCCACTAAATGTTCGAGTAGGCGGGCACTAGGCCCGTGGCCATAAACCAGGCGTAGGCCTGTACCCATACAGGAGGGCACTAGGCCCTATATCTGAGCCCCAATAAAAGTGGTCTGGACATTAGGCCCAGGCCACTACCAGAGCCCACCGTTAGGCAGGCCACTAGGCCTGAGCTGCAAAATAGAGCGGGACTCTGGGCAGTAGGCCCAAGTCCCTTGAGTACCCCACAGTAGGCAGGCATAAGCCCTGAGCCGCTGGTAAGACCCTGGGCGTTAGGTCCAGGGCCCTGAGCCCATTAGGTAGCCCCCGCATAGATGATTAGAGGTGTGAGCAGTGGTGGAGAGCTGTACGGCTTCCACCCATGAGGTAGTGGTTTCCCCAGTCACCGAGAAGAGGAGCTGGCCAGCTCTGGATAGGTAGCAGACATTTAAAGGGACAGCACTGTGTTTTGCTCTTGTGTATTTAGTCTGTGTTTGGTGTTCCGTGCAGGGCAAATGTTTAGTTTTGTTATATCTGTCACACTACACACACTGTAGGTTGAGGGTGATGCCGTTTTAGTATGTGTAGTTGCTTGACATAGGTTTAGGCCCTGCACGGCTGTGTTGTGTATCTCCTTACAGGGACCTGTAGGCGAGTGAGCGGACGAAGAGCAAGAGTGGACACGGTGAGAAATATCTGTGTGTACTGTCTCTCCCTGTTTGTTTGTCACTACCTATCTCCTTCCTTCTGGGCGGACGGTGAACCTTGCAACCCGGTGCAAGGACGGATCTTCACCTGGTGCGTGAGTACCGATAGGTGAAAATTCGGGATCTGAGGCCAAAAGTGCCAATGATGATCTTCACTTAAAACCTGAATTTATCCCCCGGTTCAGTAGGGCGCGTCGGTCGACGTGAGGAAGGACGGTACTCACCTCGTCTCCTTCCCCCTAGGTCATCGTGTCCGTGTTCTATTCGGAGGTTCCAGGACCGTCTGCTCAACACACGGCCTGAAGGTGAGAGGGTGCGACGCAAGGTAAGTAACAGACGTACACCTGCACGGCAGCAGGCATTGCACCGCACTCGCCCCTCACACCAGGGCGAATTGCAGAGTTCTGGAAAAAGAAGGGTCGACACTGCAAGTATTGACTCTTTGTATAAACTTAATGTAATTGTCAATAAAAGCCTTTAACACTTATGAAATGCTTGTAATTTTACTGCAGGATACCATAGTTACATCTGACAAAAAGATCTAAAAACACTGAAGCAGCAAACTTTGTGAAAACCAATACTTGTGTTATTCTCAAAACTTTTTTCCACGGCTGTAGTTGTCCAAGCCAGGGAAATGAAGGGTTGATTAGTAGTACATTTAATTAAGTTTTTTTGATTCCGAAGCAAATTTATGAGGGAGGAGGAGAGGCATTTACAAAAAATATTTTACTCATTCACATCAATCCTTGCCCCACTGGAGCTTCTCGGTGGTTCCAAATATTTTTTAAAGAATCAAAAGGGCATGCAGGAGATGATGTCTGTCGCAGCACACAAAACGGAATCTCTGAACAGGAAGGGGGCAGAGGGATTTTAAAGTCTGGTACTAAACATCTCTTATCATTGTGATTCTCAGATTATGTATAGGAAGGCTCTGGAAGGGGAGGAGGGAGAACATCTCCAGATACCATCACAAAATAGTCTCTCCATTTGGTGTTTGAGTTGGATCTGACCAAACAAGGCTGTTATGATCAAGGAAATCCAAGCCCACCAGGTTGGTATCTAAAAACCCGACTTGTGATCTGTAAGCAGACTCGGCAAAATCATTCCAAGATGATTGGCCATAATTTTAGATAATATTTTGAAGTCCACATTCAATAACGTGATCGGCCTATATGACCCTAATAAGTAATAACTGGGAGTCTTTTTCTGGTTTAGGTAACAATATAGTATGCAACTCATTAAAAGTATGATATTGGTGGCAATCTCTATATATTGTTTGATAGAGTTTTTGCAAAGCGGTAAGAACATTATCATGTAGTATTTTGTAGTAGTCACCAGACAATCCATCAGGGCCTGGTGCTTTTCGAGAAGCAAGATCCAATATACAATATAAATTTCAAATCAGTAACCAGATTACTAGTAAGAGGATGTTTAACCACTTGCCTGGCACGGTCGTATCAGATACGACCGCACCAGGCTGGGCTTTCCCTGACATGGTCGTATCTGATATGACCAGTCAGGAATGCCCACTAGGCGGCTATGGGAAGCTAATCTTCCAGCAGCCGCCTACATCAGAGGGACCTTCTGGTCCCTCTGCAAGCATGGCTGCCTCTCCAGCATTCCCCGATCACTGCTGGCCACAGTGATCGGCACCGTCGGCAGTCCCCTCCCGGCACACTGCTACTGAAGCAGCAGCCATGGCACATGTAGCCGCAGCTGTTGCTGTGACCCGATCACTGTGGCCAGCAGTGATCGGGCAGCCGGCCCCAGCAGCCACGGCTCTGGTAGCCGCCACTGCTGCTCTGTATCCAGGCCGCCAGCGGGAGACCCTCCCGCTGTGGCTCCAGCACTACAGTGATCACTAGCTGATCACTGTATAGAAGAAGCAGCAGTGGCGGCTCTGGTAGCTGCCGCTGCTGCTATGTATCCGGGCCACCAGCGGGACACGCTCCCGCTGTGGCTCCGGAACTACAATGTACAGGAAGCAGCAGCCGCGACTCTGGCTGCTGCTTCTATGTACCCAGGCAGCCCAGTAGCGCCCCGCACACTCCCACCCTGGCCTCAGCTCCTCCTCCCCCATGATGCCCATTTTGTTAAGGGCATATATGTATATATATATATATATATATATATATATATACACACATACATATATATACATATACGCATATAAGTACATTTATGCATATATATACGTATATATATATATATATATTTATATTTAGACCCATATATATATATGCATATATATACACATGTGTATATATATATATATATATATATATATATATGCATAAATGTATGTATATATATGTGTATATGTATATATAGATATATATATGCATATGTGTATATATATGTATGTGTATACAGTATATACAGTATATGTATATATGTGTGTGTATGTGTATATATATATATATATATGCATATTGGTATATATATGCATATATGTATGTGTGTGTGTATATATATATATATATATATATATATCTATATATATATCTATATATATATATCGCAGAGCCTCTGATTAGGGATGGCAACCGACCATTGATGATCTGACTGAAAACAAGTGGTTTGCCATTGCTGGTGGCCATCAATGTTGCACCATCGATGGCAACCCTCAATCGATATTCAGGAAACATCGGCAGTTGTCTACACAGATCTCGACCAATCGCTAAACAATTGATGGCTTCTAACGATGGTTGAACTATCGATGGTACAGCTGTCAATGGCAATCATTACAGTATAACATAAAAATTGCTATTTTTATGGTATACTGTGTTTTAAAAAAATATATTTTTTAAATAAAATAGTGATGGATAAGTTTAAAATGATGTTCTTGACCTAATTCAATCATAAAAGAAACCGACAATTTTGGAGCGGTTTTTGGAAAAAGAATTAGTCAGTTAAGTGGTTAATGGCCACAACATGAGTTCTCGGTTTCCATCGGCGACACATAGAAGCTAATAATCTTCCGGCCTTGTTCCCCCATCTATAATATTTGTGTTTCCAGATTTCCAGGGAATTTTTGACTTGTATCTAAAGAAAATTATCTAAAAGCTGCTGAGCTTGCTTAGACTAGATGAAGGCTGTATAAGCGTGAGGCTATATAAGAGTCCTCAATTTTTTGTGATTGGTAGTTTTAGAGAATTTGAACCTGATTCAGACCCGCTCGCAAGCGGGTCAATGTTGGCCCAGTGCGCATGCGCACGACGGTGGCGGCTCCGTCGTGCGCATGCGTGAGACCCGGATAGCGACAGGCAAACAGTCGCTCCGGGTCTCGCTACAAAGGGGGCCTGCTGTCAATGTTGAGTGACAGCACGCCCCCTTTGGTGGGCGTGCCGGGGCGTGGCTGGCCAGACGGAGGCGTTCCCATGTGAACGCCTACCGTCTGGAGCCGGCCCCACTGACATCACAAGTGATGTCAGTGGTAGTGCTTTCGGCTCTGATAGAGTCAAAAGCACTCCAGGGCTTGCGGCAACGAGACCCTACCACTAGGGTCTCGTCGCAAGCCCGATGGTCGCGATGGTCTTGACCATCGCGACCATCTTCCTGGCCGCTTGCTATAGCTGTGGGTGGTCTAAAAATACAATAAGCGGGCACTGATTCAGAGCGAGCGCTCTGTCAGAGCGTCCGGCTCTGAATCAGGCCCTCTGTTGCTAGGCAGTTTTCTATTCTGAGGCCTTTTTTCATTAGTTTGCGGTTAGCCAATTAGGGTTTATATGGGCGGGTACATTTAGGTTTTGCTATTTAAGGCCTAATTTGAATAGGTTCAGCCTCTTTTTCAGTTGGAAGCCAGCTAAGTAGTTTCTGTGTATTACTGTGGTTACCTCAGGAGCTTTCTTGTGCTTACAATGTATTTCCAAAACTAGTCTTTTCATTTAGCTTTTTGTTTTTCTCCCCCCTTGCTGTGGTGTCTGTTTTCCCTTTATATCTCTGCCTGTCTGTCACCTTATTTCCAAACCTCTCCCTCACACAGCCTTTTACCTCCCCCGTGCTTTCAGCTCCTTTCCTCATTACCCCTTTCCCTTCTCTTTATTTATTACCGCCGCCCCAGTGTGGCTATCATTCCCACCCCGACTGGGGAGCTCACCGCGGGTGCCCCCACCCCTGTATCAGGCGGGACCGCGGTTCCCCTGCTGCCAGTCCTCGCCTCCTGCTTGTCGGGGCCTCGCCATCTGGCGTTCAGCGCTGAGCGGGCTGTGGAGTCGCTGCCGGGGAAGGGCAGAGGGCTGGTGGTGATGCGCGGCCCGGGGACACTCAGTCCCCGGCAGTGCTACTTCCGCCGCCCTTACCATGCAATCCTGGGCCAGCAGGCGTTGCGGCCCGGGTGTGCACGGGCGGGCATACAGTGAGGGATGTAAGAGACGCGAGTGCCGGGGACTGGGACTGTGGCCACATAAATAAAGTGGCCACAGGTGCAGGGACACCCAGCCTCCCTGCGGAGGTCCCGGGGCCCGCACCTGCCACTGTGCCTATGGGCGCCATTTTGGGAGCTGCAGGAGTGAGCTCTGCAACTCCTTTAATGACAGCCAATACTTTCAGTGCCTCTGGGGTGCCCCCTGCAGCATCTGCAGGCTAACTGCAGTTAATTAACACTAAATGTTCCATGGCAGCAGCTTATAGTTTTCCAGCTCGGCCTGCATTAAACTCTCAAAGGGCTGTAGCTGGCTATACCTTTTCCACTGTTCCCACAAGCATGCCTCCTTTCCCTGTTGTACCTGCTATCAGTGCTGCTAGGCAGCCATTTTTTCCGCATACCATGTCACCTGCTGTTAGTTCCCATCTTCCTTCGCTGTTTTCCTCCCCTCATGGTGCGCAAGCCACAAGGTCATTAGGCTCTTTGCAGGGTTTTGCCCAGAATCCCAATTTTTCCACAATGGCAGTGTCTTTCTATCATACACCTCACCTGCCCCAGCAGTTAGTCAATTCTCATATGGGCAGCCGACTTTTCTTACCCGCAGCAGCTACCCAGCCATATTACCCCTGGCGTGCTGCTTATTCACCACCCAGTTCTTGTTTGCAAGCTTATCCTTCGCCTGGCTTGCTGCATCAACAGGTCCCTGCCTCGCTGACCATTGCGGGCCCTCCTGTCAGCTCTGCAGCAACTGCTTCACTGTATCTCAGGCTTCTCCGGTGACTGCTCCCATCCCTTCTCCTCAACCTCCTCCTCTTCCCATGGTTGATGCTATGTTACCCACGGAATTGAATGTTTTTGTTTCCACTCCTGAAGTTCTACCTGGGGCTTCAGGTGCACATCCAGTTACAGAGGAGGTGGTGCGACGCAAGAGAAAGGCGGTTTGTGAGGAGGTGGCATCAACATCAGTTGTCGCTGTCGAGGCCGAAGGAATTTCAGCTGGTGATTCGCAGCTTGCAGGCCCGTCTGGATCCGGTGAGCATACATTGGCACAAGTTTTAAATGACAGTTCTTCATCTGAATCATCTGTTAGCAGCGAGTCCCCGGGATCCCCTAGGCGCCCACGGAAATTACCAAGATTAATTGCGCATTGTATAGTTAAGAAAACGGCGAGGAGCAAGGGTTCAAAGGGCAAGGCAACTGCGCCTGCTGAGGCGGCACCGTATGCTGATATGGTACATTGCGCCAACACGGCTATAACTAGGGGCTTGAGGAGGAGAGAAAAGATAAGAAAGGGGAATTATGTGGACATGTTTACTCTTACGGAGGACATGAGGCAGGATTTTGAGAAGGCCAAAAAGACTGGCGGTATTGGAGAAAATGCTTTTCGCAGTTACCATCTCTGGATGAGGGGAATTGTGTTTTTGTTTTTTCCGCTTGTTATTTGGAAACCAGGCCTGATGAGCACATGAACGTGGTTAAATACATTTACCTTATTCATGAAATGTTCACAAATCCCCGGGGTTTTGCTTGGAGGGAATATGACAAAAAATGTAGTTGTAAACAGGATGGGAATTCAATCATGCCTTTGGGTGCCAAGGACGTAGAGGTGTGGTTGGAAGTTACCCAGCATAGTAAAAACCCCTTAGAGAGTCAGTACAAGAAACCAAACATGGCAGGGAAGGGCAGCTCTGGGTATGTGGCAAAGGGTAAGTGCTTTGCCTTTAATGATTCTAAATGTTCTAGAGGAGCGAGTTGTCATTGATCGACACTCATGTCGCAATTGTCATTTCCGGTTCTTTTCAAGTAGTTCCGCTGGTAGTGAGACGGAAGGTGGTGATGGAGATTAAATTGGGAACTATATCGGTCCTTTTGCAGTGTAACCCCTGCCTGGCTTGTGCATTTCCCCTCCTTTGGGGTGGTGCCCAAGAGAGTTCCGGGTAAATTCCGTTTAATCCAGCATTTGTCTCATCCATGGGGGGGCTCTGTCTATGACTCGATTCCGGTAGAGCTTTGCCGGGTGCGTTATCAGCTGTTTGATGGCGTACTGATTTTGATCTGCAGCTTTGGCACTGGGGCGTTTATGGCAAAATTATACACCGAATCAGCTTTTCAGCTACTGCCATTGCACCCCGATTCCATGAGGTAGATGTGTTTTAAGTTGGAGGATAAGTTTTACATTGACAAGTGTCTGCCCATATGGTGTTTCTGTCTCCTGTGCCTATTCTGAGAGGTTCAGCACTTTCCTTCACTGGTGCATTGTGGCAGGCACAGGCCAGCATGGAGTCGCCCATTATTTAGACGATTTTCTCTTTGTGGGCCCAGGTGACAGTAACATTTGTCAAAAAAAGTAGTTTTCAGCTAGTTCGTTCTTACAGGTTTTGGGGGCCCCAGTTATAAGATGGGGGGCCCCACTTGTTGTTTGTCCTATTTGGGTGTCGAGGTCAACACCGCGGCAGGATGCTTCCGCCTCCTGGCAGATAAGGTTCAGAAGATGTTAGGGCAAATTGAAGAAAGTTTGGGGCTAGACAGGCTCAGGTTGAGGCAAGTGCAATCCCTTTTAGGCTCCTTTAATTTTGCATGCCGGATCATTCCAATGGTTCGAGTTTTCTGCCGTAAGTTGGAGAAATCAACGGCAGGGGGTGGTTGAGCCGCATTATACCGTCCGCCTCTCTAGAGAGGTCAAGGATGATCATCGGGTGTGGTTTTCCTTTTAATAAAAAATCTAACATAAGAATTAATCGTGAGATTTTATGGCCCTCTACCACGGTTTTTAACTCCACTGCAATTATTTACCGATCCGGCAGGTTCTGTTGGTTTCGGTGCATTGTTCAGGGGGAGTGGTGCATTTTGCATTGGCCACCATCATGGTTTGTCCGGGATTTCACAGCCGTTACTGGAACTATTTCCAGTAATTGTGGCTGTTGAGCTTTGGACCAACAAGTTGGCAAATCAGAGCGTGGTATTTCGGAGTGACAATTTGAGAGTGGTCCACGCTGTTAACAATCAGCGTTCATCTTCCCCTCAGGCTTTGCGGCTTCTGAGGCATTTAGATCTGAGGTGTTTACAATTCAATATACATTTTTCAGCAGAACATGTGCCAGGGGTTGAGAACGAGATAGCGGATGTCTTATCACATTTCAACTTTGCTAGATTTCTCGCTTTGGTGCCTAGGGTGCTAATATGTGCTCCTGGTGTCTGGCAGATTATCGAGCAGGCATAGCTGGACTGGTGCATAAATCTTTGGCACCATCTTCTTTGCGAGCGTATACACCAGCGTGGCTTGATTGAAAGGCATACCAGGCTAAGTAATGGGATAAGGGAGGATTGTTTGTTAGCATTTGTTTGTGGTCACTATGAAAGGGGTAGATCTGAGACAGCCATGGCTGCTACGTTAGCAGGTATTTAATTTTACTCTAAGATTTATCAGATCCATGATCCCACCAAGACTTTGGTGCTATCCAAGGCCCTTAAGAGTTGGGCCAGAGAGAGACCTGCCCCTGTGGATGACCGCAGGCCCATTGATTTGATCTTATTATGGGACCTTATGTCAATCCTGCCAGCTGTGGCTTTGAGTGATTTTGAAGCCTTGCTTTTCCAGTGTGCATTTCCGCTTGCAATTTTTGGTTCCTTTCGGGTCAGCGAGCTGGTGGCGGTTAATAAACGTTCAGAAGTTACTGACCTGCTGTCCCGAAATGTGCTATTTAAAAAGGAGTCGGTCATTTGCAAAATTCACCTTTCTAAAATGGATCAGATGGGCCGTGGGAGGTGGGTTTCATTTAAATCCCATGCCATTCTTGATATCTGCCCTTTGCGCCCCTTTACAGTCAGCTAAAGCCCGCGGGGTGTTTGCAATTTTTAGTTCATTTAGATTCTTCCCCTCTTATGAAATTCCAGTTTGCGGCGGTTCTTAGGCAATGTTTGCTTAAGAGTAGGAGTATGGCACTCACTCGTTTCGCATTGGCGCTGCTACATGCGCCGCGGCTGAAGGATTGCCAGCAGCTGCTATTCAGGAGATGGGGAGGTGAAAATCTGTTGCATTCAAAAGTTATGTTCGTTGTGATAAACTTTGATGTTGCACCCGTTGTGCCAACCCAGAGACGTTGCTTACCTGTCAGTTTTTGATAGATTAGCATTCAAAAACTGGGGGTGTGCAGGAATTTTTATTTTTCCTCCAAGGGGGCCCTGATTACAATTGGCTTTACAAGTGGTCCACGGGAGTTTTTTTAATTTTTCTTCTTCACCTGGGTTTCTGTATTAATATTGTTTGTTGCATGTTTTTGTTCATTTACATGGTTTTGGGTACAGAACACTGACGGTTAAGTATTTTCTTTTTCAGCATCCACTGGCTCTGCGGAGCAGGCGTGGCTTGTGGGCCACTCCTATCTGTTTTGGGCTGAAAGGCACCCTTTGGCTATAAAAGGGCAGTTATGTTGATGGGAGGTTGCAAAGTTAGATGGCTTGTAATCCGAGGATTACGTTGGGCCTCCCTCCTGGTTTTGCTGTTTAAGCAGGAACAGCAATGGGGCTGTCCCGATTGGTTCATTGTGCATTTAATGATGTGGGTCAGATTAAGGGCATGGAGTTGATCCTCCGAATAAAAGAGGATTTGGATGGGGTGTTGTCCCATTGGCCGGGGATGCATATAGTATTATCGGAGATTGTTCCCCGTTTTGTTTGGAGAGGCCCCAGGGATTTAGAGGGATTTAGCGGCTTTAGATAAAGCTAGGTTGCAGTGTCTAGGTTTGTGATTGCTGCCGGGGGTATTGTGGTCAAGCATCCACTCTTGGTTCTTGAGAGTCCAAATTATTTTAGACCAGATGGAGTGCATTTATCATCTTTGGGGTTGGGAGTTTTCCTTAAAGGAATTTTTTCGGCTTTTGATTAGCTGGCTTCAGTGTTGGGTGGCAGGCAGCGGTGCGTTGAACCTGGCGTTGGCGGGACGGCGCTACTAACCAGCGGCCACATGTGGCGTAAGCGGTCATTGTAGGGCACTTGCCCCTTTGAAGGATGGCGAGTGTGTCCTACCTATGCGGGTTGGACGATTGGGCGCTTTCGCTGTGCCAAAGTAAGGGGCAGTGAGACTCGCACAGCGCAGGTTACGCATATTGAAAGGGGGGCGTTTAAGTTGTCCCCCAATTTTGTGGTAATAGGTATTTTGGCTGGAGCTGGGTTGTGGTAGCACCTTCTTTTGCCACCCTCTTTTATTAAAATAAATTTGCAATTAATAAATACATTAATACTGATTCGAACCAACGCAGTTGTTATTTCTTTTAGAAATTAAGCTTAGCATAAGAGGTTATAATGTTTTTCACAATAAATGAATGGACGCCTTATAAGATGCCAGTGTGGTGTCTCCAAGATTAGAGTAGGAAGCTGCAAAGCTTGCAGTAACTTCCTCTCTAAGAGAGTGATAAATGACCTCGGAGTCTCTTCTCTTCCTGGCTACATAGCTGATAACATGACCCCTCATGACCACCTTCAAAGACTCCCAAAACAACAGGGGAGAGTCCCAATGTTGTTGTCAATAAATTCTGACCACCGTGCATTAAGAAATAGCTTGAAATCTTCAGAAAACACCAAGGGCCCCATTTATCATAGAATATTTGAGCTATAATCCCCGAAAACACACGTTTAGTAAGAAATAGAGATATGTACAGTAGAGATAAGAAAGTGTTACTTTGTTTTGTTGTTATGGTGTATCTCACACTGTTGTTTTCTCTAAGCCAACAGGTTAATTTCTTTTACGGTGGTTGAACAGAAAGGTCAGAAGATTATACTGGAGATGAGCTTATGATAACAACAGCCTGGATGAAAGTGTATAAGACGTCAACAGAGTTACAAGATCCGATGATATGACTATTGTATACTAATGGAACTTGAGCCTTATATTGGTTGGAACCACACACATGTACCAATATTTTCAAGACTTTCTCCAGACTCTATTGAACTGAACTATACTGGTATTTTGGATTTTAGGGAAATTTTGTGATACGATATATAATGTATATATTAGTGATTATATAAATATCATTAGAATGTTTTTCTACTAATTTAGCTATGCAGTTTGATACTAATTTTCATCTATGTTAAGCAAATGTTCTACTGTTTTATTAGAAGGTATCCTTTCATATGATTCTCAAATGAATGTGCTTTAGTTACATATTTTGACTAGTTGCATGTAAGATTGTGTGATATTTTCTGCTTTAAGCAATGAGCCTTGATATAATACTGTGCCAATAACCATATTTGAGCCAATGCTGCCCCCTATTGTTTATATTATGACCTTATAAGGCATACAGCATCCGGTCTTTGTTAAGAGCCCTATAATTAGAGGTGAAAGGCGGAAGTTAGTAGCCTTAATTCCTGACTTCCAGGTTGAAATTGCTGGGATGTGCAAATCTGGCCTATTGAGTAGGTCGAGACTCCTGGATGTGATTGTGCTGTAATGGACCATTATTAGAATAGGAAATCAAAGCTCAGTACCAATAAGTCACTAATTTAAACTGTATACAAGAAAAACAATAATCACTGCGCTAGTATTGACATTTTGTAATCCAATGGTTTCAAAAAGATATAAACGTATGCCCTCTATTATGCAAACAGGAGACTGGTTTCAATAATTCCACATATGTTTATTCAAACAAAAATTAAATATATCCACATATATCTCAGTAAAGAATCACATAAATAGCAAAATAAGATAATATGTATTCAACTCCATAAAAACATATAGTATAAAAATTTTTGTAATATATGAATAATATTTTTATGGCCAATAATTAAATAATCACATCTCACATAAGGTCTTTGTATTGACTGGCAAGTCTACAGTAAAATTTGTTAGTGTGTCAGGTTTAAAACAAGTAGCAACAATGTTGCTTTTCATCAAGTAATCTGGCAAGCCGGTTAATTTATATGCACTTAGGTAGTCTGTATAGTACTGGTGTCCCAATATAAATATAGTTTCTACCACCTGGTAGATTGCTTGGAAAATATAAAATGACCTGTGTCTCTATGAAAGTAAATTGCATGCACCTCAGTGACATACCTAATCCTCTTGAACTGAAAACAAGATAAGATATCTATTTGAATTTAGAATCTACCATATCCAGATATTGGACCTGATTCAGAGCCGGTCACTAAGGTGCGATTGCTCGCAGCTGCTACGAGCAGAAAATGCAAAACGCAATGCACAGCGAAAGCAGGTAAACACCCATCACACTTAAAACACACCTACCGGGCCACGTATCAGAACGAGCGACACATTCAGTAGTCTGACGGACACAGCCGTCACCCTACGCGGCTATCGTGATTACTTGGCAGAGTCGTGTGTTCTCATCTGATCTTTCGATGATCCGTTTTTAATTGCTTATAATACCATTGCAAACAGTGTATAACTGCACCTTCAATTTTATTCTTATTTTTTAAATTTACTGATGCTGGAAATGGTAAATTTTCAAAACACACACTTTTGTATGTACAATTATATAATATCCATATATATATACATAGATATATATACACACAATCCCTTTCAGGCCGGCACTCTCCCTCCACATTCAGCTGCTCAGGTGCACTCCGTACAAAATTTCATATAGTGGACACCAACATTTCGGGACCAAACGTGTCCCTTTGTCAAGGCATATGCCTTGACAAAGGGACACGTTTAGCCCCGAAATGTTGGTGTCAACTTTATTATACACTATTTACTCGTTTATATCAGTCTCCAAGTGCCTCTGTTTATTTGGAGGGTTATATATATATATATATATATATATATATATATATATATACATACAGTCAGGTGCATAAATATTGGGACATTGACAGAACTTTCATATTTTGGCCTCTATTCACCACCACAATGGCTTTGAAATTAGACAAACAAGATGTGCTTTAACTGCAGACTTTCAGATTTAATTTGAGGGTAATTACATCCAAATCAGGTGAACGGTGTAGGAATTACAACGGTTTCTATATGTGCCTCCCACTTTTTAAGGGGCCAAAAGTAATGGGACTATCAACTCAAAAGCTATTTCATGGACAGGTGTGGGCTATTCCCTCGTTATTTCATTATCAATTAAGCAGGTAAAAGGTCTGGAGTTGATTCTAGGTGTGACATTTGCATTTGGAATCAGTTGCTGTCGACTCTCACTATATGAGATCCAAAGAGCTGTCACTATCAGTGAAGCAAGCCATCATTAGGCTGAAAAATCAAAACAAACCCATCAGAGAGATAGAAAAAACATTAGGTGTGGCCAAATCAACTGTCTGGAACATTCTTAAAAAGAAAGAACGCACCGGAGAGCTCAGCAACACCAAAAGACTCGGAAGACCACGGAAAACAACTGTGATGGATGACAGAAGAATTATTTCCCTGGTGAAGAAAAACCCCTTCACAACAATTGGCCAAATCAAGAACACTCTCCAGGAGGTAGGTGTATATATGTCAAAGTCAACAATCAAGAGAAGACTTCACAAGAGTGAATATAGAGGGTTCACCACAAGATGTAAACCATTGGTGAGCCACAAAAACAGGAAGACCAGATTAGAGTTTGCCAAACAACGTCTAAAAAAGCCATTACAGTTCTGGAACAACATCCTATGGACAGATGAGACAAAGATCATCTTGTACCAGAGTGATGGGAAGAGAAGAGTATGGAGAAGAAAAGGAACTGCTCATGATCCAAAACATCCCACCTCATCAGTGAAGCATGGTGGTGGTAGTGTCATGGTGTGGGCATGTATGGCTGCCAATGGAACTGGTCCCCTTGTATTTATTGATGATGTGACTGCTGACAAAAGCAGCAGAATGAATTCTGAAGTGTTTCGGGCAATATTATATGCTCATATTCAGTCAAATGCTTCAGAACTCATTGGACGGCGCTTCACAGTGCAGATGGACAATGACCCGAAGCATACTGCAAAAGCAACCAAATAGTTTTTTTAAGGCTAAAAAGTGGAATGTTATGCAATGGCCAAGTCAATCCCCTGACCTGAATCCGATTGAGCATGTATTTCACTTGATGAAGACAAAACTGAAGGGAAAGTGCCCCAAGAACAAGCAGGAACTGAAGACATTTGCAGTAGAGGCCTGGCAGAGCATCACCAGGGATGAAACCCAGCGTCTGGTGATGTCTATGCGTTCCAGACTTCAGGCTGTAATTGCCTGCAAAGGATTTGCAACAAAGTATTAAAAAGTGAAAGATAGATTTAGGATTGTTTCGTTTGTCCCATTACTTTTGGCCCCTTAAAAAGTGGGAGGCACATATAGAAACCGTTGTAATTCCTACACCGTTCACCTGATTTGGATCATGAGCAGTTCCTTTCCTTCTCCATACTCTTCTCTTCCCATCACTCTGGTACAAGTCGATCTTTCTCTCATCTGTCCATAGGATGTTGTTCCAGAACTGTAATGGCTTTTTAAGATGTTGTTTGGCAAACTCTAATCTGGTCTTCCTGTTTTTGTGGCTCACCAGTGGTTTACATCTTGTGGTGAACCCTCTATATTCACTCTTGTGAAGTCTTCTCTTGATTGTTGACTTTGACACATATACACCTACCTCCTGGAGAGTGTTCTTGATTTGGCCAACTGTTGTGAAGGGGTTTTTCTTCACAAGGGAAATAATTCTTCTGTCATCCACCACAGTTGTTTTCCGTGGTCTTCCGGGTCTTTTGGTGTTGCTGAGCTCTCCAGTGCATTCTTTCTTTTTAAGAATGTTCCAAACAGTTGATTTGGCCACACCTAATGTTTTTTCTATCTCTCTGATGGGTTTGTTTTGATTTTTCAGCCTGATGGCTTGCTTCACTGATAGTGACAGCTCTTTGGATCTCATATAGTGAGAGTCGACAGCAACTGATTCCAAATGCAAATGTCACACCTAGAATCAACTCCAGACCTTTTACCTGCTTAATTGATAATGAAATAACGAGGGAATAGCCCACACCTGTCCATGAAATAGCTTTTGAGTTGATAGTCCCATTACTTTTGGCCCCTTAAAAAGTGGGAGGCACATATAGAAACCGTTGTAATTCCTACACCGTTCACCTGATTTGGATGTAATTACCCTCAAATTAAATCTGAAAGTCTGCAGTTAAAGCACATCTTGTTTGTTTCATTTCAAAGCCATTGTGGTGGCGAATAGAGGCCAAAATATGAAAATTCTGTCAATGTCCCAATATTTATGCACCTGACTGTATATAAATATATATATATATATATATATATATATCTATATATATATATATATATTTAAATGTTACATTAAAATGAACATATAGACAGATAGAATGAGATAGATAAATTGTAATAAAGATAAATAAAAAAAATCTAACTAATGGAATATCTTAACATATAAAAACACAACACGTGTTTTTTTTTCAAAAGATAAAATTTATTTTAAAGGGCCCTTTGGTTCCGGCTGATGGCCTCCAAAATGTTTTGCACAGCTGTGGCTATGATTGTGAGCTCCCTCCGGAGCAGATTCCGCCATGTCTCCTCTTGTTCAACTGAAATATAAATAAAACAATAATTTAGTTTTTGATGTATTTGTTAGACAATCATAACAGTTTAAATCATCACCCACCCACCATAGCCATGAATATTTTGTGTGTATCCCTTCGCCGGCTAATAGTGCACAGTGTAGCACATTGGCTACTGTGGTTAGTGCTGCTGTCACATGGCATTAGTTACAGGTTCCTACATTTGTTATAGATTATGGCATCTGGGACATTTGGCTTCAACGCTTACACCATACAAACATATGTGTGATTTGGCTGACAGCGCCAATGGAGGGATCAGAGCAGGTATTATAGGTGATATAGTGTAAAGTATATGTACCTTCAGCACCATGTTGTTCCTCTACTGGGCTGAAGCTGCCCAATTTGAGCTCCCAGAAGAGTGTTGGGGTGAGGCGGCTTCAGGGCTGGTTGGGGAGGAAGGTTGGAGTGAGGCGGCTTCAGAGGTGGTTGGAGCACAATCTCTCTGGGTGGGAAATAACAGGTGACCAGAGCCAGAATAAGTGTAGATGAAGGGGGTCCGCAATCAACGTGTTTTGTTCCGTGGGATGCTGGGACTTTCTCAAGATTGTTTACTGTAAACTGTCTCTGTGTTGTGTCATTTATATCACTCTCATATCACTCTTGCTGTAATCCTTGCTGTAATCCTGAATCTCCATTTCGACCAAAAACATCCCCCAATGATCGGTCTCTCCTCATCTATACATCGCCAGCCAGTGGGGACTGACAAAAAATAAATGAAAGATCAGGGAGCTGATATTGAACACATCCTGCAGTCCCCACATTCTCGCTGCTCCGAAACCTTCCGTCTGGAATTGAAGATAAAGGAAATGAATGTTAAAATATAATTTTTTTTTAAAATACTATGTAAGCAAGTGTGATTTGCCATAAATATATATTTACTGACATGAACTATGTGTCTATCTATGTAACACAGGAATCAATATGTATTATGCTCAAATCCCAATGCTGGGAGCCCAGCAGGGGTGAAGACCCCGACAGCGGATTTAGGTAAGAAATGCTAACCCTACCCCCCTCCCTAACCCTCCCTTAGGGGTGCCTAACCCTAAGCTCCCCCCTCGTGCATAACCTTAACCACCCGCTAGGTGCCTAAACCTAAGGGGGGGTGCCTAACCCTAATCTGCCCCCAGGGAAACCTAACCCTAACCCTCCCGTGGGTGCCTATCCCTAACCCTCCCTTATTGGTGCCTAACCCTAACCTACCCCCCTCGTGCATAATCTTAACCACCCGCTAGGTGTCTAAACCAAAGGGGGGGTGCCTAACCCTAACCTCCCCCTGGGGGTGCCCAACCCTAATGCCCCCTTTCCCTAGCCTATCCCTAACCCTCCCAGGGGGTGCCTAATCCTAAATCCCCCCAAGAGCCCTGAAACCTAATCCTTCCCCCCCGCGCCCATCTTACCTTCGTTCGGGTTGCTGTGCGTCGGGCTCCCGGTGTAGGTCTAATGACAGGCGTTGGGATTTGACGCCTGTGATTAGTACCCTGCCAGGATTTGACAGTCGGGAAGTAGACGGTCGGCATTTCGACCGTCCGCTCTCTGACTGCATCCCATAACACGGAGCACCAGAGCAATATAACAGTGGCATAGGATACGACACACGATAATAATCTGTCTATACTACACTTAGGTCTGCTGCTTTATTACTCACTATTGTGCTTTGCAGCTGTGTTGGGCTCTGGACCATTAAGGATCAGCAGACACAACATATTAGGACATGAAGCTCTTATATAATAGCCTGCATGGGATGGTAAATAAGGGCGGAGGTGCTGCTTTGGATCAGACTTTATGCTCTATTTATGGTCAGCTGGACGGCCTTTAAAGCAGTGATGGGCAACTTGTTACAGGTCAGCAGGCGCATGTGCGGCCCTACGTGCAAAACTTACCAGCTGTAACCAGTTTCTTTCTACAGATGTGTCCTCAATACGCCATGCAGCACGATATGCCTGGCGTGAGTGAGCCGTCAGGTCCTGTGCAGCTCTGCTAGTGCCGGGAGTCTTTCTGTGCTGAGAATGCATCTAAGTCGCTATGTGATGTGACTAGGAAGCACCAGGAGACCATTCTGAGTAATAGGATATGTAACACTTGTCTATCTGTGTGCAACTGAGAATGTATATGGCGCTTGGCGTGGAAAAAAGCTGCGGCCGCTGCATCGTAGCAATTCACATGCTGATTGAGAGTCTCAGTCGCACACAGATAACAAGTATCACATTTCAGATTATACAGCACAGTCTTCTGTAGTGTCCTAATGGCAGCACATTGTGATGCATTTTTTGGCCCAAAAAGATGCACACCATGAGGGGCTCCCAGGACCAGTCACACCATGAGGGGCTCCCAGGACCAGTCACACCATGAGGGACTCACAGGACCTGTCACACCATGAGGGGCTCCCAGGACCAGTCACACCATGAGGGGCTCCCAGGACCAGTCACACCATGAGGGGCTCACAGGACCAGTCACACCATGAGGGGCTCACAGGACCAGTCACACCATGAGGGGCTCCCAGGACCAGTCACACCATGAGGGGCTCCCAGGACCAGTCACACCTTTAGGGGCTCCCAGGACCAGTCACACCATGAGGGGCTCCCAGGACCAGTCACACCATGAGGGGCTCCCAGGACCAGTCACACCATGAGGGGCTCCCAGGACCAGTCACACCATGAGGGGCTCCCAGGACCAGTCACACCATGAGGGGCTCACAGGACCAGTCACACCTTTAGGGGCTCACAGGACCAGTCACACCATGAGGGGCTCCCAGGACCAGTCTCACCATGTCACAGAACCAGTCTCACATGAGGGGCTCACAGGACCAGTCACACCATGAGGGACTCACAGGACCAGTCACACCATGAGGGGCTCCCAGGACCAGTCACACCATGAGGGGCTCACAGGACCAGTCACACCATGAGGGGCTCACAGGACCAGTCACACCATGAGGGGCTCCCAGGACCAGTCACACCATGAGGGGCTCCCAGGACCAGTCACACCATGAGGGACTCACAGGACCTGTCACACCATGAGGAGCTCACAGGACCAGTCACACCATGAGGGGCTCACAGGACCAGTCACACCATGAGGGGTTCACAGGACCAGTCTCACCATGTCACAGAACCAGTCTCACATGAGGGGCTCACAGGACCAGTAGCACCATGAGGGGCTCACATTACCAGTCGCAGCATGAGGGGCTCACTGGACCAGTCGCACCATGAGGGGCTCACATTACCAGTCGCAGCATGAGGGGCTCACAGGACCAGTCGCAGCATGAGAGGCTCACATTACCAGTCGCAGCATGAGGGGCTCATAGGACCAGTCACAGCATGAGGGGCTCACATTACCAATCGCAGCATGAGGGGCTCACAGGACCAGTCGCAGCATGAGGGGCTCACAGGACCAGTCGCACCATGAGGGGCTGTTTGATGTGACTGCATCTGTATCTAATAATGCATTGTGCTATTGAGTATATTCTTAACGGCTCTATTTACTACAATCTGCATTTGTAATGCAGATTGTAGTGTGATATTACCAACTGAATTTGCATTGTGAATTCAGGCAATATCACAGGGATTTACTACAAATCTCTTGCAGGGACAGAGCTTGCGATACAGCTCTGTCCCTGCGAATCCCCTCCGTAGCCTTATCACGGTATTTTCGCAAAAAATACCATGAAAAGTGCCCTGCGCATGCGCCAACCGGCGCCGCTGCTACCCCCCCATTGCCAAGCACCCGCCCCCGTCGCTAAGTCCCCCCCCGCCGCATTTGTGGATCCCCGTGAACCCCCCTCCCCGTGACCCCTCCCTCTCCCTTAATCTGTTTAGACCACACAGCTGATCACTGGGGCTGGCTCCGGGCTCTGCTCTGCACGTTAGAGCGGAGCAGAAGACCGGTAACCGGGGGAGACCCTGGATAACGCCACCTCCAGGTGGCGTTATTATTACAGGGCTTTCTCCGGTATTGGTTCACATTTTATTTCTAGTAACTTTGGCCAGATCACATTTCCCATTACAATTATGGGAAATGTGATCTGATTACTAAAAATAAGTGATAATTAGGGCTTGGAGTAGAATTTTATGAATTCTACTCCAATTGCCCTGTAGTAACTTTAGGTAAAACTAAAATAACTTTATTTTAGTAAAAAATAAACTAAAATACTTAAATAACTTAAATAAATTAAAATAACTTTATTTTAGTAAAAATAATGTTAATAAATAGAGCCCTATTTCTCTTACCTCCGCTCTCCTCATCAGGGTCAGTACTTTTTGCAAGTGGCTCACTCTCATCTGCCAAGTGGATAAATAAAGCAGGATCCATGAGTGGCTCAGTAACACTTACATACGGAATGTAATACTAGTTTATTATTTTTCTTGCAGTAACATAATTTATTGTTGTGAGCTCTAATAACATGTTACACAGAACAATACATTGTGCCTCATATCACATTTATGGACAATTTACCTACAACCGGCTTCACACTTACCAAATGTTTTATCTATTAATGATATGCTGGTCCTGATTCTGCGTCACACCCAAATATTCCCAAACAACCCGTATGGCCCACGGTGTGTTACGCAGAGTGGCAGTGCCAGCATAGACGTATAGTGTATAACATGTATTGGGCATTGTTGGCAGGGATGTAACTAGGGGGTGTGTAAGAGGTGCCGCCAAACAAAGCACCGGGCTCTGTGGGTGGCAAAGTTGCTGCCCCACGGTTCCTGCATCTGCCTGGACATCATGCGCTGAAGGGGAATGGCTGGCACATTGTGCCAACGAGCCCTGTTACTGTGCTGGTTCTTCAGTAGAACTGGGAGGTGGCTATACAGATGCACAGAGAGTGCATTGTGAATACGCCCGTACAGAGGAGCCACTCACAAAGTAAGTGACAGGTAGTCAGGGTCTGGGGAAGGTAATGGGGGAGGGGTGGTTAGAAAGATGCAGGCGTGGCAGACCATATAAATGCCATTTTATAGGCATGCATAAATGAGCTATTGCAGTCTTCTTCTCAGCATTAGAGATCTCTGCGTCTCAGGGGAGCTGCAGTGTTTGTGGCTGGTCAATGGTGCCAGATTATACACAAAACCTGGATGGGGGGAGGTAGATAAGAATAAACCCCCCTCCTTCAATGTGTGCCTGAGACAGGGTTACTGTATAACAGGTACCAGCAGAGGCACTTTGGGAATATAATATCCCTGTCCCTGCACAGAGGTATAAATCATGGTATTATAGGCACCTGAGCGATGACAGGGGGTAACACAGTAAGCTGTGCGTCTTTATGGCCAGATACACGAGTGTCTGTGAGTTACCAGGTAACCAGACCACACAGCAGGAAAATTACACTACATCATCTACAAAGCATGAGACTATCAGCAGCTAATTAGCAGAGGCTTCTCCACGCACCAGAAGGTAGGTGGGCACCGTACACTGAGCAGGCCATATAGGTGCACCAGGGACAAAGTGGCTTTTTTTTGGAACCCTAGTGTGTGTGGTACATGAGGTCTGGTGGAGGTATTCATTTTGTGGGCTGGGCTAATATTCATTACAGCGTAGCCTATCAAGTCACAGGGCACAAGGAACTCATTATGTAAAGTTTATATCTCCAAGGACAATGAAAGTCATCAACAATTTGGTAGAGAACCCGTCTGCTGACAAAGTACCATAAAACAAGTGTTTGACTTACAACGAGCTCTAACTAACATCTTGTACCCGATACACCCAGAGATAGACTGAGCTGTACATCGGACCACTGAGGCCTTGGACTCAATGATGGAACCTTCTGGTCATTTTAATATTCAGTTTAAATAAAGAACAACTCATCAGCTAGTTCTGAAACCTCCAAGTATGAGGATCATTGCTCCCTACGGCGTGACAGAAATACTGGTGGCCAGTACACACAAGCTTCAGTGTAAGATGCACAAGAGTCTACAATGTACCTGCAGAATTGCAGCCTCCCTGTGGAGATCCTCGTTCTCCGCCTGCAGCCTCAGCAGATCTTTCTAAAAAGAAAATGTTAGGTGAAGAGCGGTTACGTTACTGAGCAGAACAACACGAAACACTTGGTCAAGGAAACATTTCTACAGTTAGACGCTCGGTGCCACAATGCAGCAACGCAGTTCAGCCAATGACACCAGATGTCTCTTCTCACACAAGGCAACAGAGGTGAGAATCCCCACATGAATGACAGGTTCTAATAGAAATATATATATATATATATATATATATATATAATACAATCAACACTAGTTCCACCAGTACAATAAGGTAATACAACCACCTAACGGGACATTTTCTGCAATGTGTGACGTAGTCCTGTGATTACCGCACTCTGACATCATAGTGTTTGTATGACAGAGGCCTGGCAGGGGCAGCGACAGCATGGCCAGAATAAGCCAGAAAGCGGGTGATCGCTGGACCCCAGATAGGTGATATTCTGTGTAACTCCTGAGCACTCAGTATTAGTGGAATTAGCCTGTAAATCATACCTGCATACTTACTAATCTGCTCTCTAGGAGAAGCCCAGAGAGGAGATACAGGTGGCTGGTGATGGGGTGGGGGCTGACTATTTGCCTCATTAGGCCCCACATCACCAAATTACTAGATTACATCTCTAGTCCCTGCCCCATCTTCACACACCATGATTCCAGGTATTATTCTCCCCATCCTGTCCTCTTCTCTAGTACCCACTCTTACAGGAGCCAGTGGGACTACCGGAAAAATCGTGAGCCTCCCGTAGGTCCTGGGAGAGTAGGTAAGTATGCTCTAACTGATGCTACACATTAGTCCCCATCAGGGCTCTCACACCTATGACCAGCTCTGCACATATAACTAGGAGATTTATAGTCTCATTATAGATGTACACCAGGATAGCAGGCTACATATGTGTGGCTTTTTATTTCTTACATGTATAAATGTATTGTGTAACATCTCAGTCAGTTTGTATGTATAATTGCATTATGCTTTGCTGCGTTAGACAGTGATGTGTACTGAGAATGTACAATGAATGTGTGAGTAGATATATGTGTGTTATCTGTACCAATGAGGTCATGTCAGCACAACACTTTGGATCCCTCCCCACAGGATCATTTCTAGAGAGGAGGGGGCCCTTGTGCAGTCTCCGACACGGGCCCCCTCCTCTCCGACCGGCTGCGCACTGAGCTGTGCGCGGCCAGCACTTAACTTATGGACTCTGGGCACTAGAGTGCACCCAAGGTCTATAGTGTATGCACAGGTCACCGGGAAAATGGCCGCGGCGGCCATTTTCCCTGTACTGCGCATGTGCAAACGATGGGAAAATGGCCGCCGCAGCCATTTTCCAGTTGTTTTACAGCGACGCACACCCGCGCAGATGTGGGACTCTCTATACTGTGCCCTCTTAAGTTATATGTACATATACTGTGCCCTACTAATTTATATGTACATATACTGTGCCCTTCTATATATATACTGTGCCACATTGGGAGTGACAGGTAAGTAGGAGATATCTGTGATACTAATGTATGGGGACAGCGGACCACATGGAGTGAAAGGTAAGTAGGAGATATCTGTGATACTAGTGTATGGGGACAGCGGACCACATGGAGTTAAAGGTAAGTAGGAGATATCTGTGATACTAGTGTATGGGGACAGCCGGCCACATGGAGTGAAAGGTAAGTAGGAAATATCTGTGATACTAGTGTATGGGGACAGCAGACCACATGGAGTGAAAGGTAAGTAGGAGATATCTGTGATACTAGTGTATGGGGACAGCGGACCACATGGAGTGAAAGGTAAGTAGGAGATATCTGTGATACTAGTGTTTGGGGACAGTAGACCACATGGAGTGAAAGGTAAGCAGGAGATATCTGTGATACTAGTGTATGGGGACAGCAGGCCACATGGAGTGAAAGGTAAGTAGGAGATATCTGTGATACTAGTGTATGGGGACAGCGGACCACATGGAGTGAAAGGTAAGTAGGAGATATCTGTGATACTAGTGTATGGGGACAGCGGACCACATGGAGTGAAAGGTAAGTAGGAGATATCTGTGATACTAGTGTATGGGGACAGCGGACCACATGGAGTGAAAGGTAAGTAGGAGTTTTATGTGATATCTCCTGCGTTACCTTTATGATGAATGGCTCCAAAACATAATTTTTCTACCAAAGCAGATGAGAATGTTCATTGTCACCAGCTTTGTAGAAATGAAGTGATAATGAATAGCCCCATAGTCACACACACATGTACAAATGTCCCAGTCCCCAGTGGTCTGTGTGTGCCAGCAATGCAGCTTTCTCACTACCATTTGTTTTATTTATGTGACTAAGATGAACATTGTGACAGAAAAAGATGCTCCGCGTTTCCGAGTCACCCTGGACCTGGATCGCTGAGAGGAGCTATTTGGTGCGATTGAAGCAACGGTATAAAAGGACACAGCTGTAATTAATAATGGTGATGAGAAATGAAAGTAATCAAAATGACATCTAATAAGAAATCAATTTACCTGAATCAGTAAGATTGTCCTTTGATTCGCTAACATGGTCAGCAGACCTGACATGATGCAGAATAGAAGGCCTAAACATAAGAGACATAAGAAGATGTGTAAGTGTACAGAGAGTAAGTGATGGGCATTGGGGAGTGTGAGTGGGATGTAAATATCGACGCCTATCTTAATCCCGATGCCGGAATGCCGAAGGACACCAGCCCGAATTAGGTAAGACCGGGGCGCCCTTAGCGTTAGCCGCGGGGGAAGGGTTAGGTTTAGGGGGTGTAGTGGGGTTAGGGTTAGTATTTAGTATCCGGGACGTCATACCCATTCTGTGTGAGTGATATAAGGGCAGTATATTGGGAGCAGTGAGTATGTACACAAACAAGGACTTACTACAGACTACTGCCACTATGAACAGGAGAGCCATATTCCTGAAAGACAGAGAGGGAATTATCAATATATAAATTTACCGGCACATTCATTGCTTTTCCGGTGTGACAATAACAATGATATAAGTCATATGAAGCGACAAGTAAACCTGAGTGTCTCTATGCCTCCATTACTGAGGTACAGCTACTGCCTGACCTGTACACGCCTCCCTCTGCTCCATCATGTCATGCTGTGATCTCTCTCTCTCATTACAGGATTGTATATTCATTTGTATATTGTCTTACATGCAGACAGGGGGTCTATGATATTTGGGATAAACACTCACCTCCTTATAGTCCATAGTATTCCAGACCCTGCACCTGAGAGGAGGGAAAAGCACACATTGTAAGCTACATCACACTCAGTGACTATAGTACAGTATATATATATATATATGTGTGTGTGTACACTGAGCTATCACCCTCCTTGTTCATAAATAACATCTAGATGATAGCATAAGATATTACCAGAAACAGGTGATATTTATCATGCTAGGTTGGCCTTTAGAGATATATAAATTGCTATCCTGATGTGTCCCATTGCAGACCAATAAGTGGGCTCACACTACACACGTTCCCTGCCACTCACTCTATGCAAGGTGCCAACACCGGGTCTAGAGAAGGAGCCGCAGACCATCGCACTTCCTCCTCCATGTTTAAAAATTGGTGCTACAGGGAATTATTCACTAAGCAGTGTCTAGTAAAAGCCAGCGTGTTTAAGCACAAAGGAAGGGCAATGCTTTTATTACAGTAGAAAAACATAGTGGGTTTTGCTATTATACATCCCCCCACCCCCCTTATTTTTCACAATCGGCCTAGGCTTACAGGGATGGTTATTAATTGCTGGGGACCCAACACTGATGGGTTTTTATTGCTTCAGGCGGGTCATTAATTTGGGCAGGTTTGGAGGTGGTTTCTAGAACTGTTGCTTAGTAAATCCGGGGTATCTATGAATAAACCGATAATCAATTGTATGTTAAACTCTGGCTTCTCTGCGGTTTCCATCTGTGTGGGGTATAGAACATCTGTGGAGTGCAAAACCATCAGAAACCCCCCACAAAATTAGATATCACTGCTTAGTAAATATATCCTAGTCGCCGAGGTGGATGGTTAACACTGGAGCAATTCATCATTGCTCCGGTGCAGGGACAGCTGCTCTAAAATGCAATCATGGCTGACACCACACGTGCATCTCTCCCATACTTGGCTACTTTTGAAAACGCTTATCAGGGAGATTGTGAAAGCAACAGATATGAGCGCGGCGTTAAAGTGGGCGTGTACTGCTACATCTGAGGGGCGTGTCATAAACCTGACTTACATCCAAATGTAAATGAACCCCCAAAGTAGTCAGTAAGATCTATGTGTTGATTATTTATTTTATTTTATTTATTAACAGTTTCTTATATAGCGCAGCAAATTCCGTTGCGCTTTACAATTTGAATCAAGATTAACATTATACTGGGTTGTAAAAGACATACATACATGACATACATAAGGGTAAGAGGGCCCTGCTCACAAGCTTACAATCTATAGGGAAATAGGTGTTGATACACAAGGAGAGGTACTATTGCAAATAGGTCCAGCCCAATTGCAGATATTCTTGGTGGGCTGTATAATCCAATCACACTGGAAAGTTGGCCTAGGGTTAGGAGGATGTTCAATTGAAGAAAGAGAAGATGTGATAAGTGTTTACTATAAGAAGAGAGTTAGATAGGGAGCTATAAAAGGTTAGGTGGGCGGTCCTGGAATCTGATAAGCTTGTCTAAAGAGGTGAGTTTTCAGAGAACGCTTGAATGTTTGGAAACTAGTGGAAAGTCTTATTGTGCATGGGAGGGCATTCCACAGGGTGGGTGCAGCCCGAAAAAAGTCCTGTAACCGTGCATGGGAACAAGTAATGCGCGGGGATGAGAGACGCAGATCTTGTGCAGAACGGAGATGTCGGGTTGGAAGATATTTTGAGATAAGTGAAGAGATGTATGTTGGTGTGGTTTGGTTAATAGCTTTATGTGTGAGTGCAAGTATTTTAAATTGAATACGGTAGAAGACTGGCAGCCAATGGAGGGACTGACAGAGTGGATCAGCAGACACTGAACGTTTGGTGAGAAAGATCAACCTCGCAGCTGCATTCAAAATGGATTGTAGTGGGGAGAGCCTGTTTTTGGGAAGACCAATAAGGAGACTATTGCAATAGTCAATGCGGGAAATTATGAGTGCGTGTATAAGAGTTTTTGCAGTGTCTTGAGTAAGATATGATCGAATTTTGGCTATGTTTCTTAGATACATGTAACAGGATTTAGAGACAGATTGAATGTGGGGAACAAAAGACAGTTCAGAGTCAAGGATGACACCTAGGCAGCGAGCTTGTGAGGTGGGGTAGATTGTCGAGTTGTCAACAGTAATAGAGATATCAGGTTGGTAACCGCTATTGGCTGGTGGAAATATAATTAATTCTGTTTTGGATATATTAAGTTTGAGGTGGCGAGATGACATCCAAGATGAAATGGCAGAGAGACATTCAGTGACACGGACCAGCACAGATGGTGACAAATCTGGGGAGGATAGGTAAATTTGAGTATCATCCGCGTACAGATGATACTGAAAACCAAAAGAGCTGATTAGTTTGCCAAGAGAGGTGGTATATATTGAGAAAAGCAGAGGACCTAATACTGAACCTTGTGGTACTCCAACTGATAGAGGTAGCGAAGTGGAGTTAGAATCAGAAAAGCGAACAGTGAAAGAGCGATTAGATAGGTAAGATGAGAACCAAGAAAGGGCTGTGTCTTGAAGACCTATGGATTGTAGTGTTTGTATGAGAAGAGAGTGGTCAACAGTGTCAAAGGCAGCTGAGAGATCTAGAAAAATTAGAAGTGAATAATGGCCTTTAGCCTTGGCAGTGACCAGATCATTTACTACCTTAGCCAGTGCTGTCTCAGTGGAGTGTTGGGAACGAAAGCCTGACTGAAGTGGATCCAATAAGTTGTGGGTGTTAAGAAAGTGTGTGAGGCGAGTGTAGGCAAGTCTCTCCAGTAGCTTGGAGGGGCAAGGTAGCTGGGAGATAGGACGGTAATTTGAGAGAGAGTTAGGGTCAGAATTTTGTTTTTTCAAAATGGGAGTGATCACTGCATGCTTGAACAGTGATGGAAAGATACCAGTAGAGAAAGAGAGATTACAGATTTTAGTTAAGTGTGGAATGAGCACAGGAGACAGAGCTTTACTGATTTGTGAGGGTGTAGGATCAAGAGGAGAGGTAGTAGAGTAGGAGGATGAGAAGAGTGTAGCTACTTCATCTTCATTAGTGGGGTCAAATGATGAGAACGTGCCATTGGGTTCAGGTAGGGAATTGAACAAGACCCTGGCTGAGGAAGTGCATACCATTTCATTTCGGATATTATCAATCTTGTTTTTGAAATAGGAAGCAAGATCTTGTGCACTGATAGTAGCAGGTGGGTTGGGTGATGGAGGGTTAAGAAGTGATTTAAATGTATTAAAAAGTCGCTTGGGGTTAGAGGCTTGGTCAGAGATAACAGATTGGAAATATATCTGTTTGGCATTATCCAGTGCATTACGATAAGAGTGGTAGATTGTCTTATACGTGAGGAAGTCACTTGGAGTATGAGACTTTCGCCACTGACGTTCTACTTTACGTGAGAGTTTTTGTAGGTGTCTTGTGAATTTGGAATGCCACGGGTGACGTCTAAGTCTACGCAGAATGTGATGGGTAGCTGGAGCTACTTCATCAAGGGCTAGTTCTAGGGTCTGGTTCAGGTGTGATACAGCAGTCTCAGGAGAAGTGAAAGTAGAAATAGGTAAGAGTGATTGTTGCAGAGAGGTGGATAGTTGTTCAAAATTAATAGTATTAATATCTCTGCGGGTTTGAGGAGGTTTGGTTGATTTGCTTGGCATTGAGGCTGATGTAATGGAGGAGAGTGTGCAGGCGATAAGGTTATGATCTGAGAGAGGGAAAGGAGAATTAGTGAAATCAGAGACTGAGCATAGTCTGGTAAATACAAGATCAAGGCAGTGGCCATCTTGATGAGTAGAGGAGTCAGTCCATTGGGAGAGGCCAAGAGAGGATGTTAAGGAGAGAAGTTTGGAGGCATGAGGGGATTGTGGACTGTCAATGGGGATATTGAAATCACCCATGATGATGGTGGAGATGTCAGAGGATAGGAAGTGAGGGAGCCAGGCAGAAAAATGTTCCAGAAATTGATTGGGTGGTCCAGGTGGACGATAGATAGCAGCAATGCGCAGAGAGAAAGGAGTGAAAGTCCTAATAGAATGTACTTCAAATGATGTAAATGTAAGGGATAGTACCTGTGGAATAACTGTGTATGTAAAAGATTGGGACAGTAGTATTCCTACTCCACCTCCTTTACTATTACCAGGCCTGGAGGTATGTGTGAAGTGTAGACCACCATGTGAGAGTGCTGCAGGGGAGGCAGTGTCTGTTTGTGTGAGCCATGTTTCTGTTAATGCCAGAAGATTGAGGTTATTAGAAATAAAGAGGTCATGGATGGATGTTAGTTTGTTGCAGACAGAGCGTGCATTCCATAAGGCACATTTCAGTGTTTTGGAGGGTGATGGGAGGCATGTGATGTGTCTGAGGTTTGCTGGATTTATATTCCGTGAGTAGGGCATGTGTGTAGGGCCTGGATTTGGTGATATGTCACCAGCTAAGAGAAGTAGAAGGAGAGAGACATAAATATAGTTCTGTGTTTTGTATGAAAGTTTTTTATGGCAACAGGTTGTGGATGTTATGGTCAATTTAGAAAGATAAGTAAATAGCTCATGTGCGTTCATAAGAGGGGAGTAGATTATTGAGGCTGCAATGTGTACAGAGGGGTGAGCTGCAGGGAGAGTAAAGGATGAAATAACCTTAGAGAACATGCCATGGAGTGAAATAAGAATGAATAATGTATGGTACATGATGGTTTAGAATAAAAAGAGAAAATCCGTAGAATATAAATAGTTATTGTTTGCATTTAGAAATTACCTGCTTTATGATGTTGTTCAATGTTTGTTCAACTGGTTTTTAACTGTTCATTTTGATACTTTATGCATAGGATACTTCATGCATGGGATGCCCAGCTCAATCGAGCCCAGCTCTCTAGATCTGACTAGTAAGATATACTGTGGCTGATTAACATAGGCTACATCTGAGACATGTCCAGCTGACCTAAGGTGTTAAATTGCCTTGTGTTTGATTATGTAAACAACAGCCCAGTTTGCCATCATAAACTATGCTTCACTAACAACAACATCACAAAAATAGGAAATGACTATTGCAACAATTTAAAATATCACATACATTTAAATATGATGAATGAATAAAGTTCAGAGTATGATTGCAGGAGGGTGGATATCACATACATTTAAATATGATGAATGAATAAAGTTCAGAGTATGATTGCAGGAGGGTGGATATCACATACATTTAAATATGATGAATGAATAAAGTTCAGAGTATGATTGCAGGAGGGTGGATATCACATACATTTAAATATGATGAATGAATAAAGTTCAGAGTATGATTGCAGGAGGGTGGATATCACATACCTGAGAGATGAGAAAAGAAGATGGTTAGATCCAGATAAATGTAATTTGGTTTTTAACTGTTCATTTTGATACTTTATGCATAGGATACTTCATGCATGGGATGCCCAGCTCAATCGAGCCCAGCTCTCTAGATCTGACTAGTAAGATATACCACACTGATACTTGTCTGAAAATGCATGTAGCCATAGGGATAATTGTGTCTTATAACCAATGCAGGGAAATGATACTAATGATGAATGTAATATAACAGCTACATATGTAATTGGGGTAGGGTGCAATCAGGGAGATTGCTGGACTCTTCAGGGAAACAGTGAGATTGCTGGTATGTTAGGGAGTCTCCCTGACAATGAGGGAGAATGGGTAAGTATGCTCCCTCCATATCATACGTCTGGTATCTAGTGCTCCCCAAAGACCAAAAAAGTTGAGATGAGTACTTACAGGCAGGTGCCTCAATTTGCTGCTTTGCCAGCTGGGGTTTACGTGGGCTCTAAGAGAGATAGAGAGAGAATAATGTACTTACAGCATTGATTATATGAGTCATTACACTGGGGCTATATTACATTGTTAGGTGTAAGCAGTGTGATACAGAATGACATTTACTCATCGGTGCCCCATGTTACAGGCATACGGGTACACTTAGTCTAACAAGGGTGTTCCACATGAGGCCCTCCAGCTATTATGGAACACAGAACTGTGACAGGGCTGGGAAGTGTAGTTCCACAACAGCTGGAGGGCCGTATGTGATATACTCCTGGACTAAAACAATCATTTATCCAGCTACTAGGAGAGGGTAATACAACCAATGCACATTGCTGCCCACCACACAACCATGGCAGCAGATGCTCTGAGTAACCCAGCTGTGTTATATGACCCAGGTGCTAGGAAAGGGTAATACAGCCAATATATAGGACAGTGGGAGACAGAAATGTACATCACCGTCATGTGACTAAGGGTCACAGAATCTGCCCTCTGTCTCTGTCACCCATCAGCTCATATGTAACGCCTACGATTTACCACCACTGGGAACCAGCAATAATAATAATAATTATAAGTAATACATAACCCTTTATATTAGTGAGACTTGGGCACAGACACCTCCCAACATTTACACCTACTAAATTGGGACAAAACATCACTCTCTATGCCCAGAAATGCCCCCTTTCAGCTGAGCTCCGCCCCTTCTGAGATCCATGAAAAATCCTAAATGTGCAAGTAACAAATAACAATAACAGTGCACTTACCTTTCTCCTGGTGCCTGGCCGGGGCATGGCTGCACCCTAACGCCTCCTCTCTACTCCCTACTCTCTATTCCCTACTCCCCTACTACTAATACTAAACTAATGATAATATAAAAAATAATAAAAAGAAAACTGACTTAAACTAACACTAAACTTCTATATAAAATACTAATATACTAAACTAAAGATAATAAGAAAAATTATAAAAAGAACTGCCTAAAACTAACACTAAATAAACTACTATATACACTAAAATACTTATATACTAACTAGATATAACACTAAAACTATACTAAGAAAAGAAATGCCTAAAACTAACACTAAGAAAATAATAAAATAACTCAAAAATATCACTAAGAATACACTAAACCACCAGCTCCAGACAACGCTTCCTGCACTAGGGGGTACCACGCAACAGGATAACCTCTAGTGTGCTGTCCTGGCTTACCACTTATTGTGTAACAATGGGCCACTGTGATGTCATCACAAAGACATTAGCAGCAGCCATACAGGCAGATATTTGTATGAAATAAAGTATCTGACTGTGATTAGAGGTGAACAGGGGCAGGATAGCATATCGCCCATCTGCCCCAAATTACAAAGCCCAAAGAGGACAATATTTCACCCAAATTGGGCAGTTTTGCAGACTAGAGAGGGCTTATTTTCTTCTAATGTCACATGTCTGAATGTTGTACAGTGGATCAGGCATTGCCAAACACCATAGTACAGTTATGGTAGGGGCCTGGCGATGCTGCTCCAGCCTCTTAGGACACACACTGTGCCTCAGAGGGCCAATTCGGGTGCCTCTTCTGATCATGTGCAGCCCTGTACTGGCAGGGGCACATCTAGGCTTTCTGTCACCTGTGGAAAGACTCAGCCCATCCCCGCACAGAAACATAAATGTCTACAAGAGAGGTGATAGCTGTCATACAGAGCAGTAACACAGAGACAGAGTAATAACAGGGCAGCTGGGGCAGTTGCTCAGGGGCCCCAACGCACGGGAGACCAACATACATAGCTACATCACCCGTGTGTTGAACCTCCCAACATGACCCTCTCCAGGAGGGACACAATGCTCTGGTCCTGGACTTCCCTGTACTGTACTGCAGCGGGGCTGCAGTACAGTACAAAATTCAAATAGGGGAGTCACACCAACTGCCAGTGAGTCCCAGCCAGTTATGTTTGGCAGTGTGTGAAATGACAGTTGGTGTGGCTCCCCTATTTGAATTTTGAACTGTGCTGCAGCCCCACCTCTTACCAGGGAAGTCCAGGACCAGAGCATTGTGTCCCTCCTGGAGAGGATCATGTTGGGAGATATGCAAGTGCCTAACCCTAACCCCCCTCTAAGTGCCTAAACCTAACCCCCCCTTCCCCGCTGCCTAAACCTAAGTCTCCTGGGGGGGCCTAACCCTAACCTCCACCTAGGGGTGCCTAACCCTGACCCCCTTCCCCTAGCCTAACCCTCCCAGGGGGGCTGCCTAGCCCTAAGTCCCCCCCGGGAGCCCCATACCTAACCCTCCACCCCTGCGGCTGTCCACGCCTGGTGCCCGGCTTCTCTTCAATCAGGATGCCGGGCTCCCAGCGTAGGTAAAATGACAGGCATCGGGATTTCGACACCTGTCATTAGACCCTTGCCGGGATTAGACAGTTGGGATGCCGTTGGTTGGGATTTAGACTGTCGGCATCCCGACTGCATCCGGTGTGGGGGGCATATGTGGCATACTGTATATAAACTGGGGATTCTATGTGGGATAATGGAAACTGGGGGACTATATTGTGTATAACACATTTGTGGTACTGGGAGTAGTTACATATAATAACATCGCCAGTATATCTTACTGACAATTTTATCTGTAGGTGCCCACAGACATTAATCTGGCCCTGTAATTACCAGCAATGCATCACTGCTGTAACTACAAGAGCAGATAAGCCCACATATGGGCAGTGACATACACCACTCCTATGTGCCATGTACCTAATATAACATAAATAACCCGCTCAGTATGCCAGTTATGTGTAACACTTTCCACACAGACTGTTCTATACTGCTAATCACCCCCATTCCGGAATACAGAAAGAGCGTATGGGGGTTGTGCACAAGTCTGAGCCTGAGTGATTGGCTTGGAGTCTACTTTACAGATAAGTGACGTCAATAAATGACCAAGCGTAACTGGCCTGGTATGCTTTGCTCTTATCAGTGACTCTTCAGTCCAATGCATTTTACATGGGACTGGCCCTGGGGGGGCAAATGCCACCCGTGCCTGGTGGAAAACATTTTGCTGATGTTTGGAGACCCCATTATGAATATAATGATACAACAGGATAATATAGCAAGACACTATACAAGGCTCATTGTGACCAGAGGTGGAGTGAAGAGCTATAGCACCTGGAGCAAGTACATGTTACAGTGTCCTGTCCCCCATACTATGTGGGGATGGGGCCAGGCCAGCATATGGAGGCAAGTTCAAATAGTAAATAAAAAAAACAATATCAAGTGTGGAACTGGGGCATGAAGGACCCACTGGGAAACTGCATTGGTAGAGGCCCATGAGGGCCGATGAGACATGGGTACATGCACACATCACATACTGTATGAGTAACGCCCGTCTCTTAAGGTGCATTCAGGTACCATTAATGCTGACATTGCCCGTGTAACCTATGGCTCTCCAGTTATTTTAGAAGTACAAGTTCCAGCTTCGCCTCTGACAGGACATGCTGTGCTTTGTAGTTCCACAACACTGATTAGCTAGATACATTGAAAGAACTAGTGTCATCGGCTGAAATCCACCTACCTTGCAGCGTGCATTCTGGCTGGTCTCCCTCTCTGTAACATCCCTGGGGCAGTGCAGGAGAGCGGAGCTCATCCACATGGGAAGCTGCCATCGCTATAGAAAGGACATAGGCTATGTAACCACAAGTCTGATATTTTATGGTCTCTCACTATAATAAATAAGACACATTGCATAGATATATATATTATGTATTTATCATCTTTATAGCACTCATTTTGTTACAATGAGGTTTATTTACTACGCGCCAGGTTCTAAGTCCTGTCACTTTCGATTGTGTTTATGCCCAATGTGTATAAGGGCAATGCTGTTACTGGCTGTGTGTTACTAGTAATATCATCACCCTCTCACAGTTCAGGCATAAACATGATGGATAGCGCCGGGTTTTAGAACCTGGTGCTTAGTAAATAAACCCCCATATGTGTAATCTGTCATCATCAAGAGATTAATATATAATAAATATATAATAAATAAATATAAGGAGTTTGATGAATTTTACGTCTGATAAAAGTAACAGATCCAATTCAAAGGTTTTGGAACCTATTCATTGTGAACAGCCCCTTTGTGGCGATAAATCACTTATCTCAATGTATTACAAATATTTATCACTAATACTGGCACAAAGTGGTTAGGTGTAACACAGCTTTGCCAGGCCAAGTTGTGAGCCGGCTTGCCACATTACAGCTGTCATTTCCATTGTGGTACGGAAGTGAGGAGGGGGAAATGGGAAAGGGGTCTGGGAAAGATTTATGCACAAGATGTTAGAGTTTTCTAAAGTTTGTAGTAAAATCCAGAGCCGTAACTAGACTTTTTGGTGCCCCTGTGCTAGAAAGAGCATTGGCGCCCCCCTCATTTTTAAAAGAGACATAATGCACCAAAAAAAGGGCCATGGCTTCATGGAGAAGGGACAGGGAAGAGATAGGAGAGGCCAGGAGCTGCTGGGGATGAAATAAGAGGAAACTACAAGAAAGAATGATAATAAACAGAAATTTTACAGACCCAAACAGCACCCCCTGACCTGCGGTGCCCTGTGCGATGGCACCGGCCGCATTACCCTAGCTACGGCCCTGGTAAAATATACAACAGTGGTCGAATTGGGAATTTTCTAGTGGGGGGTATGGAGGAACTGTGTGTGTGCATCGTAGGTGTCCAGAAAATTGGCATGGTCACATGACACAAGGGGGCATGGTGTCACATCACAAGGGGCGTGGCCATTCAAAATAATCAGCATCCATCTCTCACCCTTTGCACCTCTCACTCTCTCCTTCCATCTCTCACCCTTTGCACCTCCTTCCTTTTCTGGCCTCTGCACCTCTCACTCCCTCCCCTCTCTTTGTAACATCCTGCATCCCTCACTCCCTACTTCCTTTTCTCACCCCCTGTACCTCTTACTCCCTCCCTCACTCCCTGCACCTCACTCCCTATAGATTGTCACTGATTACTATAGACACAGGCACACAGAGGTAATGAGGCACATGGGGAGGTGGAGCATACTTACCTACTTTTGAAAAGCATTTCAGGGAGATTGTGAAAGCAGCACCTATGAGGGCGTGTTACAGTGGGCGTGTACTGATAAATCTGAGAGGCGTGTCCTAAACCTGACTTTCATCCACATGTAAACCAGCCCAAAAGCAGTTAGTAAGTTCTGTTTGTTGATGAAAACACACAAATACTTTTCAGAAATTCATAGGGATCATTGTGCCTTATAATAACCAATGCAAGGAAATCACACTAATGATCCCATTTGAATATATATATCTCTGTTTTTTAATATAACAGCTTCATAATGGGGGTAAGGATGAAATGAGGGAGATTGCTAGACTCTTCAGGGAGACAGGGAGATTGCTACTATTTCAGGGAGTCTCCCTGACAATGAGGGAGAGTTGGCAAGTATGAGGTGGAGGTACACAGACTTGGTAAGGGACACTCAGGGAGACAATCTTACAGACATTGGGGCCTATTCATCAACACTAAAATAACGTTTTAAAGGACATTTTCCTTAAATAACGTTATTTTAGTATTCATGTAGAGACTTAACACAGGAGATATTACTGATATCTCCTGGTTAAGTCCCCCTGCATTCATTTCCACACTCCCCATACATTAGTACATTAGTATGGGGATATGGAAATTATGGTATTCATCACATTCCGAAAATTATGTATTTTCGGAATTTGATGGAGGTACTATCCGCCACTGTGAGGTGGTGAATAGCAGGTCAGACTTACCTGCTACCAGCTGGACAGGTCCTCCGCAGCTCCCTCCAGCGCTCTGGCTCCGGTGGTTGATCGGACAACTGTGTTCTCCCAGCAGTACACAATAAAGTTTAAGAAAAATAAAATGTTTTATTTTTTTCCTTTTCTATACTGTACTGTGTGCTGGGAGACCACGTGTCAGACCAGCAGGACGGAGCCGGAGGCTGCTGCGCGGAAAGGTGAGTACGGGACGGGGGGGAGGTGAGAGGAGGGGGGTGGAGGGGGGCACACAAAATTACCGTAGCTGTAAGTAGTGCTGCGCATGCACTGGTTTTACGGATGTAACAGCACATGTGCAGCACAGATTACAGCTGCGGTAAGTTAGTGTACAGAGGGAAAACTATCTATGTCCCGAAAAGCTGTCATCGCAAAAATGACAGCTTTTCGGAATAGATAGTTATGGAGAGGAGGAATGATGATTTCCTCCTGTAATTAGGTAGAACTCCATGCAAGTTCTAAACGTAATTACCTCCATCGAATTTTAAGGTATGATGAATAGGCCCCATTATGGTTTATTCAACCACTTCACGGCCGATAGAGAAATTATTTGTTTGAGTTTTGTGCTTTTAAAGAACAAATTCAATATTTTGCATGTCAAAATTATGACTTTTACTGTATCTTAAGAGAGTATATTGGAATTTCTGACTTGTTTTAGTCTGTAATATTATTAAAAATAGCAAACATCAGGAAATGTGACATATTTGTTAAGCAGCTAATGGGAATAATATCCCAAACCTATATTTCCTATAGTGACCCACCTAGCCTGTATATTCCCTATAGTGATCCCCCAAGTCTGTATACTTCCAATAGTGACCCCCCTAGTCTGTATATTTCCTATAGTAACCCCCCTGTCTGTATATTCCCTATAGTGACCCCCCTAGTCTGTATATTGCCTACAGTGAACCCCCTTGTCTGTATATTAACTATAGTGACCCGGCTAGTCTGTATATTCCTAATAGTGATACCACTTGTCTGCATATACCCTATAGTGACCCCCTTGTCTGTATATTGCCTATAGTGACCCCCCTAGTCTGTATATTCCTTATAGTGGCCCCCTTGTCTGTATATTCCCTATAGTGACTCCCTTGTCTGTATATTCCCTATAGTCACCCCCTTGTCTGTATATTCCCTAGAGTGACCCCCTTGTCTGTATATTTTCTATAGTGACCCCCGTAGTCTGTATATTCCCTATAGTTATCCCCCCTAGTCTGTATATTTCCTAAAGTAACGCCCCTTGTTTGTATATACCCTATAGTGACTCCCGTAGTCTGTATATTCCCTATAGTGGCCCCCCTTGTCTGTATGTTTCCTATAGTAACCCACCTTGTCTGTATATTTCCTATAGTGACCCCCTTGTCTGTATATTCCCTATAGTGACCCCCTTGTCTGTATATTCCCTATAGTGTCCCCCGTAGTCTGTATATTCCCTATAGTGACCCCCCTAGTCTGTTTATTTCCTATAGTAACCCCCCTTGTCTGTATATTTCCTATAGTGACCCCCTAGTCTGTATATTCCCTACAGTGACCCCCTTGTCTGTATATTCCCTACAGTGACCCCCTTGTCTGTATATTCCCTATAGTGACCCCCTTGTCTGTATATTTCCTGTAGTGACCGCAGTAATCTGTATATTTTATTTATTTATTAACAGTTTCTTATATAGCGCAGCATATTCCGTTACGCTTTACAATTGGAAATATTTATAGAACAAAACAGGGTAATAACAGACAGACACAGAGGTAAGAGGGCCCTGCTTGCAAGCTTACAATCTATAGGGAAATAGGCATTGATACACAAGGATAGGTGCTATATATTGCAATTTGGTCCGATCAGAATGCAGTTTCTTTGTGGGCTGCATGATCCAGTCACACAGGAATGTCGGCCAAATGTCAGGAGTATGTGAAAAAAAGACAATATGTGCAGGCCCGCCGAGAGCTGCGGTGGGCCCGGGTAAAAGGGGGCGTGGTCTAATTGTGGTAGGCATTGCCACGCCCCCTTTGGGAAAAAAACAAAACACATTTTGCAACCCTGTGAAGCCCAGCGCATAACCAGTGGGGGGCGCGATCAGCTTGATTGCTCCCCCCACAGGCATAGGAGACTGCAGTGGCTGCTTCTTAGCAGCCGTGAGCCATCTCCCAGTGCAGCCGAACACACAGCAGCGTGTGCTGGGCTGCTGTCATGTAAGGGGGAGGTGGGAGCGGTGCCGGACCCGGGCCCCCGTCGGGCCCCTCCAGCAAGCCCGGGCCCGGGTAATTTGTACCCGCTCCCCCCCCCCTCTTGGCACCCCTGAATATGTGAGGTTATGTGTGGACTGTGAGAGAGGATGTAATAAGACATGGAAGCTATGAAGGTTATGGGCTCTATTTATTAACATTATTTTTACTAAAATAAAGTAGAGATGAGCGGTTCGGATTCTGTGGAATCCGAACCGCTCCGAACATTGGGGATCCGAGTCCACCCGAACCCTGTTCGGGTGTTCACCGCCTGACTCGGATCCCCGTTCGGGGCCGAACGGCGGCCGCCTGATGTCGGATTCTCACTAGAGAATCCGACATCAGGTCTCCTCGCGTGTAGGGCAGAGCACAGTGATAGCGCTCTGCCCTACACAGACACAGACACACAGCCGCCAGCGGCAGCTGTGTGTTTGTTACAGCAGCCAATGAGAGTCACACAGACTCTCATTGGCTGCTGCACGGAGGGAGCCGGCTGGAGCTCACACATGAGCTCCGTCTTCCGGCTCCCTCCTCAGCGTGTGACAGAGCGGACGGCGCGGGAGCGGGGATACAGGTAAGTTTTATTTTTTTTATTTTTTTACTTGTCAAAGGTCCGGGGGCGCTACTGGGGGGGGGGTCTGCACTACTGGGGGGGTCTGCTACTGGGGGGGGGCTATACTACTGGGGGGGCCATACTACAGAGGGGCCTGCTACTGGGGGGGCTATACTACTGGGGGGGGGTCTGCACTACTGGGGGGGGTCTGCTACTGGGGGAGGCAATACTACTGGGGGGGCCATACTACAGAGGGGCCTGCTACTGGGGGGGGCTATACTACTGGGGGGGGTCTGCTACTGGGGGGGCCATACTACTGGGGGGGATCTGCACTATTGGGGGGCCATACTACAGAGGGGCCTGCTACTGGGGGGGGCTATACTACTGGGGGGGTCTGCACTACTGGGGGGGGTCTGCTACTGGGCAGGGCTATACTACTGGGGGGGCCATACTACAGAGGGGCCTGCTACTGGGGGGGGCTATACTACTGGGGGGGGGTCTGCTACTGGGGGGGCCATACTACTGAGGGGCCTGCTACTGGGGGGGGCCATACTACTGGGGGGGCCTACTACAGGGGGGGCCATACTACAGGGGGGGGGCCCATACTACAGGGGGGGCTACTACTGGAGCAGCCTACTACTGGGGGGGCCTGCTACTGGGTCAGCCTACTACTGGGGGAGCCATACTACTGGGGGGGCATACTACTGGGTGGCATGCTAATGGGGGGCATACTACTGGGGGGGCCTGCTAATGGGGGACATACTACTGGGGGGGCCTGCTAATGGGGGGCATACTACTGGGGAGCATTCAACTGGGGGCACTGCATAGTGGACGGTACTACTAAGGGGACTGCATAGGGGGCACCACTGCTGGGGGACATTGTGTAAGGGACACCGCTACTGTGGGCATTGTGTAAAAGGGTCACTACTGTGGGCATTGTGTAAAAGGGGCACTACTGTGTGTCGTAACATAAATAAGAGACACTACTTTATGGTGTAATGTGAATCAGGCCCTATGTGCGGTGTAATGCTAATAAGATTGTGCACTGTGACTCCTAGGGCCGTAGCCCACTTTGTAAACAAGTACTGTGACTCTGCTGGCCGTACCCCACTGGGTGGGTGCACTACTTTTCATTTCTGCCACTGCTGTGTGGCAATGTGTCATAGATGTGCTTTATACTGTGGTGTCTGTGTCGTTGTGCCGCTGCTTTGTCGCTTAGTAACCAGTCAGCTCACTGCAACCTTTGGCCAATAATGTTGAAAACAATATTATAAGCTGTGATATGGTCTAAATTGACTGGAAATTAATGTTATTGAGGTTAATAATACTCTAGGAAGAAAAAAAAGACCAATTTATGTGATTTTAGCTTTTTTTGTCAATTTTTGTAAAAAAATCCAAATCCAAATCCAAATCCAAATCCAAAGCCAGTCACCGCAGTTTGGCAAATCCAAATCCAAATCCAAAGCTGGACGACGAATTAGAACCAAATCCAAATCCAAATCCGGCAAAAATGGTCCGGCGCACATCCCTAAAATAAAGTGAAAAAGGGTGTTTTCACACCCTTTTCACATTATTTTAGTTTCACCTGTAGTTATTACAGGGCAATTGGAGTAGAATTAGTAAAATTCTACTCCAACCCCCAGTATCTCTTATTTTTAGTAAAGCAAATCGCATTTCCCATAATTGTAATGGGAAATGTGATCTGTGTGCAAGTTACTAAAAATAAATTGTAAAAAAATACCGGGGGAAGCCCTGTGATAATAACGCCACCTGGAGGTGGCGTTATCCAGGGTCTCCCCCGGTTACCGGGCTCCCACTCTGCTCTAACGGGGAGAGCAGAGGCGGGAGCCGGTACCAGTAATCAGCTATGTGGTCTAAGTAGACCGCAAGCTGATTACTGTAAAAAAAAAGAAAAAAAAAGAAACATTTTTTTTTTCCTTACCTGAATCCAGGGACCGGTGATCGGGCATCCGGTGATGGCTCCTCTCCGGTCAGCTGGTCTCCCACAGTGCACTGGGGCCCGGTCATCAGGTGATCGGGTCCCAGTGCAGTATGGGAGATCACCTGATCGGGAAGCCCGGAGAAGATCACCGGAGGCCAGGAGGTGCAGGTAAGTGTAATGAAGGGGGGGGGGGGTCGCGGGGTCCGCGATCGTGGGGGCGGGGCTTAGCGCCGGGGGGCGGGGCTTAGCGTCGGTGGGGGGGTAGTAGCGACGGTGGGTCGGCGCATGCGCGGGCTCTTAGTCGCGGTATTTTTTCCGAAAATACCGCGACTAGAGTGCGGATGGGATCCGCAGGGACAGAGCTTTATCGCAAGCTCTGTCCCTGCAAGGGATTTATAGTAAATCCCTGTGATATTGCCGGAATTCGCAATGCGAATTCACTCGGTAATATCACACTACAATCCGCATTCAATATGCGGATTGTAGTAAATAGAGCCCTATGTGTCAGTTCTGGAGTCTGATAAGCTTGCCTGAAGAGGTGAGTTTTCAGGGAACGCTTGAAGGATTGAAGCCTAGAGGTAAGTCTTATTGTGTGTGGTAAGGCATTCCATAGAGTGGGTGCAGCCCGAAGAAAGTCCTGTTACCGTAAATGGGACCAAGTAATGCGCGGGGATGAGAGACGCAGATCTTGTGCTGAGCGAAGAGGTCGGGTTGGGAGATATTTTGAGATGAGTGAAGAGATGTATGTTGGTGTAATTCGGTTAATGGCCTTATGTGTAAGTAACAGTATTTTGTATTGAATACGGTAGAAAACCGGCAACCAATGGAGGGACTGACAGAACGGGGCAGCAGACGATGAACGTTTGGCAAGGAAGATAAGCCTCGCAGCTGCATTCATAATGGATTGTAATGGCGATAGCCTGTTTTTGGGAAGACCAGTAAGGAGACTATTGCAATAGTCAATGCGGGAAATAATGAGTGCATGGATTAGAGTTTTTGCAGTGTCTTGTGTGAGATATGGTCGAATTTTGTATATGTTTTTTAGATGTATGTAACATGATTTTGAGACAGATTGAATGTGGGGAACAAAGGACAGTTCAGAATCAAGGATGACACCAAGGCAGCGAGCTTGTGGGGCGGGGTGGACTGTTGAGTTATCAACAGTGATAAAGAGATCAGATTGGTAACTGTTATTGGCCAGTGGAAATATAATTAATTTCTGTTTTACAAATATTAAGTTTCAAGTGGTGAGATGACATCCAAGATGAAATGGAAAAAATACATTCAGTGGCACGGACCAATACAGATGGTGATAAATATGGAGAGGATAGGTAGATTTGAGTATCATCCGCATACAGATGGTACTGAAAAAAGAACGGATTAGTTTGCCAAGAGAGGTGGTATAGATTGAGAATAGCAAAGGACCTAAGACAGAGCCTTGCGGTACTCCAACTGATAGAGGTAGCGAAGAGGAGTCAGAATCAGAAAAACGAACAGAAAAAGAGCGATCAGATAGGTAGGAAGAGAACCAAGAAAGAGCTGTGTCCTTAAGACCTAGGGATTGTAATGTTTGTACGAGAAGAGAGTGGTCAACAGTGTCAAAAGCAGCAGAGAGATCTAGAAGAATTAGGAGTGAGTAATGGCCTTTAGCCTTGGTAGTGACCAGATCATTTACTACCTTAGTCAGTGCTGTCTCTGTGGAGTGCTGGGAACGAAAGCCAGACTGAAGTGGGTCCAATAAGTTGTTGGTGTTAAGAAAGCGTGTGAGGCGGATGTAGACAAGTCTCTCCAGTAGCTTGGTGGGGTATGGGAGCTGGGAGATAGGACGGTAATTTGAGAGAGTGTGTATATTCCCTATAGTGAACCCCTTGTCTGTATATTTCCTATAGTGACCCCCGTAGTCTGTATATTCCCTATAGTGACCCCCAGAGTCAGTATACTTCCTATAGTAACCCCCCTTGTCTGTATATTCCCTATAGTGACCCCCCGAAGTCTGTATATTCCCTATATTGACCCCCTTGTCTGTATATTCCCTACAGTGACCCCCTTGCCTGTATATTCCCTAAAATGATCCACCTTGTCTGTATACTCCCTATAGTGACCCCTTTGTATATTCCCTAGAATTTCCACCTTGTCTGTATATTCCCTATAGTGACCATGTAGTCTGTATATTCCCTATAGTGACCCCCCACTAGTCTGTATATTTCCTATAGTAACCCCCCTTGTCTGTATATCCCCTATAGTGACCAACCGTAGTCTGTATAGTTCGTATAGTGACACCCCTTGTCTGTATATTTCGTATACTGAGTCCTAAAGTCTGTATATTCCCTATAGTGACCCCCCTAATCTGTATATTTCCTATAGTGACCCCCCTTGTCTGTATAATCCCTATAATGACCCCACTAGTCTGTATATTCCCTATAGTGGCCCCCTTGTCTGTATATTCCCTATAGTGGCCCCCTTGTCTGTATATTCCCTATAGTGACACCCTTGTCTGTATATTCCCTACAGTGACCCCCGTAGTCTGTATATTCCCTATCGTAACCCACCCCAGTCTGTAAATTTCCTCTAAAAAAAAAACCTTGTCTGTATATCCCCTATAATGACCCCCCTAGTCTGTATGTTTCCTATAGTAACCCACCTTGTCTATATATTCTCTATAGTGAGCCCCTAGTCTGTAAATACCCTATAGTAACACCCTAGTCTGTATATTTCCTATAGTGACCCAATTTGTCTGTATATTCCCTATACTGACCCCCCTAGTCTATATATACCCTGCAGTGACTCCATTGTCTGTATATTTCCTACAGTAACCCCCTTTGTCTGTATATTCCCTATAGTGACCCCCATTGTCTGTATATTTCCTGTAGTAACCCCCCTTGTCTCTATATTTCCTATACTAATCCCCGTAGTCTGTATATTCCCTATATTGACCCCCTTGTCTATATATTCCGTATAGTGACCCCCTTGTCTGTATATTCCCTATAGTGACCCTCTTGTCTGTATATTTCCTATAGTGACCCCAGTAGTCTCTATATTCCCTATAGTGACCCCCCTAGTCTGTATATGTCCTATGGTAACCCCATAGTCTGTATATACCCTATAGTGACCCCCTTGTCAGTATATCCCCTATACTGACCCCCCCTAGTCTGTATATACCCTATAGTGACCCCCCTTGTCTGAATATTCCCTAGAGTGACCATTGTATCGGTCCATGAAGAGGTCCAGCAGGTATACAGCAAGATGAGTATATAAACTATAGTAACCCCCTTGTCTGTATATCCCCTATAGTGACCCCTTTGTATGTATATCCCCTATACTGACCCCCCCTAGTCTGTATATCCCCTATAGTGACCCCCTAGTCTGTATATTCCCTATAGTGACCCCCCCTACTCTGTATATTTCCTATAGTAACCCCCGTAGTCTGTATATCCCCTATAGTGACGGCCATAGTCTGTATACTCTCTATAGTGACCCCTCCTAGTCTGTATATCCCCTATAGTGACCCTCTTGTCTGTATATTCCCTATAGTGACCCCTTGTCTGTATATTTCCTATAATGACTCCCTTGTCTTTATATTCCCTATAGTGATCCCCTTGCCAGTATATTCCCTATTGTGATCCCCTTGTCGGTATATTCCCTATAGTGACCCCGTTGTCTGTGTATTTCCTATAGTGACCCCGGTAGTCTGTATATTCCATATAGTGACCCCCTATTCTGTATATTTCCTATAGTAACCCCACTTCTCTATATATCCCCTATAAGGAGCCACCTAGTCTGTATATTTCCTATAGTAACCCACTTTGTCTGTATAATCTCTATAGTGACCCCCATTGTCTGTATATTCCCTATAGTGACCCCTTGTCTGTATATTCCCTATAGTGACCCCCTTGTCTGTATATTTCCTATAGTGACCCACCTAGGCTGTATATACCCTAAAGTGACCCCCTTTTCTGTATATTCCCTATAGCGACCCACTTGTCTGTATATTCCCTATAGTGACCCCCCTTGTCTGTATATTTCCTATAGTGACCCCCCTTAGTCTGTATATTCCCTATAGTGACCCCCCTTGTCTGTATATTCTCTATAGTGACCCCCCAGACTGTATATACCCTATAGTGACTCCCTTGTCTGTATATTCCCTATAGTGATTCCATTGTCTGTACATTCCCTATAGTGATCCACCTTGTCTGTATATTCCCTATAGTGACCGCTTTGTATATTCCCTATAATTACCGCCTTGTCTGTATATTCCCTATAGTGACCCCCCCACTAGTCTGTATATTTCCTATAGTAACCCCCCTTGTCTGTATATCCCCTATAGTGACCCCCCTTGTCTGTATATTTCGTATAGTGACACCTCTTGTCTGTATATTTCGTATAGTGAGTCCCATAGTCTGTATATTTCCTATAGTGACCCCCCTTGTCTGTATATTCCCTATAATGACCCCCCTAGTCTGTATATTCCCTATTGTGCCCCCCTTGTCTGTATATTCCCTATAGTGACTCCCTTGTCTGTATATTCCCTATAGTGACCCCCATAGTCTGTATATTCCCTATAGTGACCCACCCCAGTCTGTATATTTCCTATAAAAACCCTCCTTGTCTGTATATCCCCTATAATGACCCCCTAGTCTGTATGTTTCCTATAGTAGCCCACCTTGTCTGTATATTCTCTAAAGTGACCCCCAAGTCTGTATATACCAGCCTTGTCTGTATATTCCCTACAGTGACCCCGCTTGTCTGTATATTCCCTATAGTGAACCCCTTGTCTGTATATTACAAATACTGACCCCCATAGTCTGTGTATTTCCTACACTATCCCCCCTTGTCTGTATATCCACTATAGTGACCCCCTTGTCTGTATATTCCCTATAGTGACGACCTTTGTCTGGTATATTTCCTATAGTGACCCCCGTAGTCTATATAATCCCTATAGTGACCCACCCCAGTCTGGATATTTCCTATTAAAAAAATCCTTGCCTGTATATCCCCTGTAATGATTTCCTAGTCTGTATGTTTCCTATAGTAACCCACCTTGTTTGTATATTCTCTATAGAGACCCCCAAGTCTGTATATACCAGCCTTGTCTGTATATTTCCTATAGTGACCCCCTTTGTCTGTATATTCCCTACAGTGACCCCCCTTGTCTGTATATTCCCTATAGTGCTCCGTTCTCTGTACTTTTCCTATAGTGACCCCCTTTGTCTGGTATATTTCCTATAGTGACCCCCGTAGTCTGTATATTCCCTATAGTGACCCCCACCATGTCTGTACATTTCCTATAGTAACCCCCCTTGTCTGTATATTCCATATAGTGAACCCCCTGGTCTGTATATTCCCTATAGTGACCCCCCTAGTCTGTATATTTCCTATAGTATCCCCCCTTGTCTGTATATTCCTTATAATGACCCCCCTAGTCTGTATATTTCCTATAGTAACCCACCTTGTCTGTTTATTCTTTATAGTGACCCCCCTAGTCTGTATATACCCTGTAGTGACACCCTTGTCTGTACATTTCCTATAGTAACCCCCTTTGTCTGTATATTCCCTATAGTGACCCCCCTTTTCTGTATATTACCTATAGTGCCCCACTAGTTTGTATATTCCCTATAGTGACCCACTTGTCTGTATATTTCCTATAATGACCCCCATAGTCTGTATATTCCCCATAGTGACCCCCATTGTCTGTATATTTCCTGTAGTAACCCCCCTTGTCTGTATATTTCCTATAGTGACCCCCTTTGTCTGTATATTCCCTACAGTGACCCCCCTTGTCTGTATATTCCCTATAGTGCCCCCTTGTCTGTACATTTCCTATAGTGACAACCTTTGTCTGGTATATTTCCTATAGTGATGCCAGAAGTCTCTATATTCCCTATAGTGACCCCCTTAGTCTCTATATTCCCTATAGTGACCCCCCTAGTCTGTTTATTCCCTATAGTGACCCACCTAGTCTGTATATTTTCTATAGTAACCCTCTTGTCTGTATATCCCCTATAGTGACCCCTTTGTCTGTTTATCCCTTAAACTGACCCCCCCCCTAGTCTGTATATCCCCTATAGTGATCCCCCTACTCTGTATATTTCCCATAGTAACCCCCCTTGTCTCTATACTCTCTATAGTCATCCCCCCTAGTCTGTATATACCCTATAGTGACCGTCTTGTCTTTATATTCCCTATAGTGATCCACCTTGTCAATATATTCCCTATTGTGATCCCCTTGTTGGTGTATTCCCTATAGTGACCCCGTTGTCTGTATATTTCCTATAGTGACCCCGGTCGTCTGTGTATTCCCTATAGTGACCCCCTTATTCTGTATATTTCCTATTGTAACTCCCTTGTCTATATATCCCCTATAATGACCCACCTAGTCTGTATATTTCCTATAGTAACCCACTTTGTCTGTATATTCTCTATAGTGACCCCCTAGTCTGTATATACCCTATAGTGACCCCTTGTCTCTATATTTCCTATAGTAACCCCCGTAGTCTGTATATGTCCTATAGTGACCACCCTAGTCTGTATATTACCTATAGTGACCACCCTAGTCTGTAGATTTCCTATAGTAAACCCCCTTGTCTGTATATCCACTAGAGTGACCCCCTAGTCTGTATATTTCCTATAGTGACCCACCTTGTCTATATATTCTCTATTCTGACCACCGTAGGCTGTATATACCCTATAGTGACCGCCTTGTCTGTATATTTCCTATAGTGACCACCTTTGTCTGTATATTCCCTATAGTGACCCACTTGCTGGTATATTTCCTATAGTGACCCACCAAGGCTGTATAAACCCTATAGTGACCCCCTTTGTCTGTATATTCCCTATAGCAACCCACTTGTCTGTATATTCCCTATAGTGACTCCCTTGTCTGTATATTTCCTATGGTGACCCATCTAGGCTGTATATACACTATAGTGACCCCCCTTGTCTGAATATTTCCTATAGCGACCCCCTTTGACTGTATATTCCCTATAGTGACCCCCTTGTCTGTATATTCCCTATAGTGATCCCCTTGTCTGTATATTTCCTAGTGACCCACGTAATCTGTAAATTCCCTATATTGAACCCCTAGTCTGTATATTCCCTATAGTGACCCCCTTGTCTGTATATTCCCTAGAGTGACCCCTTGTCTGTATATTCCTTATAGTGACTCTCTTATCTGTATATTTCCTATTGTGACCCCAGTAGTCTGTATATTTCCTATAGTGACCCACCTAGGCTGTATATACCCTATAGTGACCCCCTTGTCTATATATTTCCTATAGTGACCCCCTTGTCTGTATATTTCCTATAGTGACCCCTGTAGTCTGTATATTTCCTATAGTGACCACCCTAGTCTGTTTATTCCCTATAGTGACCCCCTTGTCTGTACATCCTCTACAGTAACCCCCCTTGTATGTATATTCCCTATAGTGTCCCTCTTGTCTGGTATATTTCCTACAGTGACCCAGTAGTCTGTATATTCTATATATTGACCCCGCTAGTCTGTATATTTCCTATAGCAACCCTATTGTCTGTATATTTCATATAGTGACCCCCGTAGTCTGTATATTCCCTATAGTGACTCCTCCTAGTCGTTATATTTCCTAAAGTAACCCCCTTGTCTGTATATCCCTTATAGTGACCCACCTAGTCTGTATATCCTTATAGTGACTCCCTTGTCTGTATATTCACTTCAGTGACCCCCGTAATCTGTAAATTCACTATAGTGACCCCGTAGTATGTATATTCCCTAAAGTGACCCCCATTAGTCTGTATATTTCCTAAAGTAAGCCCTCTTGTCTCTATCCCCTATAGTGACCCCCCTAGTCTGTATATTTACTAAATTAAACCCCCTTGTCTGTATATCTCCTATAGTGACCCCCCTAGTCTGTATATTTCCTATAGTAACCCCCTTGTCTGTATATCCCCTATAATGATCGCCTAGTCTGTATATTTCCTATAGTAACCCACTTTGTCTGTATATTCTCTATAGCGACCCCCTATATTCCCTATAGTGACCCCTTGTCTGTACATTTCCTATAGTGACCCCCTTTGTCTGTATATTTCCTATAGTGACCCTCGTAGTCTGAATATTTCCTATAGTAACCTCCCTTGTCTGTATATCCCATATAGTGACCCCCCTAGTCTGTATATTCCCTATAGTGATCCCCCTAGTCTGTATATTTCCTACAGTAACCCCCCTTGTCTGTATATCCCTTAAAGTGACCCCACTAGTCTCTATATTTCCTATAGTAACCCCCCCTTGTCCGTATACCCCTATAATGACCCCCCCTAGTCTGTATATTTCCTATAGTAACACACCTTGTCTGTATATTCTTTATAGTGACCCCCCTAGTCTGTATACACCCTATAGTGACCCCCTTCATCTGTATATTCCCTATAGTGACCCCCTTGTCTTTCCCTTTAGTGACCCACTTGTCTGTATATTTTCTATAGTGACCCCCGTAGAATGTATATTACCTATATTGACCCCCCTTGTCTGTATATTTCCTATAGTAACCCCCCTTGTCTGTATATTTCCTATAGTGATCACCGTAGTCTGTATATTCCCTATAGTGACCCCCCTAGTCAGTATATTTCCTATAGTGAGCCCCCTTGTCTGTATATTCCCTATAGTGACCCCCTTCGTCTGTATATACCCTATAGTGACACCCTTATCTGTATATTTCCTATAGAAACCCATGTAGTCTGTGTATTCCCTATCGTGACTCCCCTTGTCTGTATATTCCCTATAGTAACCCCCTTGTCTGTATAATTCCCATAGTGACCCAATTGTTTGTATATATCCTAAAGTGGCCCCCGTTATCTGTATATTCCCTATAGTGACCCTATTGTCTGTATATACCCTATAGTGACCCCCTAGTTTGTATATTTCCTAAAGTGACCCCCTTGTCTGTATATTCTCTATAGTTACCCCCTTAGTCTGTATATTCCCTATAATGACCCCCCTTGTTTGTATATTCTCTATAGTGACCCCCCTAGTCTATATATAACCTATTGTGACCCCTTGTCTGTATATTTCCTATAGGCACCCCCTTTGTCTGTATATACCCTATAGTGACCCCCTTTGCCTGTATAGTCCCTACAGTGATCCCCCTTGTCTTTATATTCCCTATAGTGATCCCCCTTGTCTGTATAGTCCCTTTAGTGACCCCCTTGTCCGTATAGGGACCCCCTTGTCTGTATTTTCCCTATAGTGACCCTATTGTCTGTATATTTCCTATAGTGAACCCCGTAGTCTGTATATTTCCTATAGTGACTCCCCTTGTCTGCATATCCCTTATAGTGACCCACCTAGTCTGTATATTTCCTACAGTGCCCCCTTTGTCTGTATTTTCCCTATAGTTATCCCCCTTGTCTGTATATTCTCTATAGTGACTCCCTTGTCTGTATATTCTTTATAGTGACCCTATTCTCTGTATATTTCCTATAGTGACCCCCGTAATATGTTTATTCCCTATAGTGACCCCCTATTCTGTATATTTCCTATAGTAACCCCGCTTGTAGGTATATATCATATAGTTACCCCCCTAGTCTGTATATTCCCTATAGAGACTCCCCTTGTCTGTATATCCTCTATAGTGACCCCATAGTCTGTATATACCCTATAGTGACCCCGTTGTCTATATATTTCCTATATTGACCCCCTTTGTCTGTATATTCCCTATAGTAATCACCCTTGTCAGTATATTCCTTATAGTGACCCCCCTTGTCTGTATATTCCCTATAGTGATCCCCCTAGTCTGTATACTTCCTATATTAACCCCCTTGTCTGTATATTCTCTATAGTAACCCCCCTTGTCTGTATATTCCCTATAGTGACCCTCCTTGTCTGTATATTCTCTATAGTGACCATCCCCTAGTCTGTATATACCCTATAGTGACCCCGCTGTCTCTATATTTCCTATAGTGACCCCCGTTGTAGGTATATACCCTATAGTGCCCCCCTAGTCTGTATACTTCCTATTGTGACCCCCCTTGACTGTATATTCTCTATAGTGTCCCCCCCTTCTCTGTATATTCTCTATAGTGTCCCCCCTTCTCTGTATATTCTCTATAGTGCTCCCCTAGTCTGTATATAACCTATAGTGACCCCCTTGTCTGTATATTCCTTATAGTGACCCCCTTGTCTGTATATACCCCATAGTGACCCCCTAGTCTGTATATCCCCTATAGTGACCCTTCCCCCTTCTCTGTATTATGTTAACTGACCTCCTCACACATGCCCTTTGCCCTTCTTGATGTCCCTAATTGTGTGACTGAACCCCACTTCCTCCGACCCAATCTGCATGTTCCTTAATATCTGCTCCTTGTCTGCCCCCCCTTTCCCTAGTCTGTAATTACCATAATCCCCCCTCCCCCTGCTTGTCTGTCCTTTAGGGCTCCCTTTCCCCTATCCATATAGTCCATTAGTGCTCCCCCCAGTGCCAGTAGTGTACTTACCAAAGAAGAAGGCCCCCTCCTTTGTTCCTGCCATGAGTGTGAGTCTCTGACTCTCTCAGGTCCTCCTCTCTGGCCGGCAGCATGCCTGAGTCATCAGCACTTCCTGTGCACGCTGCTGCTGCTGCTGCCGGGGGTGAGTCATCATGCTGCAGCAGTGACAGCCAAGCTGCAGCAGTGACAGCCAAGCTGCAGTAGTGACAGCCAAGCATGGGTGACTCGACACCGTCTCTATCCCCAACCTAAGCCCCTGTACTGGCGCCCCCTTGTTGCAATTGCACATTCCACAGCCAATGACAGGAGGCGGGGACAGAAGTAGTAGCCTGAGATAGGACACAGAAAGAAGCCAGTTACTGTGACTGTCCTGTGTGTAAAGCTGCGTACACACACAACAATTTAGTAAATGAACGATTTTAGTAAACGATTTTCGTCAATTTTTTCAAGGGAAAAATGAACAAAAATCGTTTACTAAAATCATTCATTTACTAAATGTAATGAACGATTTTTTTGAACTACAAACGATTTTTGCATATTCCCTTACGTAAAATCGTTGGGTTGGTCAGTCTGACTGAACTACAAACATGAACGCGCATGAACGATAATCGTTCATCATTTTAAAGGGGCCTATCCATTAGCAGATCTCTCTGTAAGATGAAAGACAAAAGATTTATCCCTTGAAAATTCCTGAGGCTGCTGTGACAGATATGGGAGTGGATTTTTTTTAGTATTTCTATTCATTTTCATTAAAAATATCGTTCGTCGTTTACCGCTTAAGCTTAAGCAATAATGGACCAACATGTTGGAGAGGCGAAAGACAAAATTTGTCAGCCTCGGGAGTTTGCATTGTCATCGTTCATAGCCTATCCATTAGCAGATAAATTGAACGATAAATTGTTCATCGTTCAAATTTATCTGCTAATGGATAGGCCCCTTAACTCAGAAAGTGAACGATTTTTACAACGATTGAACAATAAACGATATTGTTAACGATAATCGTTCAAAAAAATCGTTGTGTGTGTATGCACCTTAAATGTGCATACACTCAGATGTGTCAGATGACCGATTGAACGATTTGGACAATTTGAACTATGGGCCTGATTCAGACCTGCTCGCGAGCGCTTCTCCATACTCTTCTCTTCCCATCACTCTGGTACAAGTCGATCTTTATCTCATCTGTCCATAGGATGTTGTTCCAGAACTGTAATGGCTTTTTTAGATGTTGTTTGGCAAACTCTAATCTGGTCTTCCTGTTTTTGTGGCTCACCAATGGTTTACATCTTGTGGTGAACCCTCTATATTCACTCTTGTGAAGTCTTCTCTTGATTGTTGACTTTGACACATATACACCTACCTCCTGGAGAGTGTTCTTGATTTGGCCAACTGTTGTGAAGGGGTTTTTCTTCACCAGGGAAATAATTCTTCTGTCATCCACCACAGTTGTTTTCCGTGGTCTTCCGGGTCTTTTGGTGTTGCTGAGCTCTCCAGTGCATTCTTTCTTTTTAAGAATGTTCCAAACAGTTGATTTGGCCACACCTAATGTTTTTTCTATCTCTCTGATGGGTTTGTTTTGATTTTTCAGCCTGATGGCTTGCTTCACTGATAGTGACAGCTCTTTGGATCTCATATAGTGAGAGTCGACAGCAACTGATTCCAAATGCAAATGTCACACCTAGAATCAACTCCAGACCTTTTACCTGCTTAATTGATAATGAAATAATGAGGGAATAGCCCACACCTGTCCATGAAATAGCTTTTGAGTTGATAGTCCCATTACTTTTGGCCCCTTAAAAAGTGGGAGGCACATATAGAAACCGTTGTAATTCCTACACCGTTCACCTAATTTGGATGTAATTACCCTCAAATTAAATCTGAAAGTCTGCAGTTAAAGCACATCTTGTTTGTTTCATTTCAAAGCCATTGTGGTGGCGAATAGAGGCCAAAATATGAAAATTCTGTCAATGTCCCAATATTTATGCACCTGACTGTATATAAATATATATATATATCTATATATATATCTATATATATATATATTTAAATGTTACTTTAAAATGAACATATAGACAGATAGAATGAGATAGATAAATTGTAATAAAGATAAATAAAAAAAATCTAACTAATGGAATATCTTAACATATAAAAACACAACACGTGTTTTTTTTTCAAAAGATAAAATTTATTTTAAAGGGCCCTTTGGTTCCGGCTGATGGCCTCCAAAATGTTTTGCACAGCTGTGGCTATGATTGTGAGCTCCCTCCGGAGCAGATTCCGCCATGTCTCCTCTTGTTCAACTGAAATATAAATAAAACAATAATTTAGTTTTTGATGTATTTGTTAGACAATCATAACAGTTTAAATCATCACCCACCCACCATAGCCATGAATATTTTGTGTGTATCCCTTCGCCGGCTAATAGTGCACAGTGTAGCACATTGGCTACTGTGGTTAGTGCTGCTGTCACATGGCATTAGTTACAGGTTCCTACATTTGTTATAGATTATGGCATCTGGGACATTTGGCTTCAACGCTTACACCATACAAACATATGTGTGATTTGGCTGACAGCGCCAATGGAGGGATCAGAGCAGGTATTATAGGTGATATAGTGTAAAGTATATGTACCTTCAGCACCATGTTGTTCCTCTACTGGGCCCGGCACGTCTTGGGCTGAAGCTGCCCAATTTGAGCTCCCAGAAGAGTGTTGGGGTGAGGCGGCTTCAGGGCTGGTTGGGGAGGAAGGTTGGAGTGAGGCGGCTTCAGAGGTGGTTGGAGCACAATCTCTCTGGGTGGGAAATAACAGGTGACCGGAGCCAGAATAAGTGTAGATGAAGGGGGGTCCGCAATCAACGTGTTTTGTCCCGTGGGATGCTGGGACTTTCTCAAGATTGTTTACTGTAAACTGTCTCTGTGTTGTGTCATTTATATCACTCTCATATCACTCTTGCTGTAATCCTTGCTGTAATCCTAAATCTCCATTTCCACCAGAAACATCCCCCAATGATCGGTCTCTCCTCATCTATACATCGCCAGCCAGTGGGGACTGACAAAAAATAAATGAAAGATCAGGGAGCTGATATTGAACACATCCTGCAGTCCCCACATTCTCGCTGCTCCGAAATCTTCCGTCTGGAATTGAAGATAAAGGAAATGAATGTTAAAATATAAAAAAATGTTAAAATACTATGTAAGCAAGAGTGATTTGCCATAAATATATATTTACTAACATGAACTATGTGTCTATCTATGTAACACAGGAATTAGTATGTATTATGCTCAAATCCCAATGCTGGGAGCCCAGCAGGGGTGAAAATCCCAATGCTGGGAGCCCAGCAGGGGTGAAGACCCCGACAGCGGATTTAGGTAAGAAATGCTAACCCTACCCCCCTCCCTAACCCTCCCTTAGGGGTGCCTAACCCTAACCTCCCCCCTCGTGCATAACTTTAACCACCCGTTAGGTGCCTAAACCTAAGGGGGGGTGCCTAACCCTAATCTGCCCCCAGGGGAACCTAACCCTCCCGTGGGTGCCTATCCCTAACCCTCCCTTATTGGTGCCTAACCCTAACCTCCCCCCCTCGTGCATAACCTTAACCACCCGCTAGGTGTCTAAACCAAAGGGGGGGTGCCTAACCCTAACCTCCCCCTGGGGGTGCCTAACCCTAATGCCCCCTTTCCCTAGCCTATCCCTAACCCTCCCAGGGGGTGCCTAATCCTAAATCCCCCCAAGAGCCCTGAAACCTAATCCTTCCCCCCCGCCCCCCCGCGCCCATCTTACCTTCGTTCGGGTTGCTGTGCGTCGGGCTCCCGGTGTAGGTCTAATGACAGGCGTTGGGATTTGATGCCTGTGATTATTACCCTGCCAGGATTTGACAGTCGGGAATCAGACAGTTGGCATTTCGACCGTCCGCTTCCTGACTGCATCCCATAACACGGAGCACCAGAGTAATATAACAGTGGCATAGGATACGACACACGATAATAATCTGTAAATACTACACTTAGGTCTGCTGCTTTATTACTCACTATTGTGCTTTGCAGCTGTGTTGGGCTCTGGACCATTAAGGAGCAGCAGACACAACATATTAGGACATGAAGCTCTTATATAATAGCCTGCATGGGATGGTAAATAAGGGCGGAGGTGCTGCTTTGGATCAGACTTTATGCTCTATTTATGGACAGCTGGACGGCCTTTAAAGCTGTGATGGGCAACTTGTTACAGGTCAGCAGGCGCATGTGCGGCCCTACGTGCAAAACTTACCAGCTGTAACCAGTTTCTTTCTACAGATGTGTCCTCAATACGCCATGCAGCACGATATGCCTGGCGTGAGTGAGCCGTCAGGTCCTGTGCAGCTCTGCTAGTGCCGGGAGTCTTTCTGTGCTGAGAATGCATCTAAGTCGCTATGTGATGTGACTAGGAAGCACCAGGAGACCATTCAGAGTAATAGGATATGTAACACTTGTCTATGTGTGTGCAACTGAGAATGTACATGGCACTTGGCGTGGAAAAAAGCTGCGGCCGCTGCATCGTAGCAATTCACATGCTGATTGAGAGTCTCAGTCGCACACAGATAACAAGTATCACATATCAGATTATACAGCACAGTCTTCTGTAGTGTCCTAATGGCAGCACATTGTGATGCATTTTTTGGCCCAAAAAGATGCAAAAAAGACGCTCAGCGCTGGCAGAGACTCACAGGACCAGTCACACCATGAGGGGCTCCCAGGACCAGTCACACCATGAGGGGCTCCCAGGACCAGTCACACCATGAGGGACTCACAGGACCTGTCACACCATGAGGGGCTCACAGGACCAGTCACACCATGAGGGGCTCACAGGACCAGTCACACCATGAGGGACTCACAGGACCTGTCACACCATGAGGGGCTCACAGGACCAGTCACACCATGAGGGGCTCACAGGACCAGTCACACCATGAGGGACTCACAGGACCAGTCTCACCATGTCACAGAACCAGTCTCACATGAGGGGCTCACAGGACCAGTCACACCATGAGGGGCTCACAGGACCAGTCACACCATGAGGGGCTCACAGGACCAGTCACACCATGAGGGGCTCACAGGACCAGTCACACCATGAGTGGCTCACAGGACCAGTCACACCATGAGGGGCTCACAGGACCAGTCACACCATGAGGGACTCACAGGACCTGTCACACCATGAGGGGCTCACAGGACCTGTCACACCATGAGGGGCTCATAGGACCAGTCTCACCATGAGGAACTCACAGGACCAGTCGCAGCATGAGGGGCTCACAGGACCAGTCTCACCATGAGGGACTCACAGGACCAGTCGCAGCATGAGGGGCTCACATTACCAGTCGCAGCATGAGGGGCTCACAGGACCAGTCGCAGCATGAGGGGCTCACAGGACCAGTCGCAGCATGAGGGGCTCACAGGACCGGTCGCACCATGAGGGGCTCACAGGACCAGTCGCACCATGAGGGGCTCACAGGACCAGTCGCAGCATGAGGGGCTCACATTACCAGTCGCAGCATGAGGGGCTCACAGGACCAGTCGCACCATGAGGGGCTCACAGGACCAGTCGCACCATGAGGGGCTCACATTACCAGTCGCAGTATGAGGGGCTCACAGGACCAGTCGCAGCATGAGGGGCTCACAGGACCAGTCGCAGCATGAGGGGCTCACAGGACCAGTCGCACCATGAGGGGCTGTTTGATGTGACTGCATCTGTATCTAATAATGCATTGTGCTATTGAGTATATTCTTAACGGCTCTATTTACTACAATCTGCATTTGTAATGCAGATTGTAGTGTGATATTACCAACTGAATTTGCATTGTGAATTCAGGCAATATCACAGGGATTTACTACAAATCTCTTGCAGGGACAGAGCTTGCGATACAGCTCTGTCCCTGCGAATCCCCTCTGCAGCCTTATCACAGTATTTTCGCAAAAAATACCGTGAAAAGTGCCCTGCGCATGCGCCAACCAACCGCCGCTGCTACCCCCCCATTGCCAAGCACCCGCCCCCGTCGCTAAGCCCCCCCCACCGCAATTGCGGACCCCCGTGAACCCCCCTCCCCGTGACCGCTCCCTCTCCCTTAATCTGTTTAGACCACACAGCTGATCACTGGGGCTGGCTCCGGGCTCTGCTCTGCACGTTAGAGCGGAGCAGAAGTCCGGTAACCGGGGGAGACCCTGGATAATGCCACCTCCAGGTGGCGTTATTATTACAGGGCTTTCTCCGGTATTGGTTCACATTTTATTTTTAGTAACTTTGGCCAGATCACATTTCCCATTACAATTATGGGAAATGCGATCTGATTACTAGAAATAAGTGATAATTAGGGCTTGGAGTAGAATTTTATGAATTCTACTCCAATTGCCCTGTAGTAACTTTAGGTGAAACTAAAATAACTTTATTTTAGTAAAAAATAAACTAAAATACTTAAATAACTTAAATAAATTAAAATAACTTTATTTTAGTAAAAATAATGTTAATAAATAGAGCCCTATTTCTCTTACCTCCGATCTCCTCATCAGGGTCAGTACTTTTTGCAAGTGGCTCACTTTCATCTGCCAAGTGGATAAATAAAGCAGGATCCATGAGTGGCTCAGTAACACTTACATACGGAATGTAATACTAGTTTATTATTTTTCTTGCAGTAACATAATATATTGTTGTGAGCTCTAATAACATGTTACACAGAACAATACATTGTGCCTCATATCACATTTATGGACAATTTACCTACAACCGGCTTCACACTTACCAAATGTTTATCTATTAATGATATGCTGGTCCTGATTCTGCGTCACACCCAAATATTCCCAAACAACCCGTATGGCCCACAGTGAGTTATGCAGAGTGGCAGTGCCAGCATAGACGTATAGTGTATAACATGTATTGGGCATTCTTGGCAGGGATGTAACTAGGGGGTGTGCAAGAGGTGCCGCCAAACAAAGCACCGGGCTCTGTGGGTGGCAAAGTTGCTGCCCCACGGTTCCTGCATCTGCCTGGACATCATGCGCTGAAGGGGAATGGCTGGCACATTGTGCCAACGAGCCCTGTTACTGTGCTGGTTCTTCAGTAGAACTGGGAGGTGGCTATACAGATGCACAGAGAGTGCATTGTGAATACGCCCGTACAGAGGAGCCACTCACAAAGTAAGTGACAGGTAGTCAGGGTCTGGGGAAGGTAATGGGGGAGGGGTGGTTAGAAAGATGCAGGCGTGGCAGACCATATAAATGCCCTTTTATAGGCATGCATAAATGAGCTATTGCAGTCTTCTTCTCAGCATTAGAGATCTCTGCGTCTCAGGGGAGCTGCAGTGTTTGTGGCTGGTCAATGGTGCCAGATTATACACAAAACCTGGATGGGGGGAGGTAGATAAGAATAAACCCCCCTCCTACAATGTGTGCCTGAGACAGGGTTACTGTATAACAGGTACCAGCAGAGGCACTTTGGGAATATAATATCCCTGTCCCTGCACAGAGGTATAAATCATGGTATTATAGGCATCTGAGCGATGACAGGGGGTAACACAGTAAGCTGTGCGTCTTTATGGCCAGATACACTAGTGTCTGTGAGTTACCAGGTAACCAGACCACACAGCAGGAAAATTACACTACATCATCTACAAAGCATGAGACTATCAGCAGCTAATTAGCAGAGGCTTCTCCATGCACCAGAAGGTAGGTGGGCACCGTACACTGAGCAGGCCATATAGGTGCACCAGAGACAAAGTGGCTTTTTTTTGGAACCCTAGTGTGTGTGGTGCATGAGGTCTGGTGGAGGTATTCATTTTGTGGGCTGGGCTAATATTCATTACAGCGTAGCCTATCAAGTCACAGGGCACAAGGAACTCATTATGTAAAGTTTATATCTCCATGGACAATGAAAGTCATCAACAATTTGGTAGAGAACCCGTCTGCTGACAAAGTACCATAAAACAAGTGTTTGACTTACAACGAGCTCTAACTAACATCTTGTACCCAATACACCCAGAGATGGACTGAGCTGTACATCGGACCACTAAGGCCTTGGACTCAATGATGGAACCTTCTGGTCATTTTAATATTCAGTTTAAATAAAGAACAACTCATCAGCTAGTTCTGAAACCTCCAAGTATGAGGATCATTGCTCCCTATGGCGTGACAGAAATACTGGTGGCCAGTACACACAAGCTTCAGTGTAAGATGCACAAGAGTCTACAATGTACCTGCAGAATTGCAGCCTCCCTGTGGAGATCCTCGTTCTCCGCCTGCAGCCTCAGCAGATCTTTCTAAAAAGAAAATGTTAGGTGAAGAGCGGTTACGTTACTGAGCAGAACAACACGAAACACTTGGTCAAGGAAACATTTCTACAGTTAGACGCTCGGTGCCACAATGCAGCAACGCAGTTCAGCCAATGACACCAGATGTCTCTTCTCACACAAGGCAACAGAGGTGAGAATCCCCACATGAATGACAGGTTCTAATAGAAATATATATATATATATATATATATTAGGGGTGAGCGGGTTCGGATTTCTGAAATCCGAACCCCCCCGAGCCCCCCCGATCCGAGTCCGATCCGAATCAGGCTCGACTTTTCCCGCCTGACTCGGATCTGAAATCGAGACAAAACGTCATCATCCCGCCTTCCGAGTCTCGCGGGTTTTGGATCCTATATAAGGTACCCACGTCGGCGCCATTTTCTCACTCGGCTGTGGACAGTGAAGAGGGAGGGTGGGAGTTAGGGCTGTGTAGTGTAGTGTAGTGTAGTGCTGCTGTTGTCCACTACTTCAAAGTCCATAGGGGCTGGCTGTGTTGTGCTGTGCTGCTGTTGTTAATAGGGGCTGTGTCCACTACTTCAAAGTCCATAGGGGCTGGCTGGACTGTGTTGTGCAGTCAGTTCTCCATAGGGGCTGTGTCCACTCCAAAGTCCTGTGCAGTGTCCCAGTCCTAAAGGAGTGCTGCAGTGTTGTCCAGGGGGTGCTCTGTCCATCAGGGGTGCTCCCCCCAAGTGCTAAAAAAATAATATATTTTCTGTGTTTGTGAATTGTGTGCGCAGTAGCCGCACGTGCATCAACAAAGTAGTGCCAAGCGTGCGCCTGTGTCATAAGTAAAGGGCCGGCTGGCTTGACCGTTAAGGGTGCTGTAACCCCCGAAAGTACACTCCAGTCCAAACCAAAAAAAAAATTATTTTCTGTGTTTGTGAATTGTGTGCGCAGTAGCCGCACGTGCATCAACAAAGTAGTGCCAAGCGTGCGCCTGTGTCATAAGTAAAGGGCCGGCTGGCTTGACCGTTAAGGGTGCTGTAACCCCCGAAAGTACACTCCAGTCCAAACCAAAAAAAAAATTATTTTCTGTGTTTGTGAATTGTGTGCGCAGTAGCCGCACGTGCATCAACAAAGTAGTGCCAAGCGTGCGCCTGTGTCATAAGTAAAGGGCCGGCTGGCTTGACCGTTAAGGGTGCTGTAACCCCCGAAAGTACACTCCAGTCCAAACCCAAAAAAAAATTATTTTCTGTGTTTGTGAATTGTGTGCGCAGTAGCCGCACGTGCATCAACAAAGTAGTGCCAAGCGTGCGCCTGTGTCATAAGTAAAGGGCCGGCTGGCTTGACCGTTAAGGGTGCTGTAACCCCCGAAAGTACACTCCAGTCCAAACCAAAAAAAAAATTATTTTCTGTGTTTGTGAATTGTGTGCGCAGTAGCCGCACGTGCATCAACAAAGTAGTGCCAAGCGTGCGCCTGTGTCATAAGTAAAGGGCCGGCTGGCTTGACCGTTAAGGGTGCTGTAACCCCCGAAAGTACACTCCAGTCCAAACCAAAAAAAAAATTATTTTCTGTGTTTGTGAATTGTGTGCGCAGTAGCCGCACGTGCATCAACAAAGTAGTGCCAAGCGTGCGCCTGTGTCATAAGTAAAGGGCCGGCTGGCTTGACCGTTAAGGGTGCTGTAACCCCCGAAAGTACACTCCAGTCCAAACCAAAAAAAAAATTATTTTCTGTGTTTGTGAATTGTGTGCGCAGTAGCCGCACGTGCATCAACAAAGTAGTGCCAAGCGTGCGCCTGTGTCATAAGTAAAGGGCCGGCTGGCTTGACCGTTAAGGGTGCTGTAACCCCCGAAAGTACACTCCAGTCCAAACCAAAAAAAAAATTATTTTCTGTGTTTGTGAATTGTGTGCGCAGTAGCCGCACGTGCATCAACAAAGTAGTGCCAAGCGTGCGCCTGTGTCATAAGTAAAGGGCCGGCTGGCTTGACCGTTAAGGGTGCTGTAACCCCCGAAAGTACACTCCAGTCCAAACCAAAAAAAAAATTATTTTCTGTGTTTGTGAATTGTGTGCGCAGTAGCCGCACGTGCATCAACAAAGTAGTGCCAAGCGTGCGCCTGTGTCATAAGTAAAGGGCCGGCTGGCTTGACCGTTAAGGGTGCTGTAACCCCCGAAAGTACACTCCAGTCCAAACCAAAAAAAAAATTATTTTCTGTGTTTGTGAATTGTGTGCGCAGTAGCCGCACGTGCATCAACAAAGTAGTGCCAAGCGTGCGCCTGTGTCATAAGTAAAGGGCCGGCTGGCTTGACCGTTAAGGGTGCTGTAACCCCCGAAAGTACACTCCAGTCCAAACCAAAAAAAAAATTATTTTCTGTGTTTGTGAATTGTGTGCGCAGTAGCCGCACGTGCATCAACAAAGTAGTGCCAAGCGTGCGCCTGTGTCATAAGTAAAGGGCCGGCTGGCTTGACCGTTAAGGGTGCTGTAACCCCCGAAAGTACACTCCAGTCCAAACAAAAAAAAAAAATATTTTCTGTGTTTGTGAATTGTGTGCGCAGTAGCCGCACGTGCATCAACAAAGTAGTGCCAAGCGTGCGCCTGTGTCATAAGTAAAGGGCCGGCTGGCTTGACCGTTAAGGGTGCTGTAACCCCCGAAAGTACACTCCAGTCCAAACCAAAAAAAAAATTATTTTCTGTGTTTGTGAATTGTGTGCACTGTGGCTGCACGTGCATCAACAAAGGAGCAGCGCCAAGCGTGCGCCTGTGTCCCATAAGTAAAGAGCCGGCTGGCTCATTTCTTAAAGGGTGGTGTAACCCACAAAGTGCACTACTCTCCAGCAAAAATAAAATAATATTTTCTGTGTTTGTGTGCGCTTTAGCCGCACGTATATATATCAATATAACATAAATGGAGGAACAAACTTTCTCCGATAAAAATAAAATAGGGAAAGATCAAGAACCACTTCCTCCTAGTGCTGTTGCTGCTGCTGGGAGTTGTTCATCATCCCAGAGAGGAAGTAGGAACATCACTACTTTTACTAAACAATTGACCCTCCAACAGTCCCTAGCGATGAGGATGAAGTACGACAGCAGTCATCCTGAAGCAAAACGTATAACTGAGGCCTTGACTGCTATGTTGGTGTTAGACGTGCGTCCGGTATCCGACATTAGTGCAGTGGGATTTAGACAATTGATGGAGGTAGTGTGTCCTCAGTTCCAAATCCCGTCTAGATTCCACCTGCATCATCAAAGCAGCAGCGACAAGCGTGCGTCTGTCTGTTAAAGGGTGGTGACACCCTCAAAGTGTGCTACACAAACAATTAAAATATTGTTCTTTTTTTTTCTGTCTTTGTGAATTGTGTGGGCTGTAGCCGCACCTGCATCCTTAAAGCAGCAGCGACAAGCGTGCGTCTGTCTGTTAAAGGGTGGTGACACCCTCAAAGTGTGCTACACAAACAATTAAAATATTGTTCTTTTTTTTTTGGTCTTTGTGAAATGTGTGGGCTGTAGCCGCACCTGCATCCTTAAAGCAGCAGCGACAAGCGTGCGTCTGTCTGTTAAAGGGTGGTGACACCCTCAAAGTGTGCTACACAAACAATTAAAATATTGTTCTTTTTTTTTCTGTCTATGTGAATTGTGTGGGCTGTAGCCGCACCTGCATCCTTAAAGCAGCAGCGACAAGCGTGCGTCTGTCTGTTAAAGGGTGGTGACACCTCAAAGTGTTCTACACAAACAATTAAAATATTGTTCTTTTTTTTTTGGTCTTTGTGAAATGTGTGGGCTGTAGCCGCACCTGCATCCTTAAAGCAGCAGCGACAAGCGTGCGTCTGTCTGTTAAAGGGTGGTGACACCTCAAAGTGTTCTACACAAACAATTAAAATATTCTTCTTCTTTTTTCTGTCTTTGTGAATTGTGTGGGCTGTAGCCGCACTTGCATCCTCAAAGCAGCAGCGACAAGCGTGCGTCTGTCTGTTAAAGGGTGGTGTAACCCTCAAAGTGTGCTCCACAAACAATAAAAATATTCTTTTTTTTTTCTGTCTTTGTGAATTGTGTGGACTGTAGCCGCACTTGAATCCTCAAAGCAGCAGCGACAAGCGTGCGTCTGTCTGTTAAAGGATTACATCGGTGACAGCATCCAAGTAGGCATGTCAGACAGTCCGTACCTGTACTGGCAGGAAAAAGAAGCAATTTGGAGGTCCCTGTACAAACTGGCTCTATTTTACCTGAGTTGCCCCCCCTCCAGTGTGTACTCCGAAAGAGTGTTTAGTGCAGCCGGGAACCTTGTCAGCGAAAGGCGTAGGAGGTTGCTTCCACAAAATGTGGAGAAGATGATGTTCATAAAATGAATTATCAACTCTTCCAGGGAGACCAGCCTCCAGAACGTACAGAGGGACCTGTGGTTCCAGCAGGGACGAATTAATACTCTGTGAGGATGAGGATGTACACACTGAAGAGGGTGAGGAATCGGTGGATGAGGAGGATGAGGATGACATCTTGCCTCCGTAGAGCCAGTTTGTGCAGGGACAGATAAATTGCCAGCTTGTTTTGTGGGGGCCCAAACGAACCAATCATTTCAGCCACAGTTGTGTGGCAGACCCTGGCGCTGAAATGATTGGTTTGTTAAAGTGTGCATGTCCTGTTTATACAACATAAGGGTGGGTGGGAGGGCCCAAGGACAATTCCATCTTGCACCTCTTTTTTTTCTTTGCATTATGTACAGTTTGGGGCCTAGTTTTTCAATGCCATCCTGTCTGCCACTGCAGTTTCACGCCTAGATGGGTCACGTGTTTGTGCCGCCCACTTGTGTCGCTTAGCATAGTCATCCAGCTACCTCGGTGCAACCTTTTGGACATAAAAACACTATTGTGAGGTGTGAGGTATTCAGAATAGACTGGAAATGAGTGGAAATTAAGGTTATTGAGGTTAATAATAGCATAGGAGCAGAAAAACCTACAAATTCTGTGATTTTAGCTGTTTTTATGCTTTTTTTCAAAAAAATACAGATCCAAAACACAAAACCCAGAACCCAAAACACGCAAGGGTGGTTTTGGCAAAACCAATCCAGATCCAAAACACGAAGAAAGATCCAGATCCAAAACCAAAACACAAAACACGAAAAGTGGCCGGTGCACACCCCTAATATATATATATATATATATTACAATCAACACTAGTTCCACCAGTACAATAAGGTAATACAACCACCTAACGGGACATTTTCTGCAATGTCTGACGTAGTCCTGTGATTACCGCACTCTGACATCATAGTGTTTGTATGACAGAGGCCTGGCAGGCGCAGCGACAGCATGGCCAGAATAAGCCAGAAAGCGGGTGATCGCTGGACCCCAGATAGGTGATATTCTGTGTAACTCCTGAGCACTCAGTATTAGTGGAATTAGCCTGTAAATCATACCTGCATACTTACTAATCTGCTCTCTAGGAGAAGCCCAGAGAGGAGATACAGGTGGCTGGCGATGGGGTGGGGGCTGACTATTTGCCTCATTAGGCCCCACATCACCAAATTACTAGATTACATCTCTAGTCCCTGCCCCATCTTCACACACCATGATTCCAGGTATTATTCTCCCCATCCTGTCCTCTTCTCTAGTACCCGCTCTTACGGGAGCCAGTGGGACTACCGGAAAAATTGTGAGCCTCCCGCAGGTCCTGGGAGAGTAGGTAAGTATGGTCTAACTGATGCTACACATTAGTCCTCATCAGGGCTCTCACACCTATGACCAGCTCTGCACATATAACTAGGAGATTTATAGTCTCATTATAGATGTACACCAGGATAGCAGGCTACATATGTGTGGCTTTTTATTTCTTACATGTATAAATGTATTGTGTAACATCTCAGTCACTTTGTATGTATAATTGCATTATGCTTTGCTGCGTTAGACAGTGATGTGTACTGAGAATGTACAATGAATGTGTGAGTAGATATATGTGTGTTATCTGTACCAATGAGGTCATGTCAGCACAACACTTTGGATCCCTCCCCGCAGGATCATTTCTAGAGAGGAGGGGGCCCTTGTGCAGTCTCCGACACGGGCCCTCTCCTCTCCGACCGGCTGCGCACTGAGCTGTGCACGGCCAGCACTTAACTTATGGACTCTGAGCACTAGAGTGCACCCAAGGTCTATAGTGTATGCACAGGTCACCGGGAAAATGGCCGCGGCGGCCATTTTCCCTGTACTGCGCATGTGCAAACGATGGGAAAATGGCCGCCGCAGCCATTTTCCAGTTGTTTTACATCGACGCACACCCGCGCAGATGTGGGACTCTCTATACTGTGCCCTCTTAAGTTATATGTACATATACTGTGCCCTACTAATTTATATGTACATATACTGTGCCCTCCTAATTTATATGTAGAATTACTGTGCCCTCCTAATTTATATGTACATATACTGTGCCCTTCTATATATATACTGTGCCACATTGGGAGTGACAGGTAAGTAGGAGATATCTGTGATACTAATGTATGGGGACAGCGGACCACATGGAGTGAAAGGTAAGTAGGAGATATCTGTGATACTAGTGTATGGGGACAGCGGACCACAAGGAGTGAAAGGTAAGTAGGAGATATCTGTGATACTAGTGTATGGGGACAGCCGGCCACATGGAGTGAAAGGTAAGTAGGAAATATCTGTGATACTAGTGTATGGGGACAGCAGACCACATGGAGTGAAAGGTAAGTAGGAGATATCTGTGATACTAGTGTATGGGGACAGCGGACCACATGGAGTGAAAGGTAAGTAGGAGATATCTGTGATACTAGTGTATGGGGACAGCGGACCACATGGAGTGAAAGGTAAGTAGGAGATATGTGTGATACTAGTGTTTGGGGACAGCAGACCACATGGAGTGAAAGGTAAGTAGGAGATATCTGTGATACTAGTGTATGGGGACAGCAGGCCACATGGAGTGAAAGGTAAGTAGGAGATATCTGTGATACTAGTGTATGGGGACAGCAGGCCACATGGAGTGAAAGGTAAGTAGGAGATATCTGTGATACTAGTGTATGGGGACAGCGGACCACATGGAGTGAAAGGTATGTAGGAGTTTTATGTGATATCTCCTGCGTTACCTTTATGATGAATGGCTCCAAAACATAATTTTTCTACCAAAGCAGGTGGGAATGTTCATTGTCACCAGCTTTGTAGAAATGAAGTGATAATGAATAGCCCCATAGTCACACACACATGTACAAATGTCCCAGTCCCCAGTGGTCTGTGTGTGCCAGCAATGCAGCTTTCTCACTACCATTTGTTTTATTTATGTGACTAAGATGAACAATGTGACAGAAAAAGATGCTCCGCGTTTCCGAGTCACCCTGGACCTGGATCGCCGAGAGGAGCTATTTGGTGCGATTGAAGCAACGGTATAAAAGGACACAGCTGTAATTAATAATGGTGATGAGAAATGAAAGTAATCAAAATGACATCTAATAAGAAATCAATTTACCTGAATCAGTAAGATTGTCCTTTGATTCGCTAACATGGTCAGCAGACCTGACATGATGCAGAATAGAAGGCCTAAACATAAGAGACATAAGAAGATGTGTAAGTGTACAGAGAGTAAGTGATGGGCATTGGGGAGTGTGAGTGGGATGTAGTTATGAGACTGGAGGCCGCGATGCCGCCGGTCTCAATAACGGCAAGGAAATCCCGACAAGGGACTTAAGATAGGCATCTAAATATCGACGCCTATCTTAATCCCGATGCCGGAATGCCGAAGGACACCAGCCCGAATTAGGTAAGACCGGGGTGCCCTTAGCGTTAGCCGCGGGGGGAGGGTTAGGTTTAGGGGGTGTAGTGGGGTTAGGGTTAGTATTCAGTCGCCGGGACGTCATACCCATTCCGTGTGAGTGATATAAGGGCTGTGTATTGGGGGCAGTGAGTATGTACACACACAAGGACTTACCACAGACAACTGCCACTATGAACAGGAGGGCCATATTCCTGAAAGACAGAGAGGGAATTATCAATATATAAATTTACCGGCACATTCATTGCTTTTCCGGTGTGACAATAACAATGATATAAGTCATATGAAGCGACAAGTAAACCTGAGTGTCTCTATGCCTCCATTACTGAGGTACAGCTACTGCCTGACCTGTACACGCCTCCCTCTGCTCCATCATGTCATGCTGTGATCTCTCTCTCTCATTACAGGATTGTATATTCATTTGTATATTGTCTTACATGCAGACAGGGGGTCTATGATATTTGGGATAAACACTCACCTCCTTATAGTCCATAGTATTCTAGACCCTGCACCTGATAGGAGGGAAAAGCACACATTGTAAGCTACATCACACTCAGTGACTATAGTACAGTATATATATATATATGTGTGTGTGTGTACACTGAGCTATCACCCTCCTTGTTCATAAATAACATCTAGATGATAACATAAGATATTACCAGAAACAGGTGATATTTATCATGCTAGGTTGGCCTTTAGAGATATATAAATTGCTATCCTGATGTGTCCCATTGCAGACCAATAATTGGGCTCACACTACACACGTTCCCTGCCACTCACTCTATGCAAGGTGCCGACACCGGGTCTAGAGAAGGAGCCGCAGACCATCGCACTTCCTCCTCCATGTTTAAAAGTTGGTGCTACAGGGAATTATTCACTAAGCAGTGTCTAGTAAAAGCCAGCGTGTTTAAGCACAAAGGAAGGGCAATGCTTTTATTACAGTAGCAAAACATAGTGGGTTTTGCTATTATACATCCCCCCACCCCCCTTATTTTTCACAATCGGCCTAGGCTTACAGGGATGGTTATTAATTGCTGGCGACCCAACACTGATGGGTTTTTATTGCTTCAGGCGGGTCATTAATTTGGGCAGGTTTGGAGGTGGTTTCTAGAACTGTTGCTTAGTAAATCTGGGGTATCTATCAATAAACCGATAATCAATTGTATGTTAAACTCTGACTTCTCTGCGGTTTCCATCTGTGTGGGGTATAGAACATCTATGGAGTGCAAAACCATCAGAAACCCCCCACAAAATTAGATATCACTGCTTAGTAAATATATCCTAGTCGCCGCGGTGGATGGTTAACACTGGAGCAATTCATCATTGCTCCGGTGCAGGGACAGCTGCTCTAAAATGCAATCATGGCTGACACCACACGTGCATCTCTCCCATACTTGCCTACTTTTGAAAACGCTTATCAGGGAGATTGTGAAAGCAACAGATATGAGCGCGGCGGTAAAGTGGGCGTGTACTGCTACATCTGAGGGGCGTGTCATAAACCTGACTTACATCCAAATGTAAATGAACCCCCAAAGTAGTCAGTAAGATCTATGTGTTGATGAAAACACACTGATACTTGTCAGAAAATGCATGTAGCCATAGGGATAATTGTGTCTTATAACCAATGCAGGGAAATGATACTAATGATGAATGTAATATAACAGCTACATATGTAATGGGGGTAGGGTGCAATCAGGGAGATTGCTGGACTCTTCAGGGAAACAGTGAGATTGCTGGTATGTTAGGGAGTCTCCCTGACAATGAGGGAGAATGGGTAAGTATGCTCCCTCCATATCATACGTCTGGTATCTAGTGCTCCCCAAAGACCAAAAAAGGTGAGATGAATACTTACAGGCAGGTGCCTCAATTTGCTGCTTTGCCAGCTGGGGTTTACGTGGGCTCTAAGAGAGATAGAGAGAGAATAAAGTACTTACAGCATTGATTATATGAGTCATTACACTGGGGCTATATTACATTGTTAGGTGTAAGCAGTGTGATACAGAATGACATTTACTCATCGGTGCCCCATGTTACAGGCAAACGGGTACACTTAGTCTAACAAGGGTGTTCCACATGAGGCCCTCCAGCTATTATGGAACACAGAACTGTGACAGGGCTGGGAAGTGTAGTTCCACAACAGCTGGAGGGCCGTATGTGATATACTCCTGGACTAAAACAATCATTTATCCAGCTACTAGGAGAGGGTAATACAACCAATGCACATTGCTGCCCACCACACAACCATGGCAGCAGATGCTCTGAGTAACCCAGCTGTGTTATATGCCCCAGGTGCTAGGAGAGGGTAATACAGCCAATATACAGGACAGTGGGAGACAGAAATATACATCACCGTCATGTGACTAAGGGTCACAGAATCTGCCCTCTGTCTCTGTCACCCATCAGCTCATATGTAACGCCTACGATTTACCACCACTGGGAACCAGCAATAATAATAATAATTATAAGTAATACATAACCCGTTATCTTAGTGAGACTTGGGCACAGACACCTCCCAACATTTACACCTACTAAATTGGGACAAAACACCACTCTCTATGCCCAGAAATGCCCCCTTTCAGCTGAGTTCCGCCCCTTCTGAGATCCATGAAAAATCCTAAATGTGCAAGTAACAAATAACAATAACAGCGCACTTACCTTTCTCCTGGTGCCTGGCCGGGGCATGGCTGCACCCTAACGCCTCCTCTCTACTCCCTACTCTCTATTCCCTACTCCCCTACTACTAATACTAAACTAATGATAATATAAAAAATAATAAAAAGAAAACTGACTTAAACTAACACTAAACTATATAAAATACTAATATACTAAACTAAAGATAATAAGAAAAATTATAAAAAGAACTGCCTAAAACTAACACTAAATAAACTACTATATACACTAAAATACTTATATACTAACTAGATATAACACTAAAACTATACTAAGAAAAGAAATGCCTAAAACTAACACTAAGAAAATAATAATAAAATAACTCAAAAATATCACTAAGAATACACTAAACCACCAGCTCCAGACAACGCTTGCTGCACTAGGGGGTACCACGCAACAGGATAACCTCTAGTGTGCTGTCCTGGCTTACCACTTATTGTGTAACAATGGGCCACTGTGATGTCATCACAAAGACATTAGCAGCAGCCATACAGGCAGATATTTGTATGAAATAAAGTATCTGACTGTGATTAGAGGTGAACAGGGGCAGGATAGCATATCGCCCATCTGCCCCAAATTACAAAGCCCAAAGGGCACATTATTTCACCCAAATTGGGCAGTTTTGCAGACTAGAGAGGGCTTATTTTCTTCTAATGTCACATGTCTGAATGTTGTACAGTGGATCAGGCATTGCCAAGCAACATTGTACAGTTATGGTAGGGGCCTGGCGATGCTGCTCCAGCCTCTTAGGACACACACTGTGCCTCAGAGGGCCAATTCGGGTGCCTCTTCTGATCATGTGCAGCCCTGTACTGGCAGGGGCACATCTAGGCTTTCTGTCACCTGTGGAAAGACTCAGCCCATCCCCGCACAGAAACATAAATGTCTACAAGAGAGGTGATAGCTGTCATACAGAGCAGTAACACAGAGACAGAGTAATAACAGGGCAGCTGGGGCAGTTGCTCAGGGGCCCCAACACACGGGAGACCAACATACATAGCTACATCACCCGTGTGTTGAACCTCCCAACATGACCCTCTCCAGGAGGGACACAATGCTCTGGTCCTGGACTTCCCTGTTCTGTACTGCAGCGGGGCTGCAGTACAGTACAAAATTCAAATAGGGGAGTCACACCAACTGCCAGTGAGTCCCAGCCAGTTATGTTTGGCAGTGTGTGAAATGACAGTTGGTGTGGCTCCCCTATTTGAATTTTGAACTGTGCTGCAGCCCCACCTCTTACCAGGGAAGTCCAGGACCAGAGCATTGTGTCCCTCCTGGAGAGGATCATGTTGGGAGATATGCAAGTGCCTAACCCTAACCCCCCTCTAAGTGCCTAAACCTAACCCCCCCTTCCCCGCTGCCTAAACCTAAGTCTCCTGGGGGGGGCCTAACCCTAACCTCCACCTAGGGGTGCCTAACCCTGACCCCCTTCCCCTAGCCTAACCCTCCCAGGGGGGCTGCCTAGCCCTAAGTCCCCGCCGGGAGCCCCATACCTAACCCTCCACCCCTGCGGCTATCCGCGCCTGGTGCCCGGCTTCTCTTTAATCAGGATGCCGGGCTCCCAGCGTAGGTAAAATGACAGGCATCGGGATTTCGACACCTGTCATTAGACCCTTGCCGGGATTAGACAGTTGGGATGCCGTTGGTTGGGATTTAGACTGTCGGCATCCCGACTGCATCCCGTGTGGGGGGCATATGTGGCATACTGTATATAAACTGGGGATTCTATGTGGGATAATGGAAACTGGGGGACTACATTGTGTATAACACATTTGTGGTACTGGGAGTAGTTACATATAATAACATCGCCAGTATATCTTACTGACAATTTTATCTGTAGGTGCCCACAGACATTAATCTGGCCCTGTAATTACCAGCAATGCATCACTGCTGTAACTACAAGAGCAGATAAGCCCACATATGGGCAGTGACATACACCACTCCTATGTGCCATGTACCTAATATAACATAAATAACCCGCTCAGTATGCCAGTTGTGTGTAACACTTTCCACACAGACTGTTCTATACTGCTAATCACCCCCATTCTGGAATACAGAAAGAGCGTAAGGGGGTTGTGCACAAGTCTGAGCCTGAGTGATTGGCTTGGAGTCTACTTTACAGATAAGTGACGTCAATAAATGACCAAGCGTAACTGGCCTGGTATGCTTTGCTCTTATCAGTGACCCTTCAGTCCAATGCATTTTACATGGGACCGGCCCTGGGGGGGCAAATGCCACCCGTGCCTGGTGGAAAACATTTTGCTGATGTTTGGAGACCCCATTATGAAATATAATGATACAACAGGACAATATAGCAAGACACTATACAAGGCTCATTGTGACCAGAGGTGGAGTGAAGAGCTATAGCACCTGGAGCAAGTACATGTTACAGTGTCCTGTCCCCCATACTATGTGGGGATGGGGCCAGGCCAGCATATGGAGGCAAGTTCCAATAGTAAATAAAAAAAACAATATCAAGTGTGGAACTGGGGCATGAAGGACCCACTGGGAAACTGCATTGGTAGAGGCCCATGAGGGCCGATGGGACGTGGGTACATGCACACATCACATACTGTATGAGTAACGCCCGTCTCTTAAGGTGCATTCAGGTACCATTAATGCTGACATTGCCCGTGTAACCTATGGCTCTCCAGTTATTTTAGAAGTACAAGTTCCAGCTTCGCCTCTGACAGGACATGCTGTGCTTTGTAGTTCCACAACACTGATTAGCTAGATACATTGAAAGAACTAGTGTCATCGGCTGAAATCCACCTACCTTGCAGCGTGCATTCTGGCTGGTCTCCCCCTCTGTAACATCCCTGGGGCAGTGCAGGAGAGCGGAGCTCATCCACATGGGAAGCTGCCATCGCTATAGAAAGGACATAGGCTATGTAACCACAAGTCTGATATTTTGTGGTCTCTCACTATAATAAATAAGACACATTGCATAGATATATATACATATATATTATGTATTTATCATCTTTATAGCACTCATTTTGTTACAATGAGGTTTATTTACTACGCGCCAGGTTCTAAGTCCTGTCACTTTCGATTGTGTTTATGCCCAATGTGTATAAGGGCAATGCTGTTACTGGCTGTGTGTTACTAGTAATATCATCGCCCTCTCACAGTTCAGGCATAAACATGATGGATAGCGCCGGGTTTTAGAACCTGGTGCTTAGTAAATAAACCCCCATATGTGTAATCTGTCATCATCAAGAGATTAATATATAATAAATAAATAATAAATAAATATAAGGAGTTTGATGAATTTTACATCTGATAAAAGTAACAGATCCAATTCAAAGGTTTTGGAACCTATTCATTGTGAACAGCCCCTTTGTGGCGATAAATCACTTATCTCAATGTACAACAAATATTTATCACTAATACTGGCACAAAGTGGTTAGGTGTAACACAGCTTTGCCAGGCCAAGTTGTGAGCCGGCTTGCCACATTACAGCTGTCATTTCCATTGTGGTACGGAAGTGAGGAGGGGGAAATGGGAAAGGGGTCTGGGAAAGATTTATGCACAAGATGTTAGAGTTTTCTAAAGTTTGTAGTAAAATCCAGAGCCGTAACTAGACTTTTTGGTGCCCTGTGCTAGAAAGAGCATTGGCGCCCCCCTCATTTTTAAAAGAGACATAATGCACCAAAAAAAGGGCCATGGCTTCATGGAGAAGGGACAGGGAAGAGATAGGAGAGGCCAGGAGCTGCTGGGGATGAAATAAGAGGAAACTACAAGAAAGAATGATAATAAACAGAAATTTTACAGACCCAAACAGCACCCCCTGACCTGCGGTGCCCTGTGCGATGGCACCGGCCGCATTACCCTAGCTACGGCCCTGGTAAAATATACAACAGTGGTCGAATTGGGAATTTTCTAGTGGGGGGTATGGAGGAACTGTGTGTGTGCATCGTAGGTGTCCAGAAAATTGGCATGGTCACATGACACAAGGGGGCGTGGTGTCACATCACAAGGGGCGTGGCCATTCAAAATAATCAGCATCCATCTCTCACCCTTTGCACCTCTCACTCTCTCCTTCCATCTCTCACCCTTTGCACCTCCTTCCTTTTCTGGCCTCTGCACCTCTCACTCCCTCCCCTCTCTTTGTAACATCCTGCATCCCTCACTCCCTACTTCCTTTTCTCACCCCCTGTACCTCTTACTCCCTCCCTCACTCCCTGCACCTCACTCCCTATAGATTGTCACTGATTACTATAGACACAGGCACACAGAGGTAATGAGGCACATGGGGAGGTGGAGCATACTTACCTACTTTTGAAAAGCATTTCAGGGAGATTGTGAAAGCAGCACCTATGTGGGCGTGTTACAGTGGGCGTGTACTGATAAATCTGAGAGGCGTGTCCTAAACCTGACTTACATCCACATGTAAACCAGCCCAAAAGCAGTTAGTAAGTTCTGTTTGTTGATGAAAACACACAAATACTTTTCAGAAATTCATAGGGATCATTGTGCCTTATAATAACCAATGCAAGGAAATCACACTAATGATCCCATTTGAATATATATATCTCTGTTTTTTAATATAACAGCTTCATAATGGGGGTAAGGATGAAATGAGGGAGATTGCTAGACTCTTCAGGGAGACAGGGAGATTGCTACTATTTCAGGGAGTCTCCCTGACAATGAGGGAGAGTTGGCAAGTATGAGGTGGAGGTACACAGACTTGGTAAGGGACACTCAGGGAGACAATCTTACAGACATTGGGGCCTATTCATCAACACTAAAATAACGTTTTAAAGGACATTTTCCTTAAATAACGTTATTTTAGTATTCATGTAGAGACTTAACACAGGAGATATTACTGATATCTCCTGGTTAAGTCCCCCTGCATTCATTTCCACACTCCCCATACATTAGTACATTAGTTTGGGGATATGGAAATTATGGTATTCATCACATTCCGAAAATTATGTATTTTCGGAATTTGATGGAGGTACTATCCGCCACTGTGAGGTGGTGAATAGCAGGTCAGACTTACCTGCTACCAGCTGGACAGGTCCTCCGCAGCTCCCTCCAGCGCTCTGGCTCTGGTGGTTGATCGGACAACTGTGTTCTCCCAGCAGTACACAATAAAGTTTAAGAAAAATAAAATGTTTTCTTTTTTTCTTTTCTATACTGTACTGTGTGCTGGGAGACCACGTGTCAGACCAGCAGGACGGAGCCGGAGGCTTCTGCGCGGAAAGGTAAGTACGGGACGGGGGGGAGGTGAGAGGAGGGGGGTGGAGGGAGGGGGGGTTGGGGGGGGGCACACAAAATGACCGCAGCTGTAAGTAGTGCTGCGCATGCACTGGTTTTACAGATGTAACAGCACATGTGCAGCACAGATTACAGCTGCGGTAAGTTAGTGTACAGAGGGAAAACTATCTATGTCCCGAAAAGCTGTCATCGCAAAAATGACAGCTTTTCGGAATAGATAGTTATGGAGAGGAGGAATGATGATTTCCTCCTGTAGTTAGGTAGAACTCCATGCGAGTTCTAAACGTAATTACCTCCATCGAATTTTAAGGTATGATGAATAGGCCCCATTATGGTTTATTCAACCACTTCACGGCCGATAGAGTAATTATTTGTTTGAGTTTTGTGCTTTTAAAGAACAAATTCAATATTTTGCATGTCAAAATTATGACTTTTACTGTATCTTAAGAGAGTATATTGGAATTTCTGACTTGTTTTAGTCTGTAATAATATTAAAAATAGCAAACATCAGGAAATGTGACATATTTGTTAAGCAGCTAATGGGAATAATATCCCAAACCTATATTTCCTATAGTGACCCACCTAGCCTGTATATTCCCTATAGTGATCCCCCAAGTCTGTATATTTCCTATAGTGACCCCCCTAGTCTGTATATTTCCTATAGTAACTAGAGATGAGCGGTTCGGATTCTGTGGAATCCGAACCGCTCCGAACATTGGGGATCCGAGTCCACCCGAACCCTGTTCGGGTGTTCACCGCCTGACTCGGATCCCCGTTCGGGGCCGAACGGCGGTCGCCTGATGTCGGATTCTCACTAGAGAATCCGACATCAGGTCTCCTCGCGTGTAGGGCAGAGCGCAGTGATAGCGCTCTGCCCTACACAGACACAGACACACAGCCGCCAGCGGCAGCTGTGTGTTTGTTACAGCAGCCAATGAGAGTCACACAGACTCTCATTGGCTGCTGCACGGAGGGAGCCGGCTGGAGCTCACGCATGAGCTCCGTCTTCCGGATCCCTCCTCAGCGTGTGACAGAGCGGACGGCGCGGGAGCGGGGAATCAGGTAAGTTTTATTTTTTTTATTTTTTTACTTGTCAAAGGTCCGGGGGCGCTACTGGGGGGGGGGTCTGCACTACTGGGGGGGTCTGCTACTGGGGGGGGCTATACTACTGGGGGGGCCATACTACAGAGGGGCCTGCTACTGGGGGGGGCTATACTACTGGGGGTGGGTCTGCACTACTGGGGGGGGTCTGCTACTGGGGGGGGCAATACTACTGGGGGGGCCATACTACAGAGGGGCCTGCTACTGGGGGGGCTATACTACTGGGGGGGTCTGCTACTGGGGGGGCCATACTACTGGGGGGGATCTGCACTATTGGGGGCCATACTACAGAGGGGCCTGCTACTGGGGGGGGGCTATACTACTGGGGGGGTCTGCACTACTGGGGGGGTCTGCTACTGGGCGGGGCTATACTACTGGGGGGGCCATACTACAGAGGGGCCTGCTACTGGGGGGGGCTATACTACTGGGGGGGGTCTGCTACTGGGGGGGCCATACTACTGAGGGGCCTGCTACTGGGGGGGCCATACTACTGAGGGGCCTGCTACTGGGGGGGCCATACTACTGGGGGGGCTTACTACTACTGGGGGGGGTCTGCTACTGGGGGGGCCATACTACTGAGGGGCCTGCTACTGGGGGGCCATACTACTGGGGGGGCTTACTACTACTGGGGGGGGGCTGCTACTGGGGCAGCCTACTGCAGGGGGGGCCATACTACAGGGGGGGCCCATACTACAGGGGGGCTACTACTGGGGGGGCCTGCTACTGGGGCAGCCTACTACTGGGGGAGCCATACTACTGGGGGGGCATACTACTGGGTGGCATGCTAATGGGGGGCATACTACTGGGGGGGGCCTGCTAATGGGGGGCATACTACTGGGGGGGGCCTGCTAATGGGGGGCATACTACTGGGGGGCATTCTACTGGGGGCACTGCATAGTGGACCCTACTACTAAGGGGACTGCATAGGGGGCACCACTGCTGAGGGACATTGTGTAAGGGACACCGCTACTGTGGGCATTGTGTAAAAGGTTCACTACTGTGGGCATTGTGTAAAAGGGGCACTACTGTGTGTCGTAACATAAATAAGAGACACTACTTTATGGTGTAATGTGAATCAGGCCCTATGTGCGGTGTAATGCTAATAAGATTGTGCACTGTGACTCCTAGGGCCGTAGCCCACTTTGTAAACAAGTACTGTGACTCTGCTGGCCGTACCCCACTGGGTGGGTGCACTACTTTTCATTTCTGCCACTGCTGTGTGGCAATGTGTCATAGATGTGCTTTATACTGTGGTGTCTGTGTCGTTGTGCCGCTGCTTTGTCGCTTAGTAACCAGTCAGCTCACTGCAACCTTTGGCCAATAATGTTGAAAACAATATTATAAGCTGTGATATGGTCTAAATTCACTGGAAATTAATGTTATTGAGGTTAATAATACTCTAGGAAGAAAAAAAAGACCAATTTATGTGATTTTAGCTTTTTTTGTCAATTTTTGTAAAAAAATCCAAATCCAAATCCAAATCCAAAGCCAGTCACCGCAGTTTGGCAAATCCAAATCCAAATCCAAAGCCGGACGACGAATTAGAACCAAATCCAAATCCGGCAAAAATGGTCCGGCGCACATCCCTAATAGTAACCCCCCTGTCTGTATATTCCCTATAGTGACCCCCCTAGTCTGTATATTGCCTACAGTGAACCCCCTTGTCTGTATATTCCCTAGAGTGACCCCCTTGTCTGTATATTTTCTATAGTGACCCCCGTAGTCTGTATATTCCCTATAGTTATACCCCCTAGTCTGTATATTTCCTAAAGTAACGCCCCTTGTTTGTATATACCCTATAGTGACTCCCGTAGTCTGTATATTCCCTATAGTGGCCCCCCTTGTCTGTATGTTTCCTATAGTAACCCACCTTGTCTGTATATTTCCTATAGTGACCCCCTTGTCTGTATATTCCCTATAGTGTCCCCCGTAGTCTGTATCTTCCCTATAGTGACCCCCCTAGTCTGTATATTTCCTGTAGTAACCCCCCTTGTCTGTATATTTCCTATAGTGACCCCCTAGTCTGTATATTCCCTATAGTGACCCCCTTGTCTGTATATTCCCTACAGTGACCCCCTTGTCTGTATATTCCCTACAGTGACCCCCTTGTCTGTATATTCCCTACAGTGACCCCCTTGTCTGTATATTCCCTACAGTGACCCCCTTGTCTGTATATTCCCTATAGTGACCCCCTTGTCTGTATATTTCCTGTAGTGACCGCAGTAATCTGTATATTTTATTTATTTATTAACAGTTTCTTATATAGCGCAGCATATTCCGTTACGCTTTACAATTGGAAATATTTATAGAACAAAACAGGGTAATAACAGACAGACACAGAGGTAAGAGGGCCCTGCTTGCAAGCTTACAATCTATAGGGAAATAGGCATTGATACACAAGGATAGGTGCTATATATTGCTTTTTGGTCCGATCAGAATGCAGTTTCTTTGTGGGCTGCATGATCCAGTCACACAGGAATGTCGGCCAAATGTCAGGAGTATGTGAAAAAAAGACAATATGTGCAGGCCCGCCGAGAGCTGCGGCGGGCCCGGGTAAAAGGGGGCGTGGTCTAATTGTGGTAGGCATTGCCACGCCCCCTTTGGGAAAAAAACAAAACACATTTTGCAACCCTGTGAAGCCCAGCGCATAACCAGTGGGGGGCGCGATCAGCTTGATTGCTCCCCCCACAGGCATAGGAGACTGCAGTGGCTGCTTCTTAGCAGCCGTGAGCCGTCTCCCAGTGCAGCCGAACACACAGCAGCGTGTGCTGGGCTGCTGTCATGTAAGGGGGAGGTGGGAGCGGTGCCGGACCCGGGCCCCCGTCGGGCCCCTCCAGCAAGCCCGGGCCCGGGTAATTTGTACCCGCTCCCCCCTCCTCTTGGCACCCCTGAATATGTGAGGTTATGTGTGGACTGTGAGAGAGGATGTAATAAGACATGGAAGCTATGAAGGTTATGTGTCAGTTCTGGAGTCTGATAAGCTTGCCTGAAGAGGTGAGTTTTCAGGGAACGCTTGAAGGATTGAAGCCTAGAGGTAAGTCTTATTGTGTGTGGTAAGGCATTCCATAGAGTGGGTGCAGCCCGAAGAAAGTCCTGTTACCGTAAATGGGACCAAGTAATGCGCGGGGATGAGAGACGCAGATCTTGTGCTGAGCGAAGAGGTCGGGTTGGGAGATATTTTGAGATGAGTGAAGAGATGTATGTTGGTGTAATTCGATTAATGGCCTTATGTGTAAGTAACAGTATTTTGTATTGAATACGGTAGAAAACCGGCAACCAATGGAGGGACTGACAGAACGGGGCAGCAGACGATGAACGTTTGGCAAGGAAGATAAGCCTCGCAGCTGCATTCATAATGGATTGTAATGGCGATAGCCTGTTTTTGGGAAGACCAGTAAGGAGACTATTGCAATAGTCAATGCGGGAAATAATGAGTGCATGGATTAGAGTTTTTGCAGTGTCTTGTGTGAGATATGGTCGAATTTTGTATATGTTTTTAAGATGTATGTAACATGATTTTGAGACAGATTGAATGTGGGGAACAAAGGACAGTTCAGAATCAAGGATGACACCAAGGCAGCGAGCTTGTGGGGCGGGGTGGACTGTTGAGTTATCAACAGTGATAAAGAGATCAGATTGGTAACTGTTATTGGCCAGTGGAAATATAATTAATTTCTGTTTTACAAATATTAAGTTTCAAGTGGTGAGATGACATCCAAGATGAAATGGAAAAAATACATTCAGTGGCACGGACCAATACAGATGGTGATAAATATGGAGAGGATAGGTAGATTTGATTATCATCCGCATACAGATGGTACTGAAAAAAGAACGGATTAGTTTGCCAAGAGAGGTGGTATAGATTGAGAATAGCAAAGGACCTAAGACAGAGCCTTGCGGTACTCCAACTGATAGAGGTAGCGAAGAGGAGGCAGAATCAGAAAAACGAACAGAAAAAGAGCGATCAGATAGGTAGGAAGAGAACCAAGAAAGAGCTGTGTCCTTAAGACCTAGGGATTGTAATGTTTGTACGAGAAGAGAGTGGTCAACAGTGTCAAAAGCAGCAGAGAGATCTAGAAGAATTAGGAGTGAGTAATGGCCTTTAGCCTTGGTAGTGACCAGATCATTTACTACCTTAGTCAGTGCTGTCTCTGTGGAGTGCTGGGAACGAAAGCCAGACTGAAGTGGGTCCAATAAGTTGTTGGTGTTAAGAAAGCGTGTGAGGCGGATGTAGACAAGTCTCTCCAGTAGCTTGGTGGGGTATGGGAGCTGGGAGATAGGACGGTAATTTGAGAGAGTGTGTATATTCCCTATAGTGAACCCCTTGTCTGTATATTTCCTATAGTGACCCCCGTAGTCTGTATATTCCCTATAGTGACCCCCAGAGTCAGTATACTTCCTATAGTAACCCCCCTTGTCTGTATATTCCCTATAGTGACCCCCCGAAGTCTGTATATTCCCTATATTGACCCCCTTGTCTGTATATTCCCTACAGTGACCCCCTTGCCTGTATATTCCCTAAAATGATCCACCTTGTCTGTATACTCCCTATAGTGACCCCTTTGTATATTCCCTAGAATTTCCACCTTGTCTGTATATTCCCTATAGTGACCATGTAGTCTGTATATTCCCTATAGTGACCCCCCACTAGTCTGTATATTTCCTATAGTAACCCCCCTTGTCTGTATATCCCCTATAGTGACCAACCGTAGTCTGTATAGTTCGTATAGTGACATCCCTTGTCTGTATATTTCGTATACTGAGTCCTAAAGTCTGTATATTCCCTATAGTGACCCCCCTAATCTGTATATTTCCTATAGTGACCCCCCTTGTCTGTATAATCCCTATAATGACCCCACTAGTCTGTATATTCCCTATAGTGGCCCCCTTGTCTGTATATTCCATATAGTGGCCCCCTTGTCTGTATATTCCCTATAGTGACACCCTTGTCTGTATATTCCCTACAGTGACCCCCGTAGTCTGTATATTCCCTATCGTAACCCAACCCAGTCTGTAAATTTCCTATAAAAAAAAAACCTTGTCTGTATATCCCCTATAATGACCCCCTTAGTCTGTATGTTTCCTATAGTAACCCACCTTGTCTATATATTCTCTATAGTGAGCCCCTAGTCTGTAAATACCCTATAGTAACACCCTAGTCTGTATATTTCCTATAGTGACCCAATTTGTCTATATATTCCCTATAGTGACCCCCTTGTCTGTATATTCCCTATACTGACCCCCCTAGTCTATATATACCCTGTAGTGACTCCATTGTCTGTATATTTCCTACAGTAACCCCCTTTGTCTGTATATTCCCTATAGTGACCCCCCTTGTCTCTATATTTCCTATACTAATCCCCGTAGTCTGTATATTCCCTATATTGACCCCCTTGTCTATATATTCCGTATAGTGACCCCCTTGTCTGTATATTCCCTATAGTGACCCTCTTGTCTGTATATTTCCTATAGTGACCCCAGTAGTCTCTATATTCCCTATAGTGACCCCCCTAGTCTGTATATGTCCTATGGTAACCCCATAGTCTGTATATACCCTATAGTGACCCCCTTGTCAGTATATCCCCTATACTGACCCCCCCTAGTCTGTATATACCCTATAGTGACCCCCCTTGTCTGAATATTCCCTAGAGTGACCATTGTATCGGTCCATGAAGAGGTCCAGCAGGTATACAGCAAGATGAGTATATAAACTATAGTAACCCCCTTGTCTGTATATCCCCTATAGTGACCCCTTTGTATGTATATCCCCTATACTGACCCCCCCTAGTCTGTATATCCCCTATAGTGACCCCCTAGTCTGTATATTCCCTATAGTAACCCCCGTAGTCTGTATATCCCCTATAGTGACGGCCATAGTCTGTATACTCTCTATAGTGACCCCTCCTAGTCTGTATATCCCCTATAGTGACCCTCTTGTCTGTATATTCCCTATAGTGACCCCTTGTCTGTATATTTCCTATAATGACTCCTTTGTCTTTATATTCCCTATAGTGATCCCCTTGCCAGTATATTCCCTATTGTGATCCCCTTGTCGGTATATTCCCTATAGTGACCCCGTTGTCTGTGTATTTCCTATAGTGACCCCGGTAGTCTGTATATTCCATATAGTGACCCCCTATTCTGTATATTTCCTATAGTAACCCCACTTCTCTATATATCCCCTATAAGGAGCCACCTAGTCTGTATATTTCCTATAGTAACCCACTTTGTCTGTATAATCTCTATAGTGACCCCCATTGTCTGTATATTCCCTATAGTGACCCCTTGTCTGTATATTCCCTATAGTGACCCCCTTGTCTGTATATTTCCTATAGTGACCCACCTAGGCTGTATATACCCTAAAGTGACCCCCTTTTCTGTATATTCCCTATAGCGACCCACTTGTCTGTATATTCCCTATAGTGACCCCCCTTGTCTGTATATTTCCTATAGTGACCCGCCTTAGTCTGTATATTCCCTATAGTGACCCCCCTTGTCTGTATATTCTCTATAGTGACCCCCCAGACTGTATATACCCTATAGTGACTCCCTTGTCTGTATATTCCCTATAGTGTTTACATTGTCTGTACATTCCCTATAGTGATCCACCTTGTCTGTATATTCCCTATAGTGACCGCTTTGTATATTCCCTATAATTACCGCCTTGTCTTTATATTCCCTATAGTGACCCTGTAGTCTGTATATTCCCTACAGTGACCCCCCCACTAGTCTGTATATTTCCTATAGTAACCCCTCTTGTCTGTATATCCCCTATAGTGACCCCCCTTGTCTGTATATTTCGTATAGTGACACCTCTTGTCTGTATATTTCGTATAGTGAGTCCCATAGTCTGTATATTTCCTATAGTGACTCCCCTTGTCTGTATATTCCCTATAATGACCCCCCTAGTCTGTATATTCCCTATTGTGCCCCCCTTGTCTGTATATTCCCTATAGTGACTCCCTTGTCTGTATATTCCCTATAGTGACCCCGGTAGTCTATATATTCCCTATAGTGACCCACCCCAGTATGTATATTTCCTATAAAAACCCTCCTTGTCTGTATATCCCCTATAATGACCCCCTAGTCTGTATGTTTCCTATAGTAGCCCACCTTGTCTGTATATTCTCTAAAGTGACCCCCAAGTCTGTATATACCAGCCTTGTCTGTATATTCCCTACAGTGACCCCGCTTGTCTGTATATTCCCTATAGTGAACCCCTTGTCTGTATATTACCTATACTGACCCCCATAGTCTGTATATTTCCTACACTATCCCCCCTTGTCTGTATATCCACTATAGTGACCCCCTTGTCTGTATATTCCCTATAGTGACGACCTTTGTCTGGTATATTTCCTATAGTGACCCCCGTAGTCTATATAATCCCTATAGTGACCCACCCCAGTCTGGATATTTCCTATTAAAAAGATCCTTGCCTGTATATCCCCTGTAATGATTTCCTAGTATGTATGTTTCCTATAGTAACCCACCTTGTTTGTATATTCTCTATAGTGACCCCCAAGTCTGTATATACCAGCCTTGTCTGTATATTTCCTATAGTGACCCCTTTTTTCTGTATATTCCCTACAGTGACCCCCCTTGTCTGTATATTCCCTATAGTGCCCCGTTCTCTGTACTTTTCCTATAGTGACCCCCTTTGTCTGGTATATTTCCTATAGTGACCCCCGTAGTCTGTATATTCCCTATAGTGACCCCCACCATGTCTGTACATTTCCTATAGTAACCCCCCTTGTCTGTATATTCCCTATAGTGACCCCCGTAGTCTGTATATTCCCTATAGTGACCCCCCATTTCTGTATATTTCCTATAGTAACCCCCCTTGTCTGTATATTCCATATAGTGAACCCCCTGGTCTGTATATTCCCTATAGTGACCCCCCAAGTCTGTATATTTCCTATAGTATCCCCCCTTGTCTGTATATCCCTTATAATGACCCCCCTAGTCTGTATATTTCCTATAGTAACCCACCTTGTCTGTTTATTCTTTATAGTGACCCCCCTAGTCTGTATATACCCTGTAGTGACACCCTTGTCTGTATATTTCCTATAGTAACCCCCTTTGTCTGTATATTCCCTATAGTGACCCCCCTTTTCTGTATATTACCTATAGTGCCCCACTAGTTTGTATATTCCCTATAGTGACCCACTTGTCTGTGTATTTCCTATAATGACCCCCATAGTCTGTATATTCCCCATAGTGACCCCCATTGTCTGTATATTTCCTGTAGTAACCCCCCTTGTCTGTATATTTCCTATAGTGACACCCTTTGTCTGTATATTCCCTACAGTGACCCCCCTTGTCTGTATATTCCCTATAGTGCCCCCTTGTCTGTACATTTCCTATAGTGACAACCTTTGTCTGGTATATTTCCTATAGTGATGCCAGAAGTCTCTATATTCCCTATAGTGACCCCCCTAGTCTCTATATTCCCTATAGTGACCCCCCTAGTCTGTTTATTCCCTATAGTGACCCACCTAGTCTGTATATTTCCTATAGTAACCCCCTTGTCTGTATATCCCCTATAGTGACCCCTTTGTCTGTTTATCCCTTAAACTGACCCCCCCCTAGTCTGTATATCCCCTATAGTGATCCCCCTACTCTGTATATTTCCCATAGTAACCCCCCTTGTCTCTATACTCTCTATAGTCATCCCCCCTAGTCTGTATATACCCTATAGTGACCGTCTTGTCTTTATATTCCGTATAGTGATCCACCTTGTCAATATATTCCCTATTGTGATCCCCTTGTCGGTGTATTCCCTATAGTGACCCCGTTGTCTGTATGTTTCCTATAGTAGCCCACCTTGTCTGTATATTCTCTAAAGTGACCCCCAAGTCTGTATATACCAGCCTTGTCTGTATATTCCCTACAGTGACCCCGCTTGTCTGTATATTCCCTATAGCGAACCCCTTGTCTGTATATTACCTATACTGACCCCCATAGTCTGTATATTTCCTACACTATCCCCCCTTGTCTGTATATCCACTATAGTGACCCCCTTGTCTGTATATTCCCTATAGTGACGACCTTTGTCTGGTATATTTCCTATAGTGACCCCCGTAGTCTATATAATCCCTATAGTGACCCACCCCAGTCTGGATATTTCCTATTAAAAAAATCCTTGCCTGTATATCCCCTGTAATGATTTCCTAGTCTGTATGTTTCCTATAGTAACCCACCTTGTTTGTATATTCTATATAGTGACCCCCAAGTCTGTATATTTCCTATAGTGACCCCCTTTGTCTGTATATTCCCTACAGTGACCCCCCTTGTCTGTATATTCCCTATAGTGCCCCGTTCTCTGTACTTTTCCTAAAGTGACCCCCTTTGTCTGGTATATTTCCTATAGTGACCCCCGTAGTCTGTATATTCCCTATAGTGACCCCCACCATGTCTGTACATTTCCTATAGTAACCCCCCTTGTCTGTATATTCCCTATAGTGACCCCCGTAGTCTGTATATTCCCTATAGTGACCCCCCATGTCTGTATATTTCCTATAGTAACCCCCCTTGTCTGTATATTCCATATAGTGAACCCCCTGGTCTGTATATTCCCTATAGTGACCCCCCAAGTCTGTATATTTCCTATAGTATCCCCCCTTGACTGTATATCCCTTATAATGACCCCCCTAGTCTGTATATTTCCTATAGTAACCCACCTTGTCTGTTTATTCTTTATAGTGACCCCCCTAATCTGTATATACCCTGTAGTGACACCCTTGTCTGTATATTTCCTATAGTAACCCCCTTTGTCTGTATATTCCCTATAGTGACTCCCCTTTTCTGTATATTACCTATAGTGCCCCACTAGTTTGTATATTCCCTATAGTGACCCACTTGTCTGTATATTTCCTATAATGACCCCCATAGTCTGAATATTCCCCATAGTGACCCCCATTGTCTGTATATTTCCTGTAGTAACCCCCCTTGTCTGTATATTTCCTATAGTGACCCCCTTTGTCTGTATATTCCCTACAGTGACCCCCCTTGTCTGTATATTCCCTATAGTGCCCCCTTGTCTGTACATTTCCTATAGTGACAACCTTTGTCTGGTATATTTCCTATAGTGATGCCAGAAGTCTCTATATTCCTTATAGTGACCCCCCTAGTCTCTATATTCCCTATAGTGACCCACCTAGTCTGTATATTTCCTATAGTAACCCCCTTGTCTGTATATCCCCTATAGTGACCCCTTTGTCTGTTTATCCGTTAAACTGACCCCCCCCTAGTCTGTATATCCCCTATAGTGATCTCCCTACTCTGTATATTTCCCATAGTAACCCCCCTTGTCTCTATACTCTCTATAGTCATCCCCCCTAGTCTGTATATACCCTATAGTGACCGTCTTGTCTTTATATTCCCTATAGTGATCCACCTTGTCAATATATTCCCTATTGTGATCCCCTTGTCGGTGTATTCCCTATAGTGACCCCGTTGTCTGTATGTTTCCTATAGTAGCCCACCTTGTCTGTATATTCTCTAAAGTGACCCCCAAGTCTGTATATACCAGCCTTGTCTGTATATTCCCTACAGTGACCCCGCTTGTCTGTATATTCCCTATAGTGAACCCCTTGTCTGTATATTACCTATACTGACCCCCATAGTCTGTATATTTCCTACACTATCCCCCCTTGTCTGTATATCCACTATAGTGACCCCCTTGTCTGTATATTCCCTATAGTGACGACCTTTGTCTGGTATATTTCCTATAGTGACCCCCGTAGTCTATATAATCCCTATAGTGACCCACCCCAGTCTGGATATTTCCTATTAAAAAAATCCTTGCCTGTATATCCCCTGTAATGATTTCCTAGTCTGTATGTTTCCTATAGTAACCCACCTTGTTTGTATATTCTCTATAGTGACCCCCAAGTCTGTATATACCAGCCTTGTCTGTATATTTCCTATAGTGACCCCCTTTGTCTGTATATTCCCTACAGTGACCCCCCTTGTCTGTATATTCCCTATAGTGCCCCGTTCTCTGTACTTTTCCTAAAGTGACCCCCTTTGTCTGGTATATTTCCTATAGTGACCCCCGTAGTCTGTATATTCCCTATAGTGACCCCCACCATGTCTGTACATTTCCTATAGTAACCCCCCTTGTCTGTATATTCCCTATAGTGACCCCCGTAGTCTGTATATTCCCTATAGTGACCCCCCATGTCTGTATATTTCCTATAGTAACCCCCCTTGTCTGTATATTCCATATAGTGAACCCCCTGGTCTGTATATTCCCTATAGTGACCCCCCAAGTCTGTATATTTCCTATAGTATCCCCCCTGGTCTGTATATCCCTTATAATGACCCCCCTAGTCTGTATATTTCCTATAGTAACCCACCTTGTCTGTTTATTCTTTATAGTGACCCCCCTAATCTGTATATACCCTGTAGTGACACACTTGTCTGTATATTTCCTATAGTAACCCCCTTTGTCTGTATATTCCCTATAGTGACTCCCCTTTTCTGTATATTACCTATAGTGCCCCACTAGTTTGTATATTCCCTATAGTGACCCACTTGTCTGTATATTTCCTATAATGACCCCCATAGTCTCAATATTCCCCATAGTGACCCCCATTGTCTGTATATTTCCTGTAGTAACCCCCCTTGTCTGTATATTTCCTATAGTGACCCCCTTTGTCTGTATATTCCCTACAGTGACCCCCCTTGTCTGTATATTCCCTATAGTGCCCCCTTGTCTGTACATTTCCTATAGTGACAACCTTTGTCTGGTATATTTCCTATAGTGATGCCAGAAGTCTCTATATTCCCTATAGTGACCCCCCTAGTCTCTATATTCCCTATAGTGACCCACCTAGTCTGTATATTTCCTATAGTAACCCCCTTGTCTGTATATCCCCTATAGTGACCCCTTTGTCTGTTTATCCGTTAAACTGACCCCCCCCTAGTCTGTATATCCCCTATAGTGATCTCCCTACTCTGTATATTTCCCATAGTAACCCCCCTTGTCTCTATACTCTCTATAGTCATCCCCCCTAGTCTGTATATACCCTATAGTGACCGTCTTGTCTTTATATTCCCTATAGTGATCCACCTTGTCAATATATTCCCTATTGTGATCCCCTTGTCGGTGTATTCCCTATAGTGACCCCGTTGTCTGTATGTTTCCTATAGTAGCCCACCTTGTCTGTATATTCTCTAAAGTGACCCCCAAGTCTGTATATACCAGCCTTGTCTGTATATTCCCTACAGTGACCCCGCTTGTCTGTATATTCCCTATAGTGAACCCCTTGTCTGTATATTACCTATACTGACCCCCATAGTCTGTATATTTCCTACACTATCCCCCCTTGTCTGTATATCCACTATAGTGACCCCCTTGTCTGTATATTCCCTATAGTGACGACCTTTGTCTGGTATATTTCCTATAGTGACCCCCGTAGTCTATATAATCCCTATAGTGACCCACCCCAGTCTGGATATTTCCTATTAAAAAAATCCTTGCCTGTATATCCCCTGTAATGATTTCCTAGTCTGTATGTTTCCTATAGTAACCCACCTTGTTTGTATATTCTCTATAGTGACCCCCAAGTCTGTATATACCAGCCTTGTCTGTATATTTCCTATAGTGACCCCCTTTGTCTGTATATTCCCTACAGTGACCCCCCTTGTCTGTATATTCCCTATAGTGCCCCGTTCTCTGTACTTTTCCTAAAGTGACCCCCTTTGTCTGGTATATTCCCTATAGTGACCCCCGTAGTCTGTATATTCCCTATAGTGACCCCCCATGTCTGTATATTTCCTATAGTAACCCCCCTTGTCTGTATATTCCATATAGTGAACCCCCTGGTCTGTATATTCCCTATAGTGACCCCCCAAGTCTGTATATTTCCTATAGTATCCCCCCTTGTCTGTATATCCCTTATAATGACCCCCCTAGTCTGTATATTTCCTATAGTAACCCACCTTGTCTGTTTATTCTTTATAGTGACCCCCCTAGTCTGTATATACCCTGTAGTGACACCCTTGTCTGTATATTTCCTATAGTAACCCCCTTTGTCTGTATATTCCCTATAGTGACCCCCCTTTTCTGTATATTACCTATAGTGCCCCACTAGTTTGTATATTCCCTATAGTGACCCACTTGTCTGTATATTTCCTATAATGACCCCCATAGTCTGAATATTCCCCATAGTGACCCCCATTGTCTGTATATTTCCTGTAGTAACCCCCCTTGTCTGTATATTTCCTATAGTGAAACCCTTTGTCTGTATATTCCCTACAGTGACCCCCCTTGTCTGTATATTCCCTATAGTGCCCCCTTGTCTGTACATTTCCTATAGTGACAACCTTTGTCTGGTATATTTCCTATAGTGATGCCAGAAGTCTCTATATTCCCTATAGTGACCCCCTAGTCTCTATATTCCCTATAGTGACCCCCCTAGTCTGTTTATTCCCTATAGTGACCCACCTAGTCTGTTTATTCCCTATAGTGACCCACCTAGTCTGTATATTTCCTATAGTAACCCCCTTGTCTGTATATCCCCTATAGTGACCCCTTTGTCTGTTTATCCCTTAAACTGACCCCTCCCTAGTCTGTATATCCCCTATAGTGATCCCTCTACTCTGTATATTTCCCATAGTAACCCCCCTTGTCTCTATACTCTCTATAGTCATCCCCCCTAGTCTGTATATACCCTATAGTGACCGTCTTGTCTTTATATTCCCTATAGTGATCCACCTTGTCAATATATTCCCTATTGTGATCCCCTTGTCGGTGTATTCCCTATAGTGACCCCGTTGTCTGTATATTTCCTATAGTGACCCCGGTCGTCTGTGTATTCCCTATAGTGACCCCCTTATTCTGTATATTTCCTATTGTAACTCCCTTGTCTATATATCCCCTATAATGACCCCCCTAGTCTGTATATTTCCTATAGTAACCCACTTTGTCTGTATATTCTCTATAGTGACCCCCTAGTCTGTATATACCCTATAGTGACCCCTTGTCTGTATATTTCCTATAGTAACCCCTGTAGTCTGTATATGTCCTATAGTGACCACCCTAGTCTGTATATTCCCTATAGTGACCACCCTAGTCTGTAGATTTCCTATAGTAAACCCCCTTGTCTGTATATCCACTAGAGTGACCCCCTAGTCTGTATATTTCCTATAGTGACCCACCTTGTCTATATATTCTCTATTCTGACCACCGTAGGCTGTATATACCCTATAGTGACGCCTTGTCTGTATATTTCCTATAGTGACCACCTTGTCTGTATATTCCCTATAGTGACCCACTTGCCGGTATATTTCCTATAGTGACCCACCAAGGCTGTATATACCCTATAGTGACCCCCTTTGTCTGTATATTCCCTATAGCAACCCACTTGTCTGTATATTCCCTATAGTGACTCCCTTGTCTGTATATTTCCTATGGTGACCCATCTAGGCTGTATATACACTATAGTGACCCCCCTTGTCTGAATATTTCCTATAGCGACCCCCTTTGACTGTATATTCCCTATAGTGACCCCCTTGTCTGTATATTCCCTATAGTGATCCCCTTGTCTGTATATTTCCTAGTGACCCACGTAATCTGTAAATTCCCTATATTGAACCCCTAGTCTGTATATTCCCTATAGTGACCCCCTTGTCTGTATATTCCCTAGAGTGACCCCTTGTCTGTATATTCCTTATAATGACTCTCTTATCTGTATATTTCCTATTGTGACCCCAGTAGTCTGTATATTTCCTATAGTGACCCACCTAGGCTGTATATACCCTATAGTGACCCCCTTGTCTATATATTTCCTATAGTGACCCCCTTGTCTGTATATTTCCTATAGTGACCCCTGTAGTCTGTATATTTCCTATAGTGACCACCCTAGTCTGTTTATTCCCTATAGTGACCCCCTTGTCTGTACATCCTCTACAGTAACCCCCCTTGTATGTATATTCCCTATAGTGACCCTCTTGTCTGGTATATTTCCTACAGTGACCCAGTAGTCTGTATATTCTATATATTGACCCCGCTAGTCTGTATATTTCCTATAGCAACCCTATTGTCTATATATTTCCTATAGTGACCCCCGTAGTCTATATATTCCCTATAGTGACTCCTCCTAGTCGTTATATTTCCTAAAGTAACCCCCTTGTCTGTATATCCCTTATAGTGACCCACCTAGTCTGTATATCCTTATAGTGACTCCCTTGTCTGTATATTCACTTCAGTGACCCCCGTAATCTGTATATTCACTATAGTGACCCCCGTAGTATGTATATTCCCTAGAGTGACCCCCATTAGTCTGTATATTTCCTAAAGTAACCCCTCTTGTCTCTATCCCCTATAGTAACCCCCCTAGTCTGTATATTTACTAAATTAAACCCCCTTGTCTGTATATCTCCTATAGTGACCCCCCTAGTCTGTATATTTCCTATAGTAACCCCCTTGTCTGTATATCCCCTATAATGATCGCCTAGTCTGTATATTTCCTATAGTAACCCACTTTGTCTGTATATTCTCTATAGTGACCCCCTATATTCCCTATAGTGACCCCTTGTCTGTACATTTCCTATAGTGACCCCCTTTGTCTGTATATTTCCTATAGTGACCCCCGTAGTCTGAATATTTCCTATAGTAACCTCCCTTGTCTGTATATCCCATGTAGTGACCCCCCTAGTCTGTATATTCCCTATAGTGATCCCCCTAGTCTGTATATTTCCTACAGTAACCCCCCTTGTCTGTATATCCCTTAAAGTGACCCCACTAGTCTCTATATTTCCTAGAGTAACCCCCCCTTTTCCGTATACCCCTATAATGACCCCCCCTAGTCTGTATATTTCCTATAGTAACACACCTTGTCTGTATATTCTTTATAGTGACCCCCCTAGTCTGTATACACCCTATAGTGACCCCCTTCAGCTGTATATTCCCTATAGTGACCCCCTTGTCTTTCCCTTTAGTGACCCACTTGTCTGTATATTTTCTATAGTGACCCCCGTAGTATGTATATTACCTATATTGACCCCCCTTGTCTGTATATTTCCTATAGTAACCCCCCTTGTCTGTATATTTCCTATAGTGATCACCGTAGTCTGTATATTCCCTATAGTGACCCCCCTAGTCAGTATATTTCCTATAGTGACCCCCCTTGTCTGTATATTCCCTATAGTGACCCCCTTTGTCTGTATATACCCTATAGTGACACCCTTATCTGTATATTTCCTATAGAAACCCATGTAGTCTGTATATTCCCTATCGTGACTCCCCTTGTCTGTATATTCCCTATAGTAACCCCCTTGTCTGTATAATTCCCATAGTGACCCAATTGTTTGTATATATCCTAAAGTAGCCCCCGTTATCTGTATATTCCCTATAGTGACCCTATTGTCTGTATATACCCTATAGTGACCCCCTAGTTTGTATATTTTCAAAAGTGACCCCCTTGTCTGTATATTCTCTATAGTTACCCCCTTAGTCTGTATATTCCCTATAATGACCCCCCTTGTTTGTATATTCTCTATAGTGACCCCCCTAGTCTATATATAACCTATTGTGACCCCTTGTCTGTATATTTCCTATAGGGACCCCTTTTGTCTGTATATACCCTATAGTGACCCCCTTTGCCTGTATAGTCCCTACAGTGATCCCCCTTGTCTTTATATTCCCTATAGTGATCCCCCTTGTCTGTATAGTCCCTTTAGTGACCCCCTTGTCCGTATAGTGACCCCCTTGTCTGTATTTTCCCTATAGTGACCCTATTGTCTGTATATTTCCTATAGTGAACCCCGTAGTCTGTATATTTCCTATAGTGACTCCCCTTGTCTGCATATCCCTTATAGTGACCCACCTAGTCTGTATATTTCCTACAGTGCCCCCTTTGTCTGTATTTTCCCTATAGTTATCCCCCTTGTCTGTATATTCTCTATAGTGACTCCCTTGTCTGTATATTCTTTATAGTGACCCTATTCTCTGTATATTTCCTATAGTGACCCCCGTAATATGTTTATTCCCTATAGTGACCCCCTATTCTGTATATTTCCTATAGTAACCCCGCTTGTAGGTATATATCATATAGTTACCCCCCTAGTCTGTATATTCCCTATAGAGACTCCCCTTGTCTGTATATCCTCTATAGTGACCCCATAGTCTGTATATACCCTATAGTGACCCCGTTGTCTATATATTTCCTATATTGACCCCCTTTGTCTGTATATTCCCTATAGTAATCACCCTTGTCAGTATATTCCTTATAGTGACCCCCCTTGTCTGTATATTCCCTATAGTGATCCCCCTAGTCTGTATACTTCCTATATTAACCCCCTTGTCTGTATATTCTCTATAGTAACCCCCCTTGTCTGTATATTCCCTATAGTGACCCTCCTTGTCTGTATATTCTCTATAGTGACCATCCCCTAGTCTGTATATACCCTATAGTGACCCCGCTGTCTCTATATTTCCTATAGTGACCCCCGTTGTAGGTATATACCCTATAGTGCCCCCCTAGTCTGTATACTTCCTATTGTGACCCCCCTTGACTGTATATTCTCTATAGTGTCCCCCCCTTCTCTGTATATTCTCTATAGTGTCCCCCCCTTCTCTGTATATTCTCTATAGTGCTCCCCTAGTCTGTATATAACCTATAGTGACCCCCTTGTCTGTATATTCCTTATAGTGACCCCCTTGTCTGTATATACCCCATAGTGACCCCCTAGTCTGTATATCCCCTATAGTGACCCTTCCCCCTTCTCTGTATTATGTTAACTGACCTCCTCACACATGCCCTTTGCCCTTCTTGATGTCCCTAATTGTGTGACTGAACCCCACTTCCTCCGACCCAATCTGCATGTTCCTTAATATCTGCTCCTTGTCTGCCCCCCCTTTCCCTAGTCTGTAATTACCATAATCCCCCCTCCCCCTGCTTGTCTGTCCTTTAGGGCTCCCTTTCCCCTATCCATATAGTCCATTAGTGCTCCCCCCAGTGCCAGTAGTGTACTTACCAAAGAAGAAGGCCCCCTCCTTTGTTCCTGCCATGAGTGTGAGTCTCTGATAGCTCCTCAGGTCCTCCTCTCTGGCCGGCAGCATGCCTGAGTCATCAGCACTTCCTGTGCACGCTGCTGCTGCTGCTGCTGCTGCCGGGGGTGAGTCATCATGCTGCAGCAGTGACAGCCAAGCTGCAGTAGTGACAGCCAAGCATGGGTGACTCGACACCGTCTCTATCCCCAACCTAAGCCCCTGTACTGGCGCCCCCTTGTTGCAATTGCACATTCCACAGCCAATGACAGGAGGCGGGGACAGAAGTAGTAGCCTGAGATAGGACACAGAAAGAAGCCAGTTACTGTGACTGTCCTGTGTGTAAAGCTGCGTACACACACAACGATTTAGTAAATGAACGATTTTAGTAAACGATTTTCGTCAATTTTTTCAAGGGAAAAATGAACAAAAATCGTTTACTAAAATCATTCATTTACTAAATGTAATGAACGATTTTTTTGAACTACAAACGATTTTTGCATATTCCCTTACGTAAAATCGTTGGGTTGGTCAGTCTGACTGAACTACAGACTACAAACATGAACGCGCATGAACGATAATCGTTCATCATTTTAAAGGGGCCTATCCATTAGCAGATCTATCTGTAAGATGAAAGACAAAAGATTTATCCCTTGAAAATTCCTGAGGCTGCTGTGACAGATATGGGAGTGGATTTTTTTTAGTATTTCTATTCATTTTCATTAAAAATATCGTTCGTCGTTTACCGCTTAAGCAATAATGGACCAACATGTTGGAGAGGCGAAAGACAAAATTTGTCAGCCTCGGGAGTTTGCATTGTCATCGTTCATAGCCTATCCATTAGCAGATAAATTGAACGATAAATTGTTCATCGTTCAAATTTATCTGCTAATGGATAGGCCCCTTAACTCAGAAAGTGAACGATTTTTACAACGATTGAACAATAAACGATATTGTTAACGATAATCGTTCAAAAAAATCGTTGTGTGTGTATGCACCTTAAATGTGCATACACTCAGATGTGTCAGATGACCGATTGAACGATTTGGACAATTTGAACTATGGGCCTGATTCAGACCTGCTCGCGAGCGCTTCTCCATACTCTTCTCTTCCCATCACTCTGGTACAAGTCGATCTTTATCTCATCTGTCCATAGGATGTTGTTCCAGAACTGTAATGGCTTTTTTAGATGTTGTTTGGCAAACTCTAATCTGGTCTTCCTGTTTTTGTGGCTCACCAATGGTTTACATCTTGTGGTGAACCCTCTATATTCACTCTTGTGAAGTCTTCTCTTGAATGTTGACTTTGACACATATACACCTACCTCCTGGAGAGTGTTCTTGATTTGGCCAACTGTTGTGAAGGGGTTTTTCTTCACCAGGGAAATAATTCTTCTGTCATCCACCACAGTTGTTTTCCGTGGTCTTCCGGGTCTTTTGGTGTTGCTGAGCTCTCCGATGCATTCTTTCTTTTTAAGAATGTTCCAAACAGTTGATTTGGCCACACCTAATGTTTTTTCTATCTCTCTGATGGGTTTGTTTTGATTTTTCAGCCTGATGGCTTGCTTCACTGATAGTGACAGCTCTTTGGATCTCATATAGTGAGAGTCGACAGCAACTGATTCCAAATGCAAATGTCACACCTAGAATCAACTCCAGACCTTTTACCTGCTTAATTGATAATGAAATAACGAGGGAATAGCCCACACCTGTCCATGAAATAGCTTTTGAGTTGATAGTCCCATTACTTTTGGCCCCTTAAAAAGTGGGAGGCACATATAGAAACCGTTGTAATTCCTACACCGTTCACCTGATTTGGATGTAATTACCCTCAAATTAAATCTGAAAGTCTGCAGTTAAAGCACATCTTGTTTGTTTCATTTCAAAGCCATTGTGGTGGCGAATAGAGGCCAAAATATGAAAATTCTGTCAATGTCCCAATATTTATGCACCTGACTGTATATAAATATATATATATATCTATATATATATCTATATATATATATATTTAAATGTTACATTAAAATGAACATATAGACAGATAGAATGAGATAGATAAATTGTAATAAAGATAAATAAAAAAAATCTAACTAATGGAATATCTTAACATATAAAAACACAACACGTGTTTTTTTTTCAAAAGATAAAATTTATTTTAAAGGGCCCTTTGGTTCCGGCTGATGGCCTCCAAAATGTTTTGCACAGCTGTGGCTATGATTGTGAGCTCCCTCCGGAGCAGATTCCGACATGTCTCCTCTTGTTCAACTGAAATATAAATAAAACAATAATTTAGTTTTTGATGTATTTGTTAGACAATCATAACAGTTTAAATCATCACCCACCCACCATAGCCATGAATATTTTGTGTGTATCCCTTCGCCGGCTAATAGTGCACAGTGTAGCACATTGGCTACTGTGGTTAGTGCTGCTGTCACATGGCATTAGTTACAGGTTCCTACATTTGTTATAGATTATGGCATCTGGGACATTTGGCTTCAACGCTTACACCATACAAACATATGTGTGATTTGGCTGACAGCGCCAATGGAGGGATCAGAGCAGGTATTATAGGTGATATAGTGTAAAGTATATGTACCTTCAGCACCATGTTGTTCCTCTACTGGGCCCGGTACGTCTTGGGCAGAAGCTGCCCAATTTGAGCTCCCAGAAGAGTGTTGGGGTGAGGCGGCTTCAGGGCTGGTTGGAGCACAATCTCTCTGGGTGGGAAATAACAGGTGACCGGAGCCAGAATAAGTGTAGATGAAGGGGGGTCCGCAATCAACGTGTTTTGTCCTGTGGGATGCTTGGACTTTCTCAAGATTGTTTACTGTAAACTGTCTCTGTGTTGTGTCATTTATATCACTCTCATATCACTCTTGCTGTAATCCTTGCTGTAATCCTAAATCTCCATTTCCACCAGAAACATCCCCCAATGATCGGTCTCTCCTCATCTATACATCGCCAGCCAGTGGGGACTGACAAAAAATAAATGAAAGATCAGGGAGCTGATATTGACCACATCCTGCAGTCCCCACATTCTCGCTGCTCCGAAATCTTCCGTCTGGAATTGAAGATAAAGGAAATGAATGTTAAAATATAAAAAAATGTTAAAATACTATGTAAGCAAGAGTGATTTGCTATAAATATATATTTACTAACATGAACTATGTGTCTATCTATGTAACACAGGAATTAGTATGTATTATGCTCAAATCCCAATGCTGGGAGCCCAGCAGGGGTGAAAATCCCAATGCTGGGAGCCCAGCAGGGGTGAAGACCCCGACAGCGGATTTAGGTAAGAAATGCTAACCCTACCCCCCTCCCTAACCCTCCCTTAGGGGTGCCTAACCCTAACCTCCCCCCTCGTGCATAACCTTAACCACCCGCTAGGTGCCTAAACCTAAGGGGGGGTGCCTAACCCTAATCTGCCCCCAGGGGAACCTAACCCTCCCATGGGCGCCTATCCCTAACCCTCCCTTATTGGTGCCTAACCCTAACCTCCCCCCTCGTGCATAACCTTAACCACCCGCTAGGTGTCTAAACCAAAGGGGGGGTGCCTAACCCTAACCTCCCCCTGGGGGTGCCTAACCCTAATGCCCCCTTTCCCTAGCCTATCCCTAACCCTCCCAGGGGGTGCCTAATCCTAAATCCCCCCAAGAGCCCTGAAACCTAATCCTTCCCCCCCGCGCCCATCTTACCTTCGTTCGGGTTGCTGTGCGTCGGGCTCCCGGTGTAGGTCTAATGACAGGCGTTGGGATTTGATGCCTGTGATTATTACCCTGCCAGGATTTGACTGTCGGGAATCAGACAGTTGGCATTTCGACCGTCCGCTTCCTGACTGCATCCCATAACACGGAGCACCAGAGTAATATAACAGTGGCATAGGATACGACACACGATAATAATCTGTAAATACTACACTTAGGTCTGCTGCTTTATTACTCACTATTGTGCTTTGCAGCTGTGTTGGGCTCTGGACCATTAAGGAGCAGCAGACACAACATATTAGGACATGAAGCTCTTATATAATAGCCTGCATGGGATGGTAAATAAGGGCGGAGGTGCTGCTTTGGATCAGACTTTATGCTCTATTTATGGACAGCTGGACGGCCTTTAAAGCTGTGATGGGCAACTTGTTACAGGTCAGCAGGCGCATGTGCGGCCCTACGTGCAAAACTTACCAGCTGTAACCAGTTTCTTTCTACAGATGTGTCCTCAATACGCCATGCAGCACGATATGCCTGGCGTGAGTGAGCCGTCAGGTCCTGTGCAGCTCTGCTAGTGCCGGGAGTCTTTCTGTGCTGAGAATGCATCTAAGTCGCTATGTGATGTGACTAGGAAGCACCAGGAGACCATTCAGAGTAATAGGATATGTAACACTTGTCTATGTGTGTGCAACTGAGAATGTACATGGCACTTGGCGTGGAAAAAAGCTGCGGCCGCTGCATCGTAGCAATTCACATGCTGATTGAGAGTCTCAGTCGCACACAGATAACAAGTATCACATATCAGATTATACAGCACAGTCTTCTGTAGTGTCCTAATGGCAGCACATTGTGATGCATTTTTTGGCCCAAAAAGATGCAAAAAAGACGCTCAGTGCTGGCAGGGACTCACAGGACCAGTCAAACCATGAGGGGCTCCCAGGACCAGTCACACCATGAGGGGCTCCCAGGACCAGTCACACCATGAGGGACTCACAGGACCTGTCACACCATGAGGGGCTCACAGGACCAGTCACACCATGAGGGGCTCACAGGACCAGTCACACCATGAGGGACTCACAGGACCTGTCACACCATGAGGGGCTCACAGGACCAGTCACACCATGAGGGGCTCACAGGACCAGTCACACCATGAGGGACTCACAGGACCAGTCTCACCATGTCACAGAACCAGTCTCACATGAGGGGCTCCCAGGACCAGTCACACCATGAGGGGCTCACAGGACCAGTCACACCATGAGGGGCTCACAGGACCTGTCACACCATGAGGGGCTCACAGGACCAGTCACACCATGAGTGGCTCACAGGACCAGTCACACCATGAGGGGCTCACAGGACCAGTCACACCGTGAGGGGCTCACAGGACCTGTCACACCATGAGGGGCTCATAGGACCAGTCTCACCATGAGGGACTCACAGGACCAGTCGCAGCATGAGGGGCTCACAGGACCAGTCTCACCATGAGGGACTCACAGGACCAGTAGCACCATGAGGGGCTCACATTACCAGTCGCAGCATGAGGGGCTCACAGGACCAGTCGCAGCATGAGGGGCTCACATTACCAGTCGCAGCATGAGGGGCTCACAGGACCAGTCGCACCATGAGGGGCTGTTTGATGTGACTGCATCTGTATCTAATAATGCATTGTGCTATTGAGTATATTCTTAACGGCTCTATTTACTACAATCTGCATTTGTAATGCAGATTGTAGTGTGATATTACCAACTGAATTCGCATTGTGAATTCAGGCAATATCACAGGGATTTACTACAAATTTCTTGCAGGGACAGAGCTTGCGATACAGCTCTGTCCCTGCGAATCCCCTCTGCAGCCTTATCACAGTATTTTCGCAAAAAATACCGTGAAAAGTGCCCTGTGCATGCGCCAACCGGCCGCCGCTGCTACCCCCCCATTGCCAAGCACCTGCCCCCGTCGCTAAGCCCCCCCCACTGCAATTGCGGACCCCCGCGAACCCCCCTCCCCGTGACCGCTCCCTCTCCCTTAATCTGTTTAGACCACACAGCTGATCACTGGGGCTGGCTCCGGGCTCTGCTCTGCACGTTAGAGCAGAGCAGAAGTCCAGTAACCGGGGGAGACCCTGGATAATGCCACCTCCAGGTGGCGTTATTATTACAGGGCTTTCTCCGGTATTGGTTCACATTTTATTTTTAGTAACTTTGGCCAGATCACATTTCCCATTACAATTATGGGAAATGCGATCTGATTACTAAAAATAAGTGATAATTAGGGCTTGGAGTAGAATTTTATGAATTCTACTCCAATTGCCCTGTAGTAACTTTAGGTGAAACTAAAATAACTTTATTTTAGTAAAAAATAAACTAAAATACTTAAATAACTTAAATAAATTAAAATAACTTTATTTTAGTAAAAATAATGTTAATAAATAGAGCCCTATTTCTCTTACCTCCGATCTCCTCATCAGGGTCAGTACTTTTTGCAAGTGGCTCACTTTCATCTGCCAAGTGGATAAATAAAGCAGGATCCATGAGTGGCTCAGTAACACTTACATACGGAATGTAATACTAGTTTATTATTTTTCTTGCAGTAACATAATATATTGTTGTGAGCTCTAATAACATGTTACACAGAACAATACATTGTGCCTCATATCACATTTATGGACAATTTACCTACAACCGGCTTCACACTTACCAAATGTTTTATCTATTAATGATATGCTGGTCCTGATTCTGCGTCACACCCAAATATTCCCAAACAACCCGTATGGCCCACAGTGTGTTATGCAGAGTGGCAGTGCCAGCATAGACGTATAGTGTATAACATGTATTGGGCATTCTTGGCAGGGATGTAACTAGGGGGTGTGCAAGAGGTGCCGCCAAACAAAGCACCGGGCTCTGTGGGTGGCAAAATTGCTGCCCCATGGTTCCTGCATCTGCCTGGACATCATGCGCTGAAGGGGAATGGCTGGCACATTGTGCCAACGAGCCCTGTTACTGTGCTGGTTCTTCAGTAGAACTGGGAGGTGGCTATACAGATTCACAGAGAGTGCATTGTGAATACGCCCGTACAGAGGAGCCACTCACAAAGTAAGTGACAGGTAGTCAGGGTCTGGGGAAGGTAATGGGGGAGGGGTGGTTAGAAAGATGCAGGCGTGGCAGACCATATAAATGCCATTTTATAGGCATGCATAAATGAGCTATTGCAGTCTTCTTCTCAGCATTAGAGATCTCTGCGTCTCAGGGGAGCTGCAGTGTTTGTGGCTGGTCAATGGTGCCAGATTATACACAATACCTGGATGGGGGGAGGTAGATAAGAATAAACCCCCCTCCTTCAATGTGTGCCTGAGACAGGGTTACTGTATAACAGGTACCAGCAGAGGCACTTTGGGAATATAATATCCCTGTCCCTGCACAGAGGTATAAATCATGGTATTATAGGCATCTGAGCGATGACAGGGGGTAACACAGTAAGCTGTGCGTCTTTATGGCCAGATACACTAGTGTCTGTGAGTTACCAGGTAACCAGACCACACAGCAGGAAAATTACACTACATCATCTACAAAGCATGAGACTATCAGCAGCTAATTAGCAGAGGCTTCTCCACGCACCAGAAGGTAGGTGGGCACCGTACACTGAGCAGGCCATATAGGTGCACCAGAGACAAAGTGGCTTTTTTTTGGAACCCTAGTGTGTGTGGTGCATGAGGTCTGGTGGAGGTATTCATTTTGTGGGCTGGGCTAATATTCATTACAGCGTAGCCTATCAAGTCACAGAGAACAAGGAACTCATTATGTAAAGTTTATATCTCCATGGACAATGAAAGTCATCAACAATTTGGTAGAGAACCCGTCTGCTGACAAAGTACCATAAAACAAGTGTTTGACTTACAACGAGCTCTAACTAACATCTTGTACCCAATACACCCAGAGATGGACTGAGCTGTACATCGGACCACTAAGGCCTTGGACTCAATGATGGAACCTTCTGGTCATTTTAATATTCAGTTTAAATAAAGAACAACTCATCAGCTAGTTCTGAAACCTCCAAGTATGAGGATCATTGCTCCCTATGGCGTGACAGAAATACTGGTGGCCAGTACACACAAGCTTCAGTGTAAGATGCACAAGAGTCTACAATGTACCTGCAGAATTGCAGCCTCCCTGTGGAGATCCTCGTTCTCCGCCTGCAGCCTCAGCAGATCTTTCTAAAAAGAAAATGTTAGGTGAAGAGCGGTTACGTTACTGAGCAGAACAACACGAAACACTTGGTCAAGGAAACATTTCTACAGTTAGACGCTCGGTGCCACAATGCAGCAACGCAGTTCAGCCAATGACACCAGATGTCTCTTCTCACGCAAGGCAACAGAGGTGAGAATCCCCACATGAATGACAGGTTCTAATAGAAATAAATATATATATATATATATATATATATATATAATACAATCAACACTAGTTCCACCAGTACAATAAGGTAATACAACCACCTAACGGGACATTTTCTGCAATGTCTGACGTAGTCCTGTGATTACCGCACTCTGACATCATAGTGTTTGTATGACAGAGGCCTGGCAGGGGCAGCGACAGCATGGCCAGAATAAGCCAGAAAGCGGGTGATCGCTGGACCCCAGATAGGTGATATTCTGTGTAACTCCTGAGCACTCAGTATTAGTGGAATTAGCCTGTAAATCATACCTGCATACTTACTAATCTGCTCTCTAGGAGAAGCCCAGAGAGGAGATACAGGTGGCTGGCGATGGGTTGGGGGCTGACTATTTGCCTCATTAGGCCCCACATCACCAAATTACTAGATTACATCTCTAGTCCCTGCCCCATCTTCACACACCATGATTCCAGGTATTATTCTCCCCATCCTGTCCTCTTCTCTAGTACCCGCTCTTACGGGAGCCAGTGGGACTACCGGAAAAATCGTGAGCCTCCCGCAGGTCCTGGGAGAGTAGGTAAGTATGGTCTAACTGATGCTACACATTAGTCCTCATCAGGGCTCTCACATCTATGACCAGCTCTGCACATATAACTAGGATATTTATAGTCTCATTATAGATGTACACCAGGATAGCAGGCTACATATGTGTGGCTTTTTATTTCTTACATGTATAAATGTATTGTGTAACATCTCAGTCACTTTGTATGTATAATTGCATTATGCTTTGCTGCGTTAGACAGTGATGTGTACTGAGAATGTACAATGAATGTGTGAGTAGATATATGTGTGTTATCTGTACCAATGAGGTCATGTCAGCACAACACTTTGGATCCCTCCCCGCAGGATCATTTCTAGAGAGGAGGGGGCCCTTGTGCAGTCTCCGACACGGGCCCCCTCCTCTCCGACCGGCTGCGCACTGAGCTGTGCGCGGCCAGCACTTAACTTATGGACTCTGAGCACTAGAGTGCACCCAAGGTCTATAGTGTATGCACAGGTCACCGGGAAAATGGCCGTGGCAGCCATTTTCCCTGTACTGCGCATGTGCAAACGATGGGAAAATGGCCGCCGCAGCCATTTTCCAGTTGTTTTACAGCGACGCACACCCGCGCAGATGTGGGACTCTCTATACTGTGCCCTCTTAAGTTATATGTACATATACTGTGCCCTACTAATTTATATGTACATATACTGTGCCCTCCTAATTTATATGTACAATTACTGTGCCCTCCTAATTTATATGTACATATACTGTGCCCTTCTATATAAATACTGTGCCACATTGGGAGTGACAGGTAAGTAGGAGATATCTGTGATACTAATGTATGGGGACAGCAGACCACATGGAATGAAAGGTAAGTAGGAGATATCTGTGATACTAGTGTATGGGGACAGCAGACCACATGGAGTGAAAGGTAAGTAGGAGATATCTGTGATACTAGTGTATGGGGACAGCGGACCACATGGAGTGAAAGGTAAGTAGGAGATATCTGTGATACTAGTGTATGGGGACAGCGGACCACATGGAGTGAAAGGTAAGTAGGAGATATCTGTGATACTAGTGTATGGGGACAGCGGACCACATGGAGTGAAAGGTAAGTAGGAGATATCTGTGATACTAGTGTATGGGGACAGCAGGCCACATGGAGTGAAAGGTAAGTAGGAGATATCTGTGATACTAGTGTATGGGGACAGCGGACCACATGGAGTGAAAGGTAAGTAGGAGTTTTATGTGATATCTCCTGCGTTACCTTTATGATGAATGGCTCCAAAACATAATTTTTCTACCAAAGCAGGTGGGAATGTTCATTGTCACCAGCTTTGTAGAAATGAAGTGATAATGAATAGCCCCATAGTCACACACACATGTACAAATGTCCCAGTCCCCAGTGGTCTGTGTGTGCCAGCAATGCAGCTTTCTCACTACCATTTGTTTTATTTATGTGACTAAGATGAACAATGTGACAGAAAAAGATGCTCCGCGTTTCCGAGTCACCCTGGACCTGGATCGCCGAGAGGAGCTATTTGGTGCGATTGAAGCAACGGTATAAAAGGACACAGCTGTAAATAATAATGGTGATGAGAAATGAAAGTAATCAAAATGACATCTAATAAGAAATCAATTTACCTGAATCAGTAAGATTGTCCTTTGATTCGCTAACATGGTCAGCAGACCTGACATGATGCAGAATAGAAGGCCTAAACATAAGAGACATAAGAAGATGTGTAAGTGTACAGAGAGTAAGTGATGGGCATTGGGGAGTGTGAGTGGGATGTAGTTATGAGACTGGAGGCCGCGATGCCGCCGGTCTCAATAACGGCAAGGAAATCCCGACAAGGGACTTAAGATAGGCGTCTAAATATCGACGCCTATCTTAATCCCGATGCCGGAATGCCGAAGGACACCAGCCCGAATTAGGTAAGACCGGGGTGCCCTTAGCGTTAGCCGCGGGGGGAGGGTTAGGTTTAGGGGGTGTAGTGGGGTTAGGGTTAGTATTCAGTCGCCGGGACGTCATACCCATTCCGTGTGAGTGATATAAGGGCTGTGTATTGGGGGCAGTGAGTATGTACACACACAAGGACTTACCACAGACTACTGCCACTATGAACAGGAGGGCCATATTCCTGAAAGACAGAGTGGGAATTATCAATATATAAATTTACCGGCACATTCATTGCTTTTCCGGTGTGACAATAACAATGATATAAGTCATATGAAGCGACAAGTAAACCCGAGTGTCTCTATGCCTCCATTACTGAGGTACAGCTACTGCCTGACCTGTACACGCCTCCCTCTGCTCCATCATGTCATGCTGTGATCTCTCTCTCTCATTACAGGATTGTATATTCATTTGTATATTGTCTTACATGCAGACAGGGGGCCTATGATATTTGGGATAAACACTCACCTCCTTATAGTCCATAGTATTCCAGACCCTGCGCCTGATAGGAGGGAAAAGCACACATTGTAAGCTACATCACACTCAGTGACTATAGTACAGTATATATATATATATGTATGTGTGTGTGTGTACACTGAGCTATCATCCTCCTTGTTCGTAAATAACATCTAGATGATAACATAAGATATTACCAGAAACAGGTGATATTTATCATTCTAGGTTGGCCTTTAGAGATATATAAATTGCTATCCTGATGTGTCCCATTGCAGACCAATAATTGGGCTCACACTACACACGTTCCCTGCCACTCACTCTATGCAAGGTGCCAACACCGGGTCTAGAGAAGGAGCCGCAGACCATCGCACTTCCTCCTCCATGTTTAAAAGTTGGTGCTACAGGGAATTATTCACTAAGCAGTGTCTAGTAAAAGCCAGCGTGTTTAAGCACAAAGGAAGGGCAATGCTTTTATTACAGTAGCAAAACATAGTGGGTTTTGCTATTATACATCCCCCCACCCCCCTTATTTTTCACAATCGGCCTAGGCTTACAGGGATGGTTATTAATTGCTGGCGACCCAACACTGATGGGTTTTTATTGCTTCAGGCGGGTCATTAATTTGGGCAGGTTTGGAGGTGGTTTCTAGAACTGTTGCTTAGTAAATCTGGGGTATCTATGAATAAACCGATAATCAATTGTATGTTAAACTCTGGCTTCTCTGCGGTTTCCATCTGTGTGGGGTATAGAACATCTGTGGAGTGCAAAACCATCAGAAGCCCCCCACAAAATTAGATATCACTGCTTAGTAAATATATCCTAGTCGCCGCGGTGGATGGTTAACACTGGAGCAATTCATCATTGCTCCGGTGCAGGGACAGCTGCTCTAAAATGCAATCATGGCTGACACCACACGTGCATCTCTCCCATACTTGGCTACTTTTGAAAACGCTTATCAGGGAGATTGTGAAAGCAACAGATATGAGCGCGGCGGTAAAGTGGGCGTGTACTGCTACATCTGAGGGGCGTGTCATAAACCTGACTTACATCTAAATGTAAATGAACCCCCAAAGTAGTTAGTAAGATCTATGTGTTGATGAAAACACACTGATACTTGTCAGAAGATGCATGTAGCCATAGGGATAATTGTGTCTTATAACCAATGCAGGGAAATGATACTAATGATGAATGTAATATAACAGCTACATATGTAATGGGGGTAGGGTGCAATCAGGGAGATTGCTGGACTCTTCAGGGAAACAGTGAGATTGCTGGTATGTTAGGGAGTCTCCCTGACAATGAGGGAGAATGGGTAAGTATGCTCCCTCCATATCATACGTCTGGTATCTAGTGCTCCCCAAAGACCAAAAAAGGTGAGATGAATACTTACAGGCAGGTGCCTCAATTTGCTGCTTTGCCAGCTGGGGTTTACGTGGGCTCTAAGAGAGATAGAGAGAGAATAAAGTACTTACAGCATTGATTATATGAGTCATTACACTGGGGCTATATTACATTGTTAGGTGTAAGCAGTGTGATACAGAATGACATTTACTCATCGGTGCCCCATGTTACAGGCAAACGGGTACACTTAGTCTAACAAGGGTGTTCCACATGAGGCCCTCCAGCTATTATGGAACACAGAACTGTGACAGGGCTGGGAAGTGTAGTTCCACAACAGCTGGAGGGCCGTATGTGATATACTCCTGGACTAAAACAATCATTTATCCAGCTACTAGGAGAGGGTAATACAACCAATGCACATTGCTGCCCACCACACAACCATGGCAGCAGATGCTCTGAGTAACCCAGCTGTGTTATATGCCCCAGGTGCTAGGAGAGGGTAATACAGCCAATATACAGGACAGTGGGAGACAGAAATATACATCACCGTCATGTGACTAAGGGTCACAGAATCTGCCCTCTGTCTCTGTCACCCATCAGCTCATATGTAACGCCTACGATTTACCACCACTGGGAACCAGCAATAATAATAATAATTATAAGTAATACATAACCCGTTATCTTAGTGAGACTTGGGCACAGACACCTCCCAACATTTACACCTACTAAATTGGGACAAAACACCACTCTCTATGCCCAGAAATGCCCCCTTTCAGCTGAGTTCCGCCCCTTCTGAGATCCATGAAAAATCCTAAATGTGCAAGTAACAAATAACAATAACAGCGCACTTACCTTTCTCCTGGTGCCTGGCCGGGGCATGGCTGCACCCTAACGCCTCCTCTCTACTCCCTACTCTCTATTCCCTACTCCCCTACTACTAATACTAAACTAATGATAATATAAAAAATAATAAAAAGAAAACTGACTTAAACTAACACTAAACTTCTATATAAAATACTAATATACTAAACTAAAGATAATAAGAAAAATTATAAAAAGAACTGCCTAAAACTAACACTAAATAAACTACTATATACACTAAAATACTTATATACTAACTAGATATAACACTAAAACTATACTAAGAAAAGAAATGCCTAAAACTAACACTAAGAAAATAATAATAAAATAACTCAAAAATATCACTAAGAATACACTAAACCACCAGCTCCAGACAACGCTTCCTGCACTAGGGGGTACCACGCAACAGGATAACCTCTAGTGTGCTGTCCTGGCTTACCACTTATTGTGTAACAATGGGCCACTGTGATGTCATCACAAAGACATTAGCAGCAGCCATACAGGCAGATATTTGTATGAAATAAAGTATCTGACTGTGATTAGAGGTGAACAGGGGCAGGATAGCATATCGCCCATCTGCCCCAAATTACAAAGCCCAAAGGGGACAATATTTCACCCAAATTGGGCAGTTTTGCAGACTAGAGAGGGCTTATTTTCTTCTAATGTCACATGTCTGAATGTTGTACAGTGGATCAGGCATTGCCAAGCACCATAGTACAGTTATGGTAGGGGCCTGGCGATGCTGCTCCAGCCTCTTAGGACACACACTGTGCCTCAGAGGGCCAATTCGGGTGCCTCTTCTGATCATGTGCAGCCCTGTACTGGCAGGGGCACATCTAGGCTTTCTGTCACCTGTGGAAAGACTCAGCCCATCCCCGCACAGAAACATAAATGTCTACAAGAGAGGTGATAGCTGTCATACAGAGCAGTAACACAGAGACAGAGTAATAACAGGGCAGCTGGGGCAGTTGCTCAGGGGCCCCAACACACGGGAGACCAACATACATAGCTACATCACCCGTGTGTTGAACCTCCCAACATGACCCTCTCCAGGAGGGACACAATGCTCTGGTCCTGGACTTCCCTGTTCTGTACTGCAGCGGGGCTGCAGTACAGTACAAAATTCAAATAGGGGAGTCACACCAACTGCCAGTGAGTCCCAGCCAGTTATGTTTGGCAGTGTGTGAAATGACAGTTGGTGTGGCTCCCCTATTTGAATTTTGAACTGTGCTGCAGCCCCACCTCTTACCAGGGAAGTCCAGGACCAGAGCATTGTGTCCCTCCTGGAGAGGATCATGTTGGGAGATATGCAAGTGCCTAACCCTAACCCCCCTCTAAGTGCCTAAACCTAACCCCCCCTTCCCTGCTGCCTAAACCTAAGTCTCCTGGGGGGGGCCTAACCCTAACCTCCACCTAGGGGTGCCTAACCCTGACCCCCTTCCCCTAGCCTAACCCTCCCAGGGGGGCTGCCTAGCCCTAAGTCCCCCCCGGGAGCCCCATACCTAACCCTCCACCCCTGCGGCTGTCCGTGCCTGGTGCCCGGCTTCTTTTTAATCAGGATGCCGGGCTCCCAGCGTAGGTAAAATGACAGGCATCGGGATTTCGACACCTGTCATTAGACCCTTGCCGGGATTAGACAGTTGGGATGCCGTTGGTTGGGATTTAGACTGTCGGCATCCCGACTGCATCCCGTGTGGGGGGCATATGTGGCATACTGTATATAAACTGGGGATTCTATGTGGGATAATGGAAACTGGGGGACTACATTGTGTATAACACATTTGTGGTACTGGGAGTAGTTACATATAATAACATCGCCAGTATATCTTACTGACAATTTTATCTGTAGGTGCCCACAGACATTAATCTGGCCCTGTAATTACCAGCAATGCATCACTGCTGTAACTACAAGAGCAGATAAGCCCACATATGGGCAGTGACATACACCACTCCTATGTGCCATGTACCTAATATAACATAAATAACCCGCTCAGTATGCCAGTTGTGTGTAACACTTTCCACACAGACTGTTCTATACTGCTAATCACCCCCATTCCGGAATACAGAAAGAGCGTAAGGGGGTTGTGCACAAGTCTGAGCCTGAGTGATTGGCTTGGAGTCTACTTTACAGATAAGTGACGTCAATAAATGACCAAGCGTAACTGGCCTGGTATGCTTTGCTCTTATCAGTGACCCTTCAGTCCAATGCATTTTACATGGGACCGGCCCTGGGGGGGCAAATGCCACCCGTGCCTGGTGGAAAACATTTTGCTGATGTTTGGAGACCCCATTATGAAATATAATGATACAACAGGACAATATAGCAAGACACTATACAAGGCTCATTGTGACCAGAGGTGGAGTGAAGAGCTATAGCACCTGGAGCAAGTACATGTTACAGTGTCCTGTCCCCCATACTATGTGGGGATGGGGCCAGGCCAGCATATGGAGGCAAGTTCCAATAGTAAATAAAAAAAACAATATCAAGTGTGGAACTGGGGCATGAAGGACCCACTGGGAAACTGCATTGGTAGAGGCCCATGAGGGCCGATGGGACGTGGGTACATGCACACATCACATACTGTATGAGTAACGCCCGTCTCTTAAGGTGCATTCAGGTACCATTAATGCTGACATTGCCCGTGTAACCTATGGCTCTCCAGTTATTTTAGAAGTACAAGTTCCAGCTTCGCCTCTGACAGGACATGCTGTGCTTTGTAGTTCCACAACACTGATTAGCTAGATACATTGAAAGAACTAGTGTCATCGGCTGAAATCCACCTACCTTGCAGCGTGCATTCTGGCTGGTCTCCCCCTCTGTAACATCCCTGGGGCAGTGCAGGAGAGCGGAGCTCATCCACATGGGAAGCTGCCATCGCTATAGAAAGGACATAGGCTATGTAACCACAAGTCTGATATTTTATGGTCTCTCACTATAATAAATAAGACACATTGCATAGATATATATACATATATATTATGTATTTATCATCTTTATAGCACTCATTTTGTTACAATGAGGTTTATTTACTACGCGCCAGGTTCTAAGTCCTGTCACTTTCGATCGTGTTTATGCCCAATGTGTATAAGGGCAATGCTGTTACTGGCTGTGTGTTACTAGTAATATCATCGCCCTCTCACAGTTCAGGCATAAACATGATGGATAGCGCCGGGTTTTAGAACCTGGTGCTTAGTAAATAAACCCCCATATGTGTAATCTGTCATCATCAAGAGATTAATATATAATAAATAAATAATAAATAAATATAAGGAGTTTGATGAATTTTACGTCTGATAAAAGTAACAGATCCAATTCAAAGGTTTTGGAACCTATTCATTGTGAACAGCCCCTTTGTGGCGATAAATCACTTATCTCAATGTACAACAAATATTTATCACTAATACTGGCACAAAGTGGTTAGGTGTAACACAGCTTTGCCAGGCCAAGTTGTGAGCCGGCTTGCCACATTACAGCTGTCATTTCCATTGTGGTACGGAAGTGAGGAGGGGGAAATGGGAAAGGGGTCTGGGAAAGATTTATGCACAAGATGTTAGAGTTTTCTAAAGTTTGTAGTAAAATCCAGAGCCGTAACTAGACTTTTTTTTGCCCTGTGCTAGAAAGAGCATTGGCGCCCCCCTCATTTTTAAAAGAGACATAATGCACCAAAAAAAGGGCCATGGCTTCATGGAGAAGGGCCAGGGAAGAGATAGGAGAGGCCAGGAGCTGCTGGGGATGAAATAAGAGGAAACTACAAGAAAGAATGATAATAAACAGAAATTTGACAGACCCAAACAGCACCCCCTGACCTGCGGTGCCCTGTGCGATGGCACCGGCCGCATTACCCTAGCTACGGCCCTGGTAAAATATACAACAGTGGTCGAGTTGGGAATTTTCTAGTGGGGGGTATGGAGGAACTGTGTGTGTGCATCGTAGGTGTCCAGAAAATTGGCATGGTCACATGACACAAGGGGGCGTGGTGTCACATCACAAGGGGCGTGGCCATTCAAAATAATCAGCATCCATCTCTCACCCTTTGCACCTCTCACTCTCTCCTTCCATCTCTCACCCTTTGCACCTCCTTCCTTTTCTGGCCTCTGCACCTCTCACTCCCTCCCCTCTCTTTGTAACATCCTGCATCCCTCACTCCCTACTTCCTTTTCTCACCCCCTGTACCTCTTACTCCCTCCCTCACTCCCTGCACCTCACTCCCTATAGATTGTCACTGATTACTATAGACACAGGCACACAGAGGTAATGAGGCACATGGGGAGGTGGAGCATACTTACCTACTTTTGAAAAGCATTTCAGGGAGATTGTGAAAGCAGCACCTATGAGGGCGTGTTACAGTGGGCGTGTACTGATAAATCTGAGAGGTGTGTCCTAAACCTGACTTACATCCACATGTAAACCAGCCCAAAAGCAGTTAGTAAGTTCTGTTTGTTGATGAAAACACACAAATACTTTTCAGAAATTCATAGGGATCATTGTGCCTTATAATAACCAATGCAAGGAAATCACACTAATGATCCCATTTGAATATATATATCTCTGTTTTTTAATATAACAGCTTCATAATGGGGGTAAGGATGAAATGAGGGAGATTGCTAGACTCTTCAGGGAGACAGGGAGATTGCTACTATTTCAGGGAGTCTCCCTGACAATGAGGGAGAGTTGGCAAGTATGAGGTGGAGGTACACAGACTTGGTAAGGGACACTCAGGGAGACAATCTTACAGATATTGGGGCCTATTCATCAACACTAAAATAACGTTTTAAAGGACATTTTCACACAAAATTACCGCAGCTGTAAGTAGTGCTGCGCATGCACTGGTTTTACGGATATAACAGCACATGTGCAGCACAGATTACAGCTGCGGTAAGTTAGTGTACAGAGGGAAAACTATCTATTTCCCGAAAAGCTGTCATCGCAAAAATGACAGCTTTTCGGAATAGATAGTTATGGAGAGGAGGAATGATGATTTCCTCCTGTAATTAGTTTGAACCAAAAAATTGCAAACCATGCACAGCTGCCAGAGTGAAAAATCTGTAATATTCATGAAAAGAGGCTGCTAATATGGCCAGTAAGTCTATTCTTTAGCCCATGAACCCTCTAAATGTGAAATGTTTATCATCGACATTAAACATATGCTGCACTATTTTATATCAGCTTAAATGACCCCCTCTAATGCTTTCCCCTCCACCATGTTCATGCAATTTGTCATATACCTCTGTAATGCAGCACATATCCTTGGGTACACATCCCCTGTAACACATCCTTGGGTACGCATCCCCTGTAACACATCCTTGGGTACGCATCCCCTGTAACACATCCTTGTGTACGCATCCCCTGTAACACATCCTTGGGTACGCATCCCCTGTAACACATCCTTGTGTACATATCCCCTGTAACACATCCTTGGGTACGCATCCCCTGTAACACATCCTGGGTACGCATCCCCTGTAACACATCCTTGGGTACGCATCCCCTGTAACACATCCTTGGGTTCACATCCCCTGTAACACATCTTTGGGTACACATCCCCTGTAACACATCCTTGGGTACATATCCCCTGTAACACATCTTTGGGTACACATACCCTGTAATATATCTTTGGGTACACATCCCCTGTAACACATCCTTCGGTACGCATCCCCTGCAACACATCCTTGGGTACATATCCCCTGTAACATATTCTAGGGTACATATCCCCTGTAACACATCCTTGGGTACGCATCCCCTGTAACACATCCATGGGTACGCATCCCCTGTAACACATCTTTGGGTACGCATCCCCTGTAACACATCTTTGGGTATGCATCCCCTGTAACACATCCTTGGGTTCGCATCCCCTGTAACACATCCTTGGGTACGCATCCCCTGTAACACATCCTTGGGTACGCATCCCCTGTAACACATCTTTGGGTACGCATCCCCTGTAACACATCTTTGGGTACACATCCCCTGTAACACATCCTTGGGTACGCATCCCCTGTAACACATCTTTGGGTACACATCCCCTATAGTACATCCTTGGGTACGCATCCCCTGTAACACATCCTTGGGTACGCATCCCCTGTAACACATCTTTGGGTACGCATCCCCTGTAACACATCCTTGGGTACGCATCCCCTGTAACACATCCTTGGGTTCACATCCCCTGTAACACATCTTTGGGTACACATCCCCTGTAACACATCCTTGGGTACGCATCCCCTGTAACACATCTTTGGGTACACATCCCCTGTAGCACATCTTTGGGTACACATCCCCTGTAACACATCCTTGGGTACACTTCCCCTGTAACACATTTTTGGGTACACATCCCCTGTAACACATCCTTGGGTACACATCCCCTGTAACACATCCTTGTGTACACAACCCTTGTACAGAAATCACCTACAATTCATCACACATCCTTGGTCACACAGCAGAGATGGACTGCGGGCAAGAATCTACCTTGGCATGCTTTGTGCTTGTGGTGCGCATGAAAGAGGTGCATGGTCATGGGGTTTGGAGTGAGTCCCTTGGGTGTGGCATTACAGCATGCCATCAGGGGCGCAGAGAGGGGGAGGGTACAAATTACCCAGGCCCGGACTTGCTTGAGGGGCCCGGCGGGAATCCGGGTCCAACACTGCCTCCCCTCCCTTCTAGATCACAACAGCCCAGCACATGCTGCTGTGTACTGGGCTGCAGTGGGAGACTGTTCGCAGCTGCTATAAGTATCCTATGCCTATGGGGGGAGCGATCACCATTGGCTGTGCGTCGGGCTGAGGGGCTCACTGCGCCTTTTTTCTAATGGGGCATGGCCACGCCTCCCATAATAAGGCCATGCCCCCTGTCACCTGGGCCCCGCTTGGCTCTTGACGGCCCTGCATGCCAGTCCAGCAGAGCAGCCATTTTCATAATTTTCATTCTTCTTCCCAGTGTTTTATCTATGGTGGGTGGAGAATGGTGCCTTCATCACTGTGTTGTGCACGCCCAGCCCAGCCTCAGGTAGAATGCAAGACTCATCAAGGAGACACACACTATTTCTGCTGAACCCTATTTAATATGCACATAAAACAGTTTGCTTAATTTGGATCATTTAGGACTCCTACTCCTAAAGCTACAGGACATTAATAACAAGTTTAAAGTGTTTGTACATCTAATTGAATAGCAAATATCCCCGGGGCACGCTAATTTGCATTTACCCACGTTAACCTGCGTAAATGGTTTTTGCACCTAACACTTGATTGCTGACTCCCTGCTGCTTATTTTGAGTGTTATGATCACTAATGCAGCAATGTATACAAATCATGTCCTTGTCCTGTATTGTATTACACTGTAAGTCACTAGTTTCTTGTTCACTTATTTGTTTATGTACTTTGTAAGGTGCTGCGGAACCCTTGTGGCGCCATATAAATAAAGGATAATAATAATAATAATAATAATAATAATAATAATAATAATAATTTCCAGTCAATTTTGACTACCTCCCAGCTCACAATATTGTTTTCATCCAATTTAGGCCCAAAAGGGGAGAGCATGGGTGAACAATATGTCCCATGTTTTGTACACAAAATCAACTTGGTGGTTCAGAATATTTTTTAAACTTATAGGGGCATGCAAGAAATGCTATCTGTGGCCTTAAACGTTTCTGGACATTTTCAGCATTCTGCAACCGCATGTCAAAGATTGCAGCAGCTGTGGCAGTTCAACTTCCAACATGGCACATCAAGAAACAAAATATTTTTAAAAACGCTTGTCCGGAGAAGGAAAGGTGAGCGCTACCATCAGTCCTGTGTGATGCCAACAGTAAAGCATCCTGAGACCATTCATGTGTGGAATTGCTTCTCAGCCAAGGGAGTGGGTTCACTCACAATTTTGCCTAAGAACACAGCCATGAATAAAGTTTGGTACCAAAACATCCTCCAAGAGCAACTTCTCCCAACCATCCAAGAACAGTTTGGTGATGAACAATGTCTTTTACAGTATGATGGAGCACCTTGCCATAAGGCAAAAGTGATAACTAAGTGGCTCGGGGAACAAAACATCAAAATTTTGGGTCCATGGCCAGGAAACTACCCAGACCTTAATCACATTGAGAACTTGTGGTCAATCCTCAAGAGGCAGGTGGACAAACTCCAAGCATTGATTAGGCAAGAATGGGCGGCCATCAGTCAGTATATGGCCCAGAAGTTGATTGACAGCATGCCAGGGCGAATTGCAGAGTTCTGGAAAAAGAAGGGTTGACACTGCAAATATTGACTCTTTGTATAAACTTAATGTAATTGTCAATAACAGCCTTTAACACTTATGAAATGCTTGTAATTTTACTTCAGGATACCATAGTAACATCTGACAAAAAGGTCTAAAAACACTGAAGCAGCAAACTTTGTGAAAACCAATACTTGTGTCATTCTCAAAACTTTTGGCCACAGCTGTAGTTGGCCAAGGCAGGGAAATGAAGGGTTGATTAGTAGTAAATTTAATTTAATTTTTTGATTCCGAAGCAAATTTATGAGGGAGGAGGGGAGGCATTTACAAAAAATATTTTACTCATTCACATCAATCCTTGCCCCACTGGAGCTTCTCGGTGGTTCCAAACTTTTTTTAAAGAATCAAAAGGACATGCAGGAGATAATGTCTGTCGCAGCACACAAAACGGAATCTCTGAACAGGAAGGGGGCAGAGGGATTTTGGTACTAAACATCTCTTATCACTGTGCTTCTCGGATTATGTATGGGAAGGCTAGGAGGGGAGGAGGGAGAACATCTCCAGATACCATCACAAAATAGCCTCTCCATTTGGTGTTTGAGTTGGATCTGACCAAACATGGCTGTTATGATCAAGGAGATCCAAGCCAACAAGGTTGGCATCTAAAAATCAAGGTTGAAAAATGGTATAAGAGTATTTTGCCCTTATGCCTATTTGTGATTTTAGTTGAAATAAATACAGTATGAAACAAAAAAAGGAAGAATCAGAGCAGCGGCACAAAAGCACGGCAGTTTAATAAAATATAGGACATCTACTGTATGAAACATTTGCCACACAGCAGTGGCAGACAGAATAGCAGTTTAATAAACTATAAAATTAAAAATGTCAGGCAGCAATGCCCCAAACAGTACATAATGCAAAGTAAAGAGATGCAATATGGATTTGTCCTTGGGTCCTTCCACTCACCCTTATGTTGTATATAGTAAACAGGATATGCACAGTTTAATAAACCAATCACTTCAGCGACAGGGACTGCCAATTGTGGCTGAAGCGATTGGTTTGTTTGGACCCCCACAAAACAAGCTACCAATGGGCAGCTGAAGGAGAAGCCATTGCTGCATCATGTGCCACTTGAGCTGACAATTTCCTTACCAACAGCTCTTTGCATCTCTTCAGATCTGTGTCTACTGGGAGAAAGAAAGACACAACGTATGACTTAAACCTAGGATCCAGCATGGTCGCTAAAATGTATTGATCCGATTGTAAGATCCTGACAACCCTTGGATACTGGCGAAGCGAATAAATGACTTAATCTACAAGTCTGACATGCTTAGTGGAATCACTTAATTTCAGCTCCTCCTTCAGTTTCCCAAGCTGCATTTCCAAAAGTCTTATTAAGGGAATTACCTGACTCAAGCTGGCAGTGTCTGAACTCACTTCACAGATGACTACTTTGAAGGGTTTCAGCACTTTGCACAACATGGAAAGTATTTTCCACTTGAGTAAGGTACATCCCCCCTTCTCTCCATATGTCATAGTTCATTGTGTAGCTATGGATGGCTTTTTGCTGTTCCTCCATCCGCTGAAGCATATAAGGGTGGCATTCTATCTTGTAACTACCTCTTGCTTCAGCTGGTGTCAGGGCAAATACAACATTTCTTGCAGGTGCTGCATTCTTCAACATGCACCTGCTGAATGACAAAAATGTCCAGAAATTTTGCGGGCCACAGAGAGCATCTCCTGCATGGCCCTGACATTTTTTATTTATTTTGCACCACCAAGTTGATTGTGTGAGCAAAACATGGGATGTGTTGGAATTCACCCAGCTGTAATACTCTCACAGTATTGGTGGCATTGTCAAAAATCACAAATCCCGAGGAGAGTCCAAGCAGGGTAAGCCATTTTGCAATGACTTTCCTGAGTTTTTCAAAGAGGTTGTCAGCTGTATAACTCTTAGTGAAACCAGTGATGCACAGAGTAGCCTGCATTTGAATGAGTCACTGTTTCTTAGATGCTGCTGTTGGTGGCGCTGAAGGCAATAAATCCACCCAGTGGGCTGTTACAGTCATGTAATCTTCTGTTTGTCATTTTCCATTTGTCCACATATCTGTGGTTAAGTGGACAGTGGTTACAACGACATTTTGGAGGACACTAATTAACTTCTTTTTAATGTCCTTGTACAGGCTGGGAATTGCTTTTCTAGTGAAGTGGAACCTAGATGGGATTTGTTAGCGGGGACACAGGACTTCAATTAACTGTCTTAAACCCACTGCACTAATGGCGGATATCAGACCCACATCTAATACCAGCATAGAAGTTATGGTGTCAGTGATCCGTTGTGCAACTGGGCGAATGCTGTCATACTTGCTCCACCTTGCAAAGAATTGTTTAACAGTCAATTGTTTTTTAGAACTACTACTAGTAGTCTTCCTGGTCCCCTTCTGGGATGAAGATCCACTCCCAGTAGCAGCAGCAGCAGGCGTAGCACTCAGGGATTCTTCTAAGGAATCCAGGATAGAGGAGGACTGAGTCAGCCATATCAAATTGGATACAGGACTACTTCCGATCATGTTTGAGGATATTGTTGATGAAGGTGTTGGTTATGAAGATGCCAGGTGCTTGGATATAGCAGAAAGAAGGGAGCTAGCTGACACTGAACTGCTTATTGTTACTTTTTTAGCCAAAGTTTGTAAATTTTGCAAACACTTTTGATGGATGCATTGTAGATGACGTAACAGGGAGGAGGCTCCTAAATGGTTAGGGTCCGTACCTCTACTTACTCTGGTATGACAACATGTACAGATGGCTTGACAATTGTTATCTGGATTTGGGTAGAAATGATTCCACACATAAGAAGTGGCATGAAAATGGGCTTTTCCGTATCAAGGGCAACAACTGTTTCCAGTGGGCCCTGATTTAGACAAACAACATCCACATCAATAACATCCTCATCATCAACAACCTTATTATCATCAGCTACACAAATATCCTCCTCATCCTGGTGCACTTCCACAGAAGCATCCTAAACTTCTATGTCAGCATGTTTATTTGTGCTGCTCATCTCCACATTTGCAGAGTATGCACAAGTTGTGGAAGGAGGCTCCTCTTCTAGTACAGCTTTGGAAAGGTCTGGCTCACACATGGCACTTGCCAGCACACTTAGGGCCTGATTCAGAGACGGACGGGTCGCTTTGAATCAGGGTGTTTTTTTTTTTTTTGGAGCGGCCTCCTGGCTGCTTGCATAGCTGTGGGTAACCACCCACAGCTATAGCGAGCGGCAAGGTTGATGGTCACAATGATCAAGACCATCGCGACCATCGGGCTTGCGATGAGACCCTTGTGGTAGGGACTCATGGCCGCAAGCCCCAGAGAGCTTCTGGCTCTAATAGAGCCGGAAGCTCTACCACTGATATCACTGGTGATGTCAGTGGTGCTGCCCACAAATGGCAGGTGTTCGCTTGGGAACGCCTCCATTTCTGAAGCCATCCCCCGGCCACGCCTACCAAACGGGGTGAGCTGTCAATCACCATCGACAGCTCGCCCCCTTTGGTGCGAGACCCGGAGCGACGGAGCACCTGTCGCTAGCCGGGTCTCGTGCATGTGCACGACGGAGCCGGCTCCATTGTGCACATGCCCAGTGGGCAAACATCGACCCGGTTGCGAGCGCTCAGCACTTGCGACTGGGTCTGAATCAGGCCCTTAGACTCTCCTCAGGGATTTGTGATATTTCTGAGCACACATTTGGTTCCTGTGCCTTAACAATTTAATTTTTTTTTTTAAACGTCTACAGGGAGAAGGCCTTACATCATTGTTTTCCTTGCCACTTTGTGTGGTGAAAGGCATATTGCCAAATTTATGTCTTTCTGCAGCTAACTTTGCCTTTGATGTTTTTATCTTTACCAATGTAAAACATTGGTTCTTTGATTTTAGATGCCCTGACTTAAGCCCTGTATGCCTCTGGGCATCGGCTTTAGTAGATAACGTAGACGGACTAGTATTGTCATGACTGGTGGCACTGGCAGCAGCTCCAGCCCTAGTATGTGGTTCCTGCTCTCCTCTCAACTGATCATTCTCCATGTAAACAAACACGAATTAAGTGGGTTGCACACATGTCAATTTGTACCAATTTTAAATATTACACTGCAGTATCAATGACCTACAGTGTCACAATATTTTTTCTGAATAAGAAAAGAATAACACACTGCGCTACCACTTACAGTGTCTTAATATTGTTTATGAATAAGAAAAGAATAACACACTGCGCTGCCACTTATAGTGATGTCATTATGTTTTATATATTATTTAGCAAATTATTATTTAAATTTTTTTTTTAGCTTTTATTTTTTATACACTGGGAAAGAGCACACCCGAATTGACAGAGCATCCCCTGGATGACACAGCACCCCTTTATGAATTGCAGCCCTATCCTCTTGATGGACTGGACAACACAACAGCACCCCTTTATGTACTGTAGCCCTACCCCTTTATGAACATCACAGCAGCACCTCTTTATATATTGCAACCCAAGCCCCTTTATGGACAACACAGCAGTAGCCATTTATGGACTGCAGCCCCTGCCCCTTTATGGACAACACAGCAGCACCTCTTTATGTACTGCAACCCAAGCCCCTTTATGGACAACACAGCAGTAGCCATTTATGTACTGCAGCCCCTGCCCCTTGATTGACAGGACAACAGTGAGTGACACAGCAGTGCAACCTTCACTTTATGTACTGCAGCCCCAGCCTGACAACACTGCACCCTTGAACAAATAGAGACAAGTCACTAACAACAACACACAACACTGACTACACCCTGATTTTTTGCCCCATTTTGGATTCCGAGTTAGTTGGGAAACCCTGAGCCGGACTCGGATCCTACTCGGATCCCATATGTTCAGGTAGGTTCGGTTCTCGGAAAACCGGACCCGCTCATCTCTAGTTAATACTAGGACTAGTTTACCATAATATACACCAACCATACACTCCCTTAAATGTGAACTCTTAAGCCACCAAACTCCCAGACCCCAGCCTACGCAGGAAATGTAAAAGATGAGCAAGTGGATGATTTTTGTCATCAATTGTTTACAATGTTGGGTCCTAGAACAGTGCTGCCATTGTCATAGATAGATGTCTTCCATGTAGCATCTGTCCTTAAGACTGTTCAGCTGAGGACCTCAGCTTCTTTTTTTTTTCTTCTTTTGTTAATGAAGCAAGATAGAACAATATATAATAAAGACTTGTACAATATATATACAGTAATGACAAAAGAAAGAATCTATCGTCAGTCTTTCAAAGAAGTCAACTCACATAAGAACATTCAATGGTTACAATGTATAATTCGCAATATATAACAATATATTTGTAATACATGTTTTAAAATAAAATAATTGGTGAATAAGATGTGCCACCTGCTCCCTGCATTATAATAATATATAGAATCATGTACTTCTATATATCAATCGGGTATCGGCATCTAGCATTCTTAACTCATATCATGATGTCAAATGTAAATAAATATGGATCTTTCCCTGCATAGAGAGAGGCAGTGATCCAATGTAACTCTCCCAAACGTCAAAAAAACCCACTCATTTCTCTTTCTCAAACATTGGGGTATATTTACTAAAGTGAGAGCTTTTAGAACTGAAGATGTTGTCCATAGCAACAATCAGATTATACTTAACATTTAACTAGCACCTTCTAGAAGATAATATATGGAATCTGATTGGTTGCTATGGGCAACATCTCCACTTCTAAAAACTCACTTTAGTAAATATAACCCATGGTCTCCACCAAGTCCATCTGATAAATATGGTAAAGTTTCTCTTTATATAAAGAAAATGCAGAAGGACGTGGGCTTACCCAATTCTTAAGTATTATTTTCTAGGCTGCAGAGTTTAGGGCCTACAAACTTTTTTTGGCTCCCTTAGTGACACTATGGGGGGAATTCAATTCAACGTGAATTGAATAACGCCAGGAGCGAGCTCCCTGAGCTATTCAATTCAGTGCGCTGTGTGGTAGGAGATGGCTGGTTATCGCACCTTAACAAGGAAATTGACCTAATAAAGTCAGGATTAAACACTCTTATGCTCTAAGACTGAGAATAAATGGGGCCCGAGCACCACGTCTAATGCTTTGTGTGTATCCAAACTCAACAACATATTATCTGAGTGTGAGAATTCAATTGAAGACACTGTCGCTGCAATTGCTGATGGAATATCCCGCACTGCGTGTCTCCCGGCTACAAAGCCTGACTGGTGATCTGTAAGCAGACTCAGCAAAATCATTCCAAGATGATTGGTCATAATTTTAGATAATATATTGAAGTCCACATTCAATAACGTGATTGGCCTATAGACCCTAATAATGGGGTCTTTTCCTGGTTTAGGCAACAATATAGTATGCGACTCATTAAAAGTAGGATATTGGTGACAATCTCTATATATTGTTTAATAGAGTTTTTGCAAAGCGGGAAGAACATTTCATCTAGTATTTTGTAGCAGTCGCCAGACAATCCATCAGTTCCTGGTGCTTTTCGAGAAGCAAGATCCAATATCCAATATAAATTTCAAATCAGTAACCAGATTACTAGTAAGAGGATGTTTAATGGCCACAACATGAGTTCTTATTTTCTATGGGCGAGACATAGAAGCTAATAATCTTCCGGCCTTGTTCCCCCATCTATAATATTTGTGTTTCGAGATTTCCAGGGAATTTTTGACTTGTATCAAAAGAAAATTCTCTAAAAGCTGCTGAGCTTGCTTATAAGATGCCAGTGTGGTATCGCCCAGATTATAGGAGGAAGCTGCAAAGCTTGCAGTTAACTTCCTCTCTAAAGCTGGGTATACACTGACAGGTATATCTGTCCAATCTGTCTGGAGGAAAGGAAAATCTGGTCTGTCTTCCAGGGTTTTGGAGTAAATTTCTATTGGTATTTGCTCCCATACATTACCAGATTTTCCTTCCCACCAGACAGATTGGACAGATATATCTGTCAGTGTGTACCAATCTTAAGAGAGTGATAAATTACCTCGGATTCTCTTCTCTTCCTGGCTACATAGTTGATAACATGACCCTTCATGACCACCTTCAAAAACTCTTAAAACAACAGAGGAGAGTCCCAATGTTGTTGTCAACAAATTCTGACCACCGTGCATTAAGAAATAGCTTGAAATCTTCAGAAAATACCAAGGGCCCCATTTATCATAGAATATTTGAGGTGTAATCCCCGAAAACACACGTTTAGTAAGAAATAGAGATATGTACAGTAGAGATAAGAAAGTGTTACTTTGTTTTGTTGTTATGGTGTATCTCACACTGTTGTTTTCTCTAAGCCAACAGGTTCATTTCTTTTACGGTGGTTGAATAGAAAGATCAGAGGATTATACCGGAGATGAGTTTATGATAACAACAGCCTGGATGAAAGTGTACAGGACGTCAACAGAGTTACAAGATCCGATTATATGACTATTGTATACTAATGGAACTTGAGCCTTATATTGGTTGGAACCACACACATGCACCAATATTTTCAATACTTTCTCCAGACTCTATTGAACTGAACTATACTGGTATTTTGGATTTTAGGGAAATTTTGTGATACAACAATATATAATGTATATATTAGTGATTATATAAATATCATTAGAATGTTTTTCTACTAATTTAGCTATGCAGTTTGATACTAATATTCATGTATGTTAAGCAAATATTCTACTGTTTTATTAGAAGGTACCCTTTCATATTATTATCAAATGAATGTGCTTAAGTTACATATTTTGACTAGTTGCATGTAAGATTGTGTGATATTTTCTGCTTTAAGCAATGAGCCTTGATATAATACTGTGCCAATAACCATATTTGAGCCAATGCTGCCCCCTATTGTTTATATTATGACCTTATAAGGCATACAGCATCCGGTCTTTGTTAAGAGCCCTATAATTAGATGTGAAAGGCGGAAGTTTGTAGCCTTAATTCCTGATGTCCAGGTTGAAATTGCTGAGAAATCTGGCCTATTGAGTAGGGCGAGACTCCCGGATGTGATGTGCTGTAATGGACCATTATCAGAATTATTAGGAAATCAAAGCTAAGTACTAATAAGTCACTAATTTAAACTGTATACAAGAAAAACAATAATCACTGCGCTGGTATTGACATTCTGTAATCCAATGGTTTCAAAAAGATAGAAACGTATGCTCTCTATTATGCAAACAGGAGGTTGGTTTCAATAATTCCACATATGTTTATTCAAATAAAAATTAAATATATCCACATATCTCAGTAAAGAATCACATAAATAGCAACAATAAGATAATCTGTATTCAATTCCATAAAAGCATATAGTATACATTTTTTTTATAATATATGAATAATATTTCTATGGCCAATAATTAAATAATCACATCTCACATAAGGGGCTCTATTTATTAACATTATTTTTACTAAAATAAAGTGAAAAAGGGTGTTTTCACACCCTTTTCACATTATTTTAGTTTCACCTGTAGTTATTACAGGGCAATTGGAGAAGAATTAGTAAAATTCTACTCCAACCCCTAGTATCGCTTATTTTTAGTAAAGCAGATCGCATTTCCCATAATTGTAATGGGAAATGTGATCCGACCAGAGTTACTAAAAATAAATTGTAAAAAAATACCGGGGGAAGCCCTGTGATAATAACGCCACCTGGAGGGGGCGTTATCCAGGGTCTCCCCCGGTTACCGGGCTCCCACTCTGCTCTAATGGGGAGAGCAGAGGTGGGAGCCGGTACCAGTAATCAGCTATGTGGTCTAAACAGACCGCAAGCTGATTGCTGTAAAAAAAAGAAAAAAAAAATTGAAACATTTTTTTTTTACTTACCTGAATCCAGGGACCGGTGATCGGGCCTCCGGTGATGGCTCCTCTCTGGTCAGCTGGTCTCCCATAGTGCACTGTGGCCCGGTCATCAGGTGATCGGGTCCCAGTGCAGTATGGGAGATCACCTGATCGGGAAGCCCGGAGAAGATCACCGGAGGCCAGGAGGATGCAGGTAAGTGTAATGAAGGGAGGGGGGGGTCGTGGGGGTCTGTGATCATGGGGGGCAGGGCTTAGCGTCGGTGGGGGGTAGCAGCGGCGGTGGGTCGGCGCATGCGCGGGCTCTTAGTCGCTGTATTTTTTCTGAAAATACCGCGACTAGAGTGAGGATGGGATCCACAGGGACAGAGCTTTATCACAAGTAAATCCCTGTAATATTGCCTGAATTCGCAATGTGAATTCACTCGGTAATATCACACTACAATCCGCATTCAATATGCAGATTGTAGTAAATAGAACCCAAGGTCTTTGTATTGACTGGCAAGTCTGCAGTAAAATTTGTTAGTGTGTCAGGTTTAAAACAAGTAGCAACAATGTTGCTTTTCATCAAGTAATCTGGCAAGCCGGTTAATTTATATGCATAGTATAGTACTGGCATCCCAATATAAATATAGTTTCTACCACCCGGTAGATCACTGGGAAAATATAAAATTACCTCTGTCTCTATGAAAGTAAATTGCATGTACCTCAGTGACATACCTAATCCACTTCAACTAAAAACAAGACAAGATACCTATTTGAAATTAGAATCTACCATATCCAGATATTGGACCTGAGTCAGAGCCGGTCGCTAAGGTGCGATTGCTCGCAGCTGCTACGAGTGGAAAAATGCAAAACGCAATGCACAGCGAAAGCGGGTAAACACCCATCACACTTAAAACACACCTACCGGGCCACGTATCAGAACGAGCGACACATGCAGTAGTCTGATGGACGCAGCCGTCACCCTACGCGGTCATCGCGATTACTTGACAGAGTCGTGTGTTCTCATCTAATCTTTCAATGTTCCGTTTTTAATTGCTTATAAAGCGATTGCAATCAGTGTATAACTGCACCTTTGATTTTATTTTAATTTTTTCAATTTACTGATGCTGGAATGGCAAATTTTAAAAACACACACTTTTGTATGTACAATTATATAATATCCATATATAGATACATAGATGTATAAGTATATAATATCCATATATATATATATATATATATATATATATATATATTTAAATGTTAAATTAAAATGAATATATAGACAGATAGATAGAATGAGATAGATAAATTGTAATAAAAAAGATAAATTAAAAAATCTAACTAATGGAATATTTTAACATATAAAAACACAACACGTTTGGCATAGGGCAGCATTTGGCTTGCAGAGCCATCCGGAGCATCCTTTGATGTGACTTCATGACATCACATGTTTGGTGGACAGGACCAGCACAAGGTAGATTAATGCCCTGCTATGGCCCTGCCGCTGTGCTGCTCTATGTTGTGAGTCATTGATTGAATCACTGACACTGTCATCTCATTGGAATGCTGGCAGCACCAGTCATTTTGCTGAAAATGTATGGCATCACCCTGGAACCTATGTGCCCATTTCCTGCCTTTGTTAGACTCACTGCCTGGACATTGAACATTAAACTGTTTGATAGCGAACCTGGCAGGACTACAGAAAGTCTGGCAGAAGATCAGATAAACTATCTGCCATAGCCACATCTTGGAGACGAGATTATGGGGGAAATCATGATGTGTCAAACTTTCCAGAGAAATAAATTAGAAGAATTACCCATAGCAACCAAACAGCTTCTAACTGTCAGTTTTTTAAGCTAATTGGCTGCTTTGGCAACTTCTCCACTGTATCTCTCTCAAAGCCTTGATACATCCCCCCAATGACCCCTTTTACAATAGTAGGCAACCGCCTGCAGGATTTACCGAGCCAGAGGCAAGGATGGAATAACAATTGCAGTGCAGCTGGGACTGGATGAAGCAAAAAAAAGAATTATATTCCCTAAAGGGGTAGAATCGTGAGCTTTCAAATAGGAAAGAAACCAATTACAATCAACCAATGGATCCCCCAGAACCCGTAGCCACCCCCGAAGCATCAGAACATTTATAGGAATTACCAAACTTCTGAAAGTTCAAGAAGATTGTAGGTGGTTGATTCTGATTAGCCCTCCACAGTTCTTCGTATTCATGAAATTGGAGCAATTGTGTTTTAGTCTTATTCTAGGAGAATGGCAATCAAAATGTACTGGGAAGGCCACAGATAGCTCTACAAGCAGGAAAACAGACCATCTGAGGTTGACTCAGAGGGATATGCCTCAAACCTTAGAAAGAGGACAAAGTGGAGAGTTACCCATAGCAATCAATCAGCTTGATGCTATCATTTATCAAGTGCAGGCTTTACAATGATAACTAGAAGCTGATTGGTTGTTGGGTTGTTTTAGGTAACTTATTCACTTGCCCTCTTTAAAGATTTGAAACATCTCCCCCAGAAATGAGAGTCACAAGTTAGCGTACACTGGGCCTGATTCAGACCCGCTCGCGAGTGCACATCGCTTGCAAGCGTGTCGATGGTCCCTCACTGCGCATGCCGGTTTCCAGTGTGCGCATGCGCGAGACTCGGCCAGCGACGGGCGCTCCGTCGCTACATGTCTCGTACCAAAAGGGGGCGGCTGTCGATTTTGATTGACAGCTTGCCCCGTTTTGGAGGCAGGCAGGGGGAGGGGGTGGCTGGCCAAACGGAGGTGTTCCCCAAAGGAACGCCTGCCGTTTGGGGGCTGCCTCAGTAATGAGTTTCCGGCTCTATTACTGGGGCTTGCGATGGATGAGACACTACCACAAGGGTCTCGTCGCAAGCCCGATGGTCGCAACCACCACCTGGCCGCTCGCAGAAGCTGTGGGTGGTCACCCACAGCTTAGCGAGCGGCCAGGAGGCCAGCTCACATTAAATAAAATGCCGCCCTGATTCAGAGCGAGCGCTCTGAAATAGCGTCCGGCTCTGAATCAGGGCCACTGTTTCTCTATGGATCAAGATGTCTTGGTTACTGAAGATAACCGGTAAAGCGGCCACTGACGTGTACCAGATGGATGAATGTAACATTTTAAGTTTATTGAACTATTATTTTCCATGAATCCATAGGCAGAACAAATTCCTGCCCTAACATAGCTTTGATTTTAACATTTGCATCTCATATGTATCTTTTCTGCTGGGTGATCAATAGAATTCTTATCATCTACCATTCTTACTTAGGTAGGGGCTAGGCACCAGTCTACTATGTATTGTCTTTGAACTCAAAAGGTGCGTACACACGTAATGATTTTTTTAACGATTTAACTATAACGACGTCATTATCGTTAAATCGTTTGAAAAATCGTTCATTTTTTTGGGGTGAACGATGAACGATAATCATTCAAGCACGCTCCTCTTTGTAGTTTGTAGTTCATCGTCCATTCTGAATGTCCAACAGAACTATTTTCGTTCAGAAAATCGTTCATTCATCATTCATTCTGTACAACATGATGTCCATTCACTGTATGAATGTTTAAAAACTCGTTCATCGTTCATGAAAATCGTTGAAAAAAATCGTTCATTAATTTAGTAACCAATGAGTTTTCTAAACGATTTTCGTTCACTTTTTCAAGGGAAAATCTGAACGAAAATCGTTAACGAAAATCGTTGGTTAATAAAATCGTTACATGTGTATGCAGCTAAAGAGATTAAAATTTGGATAAATATATTTTTCATTTCTAAGGCTTTTTTTTTTACACTGAGGTGTCAAATGCCTTCTTTTAGCATATGGCATATGGCATTGTGGTTTATTTATTAGTCAAGCTATTCCATCGTCCATGACTGTGAACTTCTAAAATGGAAAAGTCAGCAGTACATATAGTTTGTGGTTGGGAAGTTTATGTGTTGTGACGACTTCCGTAATACTTTCTAAACACTGCAATCCAGTTTAATTAATTATAATATATTCCACAGTACTGCTGTGCATACTGTATGTTGGCCTACATGCCATTTGTAGCCCTGCATGGCTTCTTATGGTGGGCACCAGCTCTCCTAGCAACCTCCTTCATTTTATTTTAGGAGGTCATTATCATAGTAAGCAACACTTATAGCATTTATGGAGAATTCTTCATGGAAATCTATCATTCAGTGAAGGAGGTATACCGGCACAAGTCAAGTGCTTTCATACAGGACATGAATATTGGAGGTGGCTTATAATATTCTTAATAGTATTTTGCAAAAAGAAAAAAAGCACCTGTTTTTCTTACGCATTAGAGTTACTTTCAATATGTACTGAATAAACAGGTCCCATTCACTTGTCCCATTTCTAATTTTATAGGAAGCAATGTAAAGCAAAACACACACTGGAAAAAGGGACGTTTGAGATGTTTGTGTGGGATGTAGTCAAAAGTCGACAATATTGACAGAATGTTGAAAAGTTAAATGTTAGAATGTCATCATTAGGGTTAGGCTGCAGGAGGAGGTCAGGGATAGGGTGTGGGGGACGATTAGGGTTAGGCTCCGGGTGGAAAGGTTAGGGTTAGGTTGCAGGAGGAAGTCAGGGATAGGCTGTGGGGGGCGGTTAGGGTAAGGCTCCGGGTGGTAAGGTTAGGGTTAGGCTGCGGGGGGGAGGTTAGGGTTAGGCTCTGGGAGGAAGTAAGGGTTAGGCTGTGGGTGAGAAGGTTAGCCTGCAGGGGGAGGTTAAGGTTAGGCTGTGGGTGGGAAGGTTAGGCTGCAGGGAGAAGTTAGGGTTAGGCTGCAGGGGGGGTTAGTGTTAGGCTGCTGAGGGAAGTTAGGGTTAGGCTGTGGATAGGAAGGTTAGGCTGCAGGTTGAGGTTAGGGATAGGCTGCAAATGGAAAGGTTAGGCTTAGGCTGCAAGGGATGGTTAGGGTTAGGCTGCGGGGGGAGGTTAGGGTTAGGCTGCAGGGGATGATTAGGGTTAGGCAGCGGGGGGAGGTTAAGGTTAGGCTATGGATAGGAAGGTTAGGCTGCAGGTTGAGGTTAGGGATAGGCTGCAAATGGAAAGGTTAGGGTTAGGCTGCAAGGGATGGTTAGGGTTAGGTTGCGGGGGGAGGTTAGGGTTAGGCTGCAGGGGATGATTAGGGTTAGGCAGCGGGGGGAGGTTAGGGTTAGGCTGCAGGGGATGATTAGGGTTAGGCAGCGGGGGGAGGTTAGGGTTAGGCTGCTGTGGGGAGGATAGGCTATGGGCGAAAAGGTTAGGGCTAGACTGAGGGGGAAATTAGGGTTAGGCTGTGGGAAAGAAGATTAGGGCTAGACTGTGGGCAGAAAGGATGGGGTTAAGCTGCAGAGGATGGTTAAGGTTAGGCTCTGGTGGGGGGAGAACGACTGGTTATGGTTAAGCTGCAGGGGGAGGATAGGGTTAGGCTGCGGGGGGGGTTATACTGTACCTTAGGCACTAGTGAGAGGGTTAAGGGTAAGGACTAAGATTAGGGATAGGGGAGAAATAACTGAATGCCGGAGGTCTGTGAAGTCACAGTCACATGACCGCCGAGACCTTGAAGGAGCCGCTGCAGCAGTCGGGAGCAAGTAAGTCACCGCTAGGCTACCGGGGATGTTATTTCAACATTATAACGTGTCAACATTTAATCATTTTCTACATGGTCAGTGTGTTGACATATACCCAACCTGTTTGCGCTGTACCTCATTTAGAGCAGGAACACATTCAAATAAAAACGAAATAGCTGTTGAGGTGTCCTGTACTTCCCCACGATGTCCCTCAGTCTTAAAAAATATTTTCGTTATGGGCCGTGGTGTCGCCAGTATAGAATCCTTCAAAGTACCAATAGAAGTAATTAAAGGATTTTAAAGTATATTGTTACTCATTACATATTATTACTTTTCTGAGTATTTTTATGAACATAAAACCTATCATTGACTATAAGGAAATGTATTCTGGTCAGGGATGTACATTAATGGGTACCTATAAAACCGAGAAAAGGCTTTGATTTTCAGCCATGGTAAATGGTTCTGCAATGTTAAATAAAGTGATTGAATTCCATATAGAGATAGTAAGGGTCATATATGAAGATTCTAATTCATAAGCGTATAGTGTAAATGTTGTTTTGTGACATTGAGTTCTTATTTTCCTGCAATTTCAGCTGTTCACAAAGGTAAGCAAATAGATTCAGATGCCTTTTTTTCCTGCAGCAAAATGACCAAGTGGTGACACACTCTTTGAGGCTTCAACCAATTCCACCAATGAGAGACCTTTCTAACCAGCTAGGAATGCTCTGTTTTAACCTCGTGCTAATACTTTGTGGGTCAGCTTGGCTGGAAAACCTAACTGGTCTCTGCTTGTGCACAATAGGGGTCGATTCAATTCAACGTGATGGACATCTCATCCGCTGGCATCGCAAGTTGCAATATTGGCACTACCATAACTGGCTGATATGTGCGCAACCGGGCATCATGCCGAATTTAATTTATAGACCTACAAGCAAACAATAAACAAGATTTTCCTCGTATAATAACTTGCTGTGTGCATAGTTACACCTCATATGAGGTTCCAATTGAATCTCATGCTTAATTGGAATCTTGCCCTCGGGGGCATTTTAAGACGTAGGGGGCCCTTACTTGATGCATTCACAAATTGCAACAAAGACTGTGACACAGTGCCAAAGTCCTGGCTATCTTTGGCGCATGCATCATATTTACATTGATTTCTTTGCAAATATGGCGCCAGCTTCATATTCCCGAAAGAAATCACTGGACACATGGGGCTGGTTCCTGCCCGGCATGAAAGTGCAATGGGTGGTAGAGAGGCACATGGTCCATGACCTGCGATGTTGTTGCCAGTGTGCTCTGGCAGGCTGGCAGTGTTGCAAAGATGGGGGTCTATATACTAAGCCTTGGAGAGAGATAAAGTGGACAGAGATAAAGTACCAACCAATCAGCTCCTAACTGTCACTTTACAGGCCAGGTTTGAAATATGAACTGCAGCGTCACGGGTCATGAACTAGACACAGGTTGTGGCCCTGTGGGCTCTCCGAGTGTGGAGGACCCTCGTAGACGATTGCCATGCCTGTAATACAGATCTGCTGTAAAGTGGGTGGGAAACTATATATATGCCCACAACACCCAAGTAGGCGCATTTGTGCAGAAAAGAATGCAATACACAGTATGTATGTAATATTGCATATGGTTAATAACACCCACATATTCTACCGGTTTAAAACCAGCTTGTGGCCATTCTTCTGTTTTGTACTTTAACATACAGTAATTATATTATTATATTTGAGCTGTTTTGCTGCGTACATTATTACTGTAACATATTGTATTGCTTTTTGAGAGAACTTAGAAAGAACTTTGTAGTCACTGTGATGCACTTTATATGCTTCAAATGAGACCTTCCTCTATATCACAGGTTCTCAAACTCGGTCCTCAGGACCCCAAACTGCATGTTTTCCATGTCTCCACACTGAATCAAGTGAAATAATTAGCTCTATCTGTGGACCTTTTAAAATGTGACAGTGAGTAATGATTACACCTGTGCTCCTGCTGGGTGACCTGCAAAATGTGAACTGTGTGGGGTCCTGAGGGCCGAGTTTGAGAACCTCTGTTCTGTATTGTACAGTACAACCTTGTTCGGCTGCAGAGACAGCAGAGCAGATTCAGGACTCAGCCAAAAACTGCTACAATGCAATATTCAGATGACTCTGGCTATAAAACATTAGGTAACACTGCAGCAAACTGGTGGACCCTGCACAAATCATCTTTCAAATAATAAATATTTTCTATTATGTGTGTATATTTTCTATTATATGTATCATTACTTATAGACATTGATCGTCTTTCACTACAAATGTGGAAATCTCAAACAATCTGTTTTAAACTTTTTAGAACCCTAACCCAAATGTCTGGTGAGATCCCTCTCAATATGTTTATGCTTTTGGTTTTGCCAACATATCAGTACATATCATTTGTATAACCTAAGATAACACAAAAATGTATTGGATGCATTTCATTGTATTAAAATAAATACAAAGTCATAACTACCTTGTATGTGCCTTTACTATAGAGATGCATCCGAATACTTGAATAAGTTTGAGGATAGATAAGCACCCTGTTTGATATGTAATTTTTTTAGGTAAGTTAAGGGTTAAAAGCTGGAGGGGGATGTGGTTAGTATTCATCACTTGAGGAGTATAAGCCTATGGTAGGATTTAAGGGAGGGCTTAGAGGTTCCATATAAATAGCCTGGTGAGGGGAGCCATCTTCCTCTTTCCAGTTTATTTCAACCAGGCTGGCTAAGTGACATATGTATTGTATTTTATATGTCTGTCTTTCTCTTCTTCTTTCACATTTCACACCCCATTTATTTCCCCTGGTCTACCACCCTCTCTGTCTCCTGTTAATTTTATCTTTTACTACCTTCCTTTTTCTAATTTCCCCCCTGTCCTTTCCTTTCTGCACATGTTCCATACTTTTCCTCCCCCTTCCCCCGCTTGTGTTTCCATATAGTCCCTGTTACCTGCCAGTGCCCTCCCTCCCTGTCATTTCCAGATACACAGGCCCCGTGTCCCCCCCCGCCCCCGGCTGCCAGGCCTCTCACCTCCGTGGCTGCTTCCCCAGCCAGGCAAGGGTCATGGTCCGCTCAGGCGCAAGGCTCCACCTGCCTGCACTCCTGCTGCCGGCTCTCGATTGCCGCCCCCCCACATCGACCACCCCTTCCCCGCGGCCGCCTGCTCTCAAGCGGCAGCAATATTAGCTAGACGGCCCCCACTCCCCGTCTCCCCTCACGCTAAGCGCGGCCATCCCGCTCCCTGCACCGGTGGCTAGCTCCACCCACAGGGTTGCGGCGGCCATCTTGTGCAACCAGGCACCGCATGGTGCTCTGCTGCACCCCTCCGACCCCCCCATGCCCCCACTACTTAAGAACAGGGGGACACCTCCCTGCACAGCCCCCCCCCTGCTCTGCCAGCACCAGAGACCCCCTTGGTGCGGTGTCCCCTAGCGCGCCACCCACCAACTTGTCCCCTTTCCCCCCCCGCACCCTGGGGTGGGGGTTACACCCCCCTTGCATTTAGGGGTGGCTGGTGCACAGCACAATAATCCTGCCCCATTCAAGCCTACAATGACGCGCCGCCGGGCTGCCCCCCCCCCTTATTTCCCTGCCACCGGGATGCTGCACATAAGCCCAATGCATTTTTCAGCCCCTTATCATCCGCCCCGCTTATGCACTGCCAGCCACTGCCCCCCACTCTCCTCCAGTTCGCCCCCTCCACTGCTAACGCGCCCCCCCCTTTTTTCCCAGGGATTGGTGCCTCACTACAAGGCGCAATAGCTATGCCCATCCAGCCGCATGCCACTACAGCTGTTTTCCTGAACCCATACATGTTTCCACCCCCTCCTCACACCCCTCCCCACAAAACCTGATCCCGTACCCCCGCTGGCTACAGCATCTCCTGCTCTTTCTTCTGCGGAGGGACTTTGTTGCGTGGGTTTCATCGGATATTTTTTCGAGCCCCCAGGTCACAGTTTTTTGAGCGTCTAGGACCATTGTCGAAGTCCAGCGGACAGATGGTGCTGATGTCGAATCAAGTCGTGGTGGGCGCACCGCGCAACGAGGGACTGTTGGCGAACACAAAGGAGCCATTGGCTGGGCCTTCCACGTCAGGATCAGGTGAGCATGGTGTTAACCCATTTGCGCAGCACACATTCCCCTTCCACTGATGATTCTAGCGATTCTTCCAGTTCATTTGTAAATCCGCGCAAGCTTAGGCGTTACTTTGTGCAAATTTAATGGGTAGCAAGGGTGCCCTTAGAGATTTAACACAGTGTCAGCAATTGAGGTACCGGATGAAGTGCGGGTTATGGTTCACTGAGCGAATACGGCTATCCTTAAAGATTTAAAGTTTTAAAGTAGGGAGCGGTTAGTGAAGAGTAAATTTGTGGATATGTTTGTGATTACGGCTGACGCACGTAGGTTTAGTTCAGGCTAAGTCAGCAGGAGTAATGGCGGGGGCCTTCGGGTATGTTATGTTTTTTGCGGCGTGCTACCTTGAGTCCAGACACAACAGGAGGGACAGGCAGTGTTTTCAATTAGGTTTCAAGGATGTTGAGGTTTGGCTTGCTCGACCAACTGCCTAGCTTGCCTGCGGAATCCTCGGTTGGTCGGAAGCAGCCCTTTCTGGCCTGGCCAGATCTGTGGGCATCAGCCGCTGGTAGTGCTACGCGTGTAATAACACGCAGGGTCATATGGGGCAGGCTGTGGATACAGTCATATCTGCATGCTCTGTGGGAGCATTCATCCAGCCAAGGTGTGCGCGTTGGTCTGCCGCACAGGGTCAAGGAGAATATTGCAGCAGCAGCGCAGAGGTGTTCAGAAAAGCACCGTCATTGATTAATTTGGGGGGTTTTGGCGTGGGTTTGCATTTATCTTTGACACAGGAATATCCTTGGTTTCTGAGAGGAATCTGAAAGCGGAAGTCGGGTGGGGGCCCATGCGTGGCCCCTTTTGCTCCACCCACTTTTGGTAGGGTTTAGGTGCACCGCCTTCAAGGGGGTGTCGTAGAAGGAATTGGGTAAATTGGGGTTGTTACAGAGTCTCTTACATAAATGGAAGGGTTCGGCAATCACACAAAATATCTGTCAGATCACTGCGCCGTTTAACAAACGGGGGGAGGGCTCTACTAGCTAAGGCAGATATCGCATCTGCTTTTTGACTGCTGCCCATTTCACCCTGAGTCCTTTAAATATTTGGGGTTTGGAGTTGCAGGGCTCAATTACGTTACACAGAGGGAAAGCCCTTATGGCCTTGTGGTTAAGATGACTGTTTTTACATGCCGGCCGATTGGCTTTTTCATTTCGTGTACTTTAGTTGAAGGTTTTAGTTACTTTTTGCAGTAGTTGTCCATGCGGGTATTGGGACATACTGTTGTGTCCCGCTACCTGGATGTTTTCATGTTATGGGGCTAGTAGATACCAGAGTTTGCCAGTATTCAATTAATTTCCTTAGTTTAGTCGTTATGGGAGCCCCGATGGCTCGTGACAGGTAAGAAGGTTCAGTTATGCGCATTATCTTATTTGCGGATAGAAATCAATACCTTGATAGGATTATGCCGCTTGCCTAGGGCGAAGGCGTGGCGTTTTGGGGAGTTGCTAGTAGCATTTCATTTTGGAAAAAAAAAAAAAAAGTTTCGCTAGTACAGTTGCAGTCGCTATCGGGCCCCCTCAGTTTGGCATTTAGAGTCATACATAGGGGTCGGTTTTTCAGTAGACGGCTAGAAGGAGCCACAGCAGGGGTTAGGAAGCCTCGTCACCTCATATGTGTCCCTCTGGAGCGGAGTGGACATGCTGCGCATTTGTTTGTTTTTTATGCGCAAATTCAACGGAGTACAGTTCTGCACACGTCACCCGTAGCCAAGTCCGAACTTAGACCGTTACGTATGCATCCTGTTCATTAAGTGGTGCATTTGAAGGGGAGTGTGGCAGGGAGCCTTGGCCGGTTTCCTGTGGGGTTCAGGGCCTAGACAGGAACATCCTTATTCTTGAGAATTTTTCAATTGTAGTGGCGGTCGAACTGCGGTCCAGCAAGCCTTGCATTAGGCAAATCCTGTTTGGTGATAACTTAGGTGTGGTATAAGAAGGCTCTAATCAGACTTCCGGTGGGCGGACCAAACGACCTGGCCGCACTTTTAATGGGCTCCCAAGCCGGCTCCATATAGCCGAGACATAGCGCCGCCGGAGAGACTCACTGCCTCACCTAAAGCCACCCTGAGGTCTCTAGGATAACGCGGGTAAGAGCGGCGCATGCCCCGGCCCCCCGCACTGCCCCACAACACCGGAGTACAGCCGCATTGGAAAAGCGGCACTGCCCGCGGCCGCCATCTTGGATCGCGGCCGGGCATAATTTCTCCCCTCCCCACTTTCAGCAACAGCCACCGGAGCTATTATTAGACCCATAGGAACAAGCGGGACGCCTGGACACCGTTTCAGGGACGTCCCTCAGTTACAAGCTCCCCGCTGGCCACACATCACCTGCGGCCGCCATTTTTTGAGACCTGATTAAGCTGCTGCAGCAAGCGCTTACCTCCTTTCACAATCCTCTCTGTTTGCTGCTCACACCAGGGAGCAGGGTGGTGTTGTTGGGTCCTCATACTGTGATCTTGTCTTGTCTGGTCCAAAGATAGTGCTCACAAGCCATACTATAAGTTTTAATTTACAGACCCAGTGTCATATATATCCTGAACACCTGGGGCTCCCCCTAGTGGCTCCTGATTAAATCGCACATCACATCCCTATACCATGGAGAAGTTTGTGGCCAGACCACAGCGTGCACCTAAAGGTCAAACTACTAAAGGGAAAGACAAAAATGTAGCTCCATCATCATCTCCTGACTCTCCTACTTCACCTCCAGCTGACAATATTCTGGACGGAACCTCTAAATCGACTCAATTTAGTACCGCCTCAATAGCTAAAGCCCAAGAAATATCTGAGCTTCTTTCTCCCTTGCTTGACAAAAAACTGTCCGGCCTCAAAGAAGCTATAGAATCAGCAGTTTCGCAACTTAAGGAACATGGTCGACGCTTTACGGAAGCAGAACAACGTATCTCCAATGTTGAAGATGAGCTAACAGAGGCACAAAGCGTAATACGTACACAGGAATCAGCGATCTCTGCTATGCAGGAAAAATTGGAAGACTTAGAGAATAGGAATCGCCGCAACAATTTAAGGTTAATAGGCCTACCGGAATCTGTTAAGCAAAGAGATCTCATGGATTTCGTCTCTAAATGGTTACCCTCTGAGCTCAATTGCTCGGCTTCTTCCAATACCCTCATCATAGAACGAGTTCACCGCATAGGCCCTGACCGTGCTTCTGACCAGAGAAGACCTAGGCCTGTCATAATGAAAATGTTGAACTACCTAGACAAAACTCGCATACTGGACGCCTACCGCAAATCAGAAGGCCTCACCTATCAGGGACACAAATTGTTGTTGTTTCAGGACTTCTCGTATCAAGTAGCAATGAAAAGAAGGGAATACTCTACTATTTGTAAAGCATTATTTGATCTGGGACTGAGATTTGCATTAATGTACCCTGCGAAGCTGAAAGTCCTACATAACGGCAAACAACACTTTTTCGATTCTCCATCGTCTGCAAAGACTTTCCTGGACTCTCTAACTGACCAAATCACTCTTCAAAATGATATCGTGACTTAAGAAGATACATTCAATTGTACAAATCCGTCTCCTATTGCAAACATGGAGAGTTTGTTATTGGAAATATATATCTTATGCTTGTTTTCAAGATTTCTGGTTATTTTAACAACTGCTAAACGTCAACGGCAGAATTGTCAAGATAATCTCTGGTTTGTTGTTTTCTCCCCTTCCTTTTACACATTTACCATTCCTCCTCTTTCATATCCCCTTTTTTACTTTCTTTTATTTCTTTTTTTCAATTATCGATACTTTTATACCTCACTGGGTTTAAATAGGCCCGTAGAGCCTTATTTTTTGGTTCTTAAAATTTTCAAAAATTGTAAGACTGCATTATGTTTGTTATATTCCATACATTATGGCAGATCATGTTTTTGTTTTTGTGTTATGTGTATTTTTGTAATGGCACTTTCAAGGTTTTACTGCAGGCGCTCTCTGCATGCTGGGACTGAGAGCGTGATGGTCTCTTTACGATGGTTCATTTTTTTGATCTACAGAACAGGTATAGGATAACACAATGTCTCACTCTATTGCTGATCTCACTAAAACACAAAAAAACATAAGATTTTTAACTTGGAACGTAGAGGGTTTAAACACCCCGATTAAACGGCGTAAAATACTACAACAACTTAAAAAATTTAAACCTGACATAGCAGTGCTACAGGAGACCCATTGGAGACAGGGTGACCCTAATACTCTTAGAGACTCATGGATAAAAGATTATACAGCTGCATCTTTCACATCTAAAAAAAGAGGGGTGCTGGTGATTTTCCATAAATCTTTAAAATACACAGTTGTAGACTCGATCCTGGACACCGAGGGCAGATTTCTTTTTCTTAAACTGAATTTAGAAGGTGAATTAATCACGCTTGTCACTTTGTACGCTCCCACAGGTCACAACAATGCATTCTTCTCCGATCTCTACGCCCGACTCCAGAATTGGGCAGAAGGCGCCCTCGTCATAGGAGGAGACTTCAACACTACTCTTTCTCCTAGTCTGGACAGAACGGGAGCATCCGGTGAGTGGCGGGGCAGCACATCTCCAACGCTACAACTACTAATTGAATCCCTCGCCCTAGTAGACCCATGGAGACACCTCCACCCCTTAGCACGTGATTACACGTTTTACTCCCACCCCCATCACTCCTCAGCTAGATTGGACTTCTGGCTGGTCTCAAGCTCATTAATTAATAGGATTCAAACATCTCATATAGAAAACATAGTCATCTCCGATCATGCGCCTACATGGTTCACGTTACAACTATCTACCCCCAAAACATCTTCCTTCAATTGGAGATTCCCCTCATACTTATTCACTTCTCCAGACTTCAAAAAATACTTAGAACAACAATTTCTTAATTATAATAATGATAATGCTTCTCATATTGGCGACATATCATTGTTCTGGGCCGCATCTAAACCAGTAGTGAGAGGGCATATTATGGGATATGTTTCCCATAAACGCCGTAAACTTAACACACGTTTCACGGAATTGAGTAACGCCCTATCACAATCGTATGCCATTATGCTGCAAAATAACAACACAGAGACACGGCGGAATTATTTGAATAACAAAAATTTATATGACACATTGTGCACTGAAAGAGCCCAATATTATCTAGATTTCCAGAAACATCGCTATTTCCGTTGGGGAAATAAAGCGGGCAAACTGCTAGCTAATATAGTGAGAAGTCAGAAAACATCCTCTCCCATTCTTTCTCTTAAAGGTCCCCTAGGATCATTACATACCAACGAGGACATTGCGGCCTCTTTCTTACAATATTACACAGACTTATACTCCGCACAGGATGATAACCCTGTTCTGGGGATGAACTTTTTGAAGGAGGCTAATCTACCTTCCCTCTCTGAAGAGGCCCGCGACTCCCTAACAACTCCTGTTTCGGAGTTGGAGGTTGCTCTAACTATCAAGTCCCTGGCCAACGGAAAGACACCCGGCCCAGATGGCCTTAGTGCCGAGTACTACAAAATATTAAATCCACTTGTAACCCCTCATTTAGTTTCCTTATTTAATTCAATATTGAAGGGAACCTCAACACCACCAGACTTTAACCAGGCCCGAATTATCCTTCTCTTGAAACCTGAGAAAGACCCTACGCTGACCCAATCATATAGGCCAATATCTCTGCTCAACCAGGATTTCAAAATCCTCACTGGTATTATCGCTCAACGTTTACAATTAGTATTGCCACATCTCATACACACCGCACAAACTGGGTTTATGAAAGGACGACACTCAGTGATCAACGTCCGACATTTGATTGCAGGATTAACTAAATCTCACCAAATGAGAAATAACCAAACGCTCCTTGTCAGCTGCGACGCTGACAAGGCCTTTGATAGGGTGTCGTGGAACCACCTACTGCGCATCTTCCAGCTACAAAATTTTGGTCCCGAATTTATTACATTATTCAAAACAATATACCACACCCCTATAGCATTCCTAACAGTTAACGGCCTGAATACTCCATCCCTTAGACTACATAGGGGAACCCGACAGGGTTGTCCCCTATCTCCTTTATTATTTAACTTGGCTATAGATCCTCTTATCCGCACCTTTTTGCTATGTCAACAATGGCAGGGAATAAATATCGGAAATAATACTTTGAAAGTCTCCGCGTATGCGGATGACTTATTACTGTATTTTGAGAACCCACATTCTGCCATACCTAAACTTCTTCATATCCTGAAAGACTTCCATATTATCTCTGTTTTTTTGATAAATTATAACAAAACAGAGGCCTTGGCCCTACACTCGGACGTCACAAAAAACTGGAAAAATTCTTTCCCATTTAAATGGGCCAAAACAACTCTAAAATACCTAGGCCTTAATATCCCGGCACATCCCTCCGCCCTATACTCAGTCAATTTCCCTGCTTTAATACAACGTACACTTTTAGATTTTAAAAAATGGAAACATCTCCCACTCTCATATCTCGGTAGATGTCAATTAATTAAAATGATATCTTTTCCTAGGATTTTATATCTTTTTCAGATGCTCCCCTTGCTTCCTTTAGAATCTGATTTAAAATTGATTAACAAAGCGATCAGCAAGTTCATTTGGGCGAACAAAAAACCCAGGATTTCATTATTCAAACTCAGACAACCACCTGCTTTAGGCGGAATTAATCTCCCTTGCTTAAAATCTTATGCTATTGCGTCAAATTACCGATACGCAATTGACTGGATTAGAGGAACAAATGGATTTGCTGACACGCTAATAGAGCAATCTTTTAGTGTTGAAATGCCATTAGCTAGTTTGCTACACACACGACCCTTGTCCTTTCCACCTCACGTAGCACAAAATCTACTACTACATACTACATGCTTGGCTTGGCGCCGAGCCAGAACTCAAATGAGAGTCCCTCCCAATGTCTCCTTGTTCCTTCCTATCGGCCATAACCCAGGGTTTGATGCTGGTTTTCTAACACAGACTTTCAAAACCTGGAACACACAGGGATTGCGTTACATATATCAATTATTGGATCTCTCCACAATGACTATTTACTCTCATAACCAAATACAGGAAAAATTTCCCTGTATCCAAATCCCTTTATTTATATATTTCCAAATACGTAGTTATGTCAATACTTTACTCCCTAAAATTCCCATTATACCTGGGAAAAATGGTTTGGATGATGTGCTGTCTCGCTGCCTCTCTATGTCATTTTCCACTTCTATGCTATACACCTATATACGCCGGGAAATAAATTTGGAAGTGGAGACGGTGGGATTTGCCAAGTGGCATTCCACATTCCCTAACATACCCCTATCCACCATTTTGAAATCTTTTGTTAGACTCAATAAGCAATTAATTTCGGCTTCATACGCGGAAATGCAGTATAAATTATTGCATCGTGCCTATTTCACCCCCAAATTAAGACTCATCACAGGTACTTCCACAGACTCAAATTGTTTTAAATGTGGTCAACCTGATGCGGATCTAATGCATTGTATGTGGCACTGTGCGGAGGTACAGAGGTTCTGGTCCTTGGTACACACCTATATTTCCACCAAGTTGGGAATTGCCTTTGAACTAACACCCGAGTGGGCTATGTGGGATATTGTACCATCATCTGGATCATCCTGTGCCCCTGGAGGTGCCCGTCTATTACTAGCAAAGATTGCAGCAGCTGCGAAAAAAACAATATTATCTCAATGGATATCCACTGACACTTTAACACTCAGTCTTTTACAACCTAGAATTACGCACCTATTTAATATGGATTGGTTAGAACTATCCCTTAATAAAGACAAGGAAGCAGAGAAGTTCTTTAATATTTGGCTCCCATATGTTCACACATTAACACCTCAGGTTAAAGACACGCTTCGAGCTGCAGTTCAACTTACAGCCTGGTATAATGAAGAAACCTTGTCTTCAGGTGAACCACCATTTTAATTCCTGTATTGTTACGTTCCTCATGGATACATTGTATTGCACATCACTGTTGTGGTCCTGTTGATGTCTTGTCATTTTCTGATCAATATGTTATATTGTTTATTGCGGTTTTACAATAAAAATATGTTTTAAAAAAAAGAAGGCTCTAATCTAGGACGGACTTGGATCCGGCCTCGCAGTGGTTAGGCATCTATGTGTTTAAGGAATATTGAGTTTAGGGCACGGCATGTTTCGGGCGTTGCTACCAAGATAGTGGACATCTTATATCGTTCAGTAGGACATGTTTCATTCGCTCGCGCCTCCTGCTAATTTACATGGTTTCTCCTTCCCCTTCCATGCCTGGCGGATTGTCACGCCGGCATCCAGGGGCTAGCACGGAAGTCATGGGCACCAAGTACATTAAGACCTACACGCTAGTTTTGTGCGATTGGCAAGGTGTTTAGCTTCCAAGAGCGGGCGGTTTCAGATGGTTAATGATTGTATGGCAGAGTTTGTCTGTAGCTGCTATGACAGGGGTCGTTCCAAGGCGGCTTGTCTCCAGTGTTACCCAGTATAATTTTCCAAGTTGCACGTTTGGCGGATCCTGACAAATTATTTGTATTAAACAAGGCATTTAATAGGGTGGGCAAGAGAGTATTAACAAAGGTATTTAATAGGGTGGGCAAGGGAGTGTCCTAACAAAGGCGTTGCGCGGAGCCCCATCAACGCAGCCCTATTACAGGATTTGATTGGGCCAGTAAAGGAGTGGCTTCGGTCAAGTGCTAGGCGCCTCCCCCCCCCCCCTTTTTGATTAGCATTTTCATTAGCTTACTTTAGGGCTTTTAGAATGGGCGAGCTAGTTGCTGCTACTAAGATTTCTGCGCTATCAGGTTTAATGTTAAAATAAGGTGGTTATCAAACCGGTATTGAGCTTGTGCTGAATAGATGGGTCTAAGACAGATTAACTGGCAGGGAGCGAAGGATTTCTATTCAGATGCATGCAGATCCAGTGATTTGGCCAGTTGCTCTTTGGGGTACTTTAATAGGGTTTGCCCTCCAGGTGGCGGGCAGTGGTTATCCATGTTAATCTAACTCCCTTTTGTCCAGGTCGTACTTTACGAGGGTGTTTCAGAATTATATTATATATAGGGCAGTGGAAGTCATATTTGAAACAAGTAGCATTAAGTAGTTGCGCTCCTTGCGAGTTTGTTGGGAAACCCAGGGGCCTTATGCCTACTGCCACTAGGGATTCTGAAAGGATTTTCAGCTTTTGCCCTCAAGGAGGTTTTGCTGTTTTTCATCTTCAGATGGGTCACCCAACTATTTGTTTCCCTTTCCTTGTGGTTAGATTATTATTGTTATTATACATAGCAATTTCTGTTTGTATTAAATACCAATATCTGTCTGTATAAATGCCAATTCTGTCTAGGTGAACTTTCGGACAGGGTTGTCCGTGAGTGCTAACTGTCGGGTGTGGGAAAATTCCTATATTTACTGGGCTAGCCAGCACCCTTTGGAGTTACATGCCCAATTTTGGTTGTGAGTGCGTGATTACGAGAAATGCACTGTAAGTGCCTGCTAGATGCCCCATGGGCAGCAGAGGAGAAGTTTGGGGCCAGACTTGGGAGGCAATGATTTGGTCGCGCTCGTGGGTATTGAACGGATATGGCCATTGCACGCTTGTCATTTAGCGTTTGGTGGACGCGTCATACAATACCCAAGTTTATGTCACGGGGCAGAGAGCTTGCATAGGCCCGACGGGGTACATCTCACGAGCGCGCGGCTAGAGCGGTTGACCGATGACCTCTGTAGTTTTCAATTTCATTAAGAAGGTCACAGTTTTGGTGGCGGGCCTGGTTCTGCGAACCGGGCTTTGGCGGGAAGCAGTGCTCATGGGCGGCCTATTATTAGCGCAGGAGTGCCTGTGGTAGCATTCTTCCTTTGAGAGCGGCCAGTTTGTCACCGCCTAAAAGGGGGGACATGGTCATTGTTCCAAGGGAGGGACCAATGCTGTGCCAATTAGGGAAGGATGGTACTGCCCCAGGTCAGTCTGTGCAGGGCGGGGATCCCCCCTTTTTATTTGTATTGATATCCACTGGGCTGTGGCCTTGGAGCACTGCTTTCTTCTTGCCACCTATTCTAGAATTTCAATTTGATCAATAAATTCTGGCTGTGACCTCTTTGAATTCCATATACATGTGTCAGTGTGTTTATTTCTAGGTTTAGGATTAAGTTAAGTTAACAAAAGGGAATAATAAAACAAATGGGTGACTTATTGGACGCATTTTATGGAAGAAATCCAGCTGTAAAACGCGTCTAACAAAAACCAACAAACTTCGGACAACAGCATATGTTCCAGGTTTATGCCAGGAGAACACAGGAGCATATGTGCTTGGTTTAAGCCAGGAGTAAGAAAAGTGTTGAGACGTGGCATGACGGGGGAAGTATTTATAATACTGTAATACATAAAAGACACTTTTACTACGTAAAATACAATTACATACACAAATATGAAATAAAAGTATAAATTGCATTCAAGTAAAATGAATTCTTCTTGGCGGTCCCTTAGCGCTAGCTGAGTACAACTAACTATCAGATCATCTGAGCCAATCTCCCCACACACAGGATTCACAAACCCTTTAAACTGTAAACTCCTCCCATAACTCTAGCCTGATTGACAGGTGTTACCCCCATGTTTTCCTTCCTCTGCCACAGCCCCTATATAATAATGATTACAGCAGGTGCTGTGTTTGGTCTGTATGCAAAGCTTCATTACAGCCAGACTCTGAATAAAGGCAGAGATAGGGGGGGATGGGTACAAATAACCTGAGCCCAGGCCCCAGTAGGCCTCCTGTTGTCAGGCCTGCAGAGACTTCAGACGGGCCCCCATGCTAGTGAGGATGTGGGGCCCGGCCAGTCACAGGGAGTGTCACTCCCATCTCAATGCATTGTGAATTGTTAAGAATGTGCACGCAGAAATAAATGCATTGATTTGTCTCTCTAACTGAACCGGGGTGCCACCCCTAGGAAGGCCTGAGCAAAATGTACCCGCCCCACCCCCTTCTCTACACCTCTACCTGTTGTGTGCCCACTCCAAAGGATTGTGCACCACTGCTGGGCCACACCACTCCAGTAACCCCGGCCCAGGTCCTATCTCTGGATCTCTCTTTGAGCCCTATCTACTACACCGCATTTAAAATGCGGTTGTAGTGTGATACTTTCAGCTAAATTCGCATTGCGAATTTAGGAAATATCACAGGGATTTATCAAAAAGCCATTGCAGGGACAGAGCTTGCGATAAAGCTCTGTCTCTGCGAATCCCCTCAATTCTTCTCAGTGTATTTAAAAAAAAATACTTTTAGAAGGTGCGCGCACATGTGACGACCGGCTCGCCATAACCAACCCCCCCGTGCTCACTTACCCTTACCTCGGTGATCGATGCTCTGGTGATGTCCTCTGGGGCTCCATTCAGCTGGTCTCCCATCTCCTGCACTGTAACCCCGGTCAGCTGCTCTCTGTAGCAGCTGACCAGGGTCACGGTGCAGGAGCCGGGAGACCAGCTGACTGCCCCAGAGAACATCACCGGAGCACCGCTCACCGGTCCCTCGATGCAGATACATGTAAGTGTTTTTGTTTTGTTTTTTAACTCCTTGCCTGCAACATAGGGCTCACCTACTTGATTTAAAACAAGCATTCCCTAATAGCAAGTATTCCCTATTGTTTACTTTTTAATTACTAATTGGGATTAATGGTAGCCAGGTCTGGCCTCTATTTTCTATCTGTTTAAAATAAATATGTACTCCAACTCAGTGTCTCACTTCTAGAATCTAATTGGTTACTAGGGCAACGCCTCTACTTGTCCTCTCTAGAAGGATTTATAAAATTCCCCCCAAGTATAAAGAGTGATACGGTCAGCTTTGCTTAACACATTGCACTAAAATGATAATAATTCACTTGTTCATTTTTTTTTTCTGTTTCCCTTCCTGATGTAAATGAACAGTAAAACACCTGTAGAAGTAGTGACTCGCTGAATCATTATGGTAACAAAAGGTTAGTAACCTGCCTGAGAATGTGACAATCACTGTTCTTTTATCTTGCTTAGCGTTGCCTAGCAACCTGCTGGAACGGAGAGCACGTGGGCAGATGGAAACCAAAGTTTTGAAAAAAGTAATTGCATTAAAATGTTTCATATAGAGAGATGCCAACATGAAGAATAACTGGAGAGAGGATAGGGAATCCAGTAATACTGTATATGTATTGATGGTATACTTAACGAGCTGACAGCTGGCGATTCTTTATCTAGTCCACCTTTATGTCTGTTTGATTTGTTGATGGTTATGGGGGTGGAGTGCGTACTGATTACCCAGGCTTTCTGTTAGTGCCTAAACCAAACCCTCCCCCCTTGGTGCATGAACCTAACTCTCCCCTCTTAGTGCCTAGCCCTAACTGCCCCCCAGTGGTGCTTAAACCTAACCCCCTCCTGTCCGTAGCCTAACCCTAACCTCCCCCCCCCCCTAATTTAGTCCTAAACCCCTCCTTGGCGCCTAATCCTAACCCCCCCCCCCGTGTCTAACACCTAACTGGCCTGCTATACTTATGATCAGGATGCTGGTTGTCGGGATTCCGGCGTCGACATCCCCACTACTGTCAGGCGCTGGTCTTTTGGCCGGAAGTCGGGATTCTGGCGCCGGAATTTTGAGAGCTGGCATCTCGGCTGTAGGTTTCCCAACTACATCCCGATTCACTCACGGAGAGGCACTCACCAGTCTTTTTTTTTTATTATCAAAAAAGCAAAATCTTTACTCCATAGTAACTGTTGCAGGATAGACCAACATTTAAACCCCATTAATGCCCGTATTCAATTTGGAGCGAAAAGTCCATTGCCGGACTTTTCGCTGTCATCACTGGTTTTGGGTGCAAAAAAGTATCTCGCTCGTCACCGCTTATCCCCTTATTCAATTACAAAGCGGTGAAAACGGGACCCGGTGAAACTGAAATCGGCAAAAAGTTCTGTCAGTTTTGGGAAAATCAGCCTGACACCCCGCAAAAGATGCTCTGACATTGGGGTTCACTATGGGGTACCCCCGATTAGCCCTACTGAAGGTATTTGGGGTCTTTGAATGGTCTCAATACGCACTATTTAGCATCTTTGATGACAGTGGTGAAGAATAGCATTTAGCAATTTTTTTGGGGGGAAAATAAGCATTCCCATCAAATTTGGGGTAAATGAAAACGGGTACAAGCATATTTTAAAGTTGCTAAAGTCAAGCATTAAAGAGCGCCAAAAACGCACCTTCAGCAAACACCTGCAATCAAAAATACACCTCCCCCATACTTCCAGACCCCCCTAACAGCTATTTCGCTAGTTTTTGAATTTGTATCCCCACTTTGATTTTTTTTTTGCCCATTTTTTCAAAGTGTTTTTTTGGGGTGTCTTTTTTGGGGGGGTTTTGTGTTTTTTTTTAACGCAATTAGCATCAAGTGGGGTGTAAAAAGGGTTTAGGGGGGGTTGCTGCAATTTTGCACCCCAAAACCCCGATTTTGCATTTATTTCCACCAGGTATTCATAGGCAAAATTACACGATTCTTATAGAATCGCGACATTAGTTCCCGCCCCCAACACACGGACCGCTAATATTCTCCCCATTCTGCCTACTTCACTAGGAAGTGGGCAGAATGCTGGAGAAACGCCTACCCTTCCAGGGGTGTGGGGGGGTTACCCGAAAAATTGGGAACCTCCCACGAATTCCGGGAGGGTGGCATGTATGGTATACAGTTTGCTATTGGCACAGCACAGACTCTACAGAGACATAACATCTTATTAAAATGTAAATAAATGAAATTATAATATTTCCAAATAGTTTCTCTGAGCACAGTAGTGAAGGAACTTTAACAACACCAAAACAAAGTCCTTTCATCAGCTTTTTTGCGAAACTTTGGGATGGTTTGAAAGGATTCTTTCTTAAACTACTTCCCTGCTCCTGAATTACAGCAAGCCAGCTGCATAGAGTCCAAAGTACAGAGTGCTCACTGACTGCGTAAAAACATCTCCACTTTCTTAATGAGATATTGATCCTTTATTCACAAGGACAGCTTTCTGGATGCTGGAACGTGGCCTTGTGTTATATACTAGTTGTCAAAGTTTGAGAGGAATGCTGAGGCTGAAACTGTAACCAGCGGGTGTTATCTCTTATCTTCCTGCAGCCCTAGCAGGGCATCGCTATCAGCTTGCAAACTAATTTAAAAATAATCTTTCAAAATGTGATTTTTGTGTTATCAAAAGATTCTGAGCACAAGCAGAAGGATTCATGTTTTACAAAAACTGGACATGCTTATCCTGCTGGCAGGGACGGACTGGGGCTGCCGAGCAGCCCTGGCAGTCCCCCTGCACACGTGCCACAAAAGGGGCTTGCCCTTGCCTAAAAAAGGCATGGCCTCTTCTCAAAAGGGGTGTGAACTCACCTCACGGGGTGTGCCGCGAGTCACGGGGGCCTGGTCTCACGGCAAGCCCCCATCTTTGTTTCCCGGGTGAGCAGAGCGCCGGGAGGCGGAGCTGCGCAGTGATAACGCACAAATATATGCATGCTTATGTTATTTTCTTTTCTTACACTGCAATTTAAAGTATATAGAAAAAATTAAGAATATATAAATGAGTTGTGTGAGTTGCAGAAGACCGCATTTGTTGAATGGCCTCAGGGCTAAAGAGGATAAGGCCTTCTCTTTTCTCTTTAAAGTAAGCAAATCTGTGTCTAATGCAGTAGCCATCTTGATTAATATTTTAGCAATAAGGATTATGGGTTTTAAATGTGTCAAGTTTTAATGTGTGCAGAACAGCAGACAGCAAGTCTCAGTTTTTATAAACAAAAAAAGTTAAATCAAGATAGCATTTGTCTGCAATAGTCAGAGGTGAAGGGACCAGAAAGATAACACCAAATAGTGTAAATATTATGGTTAAGACACCCAGAACCAATTAAGGCCTAGCACATATGAATAATAAATAAATTAATATTCCCCATTGAGTTAACTGGAGGTATAGCCAAAATGATAGTATAAAACTTAGCAGAGAGAGAGGAAGGGGGAGCAGTCAGAGAAGAGAAGAGAGGGCACACAACGAGGGTCTGAGGGTGTCGGGTGCCGTTGCCGTACGTATGTATGAAATTGGCTGACTGGTATGCTGCACTGGGTGTCACAAATTTATTTTACAAGTATTCCCTACTGCTACTGTTATGTTTTTGTTGTAAGTCTGCACTGGCAAAATACATGTATAATTAAGCTGTCTTTAAGTAAAAGCATTGTCATTTATTTTAGAATCTGTATTTATGTGGATTATTTCATTTTTCTTTTTATAACAAGTAAGGTTTATAAGTAATCTAGAACACATCAAGTTATCAGCGGCCAGGGTTTGACACCCTATCTGGCCATTGACCCTTATGGCATTTGCCAGAAGTGCCAGATGGGCAGTCTGTTCCTGCCTGTTGACCACGGTTCCAAGTGTGGTCCCGAGTTATTTTTTTCAGTCCCCTGACTGTCCTACTGTATGTCCATATATTTTCTATGGAACCAGTGGCATATCTATAATGTGTGCAGGGTGTGCGGTGCACATGGTCCCCTGGGTCCAGTGAGGCCCACACTGCACAACTGCACCCGTATAATCAGTATACCTACCTCTCCGGAGTACCACATACACCGGTTCTTCAGACTTTAATCACTGGGAAAATGGTCCGGCAGCCATTTTTCCGGTGATTTGTGTATGTACAGTAGTGATGTCCCCGGGAATAAGGCGCGGACACCATGTTCCGGGAGACCTGCGCACAAAGCCAGAGTCTACTGCGCTACCGGAGAGGAGGGTGCCCGCATGAAGGCTGTATACAGACCCCCTCCTCTCTTAAAACACCCCTTTTTAGAACTGCTATTGTGGCGGCCCAGAACAATGGCACATTGACACGTGGGGCACAGGTAAAGTTCCCTTGCTTCCCTCTGCTCTTGAAAACACCCTGATGTCCATCATATACAATAAATACATTCTGGAAATACCAGAAGCTGTCTTCACTTGGCAATGTATAATCTTACAAACTGGTTCCTGCTGTTGTGTCTTAAAAATATTGATTTATCTGTGTTCTAAAAACATGCATGAACTCTGTTAGCAGGGCCAAGTTAAGGGCCACATTGGCCTGGGGATGAAAATGATCAAGGGCCTATTGGAAAAAGTGGATGAGCTGTAACCAGCTCTGTGTGGGTGTGACCAGTGCTGTGCAGGGTTGTGACCAGTGCTATGTGGGTGTGGTCAGTGTCCTATAGGCATGTATACCCCTACACTATCAGCAGCAATGTATACCTAAGTACATAAAGTAGAAAAATTACATAATTTCATGAGGAACATAGAAATACAATTTTAATACTTATAGTAGCAGGAAGGTTTCTGGGGTTTTTAGTAGGCCTCATCCTCCAAGGGCAGTGATTTTATGCCTTTTTTTCTGGGGGTTTGGCATGCAGTCTTGCAAACTGCAACTTGATAGTTAGTAGGTGTCATGGTTTATAAACTGCCCATTAAAATGCCAAAAAAGCATGTGATTTGGTAAAACCGCATTTTAGTAATTTCCCCCTATGAATCATTGATATCACTGAGGCTTTCCCTGATACATATTCTCGGACAATTGGATCCTACTGTATTTCTGCAGACTAGGATATTAACTAGTCTATAACCCAAAAACTGTCTGCCTTCATTGTATCATATGCGAGTCTCATTATACAGCATTTCCAAATATAACAAACGCGTGACTAAACAAATAGGGATAATAAACTGATTTAATGCTAAAAAATGTTTAATGTAAACTCAACTGCAGGAAGTGAAATAGGTGCACTCCCAGGTTTCAATATTAAAGTAAAAAAATAAATGTTTTATGACAGGTTTTATGTAGACAGCGCTGTTTTCTGGCCGGCCCGTGTACTTTTCATATGCAGTAACATCTTCTCTTTTTCAGCCTTCAAAAAATCATCTGAAAGACAAAAATGACAAAGAAAATTGCAATCCAGAGATTTCATTATACAATTTAACAAATTATACATGAATTTCCTAACCTTACTCTGATTACACTATATTGTACAATGTACTATGCTACGCCAGACATTTGGAAATGCTTATTTGACAAAGATCATATTCTCCTTAAACAAAAAAGTATTTGTTACTAGTTTCCAGTCTCAGGTTAAAAAAAACTAACATTAAAGGGAAAGAGTTGATACCAATTATTTTTTTTTTATAAAAAAAAAGATGAACAATATATTTATCAGAAGTTATCTGTTTTGTTGAATAAAGAGTTAAATTGGTTACTGCATATAGGTTGGGTTAATGTACTAATGGGCCTTTTTCAGAGGTGGATGGCAATGCAGATGCGACAACATCTTTTTAGGAAGCGGGACTGCGTCTTTATGCTAATGCCACAGCCGAAGGGATCTGTAAAGATACACCCACTGGCTGCATCACTAATCCAACGTTTTGCGTAGTAAGCATCACCATCGATGCCATCGGACGCACACTGGTCACACCATCGGTGCAACTGCAAAAAAAGATGCAGTCATTGCTTGCGACATGCGTGCTTCCAGCTAGCCACTACCCAGTTAGCACCCAGGAATGCCAACTGAAATTGTCTGTCTGGTGCCTATTCATGATGTTAATTGTCAAGGTCCTGATAATTAACATTCTAACTCGCCATGGGATGCGGAAGAATTCATCATTGCTCCGGTGCGGTGACAGCTGATGCGAAATCAGCTGTCACCGCAGAGCAGTGACGGGAATGCGCATGCGTGACCCACAGGTCATGCATGCGCACAAGAGCCCCCGACGTCTGGCAGAAGGAGCCGGACAGGGTCCCTCTTCGCAAGGGTCCCTCTTCGCATAGGGAAGGAGTGGGTTGCGATCCACAAAGTTCCAAAGTATGGGTCCCTCTGTGTCATACATGCCTACCATCCCGGTCTTCGCGGGAGGCTCCCGATTTTTTGGGTAACCCCCCGCACTCCTGGAAGGGTAGGCATTTCTCCCGCTTTCTGCCCACTTCCTAGTGAAGTGGGCAGAATTAGGAGAACTTTCAGCAGCGATCGCGGGTGTCCATGAAGGGGGCGGGGCTTAATAACACGATTTGCGCCATTTGCCCCCGCCCCTATTTATAAATTTAAGCCACTTGCAGACATTTTACCGTGAGGGGACGGGGCTTAATGACATGATGCATCAGGCCCTGCCCCCATCGCCACCCACCTGCCTCTCTCCCAGGGCTTCTCCCAGGGAAGAGACAGCAAAGGTAGGCAACTATGCTCTGTGTCTAAATTTGTTCTGTGCCCCCAGGTGGTGACCTTTGGGACACATGCGCAGTTTGACTCGAACACTGAAAACCGCCCATTTGCGATGATAATCAATGCTGCGTCCACCTCCAAATCAGGCCCCATGTATGATAGACGAATGAAGTGTACACACTGCCGACACACTGCTTGTAGCCATTTTGTGGGACGATCCAATATAAAATAATATCAGCTATCTGCAGTATTTCACACCTCCCAATAGTCCTGGACCTTGGACAAGGGTGTGGACTGTGAGAATGTTTGTCTACTTTGAGTTGATCATGGATGGAGATTATTTATTCCCCCTTTTCGAATCTTATATTGCAGACATATATGCAATTCACTAAGAATGAGTGAACTAATGGAGAGCTAGACACGTTTGAGTCTGAATACAGGAAAATATATACTCAAGAAAAAGTGCATTTACATAAATATGTTTAGTTGTGTGTATGTGAAGGTGCGGCCAGGGGCGTATCAACGGCCGAGGGGAGACGTGTGCAGTGGGCCCCCTTTTCTGAGCAGTTTAGCTCAGTGAGGTCGCTGGTTCCTAGGTGACCTTGGGGAATGCATGGCCCATAACTCGGTGAGGTCACTGGTTCCTAGATAACCTTAGGGAATGCATGACCCATATCTCAGTGAGGTCACTGGTTCCTATGTGACCTTGGGGAATACATGAGGCATGTCTCAGTGAGGTTACTGGTTCCTAGGTGACCCTGTCTCAGTGAGGTCACTGGTTCCTAGGTGACCTTGGGGAATGCATGAGGCATGTCTCAGTGAGGTCACTGGTTCCTAGGTGACCTTGGGAACTGCATGAGGCATGTCTCAGTGAGGTTACTGGTTCCTAGGTGACCTTGGGGAATGCATGAGGAATATCTCAGTGAGGTCACTGGTTCGTAGGTGACCTAGGGAACTGCATGAGGCATGTCTCGCTCCAGGGCTCGCTACAAACGGGGTGGCTGTCGATGTTGATCTACAGCACGCCCCGTTTGGTAGGTGGGGAGGGGGGTGGCTGGACAAACGGAGGCATTCCTGAAAGAATGCCTGCCATTTGTGGGCGGCCCTGCTGACATCACTTGTGATGTCAGTAGTGAGCTTCCTGCTGTATTTGAGCAGGAAGCTCACTGGGGCTTGGGGCAGACGAGACACTACCACCCAATGGCCGCGATATTCGCGAGCATCACCTGGTCGCTCGCAAAAGCTGTGGGTGGTCACACACAGCTTAGCGAGCGGCCAGGAGGCCGGGTTAAAAAAAAAAAAAGCGGCCGCCCTGATTCAGAGCGAGCGCTCGCTTTTTGCAAGCACCTCTGAATGAGGTCCATAGTGAGGTCACTGGTTCCTAGATAACCTTGGGGAATGTATGACCCATGTCTCAGTGAGGACACTGGTTCCTAGATAACCTTGGGGCATGTATGAGACATGTCTTAGTGAGGTCACTGGTTCCTAGATAACCTTGGGGAATGTATGACCCATGTCTCATTGGAATCATTAGTTCCTAGATGACCTTGGGTAATGCATGACTGACCCATGTCTTGGATAGGTCACTGGTTCCTAAATGATCGTGGGAAATACATTAAGCCTGTCTCAGCAAGTTCGCTGGTTCCTAGTGACTTTGGGTACAGTTTAGTTAGGTGTGATGTAAGAGGGGGGTGTAGCTTTATATACAAAGCTGTTTCACTATTATTGCAGCATTATCAACACACCCATTGAATGGCTGTAATGTAGCCCCAATACCCTGCACAAGGTGCGGTAGAGTCTGTAACATTGAATTAACCTTTTTCCTCCCATGTATGGAGCATGCCTCACATGTAGGCAATAATTACCATGAATCCCATATCTACTCTCTGCCTTCCCAAGAGACACATTCCTCATCTGTGTGTATAGTATATGTATATCTGTATATGTCCTGCTGGACACCCTACTGGTACAATGGCACTTTGGAAGATCCAAAAACAAAATAGGATAAAAAGGACAACTGCTTAGTTTGCCTATATAATACACACAGGTCTAGATGAAGTACGATCTGTTTTGTCTGCTGTATTTGGGAAAGGTAATGAGTTTGTTACAGCATATGATAAATGAGTTTGGTATGCACTCGTGTAATGAATGTTCCTATAAGCATACCACAGCAGTTTCTCTCCACACTACCTTTATCAATGTAAGTACAATAAGGCCAAATTATATCTCACAAACATAATTTTTGACATTTTACTATTGACCCCTTCAGTAAATTTAAAACTGTCTTTCACACCCCGAATGTAACTGAAACCATAGTAAGGGAAACATTAGGACCTCTCTCCAATTTGTCCCCTGCTGCACCCCCAAAACATCCTAACCAAGGACCCGATCAGACCATCCATCCCCTCTGCCCGTATTAGTCATGCCTGATCAATAGGCCACACCCACTACCTCTCACAAGCCTATCATGTGTATGCTACAGATAGGCTACATAATTACACTTCCTGCTGTATGCAGCTTAGCATATAGGTGGTCAGTGTTTTTAAATAATTAAATCTCATATATTAAACATAAATTAACATTGCAATTTTAGATGATAGATATGGATATATTAAAATCAGTGAGTAAATAAAACATGCTATTAAGCACATGTAGAACATATTAACACAGTATTATTAACATGTCAATGTTGATTCACTGACATATTTACAAGTCTAAACTATACACAAATATTTTTGCAAAGAAGCTGTAACTGCAGATAGCTACATCTAGCAAGTTTCATTTGTAGCTTACGAATGTGCGTCTGTAAAGAACAAATTACTTGAACATATCAATCTACCAATATTGTGACAAAATAATTCCCATGCAATCATGTACAAACCAAACCTACATTCTAGAGGACAGACCCGTTTTCTCATAGGCAATGTCCTTTCCACGGTCAGGAAATCACCAATAATAGCAGGACTGTTGGGTTGTGTGGAACGGCTTTAGAAGTGGGTGTGTTTACACTAAACATAAAAGACACCGGCAAGTAATCTCTCCCCCATTCCTGGAATAATGTGAACTCTCCGGAATGACTAGACCTATGTGGGTCCCATACCCTGAACCCCTGTAGTACCTAGAGAAGGTATAAACCTTCCAACAGCCAGGAGAAGGTATAAACAAAACTCTTATATGTTATCTAATAGGTGCACTATACTTCCTAAATAATTGTAATATCTAGCTTACCGCCCAGTCTTCCAGTTACAGCTTTGGGGATGCTACACTGGCAGTTTCAGTTAACTGGCAGTTGACAAGCTTGGTTTCTATATGCAAATGAGTCGGATTTAAAGAAATACATGGGCTTTATTTAAAGCCCCTCCCATAACACTATCAATTCTGGGAGACTAGAAATGAATTAATGCTGAGGTCAGGTATCCGGTCAGTTAGCCATGAGGAAGAGAGAGACAGTTGAGAGTGGTCAGGTGGTACAATGATGTAGTCCCTTTAATACGTAAGTAGCACTCTAACTTGTATATAAGTGAGGGCTGGTAAGAATATATGAACATTACTCACATTTTTGCGCATCAATATCATCCCCTGTGATCATTACCAGCTCCATCTCCTTGATTTGGATGTCCAGCTCACACAGCTCGTCATAAGGGCTCGGTTGGGGTTTAAAGTTTCCCCAGAGAGATGTACAGTAAAAATATAGTGGTTCATTCGACATATCAGCCAAAGCTGGTGGCCAAGGTGAGATCTCCTTTGCTCGATGCTTAGTCTCAGGCTGATCGTTCAAAGTTATCCCAAGCCTCTTCCAGATGTTAAAATGTTTATCCGGCGATGTGGAGACGCTCTTGTCGTACAGAGAAGGAAAGTAGGCTGGGGCGTACTGCGCCATCTTTTGCGCTGTAGCTAGTGTTACTCCTGCTGTTGATGACGGCCTGTAACACCGTGCTTCATTTTTTCTATCCATGGGGACTATTGAACTTGAATGTATGGAAGCACCAGTACTGAGAGCAGGAGATATGACATCATTGGCGCACGGCCAATGCACATATGTTTGTAAAATGTATAGATTCATTATTCTATGAAGTATAGTAGCATTATTTGTGATTGTTTGGCCACTGTTGGTCAATGGTAATTGGGAATATAATTTTACCGTAGCATCTTTAACTCCACTACCTAATGTATCACGTGCTACCCCCAGTTTCGGGTCTTTGGACTTTATTTAAATCATGGTACCCTCAATGTGCGTTGCATGATATGTTGGTGCTTTGTAAATAAAGCACAATAATGATGACGATGGTAATAATAATAATAATAATAATAATAATAATAATAATAATAATAATAATACTGGTTTAAAAAAAGTTAGGGATTTGAATTATTTCAGCTGCAAGGGATATGGTCATCAAAATTATTAATAACTATCTGTTGCCAGTGGCTTTGCCCATGATGAAATAACTTCTGCCAACATTTATTTTATTTGAGGTGTTCTAGTTGTATTGCTTTGCATAGGATCCCTGTCGAGGGAGTGGCCCACGTGACCAGCAGCGCTATACAGTCCGGTGGCAGCAGCGCCTTCACCCACCACTCACACCAATGTCACTCTGTGACCTGTGCACAGACTGCTATGTATGATTGGGGTGCTGGCCGGTAAATGACAGGGACGCTATGTCATTATCGGTGCTGCTATATACAAGATAGTAGCGCCGATAGACGGGTCTATGTATGAACGGTAAGCCTGACTGTTCTGCCAGCTGCAGCCATCGCAGTACGCATGCTCAGGGGAGCCAACCCTGACTGAGACACAGCGTATCAGCACTAGGCTGATGCGCTGTGTCCTCTAGCTGGGAAAGCCGGTGGGGGGAGTTATAACTCCCTCGCTCCAGCTGATGAGATGTTAATAGATCTGATCGTTAGTGCTTCCCGCTTTGCCTCGTTAATGAGGCAAAGCAGGAAGTGTTATAGATGCACAATAAGTGCAGCTTTAATACATCTCCCCAACTGTCCCCATACTCCCCACTTATAATAAATAAAATCAGAGTATAGCATTTAGCTGTCTGCGCTCTGGTCCTCTTCTGGTGCTCAGCTGTTTCCTAACAGCCACCGCTAAGGAGCTTCACCACACCACAGTCTGAGTCTCGTGAGATGAGTTATCTGCGATACAGTATCTGGTCAAACCACAGCCAATGGTGCAACACAGAGAAGAGCGGAGTCAGACGCCCAAAGGCACCATTATACTCAGTTCCTCTGTGGCTCGTCCGTAGAATTCACCAAGTGGAGCGCAGCTCTGCAACTATTGTAGCAGACTATTTGAGCTGAACTAGAGAACTGACGGCTAGGTAGCTCACAGCCCCCTCTCTCCCAATCAAATTAGAGGAAATTTATATACACACACACCAAACCCCCCTCCGCCCCCCCCCCCCCCCATGAATATAGATCTCAAAATGGACATGGCCACTCCAAATAGCCAAAACACTTTGTCTGCCATAGGTAAAAATATTTGCGATATACACTCAGTTTGTGTGTTTGTATATATATATTTTTTGTCAATGTTGGATAGGGGCCCCCACAGACGTTAATCTGGTCCTGCTATAGTGGTAGATATAAATGTGTATATAAAGCTATTAGGCTACTGTATATCTACAGATATACCTTTATCTACAGCAGGCAGCTGTACAGCTATATCTATTGGATGTCTTTATGTTGTATAAACATTTATTCCTGTAGGCATTATGGGGTTCATCAAAAATATATTTAGGTAGCAAAGAACATCTATCAATGCTTATTAAACTGATAGAACCACTTTTATGGCCACAATTAACATAGCCAAAAGGACTCTCCATGGCAGCCAAGCGTTGCCTGCAGGTGCAGTAAGGGCGGCTGAGTTTGCCACACCAGTTTAACGACATATACACTCCCATACATGAATGTGATAAATATATATATATATTATATAGCTCACATTTTTGTTTGTTATATCCCAGATGGGGCATGGCCTCACTACAACTATACCTATCTACAGATATAGAAATATCTGTTAAATATCCTCACCTAAATGAATATGCATCTAGCCTATCATATAGCTATATGTATCTAAAGGGCTTTAAGATTCTAATAGTTGATTTTATAGATATAGCTAGCCTATATCTCTATAGCTATATCTATAAAACCACACCAATATCATGTTTAAGCCCTATGGATAGATATAGCTTTATGATATGATAGGCTAGCCTAGGGGTCAATTTATTTTAGGTGATGCATATATATTCTTATAGATATGATCTATAAATCAAAAACATATGCAGGATTAAGCCCTGCTCCAGGGCCAGGCTAGCAAATCATCACTTGATGAAAGAAGTTTTTAGGGAGTGTGACACACACTGTCAATGTCAGTCTGTCACAGACTGACATTGACAGTTTATAACAACTTACCAACCAGGGAGCCCTGGCCCAGGAGGGATGTGGTTATATGCCCTCCCCGAATCCTGGTGACGGCATCTGGAGGCCCAGGCGGGCAGTTCTGCCGCTACAGCCCACAGAAGTACAGTAATGTTTAAAGAAAGATGGGCGCTAGCGCTGCGGCGCCAATATTACTGTAGTACTCCAAGCCTTCAGCACCGCGCTCACGAGTCCTGCCCTAGCCTTCACCACCCGCTCCCGTCCCTGCCTTCAGCACTCAGGTCAGGTGAATACCGTGCAGCGCTCCAGATTCCCGCCCTAGCCTTCACCACTCAGGTGAACACCGCGCTGAGTGCGCTCCCGCCCTAGCGCGATGTGCCTGCGACGTGCGAACTTGCGGCATACAAGGCATCAGACGGCCGCTCATATGAACCGCGGTGCAGCAGTCTGCCCGCGATAAGCCTCAGGTAATGAATTAATAAAACAGCATGGTCGCGGCCGCGACGCCCCTCACTGTGTGGCGCCGTACGCGGCCGCGTACCATGCGTAATCATAGAACCGGCCCTGGCCCTGTGCACAGAATGCTATGTAACCTATCCTATTCACCCACCACTAACACCAATGTCACTGTGTGCCCTGTGCACAGACTGCTATGTAGCCTATCCTATTCACCCACCACTGACACCAATGTCACTGTGTGCCCTTTGCACAGACTGCTATGTAGCCTATCCTATTCACCCACCTCTCACACCAATGTCACTGTGTGCCCTGTGTACAGACTGCTATGTACCCTATCCTATTCACCCACCACTGACACCAATGTCACTGTGTGCCCTGTGCACAGACTGCTATGTAACCTATACTATTCACCCACCACTGACACCAATGTCACTGTGTGCCCTGTGTACAGACTGCTATGTAGCCTATCCTATTCACCCACCACTCACACCAATGTCACTGTGTGCCCTGTGCACAGACTGCTATGTAGCCTCTCCTATTCACCCACCTCTCACACCAATGTCACTGTGTGCCCTGTGCACAGACTGCTATGTAGCCTATCCTATTCACCCACCACTCACACCAATGTCACTGTGTGCCCTGTGTACAGAGTGCTATGTAGCCTATCCTATTCACCCACCTCTCACACCAATGTCACTGTGTGCCCTGTGCTATGTAACCTATCCTATTCACCCACCACTGACACCAATGTCACTGTGTGCCCTGTGTACAGCCTGCTATGTAGCCTATCCTATTCACCCAGCACTCACACCAATGTCACCGTGTGCCCCATGCACAGACTGCTATGTAGCCTATCCTATTCACCCACCACTCACACCAATGTCACTGTGTGTTCTGTGCACAGACTGCTATGTAGCCTTTCCTATTCACCCACCACTCACACCAAAGTCACTGTGTGCCCTGTGCACAGACTGCTATGTAGCCTATCCTATTCACCCACCACTCACACCAATGTCACTGTGTGCCCTGTGCACAGACTGCTATGTAGCCTATCCTATTCACCCACCACTCACACCAATGTCACTGTGTGCCCTGTGCACAGGCTGCTATGTAGCCTATCCTATTCACCCACCACTCACACCAATGTCACTGTGTTCCCTGTGCACAGACTGCTATGTAGCCTCTCCTATTCACCCACCTCTCACACCAATGTCACTGTGTGCCCTGTGCACAGACTGCTATGTAGCCTATCCTATTCACCCACCACTCACACCAATGTCACTGTGTGCCCTGTGTACAGAGTGCTATGTAGCCTATCCTATTCACCCACCTCTCACACCAATGTCACTGTGTGCCCTGTGCTATGTAACCTATCCTATTCACCCACCACTGACACCAATGTCACTGTGTGCCCTGTGTACAGCCTGCTATGTAGCCTATCCTATTCACCCACCACTCACACCAATGTCACCGTGTGCCCCATGCACAGACTGCTATGTAGCCTATCCTATTCACCCACCACTCACACCAATGTCACTGTGTGTTCTGTGCACAGACTGCTATGTAGCCTTTCCTATTCACCCACCACTCACACCAATGTCACTGTGTGCCCTGTGCACAGACTGCTGTGTAGCCTGTCCTATTCACCCACCACTCACACCAATGTCACTGTGTGCCCTGTGCACAGACTGCTATGTAGCCTATCCTATTCATCCACCACTCACACCAATGTCACTGTGTGCCCTGTTCACAGACTGCTATGTAGCCTATCCTATTCATCCACCACTCACACCAATGTCACTGTGTGCCCTGTGCACAGACTGCTATGTAGCCTATCCTATGCAAGTGCAGGCCCCCTCCTGTCTAGCGGTGCGGCGCTGGGTGCAGCAGTAGATTCTGGCTTAGTGCCAGAATCGACTGTGCATGCGCAGGTCTCCGGAAAAATGGGGCCTGCTCAGTTTTCCTAGGGACAGCAGTACTGCGCATGCACAAGTCCCTGGGAAAATGACTGGTGTCATTTTCTTAGTGATTTTTGCTGCTCTGCAGTGCCGGCGCAGAACCGACAACAACCGAACTTAGCTGTTCAGACTTGAACTGAGCCCCAGTTCGGAATCACTTTGGGGCACCGAGTTGAACTGAGTCCCGGTTTGGATCTTCCTGCGGTTTGGAACTCGGATTTGAAAACTGAACTCGGGTTTTGGATTGCATGTAAACAGGTCCCAATGACGTCATTGTAGCTGTTTTTTAATAATTTTTGTTTTAAATACAGCAAAATTAAAAGCAAAACACGAAGATTAATTTGGATCCAAAACAAAACACGAGGGTCAGCGCACATCTCTAGTATAGATTTAGATTTTTTGTAATGCAAATAATATTAATAGCTATGAGGCAGGGGCGTATCTACAATGGGTGCAGGGTGTGCGGGGAATACGGGCCCCTGGGTCCAGGGGGGCACCGCAACGCACACCCTTCACCCATAATATTGCTTACCTCTCCGGAGTCCCATGTTGGCGCGGGGTTCTGGCGCTGTAGAACGACTGGAAAATGGCCGCGGCTGCCATTTTCCCATCGTTTGCGAATGCACAGTACAGGGAAAATGGCCTCCACAGGCATTCTCCCGGTGCCCTGTGCATACACTATAGACTCTGGGCACACTCTAGTGCCCAGAGTCTATAACTCCGGCGCTGGCCGCGCACAGCTCAGTGCGCTGCCGGCCGCCGGGCGGAGAGGAGGGGGCCCGTGTTGGAGACTGCTCCCTCCTCTCTAGAAACGCCCCTGCTATGAGGATGTAGTTATTAGCCATTTTATCTGAATACAATATTGCAGAATTAAATTTTTTTGTTTATTGATATGATCAATAGCTCTACTTTCCCCCAATATTAAAAGATGGTCACTTTTCTCAATGCTGTACTTGCTCATAAAATAAAATTTTTTTTTTATGTACTAATAGCAAACAATAACATTTTTGTCTGTCAGTAATGAAACAAATAGTAATTTGTAAAACAATATATGTCCTCCTACATTACCCAGGAGAAGGAGTACATTTATCAAAGGGTGAATAGTCCAATTGTCTTTGTTTAATGATGATTGAGCGCTACTCTATACATCACTGGGGGAGGGGGGTTATCGCAATGGCACTGCTGTCACCTGCGGTGGCCCCCGCTGGTGATAGGATTGCTACCCCAATGCAAAGGTACTCTCAGGGTTGAGATAGAAGTTCAAAATAGATTTAATACAATATTTATTCTGTGGCTAAGCATCTTTGCCAATGGACAATATATTTTGAGTATTTAATTTTTTTTTAAAACAAATATTATCTGCATATTTTATCATGGGAACTGAAAATTTGGGCTGCGATAAATCATAAATTATAGCTAATATTTAGGGGCCTATTCATCAAACGATGAAGGGCTAGCTTCCGCATATTTAAGTTACCGGGCCATTCATCATGAGGAGTCTGATAGGACCCCCTGATGTTCAGCAAACTCCGAAAACTTTCAGTTTTCGGAATTTGCCCACGAGAACAAGCGCCATCTTCAGACTGCGCTTGTTCTCGGATCCCTGCTCGTCATGCATGCATTCTCGGATCCCCGAGGTCACCAATGGGTAGCCGGGACGAGGAGGAGGAGGTAAGTAACGCAGCTACTTCTGTAGTTGCGATACTAACAGAGGGGACAGCTGCTTTTCGGAGCAGCTGTTCCTGCACCGGAGCAATGATGAATTGCTCCGGTGCAAAGTTTCCCCCGCTGTGAGTTGGATACTTAAGTATCCCTCGCAGCGAGTTCAATACTTCATCATCGGAGGCCATATGGCCTTCGATGATGAATAGGCTCCTTAGGCCCTTAAATACCACATAGCATTCATCACCCATTATTTTAGGTCTGAATAGAGTCTCCACCTGTAGATACATCTGTTTTCGGGTTTGGATACTTTTTAGAAATCCATAAATTAGAAGCTCTTTCATGTGCCGTGCAACTACTCCGTGTGCCGGTGCAACTATTCCATGTGCCGTGCAACTATTCCATGTGCCGTGCAACTATTCCATGTGCCGTGCAACTATTCCATGTGCCGTGCAACTATAGGTGGCTGCTTTAACACTCATTAGCTGTAACCTAGGTAGACTGACCAGGTCCCAGGGGACAATTCCCCTCTGAGCCTCTGCACCCAAACTTACAGCAGTTCACAAGGAGATGGTATTCACTTCCTATATACTGTCCAGCCAGCCTTATTCACAATGCACACAGTTTACACGCATGGATAATTCTGCAACAGGATTCTCCCTTCAAGCTTTTGATGCCGATCCAACTTATTTATCCAATAATTGTCTCATTAAAGAACATTTTAATCTAAGAGCAGCGCTGACAGAAGTGACTGTAGGACAGGGCTTCATTCCGTCAGCTCGGTCTCATTAAATCCTGCTGAGCTATGTAGATACTGTAGCCTCTGTATCTCTTACAGTTAATAACCTCTTCAGTCCTTCAGCCTTTTGTGTGAGATCTCACTATTTTTGTGGAAAGAGTGATCCTGGCACATAATTCAGTGATGTTGATTCATTTCAGTATCAAGGTGAAATGTAACCCCTTCCCTGCATTGTTCCTCGCTGATTACTTGGGCTCAGTAGTCAGAAATTACCTTATTTACAGTATATAAACAGTGAAAGAACCACTAATACTTTGGTAGAAAGTACAAATGTTGACGTTACCACTATAATCTATGGGGCATATCCAATTGGGCGAGTCAAAAATCTTGCGCCCAATTTAGAAATACCGCGGGTATGCGCGCTCCCGATACCCGCGGTATTCAATTTTCAAAATACTGGTCGTGGGGTTTTCAGTTCTGAATACCCTGCCGGCACGTATTTTTTGCTGAAAAAAAAAACACTGCTTACCTTACCGGGGGTCTCCAGTAGTCTCCGCGGCTCCCGGCGGCCTGCCCTCTCTCTTCTTACTGGAGAGGGGGCTGCTGGGAGTCCCAGGGGCTGGTGGGAGGAGCAAGGGCTGCTGGGAGATGTAGTTCTCCCAGCGCCCATTACTGGGGAGGGGCCACAGTGACACTGGGGGGCACACTGACACACACACTGATACACACTAACAAACACCACACACACTGACATACTCACCGCTGCTGCAGAAGAGCCGGCTCCCGACGCTGGATGACGAAGAAGATGCAGAAGACAGCGCTGCTGAAGGTAAGTAATTAAGGACTAATTAAGCTAATTGGATACTTACAATTGCTTAATTAGTCCTCAGTGGGGTGCTGCGGGGGTTTCAGAGCAAGTCCTGGTGATTTCTCTTGAAATCATCGATTTTAGCAAAAATCACGCTTGCTCAGGAGGTACGCAAAAAAATACCTCTCGGCCCGTGTTTTAAAACAGAACACGCACCTAATAGAATAGCAAAAAGCCCGCACCTGCAGGAAAAACCTCGCAGGTGCGTGTTTTTTTGCTTTTCTCGTCTGTTGAATAAGCCCCTATCTGTGACCTTTTTGGAAGTTCAGAAGAGTTTAAGGGGTCTATTCATTATGTTAATTATCGGGATCTGAGCGGACCCCAATAATTAACATTCTTACTCGCCGAGGGCGCCGGAGCAATTCATCATTGCTTCGGGGTGGAGACAGCTGATCAGAAAATAAGCTGTCTCCGGGCACAAAGGTTTTCACTGCTCCTTTTGGAGCAGTGAAACTCAGCACTGCCGAATCTAACTTGGCAGTGCTAGAGCGGACAGGGGCGGAGGGATCTGAAAGGATCCCTCTTCGTACTTCGGGACTCTTTCCCATAGGGAAGGAGTGAGGTGTGCGCCGCAAATGGGAGCAAATGCCTTCTGTAGATGGCGAATGCTCTTGCAGTCAAGCTTCGAAAATATTGTATTTTTGGAGCTTGATGAATTCTATCCCGATACTAGTGTATGGGGACAACGGGCTAGGTTGGGAGAGGAAGGTAAGCAGGATATATCTGTGATACTAGTGTATGGGAACAACGGGCTAGATTGGGAGAGGAAGGTAAGCAGGAGATATCTGTGATACTAGTGTATGGGGACAGCGGACCAGATTGGGAGAGGAAGGTAAGCAGGAGATATCTGTGATACTAGTGTATGGGGACAGCGGGCCATTCCGGGAGAGGAAGGTAAGCATGGGATATCTGTGATACTAGTGTATGGGGACAGCGGGCCAGATTGGGAGAGGAAGGTAAGCAGGAGATATCTGTGATACTAGTGTATGGGGACAGCGGGCCAGATTGGGAGAGGAAGGTAAGCAGGAGATATCTGTGATACTAATGTATGGGGACCACGGGCCAAATTGGGAGAGGAAGGTAAGTAGGAGATATCTGTGATACTAGTGTATGGGGACAGCGGGCCAGATTGGGAGAGGAAGGTAAGCAGGAGATATCTGTGATACTAGTGTATGGGGACAGCGGGCCAGATTGGGAGAGGAAGGTAAGCAGGAGGTATCCGTGATATCTCCTGCTTTACCTTTTTGATGAATGGCACCAAAACTTAAATTCTAGAAAAACAGGTAAAATTGTGAATTTTCATCTGCTTTTGTAGAAATTAAGTGATAATGAATAAGCCCCTAAGACTTGAAATACAGATTTTATACAGGTCATGCTTTTTGTCTTATGCACAACATGCCTACAGAGAGTAACAAGACAAACACTGGTAGAAACCGCTAAAATGGCTAAAAGTTTAACGATAACGATATGTGTGACACCAGGCCCCAGAACACATTTTAGTGGCGGCCCAGTGATGGTGATCTAGACTAGAGGTCCCTTACGTTACTCTCAGGGCCTGATTCAGATTTTTTGCTACTGTGTGAAAATCCATAAAAATCCCTACGGCACATGTGTTACACAGAGTATACAGTATGCACAAAGGCGCTATTGCAATGTGTTACACAGAGTGTACAGTATGCACAAAGGCGCTATTGCAATGTGTTACACAGAGTGTACAGTATGCACAAAGGCGCTATTGCAATGTGTTACACAGAGTATACAGTATGCACAAAGGCGCTATTGGAATGTGTTACACAGAGTATATAGTATGCACAAAGGCGCTATTGCAATGTGTTACACAGAGAGTACAGTATGCACAAAGGCGCTATTGGAATGTGTTACACAGAGCATACAGTATGCACAAAGGCGCTATTGCAATGTGTTACACAGAGCATACAGTATTCACAAACGCGCTATTGCAATGTGTTACACAGAGTATACAGTATGCACAAAGGCGCTATTGCAATGTGTTACACAGAGTATACAGTATGCACAAAGGCGCTATTGGAATGTGTTACACAGAGTATACAGTATGCACAAAGGCGCTATTGCAATGTGTTACACAGAGTGTACAGTATGCACAAAGGCGCTATTGCAATGTGTTACACAGAGTGTACAGTATGCACAAAGGCGCTATTGCAATGTGTTACACAGAGTGTACAGTATGCACAAAGGCGCTATTGCAATGTGTTACACAGAGTGTACAGTATGCACAAAGGCGCTATTGCAATGTGTTACACAGAGAGTACAGTATGCACAAAGGCGCTATTGGAATGTGTTACACAGAGCGTACAGTATGCACAAAGGCGCTATTGCAATGTGTTACACAGAGCATACAGTATTCACAAAGGCGCTATTGCAATGTGTTACACAGAGCATACAGTATGCACAAAGGCGCTATTGCAATGTGTTACACAGAGCATACAGTATGCACAAAGGCGTTATTGCAATGTGTTACACAGAGTATACAGTATGCACAAAGGCGCTATTGGAATGTATTACACAGAGTATACAGTATGCACAAAGGCTCTTTTGCAATGTGTTACACAGAGTATACAGTATGCACAAAGGCGCTATTGCAATGTGTTACACAGAGTATACAGTATGCACAAAGGCGCTATTGGAATGTGTTACACAGAGTATACAGTATGCACAAAGGCGCTATTGCAATGTGTTACACAGAGTATACAGTATGCACAAAGGTGCTATTGGAATGTGTTACACAGAGTATACAGTATGCACAAAGGCGCTATTGGAATGTGTTACACAGAGTGTACAGTATGCACAAAGGCGCTATTGCAATGTGTTACACAGAGTGTACAGTATGCACAAAGGCGCTATTGCAATGTGTTACACAGAGTGTACAGTATGCACAAAGGCGCTATTGCAATGTGTTAAACAGAGTGTACAGTATGCACAAATGCGCTATTGCAATGTGTTACACAGAGTGTACAGTATGCACAAAGGCGCTATTGCAATGTGTTACACAGAGAGTACAGTATGCACAAAGGCGCTATTGGAATGTGTTACACAGAGCGTACAGTATGCACAAAGGCGCTATTGCAATGTGTTACACAGAGCGTACAGTATTCACAAAGGCGCTATTGCAATGTGTTACACAGAGCGTACAGTATGCACAAAGGCGCTATTGCAATGTGTTACACAGAGTATACAGTATGCACAAAGGCGTTATTGCAATGTGTTACACAGAGTATACAGTATGCACAAAGGCGCTATTGGAATGTGTTACACAGAGTATACAGTATGCACAAAGGCGCTATTGCAATCTAGATGCACTGTATCAGAAATGTCTTGGAAAAGTGATGGGTAATTCCTGGCGGTGATTGGGAGGGGGCTTAGCGCACGTACAGAGATGGTCCATCTTATGGGCAGCTACGTCTCCTTACACCACTGAATAAGGCCCCAGAATGAGAGGCTCTTCTGCGCATCCTTGGGATCAGTGCAGGGAGATAACTGAGGGTGTGTGAGCAATGCTGCCGGTTTACGTGCGGTGCCCTGAGGGTGACACTGTTGTTGCCTCAAGACACCAGCATTTTTCTTGCAGAATGCCAGGAACGGGGGCATTCTCCTCTGCCAGCCTCGGGCTTTTGTGTCATGTGTAGTGGCTGAAGCCAGAAAGGCTGGACCGTATCGCTATCACCATCTACATTGCATAAGCTATCAGGTGTAGTATGTATTACCGCCAACCGCACGGTTCAAATCCCGACAGGAGAAGCCCGGAAGGGGTGAAGATCCCAATCGCTAATAAGGTAAGTATAACTAACCCTATTTTCCCCCCTAACCCTCCCTTAGGGTTGCCTAACCCTAACCTCCCTCCCAAGTTCCTAACCCTAAGCCCCCTCTAAATGCCTAAACCTAACCACCCCCATCCCCGCAGCCTAAACCTAAGTCCCCCGGGGAGGGGTGCCTAACCCTAACCTCCCCCCGGGGGTGCCTAACCCTAACCCCCCCTTCCCTTAGCCTAAATCTAACCCTCCCGGGTGGTTGCCTGACCCTAAGTCCCCCGGGGAGCCCTATAACCTAACCCTCCCCCCCAGCGGCTGTCAACGCTCGGCTTACCTTCCGGGTGTCGGGCTCCCGGCGTAGGTCTAATGACAGGCGTCGGGTTTAAGGTCCCCATTTAACAATGATACTTAACCCTTTTAGCCCTCAATAAAGGGGTTATGTCCTCCTTTCAGTATTTAACAAACAGCTGTAAGCTATACATGCGGTAAGTTATAGAATGTATCGCATTCAAAATGCATTGCTTGATATCTAATTGAGATATGCAAAGATGGTTCCGCTCATGGTCCGGAACCATCTTTGCATATCTCAGTTTTTCCCCACTGAGACTGAATTATCTGCAACTATCCAATCACGTGACCAACCCCCTGAAGACACAGGAAGCAAGCATCGCCGATCATAGGAACAAGAGCCGGCAAGGGAAGGAACGGTGCCCTCCGGGGTAGAGAGGTAAGTCCCCGTCACCAGGAGGAGACACACGGTACACTGCTTCAGCGAGCGGTGCAGCCGTGACATCTCCTCCCCAGACAACAGTGCTCACTCCGGGGCATACTGCCGGAGGCTGCTTGTTCACTCAGGCAGCTTCCGGCACTTGTACCGCACAGTGAACATCATGCTGCAGAGAGACCACCTCTCCCCAGCAGCCCACACCGCACTCCTTGGCCCCAAGAAGATCACCCCGGGCATCACTCTCAGATATTCAGCTTCACTGCAAACAGCGGGACGCCACTAGTAACTGTCATCCACCACTTAGTATTTTCATCCTGGACATTACCCATTTAGTCACTCATCTATCACTACCTACAGCCCGGATCTACCTTAACCACTAACTTCCCTCATTTTTTTCACAGTTTGGTGTGACAAGCACCATTCTGCAGGTGCAGGTTCGCTGGTTCTCCTTGGTTTAGCATATATCCCAATAAATACTCTTTGTATTTTTTACCATTATTTTGATCGTTTTGGCTAATTCTTCTTCACTAATGCACGATTCAATACATTATTCTGTATAGGCCTTTGTACTAATACATCATTATTGTTAGTTGTTATCATACGATCTAGAATGTTATGACACGCCACTCAGATGTAACGGTAAACGCCCACTTTACCGCCACGCTCATAGGTTCTGCTTTCACAATCTACCTGAAATTCTTTTTCAAAAGTAGACAAGCATGCCTTCCTCCCATGTGTCTAATTGAATCAGCCCCTATGACATAGATGTATTTGCAGCTGTCAGAAGACAGGAAGCTTCTGGGTGCTCGAGCCCTAATGGAAATGACAACATTATGATGTTGGTTATAAATGTATCTGGAAGAAAATATTTAATGCTGAAACTTGAAGTGTGTCCATAATTCACAGTCTGTGCCTCTGATGTCGCTGGCTCCTGGCAAATAGATGGGCAGCATTCCTATGATATACATCAGCCAGAACTGTACAGTAGTTCCATTTGGCGGTGCCCATGCATAAGATTAGTTCTTACCTCACTTATGCTTCCAACTAAGGCCCTCATTCAGAGCCGCACGTTAACAACAGTACGCTCGTTGCGTTCCGATGTTGACTAACCGCGCATGCGTCGGTGTTACACTGCGCATGTGCGTACGGCAGATTGCGAGCTTTTTTTCTCTCGTTCCTAAAATAGCGTACAGGAAGTGACATGTCAAATGTGATTGACAGAACAGGGCGTTTTTGGGTGTTGACGGGGGTGGAGATGAAAAAACGCAGGCGTGGCGAGGCGTTTTTGGGGCGTACATACATTAGCAGATGCGAACGTCAAATGTGTTCGGACCGTCTCATACGTCACTGGAACATCCGCTTTCCCTTCAAAATGCTCGCACAGCTTAGGGTCAGGATTACTCGACCACATTGGCGATGGCCTTCTCCTCCGTCCCGGGACTCAACGATGGTGCTGCGATTAATCGCGGCTGGTCAGTAAAGTAATTAGTGTTGGATTGAAAACCGGCTTGGTATGTGTTTGGAAAGCAGTTTATTGGGATACCACAAAAGCGTACGCAGGTGGAAATCAGAGCTGCTAATGTCAGGATTACACAATCAATTAGCGTACATTTTGGGTGTTTTATTTTGGCCACAATTTGTTGGTTATGGCCTATTGTAACAATAATGTCATCATGTTTTAATTAGCTCCCCTTTTTTTTGGTTTACTGTGGAATTTGCATCGCTATGTGATTTTTTAAACGTTCCTTAAAGAGGCCTTTTTTTTTTTTAAAGAGGGTCAGTTTTTGCCTTTAGGGCCAGGATTAAATGTAACCCATTTGTACAATAATGTCACAATACAATGTCAGTTTTTTGTTTTAAATTTATTGTTTAAACACAAACAAATTGGCCTAATATTTTTTGGCCTTTTTTTTGTGGCAAAGATATTTGTTAAAATAAAAAAAAAAGCCATAACTGGTAACATAAACGTAAATACCAAATTTAAAAAAATTTCACAAGAAAGGAGAGGGAAGTTTTGACCAGAAAGGAATATGAGCCAAGCACAGAAGGAGTGTGGGCAAAGTCGCCATTGCTGTCACCGTTTTCTCGCCCGTTTGGCTGGGTGAGGGTGGGCGCCAGACCGGGTCCGGGATGCCATCGGGCTGGCCTGTCCAGAGGCAGATGTTGTGGCCTCTGGACTAGGCACAGGGCTAGGCACATTTGGAGGATTGGCTGATGTTGTGCCAGAGGTGGAGGATCCGGATGTTCCGGCAGGAAGGGAGGTCGGCTCCACCATGTGCTGGCGAACGAGCTGCTCCAGGGCATCGGCGATGCGGATGTTGGCCCTGGTATTTTCCGCCAGGGCCTGAGCAATGGTCATGTTGGCCGCAGCATTTTGCTCCAGGGCCTCAGCCACCCGTATCAGACTGGCGTCCATCCTCTGCAGAATCTCCGTATGGAAATCCGATTTAAAATTGAGTTCTGTGAGGAGGCCCACTGCCTGCGAGGGGGCACGCCCTGGACTGGCTTCTGCAGGGTCCTCAGCCGGATGTACTGGTTCCTCCCCTGCAGAGCCAGCAGAAATTCTGCGGCCAAGGCTCCCCTCTGGAGCAGACTCATCCGCCTCTGTCTCTGTTAGGAAAATTGCGAAAAGACTCACATTAGAATCTACATATTGGCACAATAGCATTTCAGAGTTGGTGACATCACAAGACTTACCTTGGCCAACATGAGGAGCCGCAAAGTCTGGCATGTCCGTATCCATGTTGGACACGCCAAACACCTCCACAGCCTGCACACACCCCTGTGCCAGCTCTTCTAAGTCTGTCAACTCCAATGACACAGGGGTGGGACCCCCACCTGTCCCCCTTGCATGCCTAGCCCTGTCGGCAAGTTTTTGCTTGAGACGATATTTGAAGTCTGCCCATCTGTGGAATGAAATTGGAACCATTATCCTTTGTTTTACAATGGGGTTTGTTTATAGGATGGGAAAGTGTTTACTTACCGCCGTTTGACATCCCGGGCTAGACGGACATAATCACCCACCCTATTGACAGCAACGGCGACCTCCTCCCACATTCTCCACTTCTGGCTTTGGCTCATATTCCTGGCTGCCTGGGGCAGGATGTCAACGCACTTCTGGATCAAAACCTCCATCTCCTTGCTTGTGAAATGTGGCTGCCTTTTTTTTTTGGCAGCTTTGGCGGGTTGACTGGGGCCAGCAGTCTCTTCCATGTCATCCTCCTCACCTATTTGGGTAAATATGCAGATTTAGCCACTTCACAACTTGCACAATATTATGTTTTAAAAGAATCATTGAGACAAAATGCATGAAGGCCTTACCGCCGGATTTTTGGCCATTGTTTCCCTGGTCTGAAGCCATGTCTCTGCTTCCAGAATGAAATCAACCAGAAATTAAATGTGATTTCGTGACGTATTTATACATGCGTCCTTAGTTTGCGGCCGCATCATTGATTGTGCGTCCCTATGATTCATCCTTAATTTGTGCGGGAAAATAAACACTATTTATGGCTTGGTGTGTGTGGAGTCGAGGTTGCGTTGTTGGATTGTTGGCGGTTAAGTTGGTTGGATTTGGTTGTTTGCGGTTGGAGGATTTGGCGGAGTTTGTATTTTTTTTTGTTTTGCTACAGTTGTTTTGGTTTTCCGTTCGCATTTTTTTGGTTTATTTTTTTCCATCGTTTCCTGATTTGGTAAGTTTTGTGCAGTCTAATTTGTGGCCAATTGGTGTCTACTTCTGGTTTTTGGTTTTATATATTTTTTTTTACACTAATTTCATCTATTTTAGTTTGTTTTGGCTTTCGGACCCAAAGACCTTTTTGTTGGAAATCTTATATATTCGAGTTGGGTAAGTCCATTTTTTTTCTTGCATTTGCGAACTAATTAACGCATTTTTGACTGTTGGTGTAGTGACTTGCATTTGCGAACTAATTAACGCATTTTTGACTGTTGGTGTAGTGACTTGCATTTGCGAACTAATTAACGCATTTTTGACTGTTGGTGTAGTGACTTGCATTTGCGAACTAATTAACGCATTTTTGACTGTTGGTGTAGTGACTTGCATTTGCGAACTAATTAACGCATTTTTCGAGGCTTATTCATCATGTAAACCAGTTTTGCTTTTCCCTTTTCCATTTTTGGGGTCCATTTGACCCCTATTTGACGTACGGTGTGCAATGTCGTTTTCATCGATGGCCAAATGTGTGTTTCGCCTATTTTATGTGTTGGCTTGCACCAATTTGACAAACAAAAAATCATCCTCTAAATTTTTGATGTCTCATTTTTGGCTTTTTTACAGTTTATACGTATCATGACAATACCCCGGCATGTAAGCAGCTATGGATGGTATCATAAAGCTAAGTTGTTTTATGTTACTTTTGGGGTGGCTCAAAAGCCTTACATTGTAAACTTTGAATTTCAGGTAGATCTGGGGCGAATTGTTCTGGCCCTGCTCCCGGAAGACGACCAACCTCAAACTCGTCCCAGGCGTAGGCATCGTAGGCATGCAAGGCCCCAGATATTTCGAACACGTGTCACCCTTTTTGGAATGCCCGATGATGAGGTTTTAAGATGCTACCGTCTACCTCCCAAAATCATCATAGACACTCTCTCATTAATAGAAAGTGATCTTGAGCGGCAAATTGACAGTCCAACAGCAATACCACCACTGACGCAATTTATGGCGGTGTTACATTTCTGTGCCTCAGGATCGTTTCAAACAACGGTGGGAATAGTGGCGGGCATCTCCCAATCCTCCTTTTCCCGGATCCTGAGGGCAGTGATGGAGGCACTTTTCAAGCACCTCCATCATTTTATTAAAATGCCTTTGGATATGGGTGCCCTTAGTGTGGCCAAGGCCAATTTTTACCAAATAGCTGGCTTCCCACACATCATAGGGGTTGTGGATGGTACTCACATACCACTTCAGCCTCCAGCACGGCTGGAGGCAATATTTAGAAACCGTAAACACTATCACTCCCTGAATGTAATGGTGGTATGTGATGCCTCCCTCCAGATCCTGTCCCTGAATGCTAAATTACCAGGAAGTGCTCATGACTCCTTCGTCATCCGGCAATCAGGGATATGGCAGAAATTAACCAACCTACAAGCTGGTGATGCGTGGCTTCTCGGTAAGTGGAGACCTTTAGTACATAACAATGTTAAGCTTGATACACAGTGTTCCTGATGTTGGCTATTTTTTTTCACAGGAGACAGTGGATACCCTTGCATGTCCTGGCTGCTCACTCCTTATTTGGCTCCCACACCAGGGCCACAAAGTGCGTATAATTCCGCACTTACAGCCACCAGGCAAGTGGTGGAGCGCTGTATCGGCCTTTTAAAAGGCCGATTCAGATGCCTCCACCGCTCTGGTGGCGAGCTCATGTATGTGCCGGATATGGTGTCTAAAATTGTGGTCCTGTGTGGGATATTTCACAACATTGCCATAAGGAGTGGTGTCCCAATGCAGCCAGAGGATGCCTTACCTGAGGATGGCCCCCCCGAGGTTGGTCGGAGGTCAGTATGTGGGGGGGCCATACGCGATGATGTGGTGGCCAGATTTTTTAGGTAAGTTGTAACAAAACTACAGTGTTTATACCTAATGTGTTTGTGTTTGTTTGCGAACATCTAATTTTGTGTTTTTTTTCTCACCATCTTCTGTTTGTTCACATAATCTTTGGCACTCCAACGCTCACTACTTCCTGCTACCCTTACCAAACCTGGATCTGGTCCTTTTGGGCATATATTCTGGAACCCATATTGCAACGCCATGTTTGTGGAATCATGTTGGCATGGTCCTTCGTCAACCAGTTCTTGATTTTTTGTTTTTATTTAATTATTTCTTGGTATGTGTTGTATTTGAATTTATCACTGTGTTCTTTTTTTGGGAGTGACCACTTTGTTTTCTCTGTTATGTTGTGAATAAATGTTTGGAGAGTGAAATGGTCTTCCTTTTTTGGGACGTTAACAGCAAGTGTAACCAGGTTAACACAAGTTACATTTGACTAAGGGGTAATCCAGTACTGACGCCAGTTGAGCTAAACTGAAATATGTTTTCAGCTTCCCAACCCACACCAAAAGGAAGCCTGGCCCAACCTTGGGATTTGTAAGATTGGCCTAAGCAGCTTGCGCACCAACTAGGAACCTGTAAAATGTAGAAATATGTAATTGACACTACACCCAAAAAGGGAAATGACATTGTTACTGTTATGTGTTTCTTGTGTCTGTTTGACATACAAAGACAAAACACAATCTAACTTTTAAAAAAGGGAAATCCTTGCAGGAACAGTCTACTTATGTCATGCTAAACTATCTTGGTTTTGGATTTAAAAAATGAGCCAGAACGTATATTTGTCTGAATAAATTTATTTAGAAACGTTAACAAAAATAAAAAAACTACTGGCGAAGGAGGCCAGACAGCCGGTCGAGGGCCACCAGAATGCCGATTACATGTTGCCGCATCTGGCCAACACAATCCGCCACCTCTTGCCGACGCCTCTGTTCCTCTGTGGGTGAGAAAAGTGTGTGGGTTAATACAACAATAGGGAATCCACATTAAAAAAAAAAAAACACAACGAAATCACTCCTAAACCTAAAAAATAAAAAAAAAAGGGGGTGCTGCCAAAAATACAAGGCCTATGTACAAATTCCCACAGGTGTGATATGTGTATGTTGAAATCACCAGGAAGAGGTAAAGGCAAACTGCAAAATCACCAAAAGTCAAGCCACAAAAACACGAAGATAGGCACGACACATGATTACATACAAACAGTTTGTGCTTTAAAAAAATAAAAAATAAAAACATACCGGGAGCCAAAACGGGAGCTCCGGAAATGCCTCCATGATCCTCCTCGGAGGATCCGTCATTCCCCAAAGAATGGGGAGGAGTTATGATGGACCCCGGGGAGGAGGTAATTGGAAGAGGGGTGGGTGGAGGAGAGGGGGAAGTGGGACGGAGGGGAAGGAGGCCCGACATTTCCGGGAGAGGGTCTGGGAAGGATGGGGAGGAGTGGGGAATAGGGGAAAGATTTGGGGTGGAGTGTTGGCTGGGGGTTGGGGATAGTGGCCGGGAACGCCGTCTGGACGGACGGTGACGGCGGAGTCTTGGCTGTCCCCCTAAAATATGTCAAAGAAATTGCGGTTAGTTTATGGACAAATCCGGGGACCAAAACTAAAAAAAAAAAACAACCCAAAAAATAAGCCAAATAGGAGTAGAATGAATAAATCAGAAATAGAGGGAAAACATGCACACGCAGATATGAGTACAAATAATAAATAGGACAGACAGGAAAACATGCACACGCAGATATGAGTACAAATAATAAATAGGACAGACAGGAAAACATGCACATGCAGATATGAGTATAAATAATAAATAGGACAGACAGGAAAACATGCACACGCAGATATGAGTATAAATAATAAATAGGACAGACAGGAAAACATGCACACGCAGATATGAGTATAAATAATAAATAGGACAGACAGGAAAACATGCACATGCAGATATGAGTACAAATAATAAATAGGACAGACAGGAAAACATGCACACTCAGTTTGCCACACAAACACACACATTAAAACCACAATACATAACACTTACTTTCCAGGATCTGCATGCGAAAGCATGCCAGCAAGCGGGGCGTTCGCCGTTGCAGGTCGGACCACCTGAGCTCCAGCTGCCCGATGTTGCGGCGTGAGCCGAAGGACCGCAGGCGGGACCGTGCCTCCGCATACGCGGAGCGCTTCTGCCGGTTGGTCATGGGTTGAGGTTGGCTGGTGATCCGGCGATCCATGACCTCCGTAAGCACCAGCAGCTCGCGCCTGGTGAATGCGGAGGCTCTCATGATGGCAATGGTGTTTTTCTTAAAAATCATTTTTGATAAAGTGTGTAAAAATTTTCTGATTGGCTAATGTATTTTGGAAATTAACAGGAGCAATTTTATTGGTTAGTGTATGAGTCATGTGTTCGACAGGGCCAGAAATCTCTGGAGAGTTATGATAGGCTTGATGCAGTGACATGCGTAAGCAAATTTAAATAAAGAAATGAACCCAGGGAAATATGCGGGGATCCACAGCAATAGAACAATTGTTTAATTGTGGTTCACATGTTTTTTGAACAATAAAAGCGAATGTTTCATCCGTACGTATTCTGCGGGTAAACACAAACACGGACAAGAGTAAAGTTTCTTGCATTGTGTTGAAACAAAACAAACAATTAAGCTAATTGATACATTGATTGGCATGATACGATTGAGGGAGGTAGGCAGAATAAAGGAGCAGGTAATCGACATCTGACAAGGCCACTTCCTGTTTATACTTGTGCGTGCGTTCCTTTCAAGCCATTTCGGGGATGTACGCTCGCTATTTCGTACGCTCGTTAGTTAGAGGAGGGGTCGTCAGAGTTTAGGGAGGAATTTTAGATGCGAACGAAAATACGAGCGAGCCATTGAATTTAAATATTTTTGAACGTACGCCTAACGTACGTGCGCCCGCTTGCGAGTGGGTCTGAATGAGGGCCTAAGTTATTTTGAAAATGTGAAGAGGCTTATACATTCTGCAATCACTTCCCAATATCACTTTTCCAATATTCTATGTTAGGGAATTGGGAGATGGTCATAAGTCACATTGTTGGCAAGCCGAGTCCCCAGAGGGCATACCTGGCTCTTCTGCAGCACAACACCAGCACAAATCTTCCACACCTAAAAATAGGGTTGTATGAGCACAAAGCAATATGAGTGGCCTAATTTTTTGCAATTGGTTAGAGGTTAGGAACCTGTTGCTAGGTAGATTAATTGGTTCGTTGGTATTGATTGGTCAAAATAATCGGCCTATGAGTGGGGTTTGGGGCGTATACCTTTGAAGGGGCTATTTAAGGAGAGATTTGAATATGGTACAGCCCCTTTTCGGTTTGGAAGTCCCACCCACCTGCCCAAAGCTTTTAAAATTATTTGTTTGTTTGTCTTACTAACCTTTAAGAAACGTTAAGCGGTGTCAGAAGGCGGGAAGGCGCTACTAGCCAGCGGGCACATGTGGCATAAGTGGTTGTTGTGGGGCAACTTACCCTTTTGAAAGACGGCGGGTTTGTCCTACCCCTGCGGAAGGACAGTGGGCGTTTCCTTACGGAGTGTCCAAACTGTGCTATAGTAAAGGGTGGTGAGTCCTGCACAGCGCAGGTTATGCCTTTTAGAGGGGGGACATTTTAGTCGTCCCCCAATAGTTTAAGAGAATCAATTGGCTAGAGCTGGTTCTTGGTAGCATCCTTCTTTGCCACCATTATTGAATTATAATTAGGGGTGTGCACCGGCCACTTTTCGTGTTTTGTGTTTTGGTTTTGGATCTGGATCTTTCTTCGTGTTTTGGATCTGGATTGGTTTTGCCAAAACCACCCTTCCGTGTTTTGGGTTCTGGGTTTTGTGTTTTGGATCTGTATTTTTTTTTAAAAAAGCATAAAAACAGCTAAAATCACAGAATTTGTTGGTTTCTCTGCTCCTATGCTATTATTAACCTCAATAACCTTAATTTCCACTCATTTCCAGTCTATTCTGAACACCTCACACCTCACAATAGTGTTTTCATGTCCAAAAGGTTGCACCGAGGTAGCTGGATGACTATGCTAAGCGACACGAGTGGGCGGCACAAACACGTGACCCATCTAGGAGTGACACTGCAGTGGCAGACAGGATGGCAGTTAGAAAAACTAGGCCCCAAACTGTACATAATGCAAAGAAAAAAAAGAAGTGCAAGATGGAATTGTCCTTGGGCCCTCCCACCCACCCTTATGTTGTATAAACAGGACATGCACACTTTAACAAATCAATCATTTCAGCGCCAGGGTCTGCCACACAACTGTGGCTGAAATGATTGGTTCGTTTGGGCCCCCACAAAACAAGCTGGCAATTAATGTGTCCCTGCACAAACTGGCTCTACGGAGGCAAGATGTCATCCTCATCCTCCTCATCCACCGATTCCTCACCCTCTTCAGTGTGTACATCCTCATCCTCACAGAGTATTAATTCGTCCCTGCTGGAACCACAGGTTCCTCTGTACGTTCTGGAGGCTGGTCTCCCTGGAAGAGTTGATAATTCATTTTATGAACATCATCTTCTCCACATTTTGTGGAAGCAACCTCCTACGCCTTTCGCTGACAAGGTTCCCGGCTGCACTAAACACTCTTTCGGAGTACACACTGGAGGGGGGGCAACTCAGGTAAAATAGAGCCAGTTTGTACAGGGACCTCCAAATTGCTTCTTTTTCCTGCCAGTACAGGTACGGACTGTCTGACATGCCTACTTGGATGCTGTCACCGATGTAATCCTTTAACAGACAGACGCACGCTTGTCGCTGCTGCTTTGAGGATTCAAGTGCGGCTACAGCCCACACAATTCACAAAGACAGAAAAAAAAAAAGAATATTTTTATTGTTTGTGGAGCACACTTTGAGGGTTACACCACCCTTTAACAGACAGACGCACGCTTGTCGCTGCTGCTTTGAGGATGCAAGTGCGGCTACAGCCCACACAATTCACAAAGACAGAAAAAAGAAGAAGAATATTTTAATTGTTTGTGTAGAACACTTTGAGGTGTCACCACCCTTTAACAGACAGACGCACGCTTGTCGCTGCTGCTTTAAGGATGCAGGTGCGGCTACAGCCCACACATTTCACAAAGACCGAAAAAAAAAGAACAATATTTTAATTGTTTGTGTAGAACACTTTGAGGTGTCATCACCCTTTAACAGACAGACGCACGCTTGTCGCTGCTGCTTTAAGGATGCAGGTGCGGCTACAGCCCACACAATTCACATAGACAGAAAAAAAAAGAACAATATTTTAATTGTTTCTGTAGCACACTTTGAGGGTGTCACCACCCTTTAACAGACAGACGCACGCTTGTCGCTGCTGCTTTGAGGATGCAAGTGTGGCTACATCGCACACAAGTCACAAACACATTAAAAAAATAGTTTTTTATTTTTTGGAACACTTTGAGAGTTACACCACCCTTTAACAGACAGACGCACGCTTGTCGCTGCTGCTTTAAGGATGCAGGTGCGGCTACAGCCCACACATTTCACAAAGACCGAAAAAAAAAGAACAATATTTTAATTGTTTGTGTAGAACACTTTGAGGGTGTCACCACCCTTTAACAGACAGACGCACGCTTGTCGCTGCTGCTTTAAGGATGCAGGTGTGGCTACAGCCCACACATTTCACAAAGACCAAAAAAAAAAGAACAATATTTTAATTGTTTGTGTAGCACACTTTGAGGGTGTCACCACCCTTTAACAGACAGACGCACGCTTGTCGCTGCTGCTTTAAGGATGCAGGTGCGGCTACAGCCCACACAATTCACAAAGACAGAAAAAAGAACAATATTTTAATTGTTTGTGTAGCACACTTTGAGGGTGTCACCACCCTTTAACAGACAGACGCACGCTTGTCGCTGCTGCTTTAAGGATGCAGGTGCGGCTACAGCCCACACAATTCACAAAGACAGAAAAAAAAAGAACAATATTTTAATTGTTTGTGTAGCACACTTTGAGGGTGTCACCACCCTTTAACAGACAGACGCACGCTTGTCGCTGCTGCTTTGAGGATGCAGGTGGAATCTAGACGGGATTTGGAACCGAGGACACACTACCTCCATCAATTGTCTAAATCCCACTGCACTAATGTCGGATACCGGACGCACGTCTAACACCAACATAGCAGTCAAGGCCTCAGTTATACGTTTTGCTTCAGGATGACTGCTGTCGTACTTCATCCTCATCGCTAGGGACTGTTGGAGGGTCAATTGTTTAGTAAAAGTAGTGATGTTCCTACTTCCTCTCTGGGATGATGAACAACTCCCAGCAGCAGCAACAGCACTAGGAGGAAGAGGTTCTTGATCTTTCCCTATTTTATTTTTATCGGAGAAAGTTTGGTCCTCCATTTATGTTATATTGATATATATACGTGCGGCTAAAGCGCACACAAACACAGAAAATATTATTTTATTTTTGCTGGAGAGTAGTGCACTTTGTGGGTTACACCACCCTTTAAGAAATGAGCCAGCCGGCTCTTTACTTATGGGACACAGGCGCACGCTTGGCGCTGCTCCTTTGTTGATGCACGTGCAGCCACAGTGCACACAATTCACAAACACAGAAAATAATTTTTTTTTTGGTTTGGACTGGAGTGTACTTTTGGGGGTTACAGCACCCTTAACGGTCAAGCCAGCCGGCCCTTTACTTATGACACAGGCGCACGCTATGCACTACTTTGTTGATGCACGTGCGGCTACTGCGCACACAATTCACAAACACAGAAAATAATTTTTTTTTGGTTTGGACTGGAGTGTACTTTCGGGGGTTACAGCACCCTTTAACGGTCAAGCCAGCCGGCCCTTTACTTATGACACAGGCGCACGCTTGGCACTACTTTGTTGATGCACGTGCGGCTACTGCGCACACAATTCACAAACACAGAAAATAATTTTTTTTTAGGTTTGGACTGGAGTGTACTTTCGGGGGTTACAGCACCCTTAACGGTCAAGCCAGCCGGCCCTTTACTTATGACACAGGCGCACGCTTGGCACTACTTTGTTGATGCACGTGCGGCTACTGCGCACACAATTCACAAACACAGAAAATAATTTTTTTTTAGGTTTGGACTGGAGTGTACTTTCGGGGGTTACAGCACCCTTAACGGTCAAGCCAGCCGGCCCTTTACTTATGACACAGGCGCACGCTTGGCACTACTTTGTTGATGCACGTGCGGCTACTGCGCACACAATTCACAAACACAGAAAATAATTTTTTTTTTGGTTTGGACTGGAGTGTACTTTGGGGGTTACAGCACCCTTTAACGGTCAAGCCAGCCGGCCCTTTACTTATGACACAGGCGCACGCTTGGCACTACTTTGTTGATGCACGTGCGGCTACTGCGCACACAATTCACAAACACAGAAAATAATTTTTTTTTTGGTTTGGACTGGAGTGTACTTTCGGGAGTTACAGCACCCTTAACGGTCAAGCCAGCCGGCCCTTTACTTATGACACAGGCGCACGCTTGGCACTACTTTGTTGATGCACGTGCGGCTACTGCGCACACAATTCACAAACACAGAAAATAATTTTTTTTTTGGTTTGGACTGGAGTGTACTTTCGGGGGTTACAGCACCCTTAACGGTCAAGCCAGCCGGCCCTTTACTTATGACACAGGCGCACGCTTGGCACTACTTTGTTGATGCACGTGCGGCTACTGCGCACACAATTCACAAACACAGAAAATAATTTTTTTTTTGGTTTGGACTGGAGTGTACTTTCGGGGGTTACAGCACCCTTAACGGTCAAGCCAGCCGGCCCTTTACTTATGACACAGGCGCACGCTTGGCACTACTTTGTTGATGCACGTGCGGCTACTGCGCACACAATTCACAAACACAGAAAATAATTTTTTTTTGGTTTGGACTGGAGTGTACTTTCGGGGGTTACAGCACCCTTTAACGGTCAAGCCAGCCGGCCCTTTACTTATGACACAGGCGCACGCTTGGCACTACTTTGTTGATGCACGTGCGGCTACTGCGCACACAATTCACAAACACAGAAAATATATTATTTTTTTACCACTTGGGGGGAGCACCCCTGATGGACAGAGCACCCCCTGGACAACACTACAGCACTCCTTTAGGACTGGGACACTGCACAGGACTTTGGAGTGGACACAGCCCCTATGGAGAACTGACTGCACAACACAGTCCAGCCAGCCCCTATGGACTTTGAAGTAGTGGACACAGCCCCTATTAACAACAGCAGCACAGCACAACACAGCCAGCCCCTATGGACTTTGAAGTAGTGGACAACAGCAGCACTACACTACACTACACTACACAGCCCTAACTCCCACCCTCCCTCTTCACTGTCCACAGCCGAGTGAGAAAATGGCGCCGACGCGGGTACCTTATATAGGATCCAAAACCCGCGAGACTCGGAAGGCGGGATGATGACGTTTTGCCTCGATTTCAGATCCGAGTCAGGCGGGAAAAGTCGAGCCTGACTCGGATCGGACTCGGATCGGGGGGGCTCGGGGGGGTTCGGATTTCAGAAATCCGAACCCGCTCACCCCTAATTATAATTAATTACAATTAATAAATAAATAGCTTTGATCTTTAAACCAATGCAGTGGTGTCGTTGTCGTTACTTTTTAGTATTAAGCTAACTTAATGGTTTGTATCCAAGTGTTATTTGCAATAAATTAATGGACCCCTTAATACGTACAACCCAAATGCAGGTCAGCTCCTGCTACAGGTGAGTGCAACACCTATACATAGCTGCTCCGTTATGCAGAATGGCAATGAGCCGGGAATACACACTGCATCGTGGGATGGTGGGGAATCATTAGAATCATGGCTGTCCCACCTAAATCAGATAGGAATGTAAAAATATGATCTTAAGTAGACGTCTACATGTTCTCTAGCTGTAGTCAGGCAACAGACTTTGTTTTATATACAGTAGTTACTTGTTTTGCTGTATTGTATAAGACATACATTTGAACATACATACAAAGTATTTGCAGAACTATTTGTCTACCCATGTGTTCACAGTCTCCAGATATGAACAATTACAGTAAAATAATTTTGAAAATATCAAATTGTGATCCAATGGCGCCACCAAGTGCTCCTTCCATACAACTGCATTTAGTGCAGTCAGAATACAGAGCAGGACATACACAGGGTAATTTCCACACACAAAAAAGTTTAAGGACATTTTCAGGAACAGAACATCACAGGGACACATTTTTTTTAAACAAACTTTATTCTATGTGCCAAGAAATCACCTTTTGCTATATCCAGCCAACACATTGAACACTACTCCCCTGAATACCCGCAGTTCTTGTATGGGGTTATCCTGTCCACTGATGTTTCTGAGATTTACTGCAATACAATATAGATAAGTAAGGTCTTCAGGCAGGGATAGATTAACAATGGGGTGGATGGAGCTCTAGCTCCAGGCCTCCACTTAAATATAATCATCATGACAGCATGGTGATGACCAGCTGCCTGACTGGCCACATGGATGGTCCTCAAAATTAGTGCAATTTTTATATTTTTTAATATATTTTTATATATTTATGGAGACATTGGGGCTGATAGTGTAGGGGATGTACACGCTCATATTGCACTAGCCACTCCCACACAGCACTGGTCACCGGTGACGTACGGTGAGGTAAATGACTGGGGAGGCACACATGGTGATGGGTCTGAGTGCCGGGAGCCTGTCTCACCCCCTATCAGGGGCGTATCTATAATGGGTACAGCGCTCAGTGCCGCTGAGCCGCCGTTAGAGAGGAGGGGCCCAAACGGAGGCTGCACATGGGCCTCCTCCTCTCTTAAAACGCCCCTGCCCCCTACTCACTGTAACTCTCACTACACTAAGCGTCACTAGCCAACAGATTACATGGGACAGCTCTACCTTGCTGGATCTTCTTTACATTAGCCACCAAACTGGCTGGGACTGCTGTACCCTACTGGGTCTTCTATACACTAACCACCAGATCGGATGGGACAGCTCTACCCTGCTGGGTCTTCTATACACTATTCACCAGACTGGCTGGGACTGCTGTACCCTACTGGATCTTCTATACACTAGCCACCAGATTGGATGGGACTGCTGTACCCTACTGGATCTTCTATACACTAGCCACCAGACTGGCTGGGACTGCTGTACCCTACTGGATCTTCTATACACTAGCCACCAGATTGGATGGGACTGCTGTACCCTACTGGATCTTCTATACACTAGACAACAGATTGGATGGGACTGCTGTACCCTACTGGATCTTCTATACACTAGCCACCAGACTGGCTGGGACTGCTGTACCCTACTGGATCTTCTATACACTAGCCACCAGATTGGATGGGACAGCTCTACCCCGCTAGATCTTCTATACACTAGTTACCAGACTGGATGGGACTGCTGTACCCTGCTGGATCTTCTATACACTAGCCACCAGACTGGCTGGGACTGCTGTACCCTACTGGATCTTCTATACACTAGCCACCAGATTGGATGGGACAGCTCTACCCTGCTAGATCTATACACTAGTTACCAGACTGGATGGGACTGCTGTACCCTGCTGGATCTTCTATACACTAGCCACCAGACTGGCTGGGACTGCTGTACCCTACTGGATCTTCTATACACTAGCCACCAGATTGGATGGGACTGCTGTACCCTACTGGATCTTCTATACACTAGCCACCAGACTGGCTGGGACTGCTGTACCCTACTGGATCTTCTATACACTAGCCACCAGACTGGCTGGGACTGCTGTACCCTACTGGATCTTCTATACACTAGCCACCAGATTGGATGGGACAGCTCTACCCTGCTAGATCTTCTATACACTAGTTACCAGACTGGATGGGACTGCTGTACCCTGCTGGGTCTTCTATACACTAACTACCAGATTGGATAGGACAGCTCTACCCTACTGGGTTGTCTATACACTATTCACCAGACTGGCTGGGACTGCTGTACCCTACTCGGTCTTCTATACACCAGTCACCAGATTGGATGGGACAGCTCTACCCTGCTAGATCTTCTATACACCAGTCACCAGATTGGATGGGACAACTCTACCCTGCTGGATTTTCTGACTGGTCTAGAAAAAAAAGATAGGAGAGGCACCATAATACAAATAATTATATTGCTACCTCATATTATTCTAAAAATGTGACTTTTGCACAAACAGTTACTGTACTCTCCACATTATCAAATTTTTGGCAACACTGCTTTCATTATGTTTAAACTTTAAAAGAGTTACAATTTTGTTTCTCAGCTTGTCTGTTATCCATAACTCTATAAACCTGTAAATAATAACAATAATGACTATAAGTTTACCAGTATATGAATACACAAACAAGGATCTAAGGCACAAAATAGCACAGATTATTACAAATATTATGCTCACGCATAATGTGACTAGTGGACACAGCTAAACTCTGAATTACTTTGAAATAAGCCAGAGGTTCCCAAACGCGGTCCTCAAGGTTCCCCAACAGTTCAGGTTTTAGAGATATCCATGGTTGAGCACAGGTGAATTAATTAGTACCTCAGTCAATTTGATTTAATCACCTGTGCTCAAACATGGATATCTCTAATACCTGAACTGTTGGGGAGCCTTAAGGACTGTGTTTGGGAACCTCTGAAAGAAGCATTTGAAGTCATCGTTCATAACGACCAAACTGTCTGATACCCAGAACTAAAACAATGATCACCTCAGCACAGGGACAAGCGGGGGGCGGTCCACACTACACAGAAACAAACATCGCTGCCGGCTAGTACACTTGTACTACCCGGTGGCAGTGTATTTGTTTTGGCAGCCAATGAGCTTCAGACAGACTCTCATTGACTGCTGCGCCCACTGCCGGAGCCGGGCAGGAGCTCACTCATGAGCTCCATCTTCTGGCTCCTGCAGTGGGTGATGGGAGAGACGTCTCTCCCATAGTTCAGGTAAGTGTTTTTTTTTTTTCATGTGTGTCTTTGTCCTTATATACAGTATATAAGGGGCACTACTGGGGGCACTGCATAGGGGGGCTACTACTGGGGGAACTGCATTTGGGGACTACTAGTGGGGGCACTGTATAAAAGGTACTGCATAGGGGGACTACTGCTGGGGGCACTTTATAAGGGGCACTACTGGGGCACTGCATGGGGGGGACTACTGCTGGGGGCACTGCATAGGGGGGATTACTACTGGGGGCACTGTATAAGGGGCATTGCATAAGTAGCACTGTATAAGGGGCCCTGTATAAGGGGCACTGTATAAGGGTGCATTATTGGGGGCACTGTATAAGGGTGCATTACTGGGGGCACTGTATAAGGGGCACTGTATAGGTGCACTACTACAGAGGGTACTGCATAAGGGACACTGCTACTGGGGACATTGCATAAGGGGCACTACTACAGTGGGCATTGCAAGAGAGGCACTACTACTTGGGGCATTAGGGTGCATATAGAATGGAAAGGAATGTTCCCAGAGTGACGAGAAATAGTGGTGTGTCATGTTGCCACGGCCTCATTTTCCAGTGACCAGGCCCACTTTTTCGGCACGCGCAACTACTTGGGGGGAGCTCTGTTTTTTTTGCTTGCCCTGTGCTCCAAATACCCTAGTTATGCCACTGGCCCCTACCCTGAACCTGTGTCTAATCTGCTCTACTGTAGCTGCTAGATTGAAGGATTCTGCTCTATACTAGCCTCCAGAAGATTCTGCTCTACGTTTGACTCTGCTCTGAATTAACCACTAAATTGTGGGTCTACTTTACACTAAAGAACAACATACCGGCACAAAACAGATTACACTCCTTTATGATCTCAATTTTTCCTCTATTTAGGTAGCAAGTCTTATAGAAATGATATAATTTTCTAAACTAATGTACCCCATTCAGGTTCTCCCTTTCCTTCTCTCAAGTAAGGATGTACAGCTAGTTAACTATATATTTAGGACATTTAGTTGGAACCGGAAACACCCAATTTACAACAGCTTAGGTCCCGTGGTGGAATGATCTTTCCTAGCATCCAGTTGACCTCCTACGCTGCCCACTTCCGATATCATAAGGATTGGTTGTCCTACCGAGACCTGCTGTATACGCTAATACTTCCCCTGAAAGGGAGTTTCTAGGAGGGGGTGATCTCATTAACTTTCTACATACTCACGATCATGAAGTCCAATGTTGCGAGACCACCCACTACTTTGGCATACTAGAAAAACATGGCACATTCTTAGGCACAAATTTGGGTTAAATGCGCACAATTCTCTTCAGCTCCCATTTCTTTCTAACCCTAAATGGAAGGGCCTCAGATTAATTTAACAGGTGGCGGTTCAAACCCGACAGCGGAAGCCTGGCAGGGGTGAAGATCCCGATCGCTAATAAGGTAAGTATAACTAACCCCAATCTCCCCCCTAACCCTCCCTTAGGGGTGCCTAACCATAACCTCCCCCCCAGTGCCTAACCCTAACCCCACTCTAAGTGCCTAAACCTAACCCCTCCGTCCCCGCAGCCTGAACCTAACCCTCTGCCCCCCGCCGCTGTCCTCGCCCGGCACCTGGCTTACCTTCGTTCGGTATGCCGGCAGTCGGGCTCCTGGCGTAGGTCTAATGACAGGCGTTGGGTTTTCGATGCCTCTCATTTGTACCTTGCCAGGATTTGACAGTCGGGAAGCCGGCGGTCGGCATTTAGACCGTCGGCTTTCTGACTACATTTCCCATTTAACATGTGGCATGCTCATGGTGTGGGCAATACATGAATACTCAATAAATCTACTAAGAGGCATCTCACGTTCCAGGGAGCTAGGGAGCGTTACCCCACATTAGCAGCATACCCTCTTACATTTTTACAAGCCCAACACTATATGAGTTCTGTTGTGCGGGTGTTTCCAACCTTAGATTGGGATAATCCGTTAGATATTCGTATACAAAGTTTATCCCTGAAAGCACGAGCCATCTCTATAATTTATACTGGTCTCCGCACTACATTCATACCTGATAACTCACCTACGAGCCTTGGCTTTCTCAACTCCCTATACTATCAGTGGTCAATCTGCTTCGGTCTCATACAAAAGCCTGCACGATTTTACCCTACCCCCCTTATACCGCCATGTTCCTAAACATACTACATAGGACCTACCTTTTTCCACAGAGGAGATTTTTGATAGGGGCCTCGCCAAATCCAAATTGTTACAGATGTGGAGCCCAGCTAGCAGACCTGTACCACTGCCTTTGGGCATGTCCCATGATTTGAGGCTTTTGGCTCCAGGTTTGTACCTATTAAATAGCTAATTTGGTCAATTACATTCCCATTACACTAGAATGGGCTCTGTTTGTAATGCTTCCTTCCCCCCATACACGCGCTACACAGGGTGATAGATGCCTCCTACTGGTAATAAGTGCAGCAGCTTGTAAGATTATCATGCAGGCCTGGATACACCCTCTCCCACCCTCACTTTTTTCTTTTTAAAGCTAAGCTACACTACTTGTTTGAATGAATTGGGTCGAGGTCACATTGCATAAGGAACTTAAAATTTGAAAATGTATTCTTTGTAGGAAGGTTATATAGCCACACTTTCCACCCCTATGTGGACCCAAATCCATCGTATACCAGCAAAATATATATTGAGTGTAATGGCGCTAAGGCGTAAATGAAGGTAGAAATACAGTAGTACTCCCCTGTTCGTCCCGTGGTCTTATATCACCGGGTGAATTCATATGTCAGGGTAGCACATGTAAGAAAGAGAAAAAACACAACATACAATGGTGTCATCCTGTTTACATAATTTGTGCAGCATGCAATATATGAAGGTTAAAATAAAATGCCCCTCTGAAGGTATAAGATTAATGGGGTTGCCCCCCACACATCGCACTCACAGCGGTGCACTGGTTTTCAAGCATGTAATGATGGCAAATATTCCAGCTTACACTTGTTGTTCCTTTGGGTAGGTCCACACATAAATGCCAGGAATCCTCACCAACGCGTTTCCATCGAAATAGGATCTTTTTCATTCTTGTACCAAATCCATCATAGTACACTTGGCAGTCTGGAGGGCAAAATGAACAGCAATGTGCGGTTACCTGCACTGATTTCAAACCCATAGGAAAAAATGTACCCCTTGGAATCTGCTGAAGATTCCCCATGTGATTGCACTCCTGTGGAAAAGCCACATGGTCTTATTTCATATTATTCTTTTCAGTTGCCTTGAAGTGACTAAGGGCCTGATTCAGTAAAGATCGCTATTCAGCTCATACGCAGGCAACTGCATTGCTAATATCAGCGGTGATATGTAAATGTGTGCATTCACATTGCGTACGCACCCTGACATAAGGACGCCCACTTCCCCTTACTCACATCCGTATACTTGGGCAACATAGCGAAACAATCGGTAACATCGGACCCATACGCACAGATAAGGCAGGTCAGACCTCACTCAGGAATTGCTAACTTCAGTTAAGGAGGCGTCAGGTATCGCAGTGGATAATTTATGCACGCCCATGCAACGGTGTTAAAATTACCTGGTACGCCTGCATTCGCCCAACCACCCCCCCCCGTCACCACCCACAAACGGCACTTCCTGTCAATCACTCTGCTCTGGGTCTGCGTAGCCTCTGTAAACGCAGTTTCCATCGCAATTGCTAGCTGGTGCACGCGCATTGCATTGTATACCCATGCGCAGAACGCAACAGTCGACTGATTGCGTGTGTTTAAGCAACTGCGTTCTTTGCTGAATCAGGCCCCAAGACGTGTGGATGGTAATTGAGATATCTGCAATTAACAAATTTCTTGTGCTCTAAAAAAAAAAAAATCTTTTATGTATTAAGGCTTTGTGAAATAAAGTATTTTATAATGGTTTTGTACTGTTATTGCCATCCTGAGATTTGAGGATCTTATTTCCACTCTGGCTGTGACAGTCAAATACATTTTACAGACTGAGGGCCTGATTCAGTACCAATCGCAAGTGTAACTAGGGACGCACAACAACCGATTGTTTGCCATCGTGCATGAGTATAAGCCACATGCAATCGATCGCACAGGGGCCCCATCGCTGAGTGAGTGACAGGATGTCAGCGTTTGGGGGTGGTGACAGGGGAGTGGTCAGAGAAATGCAGGCGTGTCTGTCCGTGTGAACGCCGTTTCCAGGGTGTGCATAAATTAGCTACTGTGATTGCATATGTAGCATCTGCGTGCGAGGAGACTTGCAGTGTCTGCGGCGGGTCAGACCTGCTGTAAACGCTGCGTGAGTGGCCGATGTGCATCGATGGTATCAATGTTTACGCAGAAGAGCGAGATTGGACGGATATGAGAAAGCAGTAGTGGGCGTCTTTATGCCGGCTGAGCTTTGGCAAGTATTAGCATATTTTAGCAGCTGTGGCCCCGATTCAGAGCCGGACGCTCGCTCTGAATCAGGGCGTTTTTTTTTTGGAGCAGCCTCCTGGTCTGCTCGAATAGCTGTGGGTGACAGCCAGGATGGTCAGGATGATGGTCACGATGGTCAAGACCATTGCGACCATCGGGCTTGCGACGAGACCCTTGTGGTAGGGTCTCGTGGCCACAAGCCCCAGATGTTAGTGGGGCCGCCCACAAAAAGCAGGCGTTCGCATGGGAACGCCTCCGTTGTGAAGCCACCCCCACACCACGCCTCCAAAACGGTGCGAGCTGTCAATCAAAATCGACAGCCGCCTCTTTTTGGTGCGAGACCCGAAGCGACAGAGCGCCCGTCGCTAGCCGGGTCTCGCGCATGTGTACGTCAGAGCCGGCTCCAGCATGCGCATGCCCAGTGGCCTAACAAGGACCCGCTCGTGACCGCATAGCGCTTGCGTCGGGTCTGAATCAGGCCCTGTGTTCCGTATGGATTTGCAGCTGTGATCACAATTGCGATCTGTACTGAGGGCCCGATTCAGACCCGCTCGCTAGGAAGCGCTCGCACGCAGCTAGCCGATTTTTGCATTGTGCGCATGTGTAGGCATCGCAATGCGTGTGCGCAAACCAGTGTGAGCGATCGGGAAGCATACGCTCGCCGCGCATTGACTACCCTGTAAAATGAGTGACAGGAAAAGCTGTTTGTAGGTGGTGACAGGGGCAGGCCACTAGAAATGGGGGAGTGGCGATGCGAACGCTGGCGTGCCTGAGCGTCATAATGCAGTTGCAGAGGCGTGCATAATTAACAGGTAGCGTCTTAGTACACATCACCTGGTTGTATTTCACACTGAAGTGCTAGCAGTGCTTGCGGCAGGGTATAGTCAACCACAAGCGCTGCGTTTGCTACCGATGGTACTCAATGTACCGATGGTTACATAAATTTCCTGGAGATGACGTGCGCAAGTGGGCGTCTTATAACAGGCTGGTGGCTGTCTGCATACACAAAGTGATCGCACGCCAAGACATAGTGGGCGTGCTTATACCTTGCCGTGCGATCGCCTGCCTTGCTGGGTGTGTGCCGGATTTGCATATGCTGGGTGCGTGCGAACGCATCTAGCGAGCAGGTCTAAATCGGGCCCTGAATCAAGCCCTGAGTGAGCTTCTTTTTAGGGGAACAGCATGACTGAGCTCCAGTTGCACAGTAAGTTGGTAATATGTTTGTCTCCTAACCCCCATCCCAATATAAGACATATGAAGACAATGAAGGGAGTAGGCCTCCATTGTGCCTTGGAGGTTCCTGATGGTGACATTTATCTAATAGAAACGTTCTTCATTTCTATGTCATTTTATGCCATGTCTAAGTATAATGAATTTTTCACACCATTAGGAACTAATCAATGTAACTTCAAATGGAATAGAATTTCGAGAGACAACTGTATCTGCGGAATTTAATTTAGAGTACTTGAATTAGAAAAAAAATCAATAAAATTATGACCGCCAATACAATGCATGAATGAAAATGTGCCATTAACCAAATTACACCTCTGTAAAAAAGACCCTAAGTGAATTTTGATTGCAAAAATTAATGATGTACTATTTCACCATTGTCGTGAGACTTTTAGTTTTAGTTCTACGAAGCAATAGGGCTCTTTTATATATAGGGCTTTTTATTATAACAATAATTAAAATTGGAAGTATATAGCAAGTAGAGATGAGTGGGTTCGGATTTCAGAGAATGTAGCAGATCCGAATGTAGCAGATCCGAGTCAGATCCAAGCAGGCTCGATTTTTCCCGCCTGACTCGGATCTCAAACCGAGACAAGACTATAGAGTCTGAAATCTCGCGGTTCGCGAGCTTTCGCCTCTATGATCAATGTAGTATATAAGGGACCAAGCGACGGACACCATTTCACTCCGGCTGTGGAGACTGAACAGGGAGGGTGGGTAGTGTAGGGCTGGGAGAGGTGCTGATGCTGTCTGCTGTGTCCTGGGTTGGTGCTGATCCATTCTGGGCTGGTGCTGTCACTGTGCTGTCTGCTCTGTCCATCTGGGCTGTTGCTGATCCATCTGGGCTGTCTGTGCTGTCTGCTGTGTCCTGGGCTGGTGCTGCTGATCCATTCTGGGCTGGTGCTTTGCTGTCTGCTGTGTCCATCCGGGCTTTTGCAGAACTGCAGATACATCTGGGCTGGTGCTGTGTCCATCTGGGCCCAAGTTCTGGACTCAAAAAAAAAATAAAAATATATAGTAAAAAAAAAAAATCAATCAAAGGCCCTGATTCAGAGCCGTTCGCTATTTGCGGTCGTTCGTTCAAAAACAAGGGGTGGCTATTCAAATGATCCCTTCGCAAATTGCAGTCTGTTCCCACCTCTAAGTCTGAACGAGCGAGCAAAACATACGCTCGTTTATTTGATAAAAACGCCCCCTGGCCGCTCGCACCATACGTCATGTCCGCTATTTATTAGATTAATCGAGTACATCGTACAGCGTATGAACTGCTCGCTATTCTTGTGGTTGGTTTTTTCAACCGCTATTTTGCGAGTTAAAAAAACAAGTGACGTGGTCAATGACGCTGCTGTATTAATTAGGCACTCCCTTAAAACGCCCATTTTGACCTTTAAGCGCGCCTGCGTTCGAATTCCACTCCCCGGTTTTCAAACACCTTCCCCTGTTACCACCCACATATGCCTCATTCTGTCACTCAAAATAGCAGGCACTCGCTATATAGCGTACAAACGATTTTCGGCCGCACTGACTGGTTCGCGCATGCGTACTAAAAACCGTACGCATGCGCAGATGTGCGAACATCGCTCGGAACGAGCGTACTGCCGCTAGCGAGCGGCTCTGAATCAGGCCCAAAGTGTCTTTTATATTTTTGTGTGTGTGTGTGTGTGTGCGTGTTAGGCTTAACCGCAGTACCGCACAAGATCCAGCCAGCAACGCAAATTGCAACCTAGTGCTGCCCGATTACAGTCGTGATTAATCTGTGCTCTGGGCCAAGTTCTGGAGCTGAAAAAAATATATATAGTCTTTTTTTTGTAAATTTTTTTTTGTGTGTGTGATAGCCACACCTGGCTGTCACTGTCATTGGCATAGGTGCGCAGAGGTGCTGTGCTCCTGTCTGTCGAGGGGCTGATGCCCAAAATAATAAATAAACAACTTTTATTGTGTGCGTGTCAGCCACACCTGGCTGTCACTGTCATCGGCGTAGGTGTGCAGGGGTGCTGTGCTGCTGTCTGTCAAGGAGCTGCATGAACATTGCAATCAAAACTTTTTTTTAAGTTTTTGGGTTACAAAAAGTTTTTTTTTTTTAATCTTAAACATAGCAGAAATGTTATCCTAACAGCTTATAAAGTTATATGCTCTAAAAAAATAAAGCCTATATATATTTACAAACCTATAGAGTAGACATCCTAAATTCTAAAACTGTTCTATTAAAAAACGTAAACAAAAGTCAGGAGAGGCCTCAGAGAACATGAAAAAAGATGCTCTAGGTGCTGAACTTCAAGGGATTTCTCCATCATGTTCTGCAGTGTGGAAAGGTTTCATTCACATGTTTTCTATAAAGCAGTTCAAAGTTACAGCCTTCAAAGTATCTGGCTATAACACCCACCTTTGCCAGGAATTACCAAAGATTATTACAAGCAAAGGATTCATCTGTCCGGAATCTGTCTGGGAATTCATGGATTGTATTTGGCCTGAATGCACTAAGACATCCAGTGATTCTGTCACTGTGTTCTGTAACCTACGTTATTCCTACCTGAATCGCAAACTGAAATACGGAATAGTAAGCACAGACAACATAGAGGCCTTTGTTATTCCGCTGTCTGCATGCCAACCAATACCTCCCAGACTACACCCACTGGGGGGACCAGGTCTTGATAATGACCATCCCCACATGTTGCTAGGCCTTCTTCTTCCAAACCATCCATCCTGGACTTCCTGTCCAAAAACGGTGAGCAGGGCACAGAAAGAGGAGCTAGATGTCCCCGATTACATTTTTTTTCACCTATAATAGATGATCTGGAGAGATACGAGCTTTAGATGTTGGAACAGGGGCTCCCACCTATTTGGCTTCCCTCCAGAGAACAGAGCTCTGTTCCTCAGGAAGTGTCTATGCCTGAGCTGATAAGTAGGTAGTCTCTGTCTGTTGTAAAACACCCTTCAGGAGATGGCAACCCAAAATAACAACAACTATAATAATGTGTCCACTGATAACCAGCCTGATCCCTTAACAGCAAAATACCCCATATGGCCAACTTATAACATTACACCCAGTTTGCAGCCTCCTTTTCCTTATGACACTAATCCAGTCGCCATGGTTGATCAATCAGTCATGTGTGGTCCACCCAATTTTCGGCCTTCTACATTCTAACATATTCAAATATCTAAGAAGTGGACAGTGGGAACAATGGCAACCCTGTACAGGTTGGGAAATTCCGTTACAGAACAGAAGGTTTGCAAAGGATTATTTAAGTCAATTGTTTATTTATTTTTGGAAAGCACGCTTCCTGGTCCCCTTCTGGGATGAAAAAAATCTACTCCCAGCAAGCATTCATGGCGCTCAAGAAAGAATTCCCAAGAAAGACACAACGTAAGACTCAAACCTTAAATCTGAAATGTTGCATTTGTTGCTCTTTTATGCTTGTTCACATATCTCATATGGTTAAGTGGACAGTGGGAACAATGGCAGTTTGAAGGCCACTAACTAACTATGTTTTTTTGTTTATGTCCCTGTACAGGTTGGGAAATGCCTTTATAGAAGATTCGCAAAGCATTATTTAAATAAATTGTTTATTTTTTGGGGGGAAGCACTCTTCCTGGTCCCCTTCTGGGATGAGAAAATCTACTCCCAACAGCAGCAGCCATGCTCAAGGATTCTTCTGTGACAAGGACTAATGTAAATGTACTGTATCACATTTTTTTGTAAATGCCTCCTCCCCTCCCCTTCTCTCTCATAAATTTTCTTTTGAATAAAAAATTTATTTAAATTTACTACCAATCAACCCTTCCTGTCCCTGCCCTACCTTCAACTACATACATACTCCAACTCCCTCAGACCTCTCTTGAATAAAAAAAGTGTTTCCTGATGTACCATGTTTGAAGTTGAACTGCCATGTGTTTGTGCCACCCACTGCTGCAGCTTAGCTTAGTCAGCCAGCTATCTCGGTGCAAATTTTGGGTCTAAACAAGATGAACAAATCAATATTATGAGCTGTGAGGTGGTCAAAATTGACTGGAAACGAGTGGAAATAAATGTTATTGAGGTTGTTAATACTGTATTAACAAAAAAAGGCCCATTTTATGTGATTTTAGCGGGTTTTTTTTAATTTTTAAGAAAAAATCCAGATCCAAAACCAAAACACGAAAACAAAACACAGAGGTGAGGTTGTGGCAAAACCAATCCAGATCCAAAACCAGGGGAGATCCAGATCCAAAACCAAAACATGGGGGTCGGCGCACATCTCTAATAGCAAGTAGAGTCTATATAATATTTCATTCTCCACCTAGATTCAGTATCAGTGTCTATCAAATTACTGCACATACATATGCCATTTTTTTTTTTTTTTCATCACAATAAATTATTTACATGAATCAAGTGGTACTTTATGCTGGCTGCTGAGAACTGCCTTTTAGATCGGTTTGAAGGAACAAGATGGCTGCTGTTTGTGGTGCTGTCAGCAGATTAAGGGGTCTATTTAATGGGGGTATCCACTAGACGATAAAGTTGAACGATTGAACGATAATGATAACATCGTTCGATAATTGTTCGATAATCGTTTGAACATCGTTTGAAAATCGTGCAGTAATTGTTTTTAACGATGTACGATGCGCGCTCCCGCTGGTCGTTTGATCGTCTCCTCCATCGACTGAACATGCAGGTCAATTTCACTTGATTGCTTACAAATCGTTTACACATCGTTTACACATCGTTTACACATCATTCACGCTGAACGATCAAACGATGAACCACTGTCTGCCCACTATAGCTGAAAGCTCTCAATCACAGATTAAAACAACATAGTTTATTGTTAGATCTTTTGCAAATCGTTTGCAAATCTTTTGCAAATTGTTCAGAGTGGAAGATCATATTTCAAGGGAAACTTCAAGGGAAAATCGTTAAGAGGTTGGACAGGGATAAAATCGTCTAGTGGATGCCCCCCATTACTAAGCAGTGTTAGGAGACAGAGTGAAAAGTGATAGGGTGCCAGCCAATCAGCTCCTAACTGCCATCTCACAGTCTGTGTTTGAAAAATGACAGTTGGGAGCTGATTGGCTGGCACCTTATCACTTTCTTATCACTTTTCACTCTGTCTCCTAACAATGCTTAGTAAATAGACCCCTAAGCAGTGTTAGGAGACAGAGTGAAAAGTGATAAAGTGCCAGCCAATCAGCTCCCTGCTGTCATTTTTCAAACAAAGCCTGTGAGATGACAGTTGGGAGCTGATTGGCTGGCACCTTATCACTTTTCACTCTGTCTCCTAACACTGCTTAGTAAATAGACCCCTAAGTAGTCTATAGTGCAGTTGTACCCTTTATGGCAGTGCTGTGTAGAAGGGGGCGTGATAATGCCATGTTAGGCATGTGATTGGCTTCTTTGGCAGGTCCAGTCCCCAGTACTTTGTGTACGCCCCTCACCATCTGAGCATCTATCTAAAACCCAGCAAGGTATCCACTACAGTAACCGTTATACCATTGTATATTGTCTTTGTGTCTCAGTGATGTCACTAGTTCTTGGTGAAAAGATAAGTTGTATTCTAATGAATATCGGTTCAGCCCACAAAATGGCTGCCTTGGTAGGGAATGTCTGTACTTTAAATAAGTGAACGGCCTCTCATCTCTGCTCGAATGTATTCTGTATCCAGATCTGCAGTATCTCATACAAAATAAAACAACTTCTATGTCGGGATAAATCTAAAGGGTGGCTTGCATGCTATTTAGACCATCAGAGGGTTTTACTATAATATAAATAATACCCCTTTTACACCAGAGCAAAGACCTGGGTTTTTGCTGGGTCTACCCGGGTCGCAGCTCAGTGTAAAAAGGCCCGTTAAAAATAACCCAGGTCAAGTGACCCGGCAATCCAACCCAAGTAGCTACCAGGGTCGGACCCAGGATGGACCTTGGTAATGGTCCAGTGTAAGTGGCGCAACCTGGGTTATCTGACCTGGGTCGTGCCTAAAATGAGCTGATTGGTGGTTGTGGGGCAGTCACCTCCCACTTTTTATGACCTCACAAGGTTAGCAGGGCAGACCCAGGTTCAGTGTGAACGGGGCTGACCTGAGAATAACCCAGATCGATGGTGCTGTGTAAACGGTGTCTGACCTGGGTTGGAATCATGTCTGAAATCCCAGGTCGGACCCAGGTTTTTGCTGGAAAAGAGGTATAAGAGTCATTTTGAATACAAGCTCTGTAATGATTGAATTAGGTCAAGAGAATCTACAACATAATTTCATTTAAAAGAAAAACTTTTTTTTAAACAGAACATTTACATAATTATTTTAAATATCGACTGGTGATTATTTTGGTACATCGATCATTCGAATGTCACAATATGGCGGCTTTACCTTTCCCCAGCACCCACTCCTCTCTGTAGCAGCCGATTTGCGGTGCTGCCAGATGGTCTGAGGGCAGAGGTGTTAAAGTTTTATTAGTATTGGATAAACTCATGTTAGAAGTTACTTGAGTTCCAGAAATTTTTATTAAAGTCGTAATGGATGGTATGTGTTAGACCTATACAGTAACTGTGGTGAATATACTGTAAATTAGAAAGTAGATGGGGAGTATTTACAGTACAGAGGCTGAGGGCTCATTGTCCGAGGCCTAGCGTGCCCCACAGCTCTGCAGCATAGGGCCCCCACAGTCCTTAATCCAACCCTGCTTGACGGGTAAGCAGAGGTGAGTCATAGGAAAGTAGTTCAGCATTCAATGGAGGCTGTACCCAGCGAAAGTCGCTGAAAGGGCTAGGACACAAGGAGCACTGGTAGCAAGGATAGTGCTGTTGGCCAAACTGGAGGAAGGAGGAGAGCACTTCACATAAGAGGAGTGGGGACACCGGGCCATTCCGCCAGAGGAAGGTAAGCAGGAGATATCTGTGATAATAGTGTATAGGGACAGCGGGCCATTCCACCAGAGGAAGGTAAGCAGGAGATATCTGTGATACTAGTGTATAGGGATAGCGGGCCATTCTGCCAGAGGAAGGTAAGCAGGAGATATCGGTGATACTGGTGTATAGGGATAGCAGGCCACTCTGCCAGAGGAAGGTAAGCAGGATATATCTGTGATACTAGTGTATGGGGATAGTGGGCCATTCTGCGAGAGGAAGGTAAGCAGGAGATATCTGTGATACTAGTGTATGGGGATAGCGGGCCATTCCGCGAGAGGAAGGTAAGCAGGAGATATCTGTGATACTAGTGTATGGGGACAGTGGGCCATTCCGCGAGAGGAAGGTGAGCAGAAGATATATCTTTGATACTAGTGTATGGGGACAGCAGGCCATTCTGCGAGAGGAAGGTAAGCAGGAGATATCTGTGATACTAGTGTATAGGGATAGCGGGCCATTCCACCAGAGGAAGGTAAGCAGGAGATATCTGTGATACTAGTGTATAGGAATAGCGGGCCATTCCACCAGAGGAAGGTAAGCAGGAGATATCTGTGATACTAGTGTATAGGGATAGCGGGCCACTCTGCCAGAGGAAGGTAAGCAGGATATATCTGTGATACTAGTGTATGGGGATAGTGGGCCATTCTGCGAGAGGAAGGTAAGCAGGAGATATCTGTGATACTAGTGTAGGGGATAGCGGGCCATTCTGCGAGAGGAAGGTAAGCAGGAGATATCTGTGATACTAGTGTATGGGGATAGCGGGCCATTCTGCGAGAGGAAGGTAAGCAGGAGATATCTGTGATACCAGTGTATAGGGACAGTGGGCCATTCTGTGAGAGACAGGTGAGCAGGAGATATCTTTGATACTAGTGTATGGGGACAGCGGGCCATTCCGCCAGAGGAAAGTAAGCAGGAGATATCTGTGATACTAGTGTATGGGGACAGCGGGCCATACTGTGAGAGGAAGGTGAGCAGGAGATATCTGTTATACTAGTGTATGGGGATAGTGGGCCATTCTGTGAGAGAAAGGTGAGCAGGAGATATATCTTTGATACTAGTGTATGGGGATAGTGGGCCATTCTGCCAAAGGTAGGTAAGCAGGAGATATCTGTGATACTAGAGTATGGGGACAGCGGGCCATACTGTGAGAGGAAGAAAGCAGGAGATAACTGTGATACTAGTGTATGGGGACAGCAGGCCATTCCGCGAGAGGAATATAAGAAGGAGATATCTGTAATACTAGTGTATGGGGACAGCAGGCCATACTGTGAGATGAATTTGAGCAGGATATATATTTGATACTAGTGTATGGGGACAGCAGGCCATTTTGCGAGAGGAAGGTAAACAGGAGATATCTGTGATACTAGTATATAGGGATAGCGGGCCATTCCGCGAGAGGAAGATAAGCAGGAGATATCTGTGATACTAGTGTATGGGGACAGCGGTCCATTCTGTGAGGGAAAGGTGAGCAGGAGACATCTGTGATACTAGTGTATGGGGATAGCGGCCCATTCCGCGAGAGGAAGGTAGGCAGGAGATATCTGTGATACTAGTGTATGGGGACAGCGGGCCATTCTGTGAGAGAAAGGTGAGCAGTATCTGTGATACTAGTATATGGGGACAGCGGGCCATTCCGCCAAAGGAAGGTAAGCAGGAGACATCTGTGATACTAGTGTATGGGGACAGCGGGCCATACTGTGAGAGGAATATGACCAGGAGATATCTGTGATACTAGTGTATGGGGACAGTGGGCCATTCCAGGAGAGGAAGAAAGCAGGAGATATCTGTGATAGTAGTATATAGGGATAGCGGGCCATTCCGCCAGAGGAAGGTAAGCAGGAGATATCTGTGATACTACTGTATGGGGACAGCAGGCCATATTGTGAGAGGAAGGTAAGTAGGAGATATCTGTGATACTAGTGTATGGGGACAGCGGACCATACTGTGAGAGGAAGGTGAGCAGGAGATATCTGTGATGCTAGTGTATGGGGACAGTGGGCCATTCCGCCAAAGGAAGGTAAGCAGGAGATATCTGTGATACTAGTGTATGGGGACAGGGGGCCATTCCGCCAAAGGAAGGTAAGCAGGAGATATCTGTGATACTAGTGTATGGGGACAGCGGGCCATACTGTGAGAGGAAGGTGAGCAGGAGATATCTGTGATACTAGTGTATGGGGACAGCAGGCCATTTTGCGAGAGGAAGATAAGCAGGAGATATCTGTGATACTAGTGTATGGGGACAACGGGCCATTCTGCGAGAGAAAGGTGAGCAGGAGATATCTGTGATACTAGTGTATGGGGACAGCGGGTCATTCCATGACAGGAAGAAAGCAGGAGATAACTGTGATACTAGTGTATGGGGACAGCAGGCCATTCCGCTAGAGGAATATAAGCAGGAGATATCTGTGATACTAGTGTATGGGGACAGCGGGCCATACTGTGAGATGAATTTGAGCAGGAGATATTTTTGATACTAGTGTATGGGGACAGCAGGCCATTTTGCGAGTGGAAGGTAAACAGGAGATATCTGTGATACTAGTGTATAGGGATAGCGGGCCATTCCGCGAGAGGAAGATAAGCAGGAGATATCTGTGATACTAGTGTATGGGGACAGCGGTCCATTCTGTGAGGGAAAGGTGAGCAGGAGACATCTGTGATACTAGTGTATGGGGACAGCAGGCCATTCCGCCAAAGGAAGATAAGCAGGAGATATCTGTGATACTAGTGTATGGGGACAGTGGGCCATTCTGTGAGGGAAAGGTAAGCAGGAGATATCTGTGATATTAGTGTATGGGGTTAGCGGCCCATTCCGCGAGAGGAAGGTAGGCAGGAGATATCTGTGATACTAGTGTATGGGGACAGCGGGCCATTCTGTGAGAGAAAGGTGAGCAGTATCTGTGATACTAGTATATGGGGACAGCGGGCCATTCCGCCAAAGGAAGGTAAGCAGGAGACATCTGTGATACTAGTGTATGGGGACAGCGGGCCATACTGTGAGAGGACTATGACCAGGAGTTATCTGTGATACTAGTGTATGGGGACAGTGGGCCATTCCATGAGAGGAAGAAAGGAGGAGATATCTGTGATAGTAGTATATAGGGATAGCGGGCCATTCCGCCAGAGGAAGGTAAGCAGGAGATATCTGTGATACTACTGTATGGGGACAGCAGGCCATATTGTGAGAGGAAGGTAAGTAGGAGATATCTGTGATACTACTGTATGGGGACAGCGGACCATACTGTGAGAGGAAGGTGAGCAGGAGATATCTGTGATGCTAGTGTATGGGGACAGCGGGCCATTCCACCAAAGGAAGGTAAGCAGGAGATATCTGTGATACTAGTGTATGGGGACAGCGGGCCATTCCGCCAAAGGAAGGTAAGCAGGAGATATCTGTGATACTAGTGTATGGGGACAGCGGGCCATACTGTGAGAGGAAGGTGAGCAGGAGATATCTGTGATACTAGTGTATTGGGACAGCAGGCCATTTTGCGAGAGGAAGATAAGCAGGAGATATCTGTGATACTAGTGTATGGGGACAACGGACCATTCTGCGAGAGAAAGGTGAGCAGGAGATATCTGTGATACTAGTGTATGGGGACAGCGGGTCATTCCATGACAGGAAGAAAGCAGAAGATAACTGTGATACTAGTGTATGGGGACAGCAGGCCATTCCGCTAGAGGAATATAAGCAGGAGATATCTGTGATACTAGTGTATGGGGACAGCGGGCCATACTGTGAGATGAATTTGAGCAGGAGATATTTTTGATACTAGTGTATGGGGACAGCAGGCCATTTTGCGAGTGGAAGGTAAACAGGAGATATCTGTGATACTAGTTTATGGGGACAGCGGGCCATTCCGCGAGAGGAAGATAAGCAGGAGATATCTGTGATACTAGTGTATGGGGACAGCGGGCCATTCTGTGAGAGGAAGGTAAGCAGGAGATATCTGTGATACTAGTGTATAGGGACAGCGGGCCATTCTGTGAGAGAAAGGTGAGCAGGAGATATCTTTGATACTAGTGTATGGGGACAGCGGACCATTCCGCCAGAGTAAGGTAAGCAGGAGATATCTGTGATACTAGTGTATGGGGACAGTGGGCCATACTGTGAGAGGAAGGTGAGCAGGAGATATCTGTGATACTAGTGTATGGGTATAGCGGGCCATTCCATGAGAGGAAGAAAGCAGGAGATAACTGTGATACTAGTGTATGGGGATAGTGGGCCATTCTGTGAGAGAAAGGTGAGCAGGAGATATATCTTTGATACTAGTGTATGGGGACAGTGGGCCATTCCGCCAGAGGAAGGTAAGCAGGAGATATCTGTGATACTAGTCTATGGGGACAGCAGACCATTTTGCGAGAGGAAGGTAAGCAGGAGATATCTGTGATACTAGTGTATAGTGATATCGGGCCATTCCGCGAGAGGAAGATAAGCAGGAGATATCTGTGATACTAGTGTATGGGGACAAAGGGCCATTCTGTGAGAGAAAGGTGAGCAGGAGATATCTGTGATACCAGTGTATGGGGACAGCGGGTCATTCCATGACAGAAAGAAAGCAGGAGATAACTGTGATACTAGTGTATGGGGACAGCAGGCCATTCCGCTAGAGGAATATAAGCAGGAGATATCTGTGATACTATTGTATGGGGACAGCGGGCCATACTGTGAGATGAATTTGAGCAGGAGATATTTTTGATACCAGTGTATGGGGACAGCAGGCCATTTTGCGAGTGGAAGGTAAACAGGAGATATCTGTGATACTAGTTTATAGGGATAGCGGGCCATTCCGTGAGAGGAAGATAAGCAGGAGATATCTGTGATACTAGTGTATGGGGACAGCGGGCCATTCTGTGAGGGAAAGGTGAGCAGGAGATATCTTTGATGCTAGAGTATGTGGACAGCGGGCCATTCCGCCAAAGGAAGGTAAGCAGGAGATATCTGTGATACTAGTGTTTGGGGACAGCGGGCCATTTCTGCCAGAGGAAGATAAGCAGGAGATATCTGTGATACTAGTGTATGGGGACAGCGGGCCATTCTGTGAGGGAAAGGTGAGCAGGAGATATCTGTGATATTAGTGTATGGGGATAGCGGGCAATTCCGCGAGAGGAAGGTAGGCTGGAGATATCTGTGATACTATTGTATGGGGACAGCGGGCCATTCTGTGAGAGAAAGGTGAGCAGTATCTGTGATACTAGTATATGGGGACAGCGGGCCATTCCGCCAAAGGAAGGTAAGCAGGAGACATCTGTGATACTAGTGTATGGGGACAGCGGGCCATACTGTGAGAGGAAGGTGAGCAGGAGATATCTGTGATACTAGTGTATGGGGACAGCGGGCCATTCCGCCAGAGGAAAGTAAGCAGGAGATATCTGTGATACTAGTGTATGGGGACAGCGGGCCATACTGTGAGAGGAAGGTGAGCAGGAGATATCTGTGATACTAGTGTATGGGGACAAAGGGCCATTCTGTGAGAGAAAGGTGAGCAGGAGATATCTGTGATACCAGTGTATGGGGACAGCGGGTCATTCCATGACAGAAAGAAAGCAGGAGATAACTGTGATACTAGTGTATGGGGACAGCAGGCCATTCCGCTAGAGGAATATAAGCAGGAGATATCTGTGATACTATTGTATGGGGACAGCGGGCCATACTGTGAGATGAATTTGAGCAGGAGATATTTTTGATACCAGTGTATGGGGACAGCAGGCCATTTTGCGAGTGGAAGGTAAACAGGAGATATCTGTGATACTAGTTTATAAGTATAGCGGGCCATTCCGTGAGAGGAAGATAAGCAGGAGATATCTGTGATACTAGTGTATGGGGACAGCGGGCCATTCTGTGAGGGAAAGGTGAGCAGGAGATATCTTTGATGCTAGAGTATGTGGACAGCGGGCCAGTCCGCCAAAGGAAGGTAAGCAGGAGATATCTGTGATACTAGTGTTTGGGGACAGCGGGCCATTTCTGCCAGAGGAAGATAAGCAGGAGATATCTGTGATACTAGTGTATGGGGACAGCGGGCCATTCTGTGAGGGAAAGGTGAGCAGGAGATATCTGTGATATTAGTGTATGGGGATAGCGGGCAATTCCGCGAGAGGAAGGTAGGCTGGAGATATCTGTGATACTATTGTATGGGGACAGCGGGCCATTCTGTGAGAGAAAGGTGAGCAGTATCTGTGATACTAGTTTATGGGGACAGCGGGCCATTCCGCCAAAGGAAGGTAAGCAGGAGACATCTGTGATACTAGTGTATGGGGACAGCGGGCCATACTGTGAGAGGAAGGTGAGCAGGAGATATCTGTGATACTAGTGTATGGGGACAGCGGGCCATTCCGTGAGAGGAAGGTGAGCAGGAGATATCTGAGATACTAGTGTATGGGGACAGCGGGCCATATTGTGAGAGGAAGGTAAGCAGGTGATATCTGTGATACTAGTGTATAGGGACAGCGGACCATACTGTGAGAGGAAGGTGAGCAGGAGATATCTGTGATGCTAGTGTATGGGGACAGCGGGCCATTCCGCCAAAGGAAGGTAAGCAGGAGATATCTGTGATACTAGTGTATGGGGACAGCGGGCCATTTCTGCCAGAGGAAGATAAGCAGGAAATATCTGTGATACTAGTGTATGGGGACAGCGGGCCATTCTGTGAGAGGAATATGAGCAGGAGATATCTGTGATTCTAGTGTATGGGGACAATGGGCCATTCCATGAGAGGAAGAAAGCAGGAGATATCTGTGATAGTAGTATATAGGGATAGCGGGCCATTCCGCCAGAGGAAGGTGAGCAGAAGATATCTGTGATACTAGTGTATGGGGACAGCGGGCCATACTGTGAGCGGAAGGTGAGCAGGAGATATCTGTGATACTAGTGTATGGGGACAGCGGGCCATTCCGCCAGAGGAAGGCAAGCAGGAGATATCTGTGATACTAGTGTATGGGGACAGCGGGCTATTCCGCCAGAGAAAGGCAAGCAGGAGATATCTGTGATACTAGTGTATGGGGACAGCGGGCCATATTGTGAGAGGAAGGCAAGCAGGAGATATCTGTGATACTAGTGTATGGGGACAGCGGGCCATATTGTGAGAGGAAGGTAAGCAGGAGATATCTGTGATACTAGTGTATGGGGACAGCGGACCATACTGTGAGAGGAAGGTGAGCAGGAGATATCTGTGATACTAGTGTATGGGGACAGTGGGCCATTCCGTGAGAGGAAGGTGAGCAGGAGATATCTGTGATACTAGTGTATGGGGACAGCGGGCCATATTGTGAGAGGATGGTAAGCAGGAGATATCTGTGATACTAGTGTATGGGGACAGCGGACCATACTGTGAGAGGAAGGTGAGCAGGAGATATCTGTGATACTAGTGTATGGGGACAGTGGGCCATTCCGCCAAAGGTAGGTAAGCAGGAGATATCTGTGATACTAGAGTATGGGGACAGTGGGCCATACTGTGAGAGGAAGAAAGCAGGAGATAACTGTGATACTAGTGTATGGGGACAGCAGGCCTTTCCGCGAGAGGAATATAAGAAGGAGATATCTGTGATACTAGTGTATGGGGACAGCAGGCTATACTGTGAGATGAATTTGAGCAGGATATATTTTTGATACTAGTGTATGGGGACAGCAGGCCATTTTGCGAGAGGAAGGTAAACAGGAGATATCTGTGATACTAGTGTATAGGAATAGCGGGCCATTCCGCGAGAGGAAGATAAGCAGGAGATATCTGTGATACTAGTGTATGGGGACAGCGGGCCATTCTGTGAGGGAAAGGTGAGCAGGAGACATCTGTGATGCTAGTGTATGGGGACAGCGGGCCATTCCGCCAAAGGAAGGTAAGCAGGAGATATCTGTGATACTAGTGTATGGGGACAGCGGGCCATTTCTGCCAGAGGAAGATAAGCAGGAGATATCTGTGATACTAGTGTATGGGGACAGCGGGATATTCTGTGAGTGTTAAGTGAGCAGTATCTGTGATACTAGTATATGGGGACAGCGGGCCATTCCGCAAATGGAAGGTAAGCAGGAGACATCTGTGATACTAGTGTATGGGGACAGTGGGCCATTCCATGAGAGGAAGAAAGCAGGAGATATCTGTGACAGTAGTATATAGGGATAGCGGGCCTTTCCGCCAGAGGAAGGTAAGCAGGAGATATCTGTGATACTAGTGTATGGGGACAGCAGGCCATACTCTGAGAGGAAGGTGAGCAGGAGATATCTGTGATACTAGTGTATGGGGACAGCGGGCCATTCCGTGAGAGGAAGGTGAGCAGGAGATATCTGTGATACTAGTGTATGGGGACAGCGGGCCATATTGTGAGAGGAAGGTAAGCAGGAGATATCTGTGATACTAGTGTATGGGGACAGCGGACCATACTGTGAGAGGAAGGTGAGCAGGAGATATCTGTGATGCTAGTGTATGGGGACAGCGGGCCATTCCGCCAGAGGAAGGTAAGCAGGAGATATCTGTGATACTAGTGTATGGTGACAGCGGGCCATTTCTGCCAGAGGAAGATAAGGAGGAAATATCTGTGATACTGGTGTATGGGGACAGCGGGCCATTCTGTGAGGGAAAGGTGAGCAGGAGATATCTGTTATATTAGTGTATGGGGATAGCGGGCTATTCCGCGAGAGGAAGGTAGGCAGGAGATATCTGTGATACTAGTGTATGGGGACAGCGGGCCATTCTGTGAGAGAAAGGTGAGCAGTATCTGTGATACTAGTATATGGGGACAGTGGGCCATTCCGCCAAAGGAAGGTAAGCAGGAGATATCTGTGATACTAGTGTATGGGGACAGCGGGCCATACTGTGAGAGGAATATGAGCAGGAGATATCTATGATACTAGTGTATGGGGACAGTGTGCCATTCCATGAGAGGAAGAAAGCAGGAGATATCTGTGATAGTAGTATATAGGGATAGCGGGCCATTCCGCCAGAGGAAGGTGAGCAGAAGATATCTGTGATACTAGTGTATGGGGACAGCGGGCCATACTGTGAGAGGAAGGTGAGCAGGAGATATCTGTGATACTAGTGTATGGGGACAGCGGGCCATTCCGCCAGAGGAAGGCAAGCAGGAGATATCTGTGATACTAGTGTATGGGGACAGCGCTATTCCGCCAGAGGAAGGCAAGCAGGAGATATCTGTGACACTAGTGTAAGGGGACAGCGGGCCATTTCTGCCAGAGGAAGATAAGCAGGAGATATCTGTGATACTAGTGTATGGGGACAGCGGGCCATTCTGTGAGGGAAAGGTGAGCAGGAGATATCTGTGATATTAGTGTATGGGGATAGCGGGCAATTCCGCGAGAGGAAGGTAGGCTGGAGATATCTGTGATACTATTGTATGGTGACAGCGGGCCATTCTGTGAGAGAAAGGTGAGCAGTATCTGTGATACTAGTATATGGGGACAGCGGGCCATTCCGCCAAAGGAAGGTAAGCAGGAGACATCTGTGATACTAGTGTATGGGGACAGCGGGCCATACTGTGAGAGGAAGGTGAGCAGGAGATATCTGTGATACTAGTGTATGGGGACAGCGGGCCATATTGTGAGAGGAAGGCAAGCAGGAGATATCTGTGATACTAGTGTATGGGGACAGCGGGCCATATTGTGAGAGGAAGGTAAGCAGGAGATATCTGTGATACTAGTGTATGGGGACAGAGGACCATACTGTGAGAGGAAGGTGAGCAGGAGATATCTGTGATACTAGTGTATGGGGACAGTGGGCCATTCCGTGAGAGGAAGGTGAGCAGGAGATATCTGTGATACTAGTGTATGGGGACAGCGGGCCATATTGTGAGAGGATGGTAAGCAGGAGATATCTGTGATACTAGTGTATGGGGACAGCGGACCATACTGTGAGAGGAAGGTGAGCAGGAGATATCTGTGATACTAGTGTATGGGGACAGTGGGCCATTCCGCCAAAGGTAGGTAAGCAGGAGATATCTGTGATACTAGAGTATGGGGACAGTGGGCCATACTGTGAGAGGAAGAAAGCAGGAGATAACTGTGATACTAGTGTATGGGGACAGCAGGCCTTTCCGCGAGAGGAATATAAGAAGGAGATATCTGTGATACTAGTGTATGGGGACAGCAGGCTATACTGTGAGATGAATTTGAGCAAGATATATTTTTGATACTAGTGTATGGGGACAGCAGGCCATTTTGCGAGAGGAAGGTAAACAGGAGATATCTGTGATACTAGTGTATAGGGATAGCGGGCCATTCCGCGAGAGGAAGATAAGCAGGAGATATCTGTGATACTAGTGTATGGGGACAGCGGGCCATTCTGTGAGGGAAAGGTGAGCAGGAGACATCTGTGATGCTAGTGTATGGGGACAGCGGGCCATTCCGCCAAAGGAAGGTAAGCAGGAGATATCTGTGATACTAGTGTATGGGGACAGCGGGCCATTTCTGCCAGAGGAAGATAAGCAGGAGATATCTGTGATACTAGTGTATGGGGACAGCGGGCTATTCTGTGAGTGTTAAGTGAGCAGTATCTGTGATACTAGTATATGGGGACAGCGGGCCATTCCGCAAATGGAAGGTAAGCAGGAGACATCTGTGATACTAGTGTATGGGGACAGTGGGCCATTCCATGAGAGGAAGAAAGCAGGAGATATCTGTGACAGTAGTATATAGGGATAGCGGGCCTTTCCGCCAGAGGAAGGTAAGCAGGAGATATCTGTGATACTAGTGTATGGGGACAGCAGGCCATACTCTGAGAGGAAGGTGAGCGGGAGATATCTGTGATACTAGTGTATGGGGACAGCGGGCCATTCCGTGAGAGGAAGGTGAGCAGGAGATATCTGTGATACTAGTGTATGGGGACAGCGGGCCATATTGTGAGAGGAAGGTAAGCAGGAGATATCTGTGATACTAGTGTATGGGGACAGCGGACCATACTGTGAGAGGAAGGTGAGCAGGAGATATCTGTGATGCTAGTGTATGGGGACAGCGGGCCATTCCGCCAGAGGAAGGTAAGCAGGAGATATCTGTGATACTAGTGTATGGTGACAGCGGGCCATTTCTGCCAGAGGAAAATAAGGAGGAAATATCTGTGATACTGGTGTATGGGGACAGCGGGCCATTCTGTGAGGGAAAGGTGAGCAGGAGATATCTGTTATATTAGTGTATGGGGATAGCGGGCTATTCCGCGAGAGGAAGGTAGGCAGGAGATATCTGTGATACTAGTGTATGGGGACAGCGGGCCATTCTGTGAGAGAAAGGTGAGCAGTATCTGTGATACTAGTATATGGGGACAGTGGGCCATTCCGCCAAAGGAAGGTAAGCAGGAGATATCTGTGATACTAGTGTATGGGGACAGCGGGCCATACTGTGAGAGGAATATGAGCAGGAGATATCTATGATACTAGTGTATGGGGACAGTGTGCCATTCCATGAGAGGAAGAAAGCAGGAGATATCTGTGATAGTAGAATATAGGGATAGCGGGCCATTCCGCCAGAGGAAGGTGAGCAGAAGATATCTGTGATACTAGTGTATGGGGACAGCGGGCCATACTGTGAGAGGAAGGTGAGCAGGAGATATCTGTGATACTAGTGTATGGGGACAGCGGGCCATTCCGCCAGAGGAAGGCAAGCAGGAGATATCTGTGATACTAGTGTATGGGGACAGCGCTATTCCGCCAGAGGAAGGCAAGCAGGAGATATCTGTGACACTAGTGTAAGGGGACAGCGGGCCATTTCTGCCAGAGGAAGATAAGCAGGAGATATCTGTGATACTAGTGTATGGGGACAGCGGGCCATTCTGTGAGGGAAAGGTGAGCAGGAGATATCTGTGATATTAGTGTATGGGGATAGCGGGCAATTCCGCGAGAGGAAGGTAGGCTGGAGATATCTGTGATACTATTGTATGGTGACAGCGGGCCATTCTGTGAGAGAAAGGTGAGCAGTATCTGTGATACTAGTATATGGGGACAGCGGGCCATTCCGCCAAAGGAAGGTAAGCAGGAGACATCTGTGATACTAGTGTATGGGGACAGCGGGCCATACTGTGAGAGGAAGGTGAGCAGGAGATATCTGTGATACTAGTGTATGGGGACAGCGGGCCATTCCATGAGAGGAAGGTGAGCAGGAGATATCTGAGATACTAGTGTATGGGGACAGCGGGCCATTCTGTGAGGGAAAGGTGAGCAGGAGATATCTGTGATATTAGTGTATGGGGACAGCGGGCCATTCCGCCAGAGGAAGGCAAGCAGGAGATATCTGTGATACTAGTGTATGGGGACAGCGCTATTCCGCCAGAGGAAGGCAAGCAGGAGATATCTGTGACACTAGTGTAAGGGGACAGCGGGCCATTTCTGCCAGAGGAAGATAAGCAGGAGATATCTGTGATACTAGTGTATGGGGACAGCGGGCCATTCTGTGAGGGAAAGGTGAGCAGGAGATATCTGTGATATTAGTGTATGGGGATAGCGGGCAATTCCGCGAGAGGAAGGTAGGCTGGAGATATCTGTGATACTATTGTATGGTGACAGCGGGCCATTCTGTGAGAGAAAGGTGAGCAGTATCTGTGATACTAGTATATGGGGACAGCGGGCCATTCCGCCAAAGGAAGGTAAGCAGGAGACATCTGTGATACTAGTGTATGGGGACAGCGGGCCATACTGTGAGAGGAAGGTGAGCAGGAGATATCTGTGATACTAGTGTATGGGGACAGCGGGCCATTCCATGAGAGGAAGGTGAGCAGGAGATATCTGAGATACTAGTGTATGGGGACAGCGGGCCATATTGTGAGAGGAAGGTAAGCAGGTGATATCTGTGATACTAGTGTATAGGGACAGCGGACCATACTGTGAGAGGAAGGTGAGCAGGAGATATCTGTGATGCTAGTGTATGGGGACAGCAGGCCATTCCGCCAAAGGAAGGTAAGCAGGAGATATCTGTGATACTAGTGTATGGGGACAGCGGGCCATTTCTGCCAGAGGAAGATAAGCAGGAAATATCTGTGATACTAGTGTATGGGGACAGCGGGCCATTCTGTCAGGGAAAGGTGAGCAGTATCTGTGATACTAGTATATGGGGACAGTGGGCCATTCCGCCAAAGGAAGGTAAGCAGGAGACATCTGTGATACTAGTGTATGGGGACAGCGGGCCATACTGTGAGAGGAATATGAGCAGGAGATATCTGTGATTCTAGTGTATGGGGACAGTGGGCCATTCCATGAGAGGAAGAAAGCTGGAGATATCTGTGATAGTAGTATATAGCGATAGCGGGCCATTCCGCCAGAGGAAGGTGAGCAGAAGATATCTGTGATACTAGTGTATGGGGACAGCGGGCCATACTGTGAGCGGAAGGTGAGCAGGAGATATCTGTGATACTAGTGTATGGGGACAGCGGGCCATTCCGCCAGAGGAAGGCAAGCAGGAGATATCTGTGATACTAGTGTATGCGGACAGCGGGCTATTCCGCCAGAGGAAGGCAAGCAGGAGATATCTGTGATACTAGTGTATGGGGACAGCGGGCTATTCCGCCAGAGGAAGGCAAGCAGGAGATATCTGTGATACTAGTGTATGGGGACAGCGGGCCATATTGTGAGAGGAAGGCAAGCAGGAGATATCTGTGATATTAGTGTATGGGGACAGCGGGCCATATTGTGAGAGGAAGGTAAGCAGGAGATATCTGTGATACTAGTGTATGGGGACAGCGGACCATACTGTGAGAGGAAGGTGAGCAGGAGATATCTGTGATACTAGTGTATGGGGACAGTGGGCCATTCCGTGAGAGGAAGGTGAGCAGGAGATATCTGTGATACTAGTGTATGGGGACAGCGGGCCATATTGTGAGAGGATGGTAAGCAGGAGATATCTGGGATACTAGTGTATGGGGACAGCGGACCATACTGTGAGAGGAAGGTGAGCAGGAGATATCTGTGATACTAGTGTATGGGGACAGTGGGCCATTCCACCAAAGGTAGGTAAGCAGGAGAAATCTGTGATACTAGAGTATGGGGACAGTGGGCCATACTGTGAGAGGAAGAAAGCAGGAGATAACTGTGATACTAGTGTATGGGGACAGCAGGCCTTTCCGCGAGAGGAATATAAGAAGGAGATATCTGTGATACTAGTGTATGGGGACAGCAGGCTATACTGTGAGATGAATTTGAGCAGGATATATTTTTGATACTAGTGTATGGGGACAGCAGGCCATTTTGCGAGAGGAAGGTAAACAGGAGATAACTGTGATACTAGTGTATAGGGATAGCGGGCCATTCCGCGAGAGGAAGATAAGCAGGAGATATCTGTGATACTAGTGTATGGGGACAGCGGGCCATTCTGTGAGGGAAAGGTGAGCAGGAGACATCTGTGATGCTAGTGTATGGGGACAGCGGGCCATTCCGCCAAAGGAAGGTAAGCAGGAGATATCTGTGATACTAGTGTATGGGGACAGCGGGACATTTCTGCCAGAGGAAGATAAGCAGGAGATATCTGTGATACTAGTGTATGGGGACAGCGGGCTATTCTGTGAGAGAAAAGTGAGCAGTATCTGTGATACTAGTATATGGGGACAGCGGGCCATTCCGCAAATGGAAGGTAAGCAGGAGACATCTGTGATACTAGTGTATGGGGACAGTGGGCCATTCCATGAGAGGAAGAAAGCAGGAGATATCTGTGACAGTAGTATATAGGGATAGCGGGCTTTTCCGCCAGAGGTAGGTAAGCAGGAGATATCTGTGATACTAGTGTATGGGGACAGCAGGCCATACTCTGAGAGGAAGGTGAGCAGGAGATATCTGTGATACTAGTGTATGGGGACAGCGGGCCATTCCGTGAGAGGAAGGTGAGCAGGAGATATCTGTGATACTAGTGTATGGGGACAGCGGGCCATATTGTGAGAGGAAGGTAAGCAGGAGATATCTGTGATACTAGTGTATGGGGACAGCGGACCATACTGTGAGAGGAAGGTGAGCAGGAGATATCTGTGATGCTAGTGTATGGGGACAGCGGGCCATTCCGCCAGAGGAAGGTAAGCAGGAGATATCTGTGATACTAGTGTATGGGGACAGCGGGCCATTTCTGCCAGAGGAAGATAAGCAGGAAATATCTGTGATACTAGTGTATGGGGACAGCGGGCCATTCTGTGAGGGAAAGGTGAGCAGGAGATATCTGTGATATTAGTGTATGGGGATAGCGGGCTATTCCGCGAGAGGAAGGTAGGCAGGAGATATCTGTGATACTAGTGTATGGGGACAGCGGGCCATTCTGTGAGAGAAAGGTGAGCAGTATCTGTGATACTAGTATATGGGGACAGTGGGCCATTCCGCCAAAGGAAGGTAAGCAGGAGATATCTGTGATACTAGTGTATGGGGACAGCGGGCCATACTGTGAGAGGAATATGAGCAGGAGATATCTGTGATACTAGTGTATGGGGACAGTGTGCCATTCCATGAGAGGAAGAAAGCAGGAGATATCTGTGATAGTAGTATATAGGGAGAGCGGGCCATTCCGCCAGAGGAAGGTGAGCAGAAGATATCTGTGATACTAGTGTATGGTGACAGCGGGCCATACTGTGAGAGGAAGGTGAGCAGGAGATATCTGTGATACTAGTGTATGGGGACAGCGGGCCATTCCGCCAGAGGAAGGCAAGCAGGAGATATCTGTGATACTAGTGTATGGGGACAGCGGGCTATTCCGCCAGAGGAAGGCAAGCAGGAGATATCTGTGATACTAGTGTATGGGGACAGCGGGCCATATTGTGAGAGGAAGGCAAGCAGGAGATATCTGTGATACTAGTGTATGGGGACAGTGGGCCATTCCGTGAGAGGAAGGTGAGCAGGAGATATCTGTGATACTAGTGTATGGGGACAGCGGGCCATATTGTGAGAGGATGGTAAGCAGGAGATATCTGTGATACTAGTGTATGGGGACAGCGGGCCATACTGTGAGAGGAATATGAGCAGGAGATATCTGTGATACTAGTGTATGGGGACAGCGGGTCATTCCATGACAGGAAGAAAGCAGGAGATAACTGTGATACTAGTGTATGGGGACAGCAGGCCATTCCGCTAGAGGAATATAAGCAGGAGATATCTGTGATACTAGTGTATGGGGACAGCGGGCCATACTGTGATGAATTTGAGCAGGAGATATTTTTGATACTAGTGTATGGGGACAGCAGGCCATTTTGCGAGTGGAAGGTAAACAGGAGATATCTGTGATACTAGTGTATAGGGATAGCGGGCCATTCCGCGAGAGGAAGATAAGCAGGAGATATCTGTGATACTAGTGTATGGGGACAGCGGTCCATTCTGTGAGGGAAAGGTGAGCAGGAGACATCTGTGATACTAGTGTATGGGGACAGCAGGCCATTCCGCCAAAGGAAGATAAGCAGGAGATATCTGTGATACTAGTGTATGGGGACAGTGGGCCATTCTGTGAGAGGAAGGTAGGCAGGAGATATCTGTGATACTAGTGTATGGGGACAGCGGGCCATTCTGTGAGAGAAAGGTGAGCAGTATCTGTGATACTAGTATATGGGGACAGCGGGCCATTCCGCCAAAGGAAGGTAAGCAGGAGACATCTGTGATACTAGTGTATGGGGACAGCGGGCCATACTGTGAGAGGACTATGACCAGGAGTTATCTGTGATACTAGTGTATGGGGACAGTGGGCCATTCCATGAGAGGAAGAAAGGAGGAGATATCTGTGATAGTAATATATAGGGATAGCGGGCCATTCCGCCAGAGGAAGGTAAGCAGGAGATATCTGTGATACTACTGTATGGGGACAGCAGGCCATATTGTGAGAGGAAGGTAAGTAGGAGATATCTGTGATACTACTGTATGGGGACAGCGGACCATACTGTGAGAGGAAGGTGAGCAGGAGATATCTGTGATGCAAGTGTATGGGGACAGCGGGCCATTCCACCAAAGGAAGGTAAGCAGGAGATATCTGTGATACTAGTGTATGGGGACAGCGGGCCATTCCGCCAAAGGAAGGTAAGCAGGAGATATCTGTGATACTAGTGTATGGGGACAGCGGGCCATACTGTGAGAGGAAGGTGAGCAGGAGATATCTGTGATACTAGTGTATGGGGACAGCAGGCCATTTTGCGAGAGGAAGATAAGCAGGAGATATCTGTGATACTAGTGTATGGGGACAACGGACCATTCTGCGAGAGAAAGGTGAGCAGGAGATATCTGTGATACTAGTGTATGGGGACAGCGGGTCATTCCATGACAGGAAGAAAGCAGAAAATAACTGTGATACTAGTGTATGGGGACAGCAGGCCATTCCGCTAGAGGAATATAAGCAGGAGATATCTGTGATACTAGTGTATGGGGACAGCGGGCCATACTGTGAGATGAATTTGAGCAGGAGATATTTTTGATACTAGTGTATGGGGACAGCAGGCCATTTTGCGAGTGGAAGGTAAACAGGAGATATCTGTGATACTAGTTTATGGGGACAGCGGGCCATTCCGCGAGAGGAAGATAAGCAGGAGATATCTGTGATACTAGTGTATGGGGACAGCGGGCCATTCTGTGAGAGGAAGGTAAGCAGGAGATATCTGTGATACTAGTGTATAGGGACAGCGGGCCATTCTGTGAGAGAAAGGTGAGCAGGAGATATCTTTGATACTAGTGTATGGGGACAGCGGACCATTCCGCCAGAGTAAGGTAAGCAGGAGATATCTGTGATACTAGTGTATGGGGACAGTGGGCCATACTGTGAGAGGAAGGTGAGCAGGAGATGTCTGTGATACTAGTGTATGGGTATAGCGGGCCATTCCATGAGAGGAAGAAAGCAGGAGATAACTGTGATACTAGTGTATGGGGATAGTGGGCCATTCTGTGAGAGAAAGGTGAGCAGGAGATATATCTTTGATACTAGTGTATGGGGACAGTGGGCCATTCCGCCAGAGGAAGGTAAGCAGGAGATATCTGTGATACTAGTCTATGGGGACAGCAGACCATTTTGCGAGAGGAAGGTAAGCAGGAGATATCTGTGATACTAGTGTTTGGGGACAGCGGGCCATTTCTGCCAGAGGAAGATAAGCAGGAGATATCTGTGATACTAGTGTATGGGGACAGCGGGCCATTCTGTGAGGGAAAGGTGAGCAGGAGATATCTGTGATATTAGTGTATGGGGATAGCGGGCAATTCCGCGAGAGGAAGGTAGGCTGGAGATATCTGTGATACTATTGTATGGGGACAGCGGGCCATTCTGTGAGAGAAAGGTGAGCAGTATCTGTGATACTAGTATATGGGGACAGCGGGCCATTCCGCCAAAGGAAGGTAAGCAGGAGACATCTGTGATACTAGTGTATGGGGACAGCGGGCCATACTGTGAGAGGAAGGTGAGCAGGAGATATCTGTGATACTAGTGTATGGGGACAGCGGGCCATTCCGTGAGAGGAAGGTGAGCAGGAGATATCTGAGATACTAGTGTATGGGGACAGCGGGCCATATTGTGAGAGGAAGGTAAGCAGGTGATATCTGTGATACTAGTGTATAGGGACAGCGGACCATACTGTGAGAGGAAGGTGAGCAGGAGATATCTGTGATGCTAGTGTATGGGGACAGCGGGCCATTCTGCCAAAGGAAGGTAAGCAGGAGATATCTGTGATACTAGTGTATGGGGACAGCGGGCCATTTCTGCCAGAGGAAGATAAGCAGGAAATATCTGTGATACTAGTGTATGGGGACAGCGGGCCATTCTGTGAGAGGAATATGAGCAGGAGATATCTGTGATTCTAGTGTATGGGGACAATGGGCCATTCCATGAGAGGAAGAAAGCAGGAGATATCTGTGATAGTAGTATATAGGGATAGCGGGCCATTCCGCCAGAGGAAGGTGAGCAGAAGATATCTGTGATACTAGTGTATGGGGACAGCGGGCCATACTGTGAGCGGAAGGTGAGCAGGAGATATCTGTGATACTAGTGTATGGGGACAGCGGGCCATTCCGCCAGAGGAAGGCAAGCAGGAGATATCTGTGATACTAGTGTATGGGGACAGCGGGCTATTCCGCCAGAGAAAGGCAAGCAGGAGATATCTGTGATACTAGTGTATGGGGACAGCGGGCCATATTGTGAGAGGAAGGCAAGCAGGAGATATCTGTGATACTAGTGTATGGGGACAGCGGGCCATATTGTGAGAGGAAGGTAAGCAGGAGATATCTGTGATACTAGTGTATGGGGACAGCGGACCATACTGTGAGAGGAAGGTGAGCAGGAGATATCTGTGATACTAGTGTATGGGGACAGTGGGCCATTCCGTGAGAGGAAGGTGAGCAGGAGATATCTGTGATACTAGTGTATGGGGACAGCGGGCCATATTGTGAGAGGATGGTAAGCAGGAGATATCTGTGATACTAGTGTATGGGGACAGCGGACCATACTGTGAGAGGAAGGTGAGCAGGAGATATCTGTGATACTAGTGTATGGGGACAGTGGGCCATTCCGCCAAAGGTAGGTAAGCAGGAGATATCTGTGATACTAGAGTATGGGGACAGTGGGCCATACTGTGAGAGGAAGAAAGCAGGAGATAACTGTGATACTAGTGTATGGGGACAGCAGGCCTTTCCGCGAGAGGAATATAAGAAGGAGATATCTGTGATACTAGTGTATGGGGACAGCAGGCTATACTGTGAGATGAATTTGAGCAGGATATATTTTTGATACTAGTGTATGGGGACAGCAGGCCATTTTGCGAGAGGAAGGTAAACAGGAGATATCTGTGATACTAGTGTATAGGGATAGCGGGCCATTCCGCGAGAGGAAGATAAGCAGGAGATATCTGTGATACTAGTGTATGGGGACAGCGGGCCATTCTGTGAGGGAAAGGTGAGCAGGAGACATCTGTGATGCTAGTGTATGGGGACAGCGGGCCATTCCGCCAAAGGAAGGTAAGCAGGAGATATCTGTGATACTAGTGTATGGGGACAGCGGGCCATTTCTGCCAGAGGAAGATAAGCAGGAGATATCTGTGATACTAGTGTATGGGGACAGCGGGCTATTCTGTGAGTGAAAAGTGAGCAGTATCTGTGATACTAGTATATGGGGACAGCGGGCCATTCCGCAAATGGAAGGTAAGCAGGAGACATCTGTGATACTAGTGTATGGGGACAGTGGGCCATTCCATGAGAGGAAGAAAGCAGGAGATATCTGTGACAGTAGTATATAGGGATAGCGGGCCTTTCCGCCAGAGGAAGGTAAGCAGGAGATATCTGTGATACTAGTGTATGGGGACAGCAGGCCATACTCTGAGAGGAAGGTGAGCAGGAGATATCTGTGATACTAGTGTATGGGGACAGCGGGCCATTCCGTGAGAGGAAGGTGAGCAGGAGATATCTGTGATACTAGTGTATGGGGACAGCGGGCCATATTGTGAGAGGAAGGTAAGCAGGAGATATCTGTGATACTAGTGTATGGGGACAGCGGACCATACTGTGAGAGGAAGGTGAGCAGGAGATATCTGTGATGCTAGTGTATGGGGACAGCGGGCCATTCCGCCAGAGGAAGGTAAGCAGGAGATATCTGTGATACTAGTGTATGGGGACAGCGGGCCATTTCTGCCAGAGGAAGATAAGGAGGAAATATCTGTGATACTGGTGTATGGGGACAGCGGGCCATTCTGTGAGGGAAAGGTGAGCAGGAGATATCTGTTATATTAGTGTATGGGGATAGCGGGCTATTCCGCGAGAGGAAGGTAGGCAGGAGATATCTGTGATACTAGTGTATGGGGACAGCGGGCCATTCTGTGAGAGAAAGGTGAGCAGTATCTGTGATACTAGTATATGGGGACAGTGGGCCATTCCGCCAAAGGAAGGTAAGCAGGAGATATCTGTGATACTAGTGTATGGGGACAGCGGGCCATACTGTGAGGGGAATATGAGCAGGAGATATCTGTGATACTAGTGTATGGGGACAGTGTGCCATTCCATGAGAGGAAGAAAGCAGGAGATATCTGTGATAGTAGTATATAGGGATAGCGGGCCATTCCGCCAGAGGAAGGTGAGCAGAAGATATCTGTGATACTAGTGTATGGGGACAGCGGGCCATACTGTGAGAGGAAGGTGAGCAGGAGATATCTGTGATACTAGTGTATGGGGACAGCGGGCCATTCCGCCAGAGGAAGGCAAGCAGGAGATATCTGTGATACTAGTGTATGGGGACAGCGCTATTCCGCCAGAGGAAGGCAAGCAGGAGATATCTGTGACACTAGTGTAAGGGGACAGCGGGCCATTTCTGCCAGAGGAAGATAAGCAGGAGATATCTGTGATACTAGTGTATGGGGACAGCGGGCCATTCTGTGAGGGAAAGGTGAGCAGGAGATATCTGTGATATTAGTGTATGGGGATAGCGGGCAATTCCGCGAGAGGAAGGTAGGCTGGAGATATCTGTGATACTATTGTATGGTGACAGCGGGCCATTCTGTGAGAGAAAGGTGAGCAGTATCTGTGATACTAGTATATGGGGACAGCGGGCCATTCCGCCAAAGGAAGGTAAGCAGGAGACATCTGTGATACTAGTGTATGGGGACAGCGGGCCATACTGTGAGAGGAAGGTGAGCAGGAGATATCTGTGATACTAGTGTATGGGGACAGCGGGCCATTCCGTGAGAGGAAGGTGAGCAGGAGATATCTGAGATACTAGTGTATGGGGACAGCGGGCAATATTGTGAGAGGAAGGTAAGCAGGTGATATCTGTGATACTAGTGTATAGGGACAGCGGACCATACTGTGAGAGGAAGGTGAGCAGGAGATATCTGTGATGCTAGTGTATGGGGACAGCGGGCCATTCCGCCAAAGGAAGGTAAGCAGGAGATATCTGTGATACTAGTGTATGGGGACAGCGGGCCATTTCTGCCAGAGGAAGATAAGCAGGAAATATCTGTGATACTAGTGTATGGGGACAGCGGGCCATTCTGTCAGGGAAAGGTGAGCAGTATCTGTGATACTAGTATATGGGGACAGTGGGCCATTCCGCCAAAGGAAGGTAAGCAGGAGACATCTGTGATACTAGTGTATGGGGACAGCGGGCCATACTGTGAGAGGAATATGAGCAGGAGATATCTGTGATTCTAGTGTATGGGGACAGTGGGCCATTCCATGAGAGGAAGAAAGCTGGAGATATCTGTGATAGTAGTATATAGCGATAGCGGGCCATTCCGCCAGAGGAAGGTGAGCAGAAGATATCTGTGATACTAGTGTATGGGGACAGCGGGCCATACTGTGAGCGGAAGGTGAGCAGGAGATATCTGTGATACTAGTGTATGGGGACAGCGGGCCATTCCGCCAGAGGAAGGCAAGCAGGAGATATCTGTGATACTAGTGTATGCGGACAGCGGGCTATTCCGCCAGAGGAAGGCAAGCAGGAGATATCTGTGATACTAGTGTATGGGGACAGCGGGCTATTCCGCCAGAGGAAGGCAAGCAGGAGATATCTGTGATACTAGTGTATGGGGACAGCGGGCCATATTGTGAGAGGAAGGCAAGCAGGAGATATCTGTGATATTAGTGTATGGGGACAGCGGGCCATATTGTGAGAGGAAGGTAAGCAGGAGATATCTGTGATACTAGTGTATGGGGACAGCGGACCATACTGTGAGAGGAAGGTGAGCAGGAGATATCTGTGATACTAGTGTATGGGGACAGTGGGCCATTCCGTGAGAGGAAGGTGAGCAGGAGATATCTGTGATACTAGTGTATGGGGACAGCGTGCCATATTGTGAGAGGATGGTAAGCAGGAGATATCTGTGATACTAGTGTATGGGGACAGCGGACCATACTGTGAGAGGAAGGTGAGCAGGAGATATCTGTGATACTAGTGTATGGGGACAGTGGGCCATTCCGCCAAAGGTAGGTAAGCAGGAGAAATCTGTGATACTAGAGTATGGGGACAGTGGGCCATACTGTGAGAGGAAGAAAGCAGGAGATAACTGTGATACTAGTGTATGGGGACAGCAGGCCTTTCCGCGAGAGGAATATAAGAAGGAGATATCTGTGATACTAGTGTATGGGGACAGCAGGCTATACTGTGAGATGAATTTGAGCAGGATATATTTTTGATACTAGTGTATGGGGACAGCAGGCCATTTTGCGAGAGGAAGGTAAACAGGAGATATCTGTGATACTAGTGTATAGGGATAGCGGGCCATTCCGCGAGAGGAAGATAAGCAGGAGATATCTGTGATACTAGTGTATGGGGACAGCGGGCCATTCTGTGAGGGAAAGGTGAGCAGGAGACATCTGTGATGCTAGTGTATGGGGACAGCGGGCCATTCCGCCAAAGGAAGGTAAGCAGGAGATATCTGTGATACTAGTGTATGGGGACAGCGGGCCATTTCTGCCAGAGGAAGATAAGCAGGAGATATCTGTGATACTAGTGTATGGGGACAGCGGGCTATTCTGTGAGAGATAAGTGAGCAGTATCTGTGATACTAGTATATGGGGACAGCGGGCCATTCCGCAAATGGAAGGTAAGCAGGAGACATCTGTGATACTAGTGTATGGGGACAGTGGGCCATTCCATGAGAGGAAGAAAGCAGGAGATATCTGTGACAGTAGTATATAGGGATAGCGGGCCTTTCCGCCAGAGGAAGGTAAGCAGGAGATATCTGTGATACTAGTGTATGGGGACAGCAGGCCATACTCTGAGAGGAAGGTGAGCAGGAGATATCTGTGATACTAGTGTATGGGGACAGCGGGCCATTCCGTGAGAGGAAGGTGAGCAGGAGATATCTGTGATACTAGTGTATGGGGACAGCGGGCCATATTGTGAGAGGAAGGTAAGCAGGAGATATCTGTGATACTAGTGTATGGGGACAGCGGACCATACTGTGAGAGGAAGGTGAGCAGGAGATATCTGTGATGCTAGTGTATGGGGACAGCGGGCCATTCCGCCAGAGGAAGGTAAGCAGGAGATATCTGTGATACTAGTGTATGGGGACAGCGGGCCATTTCTGCCAGAGGAAGATAAGCAGGAAATATCTGTGATACTAGTGTATGGGGACAGCGCGCCATTCTGTGAGGGAAAGGTGAGCAGGAGATATCTGTGATATTAGTGTATGGGGATAGCGGGCTATTCCGCGAGAGGAAGGTAGGCAGGAGATATCTGTGATTCTAGTGTATGGGGACAGCGGGCCATTCTGTGAGAGAAAGGTGAGCAGTATCTGTGATACTAGTATATGGGGACAGTGGGCCATTCCGCCAAAGGAAGGTAAGCAGGAGATATCTGTGATACTAGTGTATGGGGACAGCGGGCCATACTGTGAGAGGAATATGAGCAGGAGATATCTGTGATACTAGTGTATGGGGACAGTGTACCATTCCATGAGAGGAAGAAAGCAGGAGATATCTGTGATAGTAGTATATAGGGAGAGCGGGCCATTCCGCCAGAGGAAGGTGAGCAGAAGATATCTGTGATACTAGTGTATGGTGACAGCGGGCCATACTGTGAGAGGAAGGTGAGCAGGAGATATCTGTGATACTAGTGTATGGGGACAGCGGGCCATTCCGCCAGAGGAAGGCAAGCAGGAGATATCTGTGATACTAGTGTATGGGGACAGCGGGCTATTCCGCCAGAGGAAGGCAAGCAGGAGATATCTGTGATACTAGTGTATGGGGACAGCGGGCCATATTGTGAGAGGAAGGCAAGCAGGAGATATCTGTGATACTAGTGTATGGGGACAGCGGGCCATATTGTGAGAGGAAGGTAAGCAGGAGATATCTGTGATACTAGAGTATGGGGACAGCGGAGCATACTGTGAGAGGAAGGTGAGCTGGAGATATCTGTGATACTAGTGTATGGGGACAGTGGGCCATTCCGTGAGAGGAAGGTGAGCAGGAGATATCTGTGATACTAGTGTATGGGGACAGCGGGCCATATTGTGAGAGGATGGTAAGGAGGAGATATCTGTGATACTAGTGTATGGGGACAGCGGACCATACTGTGAGAGGAAGGTGAGCAGGAGATATCTGTGATACTAGTGTATGGGGACAGTGGGCCATTCCGCCAAAGGTAGGTAAGCAGGAGATATCTGTGATACTAGAGTATGGGGACAGTGGGCCATACTGTGAGAGGAAGAAAGCAGGAGATAACTGTGATACTAGTGTATGGGGACAGCAGGCCTTTCCGCGAGAGGAATATAAGAAGGAGATATCTGTGATACTAGTGTATGGGGACAGCAGGCTATACTGTGAGATGAATTTGAGCAGGAGATATTTTTGATACTAGTGTATGGGGACAGCAGGCCATTTTGCGAGAGGAAGGTAAACAGGAGATATCTGTGATACTAGTGTATAGGGATAGCGGGCCATTCCGCGAGAGGAAGATAAGCAGGAGATATCTGTGATACTAGTGTATGGGGACAGCGGGCCATTCTGTGAGGGAAAGGTGAGCAGGAGACATCTGTGATGCTAGTGTATGGGGACAGCGGGCCATTCCGCCAAAGGAAGGTAAGCAGGAGATATCTGTGATACTAGTGTATGGGGACAGCGGGCCATTTCTGCCAGAGGAAGATAAGCAGGAGATATCTGTGATACTAGTGTATGGGGACAGGGGGCTATTCTGTGAGAGAAAAGTGAGCAGTATCTGTGATACTAGTATATGGGGACAGCGGGCCATTCCGCAAAAGGTAGGTAAGCAGGAGACATCTGTGATACTAGTGTATGGGGACAGCGGGCCATACTGTGAGAGGAATATGAGCAGGAGATATCTGTGATACTAGTGTATGGGGACAGTGGGCCATTCCATGAGAGGAAGAAAGCAGGAGATATCTGTGACAGTAGTATATAGGGATAGCGGGCCTTTCCGCCAGAGGAAGGTAAGCAGGAGATATCTGTGATACTAGTGTATGGGGACAGCAGGCCATACTCTGAGAGGAAGGTGAGCAGGAGATATCTGTGATACTAGTGTATGGGGACAGCGGGCCATTCCGTGAGAGGAAGGTGAGCAGGAGATATCTGTGATACTAGTGTATGGGGACAGCGGGCCATATTGTGAGAGGAAGGTAAGCAGGAGATATCTGTGATACTAGTGTATGGGGAGAGCGGACCATACTGTGAGAGGAAGGTGAGCAGGAGATATCTGTGATGCTAGTGTATGGGGACAGCGGGCCATTCCGCCAGAGGAAGGTAAGCAGGAGATATCTGTGATACTAGTGTATAGTGATATCGGGCCATTCCGCGAGAGGAAGATAAGCAGGAGATATCTGTGATACTAGTGTATGGGGACAGCAGGCCATTTTGCGAGAGGAAGGTAAGCAGGAGATATCTGTGATACTAGTGTATAGTGATATCGGGCCATTCCGCGAGAGGAAGATAAGCAGGAGATATCTGTGATACTAGTGTATGGGGACAACGGGCCATTCTGGGAGAGAAAGGTGAGCAGGAGATATCTGTGATACTAGTGTATGGGGACAGCGGGTCATTCCATGACAGAAAGAAAGCAGGAGATAACTGTGATACTAGTGTATGGGGACAGCAGGCCATTCCGCTAGAGGAATATAAGCATGAGATATCTGTGATACTAGTGTATGGGGACAGCGGGCCATACTGTGAGATGAATTTGAGCAGGAGATATTTTTGATACCAGTGTATGGGGACAGCAGGCCATTTTGCGAGTGGAAGGTAAACAGGAGATATCTGTGATACTAGTTTATAGGGATAGCGGGCCATTCCGTGAGAGGAAGATAAGCAGGAGATATCTGTGATACTAGTGTATGGGGACAGCGGGCCATTCTGTGAGGGAAAGGTGAGCAGGAGATATCTGTGATGCTAGTGTATGTGGACAGCGGGCCATTCCACCAAAGGAAGGTAAGCAGGAGATATCTGTGATACTAGTGTATGGGGACAGCGGGCCATTTCTGCCAGAGGAAGATAAGCAGGAGATATCTGTGATACTAGTGTATGGGGACAGCGGGCCATTCTGTGAGGGAAAGGTGAGCAGGAGATATCTGTGATATTAGTGTATGGGGATAGCGGGCCATTCCGCGAGAGGAAGGTAGGCAGGAGATATCTGTGATACTAGTGTATGGGGACAGCGGGCCATACTGTGAGAGGAAGGTGAGCAGGAGATATCTGTGATACTAGTGTATGGGGACAGCGGGCCATTCCGTGAGAGGAAGGTGAGAAGGAGATATCTGTGATACTAGTGTGTGGGGACAGCGGGCCATATTGTGAGAGGAAGGTAAGCAGGTGATATCTGTGATACTAGTGTATAGGGACAGCGGACCATACTGTGAGAGGAAGGTGAGCAGGAGATATCTGTGATGCTAGTGTATGGGGACAGCGGGCCATTCCGCCAAAGGAAGGTAAGCAGGAGATATCTGTGATACTAGTGTATGGGGACAGCGGGCCATTTCTGCCAGAGGAAGATAAGCAGGAAATATCTGTGATACTAGTGTATGGGGACAGCGGGCCATTCTGTGAGGGAAAGGTGAGCAGGAGATATCTGTGATATTAGTGTATGGGGATAGCGGGCTATTCCGCGAGAGGAATTTAGGCAGGAGATATCTGTGATACTAGTGTATGGGGACAGCGGGCCATTCTGTGAGAGAAAGGTGAGCAGTATCTGTGATACTAGTATATGGGGACAGTGGGCCATTCCGCCAAAGGAAGGTAAGCAGGAGACATCTGTGATACTAGTGTATGGGGACAGCGGGCCATACTGTGAGAGGAATATGAGCAGGAGATATCTGTGATACTAGTGTATGGGGACAGTGGGCCATTCCATGAGAGGAAGAAAGCAGGGGATATCTGTGATAGTAGTATATAGGGATAGCGGGCCATTCCGCCAGAGGAAGGTGAGCAGAAGATATCTGTGATACTAGTGTATGGGGACAGCGGGCCATACTGTGAGAGGAAGGTGAGCAGGAGATATCTGTGATACTAGTGTATGGGGACAGCGGGCCATTCCGCCAGAGGAAGGCAAGCAGGAGATATCTGTGATACTAGTGTATGGGGACAGCGGGCTATTCAGCCAGAGGAAGGCAAGCAGGAGATATCTGTGATACTAGTGTATGGGGACAGCGGGCTATTCCGCCAGAGGAAGGCAAGCAGGAGATATCTGTGATACTAGTGTATGGGGACAGCGGGCCATATTGTGAGAGGAAGGTAAGCAGGAGATATCTGTGATACTAGTGTATGGGGACAGCGGACCATACTGTGAGAGGAAGGTGAGCAGGAGATATCTGTGATACTAGTGTATGGGGACAGTGGGCCATACTGTGAGAGGAAGAAAGCAGGAGATAACTGTGATACTAGTGTATGGGGACAGCAGGCCTTTCCGCGAGAGGAATATAAGAAGGAGATATCTGTGATACTAGTGTATGGGGACAGCAGGCTATACTGTGAGATGAATTTGAGCAGGAGATATTTTTGATACTAGTGTATGGGGACAGCAGGCCATTTTGCGAGAGGAGGGTAAACAGGAGATATCTGTGATACTAGTGTATAGGGATAGCGGGCCATTCCGTGAGAGGAAGATAAGCAGGAGATATCTGTGAAACTAGTGTATGGGGACAGCGGGCCATTCTGTGAGGGAAAGGTGAGCAGGAGACATCTTTGATGCTAGTGTATGGGGACAGCGGGCCATTCCGCCAAAGGAAGGTAAGCAGGAGATATCTGTGATACTAGTGTATGGGGACAGCGGGCCATTTCTGCCAGAGGAAGATAAGCAGGAGATATCTGTGATACTAGTGTATGGGGACAGCGGGCTATTCTGTGAGAGAAAAGTGAGCAGTATCTGTGATACTAGTATATGGGGACAGCGGGCCATTCCGCAAAAGGAATGTAAGCAGGAGACATCTGTGATACTAGTGTATGGGGACAGCGGGCCATACTGTGAGAGGAATATGAGCAGGAGATATCTGTGATACTAGTGTATGGGGACAGTGGGCCATTCCATGAGAGGAAGAAAGCAGAAGATATCTGTGACAGTAGTATATAGGGATAGCGGGCCTTTCCGCCAGAGGAAGGTAAGCAGGAGATATCTGTGATACTAGTGTATGGGGACAGCAGGCCATACTCTGAGAGGAAGGTGAGCAGGAGATATCTGTGATACTAGTGTATGGGGACAGCGGGCCATTCCGTGAGAGGAAGGTGAGCAGGAGATATCTGTGATACTAGTGTATGGGGACAGCGGGCCATATTGTGAGAGGAAGGTAAGCAGGAGATATCTGTGATACTAGTATATGGGGACAGCGGACCATACTGTGAGAGGAAGGTGAGCAGGAGATATATGTGATGCTAGTGTATGGGGACAGCGGGCCATTCCGCCAGAGGAAGGTAAGCAGGAGATATCTGTGATACTAGTGTATAGTGATATCGGGCCATTCCGCGAGAGGAAGATAAGCAGGAGATATCTGTGATACTAGTGTATGGGGACAACGGGCCATTCTGGGAGAGAAAGGTGAGCAGGAGATATCTGTGATACTAGTGTATGGGGACAGCGGGTCATTCCATGACAGAAAGAAAGCAGGAGATAACTGTGATACTAGTGTATGGGGACAGCAGGCCATTCCGCTAGAGGAATATAAGCAGGAGATATCTGTGATACTAGTGTATGGGGACAGCGGGCCATACTGTGAGATGAATTTGAGCAGGATATATTTTTGATACCAGTGTATGGGGACAGCAGGCCATTTTGCGAGTGTAAGGTAAACAGGAGATATCTGTGATACTAGTTTATAGGGATAGCGGGCCATTCCGTGAGAGGAAGATAAGCAGGAGATATCTGTGATACTAGAGTATGGGGACAGCGGGCCATTCTGTGAGGGAAAGGTGAGCAGGAGATGTCTGTGATGCTAGTGTATGTGGACAGCGGGCCATTCCGCCAAAGGAAGGTAAGCAGGAGATATCTGTGATACTAGTGTATGGGGACAGCGGGCCATTTCTGCAAGAGGAAGATAAGCAGGAGATATCTGTGATACTAGTGTATGGGGACAGCGGGCCATTCTGTGAGGGAAAGGTGAGCAGGAGATATCTGTGATATTAGTGTATGGGGATAGCGGGCCATTCCGCGAGAGGAAGGTAGGCAGGAGATATCTGTGATACTATTGTATGGGGACAGCGGGCCATTCTGTGAGACAAAGGTGAGCAGTATCTGTGATACTAGTATATGGGGACAGCGGGCCATTCCGCCAAAGGAAGGTAAGCAGGAGACATCTGTGATACTAGTGTATGGGGACAGAGGGCCATACTGTGAGAGGAATATGAGCAGGAGATATCTGTGATACTAGTGTATGGGGACAGTGGGCCATTCCGTGAGAGGAAGAAAGCAGGAGATATCTGTGATAGTAGTATATAGGGATAGCGGGCCATTCCGCCAGAGGAAGGTAAGCAGGAGATATCTGTGATACTAGTGTATAGGGACAGCGGACCATACTGTGAGAGGAAGGTGAGCAGGAGATATCTGTGATGCTAGTGTATGGGGACAGCGGGCCATTCCGCCAAAGGAAGGTAAGCAGGAGATATCTGTGATACTAGTGTATGGGGACAGCGGGCCATTTCTGCCTGAGGAAGATAAGCAGGAAATATCTGTGATACTAGTGTATGGGGACAGCGGGCCATTCTGTGAGGGAAAGGTGAGCAGGAGATATCTGTGATATTAGTGTATGGGGATAGCGGGCTATTCCGCGAGAGGAAGGTAGGCAGGAGATATCTGTGATACTAGTGTATGGGGACAGCGGGCCATTCTGTGAGAGAAAGGTGAGCAGTATCTGTGATACTAGTATATGGGGACAGTGGGCCATTCCACCAAAGGAAGGTAAGCAGGAGACATCTGTGATACTAGTGTATGGGGAGAGCGGGCCATACTGTGAGAGGAATATGAGCAGGAGATATCTGTGATACTAGTGTATGGGGACAGTGGGCCATTCCATGAGAGGAAGAAAGCAGGAGATATCTGTGATAGTAGTATATAGGGATAGCGGGCCATTCCGCCAGAGGAAGGTGAGCAGAAGATATCTGTGATACTAGTGTATGGGGACAGTGGGCCATACTGTGAGAGGAAGGTGAGCAGGAGATATCTGTGATACTAGTGTATGGGGACAGCGGACCATACTGTGAGAGGAAGGTGAGCAGGAGATATCTGTGATACTAGTGTATGGGGACAGTGGGCCATTCCGCCAAAGGTAGGTAAGCAGGAGATATCTGTGATACTAGAGTATGGGGACAGTGGGCCATACTGTGAGAGGAAGAAAGCAGGAGATAACTGTGATACTAGTGTATGGGGACAGCAGGCCTTTCCGCGAGAGGAATATAAGAAGGAGATATCTGTGATACTAGTGTATGGGGACAGCAGGCTATACTGTGAGATGAATTTGAGCAGGAGATATTTTTGATACTAGTGTATGGGGACAGCAGGCCATTTTGCGAGAGGAAGGTAAACAGGAGATATCTGTGATACTAGTGTATAGGGATAGCGGGCCATTCCGCGAGAGGAAGATAAGCAGGAGATATCTGTGATACTAGTGTATGGGGACAGCGGGCCATTCTGTGAGGGAAAGGTGAGCAGGAGACATCTGTGATGCTAGTGTATGGGGACAGCGGGCCATTCCGCCAAAGGAAGGTAAGCAGGAGATATCTGTGATACTAGTGTATGGGGACAGCGGGCCATTTCTGCCAGAGGAAGATAAGCAGGAGATATCTGTGATACTAGTGTATGGGGACAGGGGGCTATTCTGTGAGAGAAAAGTGAGCAGTATCTGTGATACTAGTATATGGGGACAGCGGGCCATTCCGCAAAAGGAAGGTAAGCAGGAGACATCTGTGATACTAGTGTATGGGGACAGCGGGCCATACTGTGAGAGGAATATGAGCAGGAGATATCTGTGATACTAGTGTATGGGGACAGTGGGCCATTCCATGAGAGGAAGAAAGCAGGAGATATCTGTGACAGTAGTATATAGGGATAGCGGGCCTTTCCGCCAGAGGAAGGTAAGCAGGAGATATCTGTGATACTAGTGTATGGGGACAGCAGGCCATACTCTGAGAGGAAGGTGAGCAGGAGATATCTGTGATACTAGTGTATGGGGACAGCGGGCCATTCCGTGAGAGGAAGGTGAGCAGGAGATATCTGTGATACTAGTGTATGGGGACAGCGGGCCATATTGTGAGAGGAAGGTTAAGCAGGAGATATCTGTGATACTAGTGTATGGGGAGAGCGGACCATACTGTGAGAGGAAGGTGAGCAGGAGATATCTGTGATGCTAGTGTATGGGGACAGCGGGCCATTCCGCCAGAGGAAGGTAAGCAGGAGATATCTGTGATACTAGTGTATAGTGATATCGGGCCATTCCGCGAGAGGAAGATAAGCAGGAGATATCTGTGATACTAGTGTATGGGGACAACGGGCCATTCTGGGAGAGAAAGGTGAGCAGGAGATATCTGTGATACTAGTGTATGGGGACAGCGGGTCATTCCATGACAGAAAGAAAGCAGGAGATAACTGTGATACTAGTGTATGGGGACAGCAGGCCATTCCGCTAGAGGAATATAAGCATGAGATATCTGTGATACTAGTGTATGGGGACAGCGGGCCATACTGTGAGATGAATTTGAGCAGGAGATATTTTTGATACCAGTGTATGGGGACAGCAGGCCATTTTGCGAGTGGAAGGTAAACAGGAGATAACTGTGATACTAGTTTATAGGGATAGCGGGCCATTCCGTGAGAGGAAGATAAGCAGGAGATATCTGTGATACTAGTGTATGGGGACAGCGGGCCATTCTGTGAGGGAAAGGTGAGCAGGAGATATCTGTGATGCTAGTGTATGTGGACAGCGGGCCATTCCGCCAAAGGAAGGTAAGCAGGAGATATCTGTGATACTAGTGTATGGGGACAGCGGGCCATTTCTGCCAGAGGAAGATAAGCAGGAGATATCTGTGATACTAGTGTATGGGGACAGCGGGCCATTCTGTGAGGGAAAGGTGAGCAGGAGATATCTGTGATATTAGTGTATGGGGATAGCGGGCCATTCCGCGAGAGGAAGGTAGGCAGGAGATATCTGTGATACTATTGTATGGGGACAGCGGGCCATTCTGTGAGAGAAAGGTGAGCAGTATCTGTGATACTAGTATATGGGGACAGCGGGCCATTCCGCCAAAGGAAGGTAAGCAGGAGACATCTGTGATACTAGTGTATGGGGACAGCGGGCCATACTGTGAGAGGAATATGAGCAGGAGATATCTGTGATACTAGTGTATGGGGACAGTGGGCCATTCCGTGAGAGGAAGAAAGCAGGAGATATCTGCGATAGTAGTATATAGGGATAGCGGGCCATTCCGCCAGAGGAAGGTAAGCAGGAGATATCTGTGATACTAGTGTATGGGGACAGCGGGCCATACTGTGAGAGGAAGGTGAGCAGGAGATATCTGTGATACTAGTGTATGGGGACAGCGGGCCATTCCGTGAGAGGAAGGTGAGCAGGAGATATCTGTGATACTAGTGTATGGGGACAGCGGGCCATATTGTGAGAGGAAGGTAAGCAGGTGATATCTGTGATACTAGTGTATAGGGACAGCGGACCATACTGTGAGAGGAAGGTGAGCAGGAGATATCTGTGATGCTAGTGTATGGGGACAGCGGGCCATTCCGCCAGAGGAAGGTAAGCAGGAGATATCTGTGATACTAGTGTATGGGGACAGCGGGCCATTCCGCCAAAGGAAGGTAAGCAGGAGATATCTGTGATACTAGTGTATGGGGACAGCAGGCCATTTTGCGAGAGGAAGGTAAGCAGGAGATATCTGTGATACTAGTGTATAGTGATATCGGGCCATTCCGCGAGAGGAAGATAAGCAGGAGATATCTGTGATACTAGTGTATGGGGACAACGGGCCATTCTGGGAGAGAAAGGTGAGCAGGAGATATCTGTGATACTAGTGTATGGGGACAGCGGGTCATTCCATGACAGAAAGAAAGCAGGAGATAACTGTGATACTAGTGTATGGGGACAGCAGGCCATTCCGCTAGAGGAATATAAGCATGAGATATCTGTGATACTAGTGTATGGGGACAGCGGGCCATACTGTGAGATGAATTTGAGCAGGAGATATTTTTGATACCAGTGTATGGGGACAGCAGGCCATTTTGCGAGTGGAAGGTAAACAGGAGATATCTGTGATACTAGTTTATAGGGATAGCGGGCCATTCCGTGAGAGGAAGATAAGCAGGAGATATCTGTGATACTAGTGTATGGGGACAGCGGGCCATTCTGTGAGGGAAAGGTGAGCAGGAGATATCTGTGATGCTAGTGTATGTGGACAGCGGGCCATTCCACCAAAGGAAGGTAAGCAGGAGATATCTGTGATACTAGTGTATGGGGACAGCGGGCCATTTCTGCCAGAGGAAGATAAGCAGGAGATATCTGTGATACTAGTGTATGGGGACAGCGGGCCATTCTGTGAGGGAAAGGTGAGCAGGAGATATCTGTGATATTAGTGTATGGGGATAGCGGGCCATTCCGCGAGAGGAAGGTAGGCAGGAGATATCTGTGATACTAGTGTATGGGGACAGCGGGCCATACTGTGAGAGGAAGGTGAGCAGGAGATATCTGTGATACTAGTGTATGGGGACAGCGGGCCATTCCGTGAGAGGAAGGTGAGCAGGAGATATCTGTGATACTAGTGTATGGGGACAGCGGGCCATATTGTGAGAGGAAGGTAAGCAGGTGATATCTGTGATACTAGTGTATAGGGACAGCGGACCATACTGTGAGAGGAAGGTGAGCAGGAGATATCTGTGATGCTAGTGTATGGGGACAGCGGGCCATTCCGCCAAAGGAAGGTAAGCAGGAGATATCTGTGATACTAGTGTATGGGGACAGCGGGCCATTTCTGCCAGAGGAAGATAAGCAGGAAATATCTGTGATACTAGTGTATGGGGACAGCGGGCCATTCTGTGAGGGAAAGGTGAGCAGGAGATATCTGTGATATTAGTGTATGGGGATAGCGGGCTATTCCGCGAGAGGAATTTAGGCAGGAGATATCTGTGATACTAGTGTATGGGGACAGCGGGCCATTCTGTGAGAGAAAGGTGAGCAGTATCTGTGATACTAGTATATGGGGACAGTGGGCCATTCCGCCAAAGGAAGGTAAGCAGGAGACATCTGTGATACTAGTGTATGGGGACAGCGGGCCATACTGTGAGAGGAATATGAGCAGGAGATATCTGTGATACTAGTGTATGGGGACAGTGGGCCATTCCATGAGAGGAAGAAAGCAGGGGATATCTGTGATAGTAGTATATAGGGATAGCGGGCCATTCCGCCAGAGGAAGGTGAGCAGAAGATATCTGTGATACTAGTGTATGGGGACAGCGGGCCATACTGTGAGAGGAAGGTGAGCAGGAGATATCTGTGATACTAGTGTATGGGGACAGCGGGCCATTCCGCCAGAGGAAGGCAAGCAGGAGATATCTGTGATACTAGTGTATGGGGACAGCGGGCTATTCAGCCAGAGGAAGGCAAGCAGGAGATATCTGTGATACTAGTGTATGGGGACAGCGGGCTATTCCGCCAGAGGAAGGCAAGCAGGAGATATCTGTGATACTAGTGTATGGGGACAGCGGGCCATATTGTGAGAGGAAGGTAAGCAGGAGATATCTGTGATACTAGTGTATGGGGACAGCGGACCATACTGTGAGAGGAAGGTGAGCAGGAGATATCTGTGATACTAGTGTATGGGGACAGTGGGCCATACTGTGAGAGGAAGAAAGCAGGAGATAACTGTGATACTAGTGTATGGGGACAGCAGGCCTTTCCGCGAGAGGAATATAAGAAGGAGATATCTGTGATACTAGTGTATGGGGACAGCAGGCTATACTGTGAGATGAATTTGAGCAGGAGATATTTTTGATACTAGTGTATGGGGACAGCAGGCCATTTTGCGAGAGGAGGGTAAACAGGAGATATCTGTGATACTAGTGTATAGGGATAGCGGGCCATTCCGTGAGAGGAAGATAAGCAGGAGATATCTGTGAAACTAGTGTATGGGGACAGCGGGCCATTCTGTGAGGGAAAGGTGAGCAGGAGACATCTTTGATGCTAGTGTATGGGGACAGCGGGCCATTCCGCCAAAGGAAGGTAAGCAGGAGATATCTGTGATACTAGTGTATGGGGACAGCGGGCCATTTCTGCCAGAGGAAGATAAGCAGGAGATATCTGTGATACTAGTGTATGGGGACAGCGGGCTATTCTGTGAGAGAAAAGTGAGCAGTATCTGTGATACTAGTATATGGGGACAGCGGGCCATTCCGCAAAAGGAATGTAAGCAGGAGACATCTGTGATACTAGTGTATGGGGACAGCGGGCCATACTGTGAGAGGAATATGAGCAGGAGATATCTGTGATACTAGTGTATGGGGACAGTGGGCCATTCCATGAGAGGAAGAAAGCAGAAGATATCTGTGACAGTAGTATATAGGGATAGCGGGCCTTTCCGCCAGAGGAAGGTAAGCAGGAGATATCTGTGATACTAGTGTATGGGGACAGCAGGCCATACTCTGAGAGGAAGGTGAGCAGGAGATATCTGTGATACTAGTGTATGGGGACAGCGGGCCATTCCGTGAGAGGAAGGTGAGCAGGAGATATCTGTGATACTAGTGTATGGGGACAGCGGGCCATATTGTGAGAGGAAGGTAAGCAGGAGATATCTGTGATACTAGTATATGGGGACAGCGGACCATACTGTGAGAGGAAGGTGAGCAGGAGATATATGTGATGCTAGTGTATGGGGACAGCGGGCCATTCCGCCAGAGGAAGGTAAGCAGGAGATATCTGTGATACTAGTGTATAGTGATATCGGGCCATTCCGCGAGAGGAAGATAAGCAGGAGATATCTGTGATACTAGTGTATGGGGACAACGGGCCATTCTGGGAGAGAAAGGTGAGCAGGAGATATCTGTGATACTAGTGTATGGGGACAGCGGGTCATTCCATGACAGAAAGAAAGCAGGAGATAACTGTGATACTAGTGTATGGGGACAGCAGGCCATTCCGCTAGAGGAATATAAGCAGGAGATATCTGTGATACTAGTGTATGGGGACAGCGGGCCATACTGTGAGATGAATTTGAGCAGGATATATTTTTGATACCAGTGTATGGGGACAGCAGGCCATTTTGCGAGTGTAAGGTAAACAGGAGATATCTGTGATACTAGTTTATAGGGATAGCGGGCCATTCCGTGAGAGGAAGATAAGCAGGAGATATCTGTGATACTAGAGTATGGGGACAGCGGGCCATTCTGTGAGGGAAAGGTGAGCAGGAGATATCTGTGATGCTAGTGTATGTGGACAGCGGGCCATTCCGCCAAAGGAAGGTAAGCAGGAGATATCTGTGATACTAGTGTATGGGGACAGCGGGCCATTTCTGCAAGAGGAAGATAAGCAGGAGATATCTGTGATACTAGTGTATGGGGACAGCGGGCCATTCTGTGAGGGAAAGGTGAGCAGGAGATATCTGTGATATTAGTGTATGGGGATAGCGGGCCATTCCGCGAGAGGAAGGTAGGCAGGAGATATCTGTGATACTATTGTATGGGGACAGCGGGCCATTCTGTGAGACAAAGGTGAGCAGTATCTGTGATACTAGTATATGGGGACAGCGGGCCATTCCGCCAAAGGAAGGTAAGCAGGAGACATCTGTGATACTAGTGTATGGGGACAGAGGGCCATACTGTGAGAGGAATATGAGCAGGAGATATCTGTGATACTAGTGTATGGGGACAGTGGGCCATTCCGTGAGAGGAAGAAAGCAGGAGATATCTGTGATAGTAGTATATAGGGATAGCGGGCCATTCCGCCAGAGGAAGGTAAGCAGGAGATATCTGTGATACTAGTGTATAGGGACAGCGGACCATACTGTGAGAGGAAGGTGAGCAGGAGATATCTGTGATGCTAGTGTATGGGGACAGCGGGCCATTCCGCCAAAGGAAGGTAAGCAGGAGATATCTGTGATACTAGTGTATGGGGACAGCGGGCCATTTCTGCCTGAGGAAGATAAGCAGGAAATATCTGTGATACTAGTGTATGGGGACAGCGGGCCATTCTGTGAGGGAAAGGTGAGCAGGAGATATCTGTGATATTAGTGTATGGGGATAGCGGGCTATTCCGCGAGAGGAAGGTAGGCAGGAGATATCTGTGATACTAGTGTATGGGGACAGCGGGCCATTCTGTGAGAGAAAGGTGAGCAGTATCTGTGATACTAGTATATGGGGACAGTGGGCCATTCCACCAAAGGAAGGTAAGCAGGAGACATCTGTGATACTAGTGTATGGGGAGAGCGGGCCATACTGTGAGAGGAATATGAGCAGGAGATATCTGTGATACTAGTGTATGGGGACAGTGGGCCATTCCATGAGAGGAAGAAAGCAGGAGATATCTGTGATAGTAGTATATAGGGATAGCGGGCCATTCCGCCAGAGGAAGGTGAGCAGAAGATATCTGTGATACTAGTGTATGGGGACAGTGGGCCATACTGTGAGAGGAAGGTGAGCAGGAGATATCTGTGATACTAGTGTATGGGGACAGCGGGCCATTCCGCCAGAGGAAGGCAAGCAGGAGATATCTGTGATACTAGTGTATGGGGACAGCGGACCATACTGTGAGAGAAAGGTGAGCAGGAGATATCTGTGATGCTAGTGTATGGGGACAGCGGGCCATTCCGCCAGAGGAAGGTAAGCAGGAGATATCTGTGATACTAGTGTATGGGGACAGCGGGCCATTCCGCCAAAGGAAGGTAAGCAGGAGATATCTGTGATACTAGTGTATGGGGACAGCAGGCCATTTTGCGAGAGGAAGGTAAGCAGGAGATATCTGTGATACTAGTGTATAGTGATATCAGGCCATTCCGCGAGAGGAAGATAAGCAGGAGATATCTGTGATACTAGTGTATGGGGACAACGGGCCATTCTGGGAGAGAAAGGTGAGCAGGAGATATCTGTGATACTAGTGTATGGGGACAGCGGGTCATTCCATGACAGAAAGAAAGCAGGAGATAACTGTGATACTAGCTTATGGGGACAGCAGGCCATTCCGCTAGAGGAATATAAGCAGGAGATATCTGTGATACTAGTGTATGGGGACAGCGGGCAATACTGTGAGTTGAATTTGAGCAGGAGATATTTTTGATACTAGTGTATGGGGACAGCAGGCCATTTTGCGAGTGGAAGGTAAACAGGAGATATCTGTGATACTAGTTTATAGGGATAGCGGGCCATTCCGTGAGAGGAAGATAAGCAGGAGATATCTGTGATACTAGTGTATGGGGACAGCGGGCCATTCTGTGAGGGAAAGGTGAGCAGGAGATATCTGTGATGCTAGTGTATGTGGACAGCGGGCCATTCCGCCAAAGGAAGGTAAGCAGGAGATATCTGTGATACTAGTGTATGGGGACAGCGGGCCATTCCGCCAAAGGAAGGTAAACAGGAGATATCTGTGATACTAGTGTATGGGGACAGTGGGCCATTCCGTGAGAGGAAGAAAGCAGGAGATATCTGTGATAGTAGTGTATGGGGACAGCGGGCTATTCCGCCAGAGGAAGGCAAGCAGGAGATATCTGTGATAGTAGTGTATGGGGACAGCGGGCTATTCCGCCAGAGGAAGGCAAGCAGGAGATATCTGTGATACTAGTGTATGGGGACAACGGGCCATTCTGTGAGGGAAAGGTGAGCAGGAGATATCTGTGATATTAGTGTATGGGGATAGCGGGCCATTCCGCGAGAGGAAGGTAGGCAGGAGATATCTGTGATACTATTGTATGGGGACAGCGGGCCATTCTATGAGAGGAAGGTAGGCAGAAGATATCTGTGATACTAGTATATGGGGACAGCGGGCCATTCCGCCAAAGGAAGGTAAACAGGAGATATCTGTGATACTAGTGTATGGGGACAGTGGGCCATTCCGTGAGAGGAAGAAAGCAGGAGATATCTGTGATAGTAGTGTATGGGGACAGCGGGCTATTCCACCAGAGGAAGGCAAGCAGGAGATATCTGTGATAGTAGTGTATGGGGACAGTGGGCTATTCCGCCAGAGGAAGGCAAGCAGGAGATATCTGTGATAGTAGTGTATGGGGACAGCGGGCTATTCCGCCAGAGGAAGGCAAGCAGGAGATATCTGTGATAGTAGTGTATGGGGACAGCGGGCTATTCCGCCAGAGGAAGGCAAGCAGGAGATATCTGTGATACTAGTGTATGGGGACAACGGGCCATTCTGTGAGGGAAAGGTGAGCAGGAGATATCTGTGATATTAGTGTATGGGGATAGCGGGCCATTCCGCGAGAGGAAGGTAGGCAGGAGATATCTGTGATACTATTGTATGGGGACAGCGGGCCATTCTGTGAGAGGAAGGTAGGCAGAAGATATCTGTGATACTAGTATATGGGGACAGCGGGCCATTCCGCCAAAGGAAGGTAAACAGGAGATATCTGTGATACTAGTGTATGGGGACAGTGGGCCATTCCGTGAGAGGAAGAAAGCAGGAGATATCTGTGATAGTAGTGTATGGGGACAGCGGGCCATTTCTGCCAGAGGAAGATAAGCAGGAGATATCTGTGATACTAGTGTATGGGGACAGCGGGCCATTCTGTGAGGGAAAGGTGAGCAGGAGATATCTGTGATATTAGTGTATGGGGATAGCGGGCCATTCCGCGAGAGGAAGGTAGGCAGGAGATATCTGTGATACTAGTGTATGGGGACAGCGGGCCATACTGTGAGAGGAAGGTGAGCAGGAGATATCTGTGATACTAGTGTATGGGGACAGCGGGCCATTCCGTGAGAGGAAGGTGAGCAGGAGATATCTGTGATACTAGTGTATGGGGACAGCGGGCCATATTGTGAGAGGAAGGTAAGCAGGTGATATCTGTGATACTAGTGTATAGGGACAGCGGACCATACTGTGAGAGGAAGGTGAGCAGGAGATATCTGTGATGCTAGTGTATGGGGACAGCGGGCCATTCCGCCAAAGGAAGGTAAGCAGGAGATATCTGTGATACTAGTGTATGGGGACAGCGGGCCATTTCTGCCAGAGGAAGATAAGCAGGAAATATCTGTGATACTAGTGTATGGGGACAGCGGGCCATTCTGTGAGGGAAAGGTGAGCAGGAGATATCTGTGATATTAGTGTATGGGGATAGCGGGCTATTCCGCGAGAGGAATTTAGGCAGGAGATATCTGTGATACTAGTGTATGGGGACAGCGGGCCATTCTGTGAGAGAAAGGTGAGCAGTATCTGTGATACTAGTATATGGGGACAGTGGGCCATTCCGCCAAAGGAAGGTAAGCAGGAGACATCTGTGATACTAGTGTATGGGGACAGCGGGCCATACTGTGAGAGGAATATGAGCAGGAGATATCTGTGATACTAGTGTATGGGGACAGTGGGCCATTCCATGAGAGGAAGAAAGCAGGGGATATCTGTGATAGTAGTATATAGGGATAGCGGGCCATTCCGCCAGAGGAAGGTGAGCAGAAGATATCTGTGATACTAGTGTATGGGGACAGCGGGCCATACTGTGAGAGGAAGGTGAGCAGGAGATATCTGTGATACTAGTGTATGGGGACAGCGGGCCATTCCGCCAGAGGAAGGCAAGCAGGAGATATCTGTGATACTAGTGTATGGGGACAGCGGGCTATTCAGCCAGAGGAAGGCAAGCAGGAGATATCTGTGATACTAGTGTATGGGGACAGCGGGCTATTCCGCCAGAGGAAGGCAAGCAGGAGATATCTGTGATACTAGTGTATGGGGACAGCGGGCCATATTGTGAGAGGAAGGTAAGCAGGAGATATCTGTGATACTAGTGTATGGGGACAGCGGACCATACTGTGAGAGGAAGGTGAGCAGGAGATATCTGTGATACTAGTGTATGGGGACAGTGGGCCATACTGTGAGAGGAAGAAAGCAGGAGATAACTGTGATACTAGTGTATGGGGACAGCAGGCCTTTCCGCGAGAGGAATATAAGAAGGAGATATCTGTGATACTAGTGTATGGGGACAGCAGGCTATACTGTGAGATGAATTTGAGCAGGAGATATTTTTGATACTAGTGTATGGGGACAGCAGGCCATTTTGCGAGAGGAGGGTAAACAGGAGATATCTGTGATACTAGTGTATAGGGATAGCGGGCCATTCCGTGAGAGGAAGATAAGCAGGAGATATCTGTGAAACTAGTGTATGGGGACAGCGGGCCATTCTGTGAGGGAAAGGTGAGCAGGAGACATCTTTGATGCTAGTGTATGGGGACAGCGGGCCATTCCGCCAAAGGAAGGTAAGCAGGAGATATCTGTGATACTAGTGTATGGGGACAGCGGGCCATTTCTGCCAGAGGAAGATAAGCAGGAGATATCTGTGATACTAGTGTATGGGGACAGCGGGCTATTCTGTGAGAGAAAAGTGAGCAGTATCTGTGATACTAGTATATGGGGACAGCGGGCCATTCCGCAAAAGGAATGTAAGCAGGAGACATCTGTGATACTAGTGTATGGGGACAGCGGGCCATACTGTGAGAGGAATATGAGCAGGAGATATCTGTGATACTAGTGTATGGGGACAGTGGGCCATTCCATGAGAGGAAGAAAGCAGAAGATATCTGTGACAGTAGTATATAGGGATAGCGGGCCTTTCCGCCAGAGGAAGGTAAGCAGGAGATATCTGTGATACTAGTGTATGGGGACAGCAGGCCATACTCTGAGAGGAAGGTGAGCAGGAGATATCTGTGATACTAGTGTATGGGGACAGCGGGCCATTCCGTGAGAGGAAGGTGAGCAGGAGATATCTGTGATACTAGTGTATGGGGACAGCGGGCCATATTGTGAGAGGAAGGTAAGCAGGAGATATCTGTGATACTAGTATATGGGGACAGCGGACCATACTGTGAGAGGAAGGTGAGCAGGAGATATATGTGATGCTAGTGTATGGGGACAGCGGGCCATTCCGCCAGAGGAAGGTAAGCAGGAGATATCTGTGATACTAGTGTATAGTGATATCGGGCCATTCCGCGAGAGGAAGATAAGCAGGAGATATCTGTGATACTAGTGTATGGGGACAACGGGCCATTCTGGGAGAGAAAGGTGAGCAGGAGATATCTGTGATACTAGTGTATGGGGACAGCGGGTCATTCCATGACAGAAAGAAAGCAGGAGATAACTGTGATACTAGTGTATGGGGACAGCAGGCCATTCCGCTAGAGGAATATAAGCAGGAGATATCTGTGATACTAGTGTATGGGGACAGCGGGCCATACTGTGAGATGAATTTGAGCAGGATATATTTTTGATACCAGTGTATGGGGACAGCAGGCCATTTTGCGAGTGTAAGGTAAACAGGAGATATCTGTGATACTAGTTTATAGGGATAGCGGGCCATTCCGTGAGAGGAAGATAAGCAGGAGATATCTGTGATACTGGAGTATGGGGACAGCGGGCCATTCTGTGAGGGAAAGGTGAGCAGGAGATATCTGTGATGCTAGTGTATGTGGACAGCGGGCCATTCCGCCAAAGGAAGGTAAGCAGGAGATATCTGTGATACTAGTGTATGGGGACAGCGGGCCATTTCTGCAAGAGGAAGATAAGCAGGAGATATCTGTGATACTAGTGTATGGGGACAGCGGGCCATTCTGTGAGGGAAAGGTGAGCAGGAGATATCTGTGATATTAGTGTATGGGGATAGCGGGCCATTCCGCGAGAGGAAGGTAGGCAGGAGATATCTGTGATACTATTGTATGGGGACAGCGGGCCATTCTGTGAGACAAAGGTGAGCAGTATCTGTGATACTAGTATATGGGGACAGCGGGCCATTCCGCCAAAGGAAGGTAAGCAGGAGACATCTGTGATACTAGTGTATGGGGACAGAGGGCCATACTGTGAGAGGAATATGAGCAGGAGATATCTGTGATACTAGTGTATGGGGACAGTGGGCCATTCCGTGAGAGGAAGAAAGCAGGAGATATCTGTGATAGTAGTATATAGGGATAGCGGGCCATTCCGCCAGAGGAAGGTAAGCAGGAGATATCTGTGATACTAGTGTATAGGGACAGCGGACCATACTGTGAGAGGAAGGTGAGCAGGAGATATCTGTGATGCTAGTGTATGGGGACAGCGGGCCATTCCGCCAAAGGAAGGTAAGCAGGAGATATCTGTGATACTAGTGTATGGGGACAGCGGGCCATTTCTGCCTGAGGAAGATAAGCAGGAAATATCTGTGATACTAGTGTATGGGGACAGCGGGCCATTCTGTGAGGGAAAGGTGAGCAGGAGATATCTGTGATATTAGTGTATGGGGATAGCGGGCTATTCCGCGAGAGGAAGGTAGGCAGGAGATATCTGTGATACTAGTGTATGGGGACAGCGGGCCATTCTGTGAGAGAAAGGTGAGCAGTATCTGTGATACTAGTATATGGGGACAGTGGGCCATTCCACCAAAGGAAGGTAAGCAGGAGACATCTGTGATACTAGTGTATGGGGAGAGCGGGCCATACTGTGAGAGGAATATGAGCAGGAGATATCTGTGATACTAGTGTATGGGGACAGTGGGCCATTCCATGAGAGGAAGAAAGCAGGAGATATCTGTGATAGTAGTATATAGGGATAGCGGGCCATTCCGCCAGAGGAAGGTGAGCAGAAGATATCTGTGATACTAGTGTATGGGGACAGTGGGCCATACTGTGAGAGGAAGGTGAGCAGGAGATATCTGTGATACTAGTGTATGGGGACAGCGGGCCATTCCGCCAGAGGAAGGCAAGCAGGAGATATCTGTGATACTAGTGTATGGGGACAGCGGACCATACTGTGAGAGAAAGGTGAGCAGGAGATATCTGTGATGCTAGTGTATGGGGACAGCGGGCCATTCCGCCAGAGGAAGGTAAGCAGGAGATATCTGTGATACTAGTGTATGGGGACAGCGGGCCATTCCGCCAAAGGAAGGTAAGCAGGAGATATCTGTGATACTAGTGTATGGGGACAGCAGGCCATTTTGCGAGAGGAAGGTAAGCAGGAGATATCTGTGATACTAGTGTATAGTGATATCAGGCCATTCCGCGAGAGGAAGATAAGCAGGAGATATCTGTGATACTAGTGTATGGGGACAACGGGCCATTCTGGGAGAGAAAGGTGAGCAGGAGATATCTGTGATACTAGTGTATGGGGACAGCGGGTCATTCCATGACAGAAAGAAAGCAGGAGATAACTGTGATACTAGCTTATGGGGACAGCAGGCCATTCCGCTAGAGGAATATAAGCAGGAGATATCTGTGATACTAGTGTATGGGGACAGCGGGCCATACTGTGAGTTGAATTTGAGCAGGAGATATTTTTGATACTAGTGTATGGGGACAGCAGGCCATTTTGCGAGTGGAAGGTAAACAGGAGATATCTGTGATACTAGTTTATAGGGATAGCGGGCCATTCCGTGAGAGGAAGATAAGCAGGAGATATCTGTGATACTAGTGTATGGGGACAGCGGGCCATTCTGTGAGGGAAAGGTGAGCAGGAGATATCTGTGATGCTAGTGTATGTGGACAGCGGGCCATTCCGCCAAAGGAAGGTAAGCAGGAGATATCTGTGATACTAGTGTATGGGGACAGCGGGCCATTCCGCCAAAGGAAGGTAAACAGGAGATATCTGTGATACTAGTGTATGGGGACAGTGGGCCATTCCGTGAGAGGAAGAAAGCAGGAGATATCTGTGATAGTAGTGTATGGGGACAGCGGGCTATTCCGCCAGAGGAAGGCAAGCAGGAGATATCTGTGATAGTAGTGTATGGGGACAGCGGGCTATTCCGCCAGAGGAAGGCAAGCAGGAGATATCTGTGATACTAGTGTATGGGGACAACGGGCCATTCTGTGAGGGAAAGGTGAGCAGGAGATATCTGTGATATTAGTGTATGGGGATAGCGGGCCATTCCGCGAGAGGAAGGTAGGCAGGAGATATCTGTGATACTATTGTATGGGGACAGCGGGCCATTCTATGAGAGGAAGGTAGGCAGAAGATATCTGTGATACTAGTATATGGCGACAGCGGGCCATTCCGCCAAAGGAAGGTAAACAGGAGATATCTGTGATACTAGTGTATGGGGACAGTGGGCCATTCCGTGAGAGGAAGAAAGCAGGAGATATCTGTGATAGTAGTGTATGGGGACAGCGGGCTATTCCGCCAGAGGAAGGCAAGCAGGAGATATCTGTGATAGTAGTGTATGGGGACAGTGGGCTATTCCGCCAGAGGAAGGCAAGCAGGAGATATCTGTGATAGTAGTGTATGGGGACAGCGGGCTATTCCGCCAGAGGAAGGCAAGCAGGAGATATCTGTGATAGTAGTGTATGGGGACAGCGGGCTATTCCGCCAGAGGAAGGCAAGCAGGAGATATCTGTGATACTAGTGTATGGGGACAACGGGCCATTCTGTGAGGGAAAGGTGAGCAGGAGATATCTGTGATATTAGTGTATGGGGATAGCGGGCCATTCCGCGAGAGGAAGGTAGGCAGGAGATATCTGTGATACTATTGTATGGGGACAGCGGGCCATTCTGTGAGAGGAAGGTAGGCAGAAGATATCTGTGATACTAGTATATGGGGACAGCGGGCCATTCCGCCAAAGGAAGGTAAACAGGAGATATCTGTGATACTAGTGTATGGGGACAGTGGGCCATTCCGTGAGAGGAAGAAAGCAGGAGATATCTGTGATAGTAGTGTATGGGGACAGCGGGCTATTCCGCCAGAGGAAGGCAAGCAGGAGATATCTGTGATAGTAGTGTATGGGGACAGCGGGCTATTCCGCCAGAGGAAGGCAAGCAGGAGATATCTGTGATACTAGTGTATGGGGACAACGGGCCATTCTGTGAGGGAAAGGTGAGCAGGAGATATCTGTGATATTAGTGTATGGGGATAGCGGGCCATTCCGCGAGAGGAAGGTAGGCAGGAGATATCTGTGATACTATTGTATCGGGACAGCGGGCCATTCTGTGAGAGGAAGGTAGGCAGAAGATATCTGTGATACTAGCATATGGGGACAGCGGGCCATTCCGCCAAAGGAAGGTAAACAGGAGATATCTGTGATACTAGTGTATGGGGACAGTGGGCCATTCCGTGAGAGGAAGAAAGCAGGAGATATCTGTGATAGTAGTGTATGGGGACAGCGGGCTATTCCGCCAGAGGAAGGCAAGCAGGAGATATCTGTGATAGTAGTGTATGGGGACAGCGGGCTATTCCGCCAGAGGAAGGCAAGCAGGAGATATCTGTGATAGTAGTGTATGGGGACAGCGGGCTATTCCGCCAGAGGAAGGCAAGCAGGAGATATCTGTGATAGTAGTGTATGGGGACAGCGGACTATTCCGCCAGAGGAAGGCAAGCAGGAGATATCTGTGATACTAGTGTATGGGGACAACGGGCCATTCTGTGAGAGAAAGGTGAGCAGGAGATATCTGTGATATTAGTGTATGGGGATAGCGGGCCATTCCGCGAGAGGAAGGTAGGCAGGAGATATCTGTGATACTAGTGTATGGGGACAGCGGGCCATTTCTGCCAGAGGAAGATAAGCAGGAGATATCTGTGATACTAGTGTATGGGGACAGCGGGCCATTCTGTGAGGGAAAGGTGAGTAGGAGATATCTGTGATATTAGTGTATGGGGATAGCGGGCCATTCCGCGAGAGGAAGGTAGGCAGGAGATATCTGTGATACTATTGTATGGGGACAGCGGGCCATTCTGTGAGAGAAAGGTGAGCAGTATCTGTTATACTAGTATATGGGGACAGCGGGCCATTCCGCCAAAGGAAGGTAAGCAGGAGACATCTGTGATACTAGTGTATGGGGACAGCGGGCCATACTGTGAGAGGAATATGAGCAGGAGATATCTGTGATAGTAGTGTATGGGGACAGTGGGCCATTCCGTGAGAGGAAGAAAGCAGGAGATATCTGTGATAGTAGTATATAGGGATAGCGGGCCATTCCGCCAGAGGAAGGTAAGCAGGAGATATCTGTGATACTAGTGTATAGGGACAGCGGACCATACTGTGAGAGGAAGGTGAGCAGGAGATATCTGTGATGCTAGTGTATGGGGACAGCGGGCCATTCCGCCAAAGGAAGGTAAGCAGGAGATATCTGTGATACTAGTGTATGGGGACAGCGGGCCATTTCTGCCTGAGGAAGATAAGCAGGAAATATCTGTGATACTAGTGTATGGGGACAGCGGGCCATTCTGTGAGGGAAAGGTGAGCAGGAGATATCTGTGATATTAGTGTATGGGGATAGCGGGCTATTCCGCGAGAGGAAGGTAGGCAGGAGATATCTGTGATACTAGTGTATGGGGACAGCGGGCCATTCTGTGAGAGAAAGGTGAGCAGTATCTGTGATACTAGTATATGGGGACAGTGGGCCATTCCACCAAAGGAAGGTAAGCAGGAGACATCTGTGATACTAGTGTATGGGGAGAGCGGGCCATACTGTGAGAGGAATATGAGCAGGAGATATCTGTGATACTAGTGTATGGGGACAGTGGGCCATTCCATGAGAGGAAGAAAGCAGGAGATATCTGTGATAGTAGTATATAGGGATAGCGGGCCATTCCGCCAGAGGAAGGTGAGCAGAAGATATCTGTGATACTAGTGTATGGGGACAGTGGGCCATACTGTGAGAGGAAGGTGAGCAGGAGATATCTGTGATACTAGTGTATGGGGACAGCGGGCCATTCCGCCAGAGGAAGGCAAGCAGGAGATATCTGTGATACTAGTGTATGGGGACAGCGGACCATACTGTGAGAGAAAGGTGAGCAGGAGATATCTGTGATGCTAGTGTATGGGGACAGCGGGCCATTCCGCCAGAGGAAGGTAAGCAGGAGATATCTGTGATACTAGTGTATGGGGACAGCGGGCCATTCCGCCAAAGGAAGGTAAGCAGGAGATATCTGTGATACTAGTGTATGGGGACAGCAGGCCATTTTGCGAGAGGAAGGTAAGCAGGAGATATCTGTGATACTAGTGTATAGTGATATCAGGCCATTCCGCGAGAGGAAGATAAGCAGGAGATATCTGTGATACTAGTGTATGGGGACAACGGGCCATTCTGGGAGAGAAAGGTGAGCAGGAGATATCTGTGATACTAGTGTATGGGGACAGCGGGTCATTCCATGACAGAAAGAAAGCAGGAGATAACTGTGATACTAGCTTATGGGGACAGCAGGCCATTCCGCTAGAGGAATATAAGCAGGAGATATCTGTGATACTAGTGTATGGGGACAGCGGGCCATACTGTGAGTTGAATTTGAGCAGGAGATATTTTTGATACTAGTGTATGGGGACAGCAGGCCATTTTGCGAGTGGAAGGTAAACAGGAGATATCTGTGATACTAGTTTATAGGGATAGCGGGCCATTCCGTGAGAGGAAGATAAGCAGGAGATATCTGTGATACTAGTGTATGGGGACAGCGGGCCATTCTGTGAGGGAAAGGTGAGCAGGAGATATCTGTGATGCTAGTGTATGTGGACAGCGGGCCATTCCGCCAAAGGAAGGTAAGCAGGAGATATCTGTGATACTAGTGTATGGGGACAGCGGGCCATTCCGCCAAAGGAAGGTAAACAGGAGATATCTGTGATACTAGTGTATGGGGACAGTGGGCCATTCCGTGAGAGGAAGAAAGCAGGAGATATCTGTGATAGTAGTGTATGGGGACAGCGGGCTATTCCGCCAGAGGAAGGCAAGCAGGAGATATCTGTGATAGTAGTGTATGGGGACAGCGGGCTATTCCGCCAGAGGAAGGCAAGCAGGAGATATCTGTGATACTAGTGTATGGGGACAACGGGCCATTCTGTGAGGGAAAGGTGAGCAGGAGATATCTGTGATATTAGTGTATGGGGATAGCGGGCCATTCCGCGAGAGGAAGGTAGGCAGGAGATATCTGTGATACTATTGTATGGGGACAGCGGGCCATTCTATGAGAGGAAGGTAGGCAGAAGATATCTGTGATACTAGTATATGGCGACAGCGGGCCATTCCGCCAAAGGAAGGTAAACAGGAGATATCTGTGATACTAGTGTATGGGGACAGTGGGCCATTCCGTGAGAGGAAGAAAGCAGGAGATATCTGTGATAGTAGTGTATGGGGACAGCGGGCTATTCCGCCAGAGGAAGGCAAGCAGGAGATATCTGTGATAGTAGTGTATGGGGACAGTGGGCTATTCCGCCAGAGGAAGGCAAGCAGGAGATATCTGTGATAGTAGTGTATGGGGACAGCGGGCTATTCCGCCAGAGGAAGGCAAGCAGGAGATATCTGTGATAGTAGTGTATGGGGACAGCGGGCTATTCCGCCAGAGGAAGGCAAGCAGGAGATATCTGTGATACTAGTGTATGGGGACAACGGGCCATTCTGTGAGGGAAAGGTGAGCAGGAGATATCTGTGATATTAGTGTATGGGGATAGCGGGCCATTCCGCGAGAGGAAGGTAGGCAGGAGATATCTGTGATACTATTGTATGGGGACAGCGGGCCATTCTGTGAGAGGAAGGTAGGCAGAAGATATCTGTGATACTAGTATATGGGGACAGCGGGCCATTCCGCCAAAGGAAGGTAAACAGGAGATATCTGTGATACTAGTGTATGGGGACAGTGGGCCATTCCGTGAGAGGAAGAAAGCAGGAGATATCTGTGATAGTAGTGTATGGGGACAGCGGGCTATTCCGCCAGAGGAAGGCAAGCAGGAGATATCTGTGATAGTAGTGTATGGGGACAGCGGGCTATTCCGCCAGAGGAAGGCAAGCAGGAGATATCTGTGATACTAGTGTATGGGGACAACGGGCCATTCTGTGAGGGAAAGGTGAGCAGGAGATATCTGTGATATTAGTGTATGGGGATAGCGGGCCATTCCGCGAGAGGAAGGTAGGCAGGAGATATCTGTGATACTATTGTATCGGGACAGCGGGCCATTCTGTGAGAGGAAGGTAGGCAGAAGATATCTGTGATACTAGCATATGGGGACAGCGGGCCATTCCGCCAAAGGAAGGTAAACAGGAGATATCTGTGATACTAGTGTATGGGGACAGTGGGCCATTCCGTGAGAGGAAGAAAGCAGGAGATATCTGTGATAGTAGTGTATGGGGACAGCGGGCTATTCCGCCAGAGGAAGGCAAGCAGGAGATATCTGTGATAGTAGTGTATGGGGACAGCGGGCTATTCCGCCAGAGGAAGGCAAGCAGGAGATATCTGTGATAGTAGTGTATGGGGACAGCGGGCTATTCCGCCAGAGGAAGGCAAGCAGGAGATATCTGTGATACTAGTGTATGGGGACAACGGGCCATTCTGTGAGAGAAAGGTGAGCAGGAGATATCTGTGATATTAGTGTATGGGGATAGCGGGCCATTCCGCGAGAGGAAGGTAGGCAGGAGATATCTGTGATACTAGTGTATGGGGACAGCGGGCCATTTCTGCCAGAGGAAGATAAGCAGGAGATATCTGTGATACTAGTGTATGGGGACAGCGGGCCATTCTGTGAGGGAAAGGTGAGTAGGAGATATCTGTGATATTAGTGTATGGGGATAGCGGGCCATTCCGCGAGAGGAAGGTAGGCAGGAGATATCTGTGATACTATTGTATGGGGACAGCGGGCCATTCTGTGAGAGAAAGGTGAGCAGTATCTGTTATACTAGTATATGGGGACAGCGGGCCATTCCGCCAAAGGAAGGTAAGCAGGAGACATCTGTGATACTAGTGTATGGGGACAGCGGGCCATACTGTGAGAGGAATATGAGCAGGAGATATCTGTGATAGTAGTGTATGGGGACAGTGGGCCATTCCATGAGAGGAAGAAAGCAGGAGATATCTGTGATAGTAGTATATAGGGATAGCGGGCCATTCCGCCAGAGGAAGGTAAGCAGGAGATATCTGTGATACTAGTGTATAGGGACAGCGGACCATACTGTGAGAGGAAGGTGAGCAGGAGATATCTGTGATGCTAGTGTATGGGGACAGCGGGCCATTCCGCCAAAGGAAGGTAAGCAGGAGATATCTGTGATACTAGTGTATGGGGACAGCGGGCCATTTCTGCCTGAGGAAGATAAGCAGGAAATATCTGTGATACTAGTGTATGGGGACAGCGGGCCATTCTGTGAGGGAAAGGTGAGCAGGAGATATCTGTGATATTAGTGTATGGGGATAGCGGGCTATTCCGCGAGAGGAAGGTAGGCAGGAGATATCTGTGATACTAGTGTATGGGGACAGCGGGCCATTCTGTGAGAGAAAGGTGAGCAGTATCTGTGATACTAGTATATGGGGACAGTGGGCCATTCCACCAAAGGAAGGTAAGCAGGAGACATCTGTGATACTAGTGTATGGGGAGAGCGGGCCATACTGTGAGAGGAATATGAGCAGGAGATATCTGTGATACTAGTGTATGGGGACAGTGGGCCATTCCTTGAGAGGAAGAAAGCAGGAGATATCTGTGATAGTAGTATATAGGGATAGCGGGCCATTCCGCCAGAGGAAGGTGAGCAGAAGATATCTGTGATACTAGTGTATGGGGACAGTGGGCCATACTGTGAGAGGAAGGTGAGCAGGAGATATCTGTGATACTAGTGTATGGGGACAGCGGGCCATTCCGCCAGAGGAAGGCAAGCAGGAGATATCTGTGATACTAGTGTATGGGGACAGCGGACCATACTGTGAGAGAAAGGTGAGCAGGAGATATCTGTGATGCTAGTGTATGGGGACAGCGGGCCATTCCGCCAGAGGAAGGTAAGCAGGAGATATCTGTGATACTAGTGTATGGGGACAGCGGGCCATTCCGCCAAAGGAAGGTAAGCAGGAGATATCTGTGATACTAGTGTATGGGGACAGCAGGCCATTTTGCGAGAGGAAGGTAAGCAGGAGATATCTGTGATACTAGTGTATAGTGATATCAGGCCATTCCGCGAGAGGAAGATAAGCAGGAGATATCTGTGATACTAGTGTATGGGGACAACGGGCCATTCTGGGAGAGAAAGGTGAGCAGGAGATATCTGTGATACTAGTGTATGGGGACAGCGGGTCATTCCATGACAGAAAGAAAGCAGGAGATAACTGTGATACTAGCTTATGGGGACAGCAGGCCATTCCGCTAGAGGAATATAAGCAGGAGATATCTGTGATACTAGTGTATGGGGACAGCGGGTCATACTGTGAGTTGAATTTGAGCAGGAGATATTTTTGATACTAGTGTATGGGGACAGCAGGCCATTTTGCGAGTGGAAGGTAAGCAGGAGATATCTGTGATACTAGTTTATAGGGATAGCGGGCCATTCCGTGAGAGGAAGATAAGCAGGAGATATCTGTGATACTAGTGTATGGGGACAGCGGGCCATTCTGTGAGGGAAAGGTGAGCAGGAGATATCTGTGATGCTAGTGTATGTGGACAGCGGGCCATTCCGCCAAAGGAAGGTAAGCAGGAGATATCTGTGATACTAGTGTATGGGGACAGCGGGCCATTCCGCCAAAGGAAGGTAAACAGGAGATATCTGTGATACTAGTGTATGGGGACAGTGGGCCATTCCGTGAGAGGAAGAAAGCAGGAGATATCTGTGATAGTAGTGTATGGGGACAGCGGGCTATTCCGCCAGAGGAAGGCAAGCAGGAGATATCTGTGATAGTAGTGTATGGGGACAGCGGGCTATTCCGCCAGAGGAAGGCAAGCAGGAGATATCTGTGATACTAGTGTATGGGGACAACGGGCCATTCTGTGAGGGAAAGGTGAGCAGGAGATATCTGTGATATTAGTGTATGGGGATAGCGGGCCATTCCGCGAGAGGAAGGTAGGCAGGAGATATCTGTGATACTATTGTATGGGGACAGCGGGCCATTCTATGAGAGGAAGGTAGGCAGAAGATATCTGTGATACTAGTATATGGGGACAGCGGGCCATTCCGCCAAAGGAAGGTAAACAAGAGATATCTGTGATACTAGTGTATGGGGACAGTGGGCCATTCCGTGAGAGGAAGAAAGCAGGAGATATCTGTGATAGTAGTGTATGGGGATAGCGGGCTATTCCGCCAGAGGAAGGCAAGCAGGAGATATCTGTGATAGTAGTGTATGGGGACAGTGGGCCATTCCGTGAGAGGAAGAAAGCAGGAGATATCTGTGATAGTAGTGTATGGGGACAGCGGGCTATTCCGCCAGAGGAAGGCAAGCAGGAGACATCTGTGATAGTAGTGTATGGGGACAGCGGGCTATTCCGCCAGAGGAAGGCAAGCAGGAGATATCTGTGATACTAGTGTATGGGGACAACGGGCCATTCTGTGAGGGAAAGGTGAGCAGGAGATATCTGTGATATTAGTGTATGGGGATAGCGGGCCATTCCGCGAGAGGAAGGTAGGCAGGAGATATCTGTGATACTATTGTATCGGGACAGCGGGCCATTCTGTGAGAGGAAGGTAGGCAGAAGATATCTGTGATACTAGTATATGGGGACAGCGGGCCATTCCGCCAAAGGAAGGTAAACAGGAGATATCTGTGATACTAGTGTATGGGGACAGTGGGCCATTCCGTGAGAGGAAGAAAGCAGGAGATATCTGTGATAGTAGTGTATGGGGACAGCGGGCTATTCCGCCAGAGGAAGGCAAGCAGGAGATATCTGTGATAGTAGTGTATGGGGACAGCGGGCTATTCCGCCAGAGGAAGGCAAGCAGGAGATATCTGTGATAGTAGTGTATGGGGACAGCGGGCTATTCCGCCAGAGGAAGGCAAGCAGGAGATATCTGTGATAGTAGTGTATGGGGACAGCGGACTATTCCGCCAGAGGAAGGCAAGCAGGAGATATCTGTGATACTAGTGTATGGGGACAACGGGCCATTCTGTGAGAGAAAGGTGAGCAGGAGATATCTGTGATATTAGTGTATGGGGATAGCGGGCCATTCCGCGAGAGGAAGGTAGGCAGGAGATATCTGTGATACTATTGTATGGGGACAGCGGGCCATTCTATGAGAGGAAGGTAGGCAGAAGATATCTGTGATACCAGTATATGGGGACAGCGGGCCATTCCGCCAAAGGAAGGTAAACAGGAGATATCTGTGATACTAGTGTATGGGGACAGTGGGCCATTCCGTGAGAGGAAGAAAGCAGGAGATATCTGTGATAGTAGTGTATGGGGACAGCGGGCTATTCCGCCAGAGGAAGGCAAGCAGGAGATATCTGTGATAGTAGTGTATGGGGACAGCGGGCTATTCCGCCAGAGGAAGGCAAGCAAGAGATATCTGTGATACTAGTGTATGGGGACAACGGGCCATTCTGTGAGGGAAAGGTGAGCAGGAGATATCTGTGATATTAGTGTATGGGGATAGCGGGCCATTCCGCGAGAGGAAGGTAGGCAGGAGATATCTGTGATACTATTGTATGGGGACAGCGGGCCATTCTGTGAGAGGAAGGTAGGCAGAAGACATCTGTGATACTAGTATATGGGGACAGCGGGCCATTCCGCCAAAGGAAGGTAAACAGGAGATATCTGTGATACTAGTGTATGGGGACAGTGGGCCATTCCGTGAGAGGAAGAAAGCAGGAGATATCTGTGATAGTAGTGTATGGGGACAGCGGGCTATTCCGCCAGAGGAAGGCAAGCAGGAGATATCTGTGATAGTAGTGTATGGGGACAGCGGGCTATTCCGCCAGAGGAAGGCAAGCAGGAGATATCTGTGATAGTAGTGTATGGGGACAGCGGGCTATTCCGCCAGAGGAAGGCAAGCAGGAGATATCTGTGATAGTAGTGTATGGGGACAGCGGGCTATTCCGCCAGAGGAAGGCAAGCAGGAGATATCTGTGATAGTAGTGTATGGGGACAGCGGACTATTCCGCCAGAGGAAGGCAAGCAGGAGATATCTGTGATACTAGTGTATGGGGACAACGGGCCATTCTGTGAGAGAAAGGTGAGCAGGAGATATCTGTGATATTAGTGTATGGGGATAGCGGTCCATTCCGCGAGAGGAAGGTAGGCAGGAGATATCTGTGATACTATTGTATGGGGACAGCGGGCCATTCTGTGAGAGGAAGGTAGGCAGAAGATATCTGTGATACTAGTATATGGGGACAGCTGGCCATTCCGCCAAAGGAAGGTAAACAGGAGATATCTGTGATACTAGTGTATGGGGACAGTGGGCCATTCCGTGAGAGGAAGAAAGCAGGAGATATCTGTGATAGTAGTGTATGGGGACAGCGGGCTATTCCGCCAGAGGAAGGCAAGCAGGAGATATCTGTGATAGTAGTGTATGGGGACAACGGGCTATTCCGCCAGAGGAAGGCAAGCAGGAGATATCTGTGATACTAGTGTATGGGGACAACGGGCCATTCTGTGAGGGAAAGGTGAGCAGGAGATATCTGTGATATTAGTGTATGGGGATAGCGGGCCATTCCGCGAGAGGAAGGTAGGCAGGAGATATCTGTGATACTATTGTATGGGGACAGCGGGCCATTCTGTGAGAGGAAGGTAGGCAGAAGATATCTGTGATACTAGTATATGGGGACAGCGGGCCATTCCGCCAAAGGAATGTAAACAGGAGATATCTGTGATACTAGTGTATGGGGACAGTGGGCCATTCCGTGAGAGGAAGAAAGCAGGAGATATCTGTGATAGTAGTGTATGGGGACAGCGGGCTATTCCGCCAGAGGAAGGCAAGCAGGAGATATCTGTGATAGTAGTGTATGGGGACAGCGGGCTATTCCGCCAGAGGAAGGCAAGCAGGAGATATCTGTGATAGTAGTGTATGGGGACAGCGGGCTATTCCGCCAGAGGAAGGCAAGCAGGAGATATCTGTGATAGTAGTGTATGGGGACAGCGGGCTATTCCGCCAGAGGAAGGCAAGCAGGAGGTATCTGTGATACTAGTGTATGGGGACAACGGGCCATTCTGTGAGGGAAAGGTGAGCAGGAGATATCTGTGATATTAGTGTATGGGGATAGCGGGCCATTCCGCGAGAGGAAGGTAGGCAGGAGATATCTGTGATACTATTGTATGGGGACAGCGGGCCATTCTGTGAGAGGAAGGTAGGCAGAAGATATCTGTGATACTAGTATATGGGGACAGCGGGCCATTTCGCCAAAGGAAGGTAAACAGGAGATATCTGTGATACTAGTGTATGGGGACAGTGGGCCATTCCGTGAGAGGAAGAAAGCAGGAGATATCTGTGATAGTAGTGTATGGGGACAGCGGGCTATTCCGCCAGAGGAAGGCAAGCAGGAGATATCTGTGATAGTAGTGTATGGGGACAGCGGGCTATTCCTCCAGAGGAAGGCAAGCAGGAGATATCTGTGATAGTAGTGTATGGGGACAGCGGGCTATTCCGCCAGAGGAAGGCAAGCAGGAGATATCTGTGATACTAGTGTATGGGGACAACGGGCCATTCTGTGAGGGAAAGGTGAGCAGGAGATATCTGTGATATTAGTGTATGGGGATAGCGGGCCATTCCACGAGAGGAAGGTAGGCTGGAGATATCTGTGATACTATTGTATGGGGACAGCGGGCCATTCTGTGAGAGGAAGGTAGGCAGAAGATATCTGTGATACTAGTATATGGGGACAGCGGGCCATTCCGCCAAAGGAAGGTAAACAGGAGATATCTGTGATACTAGTGTATGGGGACAGTGGGCCATTCCGTGAGAGGAAGAAAGCAGGAGATATCTGTGATAGTAGTGTATGGGGACAGCGGGCTATTCCGCCAGAGGAAGGCAAGCAGGAGATATCTGTGATAGTAGTGTATGGGGACAGCGGGCTATTCCGCCAGAGGAAGGCAAGCAGGAGATATCTGTGATATCTCCTGCTTTACCTTCTTGATGAATGGTCCGATTACTTAATATTTACAATTGCAGGTGAAAATGTAAATTTTTCCTGCTTTTGTAAAAATTAAGTGATGGTGAATAGGCCCCCAAATAGTATTTGTTAGCAGCAGAAGGGTCAGACTGTGATGCTAATGACTGTAATGTGGTCAGTGACACAGCTGCTCTCACTGTATAAAATGAGCAGCCATTATTACTATAGGGAAAGACAGGACATAATAAAGGATAACAACAGTAGAAAGTTTCTGGCTGCACATGCCGTAATTTCAGACAAATAGGGACACACACAAATAACATTTATAGACGGATGGACTTTTTCTTGGGTTCATAGTAGGGGTGTGCACCGGCCACTTTTCGTGTTTTGTGTTTTGGTTTTGGATCTGGATCTTTCTTCGTGTTTTGGATCTGGATTGGTTTTGCCAAAACCACCCTTCCGTGTTTTGGGTTCTGGGTTTTGTGTTTTGGATCTGTATTTTTTTGAAAAAAAGCATAAAAACAGCTAAAATCACAGAATTTGTAGGTTTTTCTGCTCCTATGCTATTATTAACCTCAATAACCTTAATTTCCACTCATTTCCAGTCTATTCTGAATACCTCACACCTCACAATAGTGTTTTTATGTCCAAAAGGTTGCACCGAGGTAGCTGGATGACTATGCTAAGCGACACGAGTGGGCGGCACAAACACGTGACCCATCTAGGCGTGGAACTGCAGTGGCAGACAGGATGGCATTGAAAAACTAGGCCCCAAACTGTACATAATGCAAAGAAAAAAAAGAGGTGCAAGATGGAATTGTCCTTGGGCCCTCCCACCCACCCTTATGTTGTATAAACAGGACATGCACACTTTAACAAACCAATCATTTCAGCGCCAGGGTCTGCCACACAACTGTGGCTGAAATGATTGGTTCGTTTGGGCCCCCACAAAACAAGCTGGCAATTAATCTGTCCCTGCACAAACTGGCTCTACGGAGGCAACAAGTCGTCCTCATCCTCCTCATCCACAGATTCCTCACCCTCTTCAGTGTTATGTACATCCTCATCCTCACAGAGTATTAATTCGTCCCTGCTGGAACCACAGGTCCCTCTGTACGTTCTGGAGGCTGGTCTCCCTGGAAGAGTTGATCATTCATTTTATGAACATCATCTTCTCCACATTTTGTGGAAGCAACCTCCTACGCCTTTCGCTAACAAGGTTCCCGGTTGCACTAAACACTCTTTCGGAGTACACACTGGAGGGGGGGCAACTCAGGTAAAATAGAGCCAGTTTGTACAGGGACCTCCAAATTGCTTCTTTTTCCTGCCAGTACAGGTACGGACTGTCTGACATGCCTACTTGGATGCTGTCACCGATGTAATCCTTTAACAGACAGACGCACGCTTGTCCCTGCTGCTTTGAGGATTCAAGTGCGGCTACAGCCCACACAATTCACAAAGACAGAAAAAAAAAAAAGAATATTTTTATTGTTTGTGGAGCACACTTTGAGGGTTACACCACCCTCTAACAGACAGACGCACGCTTGTCGCTGCTGCTTTGAGGATGCAAGTGCGGCTACAGCCCACACAATTCACAAAGACAGAAAAAAGAAGAATATTTTTATTCTTTGTGTAGCACACTTTGAGGGTGTCACCACCCTTTAACAGACAGACGCACGCTTGTCGCTGCTGCTTTAAGGATGCAGGTGCGGCTACAGCCCACACATTTCACAAAGACCGAAAAAAAAAGAACAATATTTTAATTGTTTGTGTAGCACACTTTGAGGGTGTCACCACCCTTTAACAGACAGACGCACGCTTGTCGCTGCTGCTTTAAGGATGCAGGTGCGGCTACAGCCCACACAATTCACAAAGACAGAAAAAAGAAGAATATTTTTATTGTTTGTGTAGCACACTTTGAGGGTGTCACCACCCTTTAACAGACAGACGCACGCTTGTCGCTGCTGCTTTGAGGATGCAGGTGGAATCTAGACGGGATTTGGAACCGAGGACACACTACCTCCATCAATTGTCTAAATCCCACTGCACTAATGTCGGATACCGGATGCACGTCTAACACCAACATAGCAGTCAAGGCCTCAGTTATACGTTTTGCTTCAGGATGACTGCTGTCGTACTTCATCCTCATCGCTAGGGACTGTTGGAGGGTCAATTGTTTAGTAAAAGTAGTGATGTTCCTACTTCCTCTCTGGGATGATGAACAACTCCCAGCAGCAGCAACAGCACTAGTAGGAAGTGGTTCTTGATCTTTCCCTATTTTATTTTTATCAGAGAAAGTTTGGTCCTCCATTTATGTTATATTGATATATATACGTGCGGCTAAAGCGCACACAAACACAGAAAATATTTTTTTATTTTTGCTGGTGAGTAGTGCACTTTGTGGGTTACACCACCCTTTAAGAAATGAGCCAGCCGGCTCTTTACTTATGGGACACAGGCGCACGCTTGGCGCTGCTCCTTTGTTGATGCACGTGCAGCCACAGTGCACACAAGTCACAAACACAGAAAATATATATTTTTTTGGTTTGGAGTGTACTTTGGGGGTTACAGAACCCTTTAACGGTCAAGCCAGCCGGCCCTTTACTTATGACACAGGCGCACGCTTGGCACTACTTTGTTGATGCACGTGCGGCTACTGCGCACACAATTCACAAACACAGAAAATAATTTTTTTTTGGTTTGGACTGGAGTGTACTTTCGGGGGTTACAGCACCCTTAACGGTCAAGCCAGCCGGCCCTTTACTTATGACACAGGCGCACGCTTGGCACTACTTTGTTGATGCACGTGCGGCTACTGCGCACACAATTCACAAACACAGAAAATAATTTTTTTTTTGGTTTGGACTGGAGTGTACTTTCGGGGGTTACAGCACCCTTAACGGTCAAGCCAGCCGGCCCTTTACTTATGACACAGGCGCACGCTTGGCACTACTTTGTTGATGCACGTGCGGCTACTGCGCACACAATTCACAAACACAGAAAATAATTTTTTTTTGGTTTGGACTGGAGTGTACTTTCGGGGGTTACAGCACCCTTAACGGTCAAGCCAGCCGGCCCTTTACTTATGACACAGGCGCACGCTTGGCACTACTTTGTTGATGCACGTGCGGCTACTGCGCACACAATTCACAAACACAGAAAATAATTTTTTTTTTGGTTTGGACTGGAGTGTACTTTCGGGGGTTACAGCACCCTTAACGGTCAAGCCAGCCGGCCCTTTACTTATGACACAGGCGCACGCTTGGCACTACTTTGTTGATGCACGTGCGGCTACTGCGCACACAATTCACAAACACAGAAAATAATTTTTTTTTTGGTTTGGACTGGAGTGTACTTTCGGGGGTTACAGCACCCTTAACGGTCAAGCCAGCCGGCCCTTTACTTATGACACAGGCGCACGCTTGGCACTACTTTGTTGATGCACGTGCGGCTACTGCGCACACAATTCACAAACACAGAAAATAATTTTTTTTTGGTTTGGACTGGAGTGTACTTTCGGGGGTTACAGCACCCTTTAACGGTCAAGCCAGCCGGCCCTTTACTTATGACACAGGCGCACGCTTGGCACTACTTTGTTGATGCACGTGCGGCTACTGCGCACACAATTCACAAACACAGAAAATATATTATATTTTTAGCACTTGGGGGGAGCACCCCTGATGGACAGAGCACCCCCTGGACAACACTACAGCACCTCTTTAGGACTGGGACACTGCACAGGACTTTGGAGTGGACACAGCCCCTATGGAGAACTGACTGCACAACACAGTCCAGCCAGCCCCTATGGACTTTGAAGTAGTGGACACAGCCCCTATTAACAACAGCAGCACAGCACAACACAGCCAGCCCCTATGGACTTTGAAGTAGTGGACAACAGCAGCACTACACTACACTACACTACACAGCCCTAACTCCCACCCTCCCTCTTCACTGTCCACAGCCGAGTGAGAAAATGGCGCCGACGTGGGTACCTTATATAGGATCCAAAACCCGCGAGACTCGGAAGGCGGGAAGATGACGTTTTGCCTCGATTTCAGAATCCGAGTCAGGCGGGAAAAGTCGAGCCTGACTCGGATCGGACTCGGATCGGGGGGGCTCGGGGGGGTTCGGATTTCAGAAATCCGAACCCGCTCACCCCTAGTTCATAGACACAGCTACATATCTTGGCACATATAAATTATATAGTGTATCGCACAGACTTGATATACGGGACAGTTATAAATTCCCCTGGTGACACCAAGCAGAGAATGGGAAATAAGGTGCCCTTGTCAGCAGAGGAAGAGCTTGGAGAGGCCTGGGTGACTGAGACAGCGAGGAATACGCCTGCAACTCCAGTCATGGTAAATGCTGCTTTCAAACACAACTCAATTACTAAGACACACAGGTCCTGGGTCTGAGTCGCGGCCTCCTTGCCTCTTTTGTTGCAGTCATGTCTGCGACTCTATGCTAATGCCAGTACTGAGCCCTTCCCCGCTGTACATCCAAACGTCCAAATGCGCAAGGACTAAGATGCCCACTCGCTGTGTCTATAGACGCTGCAGTACCATATGGTGCGTCTCTAGACACGCCACCATTCCCACCATCCCAACATGCACCACTCTATGGTAGGTGCAGTTTCCCCATCTGTGTATGGCTTCCGATGTTACGGGCTGTGTGCCTCTATATGCTATTTCTTTTCGCAACACACCTGTAACACTCCCATAAGACACAACATCTCCATGCGTCTGTTTAGCCACACCCCTCTCACCTCCCAGTCACCGTCCAATGCGCCTAAATCTGTTCCGCGACTCTGGGCCTGATTCATCAGCCGCTCGTAAGCGGCCGCTCGTTCGCTCTGAGCGATGTTCGCACAACTGCACATGCGTATGGTTCGCAATGCGCATGCGCAAACCAGTCATTGCGGTCAGAAATTGTGCGCTCGTAAAACAGCGAGTGCCTGCTAATTTGATTGACAGAATGTACCGTTTGTGGGTGGTAACAGGGGAAGGTGCTTGGAAACGGGGGAGTGGAGATCCGAACGCAGGCGTGCCAAACGGTCAAAATGCCGTTTTACGAGAGTGCATAATTAGTAAAGGAGCGTCATCGACCACGTCACTTGGTTGTCTTTTAGCCTGAACTGCTCGCAGTGATAGCAGGAAGTAAATCCTACCACAAGCACTGCGAGCAGTTCAGATGCCTTTCGATGTTCTCGATTAATCTAATAAATAACGGAGATGACGTGTGATGCGAACGGCAAAGCGGCGTCTTTACAAAATAGCGAGTGCATTTTTCGGACGTTCGCTCAGACATAGAGGCGTCAACACACCGCAAAGAGCGAGCGCTCAATTTAAATATCCGGCCCCTTTTTAAGAACGAGCGTCTGCAAATAGCGTCCGGCTCTGAATCAGGCCCTAAGCCTTTGAGAGACATAAAGTGGAGAGTGATTAAGTACGAAACAATCAGCTCCCAACTGTCACTTTACAGGTTGTGGTTGAAAAATGTCAGTTAGGAGCTGATTGGTTGGTACTTTATCTACATTCATTTTATCTCTCTCCAAAGCCTAGTACATAGACCCCTGTGTTTGAAAAATGATAGTTAGGAGCTGATTGGTTGGTACTTTATCTCTGTCCACATTATCTCTCCCCAGGGCTTAGACCCCTAAGTCTGCCTGTGATCTTGACCTCTGATCTTGATCATATCTGCGCCTTGTACCGAGGGTCTACACATCCTTTACAGCTACCAACCAAGGAAATCTGGGGATGAACATTTTGGGTGCCTTTCCATGAAGTCCATCATCTCCTGTGGGGGTCCCGCTAGTCACCAGCAATCTGTGACAGTAATAGATCAGGCACAGAAACAGACAAATCTCAGGTGCACAACTCCAAATTATTAATAATATATATAAATGCAATAAAATTTTGCAATCAATAGAGGTTTTTAGCATAATCGTGGCCAAGGTTATGGGCCTACCCACCATATCCAGGTAACCTCTTTCGGGTAGGTCCCTAACATACTAGGGTTCAAATCCAGAGCGCAGGACCCCCCAAAACTGGCCCAGCCAAGCTGCCCCAGGGCACCACCATAGTAAGAAAAGTGCAGTGTAAAGAGATAGGAGCAGCTGCAGCTGCATATAAAGAATGAAAATAAAAAAGTGAAGTACATATATATTAAACACACAGTGAAGGGTTAAAATGTGTTATAAAGGAAAATGTGTTATAATGCGGTGCCCTGAGACAGATCAACCAATGCAATCTAGAGGGACCCACGCCCCAAAAATGAACCAAAGTTGCACTACAGTATATAACTTGTAGGACTTATCTAGAATTGTGCCTAATACAGTGTGCATATACATTACCATACTCCATGCTTTTAAACCAATAAGGAAGGGTGCTGAGTACTGAGCCCTTCCCCGCTGTACATACAAACGTCCAAATGCGCAAGGACTAAGATGTCCACTCGCTGTGTCTATAGACGCTGCAGTACCATATGGTGCGTCTCTAGACACGCCACCATTCCCACCATCCCAACATGCACCACTCTATGGTAGGTGCAGTTTCCCCATCTGTGTATGGCTTCCGATGTTACGGGCTGTGTGCCTCTATATGCTATTTCTTTTCGCAACACACCTGCAACACTCCCATAAGACACAACATCTCCATGCGTCTGTTTAGCCACACCCCTCTCACCTCCCAGTCACCGTCCAATGCGTCTAAATCTGTTCCGCGACTCTGGGCCTGATTCATCAGCCGCTCGTAAGCGGCCGCTCCCTCGCTCTGAGCGATGTTCGCACAACTGCACATGCGTATGGTTCGCAATGCGCATGCGCAAACCAGTCATTGCGGTCAGAAATTGTGCGCTCGTAAAACAGCGAGTGCCTGCTAATTTGATTGACAGAATGTACCGTTTGTGGGTGGTAACAGTATAAGGTGCTTGAAAACGGGGGAGTGGAGATCCGAATGCAGGCATGCCAAACGGTCAAAACGCCGTTTTATGGGAGTGCATAATTAGTAAAGGAGCGTCATCGACCACGTCACATGGTTGTCTTTTAGCCTGAACTGCTCGCAGTGATAGCGGGAAGTAAATCCTACCACAAGCCCTGCAAGCAGTTCAGATGCCTTTCGATGTTCTCGATTAATCTAATAAATAACGGAGATGACGTGTGATGCGAACTGCAAAGCGGCGTCTTTACAAAATAGCGAGCGCATTTTTCGGACGTTCGCTCAGACATAGAGGCGTCAACACACCGCAAAGAGCGAGCGCTCAATTTAAATATCCGGCCCCTTTTTAAGAACGAGCGTCTGCAAATAGCGTCCGGCTCTGAATCAGGCCCTAAGCCTTGGAGAGAGATAAAGTGGAGAGTGATTAAGTACGAAACAATCAGCTCCCAACTGTCACTTTACAGGTTGTGTTTGAAAAATGTCAGTTAGGAGCTGATTGGTTGGTACTTTATCTACATTCATTTTATCTCTCTCCAAAGCCTAGTACATAGACCCCTGTGTTTGAAAAATGATAGTTAGGAGCTGATTGGTTGGTACTTTATCTCTGTCCACATTATCTCTCCCCAGGGCTTAGACCCCTAAGTCTGCCTGTGATCTTGACCTCTGATCTTGATCATATCTGCGCCTTGTACCGAGGGTCTACACATCCTTTACAGCTACCAACCAAGGAAATCTGGGGATGAACATTTTGGGTGCCTTTCCATGAAGTCCATCATCTCCTGTGGGGGTCCCGCTAGTCACCAGCAATCTGTGACAGTAATAGATCAGGCACAGAAACAGACAAATCTCAGGTGCACAACTCCAAATTATTAATAATATATATAAATGCAATAAAATTTTGCAATCAATAGAGGTTTTTAGCATAATCGTGGCCAAGGTTATGGGCCTACCCACCATATCCAGGTAACCTCTTTAGGGTAGGTCCCTAACATACTAGGGTTCAAATCCAGAGCGCAGGACCCCCCAAAACTGGCCCAGCCAAGCTGCCCCAGGGCACCACCATAGTAAGAAAAGTGCAGTGTAAAGAGATAGGAGCAGCTGCAGCTGCATATAAAGAATGAAAATAAAAAAGTGAAGTACATATATATTAAACACAAAGTGAAGGGTTAAAATGTGTTATAAAGGAAAATGTGTTATAATGCGGTGCCCTGAGACAGATCAACCAATGCAATCTAGAGGGACCCACGCCCCAAAAATTAACCAAAGTTGCACTACAGTATATAACTTGTAGGACTTATCTAGAATTGTGCCTAATACAGTGTGCATATACATTACCATAGTCCATGCTTTTAAACCAATAAGGAAGGGTGCTAGTCCAGAATGAGGGCATCTCTTTTCCCTCAGAAGTGCAATAAAGCACATTAAATGGAGTATTTGGGAAAGGTTTCTGGACTGCACACCCTGAATATATATATGATGGGAGGTGCTACCTGATGAGTCTAATTGCAGGCACAGAAACAGACAAATCTCAGGTGCACAACTCCAAATTATTAATAATATATAAATGCAATAAAATTTTGCAATCAATAGAGGTTTTTAGCATAATCATGGCCAAGGTTATGGGCCTACCCACCATATCCAGGTAACCTTTTTCCCATATATAGTAATAGATCAGACAGATACTGTATATACACTCAGTAGCTACGCCTGTGCACCCCCGCATTAGACCTACAGTACAGATTCTCGTATTAGCATAAAATAGTAAATCTGGCCAAAAGTGACGCCACTTTGCGTGCAAATTAGAATCAGCCCCTAAATGTGAAATATAGACCAAAGGCCTGATTCAGAGATGTAGGCTAAGGTTGCCACTGCAGCTGCAAATATGTATGCAGTGGCTATGCGTAAATATGCAAATGTCGCAGCTGCTGGGATATGTATTGAGACCCTTACCAGAAGCTACGCATATCCAAGCGACTGCGTATAAAGACGTATCATCACTCACCGATCAACCGATTATCGGCTTCTGAGTAACCCTACGGTTGCACAGAAAGGCCACTGGAACTGAGATGCCGGAGCCGCTTGTCTGCGTACGGGAACGCAGTCGCAGGCAGATCCCCCGCGGAAAATGGTCACGACATGCCTGCATTTGAGTCGACTCCTCCGTGTTGTCGCCCACAATTGGTACCTGACTGCCAATCACTTTGTTAATAAATCGCCACTGCCAGCAACATCAATAATGGAAGATAACGCATGCGCAGTGCGACTCAGACACATGCGCAGACCACCGATAATCGCTCAACTGCACAAACCTCGCCATTGCACTCATCTCTGTATCAGGCCCAGATTTAGACGATAGAGGAGCTGTAGTGACGTTAATTCTACTGAGTGTATCCAGTAAACATTAGACATTAGATAGGTAACAAACACACCGGCAGCTGTGTGTTTGTATTAGCAGCCAATGAGAGTCAGACAGACTCTCATTGGCTGCTGTATCCACGGTGGGAGCCGGGCTGGAGTTCACTCATGAGCTCCGCCTTCCAGCTCCCGCAGTGGGTGATGGGAGAGACGTTATGACGTTTCTCCCATAGTGCGGGAGGACAGAGGAGCGGACGGTGGCGGGCGCAGGAGCGGGATTCAGGTAAGTCTATTGTGTTTGTTTCTTGTGTTATATATGTAAGGGGCACTGCATAGGGGGACCACTACTGGGGCACTGTATAAGGGGCACTACTGGGGGCACTGTATAAGGGGCACTACTGGGGGCACTGTACAAGGGGCACTACTGGGGACACTGCATCGGGGGACCACTACTGTGGGCACTGTATAAGGGGCACTACTGGGGGCACTGTATAAGGGGCACTACTGGGGCACTCCACAAGGGGCACTACTGGGGGCACTGTATAAGGGGCACTACTGGGGCACTGTACAAGGGGCACTACCGGGGCGCTGCATAGGGGGACCACTACTGGGGCACTGTATAAGGGGCACTACTGGGGGCACTGTATAAGGGGCACTACTGGGGGCACTGTACAAGGGGCACTACTGGGGCACTGCATAGGGGGACCACTACTGGGGCACTGTATAAGGGGCACTACTGGGGGCACTGTATAAGGGGCACTACTGGGGGCACTGTACAAGGGGCACTACTGGGGCACTGCATAGGGGGACCACTACTGTGGGCACTGTATAAGGGGCACTACTGGGGGCACTGTATAAGGGGCACTATTGGGGGCACGTTATATGGGTCGCTACATAGGGGGGCACTGTATATAGGGCACTACTGGGGGCACTGCATAAGGGGCACTGTATAAGAGGCACTACTGGTGGCACTGTTTAAGGGGCACTGCATACGGGGACCACTACTCGGGGTACTGTATAAGGGGCACTACTGGGGGGAGGGGGGTCTTTAATAAATCATGCTAGCTGTATTTATTTGTGTGCTGCATTCATATGATAGAGCTGATGTGTGTGTGTCTGTGTCAGCCAGTGTGTGTGTACCCCGTCATAGGAGTGGTATAGATAGATATTTGTGACTAGATGTTTTTTCATTGATTCGGTAACCAAGGATTTGGAACCCCCCTTTCAAAATCCTGCAGTTGCCACTGATACTGTAGGTCTCTGGGTCCAGATCAACTTTGGAAGCTTGTCTTAACAGGTGACAGTAATCCCCAGGTAACACCAACTAAATCAATCCTTATACAATATGAGTCTGTAGATATTGACACAAATCAATATTATCCTTTCTATTTAAGTAATTTATACAGTCACATCATATGGTTATCCCGATATTATATGGACATTTACAGGATTCATTTAAACTTTGTCATGGAATCTTTCTGAGCATAGAAATTCACTCTCTGTCCAGCAGATGTCACTGGCGCACATGATATGGCGCTCAGCTCACTTTCTGGCAGAAAAAAACATTATCATGTTTTATTTTCTTCCTGGATCACTGGACAGCTGAAACAATGACTTAAGTACTGAATAAGTAGTTAGAAGTGTCACCTTAAGCTGGTTAATTCTGAAGTGGATCAATAGCAACACATGAACGCACACGAGAGGCTAGATCAGTATCATTCAACATCCTTTCCCCTGGACTAGCAGATTTAGTAATTATAAAACTAGTCAATGAACCTTAATCAAAATAAAACACAATAAATAATCTTGGTTCCTGTAATAATAACAACACATGTGAGTAAAGGATTTGGAGAAAATTACTTAGATCTTATACAGGATATATTATGAGAACCGTAAATTACATTTTAGGCCTGAAAACCTTAGTACTTCTCTTAAGCATGAAGACGACCCTTAGAGCCCCATATCACAATCTACATTTTTAATGCTGATGTTATCAATTATTTTCAGGTTTGCATTGGCACGCGTATAAACACATGTGCATTGTCGCCCTGCGCATGCGCCAATGAGAGCAGACAGAGGATCTGAAGGAATCGGCAATAGCGTAGCAAAAGGCCCATACTTGCCGACCGATTGGCCTCCTCCTCCAGGAGGAGGTAACCAAGTCAGCACTGCGGGGGTGGGGCTCAGCAGAGATGGGTGGGTCTAGGGGAGTGATGACACAATCGCGTCACTGTAGCCCCGCCCCCTGCTATGCAATGCTGAGAGCACCCGTCGGGAGTGCCATCCGATTTTAAGGAGCCTCCCGGCTGTTCCTGGCACGGTAGGCAAGTATGAGTAGGCTACTTTAGGCTTACGCCATCTTCAGATTGGTAAATCCGACAGTATAATAGCCCCCAATTTAGCTGTTTTGAGCCCAGAAACAGAGGGGCCGCAGGTCACCCCCTGACAACATCCCGCAAATATTCTTTGATAAATATGCTCCTAAAACATGTTCAGCTATCGCCTCATTAGGTCAGGGATTTATACCCTATTTGTACAGTACCACAAAAAAAAAGATTTTTCACATTGAAATACATTATAGAGAAAATGGAATATAGAATATGGAAGAAAAAAGGACTGCGAAAGAAAATATGAAGTTGATAAAATCACAATAATGAATGGTGTGTTGCATCATATTACAGTAAGTGTAGTTTATTTGAAAGTAAGTGTAGAATTTGATTGCTTGCTATGGATGGGATGTAGTCTGGAAGCCGACGGTCTAAATGCCGACCGCCGGCTTCCAGACTTTCTAATCCCGGCGTGGTACTAATGACAGGCATCGAAAACTCGACGTCTGTCATTAACCATACGCCGGAAGACCGACGCCCGGCATACCGAACGAAGGTAAGCAGGGCGCTGGCCGCGGACAGCCACTGGGGGGTAGGGGTTTGGTTTAGGGCTCCCGGGGGGACTTAAGGTTAGGCACCCCCCTGGGAGGGTTAGGTTTAGGCTAGGGGAAGGGGGGGTTTAGGTTTAGGCACTTGGGGGGGAGGTTAGGGTTAGGGTCCACTAAGGGAGGGTTAGGGGGGGAATTAGGTTAGTGATACTTACCTTAGGGACGATCGTGATCTTCACCCTTGTCGGGCTGCCGCTGTCGGGATGCGGCCAGCGGTAATACCTACAACATCCGCTATGTACAACTTCTAAACATGTCTTCTTCGAAGGATTGATACATCCTCCCTCAGTGTGGTTGGTTCAGTCTCCCCTTAAATGTTTTTCAGTAGCTATATTGTAATCACGCTCCACTAGAACGCATGCCTGAATTACTATGCCCTCACATGTTTTAATAAATTATTATTTAGTTCTTCGTAAACAACTGTTTATAATATCAACAAATAAGTACAATAAGCATTCACTGATTTCCATTTTCAATACCTGGATTTCTTGTTTATTACTATGGTTGTAACTTGATTCAAGTGCCCAATATATTATCCTACGGGCTAGATGCCCACATGGGCGACCGCCGTCTACGCCAGGTAGGTGTTCCCAGTCAGTGCCATCATAATGAGCCAGCCAGTGTGCCGCATCCCCTAGCACTGATGACCCTGAAATCTCCCAGTAGTAGCAGGGAAATTACACTGCAGGACATATAGGGCCTGATTCAATGGTGGACGCAGTCGATTGGCGCAACCTCGTCTTTTGCTGTAGCTGCAACTGCATCTTTATTCAAATGCCGCGCCCGATGTTCCTCTACTGAGACGCTCACCGGCTGCAGCGCTAATCTGTCTGTGCGTTTTAAGATGCGTCTGGCTTTCCACCCCCCTGTTACCAGAAATGCCCACCAAAATTGCCTCTCTCTACGTACTATGTTGCTCCTCATTTCCCAGTGGTAACCATCGTGACGCTGCGCAGTACTCCCAACATCGGCCAACTGCGTGAATATCGGCAGCTAGGGTGCATCTCGGAATCAGTCAGTGGGACATTGCTTAACACCAGGAGTCTGTACCCTGGACTGTTTATTATTCTCTATCAGGGTGGGTATTTTTGTTAAATAAAAAAACATATATATATATATATATATATATATATATACTTATTTTTTATCTCTGTAATGATTTATCTTCCCTGAAAGTAGATAATATATATGTCTGGATCACAAGATGTTTCTGAAATGTGGACAGGAAGAAAATATAAATCTCACTGGGTGTGAATTAATGTATCTCATATTTCATAAGTGGAAACTGTAGCCAAAATGCAGATGATGGATTGGCCAATTTACATACCCAGGTAAAATACAATAACAATAAAAGAGATATTATACAAAAGAAATATGAGGCAGCAATCACCGGCATGGCGCAATCATTCACCTGGGAAACTGATAAAACATTTGCCGAAACTGTTAATGCAATTATTATAGCTATATAAATCATAACTGCCTATCCTATAGATGCAAGATAGGGGGATTAAACACCACTAACTGTTATGATTAATCTCTGTACTGTATCTCTGTATTGCAATAACACTTAAAGCGTTAGCGTCAATACACATAGTTATAACAGATGATAATCCCCCCCGATCCCTTCGCTAATTTCTATTCATGTAAAAATCAATCTTCAGATCTGTGGGGTAACCAAATTGAGGGTGGGGGGATGTAACAAATGTTTTAAAGAGGACAAGTGGCGTTGCCCATAGCAAGTAATCAGCTTCCAGCTATCATTTCCTAATTACCTTCTAGAAAATGATAGCTATAACCTGATTGGTTGCTATGGGCAGCTTCTTCACCTGTCCTCTTCAGAAGGTTTGAACATCTGCCGCTATGTTACTTTTCCCACCATGTGATCCTTCTCTATCTCTTAGTGTTCTGGAGAGGTCATGTGACAACATCCTGCAATCTCATTGGTGGATAGTTCCAGCCATTCACCAGAGTGTGGAGATCTTCCACTCTCTCCCACTATTCTAATTTGAGAATGGCCATCGCCGTTCACCTACTAGTGTGCTACTCAGTGTGACATGGTCATATGCGATCCATCACACGATATATCATTCCGTCGCGGATCAGAACGATATACCATACGAATAGTATAGTGTGTACCCCTGATCGTGCGTACACGGGGGTAATTTATCGCATTGTTTCATCTGCTGTCATAGAATGACACATTGTGCTGTCCTCCTGTGCATCGTACAGTTTACCTAATTCAGACCGCAAGCGGGTCGATGTTGGCCTAGTGCACATGCGCACGACGGAGGCGGCTCCATCGTGCGCATGCGCGAGACCCGGATAGCGACAGGCAAGCCGTCGCTATGGGTCTCGCTACAAAGGGGACATGCTGTCGTTGGAGAGTGACAGCACACCCCTTTGGTGGGCGTGCCGGGGGCGTGGCTGGCAAATGATGTCAGTGGGAGTGCCTTCGGCTCTGATAGAGCCAAAAGCACTCCAGGGCTTGCGGCAACAAGACCCTGCCACAAAGGTCTCGTCGCAAGCCCGATGGTAGCGATGGTCTTGACCATCGCGACCATCTTCCTGGTCACTCGCTATAGCTGTGGGTGGTCAGGAGGCTGCTCTAAAAATTCAGAAGGATGGCCCTGATTCAGAGCGAGCGCTCTGTCAGAGCGTCCGGCTCTGAATCAGGGCCTGTGCGTACAGATGGGGCAATGTATCGCTATATCTCGTCGTCCCATCACTGGGTACACACATAGGGTGGGATGTACTAAGGTTGCGGTGACCATTGTGCCAGTCACCGCAACCTTACTAATCGCATATGTACTAACTCTTGCGATAAGAGCTGCCCTTTGCGACGCAGTCGACGCCGGGTGACGGGGTCTCCGTGGGACCCAGTCGCCTCCGAGCCCTGGGAGGTTCCTCCTGGTCACAAGTGCAGAAAGCCCCGGGCTCCTCCACCTCCTCCCTGCACCCGGAAGAAGATTAGGAGGAGGAGAAGGCGGAAGACCCAGGAGGAGCGCGGGCTGGTGACCATGGAGAGCAGGTGAATGGAGGCCAGCGCTGGGCAACGGCGGGATGGCAAGGCGACGGTGAAGCGTTGGGTGTGGTAAGAAGCCCACAGGCTTCTAGGGTAACGCCAGGTTTTTCTGGCATTACCCTCCGTGCCGAAAAAAAGGGTGGCCAGGGCTTAGTACATATGTAAATGCGGTAAAACCCCTGAAAACGGGGGTTTTACTGCATTTTTCCTTTAGTACATCCCGCCCATTGTGTCGTGTGTACCCAAGTACAGCTTCCCCTTAACCACAGCAAATGTCACTTCATCAGTTCTCTAGGAACCAGGGACATCACTAAAGCTGGGTACACACTAAACAACTGTATACCCATGATGTGACCCATGACCCCTGAGCTGCCAGGCCGACATATCGGGGCGGTCCATACACACTGGGCATTTTGGTGCTCGCTCGTCCAATATGCCGGCCCCTGCCTCTTAGCACTGCATGGGATCATCAGCTGCATCGCCTGATCTTCCTGCATGTACAAAAGATCAGGCGATGCGGCTGAAGGGAGGGGGCACTGCACAATTTTAACGATTTGTCGTTCCGATGCATCAGATTCGGCCAAATCGTTAGCAATATCGTGTATTGTGTCCCCAGCTTAAGGCTGCATCCTCATAGACAGCTATTTTGTGCCTCGTTGATGTCAATGATTCCTGGTAAATTTTCTATTACAATAGACTCCTAAATATATATTTTGAAGCACCAGATTGTCAACATATTAATAAACTTCAAGTGTGTTGTATTTATATTTCAGTTGTTTGCACATTAAGTTATGGATCCAAGTGATTCATACCTATCCACTGGGCTGCAAATCAAATAAGTTAGCAAAGTTTGATTAAAGCTTACAGAGCTTTTTCCTCAGATTATAATATTAATAATATACTTTATTATCCTGTCGCAACAGTGCTAAATAAGGGTCTGTGTATAAATTAGGAGACTTTAGCAAAAATAGAACATGTGACCCGAATTCTGACAGGTCTTGTCAATCACCGTCAATAACTGTGTATTATTATCTAAGAAATGTAGTTACTATGTTATTACACAAATTCATTGTTTCCATAACAACGGCTGAGGTCAATTATATCTATTCTGGTACCAGACACTGTCAACTGTAGGATAAAAGGTTTTGTGAGCCCCCCTTTATGCTGAATTCCCATTGGCTTGTCCTGCGGCATTGATGTGTAATTGGCATGAGAATCCTTACAGGTCCCATATGAAAATGAATGGTTAACATGGGAGACTAGACTCTCTATAGGAATTTCTGCCTTTATTGTATTGAGTTGCTTGCAGTCGCCGGGAAGGAGAAGGGGGGGAAGTCTTTTTTTTTTCTTTTCACTAAAACTTTGGACCCTGCAGCTGAAAATACACAAAAGCCATAGACTCATTATTCAGCGCGCACATCGCAAACATTGTGTTTACAGAAGCGCTTCTGATGCCCAGCGAGCTATGGGATGCATGCATTATTCAAGAAAGCAGTCCTGTAAAAGGCTACCGACTTTTTACAGGCTGCTGCTAAGTAAATGAAAGCAAATGTTTGTGTATTAAACTTGATGAGTGATTTTCCAAAACACGGTCCCATAAATCAGCGACGTGCTCGCCAGCATTATATTGGCAGACGATGGATCGTTCTGCTTTGTACAGGAGCATAAGGAATATTTATTATTTTAACAAACAAGTTGAGTATATGTTTGGAATAACAAAATTAAGTCGGCTGCACTGTACTGTGGTCCTAATTCGATCACAGCTGCGATGTCACAAGGAACACAGCTGCGATAATGTGCTGATGTTTCCAAAGCTTACCCGAGCACAGGAACATCCTCTGCTGCCTTCTTGTATCCGTCTGATGACGTACAAAAGCGTAAACATCGGTTCTATCGACGCACATCGGCCAGCCATGCAGCTTATGTCAGGTCTGACCAGCCGCAAACGCTGCAGCTCTTCTGACACGCACAGAGCTCTCACGCTCCGAAGGGGAGCGCAATAGCTAATCTCTGCACGCCCATGAAATGGCGTTTAAACGGTCAGACACGCCTGCGTTTATCTAAACACCTCCCCGTTACCATCCCCAAATGCTGAGTGCCTGTCACTCACTTTGCGGGTGATTTCTATGTACGAGAGTAATCGCAATGCAGTCACTGCGCAGTGCTGCGTTAGCGTATGTGTAATACTGTAGCAAATATTCATCTATTCTACGAAAATATCAGAATTGTGTTCGTCTCCAAATCATCCCTGTGTATGTAGTAGTGCCACTTATGCAATCACGTATACCTGTCCTTACAATCTACACCGCTGTCCTAGGTGTTGGTGGATTTTCCCATGTTCAATGCACTGAAGGAGTCTCCAATGTCTGCATGGAGAGCAGGCTGCCATTTCATTGGCTGGGCTAAAATTCAGGAGAAAGCAGCCAATCAGTTCACTGAAATAGTGCAATTCACAATAGTGCCGGAAACAAGCGCCCCCCCCACACACACACTTCTTAGGTACCTGAATGAGGGTGTGCACTACATGTTAGAGGTAGTGTACAAAAATGCAGTTTAGACACATAACATTTTTTGGGGGGAGATGTACAGTATCAAGCACTGAAATTGAGTAAAGAAATGTGCCAGGGGAGAAGCTCCCATAGCAACCAATCAGCTTCCACCTATCATTTCATAGAATGTACTTGATAAATGCTACCTCAAAGTTGACTGGTTGCTATGGGCAACTTCTCCACTGGTCCACCGCTCTTTACACTGCTTAATACACCGCTGCTTTGTAAGGGGTAAATTTACTAAAGTGACAGTTTTTAGAAGTGGAGATGTTGCCCATAGCGACCAATCAGATTCTGGCTATTATCTTCTAGATAAATGTTAAGTACTGAGAATCTGATTGGTTGCTATGGGCAATATCTCCACTTCTAAAAACTCTTACTGTAGTAAATTTACCTAAGTGTCCCACAAGGGCTGATGCGATATCACAAAAGTTAATTTGCAGACTGGATTATGGCCCTGATTCAGAGCCGGACGCTCTGTCCAGAGCGCTCGCTCTGAATCAGGGCCCACCTCCATAAATATGGAGCACCCTCCTGGACGCTCGTATAGCTGTGGGTCACCACCCACAGCATATACGAGCGTGCAGGATGATGGTCGCGATGGTCTTGACCATCGCGACCATCGCCACTGCGATCAGAAGCCTGCGGTTGAGTTTCTCAACCGCAAGGCCAGGAGTGATTTTGGCTCTATCAGAGCCAAAATCACTCCCACTGACATCACTAGTGATGTCAGTGGGGCCGGCTTCTGACGGTAGGCGTTCCCTTGGGAACGCCTCCGTCTGGCAGGCACGCCCCCGGCACGCCTACCAAAGGGGGCGTGCTGTCAATCAACATCGACAGCACGCCCCCTTTGATCAGACACTACGAGCGAAGGAAAGTCCTTCGCTCGTCGCGTCTCGCGCATGCGCATGACGGAGCTCCCTCCGTCGTGCGCATGCGCAGTGCAGACCATCAACCCACTTGCGAGCGGACAGCCGCTCGTGAGTGGGTCTGAATGAGGGCCTATGCTCCTATTTGTACAGAGCTTCACACATGGAAATGTTGAATGAGTACTTTTAGCATGGAACACTAGGTGGATTTGGGCATTCCTTACTGCTGCGCGATTGGTGCCTGAATAGGTCAAACTATGAGCAAGATCTGCAAAAGCTAAGCTTCATTCTGTAGGACAAGATAAGGAAATGACCCAGACACAGGGCCTAATTCAGACCTGCCGATGGTGGCCCAGTGCGCACGTGCGGCGTGCGCGAGCCCTGTAGTGACTGAGACCTTCACTCGCTCCGGAGCTCGCAGCAAAACGGGGCGACTGTCGGTGTTGATTGACAGCTCGCCCCGTTTTGTAGGCGGGTAGGGGGGATGGCTGAACAAACGGAGGCATTCCCAAAGGAACGCCTGCCATTTGTGGGCGGCCCTACTGACATCACTTGTGATGTCAGCAGTGGACTTCCGGCTCTATTAGAGCTGGAAGTCCACTCGGCATCGCGAGTGCTGTGACCCTACCACAAGGGTCTCCTCGCAATGCTGATGGTCGCGATAATCACGACCATCGCCATGCCGCTCGCACAAGCTGTGGGTGGTCTCCCACAGCTGTGCGAGCGGCCTGGAGGCCGGAATAAAAAAAAATAGGAATGCTCTGATTCAGAGCGAGCGCACGCAAATAGCGTGCGCCTCTGAATCAGGTCCACAGTACACAGAGGCATCACAACTGGGACCGAATACGTGCCTCTTTACTGTCAGGAGGTAATGATTGAGCACCAGGTGAGCAGTATATACAAGTTTTATATACTGGGCCACAGCTATAGTAGTGTCAAGAAGGGACATTTTCAGTTGTGTAAGAAAAGTGCTCAATACAAGAGTTGGATGTGCAGATAAAATGTGGGCGTGTACCTGTGTATCCACGGCCTTGTAATAGCATCTGGGACTGTACCACGTTGTTCTGGTTATTCCCAAAATCATGTATTTCCCAGAAACAGCAAACTTTCATGTAAAAAGATGGATGTAGGAAGCTATGTGCTAATTTATCAATGCGAGGAAGTCCCTAAATTGCTGAATGCATGGCAGGGTTACCGCCGACCATAACAATTTCGGTGGGGAAGACTACTGTATTTAACAATTGTGACGATATACTGTAAGTACCGCAGCAACGCCTGTTCTGTTTATGCCATTTCAGGGTTTCGATAACAGGTGAAATTCATTTTAAAAATAGTTTATTGCTTGACTAAAGCATTTTATATTTATAAGAAACTTTATTTACACACTCACACACACACATTATTTTATCTATTATTTTTTCATATTAATGGAACAGAAAGCTCCACCTCTTCTACTCTGCATGTGCCTGCCAGACCGCGCATGCCCATTGCGGAGACAGTCCAAGCGAAGGGCGCAAGAAAACCCTTACTGTTCTGGGCTTGCTACTACTGGGGGCCTGCTAATGGGGGCACTACTACTGGGGGCATGCTAATGGGGGCACTACTACTGGGGGCATGCTAATGGGGGCACTACTACTGGGGGCATGCTAATGGGGGCACTGCTACTGGGGGCACTGCTACTGGGGGCATGCTAATGGGGCACTACTACTGGGGGCACTGCTACTGGGGGCATACTACAACTGGGGGCATACTACTACTGGGGGCCTGCTAATGGGAGCACTACTACTGGGGGCATACTACTGGGGGCCTGCTAATGGGGGCACTACTACTGGGGGCACTGCTACTGGCACTACTACTGGGGGCATTCTAATGGGGGCACTACTACTGGGGGCACTGCTATTGGGGGCATACTACTGGGGCATACTACTACTGGGGGCATACTACTACTGGGGGCCTGCTAATGGGGGCACTACTACTGGGGGCATACTACTGGGGGCCTGCTAATGGGGGCATACTACTAGGGGCCTGTTAATGGCACTACTACTGGGGGCATGCTAATGGGGCACTACTACTGGGGGCATGCTAATGGGGGCACTACTACTGGGGGCCTGCTAATGAAGTCACTGCTACTGGGGGGCAGACTACTACTGGGGGCACTGCATAGGGGGCCCTACTACTAAGGGGACTGCATAGGGGGCACCACTACTGGGGGAATTGTATAAGTGGCATTACTACTGTGGGCATTGTATAAGGGGCATTACTACTGTGGGCTGTGTGTATAAGGGTCACTACTGTGGACATTGTGTAAAAGGGGCACTACTGTGTGTCGTAACATAAATCAGAGACACTACTTTATGGTGTAATGTGAATCAGGCCCTATGTGCGGTGTAATGTGAATAAGATTGTGCACTGTGATTCCTAGGGCCGTAGCCCACTATGTAAACAAGTACTGCGATTCTGCTGGCCGTACCCCACTGGGTGGGTGCACTACTTTTCATTTCTGCCACTGCTGTGTGGCAATGTGTCATAGATGTGCTTTAAATTATAGTGTCTGTGCTGCTGCGCCACTGCTTTGTCGCTTGGTAACCAGTCAGCTCACGGCAACCTTTGGCCAATAATGGTGAAAACAATACTATAAACTGTGAGGTGGTCTAAATTGGCTGTAAATGACTGGAAATTAATGTTATTGAGGTTAATAATACTCTAGGAAGAATAAAAAGACCAATTTATGTGATTTTAGGGTTTTTTTGACAATTTTTGTAAAAAAAATCCAAATCCATATCCAAATCCAAAGCCAGTCACCGCAGTTTGGCAAATCCAAAGCCGGACGATGAATTAGAACCAAATCCAAATCCAGCAAAAATGTTTCGGCGTACATCCCTAATTAGTATGAACCTTAATCAAGGTGTCAATCATATAGGTGGAGGTGCTCCCCGAGAGTATAGAAATGCAGTAGAACAGAGAAAAAGGACACTCCCAAGTATATATTAAAAAATATATGTTATTGATAGTAATTAATCTGCCAAAAAAACAAAACTCAGAGGCAAATCATTATAAAAACGGGATAAGAAGAATCATTTCACATGAAAAACAGCTAGTGAAATATAACAGGGTGAGATTAGACAATAATGGTATAATAACCAACTAATAGTCAAATACAGTATATACTGTACAACAGTCACGGTATCATAACCTATTGTAGCTCAAGACATATAGCAATTGAAGGTACAGTGACCAGTCAACAAATCGGCAGCAGCTGTGATAATTGTCACATATTTAATACTTAGAAATGCATAAAAATTATATTTTGCTTAAACGGCACATCATAATGTAAATTGTGACGTCTCCTGATAACCAGAATGTATTCAGGAGAGGGACATCAAAATCAAATAACCTCATATATTACCTTCCTCAGGTACCCTAGATAGATAGTCAGGGCCGGCTCCAGGGGTCGGAGCACCCTGTGCCGGCCCTTAATAAAGCGCCTTTACATCACGCATGGCACGCCTCCAAATAACATCAGGCTGGGGGTAAAGCCCAGCCCTCCGTCACTGGCTGGACTTCCCCCAGCCCTCTCCCAGCATCCATTCACACTCCGGGGGTCCGGCATCGCCGCACAGCTGCGGCGGTGGGGGTCCCCAACCTCCTGATTTGACCACCCGCAGGCCACTTCGACTCACCGATGGAACAGCGGGACAGTAGTGTCCCACTGAAATCGGGAAGCTGGGGAGGGGTGCGCCCTCTACAGGTGGCACCCCTGTGCGACCGCACTGGTCGAATACCCCTAGAGCCGGCCCTGTAGATAGTATTCAGAAAGATAAGCTGGATTTAATCAGAGAATAGACTACTCCCTTCGCACAGTGGCAGGGTAGCAGCTGCTGGATATCATTATAATTATAACTAGTAGTGAATGATATGTGAGCGTACTATCCGCTCACCAAGGGGTGAGAATGAGTGTATTGAGCATCTACTTTTAGATCCAGTCAAAGGAAGGGACCTGATAATGATATTGAAGGGACCTACCCTAACTGAAATCTAAAGAGAGTGCTCATAAAAAAGTCAGAGAGGTATAGTAAAAACAATAACATCGTAGTACTGCTCAACTGCCCTGGTGATATTGTTGGGTTAAAATGTATTGATAAGAGATGTTTATTGCTACAATGAGTGGCAATAAAAAAAGTATCATCCTTAGAGAAAGGGGCCTAGTGATATATAGACCCCTTTGCTTCACATCCATGTATGCTTCAATGGCTGTTATCATGACTTCAGGCCCTGATTCAGAGCCGGACGCTCTGACAGAGCGCTTGCTCTGAATCAGGGCCTTCCTTCTGAATTTTTAGAGCGGTCTCCTGGCCGCTCGTACAGCTGTGGGTGACCACCCACAGCTATAGCGAGCGGCTAGGAAGATGGTCGCGATGGTCAAGACCATCGCGACCATCGGGCTTGCGACGAGACCCTTGTGGTAGGGTCTCATTGCCGCAAGCCCTGGAGTGCTTTTGGCTCTATATTGTGATGTCAGTGGGGCCGGCCCCAGATGGTAGGCGTTCCCATGGGAACGCCTCCTTCTGGCCAGCCATGTCCCCGGCTTCCCACCAAAGGGGGCGTGCTGTCACTCACCATCGACAGCATGCCCCATTTGTAGCAAGACCCATAGCGACGGCTTGCCCGTCGCTATCCGGGTCTCGTGCATGCACACTGGACCAACATCGACCCGCGTTCGGGTCTACATTAGGCCCTCTGTTTCTTCCACAATACAAGTCTCAGGGGTCTATTTACTAAGCTGTGTTAGGAGATAAAGTGAACGGTGAAAAGGTACCAGCCAATCAGCTCCTAACTGACATGTCACAGGCTGTGTTTGAAAAATGGCAGTTAGGAGCTGATTGGCTGGTACCTTATCACCATTCACATTATCTCCTAACACAGCTTAGTAAATAGACTCCATAGCTTGTTAATTCCAACTTGCTTTCATTCCTCTTCCCAGATCATGACACTGCCCCTATCACCTGCAAACCTGTCCTCACTAACATCACAGGTTGACAGGTGATAAGACCAGCATGCTTAGCTTTTATGATCTGCCTCTATGAATATTCAAATTATCTGATGGGATATAGGTTGCTTCGGCGATCAGGAATAAGCTGAGGATGTTGTACAGATTGGCCCATTGGAAGTCCCAAAGTAGTGCATTTGATCCTTTTTGTTGTGGTATAACACATAACTTCATCAGGTGAAATTGTGGATTATTCCGCACTGAAATGCGTTAGTTACGCTACTTTGGGACTTCCACTGTATTGATCTGTACAACTTACTCAGCGTGATGAGGAAGAAAGAGGTGCTCTGACCCTAATTGAAATGTACCTTAAAAAGGATACAATTACTAATGTTCTTGTTGTAATGGAGGTTATAGGGCAGGAGCATGGATACGCTGATGATGGTGATTAGTAGTTAATCAAACACATATGCTGGTAATGCAGAGGCAGGCATAAATCTCTGCATATATGCGGAAATACAGTACAAAACTTTTCTGTGCACGTCTGTTTTGAGTGCTGTTTGCCCATTTTGCTTCCTGCTCTGCATATGTCTTACTTGATGATGCTACTGAAAAATTAAACTTTGTTTTCATTACATGGGATACGTTCAGTATCTTGACACAGGTAGGGGTGTCAAGAGGGGGTGGGGTGGGGGACGGGCACTAATTACCTGAGATTGCAGGAGGGGTCCGATGGGGGCCCGGGTATGGTGCAGTTTCCCAGTGCAGCCGGCTGCTGTGATGTAAGAGGGAGGGGGGCTCCCTCTTACATCACAGCAGCCGGCTGCACTGGGAGACTGCTCGCGACTGCTAAGTAGCAGCCACAGCAGTCTCCTATGCCTGTAGGGAGAGCGACCACACTGATTGCGCCTCCCACTGGCTATGCGCTGGGCTGAGGGGCTCACAGCAACCCCCTCCCCAGCGCGCAGCGCTGCTTCTCGGTGCTGCAAAAACATTGTTTTCCTTCCTAAGGGAGCGGGGCCACGCCTCCAGTGATTAGGCCATGCCCCTTCTGCCCCGTGGCCTGGCGCGGAGGTCGGCGCCCCTGGATGCCGGCGATTAGAATATCGGTGCCGGAATCCCAACACCTGTCAGAATCCTGGCACTGGCATCCCGATCGCCTGCATCACAGAGGTAAGTAGCGGGGTGGAAGGAGGATTAGGCACTAGGGGGAGAGATAGGGTTAGGCACTAAGGGGGGAGGGTAAGGTTTAGGGTGCGGGAAGGGGCAGGTTAGTGTTAGGCACTAGGGGTCAAGGTTAGGTTCAGGCACCGGAGAGGGAGGGCTAGGACACCTACCGACAGGTGTCGGTATCCTAACTCTATCGAGATGCAGGCGTCTGGATTTTAACAGCTGGGATCCCGAGTGTGGCATCCCGTATCCATTCCCATTAGACTACACTTTTATAAAACTTTAGTTGCCAAAGTTTGAAACTTTGATACAATCAAACAACACCCTAGTGAAAACTAGAAAGGATTAAGTATTTCAAAGAAAGGAACAACCTAAATTAAATTCTCTTTAGGGGACATGTCAAAATGTAACAGTGGAAACGGAAACAGATTTTAATCTCTCTTGAATGATTCAGGCCAGGGAAGATGCCTTGTTTAAGTTTTGTGAATATTTCATGCTGTTGGCTGTCTCATCTTAACAAGCTTGTTATAATCCTCTACTTGTTATTATCCCCTACTTGTTAGCCTCACGTCTTTCTAATGTTTTCCTCAGAGTTTGCGGTTCTCAGCAAAACTTGAAATGTCAGGGAATTTTTAGATCCCTTTGCCTTCCTTTCAGAGTACGCTACAGTTCCTAAACGTGTATATTCCCCAAACGCTCTAGACTGTATTAGAAGCAGATGGTGCCGCTTGTAAAGCCATTTCTGATCTGTTTGATAGCAACTTTGTTAAATAAGTCTGGACAAAAAAGTCCCTCGCTGATAACTGCTCACTGATACGAATTTCACACACAATTTCTTTCCTGATTGGCTGAAGCCAGAAGTGAGTAAAAACAATAGAACACAGATTTTACTCTATATGTATATAATAAGGCGCTTTGACCTGTCCCGTCTCTATCATGTGCAGTGGGATTGGGGACGTCTGTGGTGCGCTGTCTCTCCCCAAAGGCTTCCACTGCAGCGACAGCGACAGACCAGGAGGGGAGAAGCGCCAGCACAGGGTAAGTACACTGAAGTCATGGGTTAGCACTGCAGTATGATGTAAGGATAATGGTAGGTGGCATCACGGTAGGGTGACGTCTTGGAAATACCCAGACCTGCATCAGTTGTAATCGGATATGAGTCAGTCACCGGCTAGGGTGCTCATGGCAAGGCAAAGTGAATTATCAGAGTTTGAACAGGGCCTGATAGTGGCTACCCGACAGATGGGACATTCCATTTCCAGCAGGTCATAGAAGAATTCTTTAGCTTCCATGGGACATGGGAGCAGAAGACCCACCAGAGTGCCGTGTGTACACTATGACATCAGACACAGCGCCTCACCTGGGCTTGTGACATTGCTAATTGCAGGGCCGAAACTAGGATTTTTGTCACCTGGGGCAAGACAGTAATTTGGCGTCCACTCTGGTAATTCCCTCTGCAGCAGTGCCCCTATAGTAATGCCCCTGTAGTAGTGCCCATATGATGCCCCCATAGCAATGCCCCCGTAGTAGTGACCATATTGTAATGCCCATATGTTAATACCCCCATAGTAATGCCCTTGTAGTGCCCATGCTCCCATATTAATGCCCTTGTGGTAATGCCCCTGTAGTGCCCATGCTTTCATAGTAATGCCCCTGTAGTGTCCATGCTCTCATAGTAATGCACCTGTAGTGCCCATGCCCCCATAGTAATATCCCTGTAGTGCCCTTACAGTAATGCCCCTGTAGTGCCCATGCCCCAATAGTAATGCCCCTGTAGTGCTCATGCCCCATTAGTAATGCCCATTATTGCCCATGCCCCCATAGTAATGCCCCTGCCCCCATAATAATGCCCCTGTAGTGCAGTTTATTAAAAAAAAAATACTTACCTTGAACCCTGCTCCTGCATCCAGTGTCGCGTCCGGTCCACCGACTGCTCCTCGGAACTATGGGGGAAATGTCATGACGTCTCTTCCATAGTGCCCGTGGGGAGAGCCGGAAGCTGGAGTTCGGGAGAGAATTCCAACCTCCGGATCCGGCTACAGAGATGGAGCCGGGAGCCCGCTGGTAATAAATATTACCAGCGGGCGCCCAGCTTGGAGCCTCTCTGCAGCGCCGGGCTGGAGGACACTGGCACCCGGTGCACGTGCACCTCCAGCCCCCCCTAGTTGCGGCCCTGCGAATTGGACCCGGGGGGACTGGCAAAATTGTGGCGTGGTTCGATGAGTCTCGGTTCCAGTTGTTTCGGGTTGATGGTAGGGTTTGGATGTGGTGCAGACCCCATAAGGGCATTGACCTCAGTTGTCAACAAGGCACCATGCAACTTATTCACAAAGTGATGCAAATAGGACACATAAGCATCTTCTGCTGATAGACATGATATGTTCTCTGTGCGTCTGCAGCTGTATCTGCATGCGAAACGCTACGTTACATTGTCACAGCCGCTAACACTGTAACATAGTATTTCGCATGCAGATACATAATCATTTTTTTTCATACACCTAAATGTAATAGGCGGTAAATAGTATAAACTTTGGGCCTGATTCAGAGCCGCTCGCTCTGAATCAGGGCGGGGATTATTTTTATTTTTTTTCAGGTAGATCGCTAATCTGTGGGTGACCACCCACAGCTTTTGCGAGCATCCTGGAGATGGTCGCGATTATCGCGACCATCGGGCTTGCGAGGAGATCCTGTGGTAGGGTCTCAGCTCTCGCAAGCCCGAGTGGGAATGCCTGGGTTTGCTCAACCACCCCCCCTACCCGCCTACAAAACGGGGCGAGCTGTCAATCAACATCGACAGCCGCCCTGTCTTGTAGCGAGCCCCGGAGCGACTGAAGTTCAGTCGCTCGCTGGGGCTCACACATGCGCATGCCGGACGCGGAACATGCGCAGGGGGCAAACATCGGGTCTGAATCAGGCCCTTTGCTCTAAATGTAAAATGCAATGGTCTTTATATTTTATCTTAATAAATTAAATGAGATATTATTTTCATGTTCCTGCAACATAACTATTCTGCTGTCTGCGTTTAGCTAATAGGGTTTCCTATTTTTATGGCTTTAAGTGAGATATAATATTCCCCCCCTCAGATTAAATTTCTTACGGCAAATAATTAATAATTGTTGTTTTCTCCTTTTTAGACCTCCCAAAGTTTGAAACTTCAGTATTCTGCCTGGAGCTTTCACTTGTTTGCTGACTATTTACATGGCTGTCTGGTAAATCAATGGTTTATCCATGTAGCCTATTTCACACCATTTGGTGATCACCAATGTAGAGTTGACATGTCTGCTCATTATATGGAGTGCTTTAAAGACAAATTCAATGTGACATTTTATCCTACCTTGATAACAGTAGACAAATAAACATCTCCAGTCACTGCTGGAAATACCATGTTATGGTCAAATTACCAGCATTGATATAGATATAAAATTATTGAGAGAAAGAAATGAAATTCGCAGATATTGAATTAATTAACTGACTTCTAGAGTAACCCATAGACGGTCCATGGGCGTAACTACCATAGGTGCAAGGAGTGCAGCTGCTATGGGGCCCAGATCTGAGGGGGGGCCCATCTTCCTTGCCAAAGTTACATGTGCTATATACATTTTTCACCATTGGGTGGTACATAGGGATTGGGTATGATAACCCGACAGCCAGGATGCCGACCCCATTGAACCTAACAGTGAGTACTATTCTATCCCCTACCCTAACCCCTACCCTAACCCATCATCCTCGGTGCCTACACCTAACCCCCCCTTCCTAGTGCCTAAACCTAACCTCCCCTTCCCCGCACCCTAAACCTAACACCCCCTCCCTGGTGCCTAAATCTAACCTCCCCCCTTAGTGCCTAAACCTAACCTCCCCCTCCCCGCACCCTAATCCTAACCGTCCCTTCCCAGTGCCTAACCCTTACTCTCCCCTAGTGCCTAACCCTAACCCCGCTAGCTATTGCTACCCTCCCCTGCACCCCTATACTTACCTTTGGGATGCCGACGGTCGGGATACTGGTGCCGGGATCCCGACCTGTCGGTATTTCAGTGCCGGTATTAAGACTGTAGGCATCCCGCACGCCGGGATGCCGATTACATCCCGGTACATAGGGGCCCTTACACACTTTTGCAATGGGGCCTTCAATACCTAGTTACACCCCTGGACAGTTCTATTGTGCTCAACTATGCAAATGATGCCATGGTATGCCATACGCTGTGGCAGTGTTCCCCAACTCCAGTCCTAGAAGTGCATGTTTTCCATATCTCCTTGTTAGGGCATAGGTGTTTTCAACACTAACTGGCATGTTTTAAAAGATCCATAGACAATAGTAGTTTAACTTGTGATTCTGTCAGGAGACCTGGAAAACATGCACTGCTAGGTTGCCTTGAGGACTGGATTTGGGAATCCTTGGTCTATTGAAAAAAAAAAAAAACACACTAAATTAAAATTACTTACATGATGTTTAAAATTGTAATATTTTGCTGTGCTTAGTTCAATAGAAATGCAAAAAATAATGGACACAGTTTATAAAACCTCAAATTAACATAAATTAACATGATTGATGTGCTCACCAAACGGATAATAGTCGTTCTAACAAGCCCGTGGAGCATTGACTTAGGCAGTGGGATTTTGCAATAAACAAAAACAAATAACTGCATATAATTATGGAAACACTTCATTACTTTTAATTTGCATTACTTTTACTGAATAAAATCTTTAAAGGATTTACAAAAAAAAAAAAGTTTTTGAATTTTTTTTATTTTTTATTAATGGTGCAGATTGCCCTAACTTCCTTTGGTGCTATTTTCTTTTTGCTTATCGTGCTGCTTAACAATAAAAGGCAGATTTATTTCTGCTGTCTGATGTACATGACTAGCAGAAGGAATGGGTGACTGATTTCCTATCGTCAACAGCAGCCGGATGCCCTCTACATGATGATAGATACTGGTTTGATGAGCATGCAAAAGCTACCAGCGCTTTATGCTCTGTCTTATGCCAGAATACTGCGGCAGGTGCCCTAATATTACAAATATATGAGAAAAAGAATGTTCATCGTCCATGACGGTCGTCAGTACAGATACCCTTATATGCTCCAGGGACATCTGTTTGTACAATTGTCTGCAAGATACAAGTGTTTCAGCAGAGGATGTGTAATATATTTCTTTGTTGCTTTGATTGAGAACAATAATGTGTAACTTTAGAGCATAAGAGGAAAAGAAAATGACGTATATTTTATACTGTGAAACTGCCTATAATGGAGTTTATTGTACTCAAAAGCTTATATAAACTGTAATAGGGCAGCACCTCTCTGTTATAATGGAGCTAATTTCAAGGCAGATGTATTTGGGGATCGGGATTCCACTCGTGGTATTGTAACCGTCGAGATTCCACTCCTGGCATTGTGACCGTCGGGGTGCCACTCCTGGTATTGTGACCGTCAGGATTCCTCTACTGGTATTGTCACCGTCGGGATTCCACTCCTGGCATTGTGACCGTCGGGATTCCGCTACTGGTATTGTCACCGTCAGGATTCCACTCCTGGTATTGTGACCGTCGGGATTCCGCTACTGGTATTGTCACCGTCAGGATTCCACTCCTGGTATTGCGACTGTCGGGATTCCGCTCCTGGTATTGTGACTGTTGGGGATTCCGCTCCTGGTATTGTGACTGTTGGGATTCCGCTCCTGGTATTGTGACTGTTGGGGATTCCGCTCCTGGTATTGTGACTGTTGGGGATTCCGCTCCTGGTATTGTGACTGTCGGGATTCCGCTCCTGGTATTGTGACCGTTGGGATTCTGCTCCTAGTATTGTGACCGTTGGGATTCCACTCCTATTATTGTGACTGTCAGGGATTCCTGATCTTCTCCCACCCTCCCGCACCCTATTACTTTGTCGTTGTGAGTTGCTTGATTTGGTTTTCTGTGGTGGCGGTATGTCAGCATCGCTGTTATAAAGTGCTTGTTGTTCACTAGTAGTTGGATTTCAGTACGTCTTTGTGTTCCTGTTGGTTCTTTGATATTCCACCATACTTCTGTAACGTCTAAATAAAAATCTGATCTTTTCAATGCCAGCCATGTTTTCAGTCATCATTATCATATATTTTGTTAAATGATAATAAGTTAAGGTTTGATATGATAGTGCAGGACTTATATTCATTTCCCAACAACATACAGTAAGTAGCTCCAATGTGGGCTTTCACATCTAGACAATTGATAATTCATGTCAGCCGAACACTTGTTGCCTGGGACAGCCGCCTCAGATTACCTCATTATATGAACATGGTCTCAAGCAACCAATTAAAAACTCAAACAACAATAACAACAACTAAAACAGCATACGTATTTTTTGAGTAATGTGTAGAAAGAGAGCTCCAATAAAGATGATTAAATGTACAAATTTCTACAGTATATTCATTAATATAACCTTCCAGTCTTGAAGCTTCAGTGCAGCTTCACGTAAGTCTTCTACTTTCTTGTAGGTCATTATTGGAGCCATTTTACTTTAACGCAAAAGCTTTAAAAATTGGATTTTGTACATTATCTTTTCAAAATATATCTGATTAGCATATATCCCTTGAACTTTATGTTCCAAAGAAAGTTAATGATGTGTCAAAACTTTATATACCATGATACTTTTATACTAATAGAGTTATTTATCAAACCTATCAGTGGGCAATGCTAACCGACATCAAAGATAAGATAATTTATGAGAATCGCTTCAAGTAAACCGGTCACCACAAATTAACATTCTCAAACTTAACAGTGCAAAAAAAAAATCACAAAAAAAGAAACAGCGTATTATTGAGAATTTTTTGGCAGTAAGTTTACACTTAGAGTAAGTCACATATGCAAATTTCGAGCTGTGACTATCGTCCCTTGTCATACCTAATGATATGATCTATTGGTTGAACCTTGGGGTGACTCCAATAGGGTGACAGCAGATGTGAAAGTGGAAGCCAGTCAACCAGGATACTGAGTTTATTGGTAACAGTGGTAATACAACAGTAGTAACAGTGGTACACAGCGGTGATGACAACAGCGGTAATTGCAGGTACACAGGGTAATATACCTGGGAGCTAAGGGCCCAGATTTATCAACGAGTGATATTCTTGTTGTCACTTGTTACTAATCTTAAGTTGTGCTCCCAACCAATCAGCTCCTCTCATATGTTTGAAAAATGGCAGTTAGGAGCTGATTGGTTGGAGCACCATTTAAGATTACGAGTGATAACAAGAATATCTCTCGTTGATAAATATGGGCCTGCGTACTGTATGTCCGCACAGTACTGTGACACTACACAGTAGAGATGAGCGGTTCAGTTTTTGAGAAAACCGAATACACCCAAACTTTGGGGTTCCAAGTACAACAGAGTCCTGACTCGGGTCTTCTAGCAATTGAGAACTCGGATTTAAAAAAAAACGATCTTGCATATTTTTGGATTGTATTTAAGTCCCTCCCTTGTAATTTCAGGTGCTGTCAGGCGGTCAACATTGACTGGCAATGACTGGAAATAAATGTTATTGATACAATAGGTACAAAAACAGGTCCGAGTTACATGATTTTAGCTGTTTTTATCAATTATTAAAGAAATCCAAAACTGAATCCGAACCTAAACACTTGAGGGTGTTTTTGGCAAAACCAAAACACGGGGATCCACGCACATCTCTACTACACTTTGGCGCATGCCAGGCTGCGCATGCACCATTACATCGCCAGGTCTGAGGTTGGATCTCCCGGTGACTCCGGGTCTTAGTGCCTGCTCTCTAACAATACCTGAGTGAGATTAGGCTGCATTGCGCCTGGAGGCAGGGCTTCAGTGTGCATTTGCAAAATGTGAAAAGTAACAGTACACAATGGAAATACATTACAGTTAATGGCTGGATAGAGTAGATAATAAATACATACCCAAGTGGAATGGCGCCCCCTGTGTGGCATTTACCAAGTACATTCTATAAAATAATAGTAGAAGGTGTTTGGTTGCTATGGGCAACTTCTACGCCCTTTACATTGCTTGATACATCTTTCCCTATATATTCAACTATCACAACCCAACTGCTCTTTCCTGTTTAAAACACACAAACCACTTACAGCAGACATTTATGTAAAGAGATTAATGTAAATCTACACTATGTAGACAAAAGTGATTGGACACTGACAGCAAATACATGAAGGAGATGTTATTGACGTCAGTACTGTGTAGGTCCCCCACATGCAGTGATTACTGCAGACACTCTTCTTGGCAAACTGTCCATAAGTTCCTGGACAACAGCAGGCGGTGTGTTTTCCTATTCCGCCTCATGTACAGTCACCAACTGTGACACTGAAGAAGGTCGAGTCGGCCTAGAACGCACCCGTTGCTCTAATTCGTCCCAGAGGTTCTCAGTGGGGTTAAGATCTGGACTCTGAGCTGGCCAGTCCATCTGGGTTACCGAATTCTTTGTATACCAGTCCAGCGTCTCCCTGGAAACATGACAGGTGGCATTGTCGTCCTGATAAAACATTTGTTGTTTCCATAGAACTGCCACAATGTAAGGAGCACAGAGGTATCGAGAACATCTCTATATGTCTCATTTTATACCTTCAGGAACATGTGTCTGCTTCAGGAGCACACCATTTTGCTTACGCGGGTTTGTCCAACCAATTTTGTCTACATACTGTAGTGTATTTAGGTGTCTGACAGCATCATACAACTAGGGATTTGCGCCGACCCCCGTGTTTTGGTTTTGGATCTGTATCTCCTTCAAGGTTTTGGATCTGGATTTGGTTTTGCAAACCCACCATCAAGTGTTTTGGTTTTGGATATGGATTTAAAAAAAAATAGATAAAAAGTTTCAAAAACAGCTAAAATCATGTAATTTATGCAACCCAAAACCTGAAAATTCAGATTTAAAATCCGAATTCCGAACCGCAAAAAGATCAGAAGATTTATTCGGATCTCTTCAGGAGATCAGAACCACAACTCGGATTTACCCGGAGATTCACGAAATTCGGGTGGATTCGGATTTCTGGAGAACCGAACCGCACATTTCTACATAGAAAATAACTATTTTTGTGCAAGTTTACCAAATACCAACAAGAAAAGAGAAAGGTAAAATAAAATGAAGAGAAGCAAATTAGGATTATTGACGCAGTGCTACTGCAATAAGTAATATACACATATCACTAGGGATCTCTAAGTCACACATCAATCATTTTGCATCCTATTGTGGCACTAACTAAAACATAATTACTTCCCTTGGTTTCCCTCGAAAGGACCGTTACTGCCTACCTTCAGTTAGAGGAGAAAAAGTGCCCTGTAATTGCTGTTTACACCGCGCCGATAGTCCTGTTACACGCGGCAATCATAGCTACTTCACTCTTAATGAAGACTTCAGAGACTAGGTGGAATAATTAAGGCAGGTGCTTAGAATGACTACAGTATCTAATTACTCCCTCAAATGATCCTGTGATGAGAAAGCTTCAGAAACACAAGTTTTCAGACTGTACCAAACAGAAAGAAGCAAAATAAATGTAAAAAAATAAGAATACATTTGTTTTCTGCTGTGTTTATATGAAAAGACAGGTGCATTTTATTATTCTTCGCTGCCAAGGTTTCTATAAATCTCCCTAAAAACATAAAAACCCAGAATAATGAAGCTTTGTGGAAATGGGAAGGCAGGCGGAATGCTTCTGATTCACTGTTGCTGTTTTTTCAGAGATAAATATTAGGCTCAAAAAGATTTACGCCACTTTGCTGAGCTACAGCTAGAAATGAGAGGAGGTTTTTTTTTAGATTCAGGAAATGGAAGATTACACGGTTCAGAGCAGAAAATGATAAATTTATTGGAAAGAGCTCTGAATTTATACATGTTACAGCTAGAGTACATTTTTTTTTACCCGTATGCAAATTTTAAATGTTTCCCCTCCCCACCTCCCACCAGCTATCTAATAATAGATGTATTAAAGGAAAACCAACTCTACATGTTTAAGATGTTGATTAACATTAACTGTAATTAAGAAAAAAAAATAAAATGTTTTATTATCAGCTCTTCACCCATTCCAGGAGGGACAATGGCCCTCATTCAGAGGCGGTCGCAAGAAGCAACTGCTCGCTCTGAATGAGGGCGGCCTCTTGTAATTTTAAGTGCGGCCTCCTGGTCGCTAGCTAAGCTGTGGGTTACCACCCACAGCTTTAGTGACCGACCAGGGTGATGGTCGCGATGGTCAAGACCATCGCGACCATCGGGGCTTGTGACGAGACCCTAAGGTTGGGTCTTGGCACCCGCAAGCCCCAGGGGGGCTTCTCCCACTGAAATCACTGCTGATGTCAGTGCGACCGCCCACAAAACGGCAGGCGTTCCGTCAGGAACGCCTCCGTTTGTGTAGACACCCCCACCGCCTACAAAAAGGGGTGAGCTGTCGATCAACATCGACAGCCGCCCCTTTTGTAGAGAGCTCCGGAGCTAGAGAATTTCTCTCTCGCTCCGGGGCTTGCGCACGCGTAGTGCGGCCGTTGCGCGTGCGCAGGGCCTTAACATCGACCCGGTTGCGAGCGGGTCTGAATGAGACCCAAAATGCTCTGTTCCTGGATTACCCTTTTAGGGCCGTATTCAATTTGCGGCGATAATATCGGACGATTATCACTGATTTTTGTGCCATATTATCGCACCCACAATAATCGGAATGTGTGAAATCGGCGATACGGTTTCTCCATCTTAGACCAGGTGAAAAATGCAAAAACCCTATTTTTGCCTAAAATGTGTGGATTTCTTTCAGAACCCTTTGGACCCCCCTAATGATAAATTGCCCCATAGGTTGGTTGTAATTTGCGTAATTTGGCCCAAAATTACCTGTCAAGTTTTGGGTGAACAAAAAAAAATAGTTAAAAATGGGTTTAACGTATTGGAGGGCTGATTCAGCATGGATAGCAATTCTGCTTATACGCACATAATGCAGTTGCTAATATCAGCGGTGCTATTTAAATGTGCGCATTCACATTGCTAACGCAGCCAGGCATAAGGACGCCCACTTCCCCTTACATCCGCATACTAGGGGAACATAACGAAACAATCAGTACCATCAAATAACATCTGATCCAGACGCACAGGTAAGGCAGGTCAGACCTCACTCAGGAATTGCTAACTTCTGCGCACGCTATGAGACCTCAAGTGGTGTCTGGTATCGCAGTGGATAATTTATGCATGGCCATGCAACGGCTTGGAAACGCACTGGCACGTTTGCGTTCGCCCAACCACCCCTCCGTCACCACCCACAAATGGCACTTCCCGTCAATAACTCTGCTCTTTATCTGCATAGCCTCTGCAGATGCAGTTCCCATCGCAATAGCTAGTTTGCGCACATGCACTGCCATGCATACACCTGCACAATGCAAATTAATCGACCAATTGCGTGCGGATTAGCAACTGTGTTCCTTACTGAATCAGGTCCTGGGTCTGGTATTTCGGGCGGCTGTATGGATGCGACAGGTGTTTTACACATTGCACGTGGCTGCACTGTTTTTAAAAAGTGACACCAAAATATACTTGCACCCATTTTAACGTACCCCCAAGTTACGTGCAGCAATAATTTCCTGGAAAAAAATAGTTTTCTATCATTTTTCCAAATTTTTTCATATACGCAAATTACGCCCAACCGATACTTTATTATGGCCAATAATATACATCTAAATTGATTTCTTATGTACATTAGCTTTTTTGGTGGGTACAGACTCATTTTCCTGAATGTCTTGACATTTTTGCCTGTATTCGCGTGATAATTTATTGCACCTACCCGTTTTCACTTGTTTTTTGGCGAAAAACGGGAGCGCACATGCCGGAATTGGGATAATATTGCTCGAAAAGCGACGAAATTGAACGATATTACCGCCGGCGATATTATTGCCGCTAATTGAATCCGGCGCTTAATGTATGATTGCTGTCATCTGTGTTGAACTAGTTGATTGATAAGAAAGGTGTTTCAACACAGGTGATGGCAATAGGAACAGTCTAGGAACAGAGCATTTTGTCCCTCCTGGAATGGGCCATTTTGGAAAGTATGCACCTGGTACGTGTGTTGGCGCTGACTGTTTTGCAGGGGCAAGGAGCACATTTCTTATGTGTGTGGCTGGCGTTAAGGTACCTACACTGGCATACCAGGACTGTCTCAGACAATAGAGCACAAAAATGAAAATGAAATTACATTTTTTATTCAATCCTAAAAGACTTTCAGCAAGCACAAAAGAAAAGATTGACAAAACTTATCCAAATGCTGATGTCCCCACTGATTCCCAGTTGCTGGATACCCAAGGAATCCAAATCAGTGAAATCTGTGATTCCAGCACAGAAGATTTCAATTCAATATTTGGCTTTTGGCAAGTGTGCACTGATGACTTTTTTAAATGGACCAGGTGTGGGCTACAATCTCTCAAAAAGGCTTATTTACTGTATGAGCTGTGAGAAATGTAGATCCGCACGGCCTCTTTGCACACTAGTGCTCTTCGTTGCTCTCTTAGGGCTCTATTTATTAACATTATTTTGACTAAAATAAAGTGAAAAAGGTTGTTTTCACACCCTTTTCATATTATTTTAGTATCACCTATAGTTATTACAGGGCAATTGGAGTAGAATAGGTAAAATTCTACTCCAACCCCTAAGTATCACTTATTTTTAGTAAAGCAGATCGCATTTCCCTTAATTGTAATGGGAAATGTGATCCGACCAGAGTTACTAAAAATAAAATGTGAAAAAATATCGGGGAAAGCCCTGTGATAATAACACCACCTGGAGGTGGCGTTATCCAGGGTATCCCCCGGTTATTGGCCTCCTGCCCTGCTCTAACGGAGAGAGCAGAGGCGGGAGTCAGTCCCAGTAATCAGCTGTGTGGTCTAAACAGACCGCAAGCTGATTACTGTAAAAAAAAGAAAAAAAAAATAGTAAAAAAAAAATTACTTACTTATCGGGCCTCCGGTGATGACTCCCCTCCGGTCAGCTTGTCTCCCATAGTGCACTGCTGCCCGGTCATCAGTGATGTCAGTAGGGCCACCCACAAACGCCAGGCGTTCCTAAGGGAACGCTTGCGTTTACCTAACCACCCTCCCTCCCCGACTACAAAGCGGGGCGAGCTGTTAATCAACATCGACAGCCGCCCCGTCTTGTAGCGGGCCCCGGGGCGACTGAACTTCAGTCGCTCGCTGGGGCTTGCGCATGCGCACGCCTGAGGCGGCGCATGCGCAGGGGGCAAACATCGACCCGCTTGCGAGCGCTGTGCTCCTGCGAGTGGGTCTGAATCAGCCCCTTAAATCGAGTAAAATGTTGCCAATGAAGAGTGGGGTCTCATAGGTGGAGGGGAATTTATCCATTAAAGCTTCATCAACTGTACGGAAATCACACACCCCCCATCCCCACTATCAAATTCGGTGTCTTCCTTAGAGCTATGAAGTGGGAGAGATCTATAAACCCTTCAAATTTACCCCTCTATCTTATTCCAGACGGTACTTTCTAGCTGTCAGAGATTTCAGCAGTGTTTTACATTTGTCCTTCAGAGGCAGGGATTAACATATCAGTAATTTGCTGTACCCAGTAAGGGGCAGGGTTTATTGTGAGAGGTCGTAGATGCTGAACTCTACTGTCAACTGCTTTACAGTAATATATTATCTGCCTTAGAATAAGCACTGTAATTCCCTGCTCAAATATTAGGTCAATATGGTCCAACCTGTGCATGCATATATGTGTGTATTTATGACTGCTATATATGCATACATGTTTCCTATACTGTATACTTTGAGAGGATTAGACTGAAAAGACAGCAGAATTTTTTTTAATCAATAACTAGAGTATAGGTACAAAACACCATGTAATACAGAGGTTGAACATAAATTAGCTTTTATTGTAAGCAAACTAACAGCAAGCAGTACACACCCAACACCTAGCCCTCATTCAGGGCACTACCTCACTTGTAGGCGCCTCTGTATTAAGTGGACAGCTAGGCTATAGTAGATACAAGTTTCATTGCAGTGGCTGAATACAGAAATACACCATCATTTTATTTATAGGCCCGGCTACAGGGGGGACTACGTGTACACCCATACCAGGCCCCGAGGTCCAGAGGGGCCCCGAGGTCCGGACGGGCACAAAACAAGACAGTAGACTTGTTTTGCCGTGCCACGCCGCCGGGACCCATAGCCACCGCCTAGCCTCAGCTCCTATTCCCATGTAGCCTGGCCCGGGCAGCGTTGGGCTCTTCCAGGTGGCTCAGCTGCAGCCCGGGCTAGGTCTGACCTTCAAGTGTTCAATGCGGCGGCGTGACATCATAGGTCACGTCGCCGCATGTCTTCCCCACTTGGCCATCAGGAGGGCTGCGCTGCGTTGCTCTGTGCTGTTGAGGGAAGGGTAGGGAGATTATAGAGGAATAGGGGCTGGGTGGTGGGGACGGAAGGTGGTGAAGGGACATAGGATGTTTCAGGACTGCGACTATTTCAGTACATAGATAGATTACTTTTTCCAAAGTTCCTTTGTGGTCGTTGGAGGAGCTATACTGCTTGCTGGCGTTCTTCACACACAGGGAATAGAGAGTTAAAGTGATCATCTGTTTCCAAGGTGTTGTCAGGTTGTGGGATTCCTATATTGCTCATTATTTCAAACTTGATTCCATTTGGGTCACATGTTCTGAACTTCCTATGGATCACAGACCTCTAGTATAAAGCCTGTTACTGTGTCTCAGTGTCTGCCAGCATAGCCATTGCCTAAGTATTGCTTTCTGCTCCACTGCTGTGGTTTCACCTTTTGCTGCACTATTTACTTTGCCTGTTGCCTCTCACTCCTGTGGACATCGAACCCATCTTCGTTACAGTTGTCAACTGCACCGTTACAGTTATCATCACCGCATCGCGGGGCTCAACCCCGTTCCGGATTCTAGTCACACTGCAGGGATCAGCCCTGTTCCGGAACCACATCGCTTCACTGGGCTCAACCCTTCTTCAACCCTTCATTGCATCGCGGGGCTCAACCCCGCTGCGGATTCTAGTTACACCGCAGGGCTCAACCCTGTTCCGGAACTACACCGCTTCACAGGACTCTACCCTGCTTCAACCTCACAGCATCACAGGGCTCAACCCTGCTCTGATCTCACCACATTACAGGGCTCAACCCTGCTCTGACCTCACCGCATCACAGGGCTCAACCCTGCTCCGACCTCACTGCATCACAGGGCTCAACCCTACTCCATCTTTCACCATATCACAGGGCTCACTCTGCTCCGGATCTCCATCATTACAGGGTTCCACCCAGGTGAAGCTCCTCTATACCATCCTGAGGTGATATGCTCATACTGGACTCGGGGTTCCCTACCATATTAACTTTTCTGTGTTAAAGACTATATGGGGGTTTTTCTCCTATACTTGTTATTGCTTATGTGAACCTCAGTGTTGTTGAGACTTTGGACCTCATTCAGAGTCGGTCGAAGCGGCCGCACGGTCGTACGCGAAAAGGGGCCATATATGCAAATGATTCCCTCGCAAGTTGCGTCCCTAAGTTCGGATCGGTAGCTGGCCGACCAAGGGGAGGAAGCGGTCGGAAGACAAAAAAATACGCCCCCTTCTCGTACGCATTGCACGTCATCTCCGGGCATATAAGGATTAATCGAGACCATCGGCAACCATCGAAACTGGTCGTAGAGCTTAAGGTTGACCATACCCTCTCTTAAGCTCTACGACCATGTCTGTGTAAAAACCTCCCATGTCACATGTGCCATGACGCTACTTTGTTAATTATGCACTCCCATAAACTGTATGCACTCCCACAAAACGCCGTCCGCATAATTAGGCACGCCTGCGTTCGGATCTCCACTCCCCCGTTTTCAAGCACCTTCCCCTGTTACCACCCACAAACGCCTCAATCTGTCACTCAAACTACCGACCTGGTTGTGTTCAAGGAGAGAGAAATTTCTGATCGTAGCGGCTAGTTTGCGCACGCGCATTGCAAACTTTACGCATGCCCAGTATAGAGAACATCGGTGGCGTACGACCGTGCGACCGCTTCGACCGACTCTGAATGAGGTCCTTTATGTGAGACGTTGCTATTATATTTTTCCAGTGAATAAATTCTATTTACTTTTATTCCATGCTATTGAGATTTCATGAAAAGGTCATTCCTAAAGCCACCCCAGTTTATTGTGCCTAGTAGGCCTGCCTCCTCCCAGGAGTCTCAAGTGTCGGCAGCCGTGACAGGAAGCTGATAGGGGCTGGGGCAGAGGAAGGTGTTAAGGGCTGGGGACAGAAGAGGATGATGGGGGCTGGGTACACAAGAAGGTGATATGGACTGGGTACAGAAGTAGGTGATAAGGGCAGGGGCAGAAGGTGACACGGGCTGGGGGCAGAAGGTGACACTGGCTGGAGGCAGAGGAAGGTGATGTGGTCTGAGGATGCAGGAAGATGAAGGGGCAGAGGAAGGTGATGTGGCTGGGAACAGAAGAAGATGATAGGGGCTGGGGACAGAGGAAGGTGACACGGGGGCTGGGGCAGAAGGTGACACTGGCTGGAGGCAGAGGAAGGTGATGTGGTCTGGGGATGCAGGAAGATGAAGGGGCAGAGGAAGGTGATGTGGCTGGGGACAGAAGAAGATGATAGGGGCTGGGGACAGAGGAAGGTGACACGGGGCTGGGGCAGAAGGTGACACTGGGGCTGAGGAAGGTGACACGGGGGCTGGGGCAGAAGGTGACACTGGCTGGGGGCAGAGAAAGGTGATGTGGGCTGTGAATTGAGGAAGATGACGGGGCAGAGGAAGGTGATGGGGCTGGAGACAGAGGAAGGTAAAGGGGCAGAGGAAGGTGATGGGGCTGGGGACAGAGGAAGGTGAAGGGGCAGAGGAAGGTGACGGACTGGGGGCAGAGAAAGGTGATGAGGGCTAAGGATGGAGGAAGGTGATGGGGCTGGAGACGGAGGAAGGTGAAGGGGCAGAGGAAGGTGACGGACTGGGGGCAGAGAAAGGTGATGAGGGCTAAGGATGGAGGAAGGTGATGGGGCTGGAGACGGAGGAAGGTGAAGGGGCAGAGGAAGGTGACGGACTGGGGGCAGAGAAAGGTGATGAGGGCTAAGGATGGAGGAAGGTGATGGGGTTGGAGACGGAGGAAGGTGATGAACTGGGGGCAGTTAAAGGTGATGGGGATGGAGGAAGGTAATGGTGTCTGGGGAAGGAGGAAGGTGATGGGGGGGTTTCTGGGCTGAAGATGGTGATGAGAGGCTGAATTTGAGGAAGGTGATGAGGGGCTGACGTCTAAGGATGGCTGGCTGCAGACATCATCCCTCCTATCCCTGAGGCATACACAACACTGTCATCAAGAAGACCTTGCAAGAGATGGCAGAGAGAACTACAACCTGCATCATTAGTGACAGAGAGACAGCGCAGTAAATCAGAGTGTATTTTTATTTTATGTAAAGGCTGGCATCTCTTTCAGTTAACATTATCATGCTTCACATATCACACATGCAGAGGAGGGATGTGCGGGATCGGGGGTGGTGGTGAGGAGGTGGGGCCCCCAGAGACATTAGTGTACCGGGCAGTGGCGGAACTCCCGGAGACACTGCTATGGAGATGGAGCGCCGCTGATTGGTGCTCCACCTCCAGCGGCGTCCATACGGGGGGTGTGGTCACACCCCCTATTTGCAGAGCGTCCTCTGAGTGTTTTACCAGCGGGCGCCCGGCTCCTTTCCCCCCGACGGCAGCCGGAGGAACGGAGCTCACTCCTGAACTCTGCTTCTGGGTCCCGCAATGCACTATGGGAGTGTTGTTGATTAAGTAAGTATTGTTTTTTTTGTATGTGTGTGTGTGTGAGTGTGTGTGATCTGTAAAATCACTGACACCCTTCCAAATTATAAATGCAATAGAATCTAAATGGGGATTTCTCAGCTCAAAGAATACTGTTGTTTGAACCCAGAATGGAACACTGTGAAATATAACTTGCTAACTGCCACGTATAAAAGCATTAGGCTGGTAACTGCTATAACTGTGCAGTAGCCCCTGACAACTAATCAGGCACTAATAAAAGCAAATAACTGATTGATTGCTATTGGTTATTGCACATTTGATCTTATGTTAGTCAAACACCCACGTGTATTTTTCTCACAGTTTGGTTAATCTAGTCTGTTAGCTGAAGGCAAGCAGGCATGTCTGGATCATGATGAGTGAGCTTTTGGACAGGGCGAGGGCACGAAGGGTTAATGAGTTAAACTTTGAGACAGATGCAATTGTCACACATGATTTATCTCTGTCCTGAAAAGACAGCCAAAGTCATCAATGGGGCTGTCAGATAATGGTGCTGCTGACTGCTTCTCATCCTAGAGGGGTTATCTTAACACTAAGCAGAAGCTGTTTATTTGCGTCCTGCCTGCTGATGGGTATTCACCTAGTAACTTCCACATTCTGTACCATGAGAACTGTCTTTCTGATAAAAAAAAAAGAACAAACAGCAGTATATTTTGTGACGCATATACTGTATACTATTGAGCGATGCTATCTCTTAGATTTGGAGGAAGTGGATAGGAAACCTTTTATTATTAAATGGTATTTTACAGAGCTGGAAAATGCTGGATTAAGTGGCTGGGTAAAATGCTGCTCCCAGGACATGGCGGTAGGGCTGAAATTGGCTGAAACCTTTTAGATTACGTATAAAGCAAAGTGGTTGCGTGCTTACAAGAGTTGAGCCTTCCCTACAATTTATTTGATTCAACTGGTTTAGTTTCCAAGCATTCTATTTACAGAAAATGAAATTGCCTTTACTTTTATTATACATACTGCCCTGTTTTATATGTGTAATTACATACTGTACTAGACTAAATAATAAAGTTGCCTAAAAGTGAAAGGTTCTCAGAGATATCCCGGAATGTTATACGCTTTAATCCTGGAGTGGATAAAGTAATGGGTAAAATCCCAACGAGAGAAGCCCGACAGATCAAAATCCTGACGCCGGCTCGTAAGTATCTTTAACCCTCCCCTCTCCCCCCCTAACCCTCCCTTGGGGATTCCTAACCCTAAGACTCAGGGGCGTGGTGCCTAGCCCTAAGTCCCCCCCTGTGGTGCCTAACCCTAACCCCCCCTCCCCGCACTCTATGCCTAACCCTCCCGGCGGGGTGCCTAACCCTAACATCCCCCCAGCGGTGCCTAACCCTAACCCCCCTTTCCCCTAGCCTAAACCTAACCCTCCCTGGGGGTGTCTATCCCTAAGTCCCCCCAGGAGTGCCTAAACCTAACCCTCCCCCCTGCGGCTAACACGTTGCGACGTCCAGCTGACCTATGTTTGGTATGCCGGGCGTCGGGATTTCAAAGTGGGGCTAATGATAGGTGTCGGTATTTAGATACCTATCTTTAGTCCCATGCTGGGCTTTCAGTGTTGGGATTCTGACGGTTGGCATTTCGACCGCCTGCATCCTGATTACATTCCAAAGTAATAATGGCGCAAATTTTCAGAACGGCGTCACTGAAGGAATGAGCTGGAGTGATAGCATGAATTGAAGAAAACTGGCCAGGCAACATGAAGAACTTCAGGCAGAAGTTAAGATGGGACTTGAGCGAACTAAGGTGGATGGGACCAGCTGGACAGCCACAGTGGGGCTCATGATGCAGCAGAGGCACAGGGGGTGGTCATGATGCTGAAGACACAGGGGGATTAATGATTCTGTAGACACAGGAAAGTTAATGATACTGGAGACATAGGGGGTCCTGATGCTGGAGAAGCACAGTGAGAGCATGAGGTTAGGGAGAAACAGGGTGGCTTGAGGCCGGAGTGAGACAGGGGGGCTTGAGGCCGGAGTGAGACAGGGGGGCTTGAGGCTGGAGAGACAGCAGATTCTGAACACTAGGAACCTGGCAAAGTGTGTATTGTTGATACACAAACATTACTAGTTGCTCCAATCAATGTTTTGATCCATTACAGGTGCTTGCAAGGGACACCATAATGGACCAGTAAATGAGATTTGCAACCTATATGTTAGTAGCAGTGATCTCAGTTTACATATATTTGCAAACTATGTGAAGGGTGCAGTGAGAACTATGTGAAGGGTGCAGTGAGAACTATGTGAAGGGGGCAGTGACAACTATGTGAAGGGGGCAGTGACAACTATGTGAAGGGGGCAGTAAGAGATATGTCTAAAACCCAGGGCATCTTAGTTGGTTCCTCATGCCTGCATTCTGAGTATAGTAAGCCTACTATGCAGGCTATTAACACGGGGCTTTACCTACTCTGTTGTGCCTCAAGACCACTACAGAGGTACACAAGTATGGGGCATGAGCCTACTACCTGGGTATGTGGCACTGGTGGCTCAGGGTCTAAGGTCCTAATGTTTGGCTCTTACTTAGTGCTCCTGGGGCAAATATGCAGGCAGGAACTACTGTAGGCCCAAATCAAGGGAATTGGTGGGTACTTGGGTCTAATGTCCAATATGAAGCCATGACCTAATGCTCAATATATCCTTATTGCACCCTTTGGGCCTAGTACCAAACTAAGCAGTGAACTGGAGGCTTTTAGGGACCAGGGCCTAATGTTCAACATGCAGCCAGGGCCTTATGAACAGCTTAATTTGTGCCAGTGGGTCATGAGTACATAGGTGCCCCATTGGGACTTTACTTGTTCCGCTGACTTTAATGGGCACAAGAAGGGCACCTCAGGTAAAGGTCCTCTACATTGGTGCCACCACTGCACCAGTCCTTCCCTGCAGGGGTCACTGCTGGACTTTGTCCCACTGACTGGTTCAGGCTTCAATCTGGTAAAGGGTAACTATCAGTGAAATAATAAGTGATACGTATCTGGAAACAGACTCAGCCTTCTGGTTTACTGCATGTCGTGTTCACTGAAAAGGGTTTAAATGAAAACTAATTTTCTCCTTTGTGGTCATATATAGGACTTGTTTATTGGGCCTGATTCAGCTTCGGACGGAACTGCAAAGCAGCTCGCAAGCAGCTTTGCAATTCCGTCTGTGCAGATATGGTGATGCAGCAGGGGTCATCACGCCTCCCGCTGCATTACTTATCCGAGCTGCGTTGTCCAACGCAGCATCGGATAATCTCTGGAATATCGTCCGGATAAGGTGACCCATGGGGTCACGCAGTCGGCCACCGCAGATGAGAGGAAGAAGCCAGGAAATCTCCATCAGCCGACGGAGATCCTGGCTTCTTCCTCCCCGCCCCAATGGCGGCAACACGCCTCCGTTTTGGGAAACGGGGGCCATCGCCGCCCCCTCCCTGCCCACAAACGGCAGCAGACTGTCAATCATTGAGTCTGCTGACAGTCTTCATGCGGGATCGCAGACCTGTTCTACACGTGCGCAGAATGGGTCAGGTGCCTGCGCAGACTTCCGATCATCGGGAGTCTGCGTTCAGCAGTGCACTAGCATACACTGCTGAATGAGGACCATTATACCATTGTCCTAAATGTTATGCCTACCCACACTGAGGATGATGTAAAGTAGGACGCAATTTACTTTTAAAATGTAAAATGCGTCCCCAAAATATATTTATTGTGTGCAATATGTAGAGCTGAAGGTTTCGCACAGTATGTAAAATGCTGATTTTTTCATAGCACACACTTATGCCTTAAGATACACTTTTACCATACCCACCACAATTTTATGTATTACGGCAGGAACTTCCCATAGTCTGACCTCCGAACGTGGGACATGTCTGCGGTATGAATAGAAGTGGATTCCATTGGCTGAAAAAGATAAATAAATAGATTCTAGCTATTGGTGTATTCAACTATTAGTTTACAGGTAATATTGCCATGGAAACTCCTAACTCTGGACATCTATTCATGTGTCAACTGGTTCTCCTTAGTCACTGCCAAGAATGTCTGAACTGTTCATCAAGGATCGTGTTACTCTAAACTCTGCAGAATAAGAGGTAATTGTGTTTATCTTCAGCAACTTTAGTTTGTGTGTTTTCTTTGCCAACTTAATTTTCAAACAAGTGAAACTGTGTAGTCAACTATAAAGTCCTTTTTTATGAACTTGAGGACAAGGGAGCTGGTTTTTCCACATCTCTTGTGGATTTTCTCTCCAAGATGTCTGGCCCTATACGGCTTAGGAAAGATAGTGTAATAGTATTCTCCATGCTGTATTATACATAATCGCATTGATTGCTGTGTCCAGTATTGATGACCCACTGTGTTGCTTGATAAATATGTCAAAGTTGTCATATTCATGGCAGGATGATATATAAAATTGCATGTAAGGAGCATTGGGCCTGATTCAGAGCCGTTCGCTATTTGCGGTCGTTCGTTCAAAAACAAGGGGTGGCTATTCAAATGATCCGTTCGCAAATTGCAGTCTGTTCACACCTCTAAGTCTGAACGAGCGAGCAAAACATACGCTCGTTTATTTGATAAAAACGCCCCCTGGCCGCTCGCACCATACGTCATGTCCGCTATTTATTAGATTAATCGAGTACATCGTACAGCGTATGAACTGCTCGCTATTCTTGTGGTTGGTTTTTTCAACCGCTATTTTGCGAGCAGTTCTGATTTAAAAAAAAACAAGTGACGTGGTCAATGACGCTGCTGTATTAATTATGCATTCCCTTAAAACGCCCGTTTTGACCTTTAAGCACGCCTGCGTTCGAAATCCACTCCCCCGTTTTCAAACACCTTCCCCTGTTACCACCCACATACGCCTCATTCTGTCACTCAAAATAGCAGGCACTCGCTATATAGCGTACAAACGATTTTCGGCCGCACTGACTGGTTCGCGCATGCGTACTAAAAACCGTACGCATGCGCAGATGTGCGAACATCGCTCGGAACGAGCGTACGGCCGCTAGCGAGTGGCTCTGAATGAGGGCCATTGTCTTCTACAATCCTCCATAGCTATCACTATCTTATACTGTATGTAACCTCATCAGCCTGATGTTAAATTTTCTTGTTGTCGGATTAGAAAGGATAGTGGGTATAAGGGGAAAAAATGCTTGTACTGTACAATAGCTTCTGGTTATCTCAGAGCAGCTTGATTACATTTTTTCTGTTAACATCAAGGGCTAAATGTAATGGGGTGAGAGTTTACAAAATGTGACAGTTTAGCAGTAAACTCTGACACTAAGGCCCGTAATTCAATTGCCGCTGAGAAGTCCCGGAGTTTTCGCCGTCATTGCCAGTTTAAGCTCCGGAAAAGTATCGCGCTCGTCCCCGCTATTTGCCCTATTCAATTGCAAAGGACACGAGAACGCATCCCGGCGAAATTCAAACAGGCAAAAAGTCCTGTCAGATATGAAAATCAGCGTGACACCCCCCAAAAGATGCACTGACATGGGGGATCACTATGATACCCCCGAATAGCCGTGCTGGAGGAATTTGGGGTGCTTAATGCTCTCAATTGGTGCTATTTAGCGTCTTTGCATAAGTGGCGAAGAATAGCATTTAGGAGTTTTTTTGGGCAAAAATAAGCAGTCCCAGCAAATTTGGGGTACATGAAAATGGGTGCAAGCATGGTGAATAATCGTTAAAGTGCGGTTTTAGAAAACGCCCCTTCAGCAAGCACCTGCAATCTAAAAAAAAACATGGGCATACTTGGGGGACCCCCTGGAGTCGATTTCGCTAGTTTTTAAGTTTTTCCCCCAACTTTGTTTTTTTTTCGCCCCCAAATCGAAAGTACTTTTTTTGGGGTGATCTACTGTAAAGTAATTTTTTTTTACTTTTTTTGACGCAGTTCACCTTTAGGGGACTGTACCAAGGCTGCAGGGGTGTTGCCGCAAGTTTGCACCCCAGACCACCAATTCTGCACTTTTTTCCCATCTCCTTTCAGAGGCAAATCTTTTTTGCTGGTTACAAGGCGCAGACTTTTCGCACCGGCGAAAGTCTTTGCAATTGAATACAGGGAAAAGTTCTTGAATGGCGAAATGACGTCACTGGTGAGAACTGTTTGTCGATCTCGGCTTTTCACCGGCAATTGAATACGGCCCTAAGATTATAACACATCTCAAGGGATGTCCTATGTTGGCGCTTTACCAATTTGGATATATAAAAAAAGGAGCTGTATAAGTGAAGGGTGTGAACCTTCTAGGTACAAAAAGACAAAAAGAATGAAAACAAACTAAAAAATACAGCGCTCAAAGTGTAGAAAATACATGCGACCAGGTAAGCATAAAAACATATATTTATTAATGAGACTAAAAAGGTATAAGAATATCATATAAAAATTGTTACAAACACCAATTGAAAGAATTGAAATAGCAGCAATAAGTATCCTAGGGTGGAGTCCCAAATATAAGTCTGCAGGTTATTGTCCTTACGTCTAAGGAGTCAATTAAGTATAGGTATAGCCAGACCAAATGAAGATGGAGATGGTTTACCAGTCCATAGTAGGCCTCATCAGGTTTTAGCAAGATGTCCTCGCAGAGGGTTGTATAGTTATCCTGGAGTCCTGGGGGCCTATTCATCATTACTAAAAACTCTCTGGAGGTAATTAGGTTTAGAACTCGCATGGAGTTCTGGAGTCATCATTCCTCCTCTCCATAACTATCTATTCCGAAAAGCTGTCATTTATGCGATGACAGCTTTTCGGGAAATAGATACCCTCTCACAACCTGCCCACTTCACTAGGAAGTAGGCGGCATGTGGGAGATCTGCCTAATCTTTTGGAGGTGCGGGGGGGGGTTACCTAAAAAATCGTTAGCCTCCCGCGACTCCCGGGAGAGTAGGCAAGTATGCCCCACCTACTGGCTGCTGGCTGATTGGATACACACAGGGGCGCTGAGAGGGGGGGGAGCGGGTACAAATTACCCAGGCCCGGGCTTGCTGGAGGGGCCCGGGTCCGGCACTGTTCCCCCCCATCTGACATCACAGCAGCCCAGCACACGCTGCTGTGTGCTGGGCTGCACTGGGAGACTGCTTGCGGCTGCTAAGAAGCAGCCACGGCAGTCTCCTATGCCTGTGGGTCGAGCGATCAATCTGATAGCGCACCCCACTGGTTATGCGCCGGTCTGAGGGGGCTCACTGCGCCCCTCTCGCCAGCGAGTGGAGCTGCAAAACTGTTTGATTAGGCCACACACCCCTTTTTGCCGGGGCCCGGTGCGGCTCTCGACAGGCCTGCATACATAGTCACAAGCCTGGCCCTGCATCTAGTCACAAGCCTGGCCCTGCATACATAGTCACAAGCCTGGCCCTGCATCTAGTCACAAGCCTGGCCCTGCATCTAGTCACAAGCCTGGCCCTGCATACACAGTCACAAGCCTGGCCCTGCATACATAGTCACAAGCCTGGCCCTGCATCTAGTCACAAGCCTGGCCCTGCATCTAGTCACAAGCCTGGCCCTGCATACATAGTCACAAGCCTGGCCCTGCATCTAGTCACAAGCCTGGCCCTGCATACATAGTCACAAGCCTGGCCCTGCATCTAGTCACAAGCCTGGCCCTGCATCTAGTCACAAGCCTGGCCCTGCATACATAGTCACAAGCCTGGCCCTGCATCTAGTCACAAGCCTGGCCCTGCATCTAGTCACAAGCATGGCCCTGCATCTAGTCACAAGCCTGGCCCTGCATACATAGTCACAAGCCTGGCCCTGCATCTAGTCACAAGCCTGGCCCTGCATCTAGTCACAAGCCTGGCCCTGCATACATAGTCACAAGCCTGGCCCTGCATACATAGTCACAAGCCTGGCCCTGCATACATAGTCACAAGCCTGGCCCTGCATACATAGTCACAAGCCTGGCCCTGCATCTAGTCACAAGCCTGGCCCTGCATCTAGTCACAAGCCTGGCCCTGCATCTAGTCACAAGCCTGGCCCTGCATACATAGTCACAAGCCTGGCCCTGCATCTAGTCACAAGCCTGGCCCTGCATACATAGTCACAAGCCTGGCCCTGCATCTAGTCACAAGCCTGGCCCTGCATCTAGTCACAAGCCTGGCCCTGCATCTAGTCACAAGCCTGGCCCTGCATCTAGTCACAAGCCTGGCCCTGCATCTAGTCACAAGCCTGGCCCTGCATACATAGTCACAAGCCTGGCCCTGCATCTAGTCACAAGCCTGGCCCTGCATACATAGTCACAAGCCTGGCCCTGCATCTAGTCACAAGCCTGGCCCTGCATCTAGTCACAAGCCTGGCCCTGCATACATAGTCACAAGCCTGGCCCTGCATACATAGTCACAAGCCTGGCCCTGCATACATAGTCACAAGCCTGGCCCTGCATACATAGTCACAAGCCTGGCCCTGCATCTAGTCACAAACCTGGCCCTGCATCTAGTCACAAGCCTGGCCCTGTATCTAGTCACAAGCCTGGCCCTGCATACATAGTCACAAGCCTGGCCCTGCATCTAGTCACAAGCCTGGCCGTGCATCTAGTCACAAGCCTGGCCCTGCATACATAGTCACAAGCCTGGCCCTGCATACATAGTCACAAGCCTGGCCCTGCATCTAGTCACAAGCCTGGCCCTGCATACATAGTCACAAGCCTGGCCCTGCATACATAGTCACAAGCCTGGCCCTGCATACATAGTCACAAGCCTGGCCCTGCATCTAGTCACAAGCCTGGCCCTGCATCTAGTCACAAGCCTGGCCCTGCATCTAGTCACAAGCCTTGCCCTTCCAACATAGTCACAAGCCTGGCCCTGCATCTAATCACAAGCCTGGCCCTGCATCTAGTCACAAGCCTGGCCCTGCATCTAGTCACAAGCCTGGCCCTGCATCTAGTCACAAGCCTGGCCCTGCATCTAGTCACAAGCCTGGCCCTGCATCTAGTCACAAGCCTGGCCCTGCATCTAGTCACAAGCCTGGCCCTGCATACATAGTCACAAGCCTGGCCCTGCATCTAGTCACAAGCCTGGCCCTGCATACATAGTCACAAGCCTGGCCCTGCATCTAGTCACAAGCCTGGCCCTGCATCTAGTCACAAGCCTGGCCCTGCATACATAGTCACAAGCCTGGCCCTGCATCTAGTCACAAGCCTGGCCCTGCATCTAGTCACAAGCCTGGCCCTGCATCTAGTCACAAGCCTGGCCCTGCATACATAGTCACAAGCCTGGCCCTGCATCTAGTCACAAGCCTGGCCCTGCATACATAGTCACAAGCCTGGCCCTGCATCTAGTCACAAGCCTGGCCCTGCATCTAGTCACAAGCCTGGCCCTGCATACATAGTCACAAGCCTGGCCCTGCATACATAGTCACAAGCCTGGCCCTGCATACATAGTCACAAGCCTGGCCCTGCATACATAGTCTGCACTGGGAGACTGGCCCTGTGCAGGGCCAGATGCCTGGCCCTGCATCTAGTCACAAACCTGGCCCTGCATCTAGTCATAAGCCTGGCCCTGTATCTAGTCACAAGCCTGGCCCTGCATACATAGTCACAAGCCTGGCCCTGCATCTAGTCACAAGCCTGGCCGTGCATCTAGTCACAAGCCTGGCCCTGCATACATAGTCACAAGCCTGGCCCTGCATACATAGTCACAAGCCTGGCCCTGCATCTAGTCACAAGCCTGGCCCTGCATACATAGTCACAAGCCTGGCCCTGCATACATAGTCACAAGCCTGGCCCTGCATCTAGTCACAAGCCTGGCCCTGCATCTAGTCACAAGCCTGGCCCTGCATCTAGTCACAAGCCTTGCCCTTCCAACATAGTCACAAGCCTGGCCCTGCATCTAATCACAAGCCTGGCCCTGCATCTAGTCATAAGCCTGGCCCTGCATCTAGTCACAAGCCTGGCCCTGCATCTAGTCACAAGCCTGGCCCTGCATCTAGTCACAAGCCTGGCCCTGCATCTAGTCACAAGCCTGGCCCTGCATCTAGTCACAAGCCTGGCCCTGCATACATAGTCACAAGCCTGGCCCTGCATCTAGTCACAAGCCTGGCCCTGCATACATAGTCACAAGCCTGGCCCTGCATCTAGTCACAAGCCTGGCCCTGCATCTAGTCACAAGCCTGGCCCTGCATACATAGTCACAAGCCTGGCCCTGCATCTAGTCACAAGCCTGGCCCTGCATCTAGTCACAAGCCTGGCCCTGCATCTAGTCACAAGCCTGGCCCTGCATACATAGTCACAAGCCTGGCCCTGCATCTAGTCACAAGCCTGGCCCTGCATACATAGTCACAAGCCTGGCCCTGCATCTAGTCACAAGCCTGGCCCTGCATCTAGTCACAAGCCTGGCCCTGCATACATAGTCACAAGCCTGGCCCTGCATACATAGTCACAAGCCTGGCCCTGCATACATAGTCTGCACTGGGAGACTGGCCCTGTGCAGGGCCAGATGCCTGGCCCTGCATCTAGTCACAAACCTGGCCCTGCATCTAGTCACAAGCCTGGCCCTGTATCTAGTCACAAGCCTGGCCCTGCATACATAGTCACAAGCCTGGCCCTGCATCTAGTCACAAGCCTGGCCGTGCATCTAGTCACAAGCCTGGCCCTGCATACATAGTCACAAGCCTGGCCCTGCATACATAGTCACAAGCCTGGCCCTGCATCTAGTCACAAGCCTGGCCCTGCATACATAGTCACAAGCCTGGCCCTGCATACATAGTCACAAGCCTGGCCCTGCATACATAGTCACAAGCCTGGCCCTGCATCTAGTCACAAGCCTGGCCCTGCATCTAGTCACAAGCCTGGCCCTGCATCTAGTCACAAGCCTTGCCCTTCCAACATAGTCACAAGCCTGGCCCTGCATCTAATCACAAGCCTGGCCCTGCATCTAGTCACAAGCCTGGCCCTGCATCTAGTCACAAGCCTGGCCCTGCATCTAGTCACAAGCCTGGCCCTGCATACATAGTCACAAGCCTGGCCCTGCATCTAGTCACAAGCCTGGCCCTGCATCTAATCACAAGCCTGGCCCTGCATCTAGTCACAAGCCTGGCCCTGCATCTAGTCACAAGCCTGGCCCTGCATCTAGTCACAAGCCTGGCCCTGCATCTAGTCACAAGCCTGGCCCTGCATCTAGTCACAAGCCTTGCCCTTCCAACATAGTCACAAGCCTGGCCCTGCATCTAATCACAAGCCTGGCCCTGCATCTAGTCACAAGCCTGGCCCTGCATCTAGTCACAAGCCTGGCCCTGCATCTAGTCACAAGCCTGGCCCTGCATCTAGTCACAAGCCTGGCCCTGCATCTAGTCACAAGCCTGGCCCTGCATACATAGTCACAAGCCTGGCCCTGCATCTAGTCACAAGCCTGGCCCTGCATCTAATCACAAGCCTGGCCCTGCATCTAGTCACAAGCCTGGCCCTGCATCTAGTCACAAGCCTGGCCCTGCATCTAGTCACAAGCCTGGCCCTGCATCTTGTCACAAGCCTGGCCCTGCATACATAGTCACAAGCCTGGCCCTGCATACATAGTCACAAGCCTGGCCCTGCATACATAGTCACAAGCCTGGCCCTGCATACATAGTCACAAGCCTGGCCCTGCATCTAGTCACAAGCCTGGCCCTGCATCAGTGTTTAACCTCCTTCAGTCAAATTTGACTTCTGTCAGCCTTCCTATCGTTCACATTTGCACGGCATTAGGTCATTTTGGAAATTCTGACACATTTATTTTATTATTTGTTTCCATACTTAATATTACAAACACATCCCATCTTGGTGCACTTTATGAAACTTAATTTGGATATGCAAATGTATTTATGCATTATTAATTATTAACATTTATTTAAGCATATTCTGTTTTGTTTTACCATTGGCATATAAACAGTTATAAAACAAGTCTGGGGCATAACAGCCAGACAGAGAGGTAAAAGGGCCTGCTGACAAGCTGGCCATCTATATTAGAGGTGGGGAACCTATTTCTGTTGAGGGCCATTTTGATATATATAACATTATTTTCGAGCCCGGTGCAGGCCACGCCCCTTCCATGTGACTTCACACGGGGGCGGGGCCACAATCGCCGGTGATTACAGCAATACATCCTTAGGATGCTGCCTGCGGGGAGCTGTAAGGGCAGCGGTCTGACCATCTGAAGCATCCTAAAGACTCTCCAGGCAGCACTGCTACATAGATTCTGGCTGCAGGATGCCAATCTAAACACCCTGCTAGCCAGATGAGGCTAGCAGGAAAAAGCTCAGAGGGCCAGACCAAATGATTCCGCGGGCCCTATACAGCCCCCGGGCCAGAGGTTCCCCATCCCTGATCTATGATATAACAGGAATTTAATACATTTATCAAAAAAATTTTATCATAATTTTTACCATTAACTGCAAATACAAGTTTGAAAGACACATGTACCTGACATATAATATCTAGCAATATGACCGAAATGGAACTCTACACAATTCTTTGAAATAGTAGTAATCTCTTGTAGCACATACTGTAGAATGATCAGCACCTTCTATTCAATGACTAGGCTGTGGAATCAATATATGTTTCCAGGCTGATGTGTACGGGCGATTTGGAAAAATCAAAACCTACAGTATACTGCAGAGAACAAGAAATAAAAATGAAATGGAGCTTGAAACTAATTTCATTGGATAGTTTTTCAATTTCCAGTGTCTTATTGATGGTGCACTGACAGAGTCTAACAGACCCCCCACAGGCTGCTGTCTTTTTGTCTGTCTTGCTTCTATGTGGCGGGGGTTCTAGCTAGTACAGCGCTGTTAGTCTGCATATTGCTTATTAACCCAAGCGATTTGAAGTTTGTTCACACGCGGGGGATTTCCTCATTAGTGCTGACAATGTCACAGAGGCAGAGGGGGTTCATGGCCTTATTAGCTGTGAGTGACAAGCGGGTGCTGTCAATCAAACAATAGTGCGATTACATCAGAGTGCTTAATTACTGCCCACAAATGGGCTCATTTGTATCCAGCTCATTAAGCTAAAATGACAGCGATAAAAATACTATATTTATAATTAAGCCTTGTTTTACCATGTTTTTATTCATAGAGAGAAACTGAAAAATGGTGCCTTGTGCACACCAGCATTATATATATTCTTTGTGATGGTGAAAGTCAATATAATACTATGCGCAGCGGATCACAGAAGCCGGCAGGGGGCGTATATATTTACACAAGACTCCTTCTGCGGCATTACCCTATTTTATCATTGCTGCTGCGTCAAAAGATGCGGCAGTGATGCTAATAGCGCTACAACTCTGAAACAGGCCTGGAGATTAATATGAAGTGCCTGACCTAGTACTTTGTCGTCTCTGAACTAGTGGACAAAAAAATAAGTGCTTCATACTATCAATATTCCTGGCCGCCTATGTTTTTTATACTATCGCTCCCTGCCTTTCATGAATAGGGTTCGTAGGAGAAAAGGAAATGCTCTAGTTACAAAGAGATGCTGTCACTGCAGACCTGTCGTTTTTTTACCACTCAGATCTGTGTGATGTGAAAGATATAATTAACTGCAAAACTGTTACCCCGAACCCCCCCCCCAACATTCTGAGCCACCGTCAGCCGTTGGAATGCTTCAGTACACTTACACCTGTGGTTCTCACAACTTACTTCTATAAATCAATTAAAACTCTGAGGGAAACAGTGAACCTACCAATTTCGTAACATTTAGGAATTGATATTTAAATGAAAGTTATATACTTACACTAATGGTGCATACACACGGTCAGATTTGTCAGATCTGTCAGATGAACGATTTGAACGATGTGAACTATTTGAACGATTTTTACCAAAGATTTCAACTATTTTTGACTGCATTAAAATGAATGGAAATCAGCCAAGTCGACAGGTTCGAAAAGTCTTTGAAAAAAAACGGGGATAACTTTTCACCACTGAATAGGTGGCGAAAAAAGGTGCAGAATTGGGGTTTAGGGGTGTAGGCTTTAAAAAAATTGTCTGCACCCTTGGGAATGACCCCTTAAAAGGAACTGTGTCAAAAAAAAGTTTTAAAAAAAAATAGGGACACCCCAAAAAAATAAATCGAAAATTTGGGGTAAAAAAAAAATAAAAAAATTGAAAATATTGATTAAAAATAGGGATATAGGTTCAGGGGTATTCTGCAAATATGCGGCAGGGTATTCTAGAATAGGCTATTAGCGGCAGGTGCATTTTTGCAGAATTTTTAAAAAAGTACTTTAGGGACTTAAAAATATGCTAGTACCCATTTTCATGTACCCCAAATTTGATGGGACCACTTAAAAGAATGAAAAAGAAAAACCTAAGTGATCTTCTGCATCTCTTCTTCAATGTCGGGAAAAAACACCTGCCGAGGCTATTTAAAACCTCTACTTTCTTCTGCAGGCAACAACGGGGGTACCCATAGTGATCCCCCATGTCAGGACATCTTTAGGGAGGTCCTACAATTATTTCCCGAAAATCCCCGTTTTGTTCGTAGATCCCAATTCGCCAGGGTCCCGTTTTCGCTCATTTTAAATTGAATACGGGGATAAAGCGGGCGCGCGCACGATACTTTATCCCAGGAAAAGCTCCTATGTGGAGCGAAAAGTCAAGCATGGACTTTTCGCTCCCATATTGAATACGGCTCTAAATATATTAAGCAATTTACTGTAAATTACCTGAGATTTCAACCTTAACACTTAGGGCCGTATTCATCATCACTTAATTTCTACATAAATAAGTGAAAATTAACATTTTCATCTACTTTTATAGAAATTAAGTATCGGGCCATTCATCATAATGGTAACACAGGAGATGTCACAGATATCACCTGCTTACCTTTCAGCCCCGATCTGGCCTGCTGTCCCCATACACTAGTATTAGGGCAAAATTCATCAAGCTCCGAAAATACAATATTTTCAGAGCTTGCCTGCAGGAACCTTCACCATCTTCAGATGTTGTTTGCAGCCATATCCTGCTATTTCTTTATGGGAAGGAGTCCAGGGTTGTGAAGAAGGATCCCTCCTCCCCTGTCCGGCTCCTTCCGTTGGACGCCGGGGCTTCGTGCGCCTGCGTGAATCCAAGTTAGACTCGGCAGTGCTAATTTTAGCTGCTACAAAAGTACCAGTGAAAAGATTCATGGAGACAGCTGATTTTCGGAATGATGAATTGCTCCCGTGCCCGCGTCAAGTCAGAATAGTAATATTCGGGGGCCGCCCTGCCCCTAATAATTAACATAATAAACATGCCCCTTAAAGATATAATTTTGAATGTTTTAATGCCATTCCAGAAATGACAGGGCAGGTTTGGGAGCGGAGGTGTCTTATGAGAGGAGGGTACCTGTGTGTAAACTCCATGTGCCCACCCCATTGCAGATACATGCACAGCAAATCTGCTGGCACTGTACCAGAGTCTACTGTATTTACATACAGTATGTCTCTGGGAAAATGGCACAAGTGGTATTTATTCAGTCTACTGTGCATGTGGAGAAGCGGTCACAAGGTAAGTATATTGAATGAGTGCAGGGTGGGCAGCGTGGGCCCCAGGGACGTATTTATAATGGGTGCGGGCCCCTGAGTCCAGGGGGGCCCACACCGAACACCCTGCACCCATAAAACTTACCTCACAGGAGTCCCACGTCACCTCCGTTGTCTCCGCCTGTAAAAATGTCTGGAAAATGGCCGCTGCGGCCATTTTCCTGTCGTTTCCGCATACGCAGTGCAGGGAAAATGGCCGCCGTGGGCTGTGCATGCGCTATAGACTCTGGGCACACTCTAGTGCCCCGAGTCTATAAGTGCGGCACTGGGCGTGCACCGCTCAGTGCGCAGCCGGCCACTGGACGGAGAGGAGGGGGCCTGTGTCAGAGATTGCACACGGGCACCCTCCTCTCTAGAAACACCCCTGGTGGGCTCCCTTGACTCAGTGTCCATTTGTACACCATGCACTTATTAAAGATATGTGTATGGGAGCTATTTTTGAGAAGGAAGTAACACAATTGTGATATGAGAGTGACGTTTGGGTTCCTCAGACATATATATTTCACTCAATGTAAAACAAACATTGGATATCTGTTTAATCACTACCAGGTATCTCATGTCTGACTGATTGCAATTAATTCCACCTGTAACTTGTGGGGATGTGACCTGTCCAGCACAGCAGAGGGACAAGGAATCATCGTTCTCCATCTAACAGTTTCCAATGGGTCCAGAAAGTGCAGACCTGTTATGTGGCAATAGCTAAAATAGAGGAAAGATCCACGTGTAACGTAAATGTGACTCCTTACTCTATATCCAGTTCTTTTTTATTCAAACACATGAAGGACTTTGGGCCCCATTTAACAAGGAGACATAGCACAATTGTCACACAGTTGATCCGATAGCTGCGTCTTAGGATGCAGGATCAGATCAGAGAAGACAGCATTGGGGGTCTTTTTACTTAAGATGCCTCCTCCGGCTTTTGCATAACCCTAATCATAACCCTAACCCCAATACTTACCATCGGGGTGCCTGCGCTCAGGATACTGGTGCCAGGATTCTGGCTCTGGCATTCTGAGCACCGGCATCCCGACCACCGGGATCATAACTACATCCCAGAAGTCTGTTAATAACAAGTGGCTAATCATCTTGGAGTAATACTATACTTTTGATAAAAGATTACACATTAAATACCTGTTCTCCCCTAAATGGATACATATCATCTTTGATAACTCTAATTTTTCAGAAGAATCATAATTTTTCCAATGATTAACCTTGTTACTCCAATATTTACAAACATGTATTATTGTACATCTCAGGAGTAGATGCTACACAGTCACATAGTTGAATAGTTTTTATTTCTTATATATTTCAACCGATAACAACATTCTTTATTATTCTATAAATGTAACAAAATATTTCTCTGCTATTTTTTTTTTTATTGAACCTGATAAAACGTATATTTTACTTCTTTTTCTGTGCTTGTTGAATTGTCTGTATCCTGGTCTGTGGTACTTGTCAAGAAATATATGAATTAAATACCCCATATAAAAATAGGGGTTCAACATTCATTTATTATTGTTAGAAATCTCCCTTGTGCAATAGACCTATCTCTCTCTGGGTCTAGATCTATACTGGTGTGGCGAATAACTGGTTGGGAACTCAGGACCTGATTCTGACCCGATCGCAAGGCTGCGTTCGCACGCAGCCTGCCGATGTTTGCAATCTGCGCATGCGATCGGGAAGCGTTCACACCCAGTACACAAACGCTCCGCAAGCATGAGTGACAGGACGTGCCGTTTGTGGGTGGTGACGGGGTGGTCAATGGAAACGGGGGTGTTGTAGTGTGAACGCAGGCGTGTCTGAGCGTCTAAATGCATTTCAGGGGCGTGCATAATTAAGATGCATAGTCAGCGTACACGTCACATGGATGAATTACACACAGCCCGCACTCGTAGTGCTTGCGATAGGATATGGTCAGCCACAAGTGCTGCGTATGTGTCCGATGTCAGCCGATGTTACCGATTGTTTAATACACTTCCTGGAGATGACGTATGTTACTAAGGGAAAGTGGGCGCCTCGTGTCAGGCTGGTGGGCGACTAATTTCATACCGCGATCGGACGGCAAAACATAGTGGGCGTGCTGATGTCTTACTAGCGATCGTGGGATTTGCATACTTTGGATGCGGACAGCTGCGTGCGAACGCAGCCTTGTGACCGGATCTGAATCAGGCCCTCAGATGGTTAAACGCTACATTGGAGGCTATACTCTGATGAAGATTCTGTACATAGCATGGGACAGGTACAAGTTTCGATGGCGGACTGATGGTAGCGTTCTAAGTTGCACCAAGCAGGATTGTAGCGTCTAAAGATGCCCAAATTGGGCATCCTAGTCCTTGCACATTCAGGTGCCCCATGCTGGTAATATACTAATAATCCCTGGTTAGAAAACGAACCGTTGTTTTGTTTTTTGATAAGCTGGGCAGATACCATATCATAAACCTTGTGGGTGGCTTGCTTTGCTTGAGACCCCCTGTTGTCTGGGAGCTAGAAAGTCTATGTGATTTCTAGGTGGAATAATAGAGATCAACTGGATGGAAGGTAGGCATGGATGGAAGGTAGGCATGTACTGTATGGTCATGATGGGTCAATCCTCATAGAAACCCTAAATGGAAGGTAGGCATGGATGGAAGGTAGGCATGTACTGTATGGATTTGATGGGTCTCCCCTCATAGAAACCCTTGAAAGTCATTAGTGATGTCATGACCCCTCCAGCTGTTTAGAACTTCCAGTCTCAGATAGCGACGGGGAAGGGAAATAAGGACATTACTCAAGCATTGATGCTAGGTTGGCTGTAATGGTGTTATGGAGGAATAAATAAGCACTGCTAAGTCTCTGTCCCTCATAAGTGGCTGTATGTGGTTGTCTATCACATTATTACATTTAGGCAGGAAACGCTGTTTCTAATTTTCACAAACATTAAGTAAAATGTAACAAGCAACAACTACATCATGTATTAGGTTTATATCAGTGTCATTACTCCTTTGTACACCTTTTGTCCTTTTAGTCATCCAAAGGAATTTTCACCGATCATCCGGGCAGAACCAAGGGAGTGGAGGAAGCAAATGTGTTCCTCTGAAAGTTGATGGTGCCAGACAAAGTCCTCCAGTAACTGTCATACTGTATTGCCAATCATACGCACTGGAATCGTCACCACATCAACCATCTTTGGTCTCTGTGAAGCAAAAAAGCAGTTGTAATTGAAACGTAGATGTGACACAAATAGAGAAACATCCAAATACAGAAAGTGCAGGTGTTGTACGCAAAAATGGAATACTGCCATTTGTTACTACTTTCATTCTATGTAGAAAGTATATTACTTGGGGCAAGGCTTTGTCTAGGGGGTGGCACCATGGCTACCCCATGGCACCTGAATTTGGCTTGCAGGGTGCCTGTAATGGTACCCTGCAGTTTGTAGAGCTGCACTCCTCTTCTTAATGGTCCCAGAGGCCCCACCCCCATAATGTATAAATTGAACTAGATTACTAAACTTTTTGCTGAATACTAAAATAACTTTAAAACAATGTTAAGATATATCCAATTGATTGAATTGAAAGCTTTCTCAGCATTGATTGCTAAGAGTTTTGCATGGAAGTTACTTTGCATGTGAGATCAGAGCATTTACTCTTCTGTTTTTTTTCCTGTTATGCCTTTTACTAAACCTAATTGATTTTGATGGACTATATTTGAAAGAAAGGCGGAAATTCTGGAGTTATTATTTTTATATCTTGATTCAAAACAGTAATTGAATGGTATGAGGAAGGAGTCATAGAATCTTCTCTATCTCTATAAAACATTAATATCTAATAAACGCTAAATGACATGATGCTAGAGCTTTACCTTCCCGGATTATAGCGTTAAACAGACTTCTAGGAAGCTCAAGTGTTTCCGTTGGTAGAAGTTTATGAAAGGCAGCAGATAATTATCTGTCAGTGCATTATCTATTTGGTAAAGAGATAACTGTTTTTACTATTTCTTCATAAAACATACTGTAGGTAATTTTCAGATTTCAAGGATGATATCAATGAATTAATTGATCGTCAGAGGAAAAAGAGTACAGTTTTTAATAATTTGTTTAAAATATATATTTTTTTCTTGGTTATAATAAATATTTACACTGAAACTTCTCAAAATTAAAGTGAGAATATTTTTATTTGCAGATTAATTTGATAGATTTGATTGACAGTTTCTAAATTTATAAAAAAAAAATAATGTAAAGGCAACTTACTCACATCCTTGTCAGAATGTGAAAGAACATACAGAATGTCACAAATATTTTTGTTTAATTGAGTAGGAAACTTAAAAATTATAACATGCAATAATGTAAAAGTCTCTAATTAATAATTGTTGATCTATTCAAAATGCTATAATATTGCTTCTGATAACTACTTTAGAGAGTTATAATAAAAAGGGTCATCCATATAGATGTTATTATTTTCTATTAATTTTGCTTTTTAAATCTGAATTGGATAACTTCTCTAGTAGTCTCCATATGGAAATTTTGTGTAATGATCACTAAAATTACAGGTGGATGGTCTGAAAGACCGTTTTCAAACTAATGTTCTAAATAAGATAATTTCCAATAAAAAAATGTGTATAACCAATTCTTGATTTAGTTTAATAGACACTGAATAAGTTAAGAATCTTTTAAAATGGCAGAGGTCAATTAAATTTATTACCATTACTTTCAATAAAATCTCAATAGAATTTCTATGGATGTTTCTAGTTTCAAACTGAACATACTGTACATAACTTCATTATAATACTTTTTTGTGGTAAAGGGGTTATTTTATCGATTATCTTAGATTTTTTATGTTATTATTCATATACCCATAAACATTATTGATTTAATAGGTACAGTAGTGCTATTTTATACATTTTTTATCATGACAAAACATACCATAACTGGACATCATTTTTGCATTCCAACGTTTGCGTAGCTATATAGTCATATAAAGTACTGATGAATAATGTATTTAGCTTACCCAAGAGTTAAGTGGCTTTAAATTGTCTTTTGCATTAGAATGACTTTCTTGGAGTAAAGCTGTATTTATTTGAATGAAGATATTTTAAAATTCCAATCCTTTTACAATGAATTTTATAGCCGTCTATATTCCATTAAAATACCATTATTTGAATATTTCTGTTTAATGTATAGGGATATCTAACCACACAAAGTTAAAGCAATAATGTCATCAGCGGAGGAAGAAGTGGTAAGATACAAATAAAAAAAATAAATAAAAAAACCATAACAAAAAGGAAAAAAACCTTAAAAGATCAAAAGGTATGGAATGCTTTTGTTTTTTTCATAGAGATGAATTCTATCTTAAACAATAATGAGAGAGCATAAGTGACATAATTTAGCAACTAAAAACTTCCCAATTCCCCCCCCCCCCCTAAAACCCATTAAACATAGATTATCATAGTAGCAAATATAGAACCAATATACAGTATGTTACATTGGCCTGTTACAATTTAGTTACCATATCAACATTCATAATGTTGACACCACAATGTAGACACTAGAATGTGAACACTGTTCAACATGTTGACAGGCACCATCCTCAGAATGTCGATATGTCAACCATGTCAACATCTGAAATGTTGCCTTGTGAAATGTCGACATTTTAGGTAAGACCGGGAGGTTTAGGGTTAAGCATTGAGGGAGGTTAGGGTTAGGCTTTGGGGGAGAAGTAGGTTAGGATTAGGCATTAGGGGGAGGGTTAGAGGTAGGGATTAGGATTGGGAATTGGGAGAATGTACTCGCTGGAACACGCTCATCAGATGTCTGTGCTGGAACTGCTCATCACATAACTCGGAAGACCCCGCTGGTGACATGATGAATTTTTGATGTCGACCATATGCATGCGACATGCTAACTGTCGACATAACATACCACACCCATTTAAAGATATCCACAGCTAAAATAAGTTATATCTTTAACATGATCAGTAGCACAAAGAAAGACTTCATTCCTGCAGAAAGAATGGGATGCTGGCACTCAGAATGCCGGCGACGGAATCTCGACACCAGTCAGAATCCTGGCGGTAGCATCCCAACCACTGGCATCCCGATGGTAAGTAGTGGGGTTAGGGGGAGGGTTAGAGTTAGGCACTAGGGGAGGGCTAGGCACTAGGGGGAAGGGTTAGGGTTAGGCTTCAGTGGGGGAGGTTAGGTTTAGGCTTTGGGGGGGTAGGATTACAGTAGGTGTAGGCTGCGGGGAGGGTGGGTTAGGTTTAGGGGTAGGATACTTACCTAATCCTAACCCTTTCAGGATGCCAGCATCAAGATTCTGACCGCTGGCATCCTGAGCACCAGCATCCCATACCCAACCCAAAAGAAATGTTGCCTTATTTAGTCATATTCACATTTTGAATTCGAAAATCCCCAGCCATGCGGCAATCCCAGGCCATTGATCATCCAATCAATTGTATACAGTTTAAAGTACTCAAAAAGTCTTGTGTGATCTTGTCACTCCATGGCAAATACTACTGCCCACTGATCTACATCACAATAATGCAAGACAAAACTGAGGGGTCGATTCAGACCCGGACGCTAAGCTGCGCTCTCTCGCAGCCAAAAGGGGGCGGGTATGCAAATTCCACGATCGCACTGTCTGGTGTAAGGATGCCCTCTATGTCTTAGAGAGCAACGGTAGAGCGAACGCACACGCCAGTACACAGACGCCCACTTTTCTTACTTAGCACATGTCATCTCCAGGCAGTGTATGATTAATCAGAACCATTGAGAGCCATCGGAGATGCACGCGGCGCTTGAGGTAAACCCTACCCCACCGCAAGCACTGCGATCACTGCAGACTGAAATACAACCAAGTGACGTGTACAATGACGGTTCCATGCTAATTATGCACACCCATAAAACTCTGTTTTGACACCCAGACACGCCTGTGTTTCCGGCACCACTCCCCCGTTCACAAGCACCTTCCCCTGTTACCACCCACAAACCGCATTGTCACTCATCGTAGCGTCCTGTCTGTGTACTACGTGCGCACGATTCCCGATCGCAGTGACAGGTTCGCGCATGCGCATTTTGCCGCATATGCATGCGCATAAGGGTGATAATCGCCCATAGTGTGCATCTGCTGATTAGCGACCGCGTCTGAATTGGGCCCTGAATCTCCTGTGCCACCCATCATAGCCTGGTGCAATCTCCGGCACTCATATAATGACTGTGGTGAGCTTTAACTCTACAATGATTCAAGCTCAGTCAATCAGCAACCTTCTGTTTAAAATGTGCTCCCTGTGGAGCCAATCGTAGCTCACCTCATGGTGGCTTATAATAGCCACTGCGAGTATAATGCGTTCAGTTCTAAGGTGACATTTACAAGAACAAAGGATTTCAGGGAAGAAGAGTTCTGGCAGTCTTGAGGATGGCAGCAACTCCTAGAAGAGAAGAAGGGAGTTGAGGACCAAAGAGGTCTGTGGTGGTGGAAGGAAAAATAGTTATAGGAAGCCCCCCCACTGCATTCTTTCCCACTAGAATAGATAGGCGTCCTGTGGGTCACCACAACTATCTTTAAACCCCCTAGTGGGGAATTCGGTGCTCGGGTACTAGGCCCGTAGGCACAGGATTAAATTTGGTGCTAGGCCTGTGCCACTGAGTTCATTTCAGCTACTAGGCCAATGGGCACTAGGCTTGTGGCCCCATACCTAACATCGGTTGCTAGACCTGTGCTTGTTGGCTCCAACATAGGGGTGTGAAGGGGCTTGCCAGCCCCCACACCATAATACCCCCGTTTTCCCACCAAAACCTGATTTCCAACCAAAACTTGTCTATTTTCCCACCAAAATCTGGGCACAAAGTCCTTGTAGAAACAAAAGAACACAATATCCATGTGAAGTAGTAAAGGGTTTAAAGCCCTGTGATGGCACCAGTGGGCCTTACATTTCCGTGTAAAGTTATACTTTTCTGCTTAGTGAGTAAGCACCCATAGGTGAAAAGTTGGAGTCTGAGGACCGAAGTGTCTGTGGTGATCTTTCACTATACTCTGGGATGGGTTTCTTGCTGATCCCTTGTTTTGTTTCCTTACAGAGATCAGTTCCATGTATATAAATAAATGATAGCTACAATGTGATTGGTTGCTACGGGTAACATCTCAATTTATCCTCTTTAGAAAGTTTAATAAAGTAGCTATAAATAGCAGTACATGCCACCGCCTGACAAGAACCCAGAGAGTCCCTGAGTGCCAACTATACCTCTTTAACACAAAACCCTGCCCCATCTGTAAATCCTGACTGGACCATACTTCGTACAGTACCTTCATGAATATTACCCTGAAAACCCTGCTTTGACAATACTGAATCTTACTTTCTGTCATGCCAATAAAGCTTATTTTGATTTGATTTGGACAACCTTCATCCCTACAATTTTTTTTATATTTCGTGTACTAACTTTCCACTTTGTTCTCTTCTTCCAGATAATTGTAAATGAATATGGAAATCAGAAAATAAAAAGAAAACATTAATGTGAAATAAAACATCCCCATACAGAAAAACAACTTGAAAGAAAGCTGTATTTCTCCTCAATCAAATTACCAAGAGGCCAAAAAAAAACAGGTTGCGGAGAATGGCACGAAATGCCCAGATAGAAAAAGCAAATATATTGGCCTTGTCTACTATTGCACAAAGCAGCTGTATTTGCAATGTGTAACCTTAAAACACATCAATAACAAAGACTTATAGTACTCTTTCACAGGACTGAGAACAGAGTCGGCCAAGCTGTTGGTTTAAATGGAAGGAAATAATCACGGACTCTGTCCCAGCTTTTAGAAAGCGCTGGCGGAATTTTCTGAAGCAGAGTTGGAAATAATCACGGACTCTGTCCCAGCTTTTAGAAAGCGCTGGCGGAATTTTCTGAAGCAGAGTTTGCTTAATCAGATTTAAACAATAGGGAATTCAGGAGTACAGGCTGTGTTTGGTCTATTACTTCAGCAGCTGGTTATTATTTCATTTTAGTTTCTTTATAGCTGTTTTGTGACTAGGGAATATTCGTACAATTTAGAATACAAATAATCCAATATGAGTAATGTTTCAAAACCTCAGCTTTGGTTGAAAACAATCAAAATGTTTTGATATTGTACAAATAGGGAATTTTAAAAGGAACACATTTGCTATAATACACCCAGAGACTTATACCTGTACGTTCTTGTATAAACTTTATTGACTTTTCTTGATTTAAAATGTCAATGGTGTATATTGAAGTCAAGGATGGCATGTGTGTGGAAACACACAGATGTCAAAGAGTGGGACTGCGCTCTATGAATGGTGTTGATCTATGGGCATTCGTCAAGAAAGAGTCTAACAAACTCTGATATATTTATCATATGATATCTTTATTCATTTGTACTAGGGGTGAGCGGGTTCGGTTTTACTCGGTATCCAAAACACATGTTCGGCGATAGCCAATAAAAAGATCTGGGTAAAACCGAGTAAAACCGAACCCGCTCACCCCTAATTAGTACCAATAACAATATGCATGATTGGTATGCAGGTGTAGATATGGAGAGCTGAAGGGGGGGGGGGGGGAAGGTGGACAGAGACTAATGATAAGGTAGGGGATGGGTAAGTGACAGTGCCGATAGGAGTGAATAGTTCAGTGACTGGCGGTATAGGCAGTGGCTCGACTCGGATTCCCTGAGGAAGGCTCAACTAAGCCGATACGCGTTGGAAGACAGTCACCTAATCACCACCCACCACATACCAGCCTCCCCCCCCCCCTGTTAGTCTCCTCGCGGCGCCAAGTCGAGCCACCGTGCACTATTGCTGAGCCCGGTACATTGCGTGCTCTTGCGAGAGCGCAGTGACCTGGAAGTCTCGCAAGACGCCGGTGAGGACGCCGCTTCCCAGCCAGCGCGTGGAGCTCTGCGCACTGACACCCAGAGGGAAGCAGAAGAACCGCAACGAGGACGGAGAAGAGGACATCGCTCACCTGGAGGTAAACAAGCAAAGGACGCCGAGGGTATCCCTGGGGGATACGGGACGCCGCCCCACCAGACACATACTAAGATACCCCGCGTACCAAGACCCACACTGGCTGGAGAATACCCCATCCGCCGGTGACACTCACTGGTTCTACATTATCACCGTGTGAGAGACATTGAACTATCTATCCCTTACACACCAGGACTTGTGTAATCCCATTCTGACTGACAATCAGGACCCCTTACACAAGGACCAACCTGATTATACTGCACTCCCCCTTTCTTTGTAGCCTATACACTGGCAGAAGAGGCCCTGTGACTTTTATTCAATAAAAATACTTATTCCCCATTCATTTCTGCAGATAATTTCAGGTGTGTAGCACTCACCTCCTACAACAATATTTATGCTTATGATTGGGCTGGGTACCCATATAGAGGTTAGCAGCAAGCACCAAACCCTCCATACTACCCATATTGGTAGCGCAGGTCTCCCATCTTCCCTAATATATTACTACTGGGGGCATCATATGGGGGCACTACAGGGGCCTTACTATTGGGGGCACTACAGGGGCCTTACTACTGGGGCATCATATGGGGGCGCTATTGGGAGCACTACAACTGGGGGCACTACAGGGGCCCTTACTACTGGGGCACTGCAGGGAGCATTACTACTGGGGGCACTACAAGGGCATTACTCCTGGGGGAACTGCAGGGAACATTACTAGTGGGGGCACTGCAGGGAGCATTACTACTGGGGGCACTGCAGGGAGCATTACTACTGGGCACACTACAAGGGCATTACAACTGGGGGCACTACAGGGGCCCTTACTATTGGGGGCACTGCAGGGGGAATCATCCCTTTAATTCGGGTCATGTGAATATTATTAGGGCGCTGTGTATGTGTCTGTGAGCTGGGCGAAGGGTTTTGGGGAAAACGGGGGCGGCATTGTGAACCTTTGTCTAGGGCACCCTGAAACCTTGCACCGGCCCTGAATATAACCGAACCAAAACTTAACACTATATTGAATACATATATGAAAAAGATAATAATAGAAGTCTGGTGACAGATTATTGGCCTGGTTCACTACGGATCGCTATAGCGATCTCAGCTGCGATCACACACGCAGTTCTGCTGCGAAAATATGCTAAAATCTGCAATCGCAAAGCCAGCATAGAAATGCCCACTAATCAATTCCACATAGTTTTTAGCATAAATCCACTCAGAATTTATTCAATTCCCATATTGTCACCAGTATTTATATTAATAAATATAAGGATATAAGGATATTACCATGACTCAAATAGGGTAAACCCTACCTGAAAGCTCATAAAGGACCAGAACCAATTATGCACAATGAAGGTTTAGTTTGATGGAAGACAGAAATAATGGAAATTTTCTATTTCTGATCAGCAGGGGCGCTGAGAGCAATGCTGGGCCTGGGGAAGGGGTGTGTGGCCTAATTGCAAGAGGTGTGGAAACGCCCCCTTAGGACAAAAAAAAACGTAAAAAATTTTTTTGCAGCGATCAGTGTGATCATCTCCCCCCCCCACGGGCATAGGAGACTGCTGCAGCTGCTGCTCAGGAGCCACGAGCAGTCTTCCACTGCAGCCCAGCACACAGCAGCATGTGCTGGGCTGCTGTGAGGTAAGAGGGAGGGCGGCACTAGACCTGGGCCCTTGCCGGGCACTTTCAGCAAGCCCAGGCCTGGGTAATTGGTTCCCGCTCCCCCCCTCTTGGCGACCCTGCTGGTCAGGGCCAAATTAAGAGCCACATGGGCTAAAAACTATCAAAGATGACCAGTGCTGTGTGGGCATGGCCATGTGGGCGTGTACATGCCCAACACTGGCAGCCCCAACATCTCCCTAAGGGCCCTATTTATCACAATCCGCATCTCAGCTACGGATGTGATGTGATAATATCTTCAGGATTCGCAATGCGGTATCAAGTATCGCATACAAGGAAAGAGCTTACGAGAAATCACTGTCCCTGCGAATCCTCTTTTCTGGGTACTTTTCGCAGAAAATACCGACATAGTGACTATTTTTATGTGAAGACCAGGGTCTGTAGTCTCATCCACCCCTTTGTTAATCTCATACCTCCCAACTGCATTCAGCGGGACAGTCCTGTTTTGCTGAGACTGTCCTGCTGTCCCACCCACGGGCCACAGTGTACCGAAGGGGGAGGGGGTGGAGTGCACACCGCTGCTCTGGGATAAGAGATGCCGTGTGCATGCGTAGGGCATCTATTCACAGTGTAGGGGGAGCCTGGGGGCAGCCCAGTACCCCCATTTGCCCCCACAGAGACGCAAATGGGGTTGCCGTGAGACCCCGCTCCTGTTTCCATGACGCCCTGTCCCTTTCCATGAAGCTCCTCCTCCCTTTAGGCCACGCGCCTATGCGATGTCTCGCAACCTAAAACTGAAAATTTGGGAGGTAAGTTATCTGGCCCTGACCCCGAGGAACAATTGCGTATTATACAGAAGGGCGTCTTGAGGGCTCGTGTGAAGGTGTGGAGACTGAGAGAAAGTCTGATAGAGCGAGGGAATGAGTTCCAAAGTAGGGTGGCCACAATTCTAATATTCCCTTCCTGGCACTTGGTGCCCACATTGTTCCAGCCTCCCAGCCTCTAACTTTTGGCTGTGCACCACAGATTATCCATCCTGACTATGTTTCAGGCGTTTACAAAATCCATTGTCACTTTCCCAACTGTGGTTTCAGTCAGTTTCCTACCAAATTCTAATTAGTGAATATTAGCTAATCAAATGTAATTTATTCATCCGCACTCCTTTCCACACTTCACAATTCAGTCTTCAGTTCAGGTGCTTAGGAACATTACGATTTGCTTTTTATCTCTATTTGCATCATAATTACCTTAGTATACTAGTTTATTGATATTAATGAATTCAGGCTTGTGGTTTACATATTTATTGGCTGTTTCAATAATGTGATCGTCAATTGATTTTTATTTATTAAGATGTTAGCACATTTTGTTTTTTTGTGGGAATTTTGTCAGTAAGGCTCGTTGATTTCAGTGTTAACAATATTGTTTGTATTACTTTGCAGTTCATTAAATGTTTCACTCATGTATTTAATGTATATTGGTGGCATTATATCAAATTTATACATAATTATGTTATAATATCCGTGATATTTATTTAGTGCAGTTGTGTTGACTGATGATTCGTGCTTATTTTTTGTTTTATTTTTTTTCCTGTAACCATGTGTTAAGGGAAAAATGTGTGTACTAAAAGCCTCATGACATTATGAGGCTGATGTAGAGAGAACTACACCAGTTAGCCTACATATGTGTCCTTATTCCAGGGGCAAACGCAGGAATTTTAAAGGGGGGTTTCCAAACTGTTGATTTTTTTTTCTTTTTAAAAAGCAAATATATATATGCTGTATACAGTCAGGTCCATAAATATTGGGACATTGACAGAATTTTCATATTTTGGCCTCTATTTACCACCACAATGGCTTTGAAATGAAACAAACAAGATGTGATTTAACTGCAGACTTTCAGATTTAATTTGAGGGTAATTACATCCAAATCAGGTGAACGGTGTAGGAATTACAACGGTTTCTGTATGTGCTTCCCACTTTTTAAGGGGCCAAAAGTAATGGGACAAACTAAACAATCCTAAATCTAACTTTCACTTTTTAATACTTTGTTGCAAATCCTTTGCAGGCAATTACAGCCTGAAGTCTGGAACGCAAAGACATCACCAGACGCTGGGTTTCATCCCTGGTGATGCTCTGCCAGGCCTCTACTGCAAATGTCTTCAGTTCCTGCTTGTTCATGGGGCATTTTCCCTTCAGTTTTGTCTTCATCAAGTGGAATGCATCGGATTCAGGTCAGGGGATTGACTTAGCCATTGCATAACATTCCACTTTTTAGCCTTAAAAAACTCCTTGGTTGCTTTTGCAGTATGCTTCGGGTCATTGTCCATCTGCACTGTGAAGCGCCGTCCAATGAGTTCTGAAGCATTTGACTGAATATGAGCATTTAATATTGCCCGAAACACTTCAGAATTCATTCTGCTGCTTTTGTCAGCAGTCACATCATCAATAAATACAAGGGAACCAGTTCCATTGGCAGCCATACATGCCCACGCCATGACACTACCACCACCATGCTTCACTGATGAGGTGGTATGTTTTGGATCATGAGCAGTTCCTTTCCTTCTCCGTACTCTTCTCTTCCCATCACTCTGGTACAAGTTGATCTTTGTCTCATCTGTCCATAGGATGTTGTTCCAGAACTGTAATGGCTTTTTTAGATTTTGTTTGGCAAACTCTAATCTGGTCTTCCTGTTTTTGTGGCTCACCAATGGTTTGCATCTTGTGGTGAACCCTCTATATTCACTCTTGTGACGTCTTCTCTTGATTGTTGACTTTGACACATATACATCTACCTCCTGGAGAGTGTTCTTGAGTTGGCCAACTGTTGTGAAGGGGTTTTTCTTCACCAGGGAAATAATTCTTCTGTCATCCACCACAGTTGTTTTCCGTGGTCTTCCGGGTCTTTTGGTGATGCTGAGCTCTCCAGTGCGTTCTTTCTTTTTAAGAATGTTCCAAACAGTTGATTTGGCCACACCTAATGTTTTTGCTATATCTCTGATGGGTTTGTTTTGATTTTTCAGCCTAATGATGGCTTGCTTCACTGATAGTGACAGCTCTTTGGATCTCATATTGAGAGTCTACATCAACTGATTCCAAATGCAAATGTCACACCTAGAATCAACTCCAGACCTTTTACCTGCTTAATTGATAATGAAATAACTAGGGAATAGCCCACACCTGTCCATGAAATAGCTTTTGAGTTGATAGTCCCATTACTTTTGGCCCCTTAAAAAGTGGGAGGCACATATAGAAACCGTTGTAATTCCTACACCGTTCACCTGATTTGGATGTAATTACCCTCAAATTAAATCTGAAAGTCTGCAGTTAAAGCACAACTTGTTTGTTTCATTTCAAAACCATTGTGGTGGTGAATAGAGGCCAAAATCTGAAAATTCTGTCAATGTCCCAATATTTATGGACCTGACTGTATATTGTATCCCCAGCAGCACATAATCTGAGATAGTGGCTAACTCGGACTTCAAGCAAGAGGCTTTTATAGCACATAAACAACAAATCAATAATATTCCCCATTAATTCTTTCCTCTGTCACATACAGCAGCACACACACTGTGTCACACACGGCAGCAGCACACACCCTGTCACACACGGCAGCAGCACACACCCTGTCACACACGGCAGCATCACACACACTATGTCACACATGGCAGCAGCACACACCCTGTCACACACAGAAGCACAAACCCTGTCACACACAGCAGTGGCACACACACCCTGTCACACATAGCAGCAGCACACACCCTGTCACACACAGCAGTGGCACACACACCCTGTCACACATAGCAGCAGCACACACTCCCTGTCACACACACAGAAGCACACATACCGTCACACATAGCAGCAGCACACACTCCCTGTCACACACACAGCCACACACACAGAAGCACACACACCCTGTCACACACAGCCACACACACAGAAGCACACACACCCTGTCACACACACCTTGTCACTCACAGCAGCACACACACCTCTCTGTACAAGTGACTTACTTCCTGCATCCAAGGAGTTAATCATCAGGAGTCTGAGGCTGCTCCGCCGCCGCCCGTGCCTCTCATCTCTCTGCTACACACCACGCCCCCCCCCCCCCAGCAGTAGAATAATATGGCACCTGCAGCAAAAAAAAAAAATACTGGGACTCCCAGCCCCCGCCGAACGCCCCCCCCCCCACAGCAGTAGAATAGCAGTAGCAGTAGAATATGGCAGTGCCAGGGGGGGCGCGGGCGGCGGGGGCTGCCCACCATTAAAAAAAAAAAAATACTCGGACTCCCAGCCCCGCCGCCCGCCCACCCGCAAGATCCCCGGCGCTCCCCCGACACATACTGCAGCTTGAACAATTCGGCGGCCACTTACATCTTGCGGCCCGGCCGAACTCAACAGCTCCGGAGGCGGTCCTCAGAGCGCCGCTGACAGCTGCATGAGAGGCGCTGATGTCACGGTGCCTGCCTGGGAACTGGCTGGGAGGGGCTTGCGCGCTGCAGCTCCCCCTACAGCCAGCCCAGGCAGTGTCAGTATTTCTTTAAAAAAAAAAAAATTATTTGTTAAGCAGCGCTGCTCGCCGGGTCGAACAGGGGGGGTTTCCAGGGACTCGGAAACCCCCCCTGCGTGTGCGGGTATATTCACCTAACACTTTTGAACTACATGGCGACTTAGTAGCTGTACCACGGATAGCTAGTTTCGGACTTTCACACTTTAGTGTCTTTTTTGCACCGCATAGCATATTTTTTGCAAAGCAACCTTATGCAAGTAGCATTGTAGTGTATTGAGGGCTTACAATTTGCACTTTTCTCACAATCGTGGCAGTGTAAATTTGCACAATGTTACATGGCGGGACATAGTCATATCAGTCTCTTGACTTTTTTTTTCAGATTATGGCCCTTGTTGCGCTGCTATAGCACGCAAATCCACTAGTGGTGTCCAGGATATACATAGTTTGTGCTTTTATTGCATTTGCAGTATGAAACAGACGCAAATTCATAAAAAAAAAATACTGAATGACGGGACGCAAGGCACGGATCAGTTGTGTTTTTTGCTACACGAAACTGAGCTATTTGGCGCAATTTGAAGATAGGTGAGTGATGACACACCAGTGGCATATCTTGCATTATTTTACACAGCAATCAGCTCTCCACTGTCAGATCCATCACAGATGATTGACTGGAGCGCCGTTATCATAGGCAACGGGATTTATCACTTCAAACAAAAAGTGTGGTGGTTGCTCAGATCAGCTTAATAACTTAGCACAGGTGCTTGTAAAAGGGCGGGGTTACACTGAACACAGAAAAAAGGGATTTGCCCTCCAGCACACTGTAGCCAAATCAACAAAAAATACTTAAATCCTACATAATAATAGAGATTCAGAAGTATTAGTTACATACATTTGCAAATATATGAATAAGCGCCAGGCCATCGTCAAGGCTCCTCTATACTGGCGTCCCTAACATTGAGGGGTTCACGTCCGAGAAGCAGGGCACCCCAAAAAATTCCAGCCAAGGACCATCCTCAGTGCATCACACGAAAAGGGGAAAAAAGGTGATAGTGAAGTGTAAAGGATAGATGTGTAAGGATAAATCAATAAGTGTGAAATAATTAAAATTACATAAATAATAAACAAACAATTAGAAAAGTGATAAAAATATTCTATGTGAATTAAGTGGTGATGCCCTGAAAAAGGTCCAGCCAGTACAACTCCGGGGGCCCCACTCCCAAATGCTCACCCCAAAATAATTATTGCTACATAATAGTAGCACCCACTGTGGGTCATATAATTACATTCACCTTGGATTTTTATCACTTTTCTAATTGTTTGTTTATTATTTATGTCATTTTAATTCTTTCACATTTCATTAAAACTTATTGATTTATCTCTCTCTCTCTCTCCCTTCCTCCCCCCATCTCTCTCTCTCTCTCTCTCTCTGTCTCCTTTTACACCAGTGCAAGGACCTGGGTTTTTGCTGGGTCTACTCAGGTCGCAGCTCACTATAAAAGGGTCCCTGAAAAATAACCCGGGTCAAGTTACCCTGCAATCCATCCCAGGTAGCTACCAGGATGGACCTGGGTAATAGGATTTGCGCCTATCCCAGTCAGAAATTAAATGGATAGATCAGCTTAAGGAATTGTCCCCATATGGATTAAATGGAGATTTTGAGCTTCAATGTTTTTTAAAATAATTAATGTTTTAAAATAATTATGAAAATAATAAGATTGTGTATTATCATTTTAGTACCTGATTCTCTGTATATAGATTCTCTCAATTTTTTGAGGTTTATGAACTATGACTTTGGACAATATGGACCCTTATTATGCGTTTTATATCAGAGGACCCTCTGGATAATTACAGCTTTACTAATTATCACCATCCTTTGGATCTATAGCCTGAGCTATTTTCAAAGCGGACTATTCATTAAAGAGCATGCACGGGACTGTTGCAACGCAAATCGCCAACCTGAAGTCACGGGATGTCAACTTCCGGTTATGCGCAGTGGATTTGGAACGCACGCCGGAACTTCAGTCATCTGTTGCCGCTTCTATTTCACGTGGAGGAATGAACTTATTACATGGATCTTTGTTTACAGCTGACGCTTATTCTTTCCCATTAAGGGAGGTATATTAATGGGTTCTTTTTCACTATCCACACACCGACTTCTGATGAAGGACATCTTATGTTCGAAACGCGTTAAGCCTGTACATGTGCACTATAAGCAGTGACAAATATTGGGACTTGTGGATTACCTCCTGGAAGCGAACACACCAATCCCAGGGAGTGTGAGATCGTGGTCCTAGTTCCATCTGGACCCTGGGTAGACACACCCACAACCCATGAACTGCCAACTGGACTATGAGTATTACATGCCTGTCTTTTTATGTCTTTTGTGAGTGCATTATATAAATTAAATTTAGCCTTTTACAAAAAGGTCTCTGCACTAGCACTTTTTGTTCCCTTACCGAGGGGTATTTGGAAAGTGGGGGGGGATACATTTTTTTATCTTCCAGATTGAATTTGATGGAAAGTGTTCTACTATTCATATGATTGTGAAGCAAAACCTCCTGGACAATTATTTCTTGGGATTAAAGTGGACAAAAACCCATTTTTTTTGAACAGGGTGATTGCTATTTCTTATATTTATTGAAGTGTAATCTTTCATTTTATCAGAATATGTATTTAGTATTAGCGCCTGTTGTGACATTTTAATTTTGTTATTAACTATGTATTGTTAATGGTTTTTATGAGAAGTCCTTTTAAAGTGTTTAGTGGGCAGCATATATACTAATATTGCACAAATTTAACCACCTTTACTTATTATTAAAAAATTTTCAAAGACTCCAGCAATTGGATAGCACAATAGGCACATATGTGCAAAAAAGTTCGCACTGGCGTACGCTTACGACTTTTCGCACGTAATTGAATACAACCCTTACTGGTAGAGAGCGTCACACACAGACACATATGTACATACAGACAGGGAGGGTCACACTGCGGTACCTCTCACCTTGATGTGGAGCCAGCAGCTTCTTCCTCCAAGCTGCCAGGACATGCTGCTGTAGTCCCGCCTTCTGGTGGGGTCAGAGGAACATGTGCTGGGCTCCACCAATCAGGGCTCAAACAATTACATACAAAGAGGTGGTTGCAACACTACTCAATAGACACCAGAGTAGGAAACATTCTTCCAGCAGCTACTCGATCTACTGTAATAAATATAGATTAGACCAGGGATTTACTGTACCAAGGGCTTTGTGGCCGATGGATCAGCCCAGGAGACTACGCACCAGTTCCAGGTCACTTAAGACTACTGCGCAGTTCTATGACACACCTTCCATATGCTTCATTTTTGAATAACCAACGTTAAATTGACCTTGTGTACAAAACCATAATCATGACAAAATATAAATAGATCTGAAGGACAAGGCCAGTTTATATTGATTCCTTTAACTTTGAATGTAAATTGCTCTGATCTCCCGACAATAAATATGACTGAGGGACGTGCAGAAGTAGAAGTTCTGATTACAATCAGGGTGGAGGGGTCTAGCGGTAGGTGCTGCTTGCCCTGCCGAGGACAGCTCTAGGTTAGACCAAGGGCTGATAAATTAATCACTAACTTGTATCTCCTGCGTCTACTATCTGACGTGTCAGGAAGGTTAAACTAATGTTTTAATATAAAATAATTTCTATTTGTCTATTTCCACCCCCCCCCCCTCTTGCTTAAGCCCTTGCATGCTATATATTCTACTGTATATGCTACACTTTATGGGTAGCTGACAGAGATTTTTAATGTTTTTATTGGACTCAGCTTGTATCTGATTTATTTTGTAGGGAGCAATGCACTGTTAGCTCTGCTAATGAAAAAACATGACTTTATCGCTAAGTTCCTGTCCAAATACAGAGATTTTCATCATTTGAAGACAAAATAGCAGCTGCAATCTTCTCAGAGTTCACAACCATTGCCCATCTGTAGACGGTGGCTTATCAGCAGTGCAATCAGGATCATTTAGGGGAGTCTAATGGAAGCCCACGGGACTGGTTGCACATTCAGATGGCAAAGTCTATTGATTTTTCACAGAAGGATAGCTATGCTTAAGTATACAGCCTGACATTGTGGAGGGTAATGGGGCAAAGTAGAAAAACCTCAGTAATCTTCTTGTGCATTGAGGATTTTCTAATAGTATTTCAAATAGCCTAAGCCCCCGGCCAAAAAACACAATTAACAACTGGTTTATTACGTTTTAGAGCCTAATGATACATTTACACAAACCGTGCAGATATCTTGCAAAAGCAAAAACATGCTCCATATAGATATCATTGATCATTTCTTGCATATGTGTATGCATCTGTATATAATATTTATGGGCCTAATTCAGAGATTTACGTAAATTCAGTATTTACGTAAATATCCCATGTCACCAGATATGCACATTCACAGGTGCCACGTTGTGCAAATGCAGATATCGTCCTGTGAAGTCGGTCGCAGTGCTACAAAGTCGCAGCACGATTGACATGCTGCTAGCATTTCGGGGCGGCGTAAGGGTGCGTTCCATAAAACGGAGGCTTGTCGTCCCCATTTTTATGGGTGTGCCGAAGCCTTGGATGCAGCTTCACCTGCCCCAGCAGCGTGATTTTGCCGTACATCCTCAGTGACCTGTTCACGAAGCCGACAGTGAATGGTTTTGTTTTCAACATTGGTTTTTATTGCAAGAGACAGAATGTACATACAAGTATAAAGGAACATATCCAAGAAGCACCAAAATAAGTTGAACAAAAGGATCGCAGTAACAAGCATGAGAGTACATACATAGGAAATGCATTTGACACATTTTCAAATAAAAACCTTAAAACTATGGAAGGGAATAAAGACCAAAAGGGGAATAAAAAGAGAAAAGATGAGAAAGGTAGACAGAGGAGGAGGGGAGACCAAAGCCCAGGGCGGGAGCGCTGAGACTTTATCAAATAGGAGAAAGAGGTTACACTCCCCACGTCCAACCGAGCATATAATAAAGCTAAAAGTCTGTATCATTAGTTTAGAACACACAGGTCACAATGTGATAGAGTGACTGAAACAGGCAGCACAGACCCAAAAATGATAGAGAGGTCACCGGAAGTACCATACCTAAAATATGATATAAAAATACCTTTAGGCCAAACCATACACAACATCTCTGAGGAAGAACCTCAAGCACCAGGAGTAGAGGTGGTAGTGTATGTAAACCCAGGCTCCCAAACTTATCCACTTTATCATGAAGGGTGAAGGTAATCCTTTTCATATTAGAACTGAACCCAATCTTAGACAAAACCATATGTATGGGTGGGGGAGAGGGTTGTTTCCAGCACTTAGCCAGCGCACATCAATATCTATGAAGCGCATTGAGGACGAGTTTATTGGAGGAGCTGTTGAGACTAGAGACTGGTAACCCCAACAAAGCCGTCCAGGGACTCAAAGGGACTGGGGTTTGAAAGAGATCCCCCAGTAGAGACTTAATACCAGCCCAATAAGGGGAAATTTTAAGACACTTCCATCATATACCTGGCCACAACCATGCCAACATAATTGGGTGGATGAAGGGAAGATCTTATGTAATCTGTTGAGAACCAGATACAATCTAGTGTAGATTTCGTAGGAATTTTCATTAATCAGGGATGAAAGAGAAGGCCATGACACATTTTGTCTAATGATCCTCCATGAATCCTCGCCTGGGGAGGGACACACACACAAACACCCTGATCACTCTCCTGGCCACTTTCGTGAGAACAGGGTCCGGACCTGAGGAGCGAAGCATATTATATAAAACAGGAATAATACCTTGGAGAATAATAGCATTGTCTCTCAAAAGGTGTGAGGGGCCTAAATATTATTAAGCAAAGAATTTAGATAAGAGTGAAGTTGTAAATATTCATAGACCAGGGACCGGACTATATGATATTTATGAGCCAGAGAGCCTAAAGAACACCAAGAGGAACCACTAATGAGATCAAAAATAAATCTAGGATGGTCAAACAGCTGAAACCAGGAATGTGAGCGGAGGGTAGAGGAGCCAGGAGGATAGGCTGGGTTATTCCATAAGGGAGTAAGTGGGGGACTTTTTACTTTAGATGCGGCTTTTGCATATTTTAGCACAGCCGCTGTGGTAGAGCGGCTATCTCTGAATCAGGCCTTATGTTTGCACAAATATATATAATTTGAACTCATACATACTACTATATACAGTAATACATTAAGTAAGTAGGAAATTTGGATGCCCCTAATCACACTGCGCTAGTCACTGAGGGTCTGATGCCGAATGGGGTGTACGCCTGTTTGTAAAGCATATAATATGCATTCGTACTGCACATGCCAATAAAAAACATACGCTACAACTACATCGGTATGCAAATCTAACACTTGTGCACCCTTATGCTCATAGAGGAAGAACGGGGAAGGAAGGAGGTCTAACATGGGCCAACTACAGAATGGGACTATTCTTATGAGTGCAGACAGAGGCATGCCTCCACAGACAAGCATTATGCTCTGCAAGTGCCTGAGGGTTGGTGCAAATATATGCTGCTGCCAATGACTTTACCAGTGCTAGGTAGTCACTTCTGATTGGCTGATTGCAAATTCTATCACCACTCCATTACTCTGTCCTGTACATCTCTGACCCCTCAGAGTTCATACCATGTGTCATTATATTCCAATGTGGCAAAATAATTTCTATCAGCAGTCGGTTTTATTATCTACATAATAATTGTACAATATCTGTCCTGTCTCCTAAATGTGCACAAATTGGAAGCTGAGGTGTGTGCCTCAACGGCTTCCACTGAGAGGGAGTCAGGTTAAACTTCAGAGAGAAGGACCAGCTGCCTGGGTAAGTATTGGAGTGGGGGAGGGATGAAGCAATGGGGGGTTTGTAGTCACTGGGGGTGGGGCCGGCTAGAGCATGGGGTGAGGCCATGCATGGGTTGAGACTGAGGTCAGTTATACTAGTATAGATTATACTGGTGCATATGCTACTGGTGCAGGACTGGATACATCTTGAGATGCGTCTGACTTAGTGTATGGATGTAGATACGCACTTTACCATGCAACTTTGTAGTGCTTACTTATTGAACATCAGTCCGTGAATCTAAGTGTAAAAGAATCTGTTTGCAAATGTAAAATATTAAAGGGCTCTGACCATTGCCTATAGATAAACTTAAATTTCAGAGATCTGGTTTTGAAACTAGTTAGCATATCTCCTAAATGTAACACCGCCTGCTGGATCAGGACCCTGCTCACATCTCGTGTTCCCCGTTAGGTAACAGAATAATCTCAAGCACAGTGGATAAAAAACAAGAGTTGCAAAAAAAAAATAAAACAATGGGCCATCCAAATGACAAAGACTTGTTACGAGTCCCCATAAAAATAACTCAGCGAGTGACTTTGATGCCGTAAAACAAACATTCTTCTTTTACGCGACTTAACATTGTAGTTTCAGCTTGAGGCAGGAGTCTTAAAAAAGCATCTAAAATGTATTTCACAGTATCATAGTCCCTAAAGCTTCTGGGGGCCTAAGTGCCCCCCAGCCATTCACTTTATAATTTCCTAAAAACAACAGTGTGTGTGCATGTGGTATTCATCCCAGCCATATTTAGGTTTTACCTTGCTCTTGCACTTCCCTTAGTTGGGTTTCCAATGTATGGTTCAGTATCAATATAAGTATACAGCCACAATTATAAAGAACAGTTTTCAAGGGGCAACATTTTTCTTATTTCCTCTTGGTGCCATTAAAGCTAATAAGAGGGGTGCAGCAGGGAGATGAGTTCCAACACAATACCACTTTGAGGCAAGCCTTGCTCAGGATACAGGCAAAGGAGAAAATTAGGGATAAGCTGTCACAATCAGTTGCATTACCACTCCCTGCCAGCGGTGCTGCTCATCCCTGTGATGCCTTCCAGCCAGTCTATATCCCGGGTCTGTCTATGATCCTGCATCTAAAACTCTTTTATTTAAATCTGCCTCACACAGTCTCTCACTGACCAGATCATGGTGTCAGTTCCTTGTATTAGTTCCCAGTCTCCTCGTGGGCTTCCAGTGCTTTCCTAAGTGTTTGTCCTGTTAGATTTCTTGTGTACTCCCAGTACTATCCAGATCACCTGTACTGCTCTGCAGCATTCATGTTTGGTGCATTGAGTTACCAGCTCTCACCTGTGCCCTGTCCTATACCAAGCTCCTAGTGTACCTGCTTTACACCAGTGCAATCCGAGACTTTTATAATTAGTGCTATCAAGAGTGTTTGCTGTGTCATCATAATATACTTGAGTGATCCCAGTGCCATCCTGATCACCTGCACTGCTTTGCATATTCAGGTTCAGTGCTTGTGGTTACCTGCTAGGATCCGGCATTCACCTGTGCAGTCTGCTGCACCACGTTCCCAGAGTACCTGCCCTTATCAGTGCTAGCATGCTCATTACTGCTTATACCCCTGCCTACCTGCATTAACCATCACAATCTGGGACATTGTTACCAGGGCCGGATTAGTAATGGGGCTGATGGAGCTGCAGCTCCAGGCCTACAATCAGACTAGGCCCACAGCCCTCTGATGCGTGTCTGCTGCTGTATAAAGGAAATTTTATTTCCTTCTGCAGCAGCCTCAGAGCCGACCACCCCCCCCCCCCCACTGGCCGCGCATAACACCCTCCCCCCCCGCCTCGCGGCTGTGACACCAGAACGCCGGGGAACAAAAATACTGTAAGGGCAGGCGGCGCAATGGAGGGCTTCTCTAGCCCTCCCAGCGCGGCGAATAGGCAGCGGCAGAGCCTGCCCGTCATGTGACGTCTGACGTCACATAGGTCCCGCCCACCGCCGCCACCACTGCACCGCATCCACACGTAGCCCGTCCCAGGCTGTGCACCGTCCCTCTGCAGCAGCCTGTGGGCCGACCACACCCCACCCCCGGCCGTGCACCGACCACTGGCAGCAATTCGACGCACGACAGCAGCAGCTTGATCTGCAGGGTTCTTTTTAGTCCCCCAAAGGTGAGCAGAGCTGGGTTTCAGTCCTCAATTCCATGCTGCTGCTGTGTAGTATATGCATTGATATGTATGCATACCAATCATATACATATCTATACATAATATTAAATTATTAAATATCCTTAAAAATATATGTTTATAAATATATATATTGTGTGTACAAAGTATATTGCAAATAAAAGACCATGCATACAAGCTATGTGCATGTGTAATTATATATATATATATATATATATATATATATATATATATTAGGGGTGTGCACCGGCCACTTTTCCTGTTTTGTGTTTTGGTTTTGGATCTGGATCTTTCTTCGTGTTTTGGATCTGGATTGGTTTTGCCAAAAACCACCCTTCCGTGTTTTGGGTTCTGGGTTTTGTGTTTTGGATCTGTATTTTTTTGAAAAAAAGCATAAAAACAGCTAAAATCACAGAATTTGTAGGTTTTTCTGCTCCTATGCTATTATTAACCTCAATAACCTTAATTTCCACTCATTTCCAGTCTATTCTGAATACCTCACACCTCACAATAGTGTTTTTATGTCCAAAAGGTTGCACCGAGGTAGCTGGATGACTATGCTAAGCGACACGAGTGGGCGGCACAAACACGTGACCCATCTAGGCGTGAAACTGCAGTGGCAGACAGGATGGCAGTTTGAAAAACTAGGCCCCAAACTGTACATAATGCAAAGAAAAAAAAGAGGTGCAAGATGGAATTGTCCTTGGGCCCTCCCACCCACCCTTATGTTGTATAAACAGGACATGCACACTTTAACAAACCAATCATTTCAGCGCCAGGGTCTGCCACACAACTGTGGCTGAAATGATTGGTTCATTTGGGCCCCCACAAAACAAGCTGGCAATTAATCTGTCCCTGCACAAACTGGCTCTACGGAGGCAAGAAGTCGTCCTCATCCTTCTCATCCACAGATTCCTCACCCTCTTCAGTGTTATGTACATCCTCATCCTCACAGAGTATTAATTCGTCCCTGCTGGAACCACAGGTCCCTCTGTACGTTCTGGAGGCTGGTCTCCCTGGAAGAGTTGATCATTCATTTTATGAACATCATCTTCTCCACATTTTGTGGAAGCAACCTCCTACGCCTTTCGCTAACAAGGTTCCCGGCTGCACTAAACACTCTTTCGGAGTACACACTGGAGGGGGGGCAACTCAGGTAAAATAGAGCCAGTTTGTACAGGGACCTCCAAATTGCTTCTTTTTCCTGCCAGTACAGGTACGGACTGTCTGACATGCCTACTTGGATGCTGTCACCGATGTAATCCTTTAACAGACAGACGCACGCTTGTCGCTGCTGCTTTGAGGATTCAAGTGCGGCTACAGCCCACACAATTCACAAAGACAAAAAAAAAAAAAGAATATTTTTATTGTTTGTGGAGCACACTTTGAGGGTTACACCACCCTCTAACAGACAGACGCACGCTTGTCGCTGCTGCTTTGAGGATGCAAGTGCGGCTACAGCCCACACAATTCACAAAGACAGAAAAAAGAAGAAGAATATTTTTATTCTTTGTGTAGCACACTTTGAGGGTGTCACCACCCTTTAACAGACAGACGCACGCTTGTCGCTGCTGCTTTAAGGTTGCAGGTGCGGCTACAGCCCACACATTTCACAAAGACCGAAAAAAAAAGAACAATATTTTAATTGTTTGTGTAGCACACTTTGAGGGTGTCACCACCCTTTAACAGACAGACGCACGCTTGTCGCTGCTGCTTTAAGGATGCAGGTGCGGCTACAGCCCACACAATTCACAAAGACAGAAAAAAGAAGAATATTTTTATTGTTTGTGTAGCACACTTTGAGGGTGTCACCACCCTTTAACAGACAGACGCACGCTTGTCGCTGCTGCTTTGAGGATGCAAGTGCGGCTACATCGCACACAAGTCACAAACACATAAAAAAATAGTTTTTTATTTTTTGGAGCACTTTGAGAGTTACACCACCTTTAACAGACAGACGCACGCTTGTCGCTGCTGCTTTAAGGATGCAGGTGCGGCTACAGCCCACACATTTCACAAAGACCGAAAAAAAAGAACAATATTTTAATTGTTTGTGTAGAACACTTTGAGGGTGTCACCACCCTTTAACAGACAGACGCACGCTTGTCGCTGCTGCTTTAAGGATGCAGATGCGGCTACAGCCCACACAATTCACAAAGACAGAAAAAAGAAGAATATTTTTATTGTTTGTGGAGCACACTTTGAGGGTGTCACCACCCTTTAACAGACAGACGCACGCTTGTCGCTGCTGCTTTGAGGATGCAAGTGTGGCTACATCGCACACAAGTCACAAACACATTAAAAAAATAGTTTTTTATTTTTTGGAGCACTTTGAGAGTTACACCACCCTTTAACAGACAGACGCACGCTTGTCGCTGCTGCTTTAAGGATGCAGGTGCGGCTACAGCCCACACATTTCACAAAGACCGAAAAAAAAAGAAGAATATTTTTATTGTTTGTGTAGCACACTTTGAGGGTGTCACCACCCTTTAACAGACAGATGCACGCTTGTCGCTGCTGCTTTAAGGATGCAGGTGCGGCTACAGCCCACACATTTCACAAAGACAGAAAAAAAAAGAACAATATTTTAATTGTTTGTGTAGCACACTTTGAGGGTGTCACCACCCTTTAACAGACAGACGCACGCTTGTCGCTGCTGCTTTGAGGATGCAGGTGGAATCTAGACGGGATTTGGAACCGAGGACACACTACCTCCATCAATTGTCTAAATCCCACTGCACTAATGTCGGATACCGGACGCACGTCTAACACCAACATAGCAGTCAAGGCCTCAGTTATACGTTTTGCTTCAGGATGACTGCTGTCGTACTTCATCCTCATCGCTAGGGACTGTTGGAGGGTCAATTGTTTAGTAAAAGTAGTGATGTTCCTACTTCCTCTCTGGGATGATGAACAACTCCCAGCAGCAGCAACAGCACTAGTAGGAAGTGGTTCTTGATCTTTCCCTATTTTATTTTTATCAGAGAAAGTTTGGTCCTCCATTTATGTTATATTGATATATAAACGTGCGGCTAAAGCGCACACAAACACAGAAAATATTTTTTTATTTTTGCTGGAGAGTAGTGCACTTTGTGGGTTACACCACCCTTTAAGAAATGAGCCAGCCGGCTCTTTACTTATGGGACACAGGCGCACGCTTGGCGCTGCTCCTTTGTTGATGCACGTGCAGCCACAGTGCACACAAGTCACAAACACAGAAAATATATATTTTTTTGGTTTGGAGTGTACTTTGGGGGTTACAGAACCCTTTAACGGTCAAGCCAGCCGGCCCTTTACTTATGACACAGGCGCACGCTTGGCACTACTTTGTTGATGCACGTGCGGCTACTGCGCACACAATTCACAAACACAGAAAATAATTTTTTTTCGGTTTGGACTGGAGTGTACTTTGGGGGTTACAGCACCCTTTAACGGTCAAGCCAGCCGGCCCTTTACTTATGACACAGGCGCACGCTTGGCACTACTTTGTTGATGCACGTGCGGCTACTGCGCACACAATTCACAAACACAGAAAATAATTTTTTTTTTGGTTTGGACTGGAGTGTACTTTCGGGGGTTACAGCACCCTTTAACGGTCAAGCCAGCCGGCCCTTTACTTATGACACAGGCGCACGCTTGGCACTACTTTGTTGATGCACGTGCGGCTACTGCGCACACAATTCACAAACACAGAAAATACATTTTTTTTTGGTTTGGACTGGAGTGTACTTTGGGGGTTACAGCACCCTTTAACGGTCAAGCCAGCTGGCCCTTTACTTATGACACAGGCGCACGCTTGGCACTACTTTGTTGATGCACATGCGGCTACTGCGCACACAATTCACAAACACAGAAAATAATTTTTTTTTTGGTTTGGACTGGAGTGTACTTTGGGGGTTACAGCACCCTTTAACGGTCAAGCCAGCCGGCCCTTTACTTATGAGACAGGCGCACGCTTGGCACTACTTTGTTGATGCACGTGCGGCTACTGCGCACACAATTCACAAACACAGAAAATAATTTTTTTTTTGGTTTGGACTGGAGTGTACTTTCGGGGGTTACAGCACCCTTAACGGTCAAGCCAGCCGGCCCTTTACTTATGACACAGGCGCACGCTTGGCACTACTTTGTTGATGCACGTGCGGCTACTGCGCACACAATTCACAAACACAGAAAATAATTTTTTTTTTGGTTTGGACTGGAGTGTACTTTCGGGGGTTACAGCACCCTTAACGGTCAAGCCAGCCGGCCCTTTACTTATGACACAGGCGCACGCTTGGCACTACTTTGTTGATGCACGTGCGGCTACTGCGCACACAATTCACAAACACAGAAAATAATTTTTTTTTTGGTTTGGACTGGAGTGTACTTTCGGGGGTTACAGCACCCTTAACGGTCAAGCCAGCCGGCCCTTTACTTATGACACAGGCGCACGCTTGGCACTACTTTGTTGATGCACGTGCGGCTACTGCGCACACAATTCACAAACACAGAAAATAATTTTTTTTTGGTTTGGACTGGAGTGTACTTTCGGGGGTTACAGCACCCTTTAACGGTCAAGCCAGCCGGCCCTTTACTTATGACACAGGCGCACGCTTGGCACTACTTTGTTGATGCACGTGCGGCTACTGCGCACACAATTCACAAACACAGAAAATATATTATTTTTTTAGCACTTGGGGGGAGCACCCCTGATGGACAGAGCACCCCCTGGACAACACTACAGCACCTCTTTAGGACTGGGACACTGCACAGGACTTTGGAGTGGACACAGCCCCTATGGAGAACTGACTGCACAACACAGTCCAGCCAGCCCCTATGGACTTTGAAGTAGTGGACACAGCCCCTATTAACAACAGCAGCACAGCACAACACAGCCAGCCCCTATGGACTTTGAAGTAGTGGACAACAGCAGCACTACACTACACTACACTACACAGCCCTAACTCCCACCCTCCCTCTTCACTGTCCACAGCCGAGTGAGAAAATGGCGCCGACGTGGGTACCTTATATAGGATCCAAAACCCGCGAGACTCGGAAGGCGGGATGATGACGTTTTGCCTCGATTTCAGATCCGAGTCAGGCGGGAAAAGTCGAGCCTGATTCGGATCGGACTCGGATCGGGGGGGCTCGGGGGGGTTCGGATTTCAGAAATCCGAACCCGCTCACCCCTAATATATATGTGTATATATATATATATATATATATATATATATACTGTTTATATCTATATGTACTGTGTATATATATATATATATATATATATATGCTGTTTATATCTATATATGTACTGTGTTTATGTATATTTATATATATATATATATATGTATACATATAAACTGTGTATGTGTGTGTGTGTATATATATATATACATATATATATACACACACACTGTATATGTTATACACTATATATATATATATATATATATATATACTGTCAGACGAAGACGTCAGACGAAGGGCTGATGCCCGAAACGTTGGATTGACGCAATAAAGCTGCTGTTTTTACTTATTATACAGTCGTGGAGTGCCGCCATTCTTTGCTGATTATACCGGACCTGGTGGTCCATGGATGGCACCTACGCCCTTTACATTGTTTTTGCCACGAGTGCCGGAATTCTGTTGGTATATATATATATATATATATATAAATATATATATATAACTGAGGCCCATATTCAATTTGAAGCGTTAAGTCCGGATCCGCGTTAAGTTACCACCGATGACGTCTATATCGCCTGTTTTGGTTTTCAATTTGAAAGACTTTCCGCCTAGGCGGAAAGTCAATGCAATGTAATAGGCGGTAAAGTATCGCCTATGAATAGCACGCCGAAAAAAGTACAGAATTGGGGTTTTGGGGTGCAAACTTTCAGGAACCCCCGTGCAGCCTTCAGACAGTCCCCCAAAGGTAATCTGTGTAAAAAAAAAAAAGGACACCCTAAAAATGTACTTTGATAAAGGGGGCGAAAAAAAAATGTTGGGGTACAAACTTAAAAACTAGCAAACTTGCCTCTGGAGGGGTCCCCAAGTATGCCCAAGGTGGTTTTTTGATTGCAGGTGTTTGCAGCAGGTGGATTTCACGATTTCAACTTTAAATATGCTGACCCACATTTTCAAGTACCCCAAATTTGCTGGGATAACTTATTTTCTGGAAAAAATACTCCTAAATACTATTATGCATCAGGTATAGAATAACGCTATTTAGCAGCTATTGATCCCATTTAAGAACACCAAATACCTTCAGCAAGCCAAATCGGGGGGTACCATAGTGAACCCCCATGTCAGATCATCATTTGGGGGGTGACAGGCTGATTTCCCCAAAAATGACAGTACTTTCCGCTAGTTACAGTATCGCCGGGTGCTGTTTACGCGTACTTTCAAATTGAATACGGGGTAAAGCGTGCACGCGCGTGATACTTTAATGCCTACAAAACAGGCGAAGTCAGCGTTAAGTCTGGGCTGCGTTAACTTAACGTGGCTCGGCTCAAATTGAATACGGCTCCATATGTGTGTGTAGATATATATATATATTTATATATATATTCACACATACATACACATTGGCGGTGCCCTCACAACAAAAGCAAAACGTAGTAGAGTAAGGTGCGGCACTCGGTGCAATAGCAGGCATTGGCAATCGGATGTATTCAACGTTTCAGTGTTAGTAAACGCTCTTGTTAGTATATATATATATATATGTGTGGGTGTGTAATAATAAAAAAAAGAGTGTATATACATATATAGTACATATGTATTTATATCTTTATATAAATATGATTATCCACGGCTGCACTCACATCATCCAGGTCTTGCAATGTACTGGGGTGTCACCCATGACGCACACATGGAAAGTCCATAATATAGCGAAACTGAGGGGCACTCATTGCAATATAGGATCTCTAAAGGATTGGTTGGTCACTGATGCACTTGGTGTACTGCTATATCTCCTGAAGAAGGTCTATGTAGGACCAAAACGTTGAGCCGATATTGGTATTTGTGAGGATTAAAATCTGATACCTTTATGTGCGAAAAGCTGGTGAGTGCCCCTCAGTTTCGCTATATATAAATAGGTTTCTATCTATATTATATATAATAGTAAATATAATAAAAAAAACTTGTGTTTATTAAGAAATATGTATTAATAATATATGTGAATATATATAGAGAGCATGTTTGATTTTTTTATGTCTGAAACAATGGCAAATAAACGTGCAATATTTGAATGAGATAGGTAGGGGCAGGTGCAAGATTACATTTTTTGTCAGGGTGCATAGAAACATAATAATTACTAAGCTAAATACCCTCACATCAATGGTGCAGCAGGATCCCAATCACATTCTTTGTTACTTCTCACTTGTGGTGTGGATGCTCTGAGTCTTGCGAGACGTGCGACGAAGCGGGACCCATGGTAGGTCCAGTGTGGGTATTAAGTATTAAGTCTGTATGCACCCTCATGAAAATTTTGATTTTGCACCTGTGTGTGTGTGTATGTGTGTATATATATATATACACACATACACACACACGCAGTTGGGACTACAGTACTAAACTCCAATGAGTGTAACTTTAGAGTTTCGCCCCATTGGATAACACCATCCTCAGATGGCACAAACCACTTTATGCCAGTTTAGTGGATAAGGAATCTTATGGTCCCTCATCTGCATATTCCGTCCATCAGTGGTAATTGACATTGTGCACATGCGCAGTGTCACAGTCTAAAGGTGCACATCCACTAGTCGATTACACTGTATGATTGCACGATTACGACATCGTAATCGTGCAATCACTCAGTAATCGGCCACAAATCGTGCACAAAAAAGGTGCTTAGAATGGCTGGTAATGGCCACTGATAGGTGAACTATTTCTTGTAAAGTATATTTGTGTGTAAAAAATGGATATAATACACTATGGGCCTGAATCAGAGATGCACGTGATGCCAATGTTCACGTAGTTGGGAGATTATTTTTGCTACTGTATGTGCACGAAAATCCATAAAAACTTTTACGGCTCATGCGTTATAGAGAGTGTGCACACAAAGATGCTGTTATGATTAAGACGCAGGTTATTAGAAATGTCTTGGAAAAGTGATGGGCAGTGACTGGGAGGTGGGTATTAATGTGCACAAAAATGGTCTGTCTCATGGGAGGGTCACTGAATTGTTTGTGTACACAGATGTATCATCATCATCATTCACATCGGAGGCAATAATCAGATAAAAATTCTGCAACTGTCATAGGGCTAGTGCAAGTTTTGATGGTGGTGTCTAATGACTGTATCTATACAGTCAGAAAGTAGGCGTCTCAGTCCTTGCACATTTAGACACACACTTGTACACAAGCAGCATTTGCATAAAGCTGCAGATGTGTGACCACCAAATACACAGCAGCCACTACATCTGAATCAGCCACTACAGTATATGCGCTCTCCTGTTCTGTTTGTTGTACTATGGATATACATATATATTTATTTATATACCAAAAGAGGACTACCATGTATGGATTTACCTATACTATTTGGCACATTGTCCTCTTTTGTTGTTTCTTGGACTATTGAGGATGGTGGCCACCCTTTTTGAAGAAGGGAGTGTGTTCACATTTGTCTAATGATTTTCATTTTAGGATTTTTTCTATATGTCTGTGCTTCAATAATTGATTTGTTGGATATATATTTGGGCATTTAAGTGCATGCATACACACATAACATATATAGATTAAATACTTGGGATAGAGGGCCTGATTCAGACCCGCTCGCGAGCGCTGAGCGCTCGCAAGCGGGTCGATGGTGCCCTAGTGCGCATGCGCACGACGGAGGGAGCTCCGTTGTGCGCATGCACGAGACCAGAATAGCGACAGCCAAGCCGTCGCTATGGGTCTCGTACCAATGGGGGCGTGCTGTCGATGGTGAGTGACAGCACGCCCCCTTTGGTGGGCGTGCCGGGGGCGTTGCTGCCCAGACGGAGGCGTTCCCGTTAGTGATGTCAGTGGGAGTGCTTTTGGCTCTGATAGAGCCAAAAGCACTCCTGGGCTTGCGGCAGCGAGACCCTACTGCAGGGTCTCGTCGCAAGCCCGATAGTCGCGATGGTCTTGACCATCGCGACCATCTTTTTGGCCGCTCGCATAAGCTGTGGGTGGTCACCCACAGCTATGCGAGCGGCCAGGAGGCCGCTCCAATATTAGGTAGGAGGGCCCTGATGCAGAGCGAGCACTCTTGTCAGTGCGTCCAGCTCTGAATCAGGCCCAGAGTTCAATACTATATACTTTTTTTGTTATATGTGTAATAAAAAAATAAATAAACACCTATACTAACAATAATGTATATTCCTTCAGACATCAAAGCCTTTGGGAATCTGAGTAGTCTGTATGGTTTCAGAGGCTAATTCCCTTTCGTGTCTGCCCCACTAAACAAGTCTTTGTCAAGCAGCAGTAAGTAGTCGTCACATATATAACCGTAATATATATATATATATATATATATATATATACATATATGTATGTGTGTTAATTGTACAGTCATTGTTTCAAACTCTAAGTAATATCAATGACTGTTCGCTAGGAAGTATGTCTTCTATATGTAGAGCACAGTTTATTTGCAGATTAAGCAATGGAGCTGAGTCTGAGTTGGATGCAAAATATCTGTATTTGCGTGTAGTCGTTAAAGCCTGATTTACTACTTTATGCTAATGGGAGTTTCCATTTGGCTAATGAAAAATTCCATGTGCCTGGAAGCGGGAAGCCGCTCCACTCAGTGTTTGTCTGTTCAGGGCCACAAGCATCACCATTAGTATCGGCACCAGCTCCATGCGTGGTGCAAGAGATCTGTCTGACACAGGCTTTACATTCTCCATAAGTCCATCTGATCGGCCTGCATTTGTTAGATGATCGTTATCGAGCATCCAACACATAAATTAACCCCCCAAAAACTATAGCGACCGGTAAATAATGGAGCGTACACACAGTCAGATGGGGGCACGATCAGATAATGATAACGATAGTTATCTGATCGGCCTGCATGTGTTAGATGATCGTTATTGAGCATCCAACACATACATTAACCCCCCAAAGACTTTAGCGACCCGCAAATATCGCGGGTCCCTATAGTAAACAAACTAACCTGGTCGATTTCGACCAGGTTGGACTGCATGCACGGGCGGCGGTCGATGGTCGTTATTGACCATTTGTGCCCGCACATTGACCATCGTTTGGTCGTTTGCAGGGGCCAGAAACTGTACAATTTGAATTATAATGATATGATCGTTATTGATAAAATCGTACAGTTTATCTGACCGTCTGTATGCACTATAACTCAGAATAGCACAGGCTTCTAGCTATACTCTGACGAGACAGAACATTGTCACTGCCCATATCTGGCCCTTCAGGGTAGGACGGAAAAATGACAAAATTCATAAATTCATATCTGCACATGCGCTGTATGCTAAAACTTGCTATTCTAATCCGTACAGAGATCCGTCCAATTCAGAATCAGCTCCAATGTGTTTTATACAGTTAAATGTTAGCGGGGTGTTGAATAAGATAGAGAAACAACTATGTTACGAGTGACATTTTATTTGTCATTCAGGTTAACATGAAGAAATAACAGAGTGGCTGGGATAAAATAAAAGCTAAGAAAGAGGAAAAGAAAAACCTAGAGAAAGTATTGGCTAAGACCAAACAAATTACAGACTTTTGTTCTGTAAAAAGTGCAGCCAGTTCCTCTGTAGTCAGTCCAAGTACATCCACTGTCAGAGACTTTACAGTTGGTGCAAGTGAAGCTGGTACAAGTGAAACCAGTCCCAGTGCATCCAGTGATCATGCAGATATAATAGATATCCAAAATGTGACCAGGGAATCAGTTGAAGGTGACTCAGAAATTGTGGTTGAACAATCAAAAAACACTTCTTTTTCAAATGATGTAGGAGAGTGGAAAGTTTCGGAAACTTTGCGCGAATTTTTTTGTCAGAAGGGAGTCGCTGATTGCCACTTCCTGGACAGTGATTTTACGAATACCAAAAAAATATTTCCTGGTGAACATTTTGCACGACATTGTACAAAGTCATTGTTTTATCGTCAACAAATGAATGGTGAGAAAGTTCAGCGTGACTGGCTTTGCTACTCACCAAAAATGCTCAAACTCTTTTGTGCTCACTGTAAATTATTTTCTTCAGATGCCACCTTACTGTTGGCAACTGATGGTTATTCAGACTGGAGACATGCAGCCAGAGATTTAAGCCGCCATGAAAGTAGTGCAACTCATGCAGAGTCTCTTGAGAAACTTATTAAAAAAAAATTGACCGGAGAACGTGTAGACAAATCTCTGGTGATTCAATTTGAGTCTGAAAAAAAGTACTGGCATCAAATTCTTTGCAGAATTTTAAGTGCTATCAAATTCCTGTCATCAAGAGGTCTTGCCTTTCGTGGAAATGATGAAATCATTGGATCAGTACACAATGGCAATTATTTAGGATGTCTCGAATTTTTGGCAGAGTATGATCCCTTCCTTGCTGAACATATTCAGATGCATGCAAACAAAGGGCGAGGACACGTATCATACCTGTCCTCAACCATTTGTGATGAATTTATTGAGGTGATTGGCCAACAAGTATTGCGGCAGATCATAGCTGAGATAAAAAAATCTAAGTACTATTCTGTAAGTGTGGACTCAACACCCGATATTTCACACACTGATCAGCTGACGCTTATATTTCGCTATGTGCTTCCAAGTGGACCCATTGAGCGTTTTACCAAGTTTATTCCAGTACGTGGACATACTGGAGATCACTTGGCAAACACCCTTTTTCTTTTTCTTGAAGAAAATGGAATTTCCATTCAAGATTGCCGGGGCCAGTCATATGATAATGCATCGAATATGAGTGGAAAATACAATGGTATGCAGGCCTTGATACGTCAGAAGAACAAGCTGGCTGAATATATTCCATGCTATGGGCATTCTTTAAATCTTATCGGGCAAAGTGCTGTAAAATGTTGCCCTGAGGCAGTTTTGTTTTTTGACTTTGTTCAGAAGTTATATGTTTTTTTTTCTACTTCAACACATCGGTGGAATCTTCTGACAGATGTCTTCAAGCCCCTTGGATTGCCTACACTGAAAAGCCTTTTAGACACACGTTGGTCTGCTCATCATGAAGCCCTTAATGCCTTGAAAAAAGGCTATCCAGCTATTAAAGATCTGCTGCACAATATGGGAAATGACACATCTGAAAGGGAAGAGACATGTTTGGAAGCAAAGGGACTTTATTCTCTAATGAGCCAATTAGAAAATGGGATAATGGTGCAACTCTGGTCCACAATACTGAGCCGGTTTCATAAAACCAGTAATTTTCTTCAAGATTCAAAACTGGATCTGAATAGAGCCGCAGACATTTTGGAATCCTTAAAAATGTTTGTAGAAAGCCTCCGTTCTCAGTTTATAGAGTTTGAGAACCAAAGTAAAATTCTTTACTCTTGTGATGATTACAAACAAAGAAGACAAATTAAAGAAATAAAAAGTGGGACTTTGGGGGTGCTGAAGATGCAGCTGCTGGACTTTCACCATCAGACAAATTTAAAGTGAACACTTTTCTTCCCATAATTGATCAGCTATTGGCATCGCTAAATCAAAGACAAGCAGCATACAGTGTCATTCAACACAGATTTGGATTTCTTTCAGAACTGTTCTCTTCAACATCAGATGACCTACGTGCTAATGCCAGTACATTGGTAGAAATATACCCAGGAGATCTTGGTCCAGAATATGCAGATGAAGTAGTACACTTTGTTGCTTTGTTTCGTATCTACATTTCATCCAGTGCAAATAAAGATACACATGAGAGCCAAGAAATCAAAATGTATAAATTTCTAATTACAGAGGCATTAGTTGGTAACTTCCCAAATGTTGCCGTTTCACTGCGCGTGTACCTTTGTTTGATGGTCACCAACTGCAGTGGTGAGCGCAGCTTTTCTGCACTGAAGCGAGTAAAAAATGCACTGAGATCCTCCATGGCACAACAGCGCCTAAATGCGCTCTCTCTTTTATGCATTGAAAATGAAATATTAAGAGAAATTGATATGGAAAATGTAATAGAAGAATTTGCCAGTCGAAAAGCAAGAAAAGTTCATGCATAGCAATACTTGTTCTTATCCTCAGTTTGTTGGAGTCTAGTTGTTTACCACCTATCTAGTGCAAGTTGAAATGTAATATTAGAGTTTAAAGCTAAGTGTGGTTTATATGAAAGCACATATGCTCTTTACCAAAATGTTTTATGATTAAACAAACCACTTTTGGATTTCTAATACTACCAATTTTAAAGTTTGATTGTTGTTTACACAGTGACTTTTTTTTATGGGCTCAATTGATCGCTGCCTGTTTGCTATTGCAGTCTGTATGGCGCTCCAATGTCTGTCAGATTTGTCATAGGCGATTAATATCTCTGGTAAAATGATTGAATTCGTCATCATTACTAGAAATATGGAGCAGAATTACCTTATATACTACCCGTAATTTTGCACGCTGCGAGGTCGGGGTGAGACAGTGAGCTTAATTAAAGCACAGGTCACTTATTTTGCAGTCATGGTTCACATAGTTTATTTTATGTAATATTTAATATCCATATTAAGTAATATCCAGATCACATATTTATTTAGTATTATTTATGTTTTCATGTTCTGCACTTTTTACTTTGTTCAAAGTTAATTATTTGGAAACTAGCAATTTTCAGCTATGTTTCTGTTAAAGCACTTTATAAATAAAAAATGTTGCATTTTATTAATAAACCATAGTTTGTGGTTTTTATTTTTTATAGAACAGGTAGTGTATGTTTCATATAATCAAAAAGGGGAGGGTGATGAAGATGGTTCAATGTATGTGGGTAGCTATGCTCCATGATGCTAGCAACACCCCATGACACAGACCACGCCCCCACATCATTGGTCACACCCCCATAGCAGTAGTCACACCCCCTGCGACAGTACACAATAGGCCCTTCATAGATTTCAGCTCCAGGCCCATGAGGACCTTAATCTGGCACTGATTGTTACTATAAGCTTTGCTTCTAATTAGTGCAATCCGGGACTTTATCATTTTATACATTTGTGTTTACTGATAGCTGCTTGCTCTGATTTCTGCATTATATCCTGTGTGTGATAATAAACTGTGTCAGTCACTATTGTGGCAGTGCTGCTAATTACTCCTGGTAACCTCACACACAGGGGGAACTCCCTTAGCATTTTCTGACAAAAACAAATGGTCTTTGGAGATGTCAGTTTAGCTGGATTAACCCCTGAGGTGCCTGTTCTGGGACATCTATTTCTATTTTACTTTATTAAGTTGTGGTTACACACCTGTCACGAAAGGCATATCTGTATTAGGATGCAGGGTGTGCACTTTACACGGACCCCTGGGTCCAGGAGGACCCATACCGCAGTCTACTGCAGCGCCAGGGAGGTGAGGGCTTACGCGGAGGCTGCACACGTGCTCGCTCCTCTCTTAGACTGCCCCAGATGATCACTACATAAATTGTGACACTGAGCAATCACATTTTATCCTCATAGGCCAGATCTGACAATATCAAAGCTGGGTTTTGGCACTTTAAACATGGAGATGTGGCTAGTGGATGCTGCTACCATAAGTGTAGTAAAGTAAATACAAGCCATGGTATAACTTGTGTCCACTCCTTACCATACTACTGTAATTTGTATGGATATATTTGATGGTGACGGGAAAAATCCGCTTATGAAAAGGTAAATAATGTTGAGGTCTATATGCAGCACAAGGCATTAAGAATTGTTTTCTTCTGTAGGTTTGTAGGGAAGAGAATGTGTCCTTGCTCTGGGTGCTAGACGGCTCTTGGAGGGAGGGATCACAGCTACAAATACCTTCCTGGGGAGAGCACACCCCTGATGCATCCAAAAAAACAACAAAGATGGCACTCCAAGACTGCTATCACTGGTGAAAGAAACTGGTGTATTTAATCAATGTTCAGAGTCCAGCACCCCTTCATCATGGGACACACACACACACACACACACATATATATATATATATATATATATATATATATATGAAAACTCCCACTACAGAGAGTCCTTCTATTTTAACCTGATTTATGTTGCTCAAAGTGTAAGTTTATAATATAAAATGTTATTTAATGTTTATTAATGCCATTGCTGGTATTAATAAACATTATAGGGCATATTTATCAAAGTAATATTAAGGGAATTTCCCAGAAAATGGGGGATGCTGCCAGAATGTAATCATCCCCAGGATATATGTAGGCGGTATCACACCAGAATTCTCCGTGCAACAGACAGACTGGGCCTATGGGGAAAGACACACAGGGGAACAAGGTTGGCATGCCCTAGCTCCCATCTGCGTTGGACTCACCCAGCCTACAATACAGACACATAACTCAGAGACTACTCACAGTGCTTGTTCTGGTCACCTTGACCGAGATGCACTATATTATACCTGGAACAAAACACAAGCGACCCACCAAGACTGATTACTATACCGTAGCTTCCCGTATAGTGTTTACCACCCACCTAGCCTAACTACTAACAGGGCATGGCCATTACAACAGTAACTGGCCCTAGCGTGCACAACAATAGGCTCACTGGCTAGGTGTGTGCCATATCCACTATCATAGCTACTTTACATTATACAGATGTCCTAGCTACTAGTAAATAAGAAACTACCAGTACAGTGTAGAGTATGTTACATTTTCGAGCAATGCTACAGAAAACAGAATGACCGTAAGGAAAGGCGAATGGGTGCGTAACATACTGTAAAGACCTCTCTAGCCCTACACTCTCTTATGACCTGTTAGCTAGGGCCACTGTATCTTAATACCTAGTGCAATAAATAGGGTCACCTCCTATTAGGGACCTGGAATGCGCCACACTCAGGCACATGTGCGCACAACTTTATCAGAGACTGATGCCTACAGGCGTAATGCCAACCAGATGGAACCGATATGAAGAGACTAGTGCCCACAGTGCAGTAACCTGCCAGCAAGGTCTAATTTACATTTTCAAGTTCTTATGCACTTTATTTATACCCGGGAAGGTGGCGGCACAGGCACAGTCTTAGGGTATTTTTTGCAAAACGTACCCTGAGAAGTGGGCAGAGAGGATTCGCATGGATAGAGCTTTCTTATGCCTGTGATGTATTCAAATATTGAGATGCGAATTTGGGGCGCGTTTATCACATCCCATCCGCATCTGAGATGTTAATTGCGATATATACAGTATGTTCCTAAGTCACCTGAAGGGGCACACAAGGACCAGATTTGTTAAACTCTACAGTAGATTATTCCATAATTCTGACCACCCTACATAAAAAATGAAGGGGGGAATTCAATTCAATGCGATGATGAATAGCCGCAGGAGGGAGCTCCCGGAGCTATTCAATGCACCACGCTGTTTGCCTGGTCAAACAGCACGGTGAATTGAATAGCTTCAGGAGCTCCCTCCAAGGTTACCAAAGTTAACATATATACAGAACTTCTAAAAGTTACATAAAACATAAATGTGTAGCAAATGTTTTGTTTTCTGTAGCAAAGACTTTAACAGTTACAGCAATACAATAGAAATAGGTATGTCATTAGCTATGCCTTGTATTCAATTTGCATATAAAATAGCTCTCAGTGTAGACTGTAGTACACAAAGATGATATTACACTATTCAATTTTACTATAACAGTATAAATATAATTTTAGAATAATTACTTTACATTAAGATGGTATTAAGTTATTTGTAGATGTCACAAATAGATTGCATTGAAAGAGACAAATTATATTATAATAGTATGGCATTTGTGCAATTACCTGAGATGAAATCATGGAATTATTCTAAATTGGTAAGGTTTGTATGTAGTGGTATCTTATGATTAGATGGTATTAGGATAATATAATTAGATCTGTAATCTTATTATTAAGTGTTATTAGGATATTATAATTATACTTTAGTGGGTTATTACTGCTAGATGGTATTAGTGCACTATAACGGAATCCAGCTGGAATTTTATAATTTGTATGTATAAAGATGCAATAATGTATTAGTACTGGGAGCTTACTTGTGTTTTATTACTCCACTAGAATTGGTCTTTGCTGAGCTCCACCAGTAATATGTGCCACCTTAGTGAGCCAGGTGCGGCCCATGACTGCACTGGCTACACTGTGACTGGCAGGGACTTCCCATTGGAAGCGCTACCTGCCAGTCACACACACACACAGGACAGACAGCCGCAGGGGGAGGTGTTTTCTCCAGGCTGCGATTAGAAGAGAGCGTGTTTACAGCCGGTAGCCCCTCCCCGGCTTCTAGGTGCTGCAGCCGATGCGTTCTCTAGAAGCAGGGGTTTTGTGCATGTAAGGCGGCAATACCGCTTGTGTGCATGCACTGGTCCCAACGGCTGCCAAGCGTTCATAGCGACATCGCTTTTTGATCCTTCGATGTCTGCTCTTCATATCATTGTGAAGCAGAATTCACCAAGCGTTGGATTATTCACCCACTAATATGGAACATGAGCTGGGTTTAGACCGTCATGAGACAGGTTAGTTTTACCCTACTGATGAGATGTTGTTGCTATAGTATATAGTATTGAACGCAGGCACCAGGACGCATCTGGGATGTTTCCTTCTCTCCTTTGGCAGCAGCGGTCCCCATCATCTGAGAGGGCAGGGGCTGTTCCTGGTTATATTCCAGTTAGTTCTTGCAGGAAAAATTAAATCAAACCCCCGAATAGTTGGAGTTACCTATCTTGTTATACTTAGTTACCATAAAATGATTGTCCAGGTGCATTCTGTATATGCAGGGGCACCGAGATGGGGGAGGGGAGCAGGTGCTAATTTCCAAGGGCCGCGCTTGTTGGAGGGGCCCAGTGTGGGCCCGAGTCTGCTCCCCTTCCCTATGACATTTCTTTCTTACCTGAGCAGCAGCAGTCTCTCTCTGCCTGTGATCGCCCTGTTTCCCCCCCCGCTACACTGTTTGGCCTTCCCACACTCGGGAACCCAGCACATTTGTTTTTTTTTAAAAAGGAATCATTATAACTGGCAGAAAAAAATGTCAACTCAGAGAGAAAATAACAGAGAGAAAAAGTCAAAAACATTAAACCAAAAGGTATTTTTAATACAATAGACAGATATAAAAAAGAGAGAACCACTGGCTTCAGCCCTCCACTAGCAGTCAGCCATGCTGTGCTGGTCAGTTTCAGGATTGCATGTGAATATGCTCCATTTTGTCTCTATTACAGCATGTACAGGATCCTAGGGTTATGCAACTACTTTTGTCTAGCTACAGTATGATGGTAGGGAAGTCTTCGCACTCTCCCAAAACTGCTAGGTGACCTCACTCCCTCCCGAACCTGTCATCCCCAAAACAGTAGAAGGCACTACAACATTAGCTTCCTGATTTCCGATTCCGTGGTCACATATAACAGGGGCTAAGGGAGCAGCTGACCAAAGACCTACTGTATTCAGCCTTCTAATTTTTATTTTATTTTTTTTAAAATCTTTTTATTCAGATTTTCAATATGAACATATACAATTTGAAAGAATTAAGTATAGTACAAAATTACAGTATAAAGTTGTTTTCTGCAAAAATACAAATACACACTTTGCGTATATATAACAAGATATGTCTAAATAAATTACAGACATTGATTTATTTGAAATAATATATATTCGCATTTTGATAGGTGCAAAATATATACAGAATATACGAAATACCTAACAATTAGTATTCTTAGATACATAAAATTTTAATTAGATTAAAATAAACTAGAATGAGTGAAGATGATGATGAAATGGAAAACACATAAGGGAAAGAGGGGAGAAGGAGGGGGATGCTCTATGAATTAAGTAGTAGTTGTCGGTGAAAGAACCATTCTGTGGAACTGAATAATTTGAAAATGTGATTTTGTTCTTCAGACGTCGTTATCGTTCGATCGTTTAAAAATCGTTTATAAATCGTGCAGTGTTTGGTCGTTAACGATGGACGATGCGGGCTCTCGCTGGTCGTTTGATTGTCTGTTCAGTCGGCCGAACATGCAGATCAATTTCACTTGATCTATTAAAGATCGTTTGCAAATCATTTGAAATCTTTCAGACTGAAAGATAAAATTTAAAGGGAAAAAAATCAAGGGAAAATCGTTTAGAGATTGGACAGGGAGTAGATCGTCTAGTGGATGTGCCCCTTAAGTTTATATAAAGACCCCACTTCCTATAGAACTTTTCCACTCCTTTATCTAGATTTGGAATTGTAGCTCTGCGATGAAAATAAAGAAGTTGCATTAAATTCAATTTGACTTCACCAATAGAGGGAGATGAACTGTATGTCCAATGAATAAGGATAATCTTCTTGGCCATTGTTAATAAAGAAATGTAGTTTTTTTTTACCCGAACCTAGAGACCAGACAGTGAAGTTGGCACACAGACAAGCCAATGGATCAGGTTGGAGGTGAAGAGAAAATATTAATTTTATGAGATTAATCTATTTATTCCAAAATCTTCCGAATTTTTCTGCATTCCCAGAAACAATGGAAGAAATTTGCATTAGATAAATGGCATTTGTAACATTTACCAAGCTCTGAGGCTACCATGTGTTTGCGTTGTGTTGGAGACATATAGGCCCTGTGGGAATCGGTATGAAATACCGCCGGCCGCACGGCCGGCGGTTCGATTCCCGTCAGCGGCAGCCCGACATGAGCAGAGTTCAGAGCAGCGGGAGCCCAACAGCGCTGGAAATCCCGATCGTGGATAGGTGAGTATCTACTAACCTAACCTAACCCCCCCTAACCCTAACCCTCCTTAGGGGTGCCTAACCCTAACTTCCCCCCCAAGTACCTAACCCTAATCCCCCTCTAAGTGCCTAACTCTAACCACCCCCTTCCCAGCTGCCTAAACCTAAGTCCCCCGGGGGGGTGCCTAACCCTAAGTCCCCCCCGGGGGTGCCTTACCCTCCCTCCCACTAGCCTAACCCTCCCGGGGGGTGCCTAGCCCTAAGTCCCCCCCGGGAGCCCTAAACCTAACCCTCCCCCCCGCGGCTGTCAGCTCGCAGCGCCCGGCATCTCTACGATCGGGATGGCGGGCGCCGGTCTCCCTGCGTCGGGGAAATGCGGGCGTCTACATCTAGACGCCCGGTATTTCACCCTTGCCGGGATATGACAGTCGGGAAGCCGGCTGCCGGTATTTAGGCAGTCGGCTTCCCGATTGCATACCGCCCTGTGTATAGTTTTTATATGTACTTCTTGTACGTATGAGGATTGTAATATTTTCAAAGGTCCATCAAAATATTTGAATATATCCGCAATCGAACTAATAACAGGTATGTCACTCTTCCATGGAATTAGAAGTTTATCCATAGCAGGCAAATAAATTGTTTTAGCCAATTCAACATTTAGAAAGCTAGTTCTATAGGCAATAGAAGAGGGTAATTTTAGTACAGAACTTACAATATCTGAAGAAGGTGTATCACGTAACAGATGAGATATAGAAGTGACATAGAGGGGTATTCAATATGGGAGCGAAAAGTCCGTGCTGGACTTTTCGCTCCACATCAGAGATTTTCCTGGGATAAAGTATCGGGCGCGCGCCCACTTTATCCCAGTATTCAATATAAAATCTACAAAAACGGGACCTGGCGAAGTGGGATTTGCGATAAACTACGAAATTTTCCTTGAAAAAATTGTAGGACCCCCCTAAAGTTGTAAAAACATGGGGGATCACTATGGGTACCCCCGTTTTAGCCTGCAAATGAAAGTTGGGGATTTAAATAGCCGCAGCAGGTGTTTTTTTCCCGACATTAAAGAAGTGATGCAGAAGAGTACTTAGGTTATTTTTTTCATTTTTTTAAGTGGTCCCATCAAATTTGGGGTACATGAAAATGGGTACTAGCGTATTTTTATGTCCCTAAAGTAAGTTTTTAAAAATTCTGCAACTATGCACCTGCCGCTAATAGCCTATTCTAGAATACACCTGCCGCATACTTGCAGAATAGCCCTGAACCTATTTCCCTATTTTTAATCACTTTTTTCCCATTTTTTTTTTTACCCCAATTTTTTAATAAATTTTTTGGGGTGTCCCTATTTTTTTTTTTTTTGACACAGTTCTTTTTAAAATGTCATTCCCAGGGGTGCAGGCTATTTTTTTTAAGCCTGCACCCCTAAACCCCAATTCTGCACTTTTTCAGGGGTTGAAATGTTATCCTCGTTTTTTTTCAAAGACTTTTCGAACCTGCGAATAGTCTTTGAAATTGAATACAGTGTAAAACTAAAACCTGTGATAATTACGTTATAGGTGCGATATTAATGCAAAAACTGAGTTTTCGCTCCATATTGAATTCCCCTAATAGTGTCTAACCAGTAGGTACATGTAAAACTCAGTATGAGGTATTTTATATTCACATTGTATAGCAGTGAATGAAAATATTAAACCCCTCGGGTCGAATACATTTGATGTCAAGTTCAGTCCCCTATTCCTCCATGTGAGAAATGTGGCATTATCCAGAGAGGGAGGACAGGATGGGTTTACCCACAAAGGGATATATGGGGGGATAGAATGAGATCTGGCCAATTTTTTGTTGAGCATGATCCATGAAGCATACTGTATGTGTCTTTGAACATAATGTGATTAAGTATATGAGGGGGAATATCGGATAATTTGGCATGTAATAAAGCTTCGGGAGAAAAGGGAGTTTACGAGGCACAATCTAACTTCCAGTCCGTGTAGGAGCTAGTTTCAAAAAACAAGTCTCTGACATATCGAAAAAAAAAAACAGACAGGGAGTAAGAGAGTAAAGCTGGCCACACACTAGACCAACTTACATCCAACCAGCCAACTTGTTGATTGGTTGGAATGAAAATCTGGTAAGGAATGGGAGTAAATGACAATCAGCTATTTGCTCCTAAATGCCAGAAAACAGATGAAAATGGTCGTTCAGACAAGTTTGTTAAATGTTTGATCTAAACAATTTGTTCAAACAACAGTTTTTGTCCATTTTCCGGCATTTGGGAGCAAATAGCTGATTGTCATTTGCTTTCATTCCTTACCAGATTTTCATTCCAACCAATCAACTAGTTGGCTGGTTGGATGAAAGTTGGTCTAGTGTGTGGCCAGCTTAAGTCTGGGACTCCCATCCCTCCATCTCTCCGAACTGCGTGTTGCCACAAAAATTTAGAGACAGATCTTGTGAAACATTTAATGTCAGATGCAGCTAGAGCGATAGGGATCATTTGCATGCAGTAGAATTTTTTTGGGAAGATGATACTCTTAATAACAGCATTTCTACCTAATAATGAAATAAGCAAATGATTCCAATTGTCAAGTGAGGTAATGATCTTGTTAACCACAGGCATGAAATTTAGGGTATAGAGCTGTGACAGATTACAAGGTTTAGAGACCCCTAAATATTTTAAATGTGAGGAAGCCATAGAGAGAGGTATAGGGAGGGAGGAAATTGAAAAGTTTGAAGGTTGATTGTCAAGGAGTAAAAATTTGGATTTGTCAAAGTTGACCCTATATCCAGAGAATCGTCCGAACTCAGTGCGGAAGACCTCTGGTAGAGAAGAATGCGGGTTGGAGAGAAACAATAACATGTCGTCCGCAAAGAGGGCTATTTTAAGGTCAACCTTGCCAATGCGAATTCCAGTGAATATGTTGGAAGCGCGTAATGCTATAGCTAGGGGCTCCAGAGCAACAGCAAAGAGAAGTGGGGATTGCAGACAACCCTGCCTCGTTCCTTTCAATATAGGGAAGGGGTTAGAAAGGAGACCGTTACAAGAAATCTGTGTGGTGGGCTGATAATATATTGCTTCCAAAATATCAATAAAAGGTTTAGGGAACCCAAAACTAGACATAGTTTTGAAAAGGTGTTGCCATGAAATAAGGTCAAACGCCTTTTCCACGTCTAATGAAAGAATCATATTGGGGACGGATGACTCAGAGTTTTTAATGTGTTGAATTGCTGAGAGTACCCTTCTGACATTGTGTACTGAATGCCTGCCTTTAATAAAGCCCGTCTGGACCGGATGTAGAATACATGGTAAAATAATCTTCAATCTTTCTGCAATAATTTTAGTAAAGATTTCATAATCAAGATTAAGGGATATCGGACGATACGATCCCGGTTTGGATAAATCTCTACCCGGCTTGGGCAAGACCTTAATTATAGCAGCATTAAAGTACAAAGGGATGGAATTAGTAGTGATTATATTATTGTAAAATTTAACAAGGATTTCTCCCAATCTATTCTGTAGTATCTTATAAAAGTCTGCACTGAGACCATCCGGGCCAGGGGCTTTACCAGACTTCATATGTTTAATAACTTGTAATACTTCTTGTAAGACAATGGGGGCATGTAGAGCAGAAGCCATATCAGAAGGTAGGGATGGGAAAGATAGAGAATCCCAAATAGTAGAGGACGAAGCAGGGATAGTTGGTTCATTATATTCATCAAAAGAGAGCTAGAGGAAGGAGAAACTGTTACCTCAGATATAGCTATGGGAGGGCCCAAGTCCGGCTGGGTGTAAAGAGCTTTATAGAATTTACTCATAATCTCTGCAATTTGAGTATTTGAGGTGGTAAGGGAATCATCATTAGTAGATAGAGGGTGGACAAGCATAGGACTACGGGTACCGTTCAGAAGATTGGTCAGTAATCGGAGAGTTTTATTTCCAAATTTATGAAAACTAAAATTTATAGAAAAGGAATACTTATTTCCCATATTTTGGAGATATTCATCAAAGTGAACCTTCTTTAATAAATAGGATTGTTTAGTACTGGGATTAGGAGCTTCTTTGTACTTCTGGAAAACCTCAGTCAGAGCAGATTGTATATCTACATAAGAATTTGTATATTTTTTATGTTGGGCAGAGACATAGGAAGTATTATTTCCTCTGAGAACAGCTCTGGCTGTAAACCAGAATAAAGCTGGATCACTTTCTAGATGGTTAAGATTGTCATTTTTAAATTCTTCCCATGCCGACTCAAGCCTGTCCCTGAACTGTATAGAGTTAGAGAGATGTGACGGAAACCTCCATTGCTTAGGCCCTTTTCTTTCCTCATGTATATATAGGGATGACCAGGGGCCCCATCAACTCAGGTTTCAATCAGAGTGTATAGATTTATAAATGTATATACGTATCTATATGTACAGTATATACAAGTATACAGTGATCGCGCAGAACTAAAAAAAGTCCCAAGGACCACTCGCTTTAAAAATGTGGGTCCTACTCCACTATTTCTGGGTCCCATTACATATTATGGGGGGTGAGGGCAGGCAGCAGTTGGGAAAGTGCTGGGGGCAGGTTGGTAGAGCTTGGGGGCAAAGGCAGGGAGAAGTTAGGGTAGAGCTGGGGTAGAGGGGAGTAAGAGCAGACAGCACTGAGGATAGGGAGGGGGTAAGGGTAGATTTCAGCTGTTGTAGTACTGGGGGCAAGGAGGGGGTTAGGAGCAGGCAGTGCTGGAGGTAGGGAGGGGTAAGGATAGATACCAGCTGGTGCAGTACTGGAGGCAAGTATGGTGTTAGGTGCAGGCAGTGCTAGGAGTAGAGAGGGGGTAATGGTGAATAGCAGCTGGGGCAATACTAGGGGCAAGAAGAGTTTAGGGGCAGGCAGTGCTGGGGGTTGGATGCGGGCAAGGGTAGATGGCAGCTGGGGCAGTACTGGGGGGTAAGGAGCAGGTTAGGGCAGGCAGTACTGGGAGTAGGGAGGGGGTATTGATAAATAGCAGCTGGGGCAGTACTGAGGGGGCAATGAGGATTTTAGGGGCAGGCAGTGCTGGGGCTAGGAAGGAGGTAAGGGTAGATAGAAGGGCAGCTTGTAGTAGTCGTAGCAGCTGCCCTCCCCAACCCCCACAGTACCAAAAAGCCAAATTTACTTTTCTGTAGGGGCCTACCTCCCGCCTTGCGCCGGGGCCATCCTGCCGCCGGGTGCCTGGGCCTGCCACTGCTTGCTGGGGCCGTCATACTGCCGGGTGTCGAGGCCTACCTCCTGCCTGCCGGGCCATCCTGCCTCCGGTTGTGGGGGCCAGCCTGTCGCCGGTTGTGTAAGCCGCGTGCTGGGTCCGTCCTGCTGCCGGGTGCTGGGGAAGCGGCCGCTTGTCCCTGAAGTGCGCCGGAGCCGTCATGCCGCCGGGGACTGCCACTGGTTGCCAGGACCATCCTGCTGCCGGGTGTCGAGGCCTACCTCCTGCCGGGCCATCCTGCCTCCGGGTGCGGGGGCCAGCCTGCTGCCGGTTGTCTGAGCCGAGTGCCGGGTTCGTCCTGCTGCCAGGTGCAGGGGAAGCGGCTATTTGTTGCTGGAGTGCCGGGTTCAGGAGAAGCGGCCGCTTGTTAATGTGTAGTGCCGGGAGCTCATCCCAGGTGCCGGTGCACACCTTGCCCACCACGTAGTTTCACCTGGGTGAAGGGGGTTGCTTGCTGGGCCGGCGGGCCCCCTAAGCCGCCGGGCCCCATAGCAAGCGCACCCCCTGCACCCTCTATATAGTTATGTCACTGGGGATGACCATACCAGGGCATGATCTGAAATGGAAATAGGTCCAATGTGAACTGCAGAAATATTCGGGAGTAATTTTGATCAGAATAATAGATAGAATCCTCGAAAGGGTTTGGTGAGCAGCGGAAAGACACATATAATCTCTTTCCAATGGGTTTAGAGCTCACCAAATATCAATCAATTGCAAAGTTTTAGCTAAATCCTAATTTAGGTAAAGGAGGCGGATTAGAATGAGATGTGGATTTATCAATTTAGCAATGAGACGCTGAAAACATTTTTTGGAGTATATATTTGGAGCATATATATTGCATAGTACATACTTAGTACTTAAAATAGAAACTGATATGACATATCGACCCTCCGGGTCCATTTGGACCGATTGTATGTCTACTGCCAATTGTTTTCTTTCAAGGATAACTACTCCTCTTGATTTAGAGTTGAATGAGGAGGCACCCACTACTGACCAATTTAACATCTGAAGTTTGGGGATTTCTTTGGGAACTAGATGCATCTCTTATAAGAATACCAGGTCAAGTTTTTGTTTATTCAGATAACGAAGAGCCTTTCGTCTTTTAGCCGGGGAATGGAACCCACCTACATTAAGTGTTCCTATTCTGAGATCCATCTTAGGTTATTATAGATGAAGAAATATTTGTTATCTATAAGTGACTTATCTATGAACAATAGATCACGTCCCGAGAAGAAGAAGGAGGGGGGAGGGAGGGAAAGACAAAAGGGAAGAGACAGTACAATGAGAAACTTACAAGGTAAAATTAGAAAAAGCAGTGACCCCATCCAGTGGGGGACTGAAGTAGTATGTGATAACTTGTTTGAGAAAACCAGTACATACAGAAACTTAAAAGTAATTAAAAAAAAAATATATAAAGAACAAAAATCTGATGAGATTGTAAGAAAGAAAAACAAGTTACTAAGGATCCAAAAAGGTGGGTATCCTATACTGACAACCGGGTTCTCCATCCGGAGAACAGCTTGACTGTTTTAGGTGTAACTAGAAGCTCAGAAAACTATTCTACCCCTTAATACTAAAATGATCTGACTTGAGACCTAGAATAATTCAAAGTGAAGCAACTCCAGGCATCCGCCAAGTATTAAACAGAAAGTAAGCCGATTATATATGCAAACAATGATAAATTATTACAAAAAGATAATAATTCTAAATGCACATATATTAAGGCTTTTTTTTTCCCCCTCCCTTTCTCCTACTTAAATGGCAAATAACATGCTCTAACCCTTATACCTTATCTTGCAACATCGATGGGAGAATTAGAGTATCATTAAGTAACTTAATGAATTTAAATCATGGAACATACCAGCAAAATATCTTAACAGAAAAATCAATCATTCCGAATTTAGTCTTAAAACATTGAATGACTGCACTAATCTGATACTGGCTAAGTAGAACCAGCATATATGTGTATATTTTTATTTTTTCCCCTACCAGAGGTAGAGTACAGATATACATATTGAGAGAGATAAGATATAACAGAGAAACATAACATGTCACTAATCTGAAATATCGGAAGCTTGAGACAAAGATTCCTCTCAGAGATAACCCGCTACATCCGCTGGGTTAGTAAAATCAACATGCGAGGATCCCACAAAAAGTCGTAATGTGAAGGGATACATCAGTGAACTTGCACTTGCTCTTTACTAGCTGGGTACATATATCCGAGAACGCTTTGCGTGCTCTTGACAGTTCTACGGAGTAGTCCTGAAAGATAAAAAGTTTGTGGTCCTCCCAAACAAGGTTCCTTACTTTACGTGAGGCAGACCATGTAGCAGACTTGTGCAAATAATTGAGGCGCTTAAAAATAGTAACTCGTGGCCGTGAGGAAGAGGCAGCAGGTTGGGGTCCCAAACGATGAACCCTCTCGATAACCATGTCATGGCAGATATTCTCAATGCCCAATAATGATGGCAGAGTTTGCCTAACAAAATGTGCCAACGCAGCACCTTTTACAGTTTCCGGAATGCTGACCAACCTGATATTATTTCGGCGTGAAATGTTTTCTAAATCGTCCACTTTGTTAAGCAGAATGTAATTATCCTTTTGGAGACGCTTCACTACATGGCTCAAATCGGCTACATCATTGTTGGTAACTTTGAGCTGTAGCTCTGTATCAGAGACCCTCTGGGTCAATCCCTGCAGCTGGGTGGTAATGTCAGCCACTGCCTGAGCCAGCAGCAGAGCCATGGTGGACTTTATTGTGTCCACAATGTTCCCTACCTGGGATGCAGAGGAATGATGATCAGCTGCAGCTTTCTTGGACGCCGGGGAAGAAGCTCCGGAGTCATTACCCGCCGCCATGTTAGCCTCCGCACGGCGTTTCTCCTGATGCGGCTGCTGTGGCTTTGTTGGTGTTTGCGAGGGGAAGTATCTCTCCATCCACAGACACAAGGGCGGACAGAGTAGCAGTCTCAGTGGAGGCTTTCACAAAAGCCTAGAAAAGAATACATAGGGTTTAATATATCGGAGCTCCCGGTCTCAGATCCTCACGCCATCCAACCGGAACCGGAAGTCCAGCCTTCTCCTAATTTAAAATGTAAAAACTTTATTTACCAGTTGGAAACTAGAAAATAATTACTAAACGACTCAAAAAATTTTTTTTAAAGTCAAAGCACTTCTCTAAATACAAATAAAACTACAACTAAAAGAGACACTAAAAAAACAAAAACAAAATTGTAACTTTCAAGGACCCTCCGCAGCTTGTACTCACTATGACCCACTGCCTCTTCTCTTGCAGAATCTGTAAGATCAGAAAAAATTGTGAACATAGACACGTGCGCTCAAGCAGCCAATAGATCCTTAAAGGTGTAGAAGTGTCACCTCACACTCCCAAACTCGTAAAACACAAAAACAATATCACCGAAAGAGTCCTGAGGCGCTTAATATCAAATAAATGACAAAGGTCTCTCCTTTCTCCGGATGTTTGCCAACCTTCTCCTTCTGCCCAAATCTCTCAATAAAGGAGAACAAAAACAATAGTATAATAAAGTCTGATAATATTTTAAATGAAAAACTGGGATTAAGGATCTCCTACCAGAGAAAATGGTCTACAACCAAGTAGACATTCAGACATAACAGGTTTAAGCAGCTCTTGTCATACCTTGTTCCGTTTATGCAACTTTTCATCCTTTTCACAGTCACTCAAAGGTCATCCGTCCAGAGGATATGTAAATAAATATCATCGATTGTATAATACCGTTTTATTTACACAAAATAACACTAAAAACCATATAAAACAAAGAGAGGGTGGACTCTCACCAGATGGTATTGTCTACCAGATGGAAAGTAGACAAATAGTGCAAGTGATTATCAAACACCAGGCGTCCCCGGGCGACAAAAACTGGTCCCACCCTTGAATAGAATTCCATAGTCACCTTCTCCTCCACCGCCTTGTTCCGCCAACGGGTTTTGATATATAAATGTATATCTTCCTCAAGGCATGTTGGGAGGTGTAATGGGGGCTGTGTATTTATACCCCTAACAATCAAATCCTGATCTTACCTAATACCAGACATGGACCATCTAATCTTACTTATCTCTGCATAAAAAAACAAAAGTCCAATCCCTTTATGCCATTTCTTTGTTTAACATTCGCCACATCTTCCCGCTTTAATATTCTATTTCATACGTAACTCTCAGGAAAATACATCCTTCCGAGTATCCAATCACCAGGTGGTCACGTGCTGCTTCCGCCGGAAGTGGTGTATGCGTTTCACGTGGTTCTTCCTTGCGTGTCAAAGTCCGTACCAGAAATGGGTACACATGTATTTCCGGCAGAGTGAAGTGGTCCGACCTTAAACCGGTCCCTCCGTGAACCACCTTGGTGGATCCGCCTACCGCAACCATTCTCTCGGACAGCTTCTCGATACCAATATTCTCTCTCTCTCTAAAAGCAGGGATATTGTGATACGTCATTCGCGAAATCTCCCATGACGCTTGGCGGCCATTTTGTTGTAGACTTGAACATTATATAATAGCACTTGTGAATGAATACAAGGAAATACAAATCAATGTTTTGATAAAAATACAATAACAACTTCATGTCAGATCAACAATAAATAATATATAATAAATAAAATCATAAAAGATCATAGGAAAGAGTATATACAGCAGCCATTTTGTTGTAGATTGTGCATTATTATTAATACTGATAGATGAATATAAAAAACTCTAAATCAATACTACTGTTAAAATATAATAACCTCATTTCAAATCAACAAAAAAACAAAAACATAAAAGACTATCATGGAGGAGAAAATACAATCATAAAAACCACTTGACCTCAAAATCTTTATTGAGGCCTGATGGTATAAGTGTTTTAAAACTATATATAAAGTGCATTTCTTCTCTAGCCAGTTTTTGTGTCATATCCCTGGTTCTTTTGCTAACTTTTATTTTCTTCAGACCAAAGAAATGTAAACATGTTTAATATCGGACTGGTGAGTTTCTTTAAAATGCAACGATAAGGCATGGGTCTCTAACCCCTTTCGGATGTTACAGATGTGTTCGCCAATCCGTATTTTTAAAAGTCTGCTAGTCCTTCCAATATAAAATGTATAGAATCTGTAAGATGGCTACGAGGAAGTGGGAGGAATGCATCCGTGTTGGGAGTCACCAAATCAGTGTAAAACGCTGATATTTTCCCATGATTCTGAAATTTTGAAGATAAATTAAGGAACAACATTGACAAGGAAATTTTAAGAGATTTATACATTATTAATATCCACACAGCGAGATGGAAAATGAAAACATTTCCACTGCAAATGACTAAAACATATAGGCTGCTGAGTCTTCATTTTATTTATGATACGTTCTTACCAAGTCCCATTTGAGTCCATGCTCCTTCTAACTCTTCCTTTGTTGTGTTTTTGCTTTGCACACGATTCAGACCTGCTTGCTAGTATGCGCTCGCACGCAGCCTGCCGATATTTGCATTCTGTGCATGCGTACGCATCGTAGTGCACGTGCGCGAACCAGTCCATGCGTTCCCGAAACGTTCGCCCCTTGTGCATAGACGCCTCGCTAGCTTGAGTGACAGGACGAGCCGTTTGTGGGGCGTAGGCAAACGCAGGGGGGGTTTCCTGTTGTCTGGAAATCCCCTTCCCCAGCCCACATCTTGATGACCACAATATAAATGGTATATAATTCTAAAGTTGCATGTTTTTTAGGATACCCTCAGTGTCGCAAATAAAATAATTAGCACCACCTGTTGATCTTTTAAAATGTGTAAGCCAGTAATGAATACCCCAACTAGGAGATCTGGAAAACATGCACTGTTAGGGGTGCACTGCTTTAGACCATCTATAGGGTCAGTTATTAATACTGTATAATAATACACCATCCAGTGCATAAGGTAACCCATATGTACATATATGTCCAGGACAGTGCTAGGCACTTCTGCTGCTCCCCCAGACTCCCAGACTTACTCAAATGATCTGGAATAGAGCCTACATCTGAAATGAAAACAAACATTCAGCTCAGACAGGATGGCCCTACTGCCGCATCTAATGGCTTACTGTGATCACTGGTCCTGTATATGCTGGAATTATTGCATGCACTGTGATTTGTATGACGTATATTATAGCTTGTATAGTGCTGATTATGCCCTCTCCATGGACAGGCCACACTTGCTTTAAAATGAAGCATTTGGAAACATCCCTCTAGAAATCTTGCGTTTGCCCCTGTGGGTGGTGACAGGGGTTGGTAGATGAAAACTGGGGAGTGGTGGTGCAAACGCAGGCGTGCCAGAGCTTCTTAACGCCGTTTCAGAGGCCTAATTAAGACACAGCGTCATAGTATACGTCACATGGCTGAAATTTACATTGAAGCACTCGCAGTGCTTGCGGTAGGGTATGTTCTGCCACAAGTGCTGCGTATGCATCTGATGGTTCTCGATGTTACAGATTGTTGCATACACTTCCTGGAGATGACGTGTATTGCTAAGGGAAAGAGGGCGTCTTAAGACAGGCTGGTGGGCGTCTGCCTTGCTGTGCGATCGCGGGATTTGCATACTTTGGCAGCGTGCGAAAGCATCAAGCGAGCAGTTCTGAATCGAGCCCCATAGCCATTAATTACAGGGAGGTTTGTGCCTATCTATGTGCTGATATATATCTTTTGTATGTGCCCAATGACGTGTTATACGCGTGACCATCAACAGTTAAACATACACGCAATTAATTTCTATCGTTGAGCAGTTGATCAGTGCCAATGAGTGGAGAGAGACAGATATACAGTAAAGAAAAATCACTGTTATTATTAAAGACATAAAAAAAATTTAAAAGGAGAGTTAAATACAAATAAACTACTCGGTGCAGGTAGTGGGGTAAAGGGGGAGTGAAGGAGCAGGTGGTGGTGGTGGTGGTGGTGGTGTTAGTGGAAAAAAACATAAAAAACCAAACAAAGAAATACAAACAGCCTGTACAGAAAAAAATGTCAACACAGAGAGAAACCAACAGAGAAAAAAAGTCAAAAACATATTAAACCAAAAGGTATTTTTAATACAATAGACAGATATACTTATTAAAAAGAAAGAGAGAAGCAACAAACACGATGGTGAAGGAGATCAGTGTGGGAATGGTACCATAAAAAGATAGAAAATAGGAGGGGGGGCAGGGGTCAGACAAAATAGGAGATGAGAAAAAAAAAGTTTGAGAGTTAAAAGAAGCAGCGAGGTGGAAACAAGGTGGATTCTGGGGAAAGGAGGGTTAAAGGGGTATATTAAGATAGAAGACTTAACTGCTAAAATATAGTACAACCAAACGACAGCACTGCCAATGATAATATTACAATGCACTAGGCCCTACGTCCTCCATATATGTACAGTTGTGATCATGCAGCTTATGTTATTATATGAATTGCTGGCAGCTGCGATCTCCGTTATACACATTATCGCCTCATTTCTTGCACAATCTGTAAGATGGCTATGAGGAAGTGGGAGGAATGCATCCGCATTGGGAACCCCTGCATCAGTGTAAATCACTGATATGTTGCCTTGATTCTGAAATTTTGAGGATGAATTAAGGCACAACATTCGCTTCCAGCAGCCGGCACAGAGCATATGACACCGGGAGATGCTCAGATTCAAATGTAAACCTGAAGCGACAGTTGGTCTTTCTCAGCTCAGAGACCAGTGAGGACCAGTGAGGAGCTGCCCTGTCTCAGCCTCTTCCTACTTGAGCTTCCCAGAGACTCATCATGCAGGTTTTCCAGCTACCCAAACCTGCAATATCACTACCTGTAATACATGCCCCTCTGTACTAGTACAGCCATGGAGTCTCTTCTCAAAGACATATTGAGGGAGTTGTTAAGGTGTAAACATTAGTGCTAGGAGTAACCAGTAAAGCCACAATTAAATGTATGAAACACAGGAAAACAAAGCAGAAATGGTCACTTTGGTTAGGGATAATGGGATTAATTCAGTACAAATGAATATAGTTAGTCTAAACATTAACACAATCTACATCTCTCTTGAGCTAAATCTCAACTATCAGCAAGAACAATGTATGAAGTTAGTCTTACATAAGGAAACTCATTTTGAAATTATTATTATGCTGTATATTAGCTAAAACCTTTCTGGTGACCTATAAAAAATATTACAGTGACAGTTTGCCGGTTTAGAAGGCAACGGTGTAAAGCTGCATACACACGGTGCGATCTGTACCACCAACGACTTGAAAGATATCTTTCAAAGATATTCTAGAATCCTCAATGGTCAGTCACCGGACCAGAGCTCTATATGTGTGTCAGAACCCCTGTGTGAGCGCTCATCAATATTTAGCCAGCTGAAGAGAAATAACACAAGACTACCACCAGGTCTGTGTTCTAAAATTCTCTGACTATAGTTTTGCGTGTCATACAGTTTTATAAGATTTCTACAAACATAGTGATCTCACAGTATAACATGTGATTATTCAAAGTATAAACACTCATTAATTCTAGACAGCTCATTATTGAGAGCTTGTTAATCATACAATTATACCTCGTTATTTCTTATCTATGGTCTAAGGAGTAAAGGAACATTCTAAGGAGTATAGCATCCTTAATTGGCAAAATACTGTTATCTCTAGTACATTTCCATCTAATGAGTATATGAAGCTACTAAAATCTGTCTCTATTTTAAAGTATATAAACTTATGAATATCTTAAAGGCATACACCATCTTGTTACAAAATGGAGTCTCATGTGGGTAGTTTAAGACTGACTTTCTCAATTCCCATCTTTTATTCATAACTTATCCTATACTATCTACCTAGAGGATCGTGCTCTTGCTAAACTAAGAACAGGTGCCTATACATATAAGCCCATCTACAGGAACTTATACAAAGGATCACCCCCCCTCCTGGGAGCATTGACCCATCCGCTGTAGGGCAAGTCCATGGTCCTCAGTCTCTAATTGTCTTTTGTCCACTTCATCTTGTCATGAATATTCAGGGAAATTATGATAGTCTTGCACTGTCCACATGTCTGATTGTCATCTTCAGTTAGGCTTTTCCCAAAGATGGTGCAGCTTGGAATGTCATCTTGGGCAATACTGCAGATGTTATAGACTCGAGTCATCATCAAGACCTTTGGTGTAGCTTCCTTGGAGAAACAACATTTAAGTGTAAATAACTTCTTAGTCAGAAAAATAGCAAGTTTTACTGCAATATAAATGATCACAAACAAAGCTAAGCCTTTATCAATAAGTTAAAGGATTCATGATATCCATCTACCAAATCCCTTAAACCAATTAGCTGTGTTTAACCAGGAAAACCTTTCATTATCATCAAGATCATACTCTGGATCATTATGCGTTTTTCTAAACTGGTCCCTTAATTCCTTGATTTTTTAGTATTGGTAAATTGTGCTAGAACATGATGCATAGGAATAAAATTGTTATCCCATACCTCATTCAAATGAAGGTGTAACTCTCTCCTGTCTCTTGATATACTACTATTTGTACAGTTACTCAATATTGCTTGTGATGAAAAACTCAAAGTTTAAAGCTAAAATTAAAACTATAGCCAAAGCAAAGTATACATTTGTCTGGCCTTGGGCTTAACAACGTATATCTGTTCATAATTTCAAATTACTCCAACTCCCCTTGGGTGAAGATTTTGCAATGGGATGTGTGTATCCAGGTGTCCTTTCCTTGAAGTTTCACCGAAGTAGGTGTAGTCAACAGGATTTGGAATGGACTTTCAAATCTGGGCTCAAGAGCCTTCCCTGTATGTTTCTGAACTACCAGCCAGTCTCCTGGTTGTAAACGGTGGGTACCTGTATCAAGGTTAGGGTCTGGAATAGAAGAAAACACCTATGTATTATATTTAATTGTTTCTGTAGGATAGATACATAGTGTACCATATCTGCAGATGACCTTAGTCATGATTTTCTTGGCCACTGTCTTTGCATCTCCCCTCTGACAAGCCCACCCTCCAGGCCAGTGACTGAAGAGGCCTGTATAAGAGGACATCACATCTGAAGCATTTGAGCAGTTGTATAAAATCAATTTGTATCCTCTGAAAGGGATACTGAGTCTGGGGAGTACTTTTCAAAGGGGTTGGGACAGACTTACCCAGATTGTTCAATGCACATATTAAACACCCTGTTACAAAGGCCTGTGCTGTCTGTGCAAAACCCAGAGCTATCCAATTACAGTTGGTGATAGCCACCATTGTATCTTTCCCCAGGTGCACTTTTCCATGTATTATCTGGGCCAAAACTGGGTAAAGTGCTTTTGGTAGACACAAGTGTTGACCTTCCCCCCACTCAACATTTGTTTCTTTAGCTCCTAGTTTTGACCATGCTCCTGGAGTTTTATGAGGGTACTTACGTCAATCTTGGGGGTGGGGTCTACCAAATAAGTGGGCTCATCCTGGGAGTAGTGACTTATGGTAGCAGCACATGTGGGCTGGTCTACCAGTCTATTGCCTTCAGCTTCAGGTGTAGTTTCTCTAGTGTGTGCCTTTATCTTTATCACTACAAGCCTTTGGGGCAACTGGAATGCAGTAAACAGTGCTCTGATGTGGCCAGTGTGTGGAACTCCATCTACATAGTATCTGGAACCATCTACAAAGAGAGTAAGGTCTGTATCTACAAAAGGAACATCTGAAATGTTAGATAAGGACAATGATTTCTGCTTCATACTGTAAGTTCAACACCATCGTAAAAATTGTATATATTTTCAGTGTCCTCCTTGACACTGTCACTATCCCTGTCACTGTTGTTTATACTTGTACAAGGGGAAATATCATCTCTCCCATCTTTTTATTTCTGCGGGAGCAATGACGCAGGACTCAACACTGTACACCTTTTAAAAGTGACATTACTTGTCAGTAAAACTACCTTATATTTCATAAGCCGAGCAGCAGACAAATGCTTTGTTTGGGCCTGATTCAGGCTTTCTATAACCCCATGTGGTACTTTTAAGGGTTAAGGGGTGTCCTAACACTATGTCAGCATTTTTATTTTTTTCCAACATGAGAGCTGCCGCTGCTTTTATTCAAGTGGCTGTTGCCCTAATTACAGGGTCTAGCTGACAAGAGTAGTATGCCAAAGGCTTTTGCTTGTTTCCATGTAATTGTGTAAGGACCCCCTGAGCATGTGAGTTAGACTAATGGCTAGCATATATGGCTTATTATAATCAGGTAAGGCTAATGCTGGTGCATTAATGATGTCTTGTTTTAGAACATGAAAGACTTATTTATTCAGGTGTTAATTCAAGGGGACCCTGTTGTGTAAATCCCTTGAGTGTATCACACAAAAATTGCAATTTACTCGAATCACAAGGTATCTACTCTCTGCAATATGTAAGAAAGCCCAAAAAGGCTCTAGGCTGTTTGTATGTGCGTGGGACATCTGCTTTTTAAATTACACGCTTTCTCCTGTAAGATGTTTAGCTTGGTGTGATATGCAATGCCCTAGAACCTCAACCCTTGTCTGTATGGGTTGCAGTTTTTCTATTCAGATACTTTAAAAAAGAAAGCATTTGCCAAATCAATCACAGTAAAAAACTGTGAGGTAGGTGATATACAATTTAACAAGGTGTGTGGATTAGATACAATCGGTGTATTAACCTGTAATCTTTTATTAATCTCTCTTAAATCATGAATCATCCTAAAAGAGGGAGATCCATCTGGATTTGGGGTCTTCCTTTTAATAGGAAAAAGGGTGAGTTCCAACTGGAGCGGCATTCCCTAAGAACCCCTGCTTTCAGGTAATCTTCTACCTGTTTAGTCACTACAACCACTTGATCTGGTCTTAAAGGGTATTGTTTAACTTTAACTGGCTGTACATGTGGCTTAAATTTAATTTCCATGGGCTGGATGGGCAGTAGCCCTACATTCATTTTATCTTTGCTCATAGCATACCAGGGACTTTAGCAAATACTGTATCTTATTTAATAGTATGTAACACTGTAGCAGCAGGTGGCACTGTTGGCTTGGTTTTAGGACGTGCACCAGTATTTTGCCCAAATGGCACCAATTGCTGTCATTTCCCTGTTGTCTGCACAACATAAATAGGCTGTAGCTGTGTGGTTTTAGTTTTGCTCTGCCTATCTGTTTCATCTTCCTCAGTGGATCTTAAGATTGTGATGAGTAGCATATTCCAGACGACTGACCTTAAGGGCTTTAAGTAAATCAGGTTTCAAGCCGCTTAGGAATGAATTTTTAATTTCAGATCTCTAGCATTTTGGAAATTAGCCCCGTAATCCTCATGTTTCTGTCTACATTGCTGGTAGTAATCAGTTACAGATTGATTACATCCTTGTGGGATATCTTGGGCAGGCATACTATTAATTTTGCCTTCACAATAAGCTTCACATTTTACTATCCATTCATCTCCACTAACAGCCTCTAACAGCCCAAAGATATAATGCTATATCAGCATTATTTCTTTGGGCTGGTTGTCTTGCTATTTGGTCAGTCTCAATATTGGCCATTGTGGTCTTGGCCATTTGCTCTAAATCTAACCATGTGGCAGTATAAAAGACTTGCCGGTGTTTCATATAATGTGCAAATCCCATAGGGTCTTTAATTATATTAGGCACATCCCTTGCTAAGGCCATTTGGTCTGTGGGAAATCATGGCTTATACCAGTGAACTTGTCTTGGACCCTGGGTGTTATTTGTGTAAGTACAGGATATAATCCTGTTGATGGTTTTATTTCAGGGACTGTACCAACTGCTCCTTCATAGGAGGGTGGTGCTGAGGGAGAAACTGTATCACTTTGTTTACATTTACAATCATCACAACTTAGTTCTCTCCACAACTTAACTTGAGGACATTCACACTTCCATGTATTTTTCTTACAGGGGTCTATGTGTTTCTTATCCCCATCCCAACTTCTGGTATCTTTTCTGGGTTCAGTATATGATACCCCCAGTCTACAGGTTCTACAACTTACTAACCAATGAGCACCACAATTCCAACAAGTCTGATCTTTGGGGTCATTACATGTTTGACAGTCTCTATTGGGGAATCTCCATCCCCTTTTAGCAATATTATTGCCCAATGAACAAATTAGATCTACTGTCCTTACAGGTGTCCCTTTAGAATAGTCCCTAAGGGGCATACAACTCATCTCTTCTTTCATTTCTTGTGATTCTTTCTCTAACAAGATCTGTTCTGACACTTTTATCCAATTCAAAAGTTTGCCTTCAAGCTTGTTACTCTTTATGTAGGGGCCATATGACTTATGTATCTATTGTAACTTGATTGGGTCAAGTGTGCCATTTCTGTGGATGCCAGCCTTTTTAAAGAATTTGGACATCCCTTCTGTCACCCCAGGACCTAAAACTGTGCACATAATATCCATGGGGGTCTGATAGTCGGACAGGTACTTACTGTCCATATTACCCATATCTGTGGATTTACTAAATCCTGTTCTGTTATATTTTTTCTGTTACTAAGGTGGGTCCCCTTAGTAGTTCTGGGCACACTATGACCGTACCTTTGGGATATAGATTGACTGGTAAACAAATCCCAAATTTCTCCTACTCTAGTCTGGAGATAATCTCCTTCAATATGGCAACATACCAAAAGACCTCTATGTCTGTTTATTCTATCTCTGGAAGTAAAAAGATCACAAAATGTATCAAGGGGCAATACTTCTGCCAAGTAGGAAAACCAATTATTAGACTGTTGAATAACAATAACATTTGCATTTCTCACATTTAAATCTTTAAGGACTATAGTCTGTATACATTTTTAAAGATTCATTAGACATGTCATTTCATAAAATAAAAATGAAACCAAGAGTCTGAGACACATAGATATCCGTCCTGAACCCTTAGACAGGCATAGGAGGTCACAACACAACGGGATCTGCCGGAGCAGAAAAAAAACTACCCACCCGAGTTAAAGTCAGAGTCCGCTGTCCTGGTCACTCCTGTCTTCTCCGCCCTTGGATCAGCGTAGGAAATTTCGGTAGGAGCCTCCAAATATGATGGATCTAAACTAGAATCCTCAATGGTCAGTCATCGAGCCAGAGCTCTAAGTGTGTCAGAACCCCTGTGTGAGTGCTCGTCAATACTCAGTCAGCTGAAGAGAAATAACACAAGACTATCACCAGGTCTGTGTTCTAAGATTCTATGATTATATTTTTGCGTGTCATACAGTTTTATAAGATTTCTACAAACATAGTGATCTCACATTATATCATGTGATTATTCAAAGTTTAAACACTCATTAATTGAGAGCTTGTTAATCATACAAACATACCTCGTTATTTCTTATCTATGGTCTAAGGCAGTGATGGCTAACCTTTTCAGCTTGGTGTGTCGAAAATCGGGAAAAAGTGTAGCCTTCCTCGGGTCGTGTGTCACCTCAAGAAATATCAATAATTTGGTGATATTTGCAGCCCTAATAAAGAAAGAGTTATATTTTTAATATATTTATTATATTTATTAGTTAAAAAAGCAAAAAACAAATAATGATTTACCTTAGTGACTTTTCTGTTGCTGAATTGCATTTGCTAAATCTTCAGTTGCAGGGTTGTATTTTGTGCACTTCAGGGCCAAGCAAGCACTACTAACTTCATCTGTCAGTCTGTTTCTTTTATTTGTTTTAATATTATTTAATGCTGAGAATAAGGTCTCACAAAAGTATGTTGAGGGAAAAATTGTGAGTAAAGCCATTCCTAGATTTTTCAAGGCACTAAAAGTGTCTGGTAATCTGTTCCAAGCACTCCAAATTTCCTGTTCGTAGTGGCAGTCTTCTTCATTCTCCAAACGATTTCTTTCCAGATTCTCAAGTTTGGACCTCAAATCGACAAACACTTGAATCCAGATGCTGTCTTGAAATTCAGCAAGTTGCATCTCCAAATCATCAATTTTCATCCATTTGAAACTATTTAATTCTAAAGTACTGTAGACTACTACATCTGGATACTTAATTATTTTAATGGTCTGTTCAAGGCTTCTAAATTGATTAAATAAATCTTTCACTGAACTGGTCAAATAATGAGTTCACAATATCATGGTACTTCATGTGCATGGGCTCTATTTCATTTTGTACAGTTGTGCTGGCATTCTCAAAATACTTTTTTACTTGTGGAAAATACTTATACGTTTTACTTTCTATATCTCGCTTAAAGATTTTAAGTTTACTTTGAAAGGCTTTTATGTATCCAAACATAACATCAATACTTTTGCCAAAACCTTGTAATTTTAAGTTGAGCTCATTCATATGAACAGAGATATCTGTGAAAAACATCAATGAGTAAACCCACTTATGATCATTGAGCTGAGGAAAGTTTGCAAGATCCTTATTCTCAAGAAAAAGCTTAATTTCTGAAAAGCACTCCACAAATCGCTCAAGTACTTTTCCTCGGCTTAGCCACCTTACATTATTGAACATCAGCAGTCCACTGTATGTTGAATCAACTTCCTGTAACAGTGCAGAAAATTCTCGCTTGTGAAGGGGTCGAGCAGCTATGAAATTCACTATTTTTGTTACAACTGACATTAAATCATTTCATTCTGTGAATCCTGCTTTGGCACACAGCACCTCCTGATGGATAATACAATGAAAAGGAACAAGTGGATGTCCAATAGCTTCCATAAACAACTTCACAAATCCTACACTTTTTCCCACCATATTGGGTGCCCCATCTGTTGTCACTGACACAACTTTACACATTTCAATGCTTAGGTCACGGAATGTTTGTATAACAACCTTACATATTTCCTTCCCTGATGTACTTGTTGGCACTGATTCTAACTTAATCAACTCTTCTCTCATTGTGAGGCCATCTGAATATCTAGCAATAATGGCCAACTGAGCATTTGATGTGACATCAGTAGTTTCATCAAGAGAAATCGAAAAATATTTACAATTATCTAAGTCTCCTTTTAACTGATGCTGTATGTTTGTGTTCAATCTCATTATTCTGTCTTTGATGACATTTCTACTGATTGGTAACTCAGAAATTTGCTTAATTATAGCATCTTTATTTTGCATATCATGAAATAAAACTGGTGCACATCTTAGAAGAGTTTCTTTAATAAATTCTCCTTCATTGAGGGCTTTTCCATGCTGAGCTATGGAGTGAGCAACGCATAGACTTGCTGATGTTAAATTTGTAGAGCCTCTTACAAATTTAAGGAGGGAATTTGATTGGCTCTTATAGAGGTGTAACTGCCTAGAAATGTATTCCTTCCTTTCATCCAGACTTTTTTCCAAGAGCTGGGGATGATTAGTTTCAAAATGTCTATTTATGTTCCACGTTCTGCTTACTACTGTCTCATTACATAGTATGCACAATGATCTGTTTTTTCTGTCTATAATGCCATACATCTCTGTCCATGTATCTTGAAAGGGTCTGCTACTACCACTCCCTTTATCATTCAATCTTGCTTTTTTACGTTTTGGATTATCCACCTCAGGGCTGCAACAATAGATAAATAAAAATCATGGCATTTTATATACAAGGTAAATTAAGAAATTAACGTATATTATTTTGTACCAGGAGTCAGTCCAACAACACTGTTACAGAGGTAATTAAAAACCTATTAAATTAACTGCTTTATTACCTCTGTAACGGTGATGTTGGACAGACTCCTGACAGACAAAATAATTTAAAGCACTACACTACGTACTCCCTTCTGAAACTAGCAGTAGGCAGGCGCGTGTGTACGTACCTGCAGCACTCTTGGCAGAGCTCAGCAAGTCTGTGCTGTGGAACAGTAGAGAGTTGAAGGCTCCAGAATGGTAGGACAGGGAAACACGGCCTCAGAAGAAGAACCCTGCCAGGAGAAAGAAATTAAAGTCAAGATGATGTCCAAAATAAGGGTTTTTTTTTGGTTTGTCTTTTGGAGATTTTTTTTGGAGGGTTTGCATGGTGCTCTGTGAGGTTGGTGAGAAGCAGGAACTGCAAGAGGTGCTATGGAGGCAATTGAAGCTTAGAGGAGCTGGAGAGGGGCTGAATGCTGCAGACTAGACATCCAAGCGTTTTACAGTGGGAGAGAAGAAGGGAGAGCCACAAAGACAGAAATGCAGATTTTAGTATTAATTGCACTTACAGGACAGCCACCCGATGCTGCTTATCGTGAGCACTGTGTTTGGTTGTTGTGGTGCAGTCCTCCTGCGATGTTTATGACGGACTGGGCTGGGGTGATCTCACAGGGCTGTGAAACTCATCTCCCTGGTCTCAGGGCTGCAGGTGCAGGATGTGGGGATCGGAAGGCCACCTTACAGGGCTGTGAACCTCATGGATCTCCTTTCCTCCTGTAGCGTTCCTGAGGTAATGAAACTGACAAACCTCAGTTTATGGCGGTAAAAACGTGTGTCATAGGTTCGTCATCACGGGTGTAAGGAGTAAAGGAATAATATAAGGAGTATAGCATCCTTAATTGGCAAAATACTGTTATCTCTAGTTCATTCCAATCTCATGAGTATATGAAGCTACTAAAATCTGTCTCTAACTATTTCAAAGTATATAAACTTATGAATAACATTTAAAGGCATACACCATCTTGTTACAAAATGGAGTCTCATGTGGGTAGCTTAAGATTGACTTTCTCAATATCTTTCAGTGAAGTCAACCTGCCACATCTCTGAACAGGCAAAGTTGACGATATCGTGCAAGTTGGCCTGCATGTACGGACGATCATAGATATCGTTATTGTTCATGCGGGAACGCACATCGTTGGTCGTTCACTGCATGAAAATGCACAATATGAACAATATATTGTTGAATGATATCGTTATCGTTCATATCGTTTACAGATATCATACCGTGCGTACGCACCATAAGTTACGTTCTTTTTGGAAACCAGATAAGATTTTACATCCAAGATTTTTATTCTTAAAGTTGGATTAGTCAGCAGATTAGGGGGTCTATTTACTAAGCAGTGTTAGGAAGCAGAGTGAAAAGTGATAAGGTGCCAGCCAATCCGCTCCATGCAGATCTCACAGGCTGTGCTTGAAAAATGACAGTTGAGAGCTGATTGGCTGGCACCTTATCACTTTTCATTCTGTCTCCTAACACTGCTTAGTAAATAGACCCCTTGATCCGGTACCACATTGTGCTAAGCCTCGTAACGCATTAAATATTATATATTTAAGGTAGATATGGCCCCTGAAGTAGACTTTGTAAGGTAACGTGTAAAACTAGTCAAATTTCAAACTGCTAAAGATCAGAGCACTTGTTAGATGGGAATGTACATTTATTTGCACAGATAAATCAGTCTAATTAAAGCATGATCATCTACAAATGTAACACATGAAATAGACATAGACCAAATGCTCCTTTTACTCTCATGACGCCATTAGGATATGCTCCCATGAACAGTATCATACAAATCATTAGGACCACTACAAAATAGAGCGGGTGACAGATAACTCCCAACCAGCAGCGTTCTCTTTCTTAGGGAAGATTTATCAAATCTTGGAGAGAGATAAAGCAGAGAGAGATAAAGTACCAACCAATCATCTCCTAACTAAGGGCCTCGTCTATCAATGAGGTTTACCGTACGCAATTAGAGTTAAAACTTGTTGTGTATGATAATGGTGCTCCAGCCAATCAGCTCCTAACTGTCATCTGTTTGATATGTCAGTTGGGAGCTGATTGGCTGGAGCCCCATAATTGAAAAAAATTACAGTTAGGCACTGATTAGCACTTTATCTCTCTCCAACGTTGGATAATCTTCCCCTTTATCTCTCTCCACTTTATCTCTCTATTTGATAAATTGCCCCCAGAGTACCAACCAATCAGCTTCTAACTCATTTTACAGTCTGTGCTATAAAAATGACAGTTAGAAGTTGATCTGTTACTATGAGCAACTTCTCCAGTTTATCTCTCTCCAATATTTGATAAATCTCCCCCATGGGCACATATCCCTTTTTGCCTTTGAATATGTAACTGTGACCACTGTTTGCTGCCATTACCTTGTCTGTCTCCCGCTCTGCCAATTCTATTGCCACTGATGGTTTATAATGAAGAGGAGATAGTAAACACGAAGAAGATCCAACATACTAAGAGATAAAATCGGGAGGGGGAAAAAAGGAGAGAAGAAGGAAAAAGATTGCAAGATCAGAAACCCATTAAGATCTGAGTTTCCACATAATCTAACCAACCGAAACAAACCAAAAAAGACAGAGAGGGTTCCAACAACCAAAACAACACCAATTTATAAGAAGTTGAATCTGACGTACCAACAATATATGAAGAGACTATATAGTAGGGTAAACAAACAAAACATATCCACTCAAGTAAAAAGATAGAGGAGGACATAATCTCAGTAGATTCAGACACTTCATTAGAGACAGAGTTCTCAAAATACAGTTTGGAAGAAGGATTCAAATACGAGAACCTAGCATAAGTATCTCTAGAGATGGGATTCCAATCCTCAGTCTATTCAGAGGAATTTGTTTCAAACGAATCTCCAATACCACCTAACACCACAGAGCAGACGAACAAACCAGAATGTGCAAAACATTGTTTAGAAATACATGCAGGCCGGCAGGCCTGCGAACACCCATACACAACCCCAAACAAAAGAAAGTTGGAAGAACTAGAAGAGGATGTAGAGGGGGAGGAGGGGGGAGAAAACAAACGGTCCAACAAACGACATTAGATAGTACAGGCATCTTCAACCTTAGTAAGACTACATTAAATCAAGAACATATAACACTGTTAAACAAAATGTTTGAAATTTGCACCTTCAAAGACAATGAACAAGTTTGAGACATACTTGGATGTACACAGATTCATAAGAAAACTCACACTTGCAAAATATTATCATAAGAAGCCTTATGTATAACAAAAATGGGCAAAACTATAGACACGTTTACCCATACCAACTTTAAATCCACTTCCAAGTTTTACCCCCAGCATATGAAGGGACATCTAGTCGACACCACATTTGAATGGCTAGTATCCAGGGACATAGAAAGACTGAACAGCAAACCAAGATGCACAAATCTAACAGTAGCAGAAAGAAGGGCATTGAAGGAATTAAGAGATAACACGAGTTTAGTCATAAAACCTGCTGATAAGGGGGGGGGATTAGTTCTTTTAGACATAGAGGATTACATAACAGAATCTAGACGGATATTGAATGACAAAAAGACATCAGACTCTGAGAAAAGACCCCACAGCTGACTTTAGGGCAGCACTGAAAAAAATCTTGAAAGAGAGACACGAGAGAGGCATTCTTTCAGACAAGGAGGAGCAATTTTTAGTCAACCAAACTTCCACCATTCCGGTGTTCTATTGCCGAAAGTGCATAAAAATCCATAAAAACACTTGGTAGACCGATAATATCGGGGATAGACTCTCTGACCGCAAATTTGTTGCAGTATATCAACTCATATTTGCAACCATACGTAAAAACCCCAAAATCCTATTTAAAGGATACAACAGATGCAATAAGGATTTTGAGTGAGATAGAGCGGTCCAAGGACTACTGGATATGCACGAGTGACATCACATCCCTATACTAAGTGATAGACAAACACAAGGACTAGAGGCTATACGTCATTTTCTGGGATCTGATCCCAACATGAACGAGGTCCAGGAAAACTTCATTATTGAGTGCATAGATTATATTTTAAAACACAACTACTTCTGGTTTGAAGAGATGTTCTACATACAGACCACTGGCACCCCAATGGGGACTACCTTTGCTCCAAGTTATGCGAACCTGTTCATGAGCAGATGGGAGGAGTTGTACATTTGGGGCCAAATTTAATAGGGTGAGAGATTAGAAAATGTGTGAGTTTATCAGTTAACTCTCACATTGGTCAAGTTTTATCTTCAAAATGGGAAAACATCTGGATGAGAATTTAAATTGTGACAGTTTTTTGAGTCTAAAAACATGTGAGTTTGCCTGACTATAACATTTGGCGAGTTTAAAAAGTGTGAGAATTTGCGGCCCTTGGGGTGAATATAACTTTGGGGCAAACCTAGTCCTCTGGCAGAGATACATAGACGATGTCATTTTTATATGGCACGGAAAGGAAGACAGACTTTTAGACTTTCTACGTTACTTAAATAACAATAAGAACAACCTAGTGTTCACCACCGAGTACAGTCAAGAGTCAGTTAATTTTTTAGATTTAACCATCTTTACAGAAGGTGATAGTCTACACACCAAGACCTACCAGAAGAGTGTAGATATAAATAGTTACATCTACACAACAAGTGGACACCATCCCAATTGGTTACGCAATGTACTGTTAGGTCAGTTTAAGCGTATTAGATGTAACTGTACCAAGGTAGAAGACTTTGAGACACAAGCAGAGGGAATGAAACAACAATTCTTAGATAAGGGATACAAAGAAGAGATTTTGGATTCAGATTTACAAAAGGCATTACACACGGAAAGAGAGAATTTGCTGAAATACAGAGAGAAAGAGAATAAGGGAGGGGATTTCAAAATGATTTTCATAACTCAGTTCAATCAAGATAATAAGAGAATAGAGAATATACTCAAGAGACATTGGCGCATCCTCCTAGAAGATGAAACACTATCGGATATACTACCAGAAAAACCAAAGATAGTTTACAGAAAGGCTCCAAAAAATCTCAACTAACACCCAGTCAGTTCAACAAGAAAGAGACAAGACAATTGACTTTGAACAACACAAGACTGAGCAAAGGCTTTTTCTATTGTGGTAATTGAACACAGACAATGAAATAAAAGCAGTAATTATGGGATAAGACCGATTGGCCAGAAGCATCAGTCCTTTTCAGGCGAAACACACTGTAGAATACACATGATTGGCAGTTCTCATTGCTCCCCTTCCTGTTTTAAGGCAGTATTTTATTTTACACTCTTACTTGTGAACGTGAACGTTTTAACCTCATTCATTAGTGTGTTTTTTTCTTATGTTTTTTTGTTTTTATTTAGCTCTGGGTCTTAGGACCTCCGTCATTAGGATTACTTTAGTAAAGTTTATTATAGAACATATCATTTGTATGCATAATTTCTGATCTTGACATTTCTGCCTACACAATAGATTAATTCCTGGAGCGCATTTTGCTATACCTTTTATATAATGAAGACTGTCTGTAATTTGTAGCTGTGGCGTGTGGCTTCTCCTTTTATGTTACATATTACACCGTCACATATCACATGCACCAGCCTGTGCAAGGCCTACCCACATACTATGCTCTCTTTCCATCCTCCCTGGCTTCATGCAGAGAAATCGGTGTGTACAGAGACATTTACGTCCTCTATAATTATTCTTTGGGGAATTACTTCAGGGGTTATGTTTAATCAAGGTAATTGTCCCAAAGTGATAGCAAGTATACTCTATAATGTTGTTCTTAGTATTGCTTATATGTGCATTTCTACCATGTACTGCAACCCTGAAAACTATGCACACAGTGGTGGTTGAAAATAAAAGAATAGAATACAGACTTGCACCTGGGGTAGACACCTAGGCAAGTGTACAGTACCCATGCAAAAATAAAGTACTGCGCCTATCTATTATTTGCTCTGTAAATGACCCCTTAATGTTCATGACAGAAAGTACTTTGTGCACTAAGTAGGGTGTTGATGATCATTAACTTTAACCTGTAACATGTGAGAACTGTTTATTTAGTTACAAATTTGATTGCTTTCCAATACTCATTCTCTTTACTTTCTATTTGTTTCCTTTTCCCAGGACAACACTTTGGCACATTTGGTGTATACTTTTCATGTCTCGCTGAAAATGGTGGAGGATCATTGAGGCCACAAGTGGTTCCTGCACCAAGTTCCCTGTGGAACACTGATCTAGTCTACCCAGTCACTGTCTATCCTGGACTAATTCCGTACTATCCAGCAACTTCAGTGGTCCAAGCACCACACAGCAGCAATGTGCAACCAGTGAGAGTGACTGGACCTGCTCAGTACCCTGGACAGGCACCATTTCATCATCTAACAACACCCAGTCATCAGATCACCAATGGCCAAATGTTTAATCATCCTGCTGTGTCCATACGACACGAGCATTTCCCCATCATCAGCCAAGTACCACCAGGCCACATGTGTCCTTGTAATTTCTGCTGGGCACCTAATGCACTGCAGACAATCACCAATATACCGCCATCCTATGGCATGAAATCGCCATTGTCAGTTTGCAGCATGCAAGATGCCTCTGCCAAAAGCAAAGATGTGCTTGTCCCTCATGCAAAGTCTATGCTAGAGTCTCTTCCCAAAGACCTTCTTACTGCTGACTATGAGGACCCTGATGTCTCCGTAATGATATCCAGCATGAACTACTTCTATAAAGTAAGCACTTATGGGGTCCTAAGGAGCTAGAAGAAGACCACACGCAAGAGGAGACAACCATATGGGCAGAAGGCTAAGACTACAAAAACGTAAAGAACTTCAAGAAGATCTCCATATGATTGCTTTAAGGAACAACAGCCTCCCCCCTGGTTGGGGAATAGTAGAGTCATATTCAATTTGCCTAAATGTATTCACATTATTTGCATACACGTATTTATTTATTTTCATTATTTATTACTTTTTATTACTTATTCTAGAAACATAGGTTCAATTTGTATAAACTTACTCATTTACATTACTTCATCATTTATTTACATCTCCAATATTTGATAAATCTCCCCCATGGGCACAGTTTTATAATTTCCCTTTTGCCTTTGAATATGTAACTGTGACCACTGTTTGCTGCCATTACCTTGTCTGTCTCCCACTCTGTTTAATTCTATTGCCATTGATGGTTTATAATGAAGATGAGATAGTAAACACGAGGAAAAGCCAAAATACTAAGAGATAAAATCGGGAGGGGGAAAAAAGGAGAGAAGAAGGAAAAAGAAGGCAAGAACAGGAAACCCATTAAGATCTGAGTTTCCACATCATCTAACCAACCGAAACAAACCAAAAAAGACAGAGAGGGTTCCAACAACCAAAACAACACCAATTGATAAGAAGTTGAATCTGACGTACCAACAATATATGAAGAGACTACATAGTAGGGTAAATGGACAAAACATATCCACTCAAGTAAAAAGAAAGATAGAGGAAGACATAATCTCAGTAGATTCAGACACTTCATTAGAGACAGAGTTCTCAAAATACAGTTTGGAAGAAGGGTTCAAATACGAGAACCTAGCATGAGTATCTCTAGAGAAGAGATTCCAATCCTCAGTCTATTCAGAGGAATTTGTTTCAAACGAATCTCCAATACCACCTAACACCACAGAGCAGATGAACAAACCAGAATGTGCAAAACATTCTTTAGAAATACATGCAGGCCGGCAGGCCTGCGAACACCCATACACAACCCCAAACAAAAGAAAGTTGGAAGAACTAGAAGAGGATGTAGAGGGGGAGGAGGGGGGAGAAAACAAATGTTCCAACAAATGACATAAGATAGTACAGGCATCTTCAACCTTAGTAAGACTACATTAAATCAAGAACATATAACACTGTTAAACAAAAGGTTTGAAATTTGCACCTTCAAAGACAATGAACAAGTTTGAGACATACTTGGATGTACACAGATTCATAAGAAAACTCACACTTGCAAAATATTATCATAAGAAGCCTTATGTATAACAAAAATGGGCAAAACTATAGACACGTTTACCCGTACCAACTTTAAATCCACTTCCAAGTTTTACCCCCAGCATATGAAGGGACATCTAGTCGACACCACATTTGAATGGCTAGTATCCAGGGACATAGAAAGACTGAACAGCAAACCAAGACGCACAAATCTAACAGTAGCAGAAAGAAGGGCATTGAAGGAATTAAGAGATAACACGAGTTTAGTCATAAAACCTGCTGATAAGGGGGGGGGATTAGTTCTTTTAGACATAGAGGATTACATAACAGAATCTAGACGGATATTGAATGACAAAAAGACATATCAGACTCTGAGAAAAGACCCCACAGCTGACTTTAGGGCAGCACTGAAAAAAATCTTGAAAGAGAGACACGAGAGAGGCATTCTGTCAGACAAGGAGGAACAATTTTTAGTCAACCAAACTTCCACCATTCCGGTGTTCTATTGCCGAAAGTGCATAAAAATCCATAAAAAACACTTGGTAGACCGATAATATCGGGGATAGACTCTCTGACCGCAAATTTGTTGCAGTATATCAACTCATATTTGCAACCATACGTAAAAACCCAAAAATCCTATTTAAAGGATACAACAGACGCAATAAGGATTTTGAGTGAGATAGAGCGGTCCAAGGACTACTGGATATGCACGAGTGACATCACATCCCTATACTAAGTGATAGACAAACACAAGGACTAGAGGCTATACGTCATTTTCTGGGATCTGATCCCAACATGAAAGAGGTCCAGGCAAACTTCATTATTGAGTGCATAGATTATATTTTAAAACACAACTACTTCTGGTTTGAAGAGATGTTCTACATACAGACCACCGGCACTCCAATGGGGACTACGTTTGCTCCAAGTTATGCGAACCTGTTCATGAGCAGATGGGAGGAGTTGAACATTTGGGGTGAACATGACTTTGGGGCAAACCTAGTCCTCTGGTGGAGATACATAGACAATGTTATTTTTATATGGCACAGCAAGGAAGACAGACTTTTAGACTTTCTACGTTACTTAAATAACAATAAGAACAACCTAGTGTTCACCATCGAGTACAGTCAAGAGTCAGTTAATTTTTTAGATTTAACCATCTTTACAGAAGGTGATAATCTATACACCAAGACCTACCAGAAGAGTGTAGATATAAATAGTTACATCTACACAACAAGTGGACACCATCCCAATTGGTTACGCAATGTACCGTTAGGTCAGTTTAAGCGTATTAGATGTAACTGTACCAAGGTAGAAGACTTTGAAACACAAGCAGAGGGAATGAAACAACAATTCTTAGATAAGGGATACAAAGAATAGATTTTGGATTCAGTTTTACAAAAGGCATTACACACGGAAAGAGAGAATTTGCTGAAATACAGAGAGAAAGAGAATAAGGGAGGGGATTTCAAAACGATTTTCATAACTCAGTTCAATTAAGATAATAAGAGAATAGAGAATATACTCAAGAGACACTGGCACATCCTCCTAGAAGATGAAACACTATCGGATATACTACCAGAAAAACCAAAGATAGTTTACAGAGAGGCGCCAGACCTAAAATCTCAACTAACACACAGTCATCTGAACAAGAAAGAGAGAAGACATTTGACTTTGAACAACACAAGACTGAGCAAAGGCTTTTTCTATTGTGGTAATTGCAACTTTTGTAAAACACACACTATCACACCAAAGAAAGTCACATCTTACACATCTAACACAACACATACAAACTACGATATCAATGAACATACAGTATAACATGCCAAAGTGTAGGTGTTATATACCTCATTGAATGTCCATGCAAACTGCAATATATTGGCAGGACGACAAGAGCACTGAAAATCAGGATATCAGAACACATTAGAAACGTTAAGTAGGACCTAGAGACACACCATCTCTCAAACCATTTCAAAGAAGGACATAACCAACATCCTGCTGGTTTGAAGTTTATAGAAATGAAACAAGTCACACAGAATTGGAGGGGAGGAAATTTTGAGAAGAAAATCAATAAGGAAGAGCTTAAGTGGATTTATACCTTAAAGACATTGAAACCACATGGCTTGAACACAGACAATTAAATAAAAGCAATCATTACGGGATGAGACCGATTGGCCAGAAACATCAGTCCTTTTCAGGCGAAACACACTATAGAATACACATGATTGGCAGTTCTCATTGCTCCCCCCCCCCCTGTTTTAAGGCGGTATTTTATTTTACACTCTTACTTTTGAATACATGTGAACGTTTTAACCTCATTCATTAGTGTGTTTTTTTTCTTATGTTTTTTGTTTTTATTTAGCCCTGGGTCTTAGGACCTCCGTCATTAACATTACTTAAGTAAATTTATTATAGAACATATCATTTGTATTCATAATTTCTGATCTTGACATTTCTGCCTACACAATAGATTAATTCCTGGAGCACATTTTGCTATACCTTTTATAAAATGAAGACTGTCTGTAATTTGTAGCTGTGGCGTGTGGCTTCGCCTTTTATGTTACATATTACACCGTCACATATCACGTGCACCAGCCTGTGCAAGGCCTACCCACATACTATGCTCTCTTTCCATCCTCCCTGGCTTCATGCAGAGACATCCGCGTGTACAGAGACATTTACGTCCTCTATAATTATTCTTTGGGGAATTACTTCAGGGGTTATGTTTAATCAAGGTAATTGTCCCAAAGTGATAGCAAGTATACTCTATAATGTTGTTCTTAGTATTGCTGATATGTGCATTTCTACCATGTACTGCAACCCTGAAAACTATGCACACAGTGGCGGTTGAAAATAAAAGAATAGAATATAGACTTGCACCTGGGGTAGACACCTAGGCAAGTGTACAGTACCCATGTAAACATAAATTACTGCGCCTATCTATTTATTTGCTCTGTAAATGACCCCATCATTTGCATGACAGGAAGTACTTTGTGCACTAAGTAGGGTGTTGATGATCATTAACTTTATTTAACCTGTAACATGTGAGAACTGTTTATTTAGTTACAAATTTGATTGCTTTCCAATACTCATTCTCTTTACTTTCTATTTGTTTCCTTTTCCCAGGACAACACTTTGGCACATTTGGTGTATACTTTTCACGCTGAAAATGGTGGAGGATCATTAAGGCCACAAGTGGTTCCTGCACCAAGTTCCCTGTGGAACACTGATCTAGTCTACCCAGTCATTGTCTATCCTGGACTAATTCCGTACTATCCAGCAACTTCAGTGGTCCAAGCACCACACAGCAGCAATGTGCAACCAGTGAGAGTGACTGGACCTGCTCAGTACCCTGGACAGGCACCATTTCATCATCTAACAACACCCAGTCATCAGATCACCAATGGCCAAATGTTTAATCATCCTGCTGTCTCCATACGACAGGAGAATCTCCCCATCATCAGCCAAGTACCACCAGGCCACATGTGTCCATGTAACTTCTGCTGGGCATCTAATGCACTGCAGACAAACACCAATATGCCGCCATCCTATGGCATGAAATCGCAACTGTCAGTTTGCAGCAGGCACGATGCCTCTGCCAAAAGCAAAGACGGGCTTGTCCCTCATGTAAAGTCTGTGCTAGAGTCTCTTCCCATAGACCTTCTTACTGCTGACTATGAGGACCCTGATGTCTCCCTAATGATATCCAGCATGGACTACTTCTATAAAGTAAGCACGTATGGGGTCCTAAGGAGCTAGAAGAAGACCACACCCAAGAGGAGACATCCATATGGGCAGAAGGCTAAGACTACAAAAACTTAAAGAACTTCAAGAAAATCTCCAGATGATTGCTTTAAGGAACAATAGCCTCCCCCCTAGTTGGGGAATAGTAGAGTTATATTCAATTTGCCTAAATGTATTTATTTACATTATTTGCATACACATATTTATTTATTTTCATTATTTATTACTTTTTCTTATTTATTTTAGAAACATAGGTTCAATTTGTATAAAGTTACTCAGTTACATTATTTCATAATTTATTTACATTACTTATAGCTTTTTAATACTTATTTAATTTATTATTTACATTACTACTACTTACAGGTATGTACATAAATTAAATTTACATTACTAAATATTTATTTATTTACATTACTTATTCTAGATACATAAGGTCAATTTGCACATAAAGGTAGCTGAAGGCAGCATATGCCTGATGCTACATAAGATACTTCTTATGGGGGTTAGAGATTCCAGTTGGTGTTTTTAGTTAGCATGCCTTGTGTGATTGACAAGTCAATGCTGTTTTTTCAGTAGCCTATCACAGGTCTTGGTAGGGGATGGTGTTAGCTCTGATATTTAAGAGGAGGAAGCAGGGTTCACTTCCTCTTTTATTAAAGTTAAGTACCTACACGCAGCATCTCTCAGGCAGCCATTTTGTTTTGCTTTTCTCTCTTCTACACTTTTCTATTCACTCCTTTTCTTTCTCTTAACCGTTTCATTTGTCTGTTTTACTTAATCCTTCCTAATCATCCACATACCATGTCTTTTCCCAGGCGTTCCGTCCCCCCTCTGTCTTATCTGACCTGTCTCACCCCCTCTCCTTTGTCCCTACTGCTCCGGTCCACTTCCCTCCCCCTTCTCGCATACCTGTCCACCCTGGATCCCTCCCACGCCCCCTCCGGGCTTCCATGCTGACGGCAGCCGCACCCCTGCCTCCTCAGCCATTCCCGCTCCCGGCACTTCTAGCGGCCCTAATGCGCGCGGCCCCCCGCACCTCTACTGTCAGCCCCACAGCCGCACCTTACTTCCGGTCCCCTTACCGCATCCAGCCAGCCAAGTCCAGTCGGCTCAGACCTGGATGCGGCTCCCGCTGCTCCCTGCTGGCGGCCCCTTTCCCTTCCACACTCAGTCTCCACAGATGATGAGGGAGACTGCCTGGCTGCATTCCCTGAGCAGGCCATGCAAATGCCAAACCTCGGCAGTGGTCACCGCCTCTATCCCTCCAGCGCATGCCTGCAGCTCCCCTAGCAGGCATTTAATTTTCCCCCTATGCTGGACATGCCATTGCACAAGCCCCAGCCATGCCATGGTCACCCCATCTGCTTCAGTTATGCCAGCTGCCCCTCCCGCAATGGTGGACCCATTTAATTTTTTTGGTGCCGCTGCGGTCTCTCCAGCTGCAGGTGCTTGCACACACCCTGGCCTCAGTGGGTCGGGTGCTCTGCACACCTTGACTGTCCCCTCTCAGTGGGTGCATTATCTTGCATCATCACCTTTTATGCCTCCACCTCAGCCCTCTTTCTTTCCTTATTGGCCCAAATTTTATCAGACCGGCAATCTTTGACACAAGGGTCAACAATGGCAGGAGCCGGGCTTTACCCCTATTGAGCTCCTCCGGGTGAGGACCTTTCACTCCACCCGCTTCTAACCAACCCCGTTGTGGGCCAACCCTCTGCTCAAGTCCATCGGGGGTAGCTGCGATGGAGCAGCCGCCTGTTCTAGTTGCAAATTCTGTTGCCAGTGATGCTCACATTGTTAAGCTCGTTGATACTGCCGCTTCTCTTTCTCTTGCAGACCCCTCTGGAGATTCGGAGACTCAAGTTGAGAACACACAGGGTACTTCATAGACGCCGGCCGCTGGCAAAGACGAAGTAGCTATGACCTCCGCTGCCGTAGTTGGTGAGGATGAGTCTGATGATATTGTCCCTGGCAGCGATAGCTCTACCTCTAGTGATTCTAGTTACTCCTCGGGTTCACCAAGGAGGCTGCGCAAGCTTATGCGCATAGTGGAGTGGCACTTTAAGGGAAAAAGTAAGGGCGCAGCAGTTAGGCCAGCCAAGGCATGAACAGCAGTGGGGGGTCCTGATACCGAGTTAGTGCATTGTTCCATCACTAGGGGCGTTAGAAGACGAATTAAGGAAAAGATTAACAAGGGTCGCTATGAGGACCTTTTTACAATTACGGAGTTAGGTAGGAAGGGTTTAGCAACAGCAAATGCCTCCGGGGGGATTGGCGACGAAGCGTATCGTTCTTATATTAATTGGATGAGCGGCATGCTGGTCTTTGCCGCTTGTTATCTCGAGTCTAGGCCAACGGAATTTATGAACGTGCTCAGGTACATTCATCTTATTCATAGCATGCAGGTTAAAGCCTGTGGTGTCACCTGGCGTTCCTACGATGAGGATTTTCGCAGGAAGCAGGATGGTAAACAGTTTATATCATTGAGTTTCAAGATGTTGAGGTTTGGCTCGATATTACACAGCAGCACAAGGTCCCAGGTGACAACGCAGCAATGCGTAAAGTGGCAGTCCCTGGCAAAGCGCAGGCCATCCCATTTGCGAAAGGAAAGTGCTTTGCTTTTAATAGTGGGCAGTGTGATAGGGGAGCGAAATGTAGTTTTCGCCACTCCTGTGCTAACTGCGGAGGAAGCCACTCTGCCAAGGATTGCACCAAGGCAGCCGGTTCTTCAGTTTTGTTTTAGCCCCTTCCTCGATTTGTTTGCCAGCTTTGTTTAGATGGTTGGATTTTTACCTGGATAGGGCCTCCGCCGAAGTTTTCGCATCCTGGTCGTAGGGCCGGTTGCAACGGTAACTTCCCGCAATTTGTGTTCCGCCAGAATATTTCCTGAAGTGGTTAGAGCAAAATTAGCAACAGAAATGCGGTTAGGCCGCATGGTCGGTACATTTACCGAACCTCCCAGGCTCAATTTGTGCATATCACCACTAGGCATAGTCCCCAAAAAGGTTCTGGGTCAGTTCAGGCTTATACAGCACTTGTCATACCCTGCAGGCAGGTCAGTTAATGATGCCATTGAAGTTAACATTTGCAGCGTGAGTTATCAATCTTTTGATGATGCGCTAAGTATGGTTAGGAGTTTTGGGCAAGGGGCATTAATGGCGAAGGCTGATATTGAGTCAGCCTTCCGTTTGTTGCCCTTACACCCGGAATCTTTTCACTTGATGGGCTTTAAGTTCAACGGTTCTTATTTTTTGGATCGTTGTTTGCCCATGGGATGCACAGTCTCTTGCGCGTTCTTTGAAAAGTTTTGTACTTTTCTTCAATGGAGAATTCAGGCGGGTACTGGGCATACAGATGTTGCCCATTACCTGGAAGATTTTTTAGTTGTGGGACCAGCGGGTGAGGTCACGTGTAGGGGCATGCTTTTTTCAGTGATAGCATTGTTCTACACACTGGGGGTGCCCATCGCGCATGAAAAAATGGAAGGCCCAGTGACGTGCTCATCCTACTTAGGCATCTGGATAGACACCTTGGCCGGGTTGTTATCGTCTGCCGGATGACAGGGTTCAGCGGTTGAGAGAGCAGATTTGTCATTGCTTAGAAGTGGGCAAGGTCTCTTTGCAAGAGATGCAGTCCTTGTTAGGGTTGTTAAATTTTTCATGCCGAAGGATACCCATAGGACTGTTTTTTTGTAGAAAGCTGGAGAGAGCTACGTCGGGAATATCTTTGCCACATCACAGATTGCGCCTGCCTAGGTAGATCAAGGACGATCTGACTTTGTGGTTGTTGTCCTTAGGCGAGTTTAATGGTGTTAGAATATGGCCTTCTCCACCTGTAGCTAGCACTTATTTGCAGATGTTTACGGACGCGTCAGGGGCAGTTGGTTTTGGCGCATATTTTGATGGCGAATGGTGTGCCGAGCCTTGGCAGGAGGCATGGCACTCCTCAGGCTTGACGGCAAATATGCTGCTATTGGAACTTTTTCCAATAGTGGTCGTCATCGAGCTTTGGACAGAAAAATTGAGTAATCAGAACATTGTGTTCTGGTGCGACAATTTAGGGGTTGTGCAAGCCGTTAACAATCAGAAGTTATCTTCAATGCCTGCATTACGTTTGGTGAGGCATCTAGTCCTTCGATGCTTAGAAACTAATATTGGTTGTAGGGCATGCCATGTCCCGGGGATGGACAACTGCATAGCAGATGCATTGTCGCGTTTTCAGTGGTTAAGATTTAGGAATTTGGCACCACATGCTAGTCTCAGGGCCTAACTTGTCCTCCTTCTGTATGGCAGATTATCAAGCCGGTATTGGCAACCATGGCTTTGGCGCCGTCGAGTAAGCGTGCATACCTAGCGGCTTGGAGGGATTAGGAACACTTCCTCAGGTCAGAGGTTGCCTCAGGTAAGACAGAGGAGCAATGCCTTAGCGAATTTGTCTGGGGCTGTTATGAAGGAGGTAGGTCTAGAGCATCTACAGCTATGGCCCTAGCCAGAATTGCATATTTTTCGAGATTGAATGGCAAGGCAGACTCAACTAAATCCTTTTTAGTTTCAAAGGCTATGAAGGGCTGGGCCCATTGTGATAAGCTTAGGGAAGATAGGAGGCAGCCCATCGATCTTACATTGTTGCATTCACTGGTTGATGTAGTGTCAGGAGTAGCTGTGGACCCAAACGAGGCAGCACTGTTTCAGGTTGCATTTTCAATGGCTTTTTATGGGGCTTTTACAATTTGTGAGTTGGTTGTATTATCCAAGGGCTCGTTGGATTCCGGCATGCTAGCTGAGAAGTAGTCCTTAAGGCCGACTCCCTATTATGCAAGATCCACCACTCAATGACCGATCAGCTTGGTCGGGGGCGGTGGATTACTCTTAAAGCGCAGCCTCAGTCTGGAGTGTGCCCAATATTGTTAGCAGTTAAGTTTGCTAGTTTAAGCCCGTTGCGCTGTTCCCATTGGCTGGCGCATGCAAATTCCTCTCCCCTTATGAAATTTTAATTTTCGTCTGGCTTTAAACATTGTTTGCTAGCTTTAAATTTGGATGCGTCCTCCTACGGGACTCATTCCTTTAGGATAGGAGCTGCCACTTGTGCTGCAGAGGAAGGAATGTCAGTCAGTAGCATACAGTCACTTGGCCGATGGAAATCTTCCGCTTATAAGCGTTACATTCATCCTAATATTAGCAGCTAGGCATGCGCTCCATGTGGGGTTGACCCAGATTTTTACTTGTCACCATTATGGGGGTGTGAAGGGATTTGGCCGAACAAAATTTTTACCTTGAGGGAATAAAAAGAAAAACTAAATAAATACATAAAGAAATAAAATAAATAAAAAAATGAATGAAACAAAGAAATAAACAAAGAAATATAAGATCCCGAGGGTTTTTAGATGGTTTTACCTTCGCCTGGGTCACCCGTTTCCTCCTATTGTGCCACCCCTCCTTCCCTTCTCCCTGCTGCACCCTATTGTTTTTCTTGTATTGGCTATGGTTTTGAAGGAATGTATAATTTATAGCTATATGTTTTCTGTTTCTGGTGAGGATATTGACTGTGTTGGGATTAATCTGATTGCAGATGCATCTCAAAACGGCTCCCCTATTTGGTTTATCGGGCTTTCCCTCATTTTCTGGGTGGGGCAATCCCATTTAGCCACCAGGGCAGCAGCTTTAGTTGGTGTTTGGGATGTTAGGTAGTTAGGAGCTAGGGGGCTTAGGTGGGAGGGGGTCCTTCCACTTGTTACTGTCCATTGAGAAATGGGGTGTACCTGGGTGCTTGGTTTTTCATGCCGGTGGTAATGATCTGGGTAAAGGAACAGGCATCGGCCTTATCCACTGAATTAAAGTAGATTTAGAGGAGGTGCAGGCTCGGTGGGGCCCAATTAGAATAGTATGGTCGGATATCGCTCAGCGTCGTGAGTGGCGATGCTCTTATAGTGCAGCGGTTTTAGGCCAGGTGAGAAGAGTTAATGCCTCTGTTGGCAAATTTGTTATATCACAAGGGGGTTCTGTGGTTAAACACCCTTACATCAAATATTATGACCCTCAGTTTATTCCGACCTGACGGGGTTCATCTTAATTTAATGGGCATGTACCTGTTTTTGCATAGCCTTTTTTCAGCATTTGGGGTGGAGTTGTAGTTTTTGGGTGGTGACTGTGGTTCATTATGAACCTAGAGTTGGCGGAAAAGCATTGCTTCTCAGCGGCTCAACAGGGCACAAGTGCTAGTTGCGGGGCGCCTTTCCTTTCCCAGGGCAAGTTGTCTCTGCCCTTAGAGGAAGGACCTGGGCTTCTTCCTATAGGTTGGGCCCAGTAGCACTAAGCCAAATAAAGGAGGGTGTAGCCTATCATAACTCAGGTTGCATCAGAGGCCTTCAGGTAGCCTCATTTAGTATTTTATCGTGGGCTAGAGCTTGGGAAGCAATGCTTTTTCTTTGCCACCTAAAACGATTGTCTTTCATGGTCATAAAATCTTTGACCTTTTGATTCCACTTCAATTGTCAGTGTCTTCATTCAGGTTAATTAAGGCAATAAACGTCTTTGTGAGGAGCTACTGTAACTCCTCATAGGATAGGGGGCTTATTACTTATTTACTTTATTTCATCACTTATTTACATAACTTTTTATAACTTTACTTGATATTATTATTTATTGACATTACTTATTTCTACTTATCTTATGTATATACATTAAATTAGCATATACTTATTTATATTACTTCTATATATTTATTTATTTTACATTACTTCTTTACATTTACTATACTGTACTTTGTAATAAATGAATTTTGTAATAATATATGTAATTATACATGTGGACAAAACACATAAAGATTTGAACTTAATAAATAGTGTTTAATATTTGCATTATTTGTGGAAAGTGTGTGTTTTGATATAGGCTTTTATTTCTTTTACACATGCAAACAACAATGATTAATGCGCATACATCATATCTTTAGAAGTACGTACTTGCTCAATTTTCATTTTTAATAGTTTGACTTTGTACAGCCTGAACACTGGGGCTGAATTAGCAGAGGACGGAATTGCAAAGCTGCACACAAGCAGCTGTGCAATTCTGTCCTTGCAAATATATAAATGCAACAGGAGGTGTCTGACACCCCCCTGCTGCATGTGCGATCCCAGCACTGTGACCAACGCTGCAGGCTGGAATAACCATCGCGACCAGGCTAACCGGCTTACTCAGGCTGGCCGGCTTGTGAGGCCAGGAAACTGCGTTTGTGGACGCAGATCCTGGCCTTGCCACTTCTGGAAAATAGGGGCGACACCCAGAGGCAAACGCAGGATTTTGGAAAGGGGGTTTCCAAATCCTTGGTTACCGAACCAATAAAAAAACATATAGCCACAAATAGATAGATAGATAGATAGATATGAGAGAGATATTAGATAGATAGATAGATAGATAGATAGATAGATAGATAGATAGATAGATAGATTGAAACAGCTTACACAGGATTCAGGGACACTACAGTAAAATATACCACTCAGTCCAGACGGGGTACACGCACACTGACTGACACACACAGACAGACACACACACACACACCTATATCACTAAAACACATGAATACAGCAGGCAAATAAATACAGCCAGCATGATTTATTAAAGACCCCCTCCCCCCAGTAGTGCCCATTATACAGTGTCCCCAGTAGTTTCCCTTATACAGTGTCCCCAGTAGTTTCCCTTGTACAGTGCCCCCAGTAGTTTCACTTATGCAGTGCCCCCAGTAATACCCCTAGTAGTGCTCCTCCTATGCAGTGCCCCCAGTAGTGACCCTTATACAGTGCCCTCAGTAGTGCCCCTTATACAGTGTTCCCAGTAGTGGTACCCCTATGTAGTGCCCCTTAAACAGTGCCCCCAGTAGTGCCTCTTATACAGTGCCTCCAGTAGTGCCAATGCCCCCAGTAGTGCCCCTTATGCAGTGGCCACAGTAGTGCCCCATATACAGTAGTGCCCCCCAGTAGTGGTCCCCCTATGTAGTGCCCCTTATACAGTGCCTCCAGTAGTTGTCCCCCCATGTAGTACCCCCAGTGGTGGTCCCCCTATGCAGTGCCTTCAGTAGTGCCCCTTATACAGTGTCCCCAGTAGTGGTCCCCCCTATGCAGTGCCTTTTATACAGTGCCCCCAGTAGTAGTCCCCCCTATGCAGTGCCCCCAGTAGTGGTCCCCCCTATGCAGTGACTCCAATAGTAGTCCCCTCTACATAGTGCCCCCAGTAGTAGTCCCCTGTATGCAGTGCCCCCACTCCTATGCAATGTCCCTTACATAAATAGGACATCGAAAAAAAACAAAACACCAGAATCCCCGAGCTTGCCGCTTTCCGCTCCTCCACTCTTCCGGCTCGCTCTGCACTATAGGAGACACGTCATGACGTCTCTCCCATCACCCACTGCAGGAGCCGGAAGGTGGAGCTCATGAATGAGCTCCAGGCCGGCTTTGGCAGTGGGCGCAGCAGCCAATGAGAGTCAGACAGACTGTCTGTCTGACTCTCATTGGCTTTCACACTAACACACTGCGGCCGGGTAGTATGAGTGTACTATTCGTCGCCGCCGGCGGTGTGCTTGTGACTGTGTAGTGCGGTCCGCACTACTCTTACTGCTCAGCGGGCAGGGGGCTTTCTGGGTACTCAGAAACCCCCCCTGCGTGCGCGTATGTCTGTCTGTCTATCCTATCTATTATATAGTAACCTACATATGTTAGGAGACATTTAATATTACTGGCTGGTTTTATAACATATAATATGTCGCATCTCTGCAGCTTCCCGGTCTCTAAGATGAATAAGCATCAGTGTGACCTGGTTCCTCTGGAAGGGAAATTGACAGTGGCTAAAATAATTCATATGATGCATTAACACAACAATTGGTTATAAATCACAGAAATTAATCTTCCGATGGATCAATTTTCTCTGCTTTTATTTATGAACAGAATGGAAATATATTTTTTTCAGGAACAATGTGTCCTGTTTTATGTTTAATTGGAAAGTGAAAAATGTTTTAATTAATTCTGCACATATTTACATTTTTCAAAATACTGTTTGAATTCAATGCTCTGACAGTAAGCATGCAAAACAAGCACAATTAAGATGAGCATATTTTATAGAGGCCTACTTTTTCATAGGCAAACGAAGGCGGATTTTTCCAGTTGTCCAGAAACCCCCCACCTAGATAGAATCATGACTACAATAGGATAGTCAGGATAGTCAGGGGTACCGAACAGGTACTAATTACCCTGGGCCTGTCTGAGGGGTCCGGTTGAGCTTCGGAAGAGAAATGCATAGTATTTTTAATTTATTCATTTTTTCCAGTGTGGCTGTGGCCACACCTCCCAAATTAGGCCATATCCCCTGTGTCAATATATCTCGGTGGCCCTGGGAGAAGTATAAAATAAGATTTTACTAGAACTGTGACCAGAACATACCAGTGGGTAAATTTACTAAGATGGGAGTTCTATTAAGAAGTGATGTTGCCCATAGCAACCAATCAGATCCCAGGTATTATCTTCTAGAAAGTGCTAGGTAAATGAGAAGTAGAATCTGATTGGTTGCTATGGGCAACATCACTTCTTAAATAGAACTCCCATCTTAGTAAATTTACCCCTATATAAGGGAAGGCAGGGAGCTGCTGTACAAGTGTACATGCCCTGTGACAGCAGCTTCTAGTACCAAGTATGACTGTCAGTAAGAAGAGACAGGTGTCTTAACTTTAATGAGGTGGGAGACTGTGTACCTAGAAAGCTCAGTTCTGTCACCTACTGTACTCTACTGGTTATACTATGTATGTATGTTTTGAGATGTTTAACCTTTTCCTGGCAGTAATATTACTTATCTGAGACAAATATGTGTGATACAAAAAGTTTATATTTTAGACTCTCGTCCCTACAGCATACTATAGAGCAGTGGTTCTCAAACTCAGTCCTCAAGACCATTTTCCAGGTCACCCAGCAGGTGCACAGGTGTCGACCATTTTCATCTGTTTTCTGGCATTTAGGAGCAAATTGCTGATCATCATTTACATCACCCACTACCGGAGCCGGAAGGTGCTCCCATGAGTGAGCTGCAGATCATCATTATTTTACATCATCAATCAACTAGTTGGCTGGTTGGACAGATAATCTTTAGATCTGCGGACAGCTTAACAGTGCATGTAAATGTCAGCCAGTAATGAACACACCTGTGCACCAACTAAGAGATCTTGAAAATATGCACTGTAAGAGGTCCCTGAAACACTTCTATAAGGATAATTATTTATACATTATTACATACACTCCATAAGGAGACCAATGTGTACATACAGTATATGTCCAGGACAAGTGCTAAGTTTCTCTGCTGTTCCCTCACAATTCAATACTCCGCAAAGCAGGGTAAATGGATTGAGGAATGGTCACCTACAGGAAAAACAGATATATTTAGCTGTGGTGGGCTGGCCCTACTGCTGCATCTAACAGCTTACTGTGATTGCTGGCTCTGCATATGCTTGAAGTAGTAGATAAACTGTACTTTGCATGAGGCAGCATGCACGCTGAGAGGGGAGGGGGAGCGGGTACTAATTACCCAGGCTGGGGCTTGTTGTAGGGGCCTGGGTCTGCCACCCCCCTTCGTAAGGTGGCCATACATCGGAGACCAGATTTTGCGATGCGGCGATGCGATGGTAAATGCTGGCGTTTCCGGGTGGAAATGCCGACCTCCCACCATCGATGTTCTGCGATCCGTCGCCTGATCGCAGACATTTTCCATGTTAAATGTCGGCGATTTGATGATCACGATCATTTTTTGATCGCGATCGTCAAATTGGGAAAATCCAACATGTTGGATTTCTGCAATCCCGCGATGCCGGGTTGCCGCATCATGGGATCGCGGCAATCCAATTGCTGATGGATGGGCCCCATTACCTGCAGCAGCCTCTCTCCCCAGCCCAGCATATGATGTCGTTCAAAGACATATCGCTGGTACACACTGGCCGACGCACACAAGCTATAACTGCCGATTGATTGATCTGTCAATATATCTGCCAGTGTGTACCCAACATTACACTAACATACTGTAAATAGTTTTCTATATATATTCCTCGTTTACACGTTTTCCCAATATTTTATTTTAGTTTTTGTAACATGGAATATGGAGAGTTTTGCGCTGAAATTGCCTCCTGTCCCCTTTTGTAAGCAGTGCAGGACACATCACTTCATTCTTCAGCTGCCTATTGACCACCCTGCACACCTCGGCGCAGCGCTGACCGCAGAGGCGGGTTATGAAACATTTTTTGTTAATGAAGAATAAGGTCCTTAGAAGTCAGCGATGCCGGTATTAAAGCATAGGGAACTCCTGGCTGTGTACAGCACCTCTGACTGCAAAACTGGCACTTCTTTTACTACTGTATAGATTTGCAGACAGGAAGGGTAACAAGCCTGATGCATGTGTGTTCTCCTGTCCAATCAGCACAAGAGAAAGATACAGACATGTCAGTCAGCCTATCAGCACAGGAGGCGGGTGGCCTCTAAAGAAGGGGCTGCTCTGGAGACTAGAGAGTTGAAATTGCTTAAGTAACTGGTAATGCATATCTGTAGCAGCAGCTGTGTCTTGGGTGGTGTCACTGTCTATCTGTACCTGCAGTTATATTATAACAATATATGAGGAGAGTATAGCCCTCCTATATTACTGCATGCAGTGCAAGTATAGTGTGACACGCACACAAACCACATGGAGGCTTCTCAGCTTTTTATCAGATGTCTGAGCAGAGAGAGGCATACTTACCTACTCTCCAGGAAGTTCTTGGAGGCTCTCAAATTTTCTGGGAGCCCCCCGCACCCCTGGAAGAGTATCCGGATTTCCCACATCCCACCCACTTCCTAGTGAAGTGGGCAGGATGGGGAGATAATTGCCTGGGAATCGTGGCTCCGTATGAAGGGGGCTAAGCTAAATTATGCAAAATGCGTAATTTAGTCCCACCCAGGGCCACCATCAGGACTGTCAGGACTACTATCCCGGGCCCGGAGACACCAACAGAAAAGGGGGGCCCGGCCCGCTGCTACCACCCACCGCCCGCCGCCACTACTGTTGCTGAATGAGGCTCTCAGAGGGTCCGCTTCCTAACCCACCCTTCCTCGTCCCCAATGTAAAAGGTCACCGGCCGCCGCCTCCGCCGCAAACAAGGTGCCTGCTGTCCGCCCCTTTTGGCGATGTTACTTTATCGTACATCGGCAGAAGGGGCGGACAGGCCACCCATTCATGGCGGGCGGCGGGCTCCGTGTCCTTATCCGGCATGCATGACAGCATTACGTCACCGCCCGGCGCGCGCTAATGAAGAAGTGCCGCTGCCGCACCATCACCAGCCTGGCCCTGGAGCAAAAGGGTAATGTAAAACTTATATGCTGTCTGGCTGGGGGAGAAGGGGGCTGCTAGAACACTCTGCCGGGCTGGAGAGACATATATATAATGTGTGTATGAATAAACATATATATATGTACTGTGTATATGTATATATATATTTATATGTGTGTCTATATATATATATATATATATACAGTATATGTGTGTATATATATATATATATATATATGTGTGGGTCTCATATATATATATAACTTCCAATCGGCAGCACTCAGAAAATAATCAGACACGCATCAGGTTGTGTAACCAACGTTTCAATGCTCTATATACGCACTTTCTACAGGGTGCTCTATATATATGTGTACTAGGCACATATGCTGCAGATGTAGATATACAGGGCCATAAGCCGGGGAATGCGGCCATAGGTTTCCATATTGAGGGGGTGGGGTGGAGGGGGCCCTGCCTATTTTGTCAGCCCTGATCCCACCTCTTCCTCGCGCTCCATAGTAGCCCGGCCCCTCCCCCCAAAGTGCGCAAGCTGTGTCTGCTTTCTGGGCATCTCCCGGGAGCAGGTAATAAAAGGCGGTAAGTATGGAAAGAGGCAACCTATGCGTATTTAGTGAGTATATGTCACAGCATACAATATGCAGTCAGGGCCTGTACTATTATGAGGTAAATATACTGAAGAGCCTATATACAACAATGAAGGGTACCAACAGTGTATATGCTGTGGTGCAAGGGAGATAGACAACAACAGAACATTGAGCTACGACCGATATTTTAGTATAGACTGGGGAAGAAGGGGAAAGGACAGGGTGAAAGGACTAGGGGACAAAGGGAGGAGGAGAGGAGCACACTAGCCAGTACTGCAGGTATTGTCAGGAGAGGGTGAAGATCAGCAGAGACCCCTAATCAGCAGTAGAGTATTAATAAGAGAAAGAGGCAAGAAGCATCACCAAAGGATGCAGGAAAGTCCTGTATATGCACTAGTGCTGCTTCAAGCAGCAAAGTGAAGAAGCCCAGGTACCGAATATCCGAATACCTGATACGGAATCCATGAGTCTATTATCAGTTTGAGACCTCCAGACCTGTTTTTCAGACAAGTATGCTTGTGCTCCTTAACAACAACCCATTCCTAAACTCATCACCTAGCCTGTCCTTGCAGAATTTGAAGGGGTACGGAGATGAATGCTACAATTTTCAAGAAGAAGCTAGGGAAGAAGTATTTGACACCAAACTGCATGGACAACTAGCCAAAAGTATGTATATTGTATATTATTAATAGTACATCTTATTTCTGTAGCACCAACATACCTTGATTGGGTTACATAGCAGAAACATATACATAGTACATAGAAAACAGCTCATCTAAAGTTGATGTATAGAGGGAGAAAAGTAGAGGTCTAAGAACAGAACCTTGGGGTACACCTACCATTAGTGGCAGTGGGGTCATGAGATGGAGAAAGAACGGTCAGAGATTTAGGAGGACAGCCAGGAAGGGCAGTATCATGCAGACCAAGGTAGTGAAGGATTTGCAGAAGGAGAGGGTGGTCCACATTGTTAAAAGCAGCAGAGAGATCGAGGAGAATTAGCAAAGAGTAGTGGTCCTTGGATTGAGGTCATTGGAAGGAGGTCATTGCTGACTTTCATGAGGGAAATCACAGTGGAATGGAGAGGACAAAAGCCAGACTGGATTGGGTCAAGTAGGGAGTGGGAGGAGAGAATGGCAGTAAGGTGGTTGAAGATAATATGTTCAAGGAGTTTGAAGGCAAATGGGAGGAGAGAGATGGGGTGGCAGTTAGAGAGCGTGTTAGGATCAATTCTGTTTTTTTTTAAGAATGGGGAGACATGATAGCAGAGGGGATGGTGCTTGATGAGAGGGAGAGATTGAAGTAATGGGCAAATTTGGAACAGGCAATAGAAGAGAGGTAGCGGAGGAGGCAGCAAGGTATAGGGTCAAGAGGGGAGGGTGGAAGGGGGGACCGAACTGTGGAGAAAGAAGTCACCGTTGGTAAGATGGATGGTGAGGGGCGAGCTGTCAAAGGAGGGGGTGGGGCGCTGAGAGTCTGGTGGGATGTGATGTCTTAACGAATGGAGTCTAATTCAAATGTGAAGTGGGTGGCAAAGGCAGAGGATGGATGACAAGGAGGGGGCGGCAAAGGAGGGAGTTGAAAGTGGCAAAGAGATGACGGGGTTGGATGACTGGGAGGAGATAAGGTTGTTGAAATACGACTGATTAGAGAAGGAGACGGCAGCAATGTACAGTAGATCGAGAGCATAAATTTGAAATGTAGGAAGTCTGGATTGGAGCACTATTTCCTCTACTGTCGCTCTGCCATTCATCAACACACACACAAAAAAGACATTGATCCACTGCACTCGCCATGGCCACAATTTATGAGCAATATAAATGAAAATATATGGAAACTGAACTCAGAAAATTACACCATTAACACCCCAAACTGTGCTCTACGATGAAAATGTTAGTTCCACATACTGCATTATATGTTAAGTTGACCAACTCACGTCTATGGCCTGTGTTCAATAAGATCCGTAGAAAAGTATCGCCGATTGCGACTTTTCGCCACACTGAGCGATATGTCGTTCACTGCAGGCACCCTCCTTCATCCCCAAACATGCACAACCTGTCGATATCGGCAGGTTGGCCTGCATGTTCAGGCAATGACAGATGCTGGCAACGAAAAGCGGGAGCGCGCATCGCTGGTCGTTGTCGGCATATTCACTGCATGAGTAATGAACGATAACCAGGGCTGGCTCCAGTGCGGTCGAACAGGGGCGCCACTCATAGAGGGCGCACCCCTCCCCAACATCCCAATTTCAACGGGCACGCCTCCAAATAACATCATGTAGGGAGCGTGGCCTATGGTAATTAGGTCAAGCGCGCAATGTAAAGGGCAGCACAGGGTGCTCCGACCCCTGGAGCCGGCCCTGACGATAACGATGTCGTTAATTTTTATCGTGTAGTGGATACGCCCCTTAAAGCTGTGAGCAGGGAGGCCTTGAAGTTATTCCTATATATTTAGGCAATTTACATTTATAAATGTAATTGAAAATCACATACATAGGATATGTTAATTTTATTAGCCCTATTTCAGTATTGGCAAGTTGCTAGAAAACCCAGTATTATTTACCTAATGTGAAATATATAATGTTTTGTTCTTCACTTTGGGCCTGATTCAGAGCCGCTCGTAAGCGGCTGCTCGTTCGCTCCGAGCGATGTTCGCACAACTGCGCATGCATATGGGTTGTAATACGCATGCGTGAACCAGTCATTGCGGTCGGAAATTGTGTGCTCGCAAAATAGCGAATGCCTGCTAATTGACTTCAAAGAGCGAGCGCTCAATTTAAATAGCCGGCCCCTTTTTCTAAACGAGCGAGCGCAAATAGCGTCCGGCTCTGAATCGGGCCCTTTGAATTGTGAATGGTGTTTTTCTTGCAGCTCAAGCCAGAGTGTCGAGGAGAACTTATTATCTGGCTATTTGGCATCACAAGCACTTGGAATTGGAATCCCTGTGTATAACGGTGAACATCATTGATAGACTCCTAGCATCTGTCCAGGTGCTCGCCGGAACATTCCAGTTGGTGGGTATGGCATCCCTCTTCATGGCATGCAAAGTGGCATGTACCTCCTGAGGATAAAGGGCTTGATTCAGATGTGGGCAGGTATTGGACAGCCGCAAAGAAGCTGCTGTGCAATACTGTCCAACTAATATGCAAATGCAGCAGGTGGTCTCTGTAGGAAATAAACGCCTCCTGCAGCCATCTGTGATCTTGAGCAGCGTTTGTAGATGCTGCTTCGGATCACCATTGTGGCCCTCGGTAGTGATGGTTGCTACCTTGGCCATGCTGTGTAAGATGAAGCTTACGCAGCCTGGCCAACTCCTGGTGTCTGCGAGGCCAGGAAATCTGCAGAACCTGGCCTAGGCACTCCCAGGAAACGGGGGGCGATACGTTCCATTTCCTGGAATGCAGCACTGCCCCCAAATGGTCGCAGCATGTCAATCGTGCCACAGCTAGGGGGCACTGCCCACTAACACACAGGACTCGTTCTGCACATGCGTAGAACCACTAACATCAGATATGTATGTAAACCATCGGGTTTATTAACATATCTGAATCGGGCCCATAGTTCTTACTTTGATATAGTGTTGGGATTAATATGGATCTTAAATTGCACAAGCTTTTGGCCAACCCTTTAATTTGTTTGGATTTTGGAGCAATTGTTATACTTTCCTAATAACTATATATATATTTAAATGTTAAATTAAAATGAACATATAGACAGAGATAAATTAATAACTAATAACTATATATATATTTAAATGTTAAATTAAAATGAACATATAGACAGATAGAATGAGATAGATAAATTGTAATAAAAAAGATAAATAAAAAAATCTAACTAATGGAATATCTTAACATATAAAAACACAAGACATGTTTTTTTATTCAAAAAGATAAAATTTATTTTAAAGGATCCTTTGGTTCCGGCTGATGGCCTCCAAAATGTTTGCACAGCTGTGGCTATGATTGTGAGCTCCCTCCGGAGCAGATTCCGCCATGTCTCCTCTTGTTCAACTGAAATATAAATAAAACAATAATTTAGTTTTTGATGTATTTGTTAGACAATCATAACAGTTTAAATCATCACCCACCCACCATAGCCATGAATATTTTGTGTGTATCCCTTCGCCGGCTAATAGTGCACAGTGTAGCACATTGGCTACTGTGGTTAGTGCTACTTTCACATGGCATTAGTTACAGGTTCCTACATTTGTTATAGATTATGGCATCTGGGACATTTGGCTTCAACGCTTCCACCATACAAACATATGTGTGATTTGGCTGACAGCGCCAATGGAGGGATCAGAGCAGGTATTATAGGTGATATAGTGTAAAGTATATGTACCTTCAGCACCATGTTGTTCCTCTACTGGGCCCGGCACGTCTTGGGCTGAAGCTGCCCAATTTGAGCTCCCAGAAGAGTGTTGGGGTGAGGCGGCTTCAGAGGTGGTTGGGGAGGAAGGTTGGAGTGAGGCGGCTTCAGGGGTGGTTGGGGAGGAAGGTTGGAGTGAGGCGGCTTCAGAGGTGGTTGGAGCACAATCTCTCTGGGTGGGAAATAACAGGTGATCGGAGCCAGAATAAGTGTAGATGAAGGGGGTCCGCAATCAAGGTGTTTTGTCCCGTGGGATGCTGGGACTTTCTCAAGATTGTTTACTGTAAACTGTCTCTGTGTTGTGTCATTTATATCACTCTCATATCACTCTTGCTGTAATCCTTGCTGTAATCCTAAATCTCCATTTCCACCAGAAACATCCCCCAATGATCGGTCTCTCCTCATCTATACATCGCCAGCCAGTGGGGACTGACAAAAAATAAATGAAAGATCAGGGAGCTGATATTGAACACGTCCTTCAGTCCTCACATTCTCGCTGCTCCGAAACCTTCCGTCTGGAATTGAAGATAAAGGAAATGAATGTTAAAATATAAAAATATGTTAAAATACTATGTAAGCAAGTGTGATTTGCTATAAATATATATTTACTAACATGAACTATGTGTCTCTCTATGTAACACAGGAATCAGTATGTATTATGCTCAAATCCCAATGCTGGGAGCCCAGCAGGGGTGAAGATACCGACAGCGGATTTAGGTAAGTAATGCTAACCCTACCCCCCTCCCTAACCCTCCGTTAGGGGTGCCTGACCATAACCTCCCCCCCTCGTGCATAACCTTAACCACTCTCTAGGTGCCTAAACCTAAGGGGGGTGCCTAACCCTAACCCCCCTTTCCCTAGCCTATCCCTAACCCTCCCGGGGGGTGCCTAATCCTAAGTCCCCCCAAGAGCCTTGAAACCTAACCCTTCCCCCTCTCGGCTGTCCGCGCCCAGCTTACCTTCGTTCAGTATGCCGGGCGTCGGGCTCCCGGTGTAGGTCTAATGACAGGCGGCGAGATTTGACGCCTGTCATTAGTACCCTGCCAGGATTTGACAGTCGGGAAGCAGACGGTCGGCATTTCGACCATCCGCTTCCTGACTGCATCCCATAACACAAACCACCAGCGCAATATAACAGTGGCATAGGATACGACACACGATAATAATCTGTCTATACTACACTTAGGTCTGCTGCTTTATTACTCACTATTGTGCTGTGCAGCTGTGTTGGGCTCTGGCCCATTAAGGAGCAGCAGACACAACATATTAGGACATGAAGCTCTTATATAATAACCTGCATGGGATGGTAAATAAGGGCAGAGGTGCTGTTTTGGATCAGACTTTATGCTCTATTTATGGTCAGCTGGACGGCCTTTAAAGCAGTGATGGGCAACTTGTTACAGGTCAGCAGGCGCATGTGCGGCCCTGCGTGCAAAACTTACCAGCTGTAACCAGTTTCTTTCTACAGATGTGTCCTCAATACGCCATGCAGCACGATATGCCTGGCGTGAGTGAGCCGTCAAGTCCTGTGCAGCTCTGCTAGTGCCGGGAGTCTTTCTGTGCTGAGAATGCATCTAAGTCGCTATGTAATGTGACTAGGAAGCACCAGGAGACCATTCTGAGTAATAGGATATGTAACACTTGTCTATGTGTGTGCAACTGGGAATGTACATGGCGCTTGGCATGGAAAAAAGCTGCGGCCGCTGCATCGTAGCAATTCACATGCTGATTGAGAGTCTCAGTCGCACACAGATAACAAGTATCACATATCAGATTATACAGCACAGTCTTCTGTAGTGTCCTAATGGCAGCACATTGTGATGCATTTTTTGGCCCAAAAAGATGCAAAAAAGACGCCCAGCGCTAGCAAGGGCTGATAGGACCAGTCGCACCATGAGGAACTCACAGGACCAGTCACACCATGAGGGGCTCACAGGACCAGTCGCACCATGAGGGGCTCACAGGAATAGTTGCACCATGAGGGGCTCACAGGACCAGTCGCACCATGAGGAACTCACAGGACCAGTCGCACCATGAGGAACTCACAGGACCAGTCGCACCATGAGGGGCTCACAGGACCAGTCGCACCATGAGGGGCTCACAGGACCAGTCGCACCATGAGGGGCTCACAGGACCAGTCGCACCATGAGGGGCTCACAGGACCAGTCGCACCATGAGGGGCTCACAGGACCAGTCGCACCATGAGGGGCTCACAGGACCAGTCGCACCATGAGGGGCTCACAGGACCAGTCGCACCATGAGGGGCTCATAGGACCAGTCGCACCATGAGGGGCTCACAGGACCAGTCGCACCATGAGGGGCTCACAGGAACAGTCGCACCATGAGGGACTCACAGGACCATTCGCACGCACCGTGAGGAACTCACAGGACCAGTCGCACCATGAGGGGCTCACAGGACCAGTCACACCATGAGGGGCTCACAGGACCAGTCACACCATGAGGGGCTCACAGGACCAGTCACACTATGAGGGGCTCACAGGACCAGTCACACCATGAGGGGCTCACAGGACCAGTCACACCATGAGGGGCTCACAGGACCAGTCACACCATGAGGGGCTCACAGGACCAGTCGCACCATGAGGGGCTGTTTGAGGTGACTGCATCTGTATCTAATAATGAATTGTGCTGTTGAGTATATTCCTATTTCTCTTACCTCCGCTCTCCTCATCAGGGTCAGTACTTTTTGCAAGTGGTTCGCTCTCATCTGCCAAGTGGATAAATAAAGCAGGATCCATGAGTGGCTCAGTAACACTTACATACGGAATGTAATACTAGTTTATTATTTTTCTTGCAGTAACATAATATATTGTTGTGAGCTCTAATAACATGTTACACAGAACAATACATTGTGCCTCATATCACATTTATGGACAATTTACCTACAACCGGCTTCACACTTACCAAATGTTTTATCTATTAATGATATGCTGGGCCTGATTCTGCGTCACACCCAAATATTCCCAAACAACCCGTATAGCCCACGGTGTGTTATGCAGAGTGGCAGTGCCAGCATAGACGTATAGTGTATAACATGTATTGGGCATTCTTGGCAGGGATTTAACTAGGGAGTGTGCAAGAGGTGCCGCCAAACAAAGCACCGGGCTCCTGCAAAACAAATGCACGGTTCCTGCATCTGCCTGGTCATCATGCGCTCAAGGGGCATGGCTGGCACATTGGCGGTAGATAAGAATAAACCCCCCCTCCTTCAATGTGTGCTTGAGACAGGGTTACTGTATAACAGGTACCAGCAGAGGCACTTTGGGAATATAATATCCCTGTCCCTGCACAGAGGTATAAATCATGGTATTATAGGCATCTGAGCGATGACAGGGGGTAACACAGTAAGCTGTGCGTCTTTATGGCCAGATACACTAGTGTCTGTTAGTTACCAGGTAACCAGACCACAAAGCATGAAAATTACACTACATCAACTACAAAGCATGAGACTATCAGCAGCTAATTAGCAGAGGCTTCTCCACGCACCAGAAGGTAGGTGGGCACCGTACGCTGAGCAGGCCATATAGGTGCACCAGGGACAAAGTGGCTTTTTTTGGAACCCTAGTGTGTGTGGTACATGAGGTCTGGTGGAGGTATTCATTTTGTGGGCTGGGCTAATATTCATGACAGCGTAGCCAATCAAGTCACAGGGCACAAGGAACGCATTATTTAACGTTTATATCTCCATGGACAATGAAAGTCATCAACAATTTGGTAGAGATCCCGTCTGCTGACAAAGTACCATAAAACAAGTGTTTGACTTACAACGAGCTCTAACTAAAATCTTGTACCCGATACACCCAGAGATGGACTGAGCTGTACATCGGACCACTAAGGCCTTGGACTCAATGGGCTCGATTCTATTCAGCGCGATGTAAATAGCGCCGGGAGTGAGCTCCTGGAGCTATTCAATACACCGCGCTGACAAGTCCGACTAATGATTTCTTCTCTCATCCCTCCGGGGATGAGAGAAGAAATCCGAGAAAAGTCCCGGCGCGAGGCTGTTTTCTGCCCTTAGCGCCGGGAAAACAGCCTCGCGCCGGGAAGTTAGGTCGGGGAATGCCCGTTATTGCGCCTAAAACCCCTGTTTAAGGCGCGATAACGAGCCTTCCCCGACCTAACAGCACGATGAATTGAATAGCTCCGGGAGCTATCTCCCAGCGCTATTTATATCGCGCTGAATTGAATCGTGCCCAATGATGGAACCTTCTGGTCATTTTAATATTCAGTTTAAATAAAGAACAACTCATCAGCTAGTTCTGAAACCTCCAAGTATGAGGATCATTGCTCCCTATGGCGTGACAGAAATACTGGTGGCCAGTACACACAAGCTTCAGTGTAAGATGCACAAGAGTCTACAATGTACCTGCAGAATTGCAGCCTCCCTGTGGAGATCCTCGTTCTCCGCCTGCAGCCTCAGCAGATCTTTCTAAAAAGAAAATGTTAGGTGAAGAGCGGTTACGTTACTGAGCAGAACAACACGAAACACTTGGTCAAGGAAACATTTCTACAGTTAGACGCTCGGTGCCACAATGCAGCAACGCAGTTCAACCAATGACACCAGATGTCTCTTCTCACACAAGGCAACAGAGGTGAGAATCCCCACATGAATGACAGGTTCTAATAGAAAGAAATATATATATATAAATATATATAATACAATCAACACTAGTTCCACCAGTACAATAAGGTAATACAACCACCTAACGGGACATTTTCTGCAATGTCTGACGTAGTCCTATGATTACCGCACTCTGACATCATAGTGTTTGTATGACAGAGGCCTGGCAGGGGCAGCGACAGCATGGCCAGAATGGGCCAGAAAGCGGGTGATCGCTGGACCCCAGATAGGTGATATTCTGTGTAACTCCTGAGCACTCAGTATTAGTGGAATTAGCCTGTAAATCATACCTGCATACTTACTAATCTGCTCTCTAGGAGAAGCCCAGAGAGGAGATACAGGTGGCTGGTGATGGGGTGGGGGCTGACTATTTGCCTCATTAGGCCCCACGTCACCAAAATTACTACATTACATCTCTAGTCCCTGCCCCATCCTCACACACCACGATTCCAGGTATTATTCTCCCCATCCTGTCCTCTTCTCTAGTACCCACTCTTACAGGAGCCAGTGAGTCTACCGGAAAAATTGTGAGCCTCCCGCAGGTCCTGGGAGAGTAGGTAAGTATGCTCTAACTGATGCTACACATTAGTCCCCATCAGGGCTCTCACACCTATGACCAGCTCTGCACATATAACTAGGAGATTTATAGTCTCATTATAGATGTACACCAGGATAGCAGGCTACATATGTGTGGCTTTTTATTTCTTACATGTATAAATGTATTGTGTAACATCTCAGTCACTTTGTATGTATAATTGCATTATGCTTTGCTGCGTTAGACAGTGATGTGTACTGAGAATGTACAATAAATGTGTGAGTAGATATATGTGTGTTGTCTGTACCAATGAGGTCATGTCAGCACAACACTTTGGATCCCTCCCCGCAGGGGCATTTCTAGAGTGGAGGGGCCCCATGTGTAGTCTCCGACACGGGCCCCCTCCTCTCCGCCCGGCAGCGCACTGAGCTGTGCGTGGCCAGTGCCGGAGTTATAGACTCTGGGCACTAGAGTGCACCCAAGGTCTATAGTGTATGCACAGATCACCCGGAAAATGGCCACATTGGGAGTGAAAGGTAAGCAGGAGATATCTGTGATACTAGTGTATGGGGACAGTGGACCATATGGAGAGAAAGGTAAGTAGGAGATATCTGTGATACTAATGTATGGGGACAGTGGACCATATGGAGTGAAAGGTAAGTAGGAGATATCTGTGATACTAGTGTATGGGACCTGCCAAAGCAGGTGGGAATGTTCATTGTCACCAGCTTTGTAGAAATGAAGTGATAATGAATAGCCCCCATAGTCACACACACATGTACAAATGTCCCAGTCCCCAGTGGTCTGTGTGTGCCAGCAATGCAGCTTTCTCACTACCATTTGTTTTATTTATGTGACTAAGATGAACATTGTGACAAAAAAGATGCTCCGCATTTTCGAGTCACCCTGGACCTGGATCGCTGAGAGGAGCTATTTGGTGCGACTGAAGCAACGGTATAAAAGGACACAGCTGTAATTAATAATGGTGATAATGAGAAATGAAAGTAATCAAAATGACATCTAATAAGAAATCAATTTACCTGAATCAGTAAGATTGTCCTTTGATTCGCTAACATGATCAGCAGACCTGATATGATGCAGAATAGAAGGCCTAAACATAAGAGACATAAGAAGATGTGTAAGTGTACAGAGAGTAAGTGATGGGCATTGGGGAGTGTGAGTGGGATATAGTTATGAGGCCGCGATGCCGCCGGTCTCAATAACGGCAAGGAAATCCCAACAAGGGACTTAAGATAGGCGTCTAAATATCGACACCTATCTTAATCCCGATGCCGGAATGCCGAAGGACACCAGCCCGAATTAGGTAAGACCGGGGCGCCCTTAGCGTTAGCCGCGGGGGGGGGGGGGAGGGGGTTAGGATTAGGGAGCATAGTGGGGTTAGGGTTAGTATTTAGTCACCGGGACTTCATACCCATTCCGTGTGAGTGATATAAGGGCTGTGTATTGGGGGCAGTGAGTATGTACACACACAAGGACTTACCACAGACTACTGCCACTATGAACAGGAGAGCCATATTCCTGAAAGACAGAGTAGGAATTATCAATATATAAATTTACCGGCACATTCATTGCTTTTCTGGTGTGACAATAACAATGATATAAGTCATATGAAGCGACAAGTAAACCTGAGTGCCTCTATGCCTCCATTACTGAGGTACAGCTACTGCCTGACCTGTACACGCCTCCCTCTGCTCCATCATGTCATGCTGTGATCTCTCTCTCTCATTACAGGATTGTACATTCATTTGTATATTGTCTTACATGCAGACAGGGGGTCTATGATATTTGGGATAAACACTCACCTCCTTATAGTCCATAGTACTCCAGACCGTGCACCTGAGAGGAGGGAAAAGCACACATTGTAAGCTACATCACACTCAGTGACTATAGTACAGTATATATATATATATATGTGTGTGTGTGTGTGTACACTGAGCTATCACCCTCCTTGTTCATAAATAACATCTAGATGATAGCATAAGCTATTACCTGAAACAGGTGATATTTATCATTCTAGGTTGGCCTTTAGAGATATATAAATTGCTATCTTGATTTGTCCCATTGCAGACCAATAATTGGGCTCACACTACACACGTTCCCTGCCACTCACTCTATGCAAGGTGCCGACACCGGGTCTAGAGAAGGAGCCGCAGACCATCGCACTTCCTCCTCCATGTTTAAAAGTTGGTGCTACAGGGAATTATTCACTAAGCAGTGTCTAGTAAAAGCCGGCGTGTTTAAGCACAAAGGAAGGGCAATGCTTTTAATACAGTAGCAAAACATAGTGGGTTTTGCTATTATACAGCCCCCCACCCCCCTTATTTTTCACAATCGGCCTAGGCTTACAGGGATGGTTATTAATTGCTGGGGACCCAACACTGATGGGTTTTTATTGCTTCAAGCGGGTCATTAATTTGGGCAGGTTTGGAGGTGGTTTGTAGAACTGTTGCTTAGTAAATCCGGGGTATCTATGAACCGATGATCAATTGTATGTTAAACTCTGGCTTCTCTGCGGTTTCCATCTGTATGGGGTATAGAACATCTGTGGATGCAAAACCATCAGAAAACCAGCACAAAATTAAATACCGCTGCTTTATAAATATATCCTCGCCACGGTGGATGGTTAACACAGGAGCAATTCATCATTGCTCCGGTGCGGGGACAGCTGCTCTAAAATGCAATCATGGCTGACACCACACATGCATCTCTCCCATACTTGCCTACTTTTGAAAAAGCTTTTCAGGGAGATTGTGAAAGCAACAGATATGAGCGTGGCGGTAAAGTGGGCGTGTACTGCTACATCTGAGAGGCGTGTCATAACACTGACTTACATCCTAATGTAAATGAGCCCCAAAGTAGTCAGTAAGATCTATGTGTTGATGAAAACACACTGATACTTTTCAGAAAATGCATGTAGCCATAGGGATCATTGTGCCTTATAACCAATGCAGGGAAATGATACTAATGGTGAATGTAATATAACAGCTACATATGTAATGGGGGTAAGGTGCAATCAGGGAGATTGCTGGACTCTTCAGGGAAATAGCGAGATTGCTGGTATGTTAGGGAGTCTCCCTGACAATGAGGGAGAATGGGTAAGTATGCTCCCTCCATATCATACATCTGATATCTAGCGCTCCCCAAAGACCAAAAAAGGTGAGATGAGTACTTACAGGCAGGTGCCTCAATTTGCTGCTTTGCCAGCTGGGGTTTACGTGGGCTCTAAGAGAGAGAGAGAATAATGTACTTACAGCATTGATTATATGAGTCATTACACTGGGGCTATATTACATTGTTAGGTGTAAGCAGTGTGATACAGAATTACATTTACTCATCGGTGCCCCATGTTACAGGCATACGGGTACACTTAGTCTAACAAGGGTGTTCCACATGAGGCCCTCTAGCTATTATGGAACACAGAATTGTGACAGGGCTGGGAAGTGTAGTTCCACAACAGCTGGAGGGCCGTATGTGATATACTCCTGGACTAAAACAATCATTTATCCAGCTGCTAGGAGAGGGTAATACAACCAATGCACATTGCTGCCCACCACACAACCATGGCAGCAGATGCTCTGAGTAACCCAGCTGTGTTATATGCCCCAGGTGCTAGGAGAGGGTAATACAGCCAATATACAGGACAGTGGGAGACAGAAATGTACATCACCGTCATGTGACTAAGGGTCACAGAATCTGCCCTCTGTCTCTGTCACCCATCAGCTCATATGTAACGCCTACGATTTACCACCACTGGGAACCAGCAATAATAATTATAATTATAAGTAATACATAACCCTTTAGCTTAGTGAGACTTGGGCACAGACACCTCCCAACATTTACACCTACTAAATTTGGACAAAACACCACTCTCTATGCCCAGAAATGCCCCCTTTCAGCTGGGCTCCGCCCCTTCTGAGATCCATGAAAAATCCTAAATGTGCAAGTAACAAATAACAATAACATCGCACTTACCTTTCTCCTGGTGCCTGGTCGGGGCATGGCTGCACCCTAACGCCTCCTCTCTACTCCCTACTCTCTACTCCCTACTCCCCTACTACTAAACTAAATATAATATAAAAAAAATAATAAAAAGAAAACTGACTTAAACTAACACTAAACTTCTATATACACTAAAATACTAATATACTAAACTAAAGATAATAAGAAAATGTATAAAAAGAAAACTACCTAAAACTAACACTTAATAAACTACTTATATACTAACTAGATATAACACTAAAACAAAGAAATGCCTAAAACTAACACTAAGAAAATAATAATAATAAAATAACTCAAACCTATCACTAAGAATACACTAAACCACCAGCTCCAGACAACGCTTCCTGCACTAGGGGGTACCACGCAACAGGATAACCTCTAGTGTGCTGTCCTGGCTTACCACTTATTGTGTAACAATGGGCCACTGTGATGTCATCACACAGACATTAGCAGCAGCCATACAGGCAGATATTTGTATGAAATAAAGTATCTGACTGTGATTAGAGGTGACTAGGGAGGGCTTATTTTCTTCTAATGTCACATGTCTTAATGTTGTACAGTGGATCAGGCATTGCCAAGCACCATAGTACAGTTATGGTAGGGGCCTGGCGATGCTGCTCCAGCCTCTTAGCACACACACTGTGCCTCAGAGGGTCAAATCGGGTGCCTCTTCTGATCATGTGCAGCCCTGTACTGGCAGGGGCACATCTAGGCTTTCTGTCACCTGTGGAAAGACTCAGCCCATCCCCGCACAGAAACATAAATGTCTACAAGAGAGGTGATAGCTGTCATACAGAGCAGTAACACAGAGACAGAGTGATAACAGGGCAGCTGGGGCAGTTGCTCAGGGGCCCCAACACATGGGAGACCAACATACATAGCTACATCACCCGTGTGTTGAACCTCCCAACATGACCCTCTCCAGGAGGGACACAATGCTCTGGTCCTGGACTTCCCTGGTAATTTATGATTGGTGGCGGCTCCAGAGCTGGGGCTAGAGTACAGTCCAAAATTCAAATAGGGGAGTCACACCAACTGCCAGTGAGTCCCAGCCAGTGATGTTTGGCAGTGTGTGAAATGACAGTTGGTGTGACTCCCCTATTTGAATTTTGAACTATGCTGCAGCCCCACCTCTTACTAGGGAAGTCCAGGACCAGAGCATTGTGTCCCTCTTGGAGAGGGTCATGTTGGGAGGTATGCAAGTGCCTAACACTAACCCCCCTCTAAGTGCCTAAACCTAACCCCCCTTCCCCACTGCCTAAACCTAAGTCTCCCGGGGGGGTGCCTAACCCTAACCTCCACCCGGGGGTCCCTAACCCCCCTTCCCCTAGCCTAACCCTAAGTCCCCCCCGGGAGACCCATACCTAACCCTCCCCCCCCGTGGCTGTCCGCGCCTGGCACCCGGCTTACCTTAGATCGTGTTGCCGGGCTCCCAGCGTAGGTAAAATGACAAGCGTCGGGATTTCGACAGCTGTCATTAGACCCTTGCCGGGATTAGACAGTCGGGATGCCGATGGTCGGGATTTAGGCTGTCGGCATCCCGACTACATCCCATGTGGGGGGCATATGTGGCATACTGTATATAAACTGGGGATTCTGTGTGGGATAATGGAAACTGGGGGACTACATTGTGTATAACACATTTATGGTACTGGGAGTAGTTACACATAATAACATCGCCAGTATATCTTACTGACAGTTTTATCATTAGGTGCCCACAGACATTAATCTGGCCCTGTAATTACCAGCAATGCATCACTGCTGTAACTACAAGAGCAGATAAGCCCACATATGGGCAGTGACATACACCATTCCTATGTGCCATGTACCTAATATAACATAAATAACCCGCTCAGCATGCCAGTTGTGTGTAACACTTTCCACACAGACTGTTCTATACTGCTAACCACCCCCATTCCGGAATACAGAAAGAGCGTATGGGGGTTGTGCATAAGTCTGAGCCTGAGTTATTGGCTTGGAGTCTACTTTACGGATAAGTGACGTCAATAAATGACCAAGCGTAACTGGCCTGGTATGCTTTGCTATCATCAGTGACCCTTCAGTCCAATGCATTTTACATGGGACCGGCCCTGGGGGGGCAAATGCCACCCGTGCCTGGTGGAAAACTTTTTGCTGATGTTTGGAGACCCCATTATGAATATAATGATACAATGGGACAATATAGCAAGACACTATACAAGGCTCATTGTGACCAGCGGTGGAGTGCAGAGCTATAGCACCTGGAGCAAGTACATGTTACAGTGTCCCGTCCCCCATACTATGTGGGGATGGGGCCAGGCCAGCATATGGAGGCAAGTTCAACTAGTAAATAAAAAAAACAATATCAGGGGTAGTGTGGAACTGGGGCATGAAGGACCCACTGGGAAAATGCAATGGTAGAGGCCAATGAGGGCCGATGGGACGTGGGTACATGCAAGCATCACATACTGTATGAGTAACGCCCGTCTCTTAAGGTGCATTCAGGTACCATGAATGCTGACATTGCCCGTGTAACCTAAGGCTCTTTAGTTATTTAGAAGTACAATTTCCAGCTTCGCCTCTGACAGGACATGCTGTGCTTTGTAGTTCCACAACACTGATTAGCCGATACATTGAAAGAACTAGTGTCATCGGCTGAAATCCACCTACCTTGCAGCGTGCATTCTGGCTGGTCTCCCCCTCTGTAACATCCCTGGGGCAGTGCAGGAGAGCGGAGCTCGTCCACATGGGAAGCTGCCATCGCTATAGAAAGGACATAGGCTATGTAACCACAAGTCTGATATTTTATGGTCTCTCACTATAATAAATAAGACACATTGCACAGATATATACATATATATTATGTATTTATCATCTTTATAGCAGTCATTTTATTACAATGAGGTTTATTTACTAAACGCCAGGTTCTAAGTCCTGTCACTTCCGATCGTGTTTATGCCCATTGTTTATAAGGGCAATGCTGTTACTGGCTGTGTGTTACTAGTAATATCATCGCCCTCCCACAGTTCAGGCATAAACACGATGGATAGCACCGGGTTTTAGAACCTGGTGCTTAGTAAGTAAACCCCCATATGTATAATCTGTCATCATCCAGCGATTAATATATAAGAAATGTTGGAACCTATTCATTGTGAACAGCCCCTTTGTGGCGATAAATCACTTATCTCTTCAATGTATTAAAAATATTTATCACTAATACTGGCACAAAGTGGTTAGGTGTAACACAGCTTTACCAGGCCAAGTTGTGAGCCGGCTTGTCATTTCCATTGTGGTAAGGAAGTGAGGAGGGGGAAATTGGAAAGGGGTTTGGATAAGATTTTTGCACAAGATGTTAGAGTTTTCTAAAGTTTATAGTAAAATCTACAACAGTGGTAGAAGTGGGAATTTTGAAGTGGGGGTATGGAGGAACTGTGTGCATTGTAGGTGTTCAGAAAATGTGTGTGGTCACACGACATGAGGGGCGTGGTGTCACATCACAAGGGGCGTGGCCATTCAAAATAGTTAGCATCCATCTCTGACCCTTTGTACCTCTCACTCTCTCCTTCCATCTCTGACCCTTTGTACCACCTTCCTTTTTTGGCCTCTGCACCTCTCACTCCCTCCCCTCTCTTTGTAACATCCTGCATCCCTCACTCCCTACTTCCTTTTCTCACCCCCTGCACCTCTTACTCCCTCCTTCCCTCCCTCACTCCCTGCACTTCACTCCCGATAGATTGTCACTGAATACTAGACACAGGCACACAGAGGTAATGAGACACATAGAGGTAATCACTGATATCTCCTGGTTAAGTCCCCCTGCGTTAATTTCCACACTCCCCATACATTAGTACATTAGTACGGGGATGTGGAAATTATGGTATTCATCAAATTCCGAAAATTATGTATTTTCGGAATTTGATGGAGGTACTATCCGCCACTGTGAGGTGGTGAATAGCAGGTGAGACTTACCTGCTTCCAGCTGGACAGGTCCTCCGCAGCTCCCTCCGGCGCTCTGTTCCCTCATCTGGCTCCGATGGTTGCTCGGACAACTGTGTTCTCCCAGCAGTACACAATAAAGTTTAGAAAAAAAAAACTTTTTTTTTTTTTTTACTAAACTGTACTGTGTGCTGGGAGACCACGTGTCAGAGCAGCAGACCTGAGCCAGAGGCTGCTGCGCGGGCAGGTAAGTGTGGGACGGAGGGAGTTGAGTGGAGGGGGGAGGAGGGATACACAAAATTACAGCAGCTGTAAGTAGTGCTGCGCATGCGCTGGGTTTACGAATGTAACAGCGCGTGCGCAGCACGGATTCCAGCTGCGGTAAGTTAGTGTACAGAGGGAAAACTATCTATTTCCCAAAAAGCCGTCATCGCAAAAATGACAGCTTTTCGGAATAGATAGTTATGGAGAGGAGGAATGATGAATTCCTCCCGTAATTAGGTAGAACTCCATGCGAGTTCTAAACCTAATTACCTCCAGAGAATTTTAAGGTATGATGAATAGACCCCATTATGGTTTATTCAACCACTTCACGGCTCGGTGGAGTAACTATTTGTTTGAGTTTTGTGCTTTTCAAGAACAAATTCAATATTTTGCATGACAAAATTATGACTTTTACTGTATCTTAAGAGAGTATATTGGAATTTCTGACTTGTTTTAGTCCGTAATAATATTAAAAATAGCAAACATCAGGAAATGTGACATATTTGTTAAGCAGCTAATGGGCATAATATCCCAAAGCTATATTTCCTATAGTGACCCCCCCTAGTCTGTATATTTCCTATAGTGACCCCCCTAGTCTGTATATTCCCTATAGTGACCCTCTTGTCTGTATATTCCCCATACTGACCCCCTTGTCAGTATATTCCCTATAGTGACCCCCCTAATCTGTATATTTCCTATAGTAACCCGCCTGTCTGGATATTCCCTATAGTGACCCCCTTGTCTGTATATTGCCTATAGTGACCCCATTTGTCTGTATATTCCCTATAGTGACCCCCCCTAGTCTGTATATTCCCAATAGTGACCCCCCCTAGTCTGTATATTCCCAATAGTGACCCCCCTTGTCTGTATATACCCTAGTGACCCCCCCATGTCTGTATATTCCCTATAGTAATCCCCCATGTCTGTATATTCCCTATAGTGACCCCCCTAGCCTGTAAATTTCCTATAGTAATCCGCCTGTCTATATATTCCCTATAGTGACTTTTACAGCTTTAGATATTTTAGTGCTTTCTAATCTTCATCCCACTCTTGCCTGATTCTCCTCCCTGTCCCTGCCATTACTCCTATCCCTTTCTTCTACCTAATCTCTTTTCCTCATCTGTCCTACCATCCCCCGCCCGCGCCGCTCTTCAGTTCTCCTGCCCGGCTGGCAGCATATCTGCTGGAGGGGAGCTCTGCAGATGCAGGCTCTCCTCCAGTTCCCCCTGGCGGCTGCCGAGTGTCAGCTAGTGCTTATGCTGACCCGGCGGCTGCGCGTTGTGCTGCCAGCGGGGCCGGGACTGCGGCTGTGGTCGTCAGCCCTCGTGGTCACGCGGGTGGGCGGCGGCTCGCGCTGCTCCTACACCCCTTTCTGTGCCCGGTGTAGCCATCGCGCCCGGGTCCGTACTAGGCCCGGTAGGCGCGGCTCGGTCATCCTCGGGCGGAACTACGGCTGAGCAGTCTGCCGATGGCTCCGCCTAGGTGCTTGTGGACCAGCGGCAGGCTGCGGTCGCGGCCGGTCTGAGTACCGCTAGGCCCGGCACAGTAAGACACGTGGCAGCTGTAATACGGCAGGCGGGGCTGTGGCCAAATGTCTGGCCGCTGGCTCCGCCTCCATATTGAGGTCTCCTGGCCACTATGAGCACAGTCGCGCGTTGTGCCCACCGGGTGTGCGTGGCTTGCCGCCGTGACCGCTGACTATGTACTGCCGGGTTGCGGCTGCATGTTGCGCGCCCGCGATGGATGCCGCGAAGGGGGCGTGGTCTTGCCCCATCCTTATACTGCGCTAGGTGCGGCAGGCAGACCTCCCAGGTAGTGCCCCAGATCATAGGGGGCCATGGAAAATTAGGATCCCCTCAGTGTCACTTATTAAATAACTGGCCACCTACAGTCCCTGTTGATTTTTCATATGTCAGCCAGTAGTAAAATTGAAAGCCAGTAATGAATATAGTTGTGCACCGACGAGGTGATCTGGAAAACATGTACTGTTCGGGGTGCACTGCATCTATAGGTTCAATTGTTAATATGTTAATACTGAATAATACCCTATCCAGTACATAAGGGGACCAATCTGTACATCTATGTCCAGGGCAGTGCACGGTTTCTTTTTCTGCCTCCCCCAGATTCCCCAACTTGCTCAGATGATCTGAATAGAGCCCACATATGAAATAAAAAGATTCAGCTCAGGCAAGATGGCTCCACTATTACATGTAATTGCTTACTGCTGAGCGCTCGCAAGCGGGTCGATGGTGACCAAGTGCGCATGCGCACGACGGAGGCTGCTCCGTCGTGCGCATGCGCGAGACCCGGGGTCTCGCACCAAAGGGGGCGTGCTGTCGATGGCGATTGACAGCACGCCCCCTTTGGTGTATGTGCCGGGGGCGTGGCTGCCCAGACGGAGGCGTTCCCATGGGAACGCCTACCGTCTGGGTCCGGCCCCACTGACATCACTAGTGATGTCAGTTGGAGTGCTTTTGGCTTTGATAGAGCCAAAAGCACTCCTGGGCTTGCGGCAGCGAGACCCTACCACAGGGTCTCGTCGCAAGACCATCGCGACCATCATTTTGGCTGCTCGCTATAGCTGTGGGTGGTCACCCACAGCTATGCGAGCAGCAGGAGGCCGCTCCAAAAAGGAGCAGGGACGGCCATGATTCAGAGCGAGCGCTCTGTCAGAGCGTCCGGCTCTGAATCAGGGCCTGTGTTTGCTGGTCCTGTATATGCCAGAGTTTCATTCCGTATATTCGTATGATGCCTGTTATAGCTGGTGTAAGTGCTGATTATGCCCTCTTACTGGTAACATGTTAAAAATGAGGCATTTGAAAGCCCCCTCTGTAGACATTCTGCATTTCCCTCTGAGCCCTGTCCCCTTTACAAACAAGGGCTGTTAGGATTGCCCAAGTGGGAGGCACAGGCAGGCTCCTCCTATATATTGCAGAGGTCGTGTGTGTGTGATCGGTAGCGGTGGGCTCTCCACTACTGCAGTACACAGTTAAACCAGCAGTTATTTAGTCTCCCATGCACAGAGCTAGGCAGTCCTCGCTCCGCCGATACAGGGTGCTGCCTGGTCGACTGCCCAACACTGCGTCAGTTGTTGCCAGAGTTGGGACCACAGTGGCAAACGCAGGATTTCTAGAGGGGGGTTTCCAAATGCTTGATTTTAGAGCAAATGTGACCAGTCCATGAAGAGGGCAGAATTAGTACTCAACCAGTTTTATTATGCGTCATACAAAGTGTGTTGTGTATCATAATTCCAGCATATACAGGACCAGCGATCACAGTAAGCCATTAAATGCAGCAGTAGGGCCATTCTTCCTGAGCTGGATGTTTTTATTTTAGATGTGAGCACCATTCCAGGGCATGGGAATAAGTCCAGGAGCCTGGAGGAGCAGCAGAAGAACCTAGCACTGCCCTGGACATATATGTACATATTGGGCTCTATAACAGTGCATTCCTAACAGTACATGTTTTCCAGATCTCCTAGTTGGTGCACAGGTGTATTTATTACTGTCTGATACATGTTAAAAGATCACAGGTGGTGATAATTATTTCATTTGTGATACTGAGAAGAACATGCAACACTAGCAAAATTCTGTTATATTACTATTCTACAGTGGTCATGTATGTGTTGGAGAGGGGGTTTCCAGGCAGACGGAAACCCCCCTGAGCTTGCCTATGGACCATGGTGCCCAAAAAAAGTGTATGCCATAGCGCCTTCCTCCCGCACACACACTCCCTGTACTGAACTGAGCTAGTGGGGTATGGCCAGCCTGCTGGGGAATAGGGAATACTGGAGTGCAGAGTGAAATAAAAAAACTGCCAGTTTTTTCTGCTGGGCATTGAGGTCCTATTGGTGTAATAGAATGCTTTAGTGATGCATTATCTGACATTAATGGGTAGCTGCTTTGACACTGCCTTATTTAAGTATAGCACCTAGGATCTAACTGTGATCTCCTTTGAATCGTTGATTCAATTGATGAAAGAGATTGTATTATTTATTCTGAGCATTTAACTTACATTGGCAGAATACATGTGCTATTGTAAAATTCCACAGGGTGCACAGCATATAACTGTGCTGCCCTAAGCAGCTTTCGCTGTAGTGGGAACACCTATGTTAAGCTACATTCTTAGCTATGCTCCTACTTCAAAAATATACATTGCACCTATAGTAATGTGAGTACTACTATTCATGTTCTGTCTACCACCATCATTATTAATCCAGGTCTCCCAATAAATAACAATAAATAAATATCCACTTCTTTAGGTTTTAGTGCAAACTAACCGAGAAAAACTAACAGGCGGCCGTTATACTATGTAATGCCCCATGACTTCCGCATTTCGGTATGGCGCCCTCTGTCCATTTCATGATCCACTGGAACCACCCTCGCTACTCTCCGGGTTTTGTTACACCCGCGTCGGGTGCATTGTCTTCCGTGGCTGTGGCTCCCCCCTCCCCTCTTACCCAGCTGCTGCTATTGCTGCCCTCCATACGCTGTCATCATGGGCCAGCATTTTTGACCCCTTTGCTAGCATCCGAGTCTTCCACGCCTGGGTCATCAATTGATCAGCAGGCTGGCCAGCGATTGAGGTGAGGCGGCCTATTGCTCCTACCATAATTGGCAGGCAGGTTTTTATTATATTTGCGGCATGCTACCCCTGGAACCCGCCCTCAGAAACTTTGGGGCGTCACCCTGAAAAGGCTTGCTTCCGTGCCGGATCTGGTACTGCCCCCAGTCGTCCAGCTGTCAACGTCGGATCTCCTTAAGACGGCATCCCCGATACGCCTTGGTCATATGTGGTGCTGGCTACGGCTATATTCCCATAGGGAGGTGGCTGAGTACTTCTGCAGTAACACACAATTCCAATTTTTACTGACGCTGCTGTCGTGACTGGTTTTTTAGCTTACCTCAACGGTTCCTGGTGCGCTTCACTTTGCCGTTGACGTGAGTTGCTTAGGGGTTCACTAAGAACACGCTGTTGCTTGAGCTGTTCCTCATTATGGTCGCTTTGGAACTCTAAGGGGGACCACTTGGGTAACGCAAGTATAATTTGTTGCGGCACCCTGGGCACATTGCATGCACTTGACCTCAGAGTTCATCCTCTCTCCAGTTGTTCGTTTGCTAGGATAAATTGTTCTGTGTTACCTGCTGCTTAATGTACATTTTGTTGCCAGGCTCGTGCCTGGTACACAAACCATTGCCCCAAGACTTTGAGGTGTTAGCAGATGGGTTGGCTAAAGAAAAAAAAAATGGGAGTGTTTTTTCTGGCTTCGGTGGCTCAGGCATGTAAGAGCTTGCAGTGCGTCATTCTGACTTTTATTTGGGATCTGTATTCGCCAGGGCGCTCGCTCGCTGTGTTACAGCATATTTTAGCAGGCGTGTCTATTTTATCTGCGTTGTATGACAGCCTTCATAATTTCAGGGGTCTGCAGGGTGTTGGTCCAGGTGACCCTTTAAAGCGATTGACTGCAGGTGTCCCATTGATATGTCCATGTTGCTTGCTTTACTTGCTGGCTGCGGTCCCTTCAGTTGTTTTTATTGTCAGCTTTGTATGCTTGCTGTTTTCAATTATGTTTTTTCTCATGACGCTTCATGGGTCTGAGAATTAGTTGCCCCCTTTAAAAGGGCTGACCCACCACTCGCTATTGGGGACGTAATTTATATGCCTAGAAGCAATGGTAGGCCTGATACGGCGCTCCGGTGTGGACCAGGCTGGTAGAAGATGCTGGCTTCACTTCATCCATATCCCATTCCTGCGGTATGTCCGGTGGCGTTGGCGCGCGCTTTTGAGCAGATGCATGACGATGGGATGGGACATGGTTGATGCACAATGAGGTATCCCCGGTTACAAAATACCAGTTTTGTCATGTTTTTGCAGTGTTTGGCTTTTTCAAAGCTCAATCCGGGCTAGTTCGGTACTCACTCATTTGGAATAAGAGCTGCTTCATTGGTGGCTTCTGCTGGCTTATCCGACGGGGATATCCAATCCCTTGGTCGGTGTCGTCCTGCTGCATTCCGACATTATATTCGTCCAGGTTTAGCTATTTTGCTCCAACGTAGCTCACCGGAGGCCTAACCACTCGCCGACCTACTGCGTGAGTCTATGAGGAATTTTTTATTTTCCCCCGGGGGCCCAATTGGTTTCTGAATTATATGATATGGCGTGATGGTTAGTTTACTCCGGGGGTTTTTAGTTTTTTGCCTCAAGTCTGGTTAATTACGTTGTTCCCCTCCCCCTTCCCCCGTCTTTGTTGCGTTTCCATGTCTTGTCGGTATGGTGTGTCTGTGGTTCGACTTTGTGTTTTTTCTTTCTGTATTCTAAGGTGCTGCATCTGTGCTGGAATAGCCATATCCACTTAGGTTATGCTATGTGTACATATGAACGCCATTCAAAGCAGTGTTATAATTATGTTTGAAATAATACTGACAGAGTGGCATTTGGTTTAAATAACTATTTATTGTAATAGATTTAATGAATGATAATATATAGATATCCAGGATACTACCATATATTTCAGAAAAATATTGGAAACACCGGTTTTGTGTTCCGAGACACTAGTTTAATTACACGTTTTTCTTACCTATATAACACTTTAATTTCTTTTAATATTTCACGGACTGTATAATTTCTATACATATTTTCAAGACTAATCAAAGTTATAATTAATTCTGTGCATCAATTGCAGACAATTTTTTCCTCTCTATCCTTCATTGGGAATGATTTAAGTCTGCAAACTGCATTGTATTTGCACTCTATTGTCATTAGATCCATTTGATAGATAACAGAAGCCCTGCTTTCCTGCCAGTTGTGTGTTCTTTCATTGTCCGTAGGAGTGTGTGGAGGAATGTTGGTTCTGGTGCAGCTGGATGTGGCTAGGAGGAAGAAAAAATACTGTAGTGGAGAATGGTGGTGATATAGTGGAGAATGGTGGTGGTATAGTGGAGCTTGTGTTTATGCAATTCTGCAATGCACACTTGTTTCGTGGAGATGGCGTGCATTTTAGTCCTGCAGGATTGCCTAATTTTCTGCTGATAGAGGGTGTCTTGTTACAGGGTTGAGTTATGGTGGCGGTGCATCGGTTTAGGCCTCGATTGGCAGAAAAGAATGACACTTGGAGTTAGTTTATGTTAATAGGTAGGCTTAGTGGGTGTGCTCTCATTGAAGCGGAGTAAGGCGACAGGCAATTGTCCTGGATGGGAAATTTGACAAAATATTTAAACGCCAACACTGTTGTCTGTGTCTTTATTTTAGAAGATAAGTTACATTGTATTTAAGAAGGTATTATTATGTAACACGATAATACACGTTAGTGGGTTTAGAAAGTCAGTCTCGGTTATGCTAAAAAGAAGTCTTGGTGAGGCCTCACCTGATCCGTGTAGCATCCTCTTCTTTTCTTCTGGTCGTCTCGTTGTCCCGGACCATATTCTGGATGAGTGGCTTGCTCTCCGGCGCGGTCCCCGCAGTATTACTCACGCTTCCGAGTGCCCGCATGATCCTTCCCGAGGTCGCGTTCCGGGTATATCGGGTTCCGGAGGCTGTACTGCACGCTCCACTCGATGGGTGACCGGGTGGCGAGGAGACTTAGGTAAAAAGTGGGAGGCACATATTGAAACTGTTGTAATTCCTACACCGTTCACCCGATTTGGATGTAATTACCCTCAAATTAAATCTGAAAGTCTGCAGTTAAAGCACATCTTGTTTGTTTCATTTCAAAACCATTGTGGTGGTGAATAGAGGCCAAAATCTGAAAATTCTGTCAATGTCTCAATATTTATGGACCTGACTGTATATGGTTCGTGATCAGGCTGGAAAGGAGTCAGTGGTCTATCCCTGTCCCTACTTAAACATTGATATTGTATTCGCACATTTAGGGAAGGGGCACTCTGGGGGAGATGTTGCTGTGGGCTCATCACCACAAGAACCTCTTCGGCTTCTTTTTTAGGGTGTATTTGATAATCATCCCACATTCTACATTCCTTAATGTTGTGTCTGGATTTTAATTCTTGTTTTAAATTAAATTAAATTGATGGTTTGAGTTATGTTTTACGTTATCTCTTTAACACATATTGCATCTTGAATTTGCGGATATAGAATCTGGGTAATCTGCTAATGCAGGTCGGCAGGTGCGACCTATTTGGGGGACAACCTGACCACCCATTGGGGGGTGGTATAATGTATGTGGATGGTGTATAGATAAATTGTCTGTAATTGCTAATAGGCCTTGTACTGGACCCATTAAGGCTTGGTGGCGGGATGTCCCATCCCTATACTTTGGTACAGGTTTCATAACATGATGCCTGTGGGTAGGAAAGATGGGTTAGCCTGTAATGACTGACTTGACCTCTTTGTCTAAATTTAGGCCGTGGGGTGTAATAGTTTTGAGTGTTACCATCCATCTTAATTCTCCTTTGTTGTTTTTTTTAGAGAAATCATCCCCTCTCCAATTTACCGGTACTATCTGTATCCCCGTTAGTTGTAAGCTGCTGGGATCTTTGTTATGTTTCTCTTTGTAGTGCATAGACAGGTCTATACACGGCCTAAATTTAGACAATGAGGTCAAGTCAGTTGTTACAGGCTAACCCATCTTTCCTACCAACAGGTATAGGGATGGTAAAATAACTTTGGGAAACGTGGGGCATAGTTTGTGTGCAATTGCTTGCCTGGAGAAGGTTTCTCTTGGTAGCGTGGTGTACACTTAGGAGGAAACAGTATGATATGCCGGTGGCTGAAAATCCCGACAGTGGAAACCCACATGGTGCAGAAGCCTGACAGTGGTAGGTAAATACCCTAACCTTCCCCTTCACCCCTAACCTCCATAGGGGGTGCCTAACTCTAAAACTCCCCCTGATTGTGACTAATTGTAACCTCCCCCTGATGGTGCCTAACTCTAACCCCCCCTCCCAACACCTAACTCTCACCCTCCCTGGCGGGGTGCCTAACCCTAATCTCCCCCCATGGGTGGCTAGCTAGTTACTTACCCGTCTGGATGATCAGGATTCCAGCGGTTCGAGTTGCCAACGTCAGTATCCTGTTCACCTTCAGGATATCGGCGTCTGCATATTGCCGTGCAGTGGGAGTTGGGCGTCAGTATATCGATGTCCGGCATCCCATCTGCTGGCAATATGACTGCATCCCCCAGGATATACGCCGTAAACAACAGTGTACGTGATCGCCCATGACCTGGATAACCTCGCGTGACCACAAAACAGGAGGACAAATTTATCAGAGTGTGTTCCAAACTGGACAGATTCCAAACAGCTCGTCAGATCCCTGCTGCTCTGATGAAAATGAGGAAGAAAAGCGCGTCAATCGTGCCCATCAAACACCACCTTTTAGCTGGTGGCTTGAAGGGATGTAGAAAAAGGGTGGTATACCTATGTGCGTGGCGCTTACTCTGCTGAGCCCTGAGATTCAAAGTGTGCAAAAAAACCTCACTTCTATGATATCTTTGATAATGGAACAGATTTCTTATCATATTAACATGGATACATACAAAATGACAATAATTTATATGTGGCTGAGAAAACTTATTGCACATCTGAGGGTCAAAGTTTAAATATCCCAAAGAAAGTGACGATGTGCATACAAAATCTGCGGGGGAGAAATATTTCTGCACTGAAAACAGATAACAGTGAAAATTGGTAGGATCATACCCATCTCGGAGGTGTGGAGCCACAGGTGTTTGTAGTACTACAGAGTGTCCCGGATACACCCTGTATTGGCTCCCAGGTAAAAAAAATGTCCAGATAGGTGACTCGTCCGACCAGAATAAGATAAGTTAATGTATAGGCACTGATAGATCACTGACAACGCGTTTTGAGGCATCCCAGTCTCTTCTTCAAGGCTTGTGTCCATCAGTGCTTAGGGCTGCCTTTTATGCCCATATTTGATGTTATCTGGTGGTCACTTCCGGTTCATGGCTACGTGACCGGAAGTAACGTCATGGCCGCCGATGTTTACTGGAAATAGCTTGTATTAGATGCCAGCATTGGTTGCTCGATGTCTGTAATGTTTCTTCATATGTGTGGACAGTCTATATGAAGTAGAGATGGTCCCAGTGGTTCTGTTAAGGAGGTAGATAATGATCTCTGTAATCTAGGGATGTGCGCCAACCCCCGTGTTTTGGTTTTGTATCTGTATCTCCTCACATTTTGGATCTGGATTATTTTTTGCCAAAACCACCGTTTACGTGTTTTGGTTCTGGTTTTGGATCTGTGTTTTTTTTTTTTAATCATAAAAACAGCCTTAAATCACATAATTTGGGCCTGTTTTTGTTCCTACAGTATTATTAACCTCAATAACATTTATTTTCAGTCATTTCCAGTCAATTTTGACCACCTCACAGCTCACAATATTGATTTCATTTAGTTTAGGCCAAAAGGTTGTATCCAGCTAGCTGGCTGACTAAGCTAGGTGATATGTGGCAGTTCAGCTTCCAGCTTGGCACAGAGTGGCATTGCAGTGGTAGACAGGATGGCAGTTTAATAAACTATACGACCCCTAGGAAGTTTAAAAACCAAGCATGTTTTCCTTAACTAGGTGAGAGGCCCGACGGACAAGGAATATATTTATGGACTGAAGACAGGGAAAGGATTGATTAGTTTTTAATTTATTTATTTTAATGTTTTTATTCTTAATAAAAATAATCAGGGAAGATCAATCTAGGATCAAGTTCTTCAGTTCCTAAAAGACATATTTGATCTGGAGGAGTTTTTAAAACTTGTAATAGAAAAGAGGTGGCCTTGCTTGTGGAGGTGCTGCTAGAACATACTGTAAACAGACATTACTTTGTACTCAGGGAGGTTGTTAGGGATAATGTGACCAAGACTTGCTGTTTACATCAGAGGAAAGCAGCCTGTAGTTCTCCAGCTGAACTAGAAGTTCCAGCATCTGTGATGTTTGCTGGGCCTACTGGAAGTTATTTGTCAACACCAGATTGTGTGCTTCAGGTTACCTCAGCCTGCTTAACGCAGTGTATGTACCATGTAAATATGTATGTATGTGACCAATATACAGAAATAATTTTTGTATTAAACGTATTTGCACTTTATTGCACACATCCTGGCAGGAAGATGCTCTGTGCTGCTGCTGCTCATATTTTCCCACCCCATCAAATTGGTGGTTCAGAATTTTTTTTTTTTTTTTAAACGAAAGGGGCATACAGGAGATGCTGCCTGTGGCCAATAACATTTCTGGACATTCACAAACTATAAAATTAAAAATGTCAGTCAGCAATGCCCCAAACAGCACATAATGCAAAGAAAAGAGGTGCAAGATGGAATTGTCCTTGGGCCATACTTGCCTACCTTTAATAATCTCTTCCCGGGAAAAGTCCGGGTAAGAGAAGCAGCAGGGGTCTGACGGGGGTGGGGCCTGATGATTTGCATTATTAAACCCCGCCCCCTCATGGTAAAACTCCCGCAATTGGGTAAAATTTACATAGGGGGTGGGGCCAAATGCTGTGATTCATGCTGAATCACGTCTTAAGCCCCGCCCCCTTCACGGAGACCCGCGATTGCCGCAGGAATTCTCATTCTGCCCACTTCACTAGGAAGTAGGCAGAATTCGGGAAAAATGCCTACCCTTCTGGGGATGCGGGGGCTTACCCGAAATATCGGGAGCCTCCCGCGAAAACCGGTAGGGTAGGCATGTATGCCTTGGGCCCAGGGCTGCCATCAGAAATTGTGGGGCCCGGGACTGATAAAATAGCCAGGGCCCCTGGGTCCCCTTCCCGGGCTACTGCTAAGTCCCATGAGTCATGGCTTACCTTATCTTCTTGAAGAATGCTCCTTCCAGAAGGAAGGAGCATTCTGGCTTCTTCTCCTCCAGGTCTGCTGGCGCTGCTCCTTGCGCGCCGCAGCTCCTCCTCCTTCTAGGGGTGTGTGAAAAAGAAAAAAAATTTGTATTGAACAATGGCAGCGGCAAACGCAAGATTTTCGGGGGGGGGGGTTTCTAATATAAATATATATATATTATATATACACATATGTGTGTGTTTATTAGACACTCATATATGTATATAGTATATAGCAAAGATATATATTATATATATCACACATATATACACATTAACACTTACATACACATTAACACTTACATATATATATATAAATTAACACAAATATACAGTATACACACACTAACACTTACACAGTGTACAAAAACACATATACTAGGGATGAGCGGGTTCAGATTTATGGAATCCGAACCCCCCCAATCCGAGTCGGGTCCGAGTCAGGCTCGAGTTTTCCCGCCTGACTCGGATCTGAAATCGAGGCAAAACGTCATCATTCCAGATCTCGCGATTCTATAAAAGGTTCCCGCGTCGGCGCCATTTCTCACTCCGGCTGCGGACAGTGAAGAGGGAGGGTGGGAGTTAGGGCTGGCTGGGCTGTGTTGTGCTGTGCTGCTGTTGTCCATAGGGACTGTGTCCACTCCTCCAAAGTCCATATGGGCTGGCTGGGCTGTGTTGTGCTGCTGTGTCCATAGGGGCTAGCTGGGCTGTGTTGTGCTGCTGTTGTCCATAGGGGCTGGCTGGGATGTGTTGAGCAGTCAGTTGTCCAAAGGGGCTGTGTCCACTCCAAAAGTCTATAGGGGCTGGCTGGGCTGTGTTGTGCAGTGTCCCATAAAGGTTATAGTCCTAAAGGGGTGCTGTAGTGTTGTCCAGGGGGTGATCTGTCCATCAGGGGTGCTCCCCCCAAGTGCAAAAAAACAATTATTTATTTCTGTGTTTGTGAATTTGTGAAGCGTGCGCCTGAGTCATAAATCAAGGGCCGGCTGGCTCGTCTGTTAAAGGGTGGTGTAACCCCCAAAGTGCACTTAAAAAAAAATAAAAAATTATTTTTTTCTATGTTTGTGAATTGTGTGCGCAGTAGCCGCAAGTGCATCAACAAAGTAGCAGTGCCAAGCCTGCGCCTGTGTCATAAATCAAGGGCCGGCTGGCTCGTCTGTTGCAGGGTGGTGTAACCCCCAAAGTGCTGGGAAAAATAAAAAAATATTTTTTTTTCTGTGTTTGTGACTTGTGTGCAGTGTCCCATAAAGGCTGTAGTCTTAAAGGGGTGCTGTAGTGTTGTCCAGGGGGTGCTCTGTCCATCAGGGGTGATCCCCCCAAGTGGGAAAAAAACAATTCTTTTTTTTCTGTTTGTGTGCGCTGTAGCCGCACGTGCATCAACAAAGTAGCAGCGCCAAGTGTGCGCCTGTGTCATAAATCAAGGGCCGGTTTGGACATCTGGTCCGGACTGAAGGATGTGCCAACAATTTCTGACATGTCTACTGTCACTGCATATGATACTGTCACCACTGACAGAATGGTGGAGGATTACATTGGTGACAGCATCCAAATAGGGATGTCCAACAGGCCGTACCTGTACTGGCAGGAAAAAGAGGAAATTTGGAGGCCCCTGTACAACTGGCTCTATTTTACCTGAGTTGCCCCCCCTCCAGTGTGTACTCCGAAAGAGTTTTTAGTGCAGCCGGGAACCTTCTCAGCAAACCGCGTAGGAGGCTGTTTCCACAAAATGTGGAGAAGATGATGTTCATCAAAATGAATTATCAATTCTTCCAGGACCAGCCTCCAGAAAGTACAGAGGGACCCGTGATGGTGGATTCCAGCGGGGATGAACTAAAACTCTGTGAGGATGAGGACAACACTGAAAAGGGTGAGGAATCGGTTGATGAGGACGACATCTTGCCCCTGTAGAGCCAGTTTGTGCAGGGACAGATTAATTGCCAGCTTGTTTTGTGGGGGCCCAAACGAACCAATCATTTCAGCCACAGTCGTGTGGCAGACCCTGGCACTGAAATGATTGGTTTGTTAAAGTGGGCATTTCCTGTTTATTCAACATAAGGGTGGGTGGGAGAGCCCAAGGACAATTCCATTTTGCATCTGCCACTGCAGTGCCACTCCTAGATGGGCCACGTGTTTGTGCCGCCCACTTGTGTCTCTTAGCATAGTCATCCAGCTACGTCGGTGCAGCCATTTGGCCTAAAAACAATATTGTGAAGTGTAAAGTGTTCAGAATAGACTGGAAATGAGTGGAAATTAATGTTATTGAGGTTAATAATAGCGTAGGAACAAAAAATAACCCAATTCTGTGATTTTAGCTGTTTTTATGCTTTTTCCCAAAAAATACAGATCCAAAACCCAAAACACGGAAGGATGGTTTTGGTAAAACCAATCCACATCCAAAACACTATCAGATCCAATACCAAGACACAAAACACAAAAAGTGGCTGGTGCACACCCCTAATATATATATATATTAGGGGTGAGCGGGTTCGGATTTCTGAAATCCGAACCCCCCCGAGCCCCCCCGATCCGAGTCCGATCCGAATCAGGCTCGACTTTTCCCGCCTGACTCGGATCTGAAATCGAGGCAAAACGTCATCATCCCGCCTTCCGAGTCTCGCGGGTTTTGGATCCTATATAAGGTACCCACGTCGGCGCCATTTTCTCACTCGGCTGTGGACAGTGAAGAGGGAGGGTGGGAGTTAGGGCTGTGTAGTGTAGTGCTGCTGTTGTCCACTACTTCAAAGTCCATAGGGGCTGGCTGTGTTGTGCTGTGCTGCTGTTGTTAATAGGGGCTGTGTCCACTACTTCAAAGTCCATAGGGGCTGGCTGGACTGTGTTGTGCAGTCAGTTCTCCATAGGGGCTGTGTCCACTCCAAAGTCCTGTGCAGTGTCCCAGTCCTAAAGGAGTGCTGCAGTGTTGTCCAGGGGGTGCTCTGTCCATCAGGGGTGCTCCCCCCAAGTGCTAAAAAAAAAATTATTTTCTGTGTTTGTGAATTGTGTGCGCAGTAGCCGCACGTGCATCAACAAAGTAGTGCCAAGCGTGCGCCTGTGTCATAAGTAAAGGGCCGGCTGGCTTGACCGTTAAGGGTGCTGTAACCCCCGAAAGTACACTCCAGTCCAAACCAAAAAAAAAATTATTTTCTGTGTTTGTGAATTGTGTGCGCAGTAGCCGCACGTGCATCAACAAAGTAGTGCCAAGCGTGCGCCTGTGTCATAAGTAAAGGGCCGGCTGGCTTGACCGTTAAGGGTGCTGTAACCCCCGAAAGTACACTCCAGTCCAAACCAAAAAAAAAATTATTTTCTGTGTTTGTGAATTGTGTGCGCAGTAGCCGCACGTGCATCAACAAAGTAGTGCCAAGCGTGCGCCTGTGTCATAAGTAAAGGGCCGGCTGGCTTGACCGTTAAGGGTGCTGTAACCCCCGAAAGTACACTCCAGTCCAAACCAAAAAAAAAATTATTTTCTGTGTTTGTGAATTGTGTGCGCAGTAGCCGCACGTGCATCAACAAAGTAGTGCCAAGCGTGCGCCTGTGTCATAAGTAAAGGGCCGGCTGGCTTGACCGTTAAGGGTGCTGTAACCCCCGAAAGTACACTCCAGTCCAAACCAAAAAAAAAATTATTTTCTGTGTTTGTGAATTGTGTGCGCAGTAGCCGCACGTGCATCAACAAAGTAGTGCCAAGCGTGCGCCTGTGTCATAAGTAAAGGGCCGGCTGGCTTGACCGTTAAGGGTGCTGTAACCCCCGAAAGTACACTCCAGTCCAAACCAAAAAAAAAATTATTTTCTGTGTTTGTGAATTGTGTGCGCAGTAGCCGCACGTGCATCAACAAAGTAGTGCCAAGCGTGCGCCTGTGTCATAAGTAAAGGGCCGGCTGGCTTGACCGTTAAGGGTGCTGTAACCCCCGAAAGTACACTCCAGTCCAAACCAAAAAAAAAATTATTTTCTGTGTTTGTGAATTGTGTGCGCAGTAGCCGCACGTGCATCAACAAAGTAGTGCCAAGCGTGCGCCTGTGTCATAAGTAAAGGGCCGGCTGGCTTGACCATTAAGGGTGCTGTAACCCCCGAAAGTACACTCCAGTCCAAACCAAAAAAAAAATTATTTTCTGTGTTTGTGAATTGTGTGCGCAGTAGCCGCACGTGCATCAACAAAGTAGTGCCAAGCGTGCGCCTGTGTCATAAGTAAAGGGCCGGCTGGCTTGACCGTTAAGGGTGCTGTAACCCCCGAAAGTACACTCCAGTCCAAACCAAAAAAAAAATTATTTTCTGTGTTTGTGAATTGTGTGCGCAGTAGCCGCACGTGCATCAGCAAAGTAGTGCCAAGCGTGCGCCTGTGTCATAAGTAAAGGGCCGGCTGGCTTGACCGTTAAGGGTGCTGTAACCCCCGAAAGTACACTCCAGTCCAAACCAAAAAAAAAATTATTTTCTGTGTTTGTGAATTGTGTGCGCAGTAGCCGCACGTGCATCAACAAAGTAGTGCCAAGCGTGCGCCTGTGTCATAAGTAAAGGGCCGGCTGGCTTGACCGTTAAGGGTGCTGTAACCCCCGAAAGTACACTCCAGTCCAAACCAAAAAAAAAATTATTTTCTGTGTTTGTGAATTGTGTGCGCAGTAGCCGCACGTGCATCAACAAAGTAGTGCCAAGCGTGCGCCTGTGTCATAAGTAAAGGGCCGGCTGGCTTGACCGTTAAGGGTGCTGTAACCCCCGAAAGTACACTCCAGTCCAAACCAAAAAAAAAATTATTTTCTGTGTTTGTGAATTGTGTGCACTGTGGCTGCACGTGCATCAACAAAGGAGCAGCGCCAAGCGTGCGCCTGTGTCCCATAAGTAAAGAGCCGGCTGGCTCATTTCTTAAAGGGTGGTGTAACCCACAAAGTGCACTACTCTCCAGCAAAAATAAAATAATATTTTCTGTGTTTGTGTGCGCTTTAGCCGCACGTATATATATCAATATAACATAAATGGAGGACCAAACTTTCTCCGATAAAAATAAAATAGGGAAAGATCAAGAACCACTTCCTCCTAGTGCTGTTGCTGCTGCTGGGAGTTGTTCATCATCCCAGAGAGGAAGTAGGAACATCACTACTTTTACTAAACAATTGACCCTCCAACAGTCCCTAGCGATGAGGATGAAGTACGACAGCAGTCATCCTGAAGCAAAACGTATAACTGAGGCCTTGACTGCTATGTTGGTGTTAGACGTGCGTCCGGTATCCGACATTAGTGCAGTGGGATTTAGACAATTGATGGAGGTAGTGTGTCCTCGGTTCCAAATCCCGTCTAGATTCCACCTGCATCCTCAAAGCAGCAGCGACAAGCGTGCGTCTGTCTGTTAAAGGGTGGTGACACCCTCAAAGTGTGCTACACAAACAATTAAAATATTGTTCTTTTTTTTTGGTCTTTGTGAAATGTGTGGGCTGTAGCCGCACCTGCATCCTTAAAGCAGCAGCGACAAGCGTGCGTCTGTCTGTTAAAGGGTGGTGACACCCTCAAAGTGTGCTACACAAACAATTAAAATATTGTTCTTTTTTTTTCTGTCTTTGTGAATTGTGTGGGCTGTAGCCGCACCTGCATCCTTAAAGCAGCAGCGACAAGCGTGCGTCTGTCTGTTAAAGGGTGGTGACACCCTCAAAGTGTGCTACACAAACAATTAAAATATTGTTCTTTTTTTTTTGGTCTTTGTGAAATGTGTGGGCTGTAGCCGCACCTGCATCCTTAAAGCAGCAGCGACAAGCGTGCGTCTGTCTGTTAAAGGGTGGTGTAACTCTCAAAGTGCTCCAAAAAATAAAAAACTATTTTTTTAATGTGTTTGTGACTTGTGTGCGATGTAGCCGCACCTGCATCCTTAAAGCAGCAGCGACAAGCGTGCGTCTGTCTGTTAAAGGGTGGTGACACCCTCAAAGTGTGCTACACAAACAATAAAAATATTCTTCTTTTTTCTGTCTATGTGAATTGTGTGGGGTGTAGCCGCACCTGCATCCTCAAAGCAGCAGCGACAAGCGTGCGTCTGTCTGTTAAAGGGTGGTGACACCCTCAAAGTGTTCTACACAAACAATTAAAATATTGTTCTTTTTTTTTCGGTCTTTGTGAATTGTGTGGGCTGTAGCCGCACCTGCATCCTTAAAGCAGCAGCAACAAGCGTGCGTCTGTCTGTTAAAGGGTGGTGTAACTCTCAAAGTGTTCCAAAAAATAAAAAACTATTTTTTTAATGTGTTTGTGACTTGTGTGCGATGTAGCCACACTTGCATCCTCAAAGCAGCAGCGACAAGCGTGCGTCTGTCTGTTAAAGGGTGGTGACACCCTCAAAGTGTGCTACACAAACAATTAAAATATTGTTCTTTTTTTTCTGTCTATGTGAATTGTGTGGGCTGTAGCCGCACCTGCATCCTTAAAGCAGCAGCGACAAGCGTGCGTCTGTCTGTTAAACGGTGGTGACACCTCAAAGTGTTCTACACAAACAATTAAAATATTGTTCTTTTTTTTTTGGTCTTTGTGAAATGTGTGGGCTGTAGCCGCACCTGCATCCTTAAAGCAGCAGCGACAAGCGTGCGTCTGTCTGTTAAAGGGTGGTGACACCTCAAAGTGTTCTACACAAACAATTAAAATATTCTTCTTTTTTCTGTCTTTGTGAATTGTGTGGGCTGTAGCCGCACTTGCATCCTCAAAGCAGCAGCGACAAGCGTGCGTCTGTCTGTTAAAGGGTGGTGTAACCCTCAAAGTGTGCTCCACAAACAATAAAAATATTCTTTTTTTTTTCTGTCTTTGTGAATTGTGTGGGCTGTAGCCGCACTTGAATCCTCAAAGCAGCAGCGACAAGCGTGCGTCTGTCTGTTAAAGGATTACATCGGTGACAGCATCCAAGTAGGCATGTCAGACAGTCCGTACCTGTACTGGCAGGAAAAAGAAGCAATTTGGAGGTCCCTGTACAAACTGGCTCTATTTTACCTGAGTTGCCCCCCCTCCAGTGTGTACTCCGAAAGAGTGTTTAGTGCAGCCGGGAACCTTGTCAGCGAAAGGCGTAGGAGGTTGCTTCCACAAAATGTGGAGAAGATGATGTTCATAAAATGAATTATCAACTCTTCCAGGGAGACCAGCCTCCAGAACGTACAGAGGGACCTGTGGTTCCAGCAGGGACGAATTAATACTCTGTGAGGATGAGGATGTACACACTGAAGAGGGTGAGGAATCGGTGGATGAGGAGGATGAGGATGACATCTTGCCTCCGTAGAGCCAGTTTGTGCAGGGACAGATAAATTGCCAGCTTGTTTTGTGGGGGCCCAAACGAACCAATCATTTCAGCCACAGTTGTGTGGCAGACCCTGGCGCTGAAATGATTGGTTTGTTAAAGTGTGCATGTCCTGTTTATACAACATAAGGGTGGGTGGGAGGGCCCAAGGACAATTCCATCTTGCACCTCTTTTTTTTCTTTGCATTATGTACAGTTTGGGGCCTAGTTTTTCAATGCCATCCTGTCTGCCACTGCAGTTTCACGCCTAGATGGGTCACGTGTTTGTGCCGCCCACTTGTGTCGCTTAGCATAGTCATCCAGCTACCTCGGTGCAACCTTTTGGACATAAAAACACTATTGTGAGGTGTGAGGTATTCAGAATAGACTGGAAATGAGTGGAAATTAAGGTTATTGAGGTTAATAATAGCATAGGAGCAGAAAAACCTACAAATTCTGTGATTTTAGCTGTTTTTATGCTTTTTTTCAAAAAAATACAGATCCAAAACACAAAACCCAGAACCCAAAACACGCAAGGGTGGTTTTGGCAAAACCAATCCAGATCCAAAACACGAAGAAAGATCCAGATCCAAAACCAAAACACAAAACACGAAAAGTGGCCGGTGCACACCCCTAATATATATATATATATATATATATATATATATATATATTTATATATATATATATATATATGTATATATATATATATATATATATTAGATCACAACATCACTGTTTGCTATTTATGTATGTAGACTACATTCTATCAGAACTTGCAACCCATTCCTTGTACAATTTACTAATTTATTTATCCCCTTCAGGTGGAGACACAACGACATTCAACCGTTGAACAGCTGCTGGATATATGCTTTAACACCTTCAGCCAGGACCAGTTATTCCAGCTTGAGTGCACCATACTGATAGAACTCCAGTTCCATCTGGGAGTTCCCACAACACTACTTCTATCTCTGTATAATTTGATGGGAAGCTTTCACAGAATGACAAAGCCATTGCACTAGCCAGAGATATTGCAGTTCTGAGTCTGTCTGACTACATATTTACCACCTACTCACCATCATTATTGGTAGCTTGCTGCATGACCCTAGAAGGCAGAGTGATGTGCCGAGGCCATACTTTCAGTGTGCATCCCAGAGAATACAAGGAAAGTGAACTGCTCGACTGTATGGACAAGATAGAATCATGCATTTCGAGAAATAAAGAATTCCTGCGCTGCCTGCGCCCTGAGGATTAGATGTTGGGCAGTTAAAAACATCCCATGACTTGCTATATAAGTGTCATGGCTCCCTTTAGAGACCCCAGAATCAGACCGCGCTGCTTACCTGTCTCCGCTTCGCATCAGGGGTCCGTGGACATCTGGTCTCAGTGGCCGCTTTGATTGCTCCTTCACCCGGTCCAGCGATGGCCGCTGCAGTTCTCCCTCTAACACTCCGGCTTCTGCTTCCCGCTGATGCTGGCATCCCACATGGAGGTCTTCCCACCAGTCAGTCTATGTGGGCGCAGCCATCTTCGGCATGGTCACCTGATGCAGGAACTACCAATGAGAAGATAGTTCCTGATTCTTCCCTGCTGGCAACCAATCAACAGCAACTCTCAGCTGTAAAAGGACTTCCTGGGTGGCCAGCTGGTTGCCACTGCAACTTTTCTCACAGTGTTCTGCTTGAGTTCTGTCTCTGTGCTCCTCAGTGCTCCCACACTGAGACTCCCATGCCAGTTATGATTAACAGATCCCAGACTAGTCTCTCTGGAACCAGCCGGGAACCCAGTCTCTCTGGTAGCAGCCGGGAACCCAGTCTCTCCGGTACCAGCTTGGAAACAGTCACTTCAGTACCCAGATTCAGGCCACTCCTCAGACAGCTCCGGACTCTAACTACACTCTGAGGAGCAACCTAGACTTCAGTCCACCAATTCTCCAGAGTCTTGACGCAGATCCTCCCAAACTTGTCTACATCCTGCTTAGCCTTCTCTTGTGTTGATACAGCTCAGCCTAGTCTTCGCCAAGTACATGCGCAGGAACTACAGCAGGCCCTCTAGTGTCCAGTGCATAACTGGTTCACTCCCTCCAGTCCCTGATTCCAGTTTGGGAACAGAAACCTCACCCCAGCCTGACAATCAGCACATTGTTTGCAGTCATCTGTTCAGTTTGGTAGAAAATAATCACAACCACCATTTATACAGTATATATATATATATATATATATATATATATTACAATTGATTTAAATAATTTTAATAAATACCTTTATAATCCATCTATATATTTGGTGCTTAGTGATATTTCTTGTGCCACATGACTTACATAAAATATATCCAAGTCTAAGGGGTCTATTCATTATGTTTATTATCAGGGCCCGGGTGGCCCCTGACAATTAAGTAAATATGAATCTGAACACAACACACCCAAACCTAGGAGTTCCAAGTCGAATCAAGTCCCAGTTTGGAGTCACTTTGGGGTTCCGAGTAGAACAGAGTCCTGACTCGGGTCTTCTCGCAATTCGGAACTTGGATTTATAAAAACGGAACTTGCATGTTTTGGATTGCATTTAGATCCTTCCCTCGCGATTTCAGATGCTGTGAGGTGGCCAAAATTAATGTCACTTGTGTTAATTGAATATTAGATCTGTGATCATTTTAAATATTGAGGCTTCAGGACATTAGGCACATCTGTATCTTCCAATATGCTGGTAATACACACATCATTAATATATGTATATACAGATATTTCTGATGTCATCTCATATAATTATAATTGGTGGGCCCTGTTTTCATCATTCAGTATTAATTAAACTTGTGTGTTATACTGACTAATGCTCCTACTAGCATAATTTATTCCATAAAAAGCTCTCACAGATTTCTTTCAATAACCTGCATAAAAGCACTGGACGTACAATCTTGTGCTACTCAGATTTGTAACTAGATATTATAGAACCTGGGTGAGAGAGAGCACTGGCACCCCTCTCTCCCTTTCTGTTAATGCTACACAGAAAAAGAAGTGTAACAGCAAGAATGAGTCAGCCTTAAGTGTCAAAGACAGCTACAGAATAAATTGCTGGTATATTGACTCAGGTACTACTAGACATTTCAGTTGCAATCAGGAGTGGTTCACAATCAGCAGTGGCTCCTACCTCTTAGATGAGGGGGGCTGCCGCTGCTGAAAGTGAGAGGGTGCAATCACTCACCCGCTCCTAGCGGCCGGGTCTGTGCAATCGATCTGTCAGGCATAGGGACTGGGGCATGCGCACTAGCGGCAGGGGGCCGCGCATGCGCACTAGTGGCAGGGGGCCACGCTTGTGCATGTCACTGGCTTCCAAAGGGCTGCATCATCTGCAGCCCCTACTCTCTGCTAATAGCATCCCAGACTGGCAGTCCCGGGGGGGGAGACACCTCCCCCTGAGACTGTATATTGTATATGTGACTGCCAGTTAGCTGCAGCCCTGAAGCCCCTTGGTAAAATCCGCCACTGTTCATGATTTTGAACACGTGTGATCCTATCACAGTCAGAGGAATAGGAGATAATGTACTTACAGCTACAAAAGTTGGAACAGTCACAGCCCATCCAAGAATAGTAAATGACGCCAAAGTCACAGAAATACAAGATGTGCTATATGTACTGTACCAGACTTGGGGACAAACCTCATAGTGGTAATTGTCTTGGAGCAGAAATTATTTAAAGTCCAATTTGCAGAAGGAAAGTGCATTGTGCGGAACAAAAGAGGGACTATAATAGCCACAGGTACCCAGTGCCAAGAACTATATGTCCCTGCCCCTGGAACTCTGGCACAGAAGGCTAGGTCATCTTGGATATGACAGCGTTCAGAACCTTATAGATGGGATGGTGACAGGAATATCTGTGACTGACACTGACAGACCAATCTGTGAAATCTGTATAATAGACAAGCAAGGACATTGCCCCCTCCCAAAATCAGTGACCAGAACTGAAGCACCCCTGGAATTGGTGCATATCAATGTGTGTTGTCCAATGGAAGCAAAATTGATAAGTGGAAACATATCTCATAACATTCATCGATGACACACATTTATTTCCCCAAAAAAAGAATGACTACTTGAAATTGTTAGAAACTCAAACTGGTCACAAACTAAAGTTTATAAAGTCTGTCTGACAATGGAGGAGAATACTTAAGCAAAGATGTTGAAACCTTCCTAGAGAAGCATGGTACTGAACATCAACTGACCATTGCATACTCGCCAAAGTAGAGTGGTGCAAGTGAGCGTGCAAATTGTACTAAAGTAGAGAAAGCACGATCTATGCTGAAGGATGCAGGTCTGAACAAATGTTTTTGGGCAGAAGCAGTATCTACAATGGTGTATCTGAAGAATCATGCTCCCACAGTTGCTCTGAAAGAAAGAAAGTAAGTGGGTTTTCTGCTGAATGATGAAAGTAGATAGGACTATTGCCTATAAGCTCCTAGGAACAGGGTTCTCCTCTCGCATGTTCTCACAGCCCTCTTCTCTAGCCCTTCTGTGACAGCCTTCACATTCACAGCTGTATTGTGTACTGAGAATCGTGATGCCTGTTACTTGTGCTCTGTTTATGTTTCGGTCAGGCCCAGTGACAAGGGGGGCCTAGGGGCACTACCAAGCTCCTAGGGGACCCCAGAGTGTAACTGCTGCCTGTGCTGCTGCTGTAGTGATCAGCAGGGTGCAGGCATGTACAGGGCCCCTGCTGATCACTGCAGCATAAATGCAGGCAGCAGTTTGGGGTCCGTCTGGCAGGGAGCCACTGTATTGCACTGTATTGTTTGTTGCGGCACATACACATGACTTAATTACAGCATGCGCACCTCTTCACTGAAATACCGAGCAGTGGAGACGTGTGCAGCAGAGTCAGACAGCAAGAAGATATAGAATAAGGTAAGTAAGTGTGGGGGCTGGAGGGACAGAAGGGGTCTCGGGATGGAGAGACAGGAGGGGCTAGGGCTGGAGAGACACAGGGGGACTGGATTGAAACAAGGGGGATGAGGCTCAGGGACCTTTACTAGCCAGGGACATGGGGCCCCTAACAAAAAGGTGTACTAGGCCCCATGATTTCTGTTGCCAGCCCAGGTTATACCACCATAAGTTGTATAAGTGTGTGTGCATTTGTGATTGGAATTTGTACTGTAAGCTCCACTGGGGCAGGAACGGTTATAAATAATTACATAATCTCTGTAAAGCGCTTTGTAAAATAATAAATGATACAAAATATATAATTACAGTAACATAACAGTTTATTTATGCTTTTAAATCAACTCTTGGTATACATATTCCATGATGATTAATATGATTAATGATGATTAATATGATGATTGCATAGCTTTTTCGATGCTATTTGAAAGCCAACTGATTCCTGCTGTTTTCCTATTTGCACAAGTGAAATTAAGGATTTTTCATCTTTAGGGACACAGCAATCTACACTAGTACTAACACTGTAATAACACGGTGCTATAATGCATATATGGATGTTACTTTCTTATGCTAATTTGCACATTCTCCTCTCCAGTGCTCAATGTGTTAGTTTTAAAGCCCTCCTCTTTTATCAATCACTAAACATGTATTTATTTATTAACACTAAAGGCCCTCATACATGGTGCAAAGGCACCGTGCGAGGCGACAGGGGATCCGTTGTCCAACATATTGGGCGGTCCGCACACACAGTGAAATCGGGTGGCCGACCGCCTGATATGCCGACTCCCCCCTCTCTCACCTCCATAGCAATCCATGGAATCGCACATTGCATCCCCTGATCTTATGGTCTTGCAGGAAGATCAGGGGGTGTGATGTACAGTACAACCCCACGGGAGCACGCTCGGCCCAACATCAGGGCCATAGAGGTGCGATATAGCAGGCAAATCGCACCAATCAGTCAGATTGCCTGCTTTATTGCCCTGTGTATGGGGGTCTTTATATAGCACCAGCATATTCTGTTGCACTTTACAATAGGGGACAAAACAGAAGTAAATCTTGACTGGGTAAATACAGAGACAAAAAGGTAAGAGGGACATGCTCACAAGCTTACAATCTATAGGAAAAAAGAGTTTGATACACAAGGATAGGTGCTACATATTGCATATTGGTCCAGTCAGATTGCAGAGGTTCTTGGTGGGCTGTATGATCCAGTCACACAGGAATGTTGCCTGGGGTCAGTGGGATATGTGAGTGAAAAAAGAGAAAATATATAAAGTTATGTGTGGACTGTGTAGAGTGGAGGTAATTGGGTAGAATAGTTAGTGGAAGTTACAGTGTGTGTGGTTCTGGAATTTGATAAGCTTGCCTGAAGTGGGGATTTTCAGGGAACGCTTGAAGGTTTGGAGACTAGAGGAAAGTCTTATTGTGCATGGGAAAGCATTCCATAGAGAGGGTGCAGCCCCCCAAAAAACTCCTGTAACTGTGAATTGGTGCAGGCAATGAGAGTGGATGACAAACTCAGATTGTGTGCATAGTGAAGATATTTAGAGATAAGCGAAGAGCTACTCTATATGCTGGCGTAGTTTGGTTAATAGTCTTATGTGTAAGTAAAAGTATTTTATGTTGAATTCAGTAAAACACAGATAACCAATGGAGGGACTTAAGGCTATGGAGCCAAAAGAAGTGCCAGTGTTGCGTTCCTGTGCGTTTCAGTACAAATTAAGCTGTGGTCCTCTCTCTACTTTCAGATGCATAGTGATTGCAACCAAAGAGGGGTCTGCTCAGCAATGGCATGCCAAGAAAGGACAACTTATGGTGAAAGGTCTCATAATAGCAGCAGTTGTTCATAAAATGGGCTTTCATTTTCAAGAGTGGCAATGTTTTGCTTTGTGTACCTAGCCAGTGAATGTTTGCATATTTACACAAATAAATGATTTATATTTCCCCACACATTCTGGGAATACTGAAAGAACAAGATCTACTTAAGGGAAGGACTGTGGTGTAGTGTCGTGTTATATTACTTGTAAGCTTGTCTTGTTCAATCTAACATACAGTGCGCTGCATTGAAAAAATGTCTGGGGATAAGGCAGGATTATGAGAAAATATTCTGTGTGTTTGATGAACTCATGCAAGGAACTCAGCATCTGGTGTTTTGTATGTGAGTCCTGTGCAGACTACAGATAAGCAAAGAGCCAGAAAAAGCCATTGGAATATGGTAACTCCACATCTTTAAAATAGCTTAACAAATCAATTGAAAGCGGTGATGTGTCTACCAATAACTAAAGACTAAAAAACCTGGGACAGATCACAGTAAAACTAAAATCTAAACCATACAGAATAATCAAAATGTAGCAATAATATAATGCACAATGCCGAAAAAAAAAGATCCGCTTATTTACTTTTTAGACCTTCATCGAATACCATGAACAGTGATTATTTAAAGTTGTCTTACCACTTCTGTATTGCATGTATGAGTTACCGTTTGTGTATATGGGGTATATTTACTACAGTGAGAGTTTTTAAAAGTGGAGATGTTGCCCATAGCAGCCAGTCAGATTCTACTTGACATTTTACTAGCACATTCTAGAAGATAATAGCTAGAATCTGATTGGTTGCTATGGGCAACAACTCCACTTGTAAAAACTCTCACTTTAGTAAATTTAACCCTATGAGTTAAGTATTCTACCTCCATTGTGTGTATGAGTTACAGGTTTCCTACCTCTACTATATGTATGAGTTACAGGTTTCCTACCACTATTGTATTATGTGTTACAGGTTTCCTACCTCTATTGTGTGTATGTGTTACAGGTTTCCTACCTCTATTGTGTGAATGTGTTACAGGTTTCCTACCTCTATTGTGTATATGTGTTACAGGTTTCCTACCTGTATTGTGTATATGAGTTACAGGTTTCCTAACTGTATTGTATGTATGAGTTACAGGTTTCCTACCTCTATTGTGTGTATGAGTTACAGGTTTCCTACCGCTAGTTGTATTGTATGTATGAGTTACAGGTTTCTTATTGTACTGTACCTCTATTGTATGTATGAGTTACAGGTTTCTTATTGTACTGTACCTCTATTGTATGTGTGAGTTACAGGATTCCTACCTCTATTGTGTGTATGAGTTACAGGTTTCCTACCGCTAGTTGTATTGTATGTATGAGTTACAGGTTTCTTATTGTACTGTACCTCTATTGTATGTATGAGTTACAGGTTTCTTATTGTACTGTACCTCTATTGTATGTGTGAGTTACAGGTTTCCTACCGCTAGTTGTATTGTGTGTATGAATTACAGGTTTATTATTGTACTGTACCTCTATTGTATGTATGAGCTACAGGTTTAATATTGTACTGTACCTTTATTGTATGTATGAGTTACAGGTTTCCCACCGCTACCTGTATTGTGTATATGAGTTACAGGTTTATTATTGTACTGTACCTCTATTGTATGTATAAGTTACAGGTTTCCTACCTCTATTGTGTGTATGAGTTACAGGTTTCCTACCGCTAGTTGTATTGTGTGTATGAGTTACAGGTTTCTTATTGTACTGTACCTCTATTGTATGTATGAGTTACAGGTTTCTTATTGTAGTGTACCTCTATTGTGTGTATGAGTTACAGGTTTCTTAGGGTACTGTACCTCTATTGTATGTTTGAGTTACAGGTTTATTATTGTACTGTACCTCTATTGTATGTATGAGTTACAGGTTTCCTACCGCTACCTGTATTGTGTATATGAGTTACAGGTTTATTATTGTACTGTACCTCTATTGTATGTATGAGTTACAGGTTTCCTGCCTGTATTGTGTGTATGAGTTACAAGATTCCTACCTGTATTTTATGTATGAGTTACAGGTTTCATACCTGTATTGTGTGTATGAGTTACAAGATTCCTACCTGTATTGTATGTATGAGTTACAGGTTTCCTACCTCTTTTATATGTATGAGTTACAGGTTTCTTATTGTACTGTACCTCTGTCGTGTGTATGAGTTACAGGTTTCCTACCTGTATTGTATGTATGAGTTACAGGTTCCCTACCTGTATGGTATGTATGAGTTACAGGTTTTCTACCTGTATTGTATGTATGAGTCACAGGTTTCCTCACTGTATTGTATGTATGAGTTACAGGTTTCCTACCTGTATTGTATGTATGAGTTACAGGTTTCCTACCTGTATTGTATGTACGAGTTACAGGTTTCCTACCTATAGAGAAAATGTATTCCTTTTAGCACTGCTGTCATGTGAGTTTGTAAAGTATCAGTAACAAAAATGAGCACATTTTTGTGATTTTACTAATTGACTTGTAGTACTTTGTTTCAGTCACCAATATAGTTTTTGGCATTTATATTATAGTTTGGTGTTTTTATTTTGAATTCATTTATTTTGTTTTACATTTTTACCTGTTGGACTAAAGTATCATTCTCTGAAGGATTTATTATCAGACTTTAAAACATAGAGAAGATTTTTCCATTTTATTTGTGCTCAGCAATGTAAGTGCTTCTAATTAAGTAGAAGAAATGTTCTTTCACTTTGAGGATTACAGTATAAATGGTAGTACCTTATCACTACTGTGTTTTTCCCTTGCTTTGATTTCTTTTCACACTGTGAAGAACGATTCAGAGGGAAGACAATAGCACGATATGAGTTGTCCGATGGGTAGAAATTGGAGAAACTGTGGAAGTTTCACACTTTGGTAGAACAACCACTGGGCTCTCAGCGGGAAATGAATGGCTGCAGTTCTGCAAATCTCTGCCTCAATTTTTTTTTACTTTTTTTTTTGGGACTCAGAAGTTGTGGCAATACGAACGGCGACAATGTATTGAGAAAGATGATAAGAAAAAAATAATAAAACTTAGCTACAAAGTTTGAACATAAGAAAATACTTTGAGTTCAAAGACTTTCTAGACAATATAATTTTTTTGTTTTATGCTAATGCTATTATGGATATTGTGCCTATATTATTATTTTTATTGTTATTATTATTAATAATAATAATAATAATTATAATTATTATTATATTGTCATTGATCTGCAAGGTGACGCAGTACTCGGTGTAGTCAGACAGAGTGGAAAACCGGGAATACATAAAATAAGGACATACTTTACAGACTAAACAAAATAAATGCAGATAGTAAAACTAGTAAGGATTCCCTTGGTCATTAGAGAGTTTGCAACCATGCGAGAAAAGAGATGACCAGAGACAAGAGGAGTGAGTGTGGCTCAGTGTGGAGTTTGAGACAGTTGTGAGAGTTTATCAGGGTGAGTATAATATTTGGGAGTAGGGTAGGCTCTAAATTGGTGGGATATTATTGAACATTTAAATATCTAAAGGTTAGCCAGCGGAGAGTCTGATCATGTTAGTTATAGTGTAGAATTACATTGCCACCGCCTAGGGTTCGGGCTATAGACAGACAGTAATTAGTTAGACAATGTCTAGATAGACACCAAATGTTAGACAGTTAATAGTTAGAGAAGGATAAAAGTTCGACACAGACAAAAGTCAGACACACTAAAGTTAGACATGTAAAAAGTTTGACAGGTACAAAAGATCAATAGGGTCAAAAGTTCAACATGAAAAAGAGCGACACAAAAATGGTTGACACATACTTTTTATTTTGTTTTTTTTAGGGTTAGGGTTAGGCACTTACTGGAGTGTTAGGCACTTACCCCCACGGATAGGGTTAGGCACTTAGCCAGACGGTTAGGGTTAGGCCCCAGGAGGGAGGGTTAGGGTTAGGCACCAAGGGGAGGGTTAGGGTTAGGATGAAGATTAGGGCTAAAAAACAAAAATAAATAATTGTCGACCATTTTCATGTCGAACTTTTGACCTTGTCGACCTTTTGTACCTGTAGAACTTTTTACATGTCTAACGTTAATGTGTCTGACTTTTGTTAGTGTCTAACTTTTCTCCCTGTCTAACTATTGACTGTCTAACATCTGGTGTCTATCTAGACATTGTCTAACTAATTACTGTCTATCTCTTATACCACATCCATCTACATGGAGTAGGAAATGTTGGGGATGTATTATTTTCCCTAGTTCATCTCCCCCTCATACATTGTGTTAAGAAGTTCTGAGGGATCCCATCGGTTACAATCCAGATGCCAGCCTCCCCACAGAGAATAGCGTCATAACCTCCCTTCCCCCGACTTGACAAGTTTACTAATAATAGAACGCGGGAGGGTGATCTGCTCTCCTGGGTGTCTGTGGGACTGTTAAAAAATGTGGGAGTCTCCCGGGGCAAGTATGCCTAAAGGTGCGTACACATGGTACGATATCTATGAACGATAATGATATCGTTCAACAATATATCATTCATATGGTTAATTCTTATGCAGTAAACTACTAACGATGCGCGTTCCCGCATGAATGATAACGATATCTCTGATCGTCCGTACATGCAGGTCTACTTGCACGATATTGTCAACTTTGCCTGTTCAGAGATGTGGCAGGATGACTTCACTGAAAGATATCTTTCAAGTCATTGGTGGTACAGATCGTACCGTGTGTATGCAGCTTAAGGCCAGTAGCCGATTAATACAGCAGTTGTGCCAGTTTTTCAGTTCGGAGGGAAAGGCAGCAATGGCGGCCCACCATCCTGAATAACCTTGCTCTTCTTTCTGAGCCTGCTTAGGGATCAGTTCTTGAACAGTAAATTCCCATGTTGTGGTGTGGACTGGTATCACCAGGCCTTCCCACAGAGTGTTTATGGGGCCTGGCATGTACCATTCACTGCCTTAGTATAATTGTGTAGTTGCGCACTCATGCCTAATATATACACTTAGTGATCCTCTTTGTCTAATTTGGCCCCACACACACATGTACCAAAGCCTTGAATGTTTAGGTTCCATCAGGAACAGTTAGTGTGCTCAACAGATGACTGCACCCACATGATCGGCCATTTACACTAACTTTGAATGACATTCATAGTAATGCAGCAATTCTGGGCCTGATTCTGAGTCGGTTGTAAGTTGAAATGCTGATGATTCCCATGGATATCTCAAAACTGTGCATGCGCCGTAGAAAGTGATCACTGACTGCGCATGCACCAGACCATGCATTTGCACATGGCCGGAGATTGCAGATGAATTATCCCATCTGTTGATGGACCACTCTTTCAGTGAAATAGGTATTTCTGGACGGTAACTGGGTGGCGACCATGCGACCGCACTGAAATGATATGTGTTGGAGGAGAGCACTTGCGCTGTCTTCAAGGTCCTCAGGTCCTATTCCCACAGTAGCAGTGGTGCACCACACCGGGCCAATGCGCTGCCTCCAACCCAATGCTCCTGTGCATGTGCGGCTTTCCTTGCATTCTTTTTCTTCCATCCTCCATAGTAGTAGGATGTACCCATGAGTGTCCTGTCTGTCACTGGGCTTTGCAGTGCCACCACTTACTACTGCATCACCACCGTTGTAACAGAGGTGCGCCCCACCAGGTATGCGTGGCCTACGACTTAATGCGCCTTCTGTGCATGCATGGCTTACTGGGCATTCTTCTTCCTCCATAAGAGTAACACATATTCACAAGTGTCCTGTCTGTCCCTGGACTTCACAGACGTGGATGTGCCACCGTTTACCACTATGTCACCACCACCGCTTGTGGAATTGCACCACTGCATGCATATTACCCTTTGTAAAGCCGAGACTCTCCACGCTATCACTGTTACCCCGCTCCTAGCTGGATTTGCATCATACCGCATGTACTTGAGTTATGCTGCATTATCCCTGTGTTGTCTCACACCTTGTTGTTCTACCTGGTTTATAAACCAATCACTAGTTAAACTATTCAACGTGTAGACTATCCTCCATCACAGGCCACTACCATCTATATCTGCCAATAATCTTTCTCATGGGAGTGTCATGATCGTGTAAGTATGTAGCGTGTGGGTGGAGATGGGATGCATGATCTTTTTGCAGCCAGCATGGAGTGGGTGCAAGTACTGATACTAACGATGAAGGCTGCAGGTGGAAAGCCAGTGGATGGGATGGCCATCGGCATGAAGACGGGCATATAATCTGTATACAGGGGTGCATACTTGTATTAGCACAAGGTACCTAATTTGGTTGTTGGCTGTGGCATCAGTGGTCAGTTTTAGATAACTTTGAGTTGATTGTAGAATACCCTTGCTGGGAGAAGAATATCATTTGATTAGCAGAGAGAGGATAAAACCTGGATCAGTTGGCAGAGATAGAATTATCAAAGCATTAAACGTGCTCATTGAATTGCTAAATGCTCGACAGTTTGGCCCATTGTTGCTAAGTCGGCCTTGCCGGTTCCTGAACTAGAAAGCAGAGAGGTTGGATACTGGCTCATCTCAGTGTATTATATATCAGCATGAAGAGTTATTACAGAAAAGCAGATTAACAGAGTGATCCAAACAATGGATGTACTGTTCCTCATAACAGTCTTTTCTAGGAGGCTACAGACAGAGCAAATATGACAGTTTTTACTTTTACATTTCACTATACTGTCAAATGAATAAAAAAGAAAAGCATTTAAAGTGTCAGATAGTGTTCTAATTATGGAATCTGCATTTATATAAGACTGCAAATCACAGGCAAATTACTGAAAGGGACTGCAGAGCACTAGATATACTTTGCCTGAGATCCTCTGCTGTCGATTTTCGTATAGTGGGACTTTGCAGGTGATTCAAGGTCCGATGCTATAGCAGCTGTTACCATGGTAGTACCAGCGATAGCACTGTTATGGTAATGCAGCAGGAGGCATCAAGCCTCCTGCATGCATTACTGTTCCGAGCTGCGTCCATGGACTCCGCATCGGAACATTTGCCTGATCCTCTGGGGTCACTCAAGCCTGCGGACGCAGTTGCTCAAAAGAGGCCAGAAAATCTCCATCAGCCGATGGAGATCCCGGCCTCTTCCCTCCCCCCCAACGGTGGTGACACTCCTCCATTTTGGGAAACGGAGCATTGCGCCAGCATTGTGCCTGACTCAGGACCAGGTCAAATCTGGTGCAGCTGTCAGAATATAAAATAAAGGTCGTTCATTTAAATAATGTGCTGTATCTTGAGCCAGGTGTATAATATAGTGGTATTTACTTTGAAGATAAAGCTAAGAATGTGTAGAAATGTCTGATTTTTTTTAAAAATGCCCACACCTATATAATAAGCGAGAAAGTGTGTGTGTGCGTCCTTTATGGACAGCCAGAGTTGGCTAGCATCGACAAATTTGCCATGGTGGTGTAGTTTGACCAGGATTAGGTTTTTGGCTATGTTTGAAGTTTGTCAGGGCCATGAGATCTACATAGTGCCCACCAAGTAGGCCGTGGAGTCTCTGATTTGAAATTTTAGTTTAAGCAAGTTTGCTCAGGATGTCTTCCAGTGCCTAAAACTGCACTGATCTGAAGGCACAGGCTGATATGCACCAGTGGGGGACAGGCAGAGCTCCAACAGTAGAGCAGTGAGTCAGAGGATCAACTGTCACACTGCACCTGCACAGTCAGTTACTAATTTCCTCTGAACACATTTTCATATGCCATGGTCTCCAATATTGGACTACAATGTAAAAAAATTAAGGCTACAGATGTCTATTTTTTAACCCGGGTAATGGCGGGTATCTCAGCTAGTTTCAAATAAATCTAAACATATGTTTATGGTAGTTTTTATAAGTGAAAAGAAGGGAATTAATATGATCAGGCTTCCTCTGGTACTGCACCTTTTTCATAAGTTGTTTAGTGTGCATGGACAGAAACCGAATTAAGGGCCACTTGGGCCTAGGGATAACAATGTTCAAGGGCCTTTAATGCATACCTCCCAACATGACCCTCTCCAGGAGGGACACAATGTTCTGGTCCTGGACTTCCCTGGTAATGTATGATTGGTGGCGGCTCCAGAGGTGGGGCTGCAGCACAGTCCAAAATTCAAATAGGGGAGTCACACCAACTGCCAGTGAGTCCCAACCAGTGATGTTTGGCAGCGTGTGAAATGACAGTTGGTGTGGCTCCCCTATTTGACTTTTGGACTGTACTGCAGCCCCACCTCTTACCAGGGAAGTCCAGGACCAGAGCATTGTGTCCCTCCTGGAGAGGGTCATGTTGGGAGGTATGTTTTATGAGAAGCGGAGGAGCGGTGACCAGACTGTGTGGGCGTGGTCAATGTCATGTGGGTGTGTACATCCCCTACTCTATCCATCCCAAAGTCTCCCTAAATATGTTAGAGTATAAAAATTTTAACATTTTGGGGTATATTTACTAAAGTGCAGATTATTAATGAGAGCCCCAATGTTTTGCTAAAGGTTTCCGTCATTTGTTGGCGGAATATGATTTATTTGACGTATGGAAAACTAAGCATCCTACAGTGAAGGACTTTTTCTTTTATTCACATGTACATAGATCTTACTCTATGATTGACTTAGCACTGTCAGACAAATGGACATTATCCTCTATCAGTAGAATTGATATACTCCCTATGACATGGTCGGATCATTCTCCCCTTTTTTTGATACGGGATGTAGGGACTAAAAGAGTTGCTCCAGGACCATGGTGGTTAGGTAACTATATTCTTTCTCAGCCAGAAGCTCATTAGGCCATACAATAGTCTCTTTCTTTGTACCTAAATACTAATAATCCCAAGGAGACCTCCATATTTTATTTTCGGTGCTCCTAGAAAGCAGTTGTGAGAGGTTTGGTGATTCAGGCTGCAGCTAGACTTAAGAGGGATTATGTTCAGCGATATGAACAAGCAGTAATGGAAGCTGCTAGGTTAGAGGCAGCTCATAAAGCTGATCCTTCTAATAAAACGGTGTTTAAACAGTTTCTTAGTGCTCGGGAGAAGGTAAATGTCTTTTCTCTACAAGAGGTTCGACGCAACTTAACACGCTTTAACCAGAAGTTTTATGTTTTTCGTAACCGTGCTAGCCGTTTACTGGCCTGTAAATTAAGAGGACGGCGGGCAAGAGAGCGGGTACAAGCCGTGTATACCTCTAAAGGAGCAAAGGTGTCAGACCCAGTTGAGATCGCAAATAGATTTGCTAAATATTACTCACTACTGTATAATCTTAAAGACGATCCCAACACTCCACAGCCAACTGAGATTAATATTGATCAATTTTCACAAGATCTCTCTGTTCCCTCTTTAGATGACGAGACCTGTCTGTTCCTTAACTCTCCCTGGTCATTGGAAGTGGTTGAAATAGCTATAACCTCTCTGCCACTTGACAAGGCGCCCTTCTAATTTTTTTAAGACTTCAAAACTGATCTGGCTCCAGTGCTGCTGTCTGTATTCAATGAAGCCTCGGAGACTAAACAATTCTAGAGGGAGATACTAGAGGTGCAAATTGTAGCTATCCCTAAACCGGGTAAAGATCCTTCATCTGTGCACAATTATCGCCCTATTGCTTTGCTGAATACTGATGTCAAATTATTTGATAAATTAGTGGCAAATCGTTTGTGCTGTCTTCTTCCTGCAATCATTAAAACTGACCAGGTGGGGTTTGTGTTGGGCAGACAGGCCCCGGATGATATGTGCCGAGTTCTCAACATTATGGAGTATTACAACTCGGATATGGAACCTTTATGAATTTTGTCTTTGGATGCCGAAAAGGCGTTTGACAGACTACATTGGGGGTATTTGCAATCTATTTTAAGGCAATTTGGTTTCAGTGATAGAATACTTGACCCTATTTTGGCTCTATATACCTCTCCGTCCTCTTGAGAGTATGTTAATCGTCTCTCTGCTCAAGGTTTGACATCACCAATGGCATGCTTCAGAGGTGTCCTCTTTCCCTCTCATTTTTGTATTGGCGATTGAGCCTCTGGTTGAAAAATGAGTCTATATGTGGCCCTATTATTGGAAGCTGTTCACATAAGATTAGTCTATTTGTCGATGACATATTATTATGTTTTCTTCAGCCAGAAGCGTCCCTTCCTGAGCTGCATTCTGTTTTGTATACTTATGCGACAGTCTCACTTAAGTTAAACACTAATAAGACTGAGGCCCTTCCCTGTAATATACCAGAGGAGACCTTGGAAAGATTAAAGGAGACCTATAGATATGCTTGGAAGTCTAGATCACTTAGATATTTGGGTGTTAATTTGGTAAGAGACTGTGATATCATCGATTGTAATTATGGCCTTCTCTTGAAAGCTTTTGAAGGACTAACTAGGGAGTGGATGATGCATGAAGTGTCTTGTCTTGGCTTGGCCGAATTGCTGCAGCTATAATGGTACTTCTCACCAAACTTATGTACCTCTTTCATTCCATACCCAGCCCCCTACCTAAGCCCATTTGTAACAAATTTTATCAGATTCTTATACGATATATCTGAAAGGGGAACAAACCCAAAATAGCGAGGAGTACTCTTTATCTTCCTAAGCTTGCTGGGGGAGTAGCCTTTCCTGATCTTGAAAAATACCATTCTGCATGTCTCCTTAGTCAAGCCAGGGATTGGTTCGCCCTGGAGTTGCCGAAAACCCTTGGTTATCATTGAAAGAGAATCTATAGGTCCCTTTTCTCTCTCTGATTTATTTTGGCTGCCTCCATCTGCAGTCCCATCTAGGCCTGGTCTTTGCAAAGCAGTTCAACTAACATTAACAGTTTGGCATAAATCTGTGTCTTCTAGTGAGGAGATCTCTTTGCCTTCCCCAGCTTTGTCCCTAAGAAATATAACTAACCTAATCACCGGCCTGCTATTAGATTCCTGGGCTGGAGGTGGTCTTTCCTCCCTGAGTGATAACTTTTTAGAGAATGGTTTCGCAACTTTCTCGTACTTACAGACACATTTTGGTCTTATGAAGCAAGATTTTTATAAATATTTACAGCTGTGACATTGGTTGCAGAGTTATCTCCACTTAGAAACTGTCCTTCCCTACATTACTACTATCTCGTTTACAATCCTCCAACCATAAAGGGGGTATTTCATGGTTGTATCAATACCAAATACTGGATAGTAAAAGGGGAAACTGCCATCACAGATTAAGTGGGAGAAGGACTTATCTAGGGTCCTTTCGGAGGAAGAGTGGGATATCATTTTCTGCTCTTGCTTTACAATTTACAAATGCATGAATCATTCAGAAATGTTTTATAAATTGCTTCAAAAAGCATACTTCACCCCGGAGCGGCAACATAACATTTGTGGAGGAATTGTGGATGTTTGTGGAGGATATTCACCATATCTTCTGGTCTTGCCCTCTGCTACGACCACTCTGGGATGTATTCCTTATGATTAGCAAAGTAATAGGGGTATGTAGGGATGTGGTCAAAATGCAGATGGCCGGGAAGACACCTTACTAAATCCCTTCTCTAATTTTGACAGTAGATACAAAAGGAGGAAAAACTTTATTTCCAATTGGGAAGATACAAGTAATGAAATTACTATTTAAAATGATTCTATGAGAGAGGATATTTTTAAATTGGAGGAGTTATTGAAATTAGAGGTAAAGAACTGGTTGGATAGTACAAATATCCAAAAAAATCATGATAAAAAGATAGTACCTAGAGGACTTAGGATCCTCAAACCATCGATTTTTCCTGATCAATCGATATACCAGGATGAATGGAACAACATTCTAGACAACTGTTCACTGGCGCTTATTGAATTAGTTATCAAGTATAGAAACAATAAAGTAGATAAATTAGTTAAAGAAATAGAAGAGATAAAGAAAAAACTGGAACCATCCAGTTCTTCACCTGATTTTGTTGAAAATGATAAAAGAGTGACAGAAAGAATATTGAGATTTGAACAAGCTATTGCTGATACCAAATGTAAAAAATTTAGAAGAGATATGGAGGATTACTCAAAAGGACAAGTTAGATCCTATAAAAATAATAGAAAACCACCAAAGATTACTCAAATATTGCATGATACTAAAAGATGGGATAATTCTAAATATAGGAATCAAGGTGACCAACATGAGAGTAAATTGGGTTATTGGGATAAGAGACGGAGAGACTCCGCTGGTGGGCAAGTACAAACAACCAAGTTTCATACTGGTAGTATGCAGAATCCTAAAGATGGTCCCCAATTAGATCGAGACTCAGGGATTTTAGGAGCTCGCCCAAAATTCCGATCCACAAATCATAGGAACATTGGAACGGAAAATTTTTTAGAGAGACGCCCATATTATTCCAGGGAACCGACATGGATAACCACACCATTAACTCCAACAATAAAAAGAGGCTGAAATTTAAGTGTAGAGGATGCAGAGGGGGGAAAAGGAGAAATATAAGAGATTAAAGATTAAAGGCAGGGAAGCTGTAAATAAATCTATTTTTAATCTGTCTTCTAAGACCCTATCTCCAGATGAAATATCCCTTCTTAGCAAGGGACTTAAATTTTCACCCTCCACAACTCCTAATATATTTGAATTATATGTGGATTTAAACAGATTAATTCGGTCCCTCTGTAGGAAAAGATTCTTTGCAGGGAAAACCCAAAAAACCAATAATGAAGCATGTTCCCTTATTCTTTTGGACCAGTCAGACGATCCTCTAATTAAAATACTGGAGGACTTGCAGTCTGAATGCGAACAAAATGACCAAATAAATCAAAAAGAAAAAATCTTTGATATAAACAAACAAAATCTTAAACTTAGATCGGATTTTTTTCCGATAAGCTTCAAAAGTAGTAAGATAGAAGTGTTTTACAAAACAACTTTGGAAGGCTTCAGAAATCTTTGCTCCTCCAAAATGGGCTCGGGTAAAAATACAGATAATTTGACCAAACGGGAGAGAAAGGCTCTTAAGAATCTGACTAAAGATTCTACGATCATCATTAAAGAAGCAGATAAGGGTGGGGGATTGGTGATCCAAGATAAAAAAGATTATATAAAGGAAGCCTTAAGACAACTGGAGGATAAGAAATTCTACACAATCCTTCTAAAGGATCCCATTTTGAATTTTAAGGTGGAATTAGAATTAATCTTGGATTCAGCACTGGATGATGGAGTTATATCCAGGGAAGAATATCATTTTCTGTTACCTTCTTTTCCTGTTACTCCTATTTATTATCACCTTCCCAAAATTCACAAGTCCCTCACCTCACCCCCAGGACGTCCTATAATTTCTGGCATTGATTCCCTCACTTCATCACTTTCGGCTTATGTTGATTCTTATCTTCAACCTCGTGTCTCTCGGTTGAGGTCCCATATACGGGATACCACTCACTTTTTGCAGTTGATCAAGGATGTTACATGGAAATCCACTTATGCTTTCCTTACCCTGGATGTACAAAATTTGTACACAAATATTCCACACCAGTTGGGAATCCAGGTAATTGGAGACATCCTTGACCATAATGCAGACCTAACCGAGAGACACAGACGGTTTCTTCTTGATTCGATTTCATTTATTTTGACTCACAATTATTTTATTTCTTCCAACACATTTTATCTTCAAACGATGGGCACTGCCATGGGGACCAGGTTTGCGCTGAGCTATGCCAACCTCTACATGGGCCAGGTCGAAGACCGGCACGTGTGGGGGGGGGGTTTGGTGCGAACCTGGTCCTCTATGGCCGTTTCATCGATGATCTATTTATTATTTGGGATGGGGACTTTGACACAGCAATGGATTTCATAAATTCTCTCAACACCAACACTTATAATTTGGTTTTTACACATTCTTTTGATACGAAGAAGATCAATTTCCTGGATATAACTCTTGAAATATATGACAATCTGCTTTTTACTTCCAATTATACAAAGGAAGTGGGCACGAATGCATATCTCCATTTTCAAAGTGCCCACTACAGACCTTGGAAGACCAATATCCCCAAGGGCCAATTACTGCGTCTTAGGAGGAATTGTTCGACAAAAGAAAGATTTGTCGAACAAGCAAAGATTATGCTAGAATCCTTTTTAACAAGAGGTTACCCGAAATATATATTAGACAAGGCTTATCGAGAAACCTTGGAGTTTGATAGAGAATCACTACTAACCTTAAAGGCTGATGAACACCAACAACAACAAAAAGAGACAGGTGATTTAGCTTTTATCTCTAAATTTAATAATGCTTCGAACGCTATAAAGAAAATTGTGAAGTCAAATTATGGTATACTTAAAAATGACAATATTCTTCGAGAGTGTCTTCCGCCAAATCCCAAATTCATTTTTAGGAAGAATAAGTCACTCAAAACTTTGCTGGCTCCCAGTTTTTTAAAGCCAACTAAAATAGATACTGAAATCAACCCCATAAAGACATGGTTGCCCCAAAAAACTATAGGTTTTTTTAAATGCGGAGGAGGAAGATGCACCACATGTAAACATGTGAATAATAAAACTTTTGCGGTGACAAATCTAAGGGGAGAGGAAAAAAGTATTCGGGACTTTATTAATTGTAACACCAATTGGGTGATATATCTCCTTCAATGTGGGTGTCACCTTAGATATGTAGGACGCACAACTAGAGCACTTAAAGTGCGCTTCGTGAAACATCGAAGAAATATAATAAAGAAACTAACGAACCATAGTATTCCCAAGCATTTTTTGGAACATCATGGGGCTAATCCTGAGTCTCTGACAATAATAGGACTGGAGTTTATTCCCCCCACGGTGCGTGGGGGTGATAGATTTAGAAAATTGTGTCAACAAGAAATCTATTGGACCTTTCATTTAAATACACTATTTCCGAGTGGTCTGAATGAGGCTCTAGAACTTAATGTGGTTATGTAAAAACAGAATAAGAACTTTGTTTAGTGTCATGCAGTCTTTTTATTGTATATACATATATGTGTATATAATATATTATACTATTCAGGTAGACAATTAATTTCAGATATATATTAGTGATAGGCATTGGTTGATGATGCAGTGTATTATTGATTTTTATTTGTTTTATTGATTTATTTAATACATATTATTGGATATATATACATATTTTATCATTATTTATTATATATATATTCTTTGTTATTATTATTTTTATATATTATTATGTATTATTATTTATTTTTTATATATATATATTCATGCTTCATTATTCTTTAACAACACAATGTTTTCCTCTGCCTATTGAGGTTTTTATTGAATCCAATAAGAGATATATATTTCTATTGTCTGTGTTTAACATGTGTGGGATCAATATTTCAATTTGTGTGACTTTCTCGCTGGTCCCTGGTTGCCATGGTGAAGGGATGCAGCGGGATTCACGCTACGTACCAATACTGTGGCTGGGCTAGACATGTGACATTATCATGGCGGAACAACTTCCGTGGTGTATTTGGGTGAGGCGCAGCGTGATACACGCTGCGTACCAGCAACATTACCGGACCCGACGTCATCACGGCGGAAGTAAACAACTTCCGCAGTGATGGGGATATCACGATCGGGACTTGTTTTATAATGAATAGATAACAGAAATAGTAAGTATTCCTCCATTTATTTATATAGATTATTAAAGGTTTTGCCTCCTGTTACTAAAATGTCTGTTTTTAATATACATGACTGGAAAAACTACTATGGACAATCAATAGATTGTCAACGGCTGAGAGTGACTGATGCTAATTTGGAGCACTATTTAAAGCTAGTCTTTGTATTACTTGGACACCTTGAAAAAGCTGCCTAGAGCAGTGAAACGCGTACGTGACTACCAGCTGACCCTGGACACTTGGATTTGATATTAATATCACCTGGATTTTGGCATCATTGGCACTATTCACTTGGTGGTTGCCACCCTGGACTTTGGACTATATGATCAACATCACCCACTATTAACAATCTGGTCTGGTCATCTGCGTTGGACAACCTCAGTGTGGGACCATCGCTAATTCAGGACAATGTGGACCTTTTTCATCTAGTAGGTAAATATACAGCACCGGTGTGCTGCTTAATTGGACTGCCTTGACCAGACAGTATTTCAGGAACATATTCACTGCCCTTCACCATTAGCGCTTCAGGACTATATACATCAATAGTGCTCCAGGGTTTAACATTTATGCTGACTTTGTTGGTTTTATATTCAATTGTGTTTTAAGTTTTTTCAGTCTATTAAAGTGTTATTTATCTATTGTCAATCAGCGCTGTTTGTATTCTGTTTTTCCACCTTACTAAATCCCGGCTTCTAAATCCCGACGCGGGACTAAAGACAGGCGTCGAAATCCTGATGCCCGTCTAGATCCCGACGCTGAACAAAGGTAAATCGGGCAGTGTTAGTGCTTAGCCCCACACAGGGGGGAGGGGGGGTTAGGTTAGGGGAATCCCCGGGGGGATTTAGGATTAGGCACCACCCTGGGAGGGTTAGGTTTAAGGTGCAGGGAGGGGGGGGTTAGGCACCACTGGGGGGAGGTTAGGGATAGGCACCACCCTGGGATGGTTAGGTCTAGGGTGCAGGGAAGGGGGTTTAGGTTTAGGCATCACTGGGGGGGTGGTTAGGGTTAGGCACCACTAGGGGGAGGGGAGAGTTAGGCACCATCGGGGGGAAGGTTAGGGTTAGGCACCACTAAGGGAGGGTTAGGGGGGGAGAGAGGAGGGTTAGGGTACTTACCAGCCCCAGTCGGGATCCTGACAGTTCAGGCTTCCAGCATCGTTATTTAGTCCACCGGCACTACATACCGATTCCGGGTATGTTTCCCTGCAGAACCTTTAACTGAGATAGATATCTTATGGGTAAATTTTGGTATCCACCAAGGCCTCTATCGCCCAGTTATGGAAGACTGCCGCTATACCCAGTATTGCAGTTATTGAATATAAAGTTTTTTATTTGAGACAATGGATTGTAACTATTCCTCCTCCGCTTCTTCCATTCATATGCAATGGTTTGGGTGGAGAGAATATCAAAAGGAACAGGGACACTCTATTATATATAACCCTCCTGTTGATCTAACTGGTCTTAGTTCCCCCCAATCTGAATATGATGTGATATGTTGGTCCAATGATAGACCTTGCTTCTGTCCATTATTTTGCTTATATACTGTATATGTATTGATTGTGTAATATTTATGCTGATTTAATTTCCTGGTTATTCAATGTACTGTACCTGGCTTCCCTTCCTTCCCCCTTTTTTTTCTTCTGTACCCCCATTTATTTGTACTAAAATTCAATAAAAATTATTGAGAAAAAAAAGTTGTTAATGGGGAATACATACGGGAGACCGGCAGTCGGGATGCCGGTGGTCAGAGGACCGACAGGGGCTACATAAATATTCTAACCCTACCCCCTTCACCCTGAAACCCTAACCCTTCCTTCCTGCATCCTAACCCTCCCCCCTTAGTGCCTAACCCTCCTTCCTCGTGGTACCTAAACCTAACCCCAAACGGCAGCCTAACCATAACCCCCCCCAGCCTAACCCTATCCCCCTTAATTGTGCCAAAACCTAGCCCTCCCCCCGCGCCCTAAACCTAACTTGCCCGCTACACTTATTGTCGGGATGCCGGCTGTCGGGATTCCGGCGTCGGCATCTCAAGTGATGTTGGGATCCCGTCACGGTATTCTACCCGCGGGTTGGGATTTTGGCCCAAGGATTTCGGCTGTCGGCATCTTAACTGCATCCCATTAATGAGCCTCCTCTTAATAAAAACAATTATCACTTTTGCATTATAGAATAGATAACGCTGCATACAGTGCTTCTAAATAAATGTTTTTGTTTTGTCGGTTTAGTCCCATTTTAAATATTGTATTTTTCAATTGTTTTTTTTTTTAGCTATTGAAGTATAGAAAATGGAATTTTGCAGAAAACAAAAAATACATTACTGAGTTTCAGTAAACCCATCACAGGGGACACAAATCACACCTAGAAGTATGCCACTCGGGTCTGAGACTTAGTTACAGCCAATTCAATACAGACCAAGGCAAGCCAATTCATCTCTGTGTGCCTCAGGCTCCAAAATGCAAAGTATACATTCTGAAAATGTATTGTGTGTGCAAATGATGTATCCCGTCCATTTCCAAACCATTACCATTACAAAAATAGTTATTAACTGGTCATGTGAAAAGCGAGCACTATTTTCTGCTAGGCCTTCAAAAAATGTATCATGTGGGAGCAGTATATTAATAAACTGGTAGAAATCTATACAGTATAATAATAATAATAATAATAAACTTCAATACTGTACATGAATTAAAACTACAACTAGTAAGAAAATGCTGCTGTCCACATAGTGTGTTCTGTGGTCTCTTTTTAAGATGTGCTCCATTTCAGTTATCTATTTCCTCATAACTGCGATGTATTTAAATAGTAACATAGGGGGAGATTTAGCAAATCTTGGAGAGAGAAAATTAAGAGAGTTAAAGTACCAACCAATCAGCTCCTAACTGTCATTTTACAGGTTGTGTTTGAAAAGTGACAGGAGCTGATTGGTTAGTGCTTTATCTCTCCACTTTATCTCTCTCTGAGATTTGATAAATTTCCCCCTATATTACTATTTAAATACATTGCAGTTATTATATTTTGAACTGCACTGTTTACAGTATTTTAATTACAGGACAGATATGGGATCTGTTTTTGAAAGAAACATTATTCATGAGGCTCGAAAATTTGAAAAAATAAAGAGGTAAATATTTAATTGATATTTAATAGACTATGGCCCGTATTCAATTTGAAGCGTTAAGTCCTGACCCGCGTTAAGTTACCGCCGATGGCGTCATTATCGCCTATTTTGATTTTACCCTGCAGTCAATTTGAAAGACTTTCCGCCTAGGCGGAAAGTCAATGCAATGTAATAGGCAGTTAAGTATCGCCTATGAATGGCAGGCGGAAAAAAGTGCAGAATTGGGGTTTTGGAGTGTAATGTTTTGGGAACCCCCGTGCAGCCTTCAGACAGTCCCCCAAAGGTAATCTGTGTCCAAAAAAAAACAAAAACTTAATGACACCCCAAAAATTTACTTTGAAAAAAAAAAAAATGTTGGGGTACAAAGTTAAAAACTAGCGAAATTGACTCTGGGGGGTCCCCAAGTATGCCACAAGTGTTTTTTTGATTGCAGGTGCTTGCGGCAGGTGGATTTTTCACATTTTTTTTCAACTTCACTTTTTCAACTTTAAATATGCTGGCCCCCATTTTCAAGTACCCCAAATTTGCTGGTATAAGTTATTTTCTGGAAAAAAATACTCCTGAATACTATTCTGCATCAGGTATAGAAAAATGCTATTTAGCAGCTATAGAGCCCATTTAAAAACACCAAATACTTTTAGCGAGCCAAATCGGGGGGTACCATAGTGAACCTCAATGTCAGAACATCATTTGGTGGTGTCAGGCTGATTTCCCCAAAAATTATAGTACTTTCCGCTTGTTAAAGTATCGCCGGGTGCCGTTTACGCGTACTTTGAAATTGAATACGGGGTAAAGCGTACACGCGCGTGATACTTTAACGCCTACAAAACAGGCGAAGTCGACGTTAAGTCCGGGCCGCGTTAACTTAACGCGGCTCAGCTCAAATTCAATACGGCTCTAAGTCAAAAACACAGAGGTGTTTTTCACAATGCGACAGACGACCACACCGCCAATTGGTCGACATATCGGGCAGCCGGCACACATTACAAGATCTGGTGCCCGACCGCCCAATAAGACGGCACCAGCCTCACTCCGCTGCATGGGGTTGCCAGCCGGATTGTCAGATTGATCTGCATGTAGGGCCGATCTGACGATGCCACTGACCAAACCGGAGCGCACTTGGTCATTAGTATCGCATACAAACAGGCTCATGTCGACGATGTGTCGGCCCGATCCGCCGACTCCGATGACAAATCGGCTAATGTGTACTAGGGGTGTGCACTGGCCACTTTTTGTGTTTTGGTTTTGGATCTGGATCTTTCTTCGTGTTTTGGATCTGGATTGGTTTTGCCAAAACCACCCTTCCGTGTTTTGGGTTCTGGGTTTTGTGTTTTGGATCTGTATTTTTTTAAAAAAAAGCATAAAAACAGCTAAAATCACAGAATGTGTGGGTTTTTCTGCTCCTATGCTATTATTAACCTCAATAACCTTAATTTCCACTCATTTCCAGTCTATTCTGAACACCTCACACCTCACAATAGTGTTTTTATGTCCAAAAGGTTGCACCGAGGTAGCTGGATGACTATACTAAGCGACACGAGTGGGCGGCCCAAACACGTGGCCCATCTAGGAGTGACACTGCAGTGGCAGACAGGATGGCAGTTTGAAAAACTAGGCCCCAAACAGTACGTAATGCAAAGAAAAAAAAGAGGTGCAAGATGGAATTGTCCTTGGGCCCACCCTTATGTTGTATAAACAGGACATGCACACTTTAGCAAACCAATCATTTCAGCACCAGGATCTGCCACACGACTGTGGCTGAAATTATTGGTTCGTTTGGCCCCCCACAAAACAAGCTGGCAATTAATCTGTCCCTGCACAAACTGGCTCTACAGAGGCAAGATGTCGTCCTCATCCTCCTCATCCACGAGTTCCTCACCCTCTTTAGTGTTGTGTACATCCTCATCCTCACAGAGTATTAATTTGCCCCCACTGGAATCCACCACCACAGGTTCCTCTGTACGTTCTGGAGGCTGGTCTTCCTGGAAGAGTTGATAATTCATTTTTATGAACATCATCTTCTCCACATTTTGTGGAAGCAACTTCCTACGCCTTTCGCTGACAAGGTTCCCGGCTGCACTAAACACTCTTTCGGAGTACACACTGGAGGGGGGGCAACTCAAGTAAAATAGAGCCAGTTTGTACAGGGGCCTCCAAATTGCCTCTTTTTCCTGCCAGTACAGGTACGGCTGTCACCGATGTAATCCTTTAACAGACAGACGCATGCTTGTCGCTGCTGCTTTGAGGATGCAGGTGCGGCTACAGCCCACACAATTCACAAAGACAGAAAAAAAAAGAATTTTTTTTTTATTGTTTGTGGAGCGCACTTTGAGGGTTACACCACCCTTTAACAGACAGACGCATGCTTGTCACTGCTGCTTTGAGGATGCAGGTGCAGCTACAGCCCACACAATTCACAAAGACAGAGAAAAAAAGAATTTTTTATTTTTTGTGGAGCGCACTTTGGGGGTTACACCACCCTTTAACAGACAGAAGCATGCTTGGCGCTGCTGCTTTGAGGATGCACGTACAGTGCAGACAATTCACAAACACAGAAGAAAATGTTTTATTTTTGTTGGAGTGCACTTTGGGGGTTACACCACCCTTTAACAGACAAACGCACGCTTGGCACTGCTGCTTTGAGGATGCAGGTGCAGCTACAGCCCACACAATTCACAAAGACAGAAAAAAAAGGAGAATTTTTTATTTTTTGTGGAGCGCACTTTGGGGGTTACAGCACCCTTTAACGGACAAGCCAGCCGGCCCTTTACTTATGGGACACAGGCGCACGCTTGGCACTGCTCCTTTGTTGATGCACGTGCAGCCACAGTGCACACAATTCACAAACACAGAAAATATTTTTTTATTTGGTTTGGAGTGCACTTTGGGGGTTACAGCACCCTTTAACGGTCAAGCCAGCCGGCCCTTATGACACAGGCGCACGCTTGGCGCTACTTTGTTGATGCACGTGCGGCTACTGCGCACACAATTCACAAACACAAAAAAAATATTATTTTTTTTTGCACTTGGGGGGAGCTCCCCTGATGGACAGAGCACCCCCTGGACAACACTACAGCACCCCTTTAGGACTGCACAGGACTTTGGAGTGGACACAGGGCCTGATTCAGAGCCGGACGCTCTGAATCAGGGCCCTCCTACCTAAACTTGGAGCGGCCTCTTGGACGCTCGCATAGCTGTGGGTTACCACCCACAGCTTATACGAGCGTCCATGATGATGGTCGCGATGGTCAAGACCATCGTGACCATCGGGCTTGCGACGAGACCCTGCGGTAGGGTCTCGGTGACCGCAAGCCCTGGAGTGATTTTGGCTCTATCAGAGCCAAAATCACTCCCACTGACATCACTAGTGATGTCAGTGGGGCCGGACCCAGACGGTAGGCGTTCCCATGGGAACGGCTCCGTCTGGCAGCCACGCCCCCGGCACGCCCACCAAAGGGGGCGTGCTGTCAATCAACATCGACAGCACGCCCCCTTTGGTGCGAGATCTGGAGCGACGGCTTCCCCGTCGCTCCCCGGGTCTCGCGCATGCGCACGACGGAGCTCCCTCCGTCGTGCGCATGCGAACTAGGGCACCATCGACCCGCTTGCGAGCGCTCAGCGCTCGCGAGCGGGTCTGAATCATGCCCACAGCCCCTATGGACAACTGACTGCACAGTCCAGCCAGCCCCTATGGACTTTGGAGGAGTGGACACAGCCCCTATGGACAACAGCAGCACAGCACAACACGGCCAGCCCCTATGGACTTTGGAGGAGTGGACACAGCCCCTATGGACAACAGCAGCACAGCACAACACAGCCAGCCCCTATGGACTTTGGAGGAGTGGACACAACCCCTATGGACAACAGCAGCACAGCGCAGCACAGCACAACACTACACTACACTACACAGCCCAGCCAGCCCTAACTCCCACCCTCCCTCTTCACTGTCCACAACCGAGTGAGAAAATGGCGCCGACGCGGGTACCTTATATAGAAGCCAAAACCCGCGAGACCCGGAAGGCGAGATGATGACGTTTTGCCTCGATTTCAGATCCGAGTCAGGCGGGAAAAGTCGAGCCTGACTCGGATTGGGTGGGCTCGGGGGGGTTCGGATTTCAGAAATCCGAACCCGCTCACCCCTAATGTGTACCCAGCTTAGGTTTGTGCATACTCATTCCTATTCAACAAAGCCAATTTTAAATAGGGATTGCTATTGAAGGAACTAGTCTTGTAGAACGGTAGTGTCTGTTTTGACTAAAACCATTGTATGTGTAAGCAGATTGAGTGACTTCCACTAAGGTGACAGAGCAGTGGAGAAAAATAACATTTACCTTCTGTCCTCATAGAGGGCATAGCACATGTAAGCAAATGGTTGAACTGCAATATTTATTACTTGACTAGTTGTTAACACCTGACAGATAGAATAGAGAGACAGTTATGTACCCGGGAGAGCTGGCTCTGTGTACTGCAAAGGACAAACGCGGAATGAGGCTTTAACATTTTACATACAAAAGGCACCAGGGTAAATTGCACAGGGACTATAACAAGTGCCAGTCAGGCCACAACTGTGTTCTCTTCAGTTCTATTATTGTGTTACATGGTTGGCTTTTTAAAAAGACTCATTGTTTAAGGATACACTATAGGAGGCAGCTAGTACCAGTGGTGTAACTAGGGTATTTGGAGCCCAGGGCAAATTTGAAAAGGGAGCCCTCCCCCCCTCCCCTGATGTGCGCGTGCGGCAAAAAAATGGTCGTGGTCACTTAAAAATGGGGCGTGTCAACATGACACACCCCTTTATTTTCACACTGAACATTCCTATCCATATGCACCTTAACCCTAGTAGTACCCCTTATACAGTACACCAGTATGCAGTTGTGGTCCCTCTTATGCAGGCCCATAGTAGTGCCCCTTATACAGTATCCCCAGTAGTGGTCCCCCTTATACAGCCCCCAATTAGTTCCCCTTACTCAGTACCCCCAGTAGTGGCCCCCCTAAATGCAGTGCCCCATGTAGTGTTCCCCCTTATGCAGTGCCCCCAGTAGCAGTCCCCACAATGCAGTGCGCCCAGTAGCAGTATCCCCTTATGCAGTGCCCTTTATATAGTGCCCCCAGTAGTAGTCCCCCCCCCTATGCAGTGCCCTTTATATAGTGCCCCCAGCAGTAGTCCCCCCCATGCAGTTTTCCCAGTAGTGGTCCCCTTATGCAGGCACCCAGTAGTGATCCCCCCTATCTAGTGCCCCCTGTAGTGGCCCTTCCTGTTATTGCCCCCAGTAGTGGTCCCCCCAGTGCAGTGCCTCTAGCAGTAGGCCCCTTTTATAATGCCCCCAGTGGTAGTTCCCCCCCCAAGTAGTAGTCCCCAGTAGAGGTTCCCCCTCCCGATTAAGTGCCCCCAGTAGTAGCTCCCCCCCCAGTAGAGGTCCTCCCAATAATGGTGCCCCTAGTAGTAGCCACCCCTCCCCCGTTGTGCCCTCACCCCCAGTAGAGGTCCCCCCAGTAGTAGCCACCCCCCTCCCCCGTTGTGCCCCCAGTAGTGCAGATAGGTTAAAAAATATATATATATAAAAATATACTTACCTGAATCCACGCTGCTGCTGCTCCGATCCGCAACGCTGGCGATGATGCGTGTGTTATGCACAGCCTGAGCCCGCCTCCTGGCGCTATTGGGCAAGCGATCAGGGGGAGGGAACGGGCTCAGGTGTGCAGCACAGGACCCGCGCTGGAAGCCTAGCGCCGGTCCTGTGTAAATGTGTAGCGCTGACCGCACTCACTGCGGTCAGCGCTACACTGGCTAACTAGGGCGGGCGGGCCGGTACCGTGGCCGGCGGCGCACCCCCTGCGCGCTGCCGGTCCAACGGCGCCCAGGGCATGCACCCCGCTCGCCCTGCCCTAGTTACGCCACTGGCTAGTACAGATATGAATGTTGGGTTATAAAGGACTATTATAGCAATTATAATAATATTATTTTCTTCAGTAACTCTGTTCAATCTTATTTTTAATTATAACTTCTAATAAATGTGTAGAGCATGACACAGGCCAGATGGTGATAAACAAATGAAAGTACGGTGTACTTTGTAAAAAAATAAATATACTTCTTAGCAGCTGGAACTGAATGTTGACTACAAGACTAGTCAACAGTGTTCGTCTGCCTTGTGACCATAAGCCTCAGTACTAAGGATAATATGCTTTATACCACGCCACAACTTCCAACATTATACAATTGTATCTGATGTCTAAACATACTTTAAAAACATTTAGAAGAGTTTTAATGATTTTCTTCACCCTCCGTCAGAAACAGGTCTAATCACCCAGACACCCCCCAAACCCCAGCTCTCATGTGTACAATGGAAGCCTGGTATAGGGCAAATGATAAAGCATGATGCTGTTTGCTGTGAAATATTTAGCAATGGTTCTACAAAAAAACAACAATCTGTAGACTGTAAATACAAATATTATCACCAAAGTGGCATTATGTGCTTCTAACAACCTTTTCCATTGGTTCTACTCTTTGTTTTATATTTTTCCCTTCGTAATCTCTGCCTCCCAGGCCCTGTGTATAGTGCCACTTCATGCCCCCAACCTGCCACTTCTAAGCCTAAAATAACTACACTATGTAGACAAAAGTGATTGGACGCTGACAACAAAAAGATCAACAATTGACATTATTGACTTCACCTGTATGCAGCCTCTATAATGCCCTTACTCCTACCAGCTTTTGTTTCATTAATTTGGATTTGTGTTTGTTGACCCTTCAAAAAGTCTTGTTTTGTTTGGTTGTTCATCAATTTCAGATTTGTCCCTCATTAATTCAACGTAACCAAGCAATCACCTTCAGCTTCTTCCCTCATTATTCTACTTCCACAACCCATTATGGCTTTGCCCCTCATGATATTGACTTTCCATCCCATTGTGTTGTCCTCTAAAGGGCTAAGCAGCTTGACCAGGCATGGTATGTCTCAGATAGCTACCCTAGCTAAGTGTTTCTCTCCTGGGAGCAACCAGCACAGTAACAACAGCACACTGCTACCCTTGGTCTCTACCTACCTTAAGCTGAGTGACAACAGCACACTGCTACCCTTGGTCTCTACCTACCTTAAGCTGAGTGACAACAGCACACTGCTACCCTTGGTCTCTACCTACCTTAAGCTGAGTGCACATTAGATGATGTGTACCCAGCGTCACATCGCCGGCAACAGGACTTGGCATGCGGCAAACGCATACTGTACACACTTGCCAATGCCGGGTCTGACAGGGATGGAGGAACGTGTCAGGCTGCATTCTGTAGCATGACATTGTTAGTGAAATCCCCCATCAGCCCTGCAGTAGGGCAGATGGGCGATGTTGCTAATGACCAATGGGAGAGTGCATATCATGGGTACACACTAGATGATGTACCCGAAATGTCACTCTGATCTGTGGGATCGGACAACAAATGGTCTAGTGTGTACCCAGCATTACCCATGTATGCCCAGAGTATACTAATATGGTACAAAGCAGTATTCATACACACCATATTCCCTCAGTCCAGCACTGACCACCATGAGATTGGGTCCTGGTATTAAGGGTCATGCAATGGGGTGGTGCCCTCCCCTGGGGACCCATATCTGTCACCCATGTCAAATTTGGGGCTTCATAAATAATATAATAATAATAATGCCTGTTAGCGTTAAGCATATTTTCTATAATATTACATGATTATTAGGCCGCTATAGTTATTCTGACTTCTTTTGAAACTGCAACTGTATTGCTCAATTTAAACCGGGTGCTCTTTACAGAATCAAACTTCACATGCGGTTTCTGTTAAAGAAAATACACTGTAGGTATTGACATTAGGAAGACTCCAATTAAGATCTATTGATATTTCTTCGAATAATAACAGCAACATGAATGTGCTGTTGTTTAAACGAATTATAACGAATCTTTATAAAATAATCAAATGGAAGATTTCTATATGAGGAATTTGTAAGTTTTCAATTAATATAGAAAATAAAAGTAAATGTAAATACAGCTTCTATTTCTTTAATGCACAGTCTCAAATGGAAAAGTTCATTATAATACCATTTTGAAGAAACAGTAAATTGACAATAAACAGAAGCATTTCAGAAGAGTACTAATAATTATAAAAATATTAATAGTCGCTAAGAAATTTGATAACTAAAGAAAACAAAAGCAAGTGGTGCCAGCTGGCGAAAACACAATGAAGGTAATTTGCAAAGCAGTACGAGCTTTGGTTCCACTTTGCACCTTGATTTGGATCTCAAAGTGCAGAGCTTCATGGACTCAGATGACAGCATATGCAGAGTAACAAAAGTCAACTGGAGGAGTTGAACAGAGTTAAGGTGTTTTTTTAATTTTTTTTTAAAAGGAGTATGAAGAAGGCCATACTTACCGACTTATGGGACCCACTTAAACTCTCCCAGAGGGGAGGTCCAAGAAGTAAGTGCAGAGGGTGTGACAACACATTTCACATCAGCATGGCCTCAGCTCCAGGGTTCCCAGGGTGCCAGGTAAAACTTTCCAAAATTTGTGAGGTTCTCAGGCATTTTGGCAAGTAGTAGGAGCATCTAGATTTGTTTTGAAGTGTGATAGAGATAAAGGGCTGAACTGGGGTGTTTCTTCCTGTTCTGTGGAGCACAAGGTTATTTTTGCACCGTTAAAGGACTTGAAGCTATTTTGGAGCAGGTGATCTTTTGTTCTTATTTTATATGTTTAATGGAACCCATTATTCAGCTCTGTCTCCTATTGTATTTTTTTAAGAACAGAAAACATTTAGGGATGAAAGAGGGATTTCATTTTTTTTAAAAATTACAATGGACTGTCTTGATAACCTTCATAACCCTTTAATTAATACTGAAGTTGTCTTTTACCCCTTTTACATCAAAATCCCGGGTCTGACCCAGGTCATTGAACACAGTTTCAACCCATGTTATAGCTGCTCAGAACTCTTCTTCACTGCACCTTTTGACCAGGTTATTCCCAGGTCATCCCCGTTCATACAGCACCCGTGTTTGCCCTACATGTCACTCCCTTGAGGCGGTCCTCTGCATCCACAGTCAATCAGCATTATTTAAACTTAACCTGGACCAATAACTCAGGTACCCCCTTTCAGATTGCATTGTATCCAGGTTGGTCCCAAGTTCGACCCTGGTCGTGACCAGCCTGGGACACACAACCTGGGTTGATCCCTTCACACCAAGCCAGGACACGGGTTGCCCCGTCAATATTCTGGGTCAGAAGCTTGGTGTGAAAGGGGTATTAATAGCATTTGGCGTACATAGTAAATAAACAATTCTACACAGGCAGGTCCACAGAAGGGTAAGACAGGCTGTCTGTAAGTGGTCATTGCCATGCCAATACTACCCAGTACAGACAGCATTAACTAAAATGACTGCTATGTAAATTAAATTTCTATTCTGTATTTAATTGGAGTGGCTGAATACTCTCTTTATCTCTTTGCATTAACTAAAATAGATTGCTGAATATATTGTTCATGCCTAGCTACATATCTGATTTGTAATAGAATTTAGTATAGTGTTAAATATTTCTTTGTTCTTACAACAATGACCTATACTATGGAAGTTTAGTTATGAGCTAAAGGGCTTGGGTTATTCTTCAAGGTCTGGCAGATCTAGATGAAAATCCCTGCTGACAGCAATGGGGATTTATGAATGCAAGCACAGCCTGTAAGCACATATTCTCTCTTATACTTTAATTTATTCAATTTTGTGCTATCCTATTTTTACACTTACCATATACTTACATAAATAATAATGATACTGTACTGTTTTTGGCAGTGAACTTGCACCCATAGTTGCTGAAGCAGTATGCATGCGTTTAAATCAGGGATCCTTAATCACAGACATATTCATGGGATACTTCAGCCTGCTAAATTGAATTGAAAACAGCAATTTTCTTTATTAGTAAAGAATACAATTCATACAGACAGTGGCGTAAGTGCATCCCAGACACCCGGAGGCAAGTTATAATCTATCTATCTATCTATCTATCTATCTATCTATCTATCTATCTATCTATCTATCTATCTATCTATCTATCTATCCGCACAAAAACACTAATATACTGTAAAATATGTGAATTTGTTTCTATTAGACCTATTTACTAAAGTAAATTTGCAGGATATCCCCCCTGTTTCGGGTATATACAGCTATGAGTTAGTCACAGATACAGTAGTTTGCAAGAATCTATGACCTGCAAACATTCTTTGTTCTAGGGAATAGAATTGCCACCTAGCAGCAGCTGGTGGGTGGATGAGCAATCCTCCCGAATACCGCTGGGACAAGGTAAAGTGAAAAAATGTCACTTACTTAGCTTGTCCCTACAAAGGAGGGCGGGGCCATGCAGCTGTTCTTTGACATAATGGTCATGAGACCGCTTGAGCCCGCCCTCAGGCAGATTTTTCGGAAACCTACTAATGGTAATCCCAAGACTAGACTTGGATAACGAAGGAAAGTTTATCAGTTCAAACGCAAGGAATGAAGACACTGACATAAATCTTTCCAGTTAAATTGTTAACTGAACTAGTAACAAAACATAGTTTTGATCAATGCAATGAAGTCATTATACAGTACAACCATAGCAACATGAAGAGCATCCACAGGCTAGGCACAACTATAGGCCCAAATGGCATGAAGGCGAAGAACAGATGCAGAATTATTTGATGTCTCTTGCAGTTGATGCCTGTGGCTTGTCATGATCCTCTAGCCTACTCAGGAGGTATCAATCTCCTGGAGCAACTTTGGACAGAGCAACCAACAGCCCTAGCAAGGTAAAGGGTGGGTAGAGTGGGTGCTGTTGCTAAGTGGCAATCCTTTTCCCTAGAACAAAGAAAGTATGCAGGCCATAGATTCCTACAAACTACTGTTTGTTCGTTGGGAGGATTGCCACCTAGCAACAGCTGATGGGCAGACAACCACATACATGGTGGTTGCTTAGAAGATCATTTGGTCTCCAATAATGCTTGGCAAATGTATGCTGAGAGGATCAATGAGTGGCATGCATTATGGAATGTAGGAACATTAGTTTTGCTGCTGTACTAGAGGTGGCAGCTCCCCAGATGGAGGTGTCCCTTAAAGGGGTTAATGGCAAGTGTTACATAACCTTGAAGCTTCACCTTTTAGTGGAGCAGTAAGTTTCAATTACGAGATAAGTTACCAAACAAGTAATTGGATTTGTCCCATCTTTGAATATATCAAACTCAACTATACGATTTTTAAAAGAGGTTGTTTTTTTTGGACTGGTAATATAATTTAAGATTAGCCCAGCACTCCTGGCCTCTAAGGCTAAATCTCGTAATAAAGCAAATGTTATCAATAAAAGTATACTCTCTGAACTTGCTTTTAAGGCAGCTTAGAGGGTTAGAAAAGGTTCTATATTCTATTTTCAAAGTACTAGAACACTGTGGATTAAAAGCGCTGGGTAGGAAAGAACTCTTCTGAGTAAGTAAAATGTCTTCAGTTAGCCTTGGTGATAAAAAGACAAGAGCTGAGCCATAATAGCAGATGGTGACTGATGCAAGGCCTGCATCATATTTGGCAGCCAGAAGTCCAGGAAGGTGAGAAGCTATTCTAGCTGTAATAGCAGTACTATGCCATGGATTAACTTTTCTAACCATGGTAGAATATCTGGTCCTTGAATGGCCTCAGTGAGGCAATGATAAGGACTACTGTAGAAGATGACAATCTTGAGTCTTGTTAGTAACCCATTCATGTAATTCACAATATGCACCGTGGCAACTTGTTCAGGAGATCTGAAGAACCCTGGAAACAGTCATTGGAGAGTTGCAGAAGAATTTTGGGCCCTTTGCACAACTAATTGATTAGAGGAAACAATACCCTGGATTGCCAGAGAGGATAAACTAGTATTAAATGGGATACCTGGTCTGCTCTCATTATGTGCAGTATCTTCAGTAAAAAGCAGGTGGTGGGAGAACATATGGGAGAAGGTCTGACAATGGTCAAGACATTACATCCTCCTTGAATGATCCCTGTTTCCACACTCTGGACACAAAGGTGGGAACCTGAACTTCAGAAAAGGGTTGCAAAATGATCTATTCAAGGAACCCCTGAAGGTTTGAACTATTGTTTGGAATATTTAAGGCCACCTTGCCCAAAATCAGATGATATCAATGGAGAATTGTTCAGTTCGTTAGTTTCATTAGTTTCCCAGAATGCAATTGTTAGGTGAATAGCTTTTGAATTGCCCATTTCTTAATCCCTAGGGTTTTTGAGACAGAGAACAAGAGTGTGTCATCCTGTTCAGGTAAGATACCACAATTGTTATCCAGACAAATGTAAACTGCAAATTCCTGTAGGTGACTGGGATTTAAAGCACTAGGGACTAACATGGCTGGCCTTAACTTGAGCAGATTGATATAAGCCTACTGCTCTTTTGTGTACCATTTGCCTTTCACTGCCTGGTTCTGAATGAATGCTCCCCAACCGTTAGAAATGCAAATCTCAATAGGTTTTGTAATTGTTTACAGTTTAAGGGAACATGGAAAAGCTACAGGTGTAAGGCCCTAATTTTTCTAATAGCTTTGTCTAAGTCTTTTCAATGTATATTCTGACTTAATTCTGGCCACTTTTCTGGAAGAAACACCAGAGAAAAAGAAGGGATATTTCCTATGGGTTGGAGTCATAAAAGAATTTATCTCATTTATGGATAATCCGAGCTTGGTCAGGGTAGACAGAGTTAGAACTTGGTGACTGATTAATATGTCCCAGTCTATTATACAGTGGACTCCTTTTAGATGGAGGTGACAATAACATAGTATGGAACCTCTGCTTTCATTAAACATGTGCAGGTGTAAGGTTCTATTGAGAGTACAACCACCATTACAGTCCACTGAAGCAGGTGGTCTCTTTATTAGAAAATGGCAAAGATTCCAATGGTTGCGGTAGACTGAGATCAAATGGAAAACCTCCTATAGGTATAATTTGAGGCAAAACCAATTAGTGGCCAGTAAGAAAAGGGGATATATGTTAGTCCTTTTATTCGAAACCCTCTCTTTTTAATATATGTATACAGTGCCTTCACATTTAGCTCTAGTTGTCATTAAATGACACATTTCACCTCTATGGGAAAGTAATCGTGCAGACTTTGGAGGCCCTACTGCTAAGCTATACTGCTTAGACTAGTAGCTGCTAAGCTATAGACAAGACTTTTTCTAGCAAGGGGCTGCAAGTCCTTGAGCTTATTTTAGAAAGAAGAGTAAATGAGGATATTCTGACTGCTTGAAAGTATTTTTCAGAGCCGCCTGTCTGAGCATGACCTGTGGGCCTTGAATGTGACCCCTGACCTCAACTATGAAATCTGGCCAAGAGTTCTGCATTTTCTAGAATTGGCATGACAAGTGGCCTCAGGGCTAAACTCATTAGTCCAGCTTTGGTCAACCTGCTAGCCTATCGCCAATAATGAGGGTGGCGCTACTAATTGCCTTGAGTAAGATATACTTAACAGCTACTAGAGACTATATTATGCATAAAAAAAACCATCACCCCCTTCTGAACATAAAGATGAGTCAACTTCAGGGCAAATAGAGCGGGTGTGCCTAGGAGCCCTGTATAACTCTTTAAACCCCATTTACCATTCTTGACTAGGGTTGCTCTGCAGCAGGGGTGGGAAATAACTGGCTCCTCAGCTGCTGCTGAACCACACACCCCCAGCCAGTCTTAGCATGCCCTGATAGCAAAACTGAGGCAAGGCATGCTGGGATGCACAATCCCACAACTGGAGGGCAGCCTACAGCTCCTGCACAGGCTAGCTGTGCAAAATTGTATACCTCATACCTCTGACTAAGGTTCCAGAGTGAGGTATATAATTTGGTGGGAGGCTAGTGCAATGCTGGCCATCAGTATGTCGCTAGACTTGCCTCTTTGAAGAGGTTGAGAACCTAGTCACCTCTTCTGGCTCACAGTCCAAAGAAGAGGGACATGGTGGACATATGTACTCATGAGTGTTTAATAGTGTAACATTGGGTTGGGACCCCTTTTGTCTTAAATGGGTGTCCTAATGGTGCCAGCTTCAGGCAGAGGTACTGTGCCAGCTATGGGCAGGAGAAATGTGTCTGGTGCAGACACTGGTGCTTTGCCACCTTCGGGCAATTTCAGGGAAGGATCCATTTGTGAATTTATCTCCACATTCACTTTTGCACCTCACATTTTGCCGTCATGGGGCAATTCCAGGGGCTGCTACATTTGTGTTTGAGCCGTCATCCCTGAGTAATCCCTAGAGGGAGAGGGGTCTCTGGCAGTGATTTGTACCTCACACTCTGAGGTAGAAAAAAAAGATATTTATTCCACTTGACAGAAAAATATATTTTTTCATCTAAATGAGAGAGAATCACTGCTAGCAGGAAGAGGCCATTTTATTTCTATCTCTTGTACAGAGGAGAGAGGTTACTGTTGGCAGTCACTGTACCTCAGACTCCGAGGTAGAAAAACAAACATGACATCACCTGAATATATAAATAACAGTGTAAATGATAAATAGTCACTGCCAGCACTGCTTAGTGGCTCTCCTGTCACATTATGGCAAGGCAATGGGGAATAGCTGTAAGTATTCTGTCAGAGAAACAGACCCAGCTGCCTTCCATGTCTGTACTGTAGAAAAATCTGCCTCAGGGCGGGCTCAAGCGGTCACATGATCATTAGGTCAAAGAGCAGCTGCTTGGCCCCGCCCTCCTGTGTAGGCACAAGCTAAAGGTGCATACACATGGTAAGATATAGGAGCATACACACTAGACGCTATGCTCCCTGAGCGATATCGTCTAGTGTGTCCCTGGCAGGGCGTGCTCAATGTAGTTCATGACATTGAGCACACCCACTGAACGATATATAATTAACAATATCATTCAGTGCCCGGCTCTCTCCCCCATTCCTCAACCTGCAGCAAACTGACGATATCATCAGGTTGGCCTGCATGTTTGCCCGATGAACGACAACGACGAACGGCCCGCGGGAACGCGCATTGTCGTTATCGTTCATCGTTTTGGTGTAAAAAATGGACGATATAGTGAAGGACTGAACGATAACGATAGCGTTATTGTTCAGTCGTCCACTTTATCGCCCAGTGTGTACGCGCCTTATGTCAGATGAACGATTGAACGATCTGCAAATGATTTGCAAATGATTGAACGATTTCAGCCTGTATTAAAATGAATGGAAATCGTACAAAACTGACTGCAAACACGTCAGATGTCAGATATCGTTATCTGACAAATGGGAACGCGCATCGTTCATCGTTGTACACATGTCAGATTTTTCTTTCAGATATGAACAATTGAACGATTTTTAAAATCGTTATCGTTCAGATCTGAAGAAAAATCTGATCGTGTATATGCACCATAAGTAAGTGAAATTTTTTCACTTTATCTTGTCCAAGTGGTATTCGGGAGGCTTGCTCATCCACCCCCAGCTGTTTGTAGGTGGCAATCCTCCCGACGAACAAAAGATAGTGACCTGTATAGTGCAATTAGCATGAGGCTAGAGCCCTCCTGATGGAGGTGAAAGCCACCTGATGTGGGATGGGGAGCCCTCCTGACACCCCTGATGGAGGGGAAAACCACCTGGTGTGGGGTCTTTGAGGACTGAGGGCCCGATTCAGACCCGCTCACTAGGAAACATTTACACGCAGCCAGCCAATGTTTGCATTGTGCGCATGCTAACCAATGTGAGCTATCGGGAAGCGTTCGCTCACCACGCATAGACTGCCCTGTACAATGAGTGACAGAAGAAGCCGTTTGTGGGTGGTGACAGGGGCAGGCCACTAGAAACGGGGGAGTGGAGGTGTGAACGCAGGCATGCCTGAGCGTCTTAGCAATGTTTCAGAGGCGTGCATAATTAACAGGCAGCATCATTGTACATGTCACCTGGTTGTATTTCACACTGCAGTGCTCGCAGTGCTTGCGGTAGGGTATAGTCATCCACAAGCGCTGCGTCAGTTTCCGATGGTATTCGATGTACCGATGGTTGCATACAGATCCTGGAGATGACGTGCGCAAGTGGGCATCTTAAGACAGGCTGGTGGGCGTCTGCATACACAGAGCAATCGCACGCCAAGACATAGTGGGCGTGCTAATGCCGTGGTGTGCTATCGCTTTCCTTGATGAAATTTGCATACGCTTCTAGCATGTGAACGCATCTAGCAAGTGGGTCTGAATCGAGCCCTGAGTTTGAATCAACATACTGTAAGACAGCTACTGTGGTGGAACTACAAATCACAAAATGCCCAGTCTACTGCTGTCTGCTTCACATGCCGGGAAGTTGCTTGACCAAATATCTGCTCCCAGACTCAGTCACCAGTGCCCCAGGCCCCCGCCTCATATGCCCTCTTACCAGCAGCTCCATCTGGTGCATCCTCGTTGATATCCAGCTCCTGGAAGATCTGCAGCCATGCCTATGCTTGAGCCCGCCACACAGGTCTGCGGCTAGAGCTGCCACCAGGAAGGAGTGGGACATGGAGTTGTGGGTGAGAGTCAGAGTCACACTGGCATGAGAAGCTGCCTAGGAGCAGCAACATCAATGAGCGGGACAGGCTATAGATAGATGGAAGCAGCATCTCCACTAGTATATGGTTATGGTAGCTTCTCAGGTACCGGGAAGAGGTGCCATGTATTGGGCAGCCGTGACGGTACACTCTGGATACATAGCTACAGCCCTAAGTGGGGTGAATATATTGTGCACAATGGAGGAGGTGCCCCTTCAGTGCTGGTGCCCCTCGGCAGGTGCCTCCCAGTGGCAAACGCAGGATTTCTAGAGGGGGGTTTCCAAATGCTTGATTTTAGAGTGAGTGTGGCTAGTCCATGAAGAGGGCATAATTAGCACTTAACCAGCTTTAATATGCGTCATACAAAGTGTATTGTGTGTCAGAATTCCATTATGTAATGGACCAGCGATCGCAGTAACCCACTAAATACGGCAGTAGGCCCATTCTGCCTGAGCTGAATGTTATTATTTCAGATGTGGGCACCATTCCAGAGCACTGGAGCAAGTCTGGGGGAGCAGCAGAAGAACCTAGCACTGCCCTTGACATATATGTACATATTGGTCTCATCATGCACTGGATAGTGTATTATTATATGATATTAATAAGTAACCCTATTGATGGTCTATAGCAGTGCATGTTTTCCAGATCTTCTAGTTGGTGCACAGGTGTAATTATTACTGGCTGACACATGTTAAAAGATACACAGGTGGTGCTAATTATTTCATTTGTGATACTGAGAAGGGGGGTTTCCAGGCAACCGGAAACCTCCCTGTGTTTGCCTATGCCTCTATTGTCTCACATAGTTCTGCCCCTGCATACAAATATAAGAGGTTTTTGTTCAAAGTAAGCACAAGTTGATCAGAGCATGCTGATTGTATTACATATTTCAAAAGATATTAGGAGGAAATAATTTTTATTATCATACACATTCTGTTATTTTCGGCATACAAAACAGTAAGGACATTAGGCAGTAACAGACACATTAGGGAGCAGGTGAGAAACAATGTACGATGACGCAAGAAGGGTACCCTGCACATAACAAACAGAGGAATTAGGTGTAAGAAGTGTCACAGACACGTGTGATGCATAGACACACGAGAAGGACACGGTGTCAGTAATACAGAAACATAACAGGGACACAGAAGGCTTTAGAGACATAGAAGACACATGGGGGTGACACAGTACTGTATTTCTACTATATTAGCCAGACTCCGCATCGGCAGTATATGTTACAGCTGACCGTAGAGTCCTTTGGATGCTACAGGGATAGACCCTTCTTGAAGATGCTCTGGGCGCTGCTGCACTTCCAGGTGCTGTTGGAACCATATCATGATGTCATGCACAAAGGGGGCGAGGCTGGCACAGGGCACTTTTAAATCCTGTTAAAGTCCTGCATGTAGGCATCCATGGTCTTGGCTAAAAAAAAAACACACAAAAGACATCGCTACTTATCCCTTTTGAGACCTTGCTGCTAATGAGTGGCTACTTATGGACACTCTACCTAAGAATGAATAGAGTTGCACTGATTGGTCAGAGCGTGGGAACTACCTTGCTCTGACCAATCAGCGTGGCCCGATTCATTCTTATGGAGAGTGTAGACTCATAATCCGTTACACAATGCTGGAAGTTTGCCGGGTCAGCCTGAAACTGGAAACCTATTACACTTGGCGAGTTGCTATGCAAATTTGGAGTTAAAGCAAGGTCCATTTTACCTATTACATTTCCACTATAGAGTATATTTAACAACAATATTTGCTAGTTTCCTACATTTATAAGATGCACTAAGTAGTGGCAGAAGTGTGTGTGTGAGGGGGGGGACAGGCATTTGCCCACAATAACATACACATCGTCTGTCCTGTTAGTGAGGAGGCAGAGCTGGCATAGTGAGCACAGTGTGCATCGGCCTAAATATGTTTTGCGCTGGTTGTTATTTCTAAAGCCAGTCACAGCATTGAGGTTGCTTCTTATACATTGTGGGCCTGACTCAGAGGTCCGCTATGTGGGCGCTGCACGCAAATGGCCGATGTTTAAAGTCTGTGAGTGCGTCCGAGTGCACTACGCAAACATCATGATGGTTATCGCCGAAAGCCGCAGAGTGATTTTGGACGTAGAGAGAGGCAATTTCAGTAGGCGTTTCTCGGTGGTAACGGGAGTTTCTAATCAGATGTGGGGGTGTCGCGGTCAGTGACTGCATCGTAAGATGGAGTGGCACTGACCCCAGCAGCCATGTTCAGATGGAGAAATTGCACCTACCATAGAGCTGGTGCAATCTCTGATGGTGCAGCTGATGCATCCGATGGTGCATTTTGATACGTACAGTGGCTTAGTAGCGCCACTGCCGGTGGGTGTCTCTGCACAAATCCCATTGGCTGTAGCAAGGCCGCCATCAGGGAGGTACTGTCGGGACTACCGGGCCTGGGCACTCTGACAGAGAAGGGGCGACCAGTCCGCTCCTACCACCCACCCGCCTCTACTGGCAGTGCAAGGGGCCTCCTGTCCTATGCCCGCCCACTGAAAATGAATTGGGCCCCCGGACTGCCTCGCCCGCCAACCGCCATAAAAGAGGTGCTTGTATGCCTCCTCTGCCAATGTACAATAAAGTTTATTATCCGGCGAGCGTGACATCATGACGTCACCGTGCGCCACTGAAGGAGAGAGGAGCAACAGCGCCTATAGAACAGCAGCATAGAACAAAAGGTAAGAAGATTCATATGCTGCCTGGCTGAGGCACAAGGGGGCTGGCTGGAACAACACTGTGTGCAGGCTGCAGAGACAGACTGCAGCCTGCAGAAGGGGGCTGGAAACATCAGAGTACAGGGCTGGAGAGACAGACTTTTTTATGTTTTTACTCACATAGACTATATATATATAGACAGTCAAACTATATCTGTTTGGAGGCATATCATTGACATCTAGCAGCAGCAAATCAGGCACATTTGCTGCATGTGCAGATGCCGTAAGGAAGGGTGTGCGACGTACTTGCCTACTTTTGAAAAGCATTTCAGGGAGATTATGAAAGCAACACCTATAAGTGTGGCGGTAATGTGGACGTGTACTGTTATATCTGAGAGGCGTGTCATAAAATTGACTTACTTCCAAATGTAAATGAGCCACAAAGCAGTTAGTAAGATCTACTTCTATTGTTTTACAAGTGGTTCAATATAAGTGGCCATGAGAAATCTTATATGAACATGCATGTAGCCATAGGGACTATTGTGCCTTGTAACCAATGCAAGGAGATGGCACTAATTATACCATTTCAATTTGTATCTCTCTATATTTTCAAATATATACAGCTACATAATGGGGGTAAGGTGCAATCAGGGAGATTGCTGGACTCTTCAGGGAGTCAGGGAGATTGCTACTATTTCAGGGAGTCTCCCTGACAATGAGGGAGAGTTGGCAAGTATGCGGCAGCACAGGGCGGTATCGTCTGGGGTTGGTACTAGATGTACCTGCCGTCGGCTGCAGGCAGTGCCCTCCTCCGGCTCACGGTTTCTGTACTGTATGGGTATGGGGGCCTTGCCTATTTTTTCAGTCCCCGGGCCCCACAATTTCTGATGGCAGCCCAGGGCAATAGTATAAAGACACAAAAGTCGCAGTTGCATTTGCAATAGAGTGCACCATTAGCCAGGCCCTGTATGAGTTAGGTTTGTCCATAAATACTTATCTTTCTGTGAAGTGCAAATAGGAGAAATTCTGCATATAAATGTACTACCTTGTCCCTGCATTCTACCTGACCCTACAGCACCAGCAATAGCTCCCGTGTGACAGCCTCACAATACAAACATGTTTACCTCCAATCACGTCTCACATTGTTACGGCTTGGCTATCAATACATCTATTCACTGCAAAGTGCCAAATTGCCCATAACACTGCACTCACACACACATTACAGACCTGTGTGCTGTTCCCCGGTGTATCAGGGATCGGCTTATAATAATAATCTTTAAATTGAAATTGTCCTTTTTCTATTGCTCAAACTGCTTTTAAATTGCAGACAGACATCCTGTTTGGGAAATAACACAAAACCTGCTTATTTCTTGTTGAATTACAGGTGATTACCACAATATTTCTGTACTGAAGTTGAGCAAAAACTTATTTTAAAGGGACATGCTCATTAAAAAAAAATAAAGTTTCCTCAAAAACCGTCCTCAGAGGCCACATTATAGACTATGTATCTCGATTAAAAAAAAAGTCAAATGCTGAATACTTCGCACTGCATAATTCATTGAACTTGGCCTTACAAAATCATATGGCTAACCCATGTGATGAGACGTTAGCTGGATACACCGAAGCCCAACAGTTATTAAATGTCTTTTTATTGTCACAAGCTCAACGGAATTTAGTTTTCTCTAAATTTAAATATTATAAATGGGGCAATAAAACTGGCCGACTCTTAGCAACAATGTCCAAAAGTAAGACATATAAACGATATATAACGGCGATACGTCACCCCCAAACTAATCAAATATTGACTGATTCCAGGAGCATCCTGGAACAATTTGACAGTTATTTTAGTACCCTATATTCAACTCTTCCGTTTGATGCAGAGCATCATAGTCGACTAATGCAAGAAGCGCATTTACCTAGCATATCCGTAGAGCAGTCTGAGTCACTCAGTCTGTCAGTTACTCTTTCAGAAGTTAGTTCGGCTATTTCTCAGCTACATCTCCATAAGTCCCCGGGCCCGGATGGGTTGTCAAATGAGTTTTACAAGATACTCCAACCAGGGCAGTTTCTAGGGTCTGAGGCTCCCAGTGCGAGCAGTCAAAATGCACCCCCCCCCCCAAGAAGCAGCAATATTGCGGAGCGGGCATGGCCTCATTGTGAGGAGGTGGTGTATCACAGTAAGGGAGCGTGGTCGCGAAAGACCACAGAATGTCAGCCACTGTGACTACTGAGCCCAGGGGTGGCTAAACTTTAAGAGGCAAAGCGCTGAAAAATATATGTAGTTAAATCAAAACCTGGCAGCATGCGTGCGCCTCAGGCGCGCGCTCAAAAAATGAGGTTTGGCCTAGCTGTCACAAGCCCACGTTGCATTTCTGTGTGCATGCCTTTGGTGTGACATTTGCAGGCGTATGACCTTGTATAACACCTGTTTTTAGTCACGTTGGGGGCAAGCCCAGTACATTGAAAATACAAGCCAGATCCACATAAAATACACTGAAATAAGCCAGGTCCACATAAAATACACTGAAATAAGCCAGGTCCACGTAAAATACACTGAAATAAGCCAGGTCCACGTAAAATACACTGAAATAAGCCAGGTCCACGTAAAATACACTGAAATAAGCCAGGTCCACGTAAAATACACTGAAATAAGCCAGGTCCACGTAAAATACACTGAAATAAGCCAGGTCCACGTAAAATACACTGAAATAAGCCAGGTCCACATAAACTACGTTTTAAAACCACATCCACCTCAAATACATTATTAAATCCAGAACCACATAAAACACATTATTAAATCCAGAACCACATAAAACACATTATTAAATCCAGAACCACATAAAACACATTGAAAAAGGGCCCAGCATATACATTACTCATCATGCTGCACCCCCGCCCCCCCTATTGATATTACACATGCTGCACCCCTGCCCCCCCCAAATGACATAGCACATGCTGTGCCCCCCCCCAGGACCCAACATGCTGCTGCAGGCAGCCTGCACAACTGACAGTGACATTTGCAACACGCTGCACACACTTCCCCTTCCCCCCACAGAGGTACAGTTTAGTTACCTGGAACAGGTAAGTTGGGACATGGTGAAGCTGCTGCTGTGCACTTGCCGCACTTCCATCCCATGCCCAGTCAGTGCTGCCCAGTCCGGAGTTCGGGCGCCGCCGCTGCCAACCACCCAGTCACTGACGTCACTCTCAGCCGGTGGGACCAGACAGACTCTTCAGTGCGGCTGATGTGTGGTGTGCGCGGCGCGCCTCCCCCTTCCTGTCATGTGACGCCCAGGAGGAGAGGAGGGAAGGCGGCAATTGGGTGCGTGCCATGTTACTGTAGGTAGGACAGGCTGTCACAGCGCTGATGCAGCCTGCAGGAGGACCCGGCATATTTTACATTGAGGGCGGAGCGCCCCGTGCAATTGCACGGGTCGCACGCCCCTAGAAACGGCCCTGACTCCAACCACATATAGCCCCTACTTTAGTAGAGCTATTCAATAATATCTTGCAGAACCATACACCCTGTCCCTATTTTAACTCGGCTTATACTATTTTGATCCCCAAGCCCAATCGAAACCCTCAGGACATAGATACATATAGACCAATAACATTACTTAATTCGGATATAAAAATATTTGCAAAACTCATGGCAGACCGATTGCAAAACATACTCCCCCAAATACTAACGGTACATCAATTAGGATTTGTGCGAAACACACACTCTGTTAAAGGCATAAGCTCAGCCATAGCGGCAACAATTGCCTCTTCACAAACACCTGCTTGTAAAAATATATTATTGAGTTTAGACACAACAAAAGCTTTCGACACAGTTCTTTGGCCACATCTATACTCGGTGCTTAAAGCTAGAAATTTTCCCTCTTTGTTTATTGACCTAATTCAATACCTATATACCTCGCCAACCACCACCCTACAAATAAACGGCCACAACAGTGAGCCAATTACTATGTTTCGAGGAACTCGTCAGGGTTGTCCTCTGTCTCCATTTCTATTTAATTTGGCAATAGATCCCTTGCTGCGTCTTTTGCAAAATGACTTGGAATTTCATGGGATCAAAATAGGAAATAAAGAAATAAAACTCACCGCCTTTGCAGATGATATTCTGCTTTATATATCAAACCCAACGGAATCACTACCTAAAATATTTCATATTTTAAAGCAATTTGGAGACTGCTCGGGATTCCAAGTTAATTGGTCAAAGTCGGTAGCACTTAGACTGGGCTCTGGAAACTTTTTGATAAATGGTTTTGGGGAAGCTGAACTGAAATGGAGATCGGACTTTATAACTTATTTAGGTATTGTTATACCACGGAAGCCAAGTCTTTTGTATGAGCTAAACTACACGTCCGCTATCCGGGGGGTGTCTGCTGAGCTGGAGGGCTGGAAAACACTGCCACTATCTTATACAGGCAGGGCAAATTTAATTAAGATGGTGTCATTCCCTAGATTGTTATATTTGATCCAAGTTTTACCTTTGATGTTAACACCCAAAGACACACAACAACTTAATTTCTTATTTCGGAGGTTCATATGGAAGGGTAAGCGTCCCCGTATTGGGCTTATAAAGTTGCAACAAACTGTAACTAATGGGGGAATTAACTTTCCAGATGTCCAGTTGTATTGCCAGGCGGCCCATCTAAGATATCTCAAGGACTGGCTGCATTGTCATGATAACTATGCAGTCACCTCACTGGAGAAGGAATTTCTTCAGGGGGGCGATCTAATATCTTTCTTGCATTTATATGATCAAGAAATTTTACCCCAATATCGAGATAACCCTTTACTATGGTCTGTCAGAAAATTATGGTGCATCACACGCCACAAATATAATTTAAACGGTCATAGTACATTGTTTCTCCCATTGATATCAAACCCAGATTTTCAGGACGGGCAAGCTGGTTACCCTTTTAATATTTGGAGAGTAGGCGGAGTGACCAGTATAGGATGCATGGTAAATTTGGAGACCCACCGACCCCTCACGTTCCAAGAGATGTCTGAAAGATATCCAGTGACAGTTGGATACCCTGTAGCATTTTTACTGGCACAACACTATGTTAGTCTGGTAATAAGACATTTTTCTTCTGCTGACTGGGATAATTTACTCGATGTGATGTTGAGGCAACAATCTCAGAATAAAGGGGCAATTTCTTCAGCTTATAACTGGCTTCGAAGCTCGTTAGATCACACCAAATCTCAGAGAGGTATAGTGGTTTGGACCTCCCAGGTTCCGAGTCTGCGGGTGGATGAATTGCTAGACGCACATTACAAAGCCTGTAGATCATTCCCTTCCGTTATGTATACGGAAATGTTTCTTAACATATTACACAGAACATATCTTTCTCCACATAGGAGATTTTTGATTGGTTTATCTGATTCGCATCATTGTTTTAAATGTAGAAATCCCCGAGCAGACCTATAACACTGCCTATGGGATTGCCCTATAATACGTAAATTTTGGATTGATGTTCGTGCATATTCAGTAACGTATTTAATCAATTATTTGCCTCTAAGTCCAGAATGGGCACTGTTTGGGATTATTTCCAATGATATACGTATAACAAGAGGAAGCCGTAAACTATTGTTGGCAGTAAGTGCTGCGGCAAGGAAATCCATCCTGCAGAGCTGGATTAAACCGGAACCACCTTCCATGAGTCTTTTCAAAGCTAAACTTTTCTATCTCTTTAGAATGGAGTGGGTGGGAGCTACTCTGGAAAAGGAGGCACAGGTTGAACGTTTCTTCGCAGTTTGGGAGAGTTACATTGTAACCCTTTCTACAGCTGTTAAAACACAGATATGTAACTCGTTTTCAAATACTATATGGTTCATGCATCGTATGGCAGATAATGATCCTCCAATAGTTTTGTGAATCAGGATTATAGATATCAGTTTGTAGACATAATTTTCAAGGGTATTGCTCGAAGAGGAAAAGTGGGGGTGACAATAGGCGAGCTAACAAAGACATCTTTTGTTATATTTCTTTTTTTTTTAATGTATTTCTTTTTATTTTTGCTTGTTGTACTGTCTGTTCATTATGTTTCCCTTATCATGAAGGTAAACTGTCAAAAACAGTGTTTGTTATGCAATATTTGATTTATTTAGTGTACTTCTGAAAAGACACAATTTGTACTAACATTTATTGTAATTTTTCTTGACTATTTTGTATACTGTTTGATAATATGCATTGCTTTAATAAATAAAATGTTTAAAAAAAAAAAAAGTTTTACCATTTACTTGCACTATAGCCTATTCAGCTGGACGTCTCACAAATGTACATCTGGGTGCCGTTGAAGAGCAGTTTAGTGGATGTATCTTGAGTGTTTTTGCTAGAGATGAGTGGGCTCAGTTCTCAGAGAACCGAGCCCACCCGAACTTTGCGATCTGTGGGCCTGATTCAGACCCAGTCGCAAGCGCTGAACGCTCGCAACCGGGTCGATGGTGGCCCACAGCGCATGCGCATGAAGGAGCCGGCTCCGTCATGCACATGCGCGAGATCCGGCTAGCGACGGGCAATACGTCGCTCCGGGTCTTGCACCAAAGGGGGCGAGCTGTTGATGTTGAGTGACAGCTCGTCCCGTTTGGTGGGCGGGCCGAGGTGGTGGCTGCCCAAATGGAGGCGTTCCCGAGGGAACGCTTGCCGTTTGGGGGCGGCCCCAGTGGAGAGCTTCCGGCTCTGTTAGAGCCGAAAGCTCTCTGTGGCTTGCGATGAACGAGACCCTACCACGAGGGTCTCGTCGCAAGCCCGATGGTCGCGATGGTCTTGACCATTGCGACCATCTTCATGGCCGCTCGCTATAGCTGTGGGTGGTCACCCACAGCTATGCAAGTGGCCAGGCGGCCGCACAGAAAAAAAAAATGCCCTGATTCAGAGCAAGCGCTCTTTCAGAGCGTCCGGCTCTAAATCAGGGCCTGAGTATGGATCCGAGTCTCGTTCGGGTTTTCCCGCCTGACTCAGATCCCAAAGCGAGGCAAAACGTCATCATTCCGCTGTTGGATTTTCGGGGGTATAAAAGGTCCTCGGTCATCTGCGCCATTTCACTCCGGCTGTGGAGAGTGCTAGTGAACAGACATGCTGTGTCCATCAGGGGTGCTGTGTCTGTCCAGGGGTGCTCTGTTGTCCATCCTGTGGCTGCTGTTTCCGTCCAAGGGTTCTCTGTTGTCCATCCAGGGGCTGCTGTGTCCATCACTATAAGTGGAAACACAGTGTAATACTCATACACGTATTGTGACACTGTAAGGTGAACCGCAGTGTAATATTCATAAAAAACAATGTGACACTGTAAGTGGAAATGCAGAGTAATATTCATACACGTATTGTGGCACTGTAAACGATCAGTTCTGAGGAGAGCATGAACCACATACTTGTGCTGGAGCTGCTGCCAGTGCCACCAGTCATGACAATACTAGTCCGTCTACGTCATCTACTAAAGCCGATGCCCAAGGGCATACAGCGCTTAAGGCAGGGCATCTAAAATCAAAGAAGCAATCTTTTACATTGGTAAAAAAAAACCATCAAAGGGAAAGTTAGCTGCACAGACATACAACTGGCAATATGCCTTTAACCACACGAAGTGGCAAGGAAAGGCTAAGGCCTTGGCCTTTATTTATGACTGGTGGTTCTGCCTCTTATGATGATGTAAACCCTTTTCCCTGTTGAGGTTTCAAAAAAATGAAAATTGTTAAGGCACAGGAGCCAACTGTGTGCTCAGAAATGTCACAAATCCCTGAGGAGAGTTTAAGTGTGTCAACGGCTGCCATGTGTGTGCCTGACCTTTCCAATGCTGTACTCGAAGATGAGCCTTCTTCCACCACTTGTGCATCCTCTGCAAATGTAGGGATGTGCAGCACAAGTGAACATGCTGACATAGAAAAACTGGATAAAACAATATTGTGAGGTTGTCAAAATTCACTGGAAACAAGAGGAAATTCATCTTATTGAGGTGAATAATACTGTCGGAACAAAAAAAAGCCCAAAACATGTGATTTTAACAGTTTTTATCAATTAAAAAAAAAAAATACAGATCCAAAACCAAAACACGCAAGGGCGGTTTTGGTAAAACCAGATCCAAAACAAAAAGGAGATACAGATCCAATACCAAAATACGGGGTCAGCGCACATCCCTAGTTTTTGCACGACGCAATCTCTGGAGCTGAGTGTATGCTTCTACAGACGATGCTATGAGGTACTCAAATGTTACATATCCACCTCTGGATGGGTGGCAAGTTCACGTGCAGGCTGAGGACCCGATTCATAGATGGACGCTAATGTGATCGCAGCTGCGATTTCATACGGAATGCAGCTGTGAAAATATGCTAATGGTTCCAAAGATCACCCAAACAAAAGGTGATCTCATATGTGTACGACGTCACTTACCCGCGTAAATTTCGGTAACATCATCGCGCATTGAGCTGCCATCTTGTCCTTGTGGCAGGTCTGACCAGCCAAGGACTTGGCAGCTCTCCTGTCACGCAGAGGGTTCCCATGCTGCCTAGGAGATCGCAAGGGCCAATTTATGCATGCCCATGTAATGGCGTTTAAACGGTCAGACACACCTGCGTTTTATTAACCATCCTCTCGTTACCGCCCCCAAACACTGACTACCTGTTACTCACTTTGTGAATGGATCCTCTGGGCGTATGGAATCACAACACAATCGTAGCGCATGTGCAGTGCAGCTTATAAGCATGTGCAATGGCAAACAATCGCTCGATCTGTGTAAAAATCGCACTAACGTCCATCTCTGAATCAGTCCCTGCTGAGGGAGGGTGGAGTTAGTTAGATAGTTAGTTAGTGAACCTGTGAGATATGCAGGGTTGAACATATGTGTAAAAATTAGAGATGTGCGCCAACACCCGTGTTTTGGTTTAGGATCCGGATTCATCCACGTGTTTTGGTTTTGGATCTGTATTGTTTTTTTTTTTTAATTAAAAAACAGCTAAAATCATGTAATTCGGTGATGTATGGACATGTTTACATGCAATCCAAACCCGAGTTCAGTTTTTTAATTCAAGTTCCAAACGGACTGTAGAAGAGAACCAGGACTCGGTTCGTCTCGGAGTCCCAAAGTGATTCCGAGCTTGGACTCAGAATCCTTAAATTTGGTTGCTGTTGGTTATCTGGGAACCGGAACCCGCACATCTCTAGTACAAATATGTTTGTTTTCAGCCGTATCTTTTATACAGGATAGAGCTGCAACAAGTGTGCACTGATAATGATGATGGAAACCAAGCGTATAGACTGAAGTGGTAGATGCCACCATTTCTGCATGCAGACTAATATACGCATTTCATTCCGTCCACACAATATGAGTGCAATTGTGGGCAACTTGCTTTCAACTGTACATTGACCCCCTGGATCGCACAGCATCCGTTTTGCTAGGTGCAATGAAAGGTTTAGCCAAGCGTACCTGTTAATGCTAATTTGCACACAATCTATAAACAGGAGAATCTGGGCAGTGATATGCAAATGGGTATTAAGTAAACATGAAAGTATTGATCCTTGATGCACCTTGATAATATTCTGCCATCTCAAGTAATTATTTATCAATATCTTAAAGTAATAGTAAACTTTTCAAAAGCCATTCTGTTGTACATTTACTGGGTGTTTCCTTGCCTCTCTGCTGTAGTGTGGTAAAAGGAAAGAAAAGTGTGCTGCTGAAGAGTGGCACCAGAGTAAGAAGTAGAACCTGTGTTCTACATACAGTATATATTTATTCCTATTATTTTCCACTGCATAATAATTAGAGACCCCCCCACAATACTGTAGACACTTTTATTTGCTAAAATACATTGCCAGCTATCATTTTTCCATCATTTAATAACATTACAGAAATGAACTGTTTAAAACTAATTAACAGCCGCTAACATTTTGCTTATGGCCTCTATCAGCCTCCTATACTGTAATGCTATCTTATTTGCCACTTTTTTGGTGTTCAGGATTATTTTACCACCCTTTCATGCACTTGAAAAAGATTTCACCCTGAGAGCGGGGCAACACTGGTGCAATGCCATTTTTAATTGAATTGCGTAGAAAGCAGAGCGCATTTCCTGAAAATATCATGCAAAATGCGTGTTAATGTAATGTGGGACATCACCCTACTACGCTAATTGAATCTGGCTTTATACCTTTTCTTTGCTAACACAATAAAGGCAAACAATTTTTTTCAATTGTATTACACTATTTGTGCCCTAAGGGGCACATCCACTAGCAGACTGTGAAACGACTGCACGATTACAACACTGCTCGTTCAGTGTAGGCACATCAATCATCGCAGAACATGGTCTATCTGTCGTTATCGGCAGATTGACCAGCATGTTCGGGCGATGATTGATGTCGGAAACGACCAGCGGGAGCGCGCATCGCTGGTCATTTCTGACATTAATGTGCGCGATTTGTGCCCGATTACTGAGTGATTGCATGATTACGATGTCGTAATCGTGCAATCGCTCAGTAATGTCGCGTCAGTGGCAGAACTGCCGGAGACAATGGAGGCAGTTGCCGCCGGGCTCCAGGCCTGAAGGGGGCACCTCCTCCATTGTCCCCCATTCCGTATGTTCCTTTCTGTTACTGTAATAGAGGAGCTGCCGAGCTGATTGCCGTTCAGCAGCATCAGCGGCGCCCCTCCACTGCGACCTGGACCCTCTGCTCGGGTCGCGGACGTCACAAAACATGTGACCGCGACCATGAGCCACTTGCCTGCTTAGTGGGAGCCGGGACAGTGCGGCTGGGCGTGCCGCTTACATGCTGAGGACGGCTATCACATACTGTGGGGAGCGCGCAGGAGTCAGGAGAGCAGCCAGCAGTCGGGACTGGGAGAGCAGCCAGCACATAAGCAGGGGCAGTGCAGTGGTGTCAGCAGACAGGCACCAGTCTGAGCGGCATGGAGGGGATGGAGACCCTGGCTATAGATGTCCCAGGCTCCAGCCAAGGTAGGTGAAATTGCATTCAACATGTGCAGGGGAGGGGGGGAGTGTATCATGGTGGCCAGGGGAGAAAACAGGGGGGCTATGAGAGGAAAGTTTAGAAAAGGAAAACTAGTAGAAGGGGGCACAGATAGAGGCACAAGGGGGCATAGAGATGCAAAAGGTACAAAAGGCCCAGACAGACAGAAGGGGTGCAGGTTGAGGCACAGAGAGGTAGGAGGGGGGAACTGAGAGTCAAAATAGGGCACAAGTGTGTAGGCTTGCCATATCATCCCTTTATCTCAGGATACATGTGGATTACACAGGTTCTGTGGCCAGGGGCATATCTATAATGGGTGCAGGGGGGCCCCGCACCACACACCCATAGTATTACTTATTGCTCCGGAGTCCCATGTTGGCGCGGGGGTCCGCGCTGTAAAGACTGGAAAATAGCCACCGCGGCCATTTTCTCATCGTTTGCGCATGTGCAGTACAGGGAAAATGGCCACCGCGGCCATTTTCTCATCGTTTGCGCATGTGCAGTACAGGGAAAATGGCCACCGTGGCCATTTTCAGGGTGACCTGCGCATACTCTATAGACTCTGGGCACACTCTAGTGTGCTGCAGACCGCCGGACAGAGGAGGGGGCCCATGTCGGAGACTGCACACGGGCCCCCTCCTCTCTAGAAACGCCGTCTGTGGCTGATGAAAACCAGGTGATATGGGGACTTGAAGTCAGCCAGCCACAGAACTGTAATTCATGTGTGTCCTGAATTAAAAGGTATGATCTGGAGAGCCTACACATATAGAGGCACGGACAGACAGAAGGGGGCACAGTTAGAAGGAAATGTGTAGGTAACACAAAATTCTCGACTGTTTTGTTTTTAAATAAAAAAAGGTGTTTCTGGGTGGAAATATACCAACAGGCAGCAGCAACAAAGGTATTCTCCCTGTGCATATCCTGCATATTTACTTTAGCAAATAGGCCCAATAGAAACATTCTATTTTAGTGTGTTTGTGTGCATGCGCGTGTATAGATTGATACATATACATCACATTTATTTTTTATTTTAGTTTTTTCTTGTGGGGGGGCGCCAAAGAACTTGCCTCCAGGCGACTGGGATGAACTTACGCCACAGTGTCGCGTAGTGGATATGCGGCATTAGACATTCACCTGTCCTGATCTTCATTTTGGATTATCACATTCATGGAGTGTTACTGACCTCTTTTGAACTTGAAGTTCTCTACTCTCATACATTTTTGGAACAGGAGATTTTTTTTTCCTACTGCTTCATGAAATGTTAACATGTGTCGGCACTGTGTCTAAGTAAACACACCATGTGGTGTGCATGTGGGGTAGAATAAACATAAAAGTAATGTTATCTCTGCTGTTCACATGCAGAGACTCTGAAGGCTTCTGTTCTCCACACTCTCTTGATTACGTTAACATAAGTAAAATTAAAAATGTACTAACTGCTGGAGCCGATTATCTTGAGAGTTATTTTATATACATAGGGGCTTGGTTCTGAGCTGGATGCAATGCCGTTCTTCTCATAAGTCATAAGACTAAAACGTCACATGGTGCATGTATAATAAATACCCTGCTATGCGAGGTATTACACCTGACACTGGAGCTCATTCAGAGCCGCTCGCAACCACCCAGCGCTCGCAAGCGGCTCGATGGTGCCCCACTGCGCACGCACCGCGTCCGGTGTGCGCAAGCCTCGTCCAGCGACTGCAGCTCAGTCGCTACGGAGCTCGCTACAAGATGGGGCGGCTGTCGATGATGAGTGACAGCTCACCCCGTTTTGTAGGCGGGGAGGGGGGGTGGCTGCACAAATGCAGGTGTTCCCTTAGGAACGCCTGGCATTTGTAGGAGGCCCTACTGACATCACTAGTGATGTCAGTAGTGGACTTCCTGTTCTATTAGAGCAGGAAGTCCACTCGGCCTTGTGGTAGCTGAGACCCTACCACAGGGTCTCGTCGCAAGGCCGATGGTCGCGATTATCGCAATAGCCTCCTGCCCGCTCGCACAAGCTGTGGGAGGTCTCCCACAGCTTTGCGAGCGGCCAGTCAAAAAAAACAACAAAAACGCTCACAGACCCTGCGAGCTACCAGCAGCAGCGAGCGGGTCTGAATCAGGGCCATTGTGCATCACATCATTACACAGACAGACAATTCCTAGCAGTTTCTGCAGCTACTCTGGAGAAGGTCACATGACCAGTGTCAGTCATGTGACAGTTGTTAGTCGGGGAGTGCGCTGCGGTACCTGAGGATGGAGCAGGGGTACAGCTGACCTTTATGGTCAAAATAAAGACCTGCATCACAACAGGAGAGTTGGCACTGACTGTAGGGAGATTCTCCTCCCACCATCAAGAATGTACTCTACAAGGAGTAAAATAAAGCCCGTCACTGCCGAGTATAGTTATAATAACAAGCACTGCTCGGACTGTACTTTAAGGAGAACAGCAAAAGTTTTAAAGGAGTTTAAGAGAAAAGCTAGACAGACTCTGTAGTTTGAGAACCATCTGTTACGACCAAGACCAGCTATTAATGTAACCAGCAGCCAGCCAGTTGTCTGGGAGTCACTACACAGAGAAGAGAGAACTGTGCACCACCGAGGTTATAACCTAGTTACATCTAAAGTGACTTTTATGGGCGGCTGGTTATTTTACACTGCAGTATAAAGTTTAAAGAAAAATGAAGATAAAGTTGTCATGCTTATATGTGCCTACCAAATCTTCACTTGGGAATTATTATTTTATGAAGGAGTGTCAAGGAAAAGTTGATTCAAAAAGGTCATTTATTGTGTTTTGTAAGTCAGTTCATCTAAATTGTATTTGTGATACTTGGTAGCAATTGTTTGGTGTGAAACCATTGGTTCATCAAAAGAAAATACTGCTGAATCATTCCTGAAAAATAAAGATAGCATTGTCTTACCTACTTTGTGTTTATTCTGGATGAACTATGCTGAATGTATTATATTCAATTCTGAAAGTGTTTCTAAAGTATAATTGAAGTTAGTACATAGTGAGTCTTTCCAGTAAAGACAAGGAAGTAGGGGAACTTGACTCTCTGAAAGGCTTCGGTTTATAAGTTGGAGGAAATCACCCCTTCATAACAATGAACCTGTTAAGCCTCTAGGTTTAGTGGACTGTGGGTTGAGGGGCATGGTTGGAAGCGAGCAGCAGTTAGTTGGAGAGTGCCCTGCAACCCACAGTCCACTATACCTGGAGGTTTAACGTGTTTCGAGATATTTTTCAGAGCATAGCAGAGCAAGTGGCATAGAGCACCACAGGGAGGCTTTGCTCTTCTACCAAGAGTCCATGGGTGCCTCTGCCCTGGCCTACCAGACAGGCCCAAGCCCCCTTTGAGCCCCTGGACACTACTCATATCATTGCAATACCTGTTCTGTTATATACATGTCAGCATGGTGATAACAAAAGAAAAGCATTTAAAAAAAATGCTTAAATCTCTGAATAAAGAAACCTAAGTCTATTTCTAAACTGCATTTAATTATTAGTATTATTGATATTTTATTTTTTACCTTAGTGGATCTGAGAACCCCACTCCTGCCTGCTCACACACCTACACATCTGCAAACATTGGTCCAGAGAAGCTAAAAGCCAATTTGTACCACTCTAGGGGGATGATTCAGAGGTGGTGTCACAGGCGAAGGGGATTGAGACTGTGTTCCCGGGCTGGGCCTTGGATCTGTTTGGTTAGACTCAGGTGCTCTCTGAAGAAGACTGGGTCTGATGAAGTTCCTGCGCATGAAGGAACAAATAGTACAGGAGGAACCTACGAGTGGAACTTGAGGGAAGACTGGTACTCCAGTTAGGACTGGGAGGTACAGGACTCCAGGTATAATGGAGGACGGCTGGTATTCCGGCTAGGACCGGAGTGTAACTGGACTCCAGGTATAATGGAGGACGGTTGGTATTCCGGCTAGGGCTGGAAGGTAACTCGACTCCAGGTATAATGGTAAGAGTCCTGTTCCACTGCAACTAGTTGCTGCAGCAGAAATCCTTTTATTTAGGTTGCTGGATGCTGATTGGTGGAGGCGGAGTCACGTGGGCAACCCAACATGGCCATGCCCATGGACTGGAGGGCTGCAGTCCAACCCCACAGATGCCGGAGCTAGAGCAGACTGCGGGTGAAGGAGAGAGAACACTGACAGAGCCAGCCGTAGAGGAGGGAGCCGCTGCCGCACTATGTGAGTGCCGAGGACGCCGCGGGTGAGCGCCCACAAAGGTAAGTAATGGGGTCTGGTTCTGGGGTCTCTGCGGGGACGTGTGACAGGTAGACACTGAGTGGATCAGTGCTGCGTCTTCGGTTGCAGCCGATCTCAGTGCATATGCTAATGCCGCAGGTATCATTGTTTGTTAAAAGATGCCCACTGCTGGCTTCTCAGATCTGCTGCCTGCATCCAAAGCTCAAACATCGGCCAGACCATTGGACATTTCAGTGACTCTCAGACTACTCAGGATGGCCAGCAACACTACACTGCCGATCCCAGGGAAACTGCATCCGAGGACACAGCCACTGGCTTTGGCACGCCCAGGAAAGGGGCCGTCATGTGCCTTTTTTCTGCAACGCTCCCCCTTTGCCACACTTAAATGTCTACATGCTGTCAATCAGGCTGTGGCTAATAGGGCTCTGTGAATGAGGTCACAGCTATATCGAGGCTCATATGCACTGTCGTCCTCAAAATGTTGCCCATCTGCGTGAAAATCTTTCACCTCAAAATCAGTCCCCATTGGAGCAACCTAGTATTGCCCTCACCCAATATTGGCATGGATTGTTCAGATCAGGGCATGGCTTGGGTGAGTTGAAGTGGGATTTGGCAGACTTGGGGTGTGGTCTAAACTGTCTTGATATTACAGTGAGGAATATAATATATTAAAATAGTGTAAATCAAATGTCTAGAAATATTGTGTACATTAGTTCAAATTAATCTGACTACTGTGTATTTTTACACTGGTGCTTACACTATGTAATATTACCTAGGAAAGTGCATAGTACGACAACTACTATACGAGTGCAGTGCATTGGCAAAATGGCATTTAAATAGTATCAACAGCATAACTGACCACTGCCTCAATCTTCATGGGACAGTCACAATATTCCTGGAGGGTGTGGCTAATGGAGGAAGTGTGGTCTTGCTCACAATGGCATGGGTTAGACAGCTTGGGTGCATTACCTTTACATTAGGGGTGTGCACCGGCCACTTTTCGTGTTTTGTGTTTTGGTTTTGGATCTGGATCTTTCTTCGTGTTTTGGATCTGGATTGGTTTTGCCAAAACCACCCTTCCGTGTTTTGGGTTCTGGGTTTTGTGTTTTGGATCTGTATTTTTTTGAAAAAAAGCATAAAAACAGCTAAAATCACAGAATTTGTAGGTTTTTCTGCTCCTATGCTATTATTAACCTCAATAACCTTAATTTCCACTCATTTCCAGTCTATTCTGAACACCTCACACCTCACAATAGTGTTTTTATGTCCAAAAGGTTGCACCGAGGTAGCTGGATGACTATGCTAAGCGACACGAGTGGGCGGCACAAACACGTGACCCATCTAGGAGTGACACTGCAGTGGCAGACAGGATGGCAGTTAGAAAAACTAGGCCCCAAACTGTACATAATGCAAAGAAAAAAAGAGGTGCAAGATGGAATTGTCCTTGGGCCCTCCCACCCACCCTTATGTTGTATAAACAGGACATGCACACTTTAACAAATCAATCATTTCAGCGCCAGGGTCTGCCACACAACTGTGGCTGAAATGATTGGTTCGTTTGGGCCCCCACAAAACAAGCTGGCAATTAATGTGTCCCTGCACAAACTGGCTCTACGGAGGCAAGATGTCATCCTCATCCTCCTCATCCACCGATTCCTCACCCTCTTCAGTGTGTACATCCTCATCCTCACAAAGTATTAACTCGTCCCCACTTGAATCCACCACCACAGGTCCCTCTGTACGTTCTGGAGGCTGGTCTCCCTGGAAGAGCTGATAATTCATTTTGATGAACATCATCTTCTCCACATTCTGTGGAAGCAACCTCCTACGCCTTTCGCTGACAAGGTTCCCGGCTGCACTAAACACTCTTTCGGAGTACACACTGGAGGGGGGGCAACTCAGGTAAAATAGAGCCAGTTTGTACAGGGGCCTCCAAATTGCCTCTTTTTCCTGCCAGTACAGGTATGGACTGTCTGACATGCCTACTTGGATGCTGTCACCGATGTAATCCTCCACCATTCTGTCAATGGTGACAGTATCATATGCAGTGACAGTAGACATGTCAGAAATTGTTGCCAGGTCCTTCAGTCCGGACCAGATGTCCAAACTTGGTCCTGCCTGCCCTGCATCACCGCCAGCGGGTTGCTTAGGATACCTAAGTTTTTTCCTGGCAGCCCCAGTTGCGGGAGAAAATGAAGAAGGAGCCGTTGACGTGTCACGTTCCGCTTCAGCTGACAGTGTGTTCACCAGCAGGTCTTTGCACCTCTGCAGGCTTGTGTCGGCCGGAAAGAGAGACACCACATAGGCTTTAAACCTAGGATCGAGCACGGTGGCCAAAATGTAGTGGTCTGATTTCAACAGATTGACCACCCTGGAATCCTGGCAAAGCGAATGAAGGGCTTCATCCACAAGTCCCACATGCCGAGCGGAATCGCTCCGTCTTAGCTCCTCCTTCACTTTCTCCAGCTGCTTCTGCAAAAGCCTGATGAGGGGAATGACCTGACTCAAGCTGGCAGTGTCTGAACTGACTTCACGTGTGGCAAGTTCGAAGGGCTGAAGAACCTTGCACAACACGGAAATCATTCTCCACTGCGCTTGAGTCAGGTGCATACCCCCTCCTTTGCCTATGTCATAGGTGGATGTATAGGCTTGTATGGCCTTTTGCTGCTCCTCCATCCTCTGAAGCATATAGAGGGTTGAGTTCCACCGCGTCACAACCTCTTGCTTCAGGTGATGGCGGGGCAGGTTCAAGAGTGTTTGCTGGCGCTCCAGTCTTCGGCACGCAGTCGCTGAATGGCGAAAGTGGCCAGAAATTTTTCGGGCCACCCAAAGCGTCTCCTGCACGCCCCTGTCGCTTTTCAGAAAATTCTGCACCACCAAGTTTATTGTGTGAGCAAAACATGGGACGTGCTGGAATTTGCCCAGATGTAATGCCCGCACAATATTGGTGGCGTTGTCAGATATCACAAATCCCCAGGAGAGTCTAAGTGGGGTAAGCCACTGGGCGATGATTTCCCTCAGTTTCTCTAAGAGGTTGTCGGCGGTGTGCCTCTTACTGAAACCGGTGATACACAGCGTAGCCTGCCTTGTAACGAGCTGGCGTTTCTGAGATGCTGCTACTGGTGACGCTGCTGCTGTTGCTGCGTAAGGTGATACATCTACCCAGTGGGCTGTCACAGTCATATAGTCCTTAGTCTGCCCTGTTCCACTTGTCCACATGTCCGTGGTTAAGTGGACATTGTGTACAACGGCATTTTTCAGGACACTGAGGACACTTTTTCTGACGTTTCTGTACAGTCTCGGTATCGCCTGCCTAGTGAAGTGGAATCTAGACGGGATTTGGAACCGGGGACACACTACCTCCATCAATTGTCTAAATCCCACTGCACTAATGGCGGATACCGGACGCACGTCTAACACCAACATAGCAGTCAAGGCCTCAGTTATACGTTTTGCTTCAGGATGACTGCTGTCGTACTTCATCCTCCTCGCTAAGGACTGTTGGAGGGTCAATTGTTTAGTAAAAGTAGTGGTGTTCCTACTTCCTCTCTGGGATGATGAACGACTCCCAGCAGCAGCAGCAACAGCAGCAGCGGCAGCAGTAGGCGTAGCAATGCAGGATCCTCCGGAGGAATCCCGGATAGGAGAGTCAGTCATGCCAGTGATATGGCCTGCAGGACTACTTCCGATCCTGACTAAGGAGGAAATTGACGAGGAGGGAGTTGACGGTGTGGTTTGCAGGCGCTTGGATACAACAGGACAACGGGATTTAGGTGTCCCTGGACTGCTTACGGTCTGAGCCAAAGTTTCTGAACTTGACAGTAACTTTTTATGAACGCGCTGCAGGTGCCGTATAAGGGAGGATGTTCCTAGGTGGTTGACGTCCCTACCCCTACTTATTTCACCTTTACATATGGTACATATGGCAAGACAGTTGTTGTCCGGATTTGGATAGAAATATTGCCAGACCAAAGAGGTGGAATGTTTGGTCTTCTGCCCAGGCATGACCGTGATGGGCTTTTTCATCCCACGGACAACAACTGTCTCCCCCGGAGCCTGATTTAAACAAACCACATCACCATCAGAATCCTCCTCGCCAACTTCCTCCTCAGCGCCAGCTACACCAGTATCCTCATCCTGTTGTACTTCAACAGTGACATCTTCAATTTGCATATCAGCAAGTGGACTGTGGGTGCTCCTTTCAGCACTTGCAGGGGGCGTGCAAATGGTGGAAAGAGCCACCTCTTCCCGTCCAGTGCTGGGAAGGTCAGGCATCGCAACCACCACCACACTTGGACTCTCCTTGGGGATTTGTGATATCTTCTTAGAAAGCACAGTTCTTCGCTGTGCTTTTGCCAGCTTAACTCTTTTGATTTTTTTAGTGGGAGGAGTGCTTCCATCGTCATGTGAAGCTGAACCACTAGTCATGAACATACTAGGGATCGACCTTAGCCGTTCCTTGCCACTCCGTGTCGTAAATGGCATATTGGCAAGTTTACGTTTCTCTTCAGCTGATTTAAATGTCTTTTTCAAGGTCATTTTCCTGAACTTTGCCATTTGGGATTGTATGTGCCCTCTACTATGACATTGGGCATCGGCCTTGGCAGACGACGTTGATGGCATGTTATCGTCTATGTCATGACTAGTGGCAGCAGCTTCAGCACTAGGAGGAAGTGGTTCTTGATCTTTCTCTATTTTATTTTTATCGGAGAAAGTTTGGTCCTCCATTTATGTTATATCGATTTGATATATACGTGCGGCTAAACACAGAAAATAATTTTTTTTTTGGTTTGGACTGGAGTGTACTTTGTGGGTTACAGCACCCTTTAACGGTCAAGCCAGCCGGCCCTTTACTTATGACACAGGCGCACTCTTGGCACTACTTTGTTGATGCACGTGCGGCTACTGCGCACACAATTCACAAACACAGAAAATAATTTTTTTTTTGGTTTGGACTGGAGTGTACTTTCGGGGGTTACAGCACCCTTAACGGTCAAGCCAGCCGGCCCTTTACTTATGACACAGGCGCACGCTTGGCACTACTTTGTTGATGCACGTGCGGCTACTGCGCACACAATTCACAAACACAGAAAATAATTTTTTTTTGGGTTTGGACTGGAGTGTACTTTCGGGGGTTACAGCACCCTTAACGGTCAAGCCAGCCGGCCCTTTACTTATGACACAGGCGCACGTTTGGCACTACTTTGTTGATGCACGTGCGGCTACTGCGCACACAATTCACAAACACAGAAAATAATTTTTTTTTTGGTTTGGACTGGAGTGTACTTTCGGGGGTTACAGCACCCTTAACGGTCAAGCCAGCCGGCCCTTTACTTATGACACAGGCGCACGCTTGGCACTACTTTGTTGATGCACGTGCGGCTACTGCGCACACAATTCACAAACACAGAAAATAATTTTTTTTTGGTTAGGACTGGAGTGTACTTTCGGGGGTTACAGCACCCTTTAACGGTCAAGCCAGCCGGCCCTTTACTTATGACACAGGCGCACGCTTGGCACTACTTTGTTGATGCACGTGCGGCTACTGCGCACACAATTCACAAACACAGAAAATAATTTTTTTTTTGGTTTGGACTGGAGTGTACTTTCGGGGGTTACAGCACCCTTAACGGTCAAGCCAGCCGGCCCTTTACTTATGACACAGGCGCACGCTTGGCACTACTTTGTTGATGCACGTGCGGCTACTGCGCACACAATTCACAAACACAGAAAATAATTTTTTTTTTGGTTTGGACTGGAGTGTACTTGGGGGTTACAGCACCCTTTAACGGTCAAGCCAGCCGGCCCTTTACTTATGACACAGGCGCACGCTTGGCACTACTTTGTTGATGCACGTGCGACTACTGCGCACACAATTCACAAACACAGAAAATAATATTTTTTTTGGTTTGGACTGGAGTGTACTTTCGGGGGTTACAGCACCCTTAACGGTCAAGCCAGCCGGCCCTTTACTTATGACACAGGCGCACGCTTGGCACTACTTTGTTGATGCACGTGCGGCTACTGCGCACACAATTCACAAACACAGAAAATAATTTTTTTTTTGGTTTGGACTGGAGTGTACTTTCGGGGGTTACAGCACCCTTAACGGTCAAGCCAGCCGGCCCTTTACTTATGACACAGGCGCACGCTTGGCACTACTTTGTTGATGCACGTGCGACTACTGCGCACACAATTCACAAACACAGAAAATAATATTTTTTTTGGTTTGGACTGGAGTGTACTTTCGGGGGTTACAGCACCCTTAACGGTCAAGCCAGCCGGCCCTTTACTTATGACACAGGCGCACGCTTGGCACTACTTTGTTGATGCACGTGCGGCTACTGCGCACACAATTCACAAACACAGAAAATAATTTTTTTTTTGGTTTGGACTGGAGTGTACTTTCGGGGGTTACAGCACCCTTAACGGTCAAGCCAGCCGGCCCTTTACTTATGACACAGGCGCACGCTTGGCACTACTTTGTTGATGCACGTGCGGCTACTGCGCACACAATTCACAAACACAGAAAATAATTTTTTTTTTGGTTTGGACTGGAGTGTACTTTCGGGGGTTACAGCACCCTTAACGGTCAAGCCAGCCGGCCCTTTACTTATGACACAGGCGCACGCTTGGCACTACTTTGTTGATGCACGTGCGGCTACTGCGCACACAATTCACAAACACAGAAAATATATTATTTTTTTAGCACTTGGGGGGAGCACCCCTGATGGACAGAGCACCCCCTGGACAACACTACAGCACTCCTTTAGGACTGGGACACTGCACAGGACTTTGGAGTGGACACAGCCCCTATGGAGAACTGACTGCACAACACAGTCCAGCCAGCCCCTATGGACTTTGAAGTAGTGGACACAGCCCCTATTAACAACAGCAGCACAGCACAACACAGCCAGCCCCTATGGACTTTGAAGTAGTGGACAACAGCAGCACTACACTACACTACACTACACAGCCCTAACTCCCACCCTCCCTCTTCACTGTCCACAGCCGAGTGAGAAAATGGCGCCGACGTGTGTACCTTATATAGGATCCAAAACCCGCGAGACTCGGAAGGCGGGAAGATGACGTTTTGCCTCGATTTCAGATCCGAGTCAGGCGGGAAAAGTCGAGCCTGACTCGGATCGGACTCGGATCGGGGGGGCTCGGGGGGGTTCGGATTTCAGAAATCCGAACCCGCTCACCCCTACTTTACATATGAAGCAGACACCAGAAAAGTGGATGATTTTGTATTTTGCTCTAATAAAGAAGCATGACTGCTCTGGGACAGCCTGCCTGTGAGTATTAGCCAGCATACATTATATGAATGACTGCTCTGGGACAGCCTGCCTGTGAGCATTAGCCAGCATACAGTATATGAACGACTGCTCTGGGACAGCCTGCTTGTGAGCATTAGCCAGCATACTGTATATGAACGACTGCTCTGGGACAGCCTGCCTGTGAGCATTAGCCAGCATACTGTATATGAATGACTGCTCTGGGACAGCCTGCCTGTGAGCATTAGCCAGCATACAGTATATGAATGACTGCTCTGGGACAGCCTGCTTGTGAGCATTAGCCAGCATAGAGTATATGAATGACTGCTCTGGGACAGCCTGCTTGTGAGCATTAGCCAGCATACTGTATATGAATGACTGCTCTGGGACAGCCTGCCTGTGAGCTTTAGCCAGCATACTGTATATGAACGACTGCTCTGGGACAGCCTGCCTGTGAGCATTAGCCAGCATACAGTATATGAACGACTGCTCTGTGACAGCCTGCCTGTGAGTATTAGCCAGCATACTGTATATGAACGACTGCTCTGGGACAGCCTGCCTGTGAGCATTAGCCAGCATACTGTATATGAACGACTGCTCTGGGACAGCCTGCCTGTGAGCATTAGCCAGCATACTGTATATGAACGACTGCTCTGGGACAGCCTGCCGTGAGCATTAGCCAGCATACTGTATATGAATGACTGCTCTGGGACAGCCTGCCTGTGAGCATTAGAGAGCATACTGTATATGAATGACTGCTCTGGGACAGCCTGCCTGTGAGCATTAGCCAGCATACAGTATATGAACGACTGCTCTGGGACAGCCTGCCTGTGAGCATTAGCCAGCATACTGTATATGAATGACTGCTCTGGGACAGCCTGCCTGCGAGCATTAGCCAGCATACTGTATATGAATGACTGCTCTGGGACAGCCTGCCTGCGAGCATTAGCCAGCATACTGTATATGAACGACTGCTCTGGGACAGCCTGCCTGCGAGCATTAGCCAGCATACTGTATATGAACGACTGCTCTGGGACAGCCTGCCTGTGAGCATTAGCCAGCATACTGTATATGAACGACTGCTCTGGGACTGCCTGCCTGTGAGCATTAGCCAGCATACAGTATATGAACGACTGCTCTGGGACAGCCTGCCTGTGAGCATTAGCCAGCATACTGTATATGAATGACTGCTCTGGGACAGCCTGCCTGTGAGCATTAGCCAGCATACTGTATATGAATGACTGCTCTGGGACAGCCTGCCTGTGAGCATTAGCCAGCATACTGTATATGAATGACTGCTCTGGGGCAGCCTGCCTGTGAGCATACTGTATGAATATATAAATTTATGCAGAATAATAGTTTTGCAGTCATGTTCTGAATCTAATCTGCCAAGTTCAAAAAGTATCCCAATTGCCTCTGTAAGGCCAAAAGATTATCCAATAACAGGTAAGAGGGCCTCAGCTACACTGGTATTGTACACATGCAGAATTTTCTTAACTGTAAATACTGTTGCCAGCTATTATTTCAATGAACTCCATCAATACATTAGCACTTTCACTTCCATAAAATATGCATTCATCTCTTATCCTTAAGAAACAATCTCTCAACCCTCCCCTCCCCCCGTTACTGCCCTATCTCTCTCCTCCGTTCTACTTCCAAACTACAATACATAATCGTCTACAACCTCCTCATTCACTTTCATTTCATTCACCACATTCTCAATACTCTGCCATTGGGCTTCCACCATCTACACTACCAAGACCGCTGTCACTAAAGTAACCAAAGAACGACTCACAGATAAGTCAATGGGTCGTTTCTCCACACTCAACCTCCTTAAGCTCTTTGTTGCTTTCAGTACAGTTGACCACCTTATTCTTTTCGATGTTCTGCACTCTCTTAGCCTTTGAAGTACATTCTAGACTTTTTGACTATGTCTTCAGGGTCTCTAATAAGAGATTGGTCTTCCACCTTCTAATGTTACCCCTTCGTCTTGTCTGCCTCGCAATTGACAACATCACATTGTTCACCTACCGCACTGCTTTAGTGTCATCATCAACTCAACCCCTGCACTCTAGCCTTTATAAACCTACTCGTCCCCTTAATTCCACCCCACGAGCTCCCGAATGGCCCTTGCCACACTACAAACTACACAGCAACCATCTGGTTAATCCCTACCAGCCCAAAGTGACATGGGTTCCAGAACACATACTGTATCTAGGAGTTTAGCAGCCTCCTGGCTTATATAGCCCTCAGTTATCCTTCTCTTTATATTGAGGCAGCTTTAAAAACTTACATACAGTTCAACTCAGACAGAAAGTCTCACTTGTCCGGTCCAAAAATACCCATTAGGTAGCCAGAAGGAAGGGGATTACTTCAACCTGCTATAATACGTGCAGTTCGAAAATCCTCAACACGTATCTTTGCTGATCACTTTTGCTGAACAATAGAACAGAACTATAGAATTGCAGACATTATAATTCTTCAAAGCGATTCTACCCATCACAAAAAACACATAAGGAAAGATAAGATTTGGTGTCCAGTGCACTTTCATGGGTCCACTGCGCCCATATTTTGAATTATCAATAAAATATAACTTTTATTATGTTTATTAAAATATGATACATAGATATACTTGGTGAAATATAAAAATATAGAGATTAGAAAGTGAAAAAAGTTATAAAGAAAGGTGATTAAAAACACCTCCTGGTGCTGTCAGTCATTTGGATCTTTCTAAATAATTTGGTTTTTATGGCTATGTTACGGTATAACAAAATTCTGCAATATAACTTTTGTACGTTATTTCAGAGTACTTTTTCAGAGGCTTCAGAGTACGACAAAGTTTCAATAATAGCCATGCATAGCAGCTTTTATGTCCAAAATCGTGTGTGTTCTATGCCTTATAATAGTATCAGGACAGTCTACTCTCTATGCTGCCATAAATATTTCACTAAGTAGATGATATATTGTGACTGTTCCTAAATGACTACAGCCAGTTAAACGTTTAATAACAATAATGTGTCATGTGATATTGACGAGGTTAGCTGTTTCGTAGATCACAAACTTGATAAATATTATGTATCACGGCAATCTGAAATAATTTAGATCATATGTTGCAATGTTCTCCCTAGGATACAATAGTCCTAGAGTGCCCCGCGGGTATATTAATAGCTAGGTAGGTACACCAGTGCTCTTTCCCGATACGGGTATTGATCCTCACAAGCTCGCTTTCATACACACCTCATACATATAGTACACACCTCATACATATAGCACTCAGGGAACGCGTTCCCTGAGTGCCGCCGGTCTCCGCACAATTGAATGCGGCTTTAGGATCTAATAATTTTTTTTTTTTTTACTGTCATGTGTTATATGTATGAGGTGTGTATGAAAGCAAGCATGTGAGGATCAATACCTACCTAGCTATTAATATACCCGCGGGGCACTCTAGGACTATTGTATCCTAGGGAGAACATTGCAACATATGATCTAAATTATTTCAGATTGCCGTGATACATAAATATTTATCAAGTTTGTGATCTACGAAACAGCTAACCTTTTCAATATCACATGACACATTATTGTTGTTAAACGTTTAACTGGCTATAGTCATTTAGGAACAGAGTCACAATATACCATCTACTTAGTGAAATATTTATGGCAGCATAGAGAGTAGACTGTCCTGATACTATTATAAGGCATAGAACACACACGATTTTGGACATAAAAGCTGCTATGCATGGCTATTATTGAAACTTTGTCGTACTCTGAAGCCTCTGAAAAAGTACTCTGAAATAACGTACAAAAGTTATATTGCAGAATTTTGTTATACCGTAACATAGCCATAAAAACCAAATTATTTAGAAGGATCCAAATGACTGACAGCACCAGGAGGTGTTTTTAATCACCTTTCTTTATAACTTTTTTCACTTTCTAATCTCTATATTTTTATATTTCGCCAAGTATATCTATGTATCATATTTTAATAAACATAATAAAAGTTATATTTTATTGATAATTCAGAATTCAAAATATGGGCGCAGTGGACCCATGAAAGTGCACTGGACACCAAATCTTATCTTTCCTTTTGTGTTTTTTGAGTTTGATAATATTTAATAAGATGGTCTAGTGGCACCTCCAGGCAAATAAAAGGAAAAAATGTTTTGGTCTTATATACCTATTTATTATAATGCTATCTGGAGTTCCGTATAAAGGGAATATTTGATAACATTTCTAAATACAAAAAATATACATGAATACTAAAATTAGTGCGGCATCAATAGTGTGTTTTTTCTCGATTCTACCCATCATCTGTTGCTAAATTGAAAGCCTTCCAAAATATCAAAAAGGTTTGCAAAAATGTAAGATTTGCATACTTAGGGCCTGATTCAGAGCCGGTCGCTATTTGCGCTCGCTCGTCAATAAAATAGGGGTGGCTATTCAAATGAGCCGTTCGCTGTTTGTGGTCTGTTCACGCCTCTAGGTCTGAACGAGCGAACAAAACTTGCGGTCGTTTTTTGGGAAACTGGCCGCTCGCATCCTACGTCATGTTCGCTATTTATTAGATTAATCGAGTACATCGAACAGGGTATGAACTGCTCGCTATTCTTGTGGTTGGTTTTTGCTACCACAATTTTGCGAGCAGTTCTGGCTAAAAAATAACCCAGTGACGTGGTCAATGACGCTGCTGTTTTAATTATGCACACCCATAAAACGCCAATTTTGACCTTTAAGCATGCCTACGATCGGATCTCCACTCCCCGTTTTCAAGCACCTTCCCCTGTTACCACCCACATACGCCTCATCCTGTCACTCAAATTATCAGGCATTCACTATTTTGCGAGCACATGAATTTCGGCCGCACTGACTGGTTCGCGCATGCGTATAACGATCCGTACGCATGCGCAGTTGGGCAAACATCGCTCGGAGCGAACGAGCTGCCGCTTACGAGTGGCTTTGAATCAGGCCCTTAATTTGTTCCAGGGTAACAAGGAACAGTAAACACTCGCCATCCCTGTATTTATACCGTACTGTTTTTTCTTCACCATAGTATTTATATATATTTTGTATTCTTCAGCTTCAACGATCAGACAGAACAAAAGATCTGGACATCCCGCAAAAGGAGAAAAAATTTTATTCTTGTAGATCTCAAAGCACTATAAGACACTGCTGGTTCTCTTATTATTGCTTTCTCCATTTCCCTAATTACTTAAGTTCATGCTTTTAGTAACTTAACTTATCCCAAATGCATCATAGTTTTGTAGTGTAGTCCGTGGTTTCCCCCACCATCTTCTCTCTCCATCTCGGGAGAGTTTTGTCCTTAGTAAGCTTCTGGAGAATCTGAGGAGCGCTTGAGCAGGTCATGTGGATAGAGGGCCTGATTCAGACCCGGACGCTAAGCTGCGTTCGCTCGCTGGCAAAAGGGGCCGGGTATGCAAATTGTGCCATCGCACTGTGTGGCCGAAGGACGCCCTCTATGTCTTATAGAGCGACTGCAGTGAGCGTACGCTGGTGTATAAAGACGCTCGCTTTCCTCTCTTAACACACGTCATATCCAGGAAGTGTATTAATAATCGTTAACATCAAGAGCCATCGGAGCTGGACGCAGCGCTTGAGGTAGACCCTACCCCAACACAAGCGCTGCATTCACTGCAGCCTGAAAATCAACCAAGTGAAGTGTACAATGACGCTAATGCTAATTATGCACACCCATTAAACTCCGTTTGGGCGCCCAGACACGCCTGCGTTCGCAGCACCACTCCCCCGTTCACAAGCACCTTCCCCTGTTATCACCCACAAACGGCGCTATCTGTCACTCAAAGAAGGGTCCAGTCTGTGTACTACGAGCACACAATTCCTGGACGCAGTGACTGGCTTGCGCACGTGCACTGTGATGCCTACGCATGTGCAGACGGCCGACCATCGCTCATAGCGAGCGAACGCAGCTTAGCGTCCGGGTTTGAATCAGGCCGAGAGTCTCATCTGTGCCCTTCTGACCACTCCACTACTCCAGAGCATTAACTATCAGCTGTTGCAGTCATAGGGGATGATTCAGTACTGGACAGAATTGCAAAGCCACACACAAGCAGCTTTGCAATTCCATCCTTGCTATTATTTTAATGCAGCCTTCTGCGTCATGTGTCCTCCATACATTAATGATCCGAGCTGTCCTTGGATGCAGCATCAGATCATCTGCATGATCCTCGGCTGGGGTCACGCAGTCCGGCCATCGCAGATGAGGGAAAGAGGCCAGGAAATCTCCATCAGCCTCCGTTTTAGGTAACGGATGCCGTTGCCCCGCCCCCTCCCCGCCCACAAACGGCAATGGAGTGTCAATCACAGACAGTCTGCTGCTGATGCTCTGCATCCAATCGCGCAGAACCCCTTCTGCACATGCGCAGATTCTCGGCTATCGGGAATCTGCGATCAGCAGCGTTGAATAGTCACAGCTTCATGTACATGTATTTTTTTCTCCAGAATAGTGTACACAATAGTACATGTCAGACTATCCCTATAAAGATTGTGCTAATGGTCCTAAACAATAGTCTATACATCAAAATGACAGATGGGAGTAATGCAAACATTGTACTGATGAATCATATTGGAACAAGTAAATGATTTCAATGACTAGAGATAAGACCGACTGGTTGTTCTGCAAGTGAAGTATTTTCTGCTGTCAGAATGGTTTTCTATATATGTCTACTCTGAATAATACAGCTTTACTGTTATACACAGCTTCAATATATCTGAATTTAAAGAACTGTACTGCAAGGTTAACCGAGTCCAACCAACTAGAGACAAACAAAGTTGTGTCTGCATCAAAGTGCAAATCAAAAATTGCTGCAGAATCGTATTTTGTTCATTATTATTTCTGCACTGTGTGACTGTATTTATTATAATTGCATGTGGAATTCACCCTTTAAAATTAATCAAAAGATTAGCAGCAACTTTCCTTTATTTGTATAGCACCTGTCTCCCAGTAAGACTGAAAGCACTTTACATTATTGCAGAGGGTTTGACTGTAATTTTGGGTGGATTAAGGGCCTGATTCAGAGCCGCTCGTTCGCTCCGAGCGATGTTTGCACAACTGCGTATGGGTTGGAATACGCATGCGCGAACCAGTCATTGCGGTCGGAAATTGTGTGCTCGCAAAATAGCGAGTGCCTGCTACTTTGAGTGACAGAATGAGGCATTTGTGGGTGGTAACAGGGGAAGGTGCTTGAAAACGGGGAGTGGAGATCCGAATGCAGGTGTGCCAAAAGGTCAAAACGGACGTTTTAAGGGTGTGCATAATTAACAAAGCAGCGTCATCGACGACGTCACTTGGTTGTCTTTTAGCCTGAACTGCTCGCATGATTGCGGTAGGAAAATGCAACCACAAGCACTGCGAGCAGTTCAGATGACTTTCGATGTACTCGATTAATCTAATAAATAGCTGAGATGACGTAGGATGCGAGCGGCCAGGGGGCGTTTTTAAAAAAATAGCGAGCGCATGTTTCGTTCGCTCGTTCAGACATAGAGGCGTCAACAGACCGCAAAGAGCGAGAGCTCTATTTAAATATCCGGCCTCTTTTTCTGAACGAGCGAGCGCAAATAGCGGCCGGCTCTGAATCAGGCCCTAAGTCTCTGTACTACAGTATGTAATTTTATATGATCAAATGCAATACACAAAAGATATATATCAAATGCAAGACACAAAAAGGGGAAAGAAATCTTTGGAAAGAGACAAGCATAAAACGCTGCATTTTAGAAAATTCACAAAAATCCTACCATAAACACACCTCCAGAACCTGGCTACTCATCTAACTAGGCATGGCGATTGGTGGGTTAACCATTGATGGTGCCATAGGTGATTGAACTATCAATAGTTGCACCCATCGATGGACATCAATGCAGAGGTGAACGGCAAGTGACTTGTCAATCAAGGAAGGAAGTGGGGCTTGCCAGTACGGACGTGGTGTGGGCTAAACTCTGTTCCCTGTGCTGAGGGGGAAAAAATCCATTGATGCCTCTGTGCCAATCGATGGCAGAGAACCATCAGATTGATGGTCATTAACCGTTGATGGTCGGTGGCCACTCCTACATGAAACCCAGCAACAGCAGAACATGATACCTTTACATTACACTGACCCTAGCCTAAGGGTTTAAAATCCATCCATTCTATTCAGACCCACCTTGTTCTTTTTCCAATGCGGAATTGCCTAATTTACCAAGCTCCAAAAAACATAATTTTTCAGGGCTTAAATTTGTTAGCTAACACAATCTTTAGATTACATTAGCCGCTGCCCATGGGGTACACAGTATTGCCAGAGATGGATCTTTCGACTGTGAGCATATGAAGTAGCTTACCCAAGACATCTAGGAAGTGAAGTCCAGTAACTGTTGCCGGGATGAAATTAAAATGTCGGGGATGGGATACCGACCATCGATATACTGACAACTGGAATCCCGACCGCCGGCGCCGCTATCCCAAATGGCATCAGGATAGCGGTGTCGGCATCCAAAATGTCGAAAGTCTGGAGGGAGGTAACTAGCGCACTGTCCCTCACTGTCCCCAGAGATGGGGGGAGGTTAGGTTTAGGCACCCCTATGGGGGACATTAGGTTTAGGCACCCCCTGGGCAGGTTAGGTGTAGGCTGCAGGGAGTGAGGGTTAGGCACCATTGGGGCAAGGTTAGGGTCAGGCACCCCCCGGGAGGGTTAGGTTTAGGGTGCAGGAAGGGGAGGTGGGATAGGCAACACTGGGGGGGGAGCTTAGGGTTAGGCACCACTAAGGGAGGGTTAGGGGGGGAGAGGGTTAGGGATAGCACACTTACCACCCCTGTCGGGATCTTGCCTGTGCGGGGTGCGGGGTTCCGGTGTCGGGATTTGAATTGGTGGATATTGAGCTGCCGGTATTTCATACACATCAAGTCATAGACAGAGATCACCAGATGGACAGAGATGGCAACATCAAGGACAGATGGACTCACTGGGTCTAGACGCAGATCTGAAATGAAATTCATTTTAATCTTTGAAAATAACTTGTGAGGTCTCGCCTCTGTATTAATTTCCTACTGCTTTATTTTAATTTTATTTTTTTAAATAGTTTTATATATTTGTGAGACGTGGATTATGAGGGAGGGAGGGGATAGAGCTGATGTACATATATCCATCAGACCAGACTCAAACTGCACATATGACACAAAAAGATGATTTATGTAACCCTTCTATAATGTGGACCTGAAATAGAAGAATAACATTGTATACACTATACAGAGGACAGGCAGTCTTTAGAACAATGTGCAAATAATTAAATGCTAAAAGCCTTGCAGGCTAATTGAATGGGATCCCTTTAAAACCATACAGCAGGACCCAGTGATAATCCTCTTACTCTAGATTTTATTTAATCTGGTTTCTTTCACAAATAAGTACTAAAGCAAATTCACAAAAAAAACCATTTAATTTAATTCACTTTAAATTAAAAATTAATTCATTTTATTACATTTTGTGTTCCGAATGTAATTTCATTTAATATAAATTCCATGAATGTATTTTGACCATGTAAACAAAGCAGCCATCAAAGCTATCCTAGAAAGAGGAATTGCATATTTAAAGTTTGTGACAAGAAACTATCATTAAACTTTAATGCAATTACTTTTTATGGCATTGTTTGCTGTATAGAAATAATGCTTATAAAAGGTCTCAATTTATTTAGTTTTTTAGATAAACATCAGCCAAGACGGCTTTTCTTTTTGAAGATTTTGATCTGATACTGAGTCGGAAAAGGGGCATGGCCACATGTCACAGGGGCGTGACCACATGTCACAGGGGTAATGATACTGAATCAGAACCTCTATACACTCCTTCCTATACCTTCTAATATCCTGCCTATACCTTCTAATATCCTGCCTATACCTTCTAATATCCTGCCTATACCTTCTAAAGATTACGCTAATTTGCATACACAGTCATTACAGTAAATAAAGACTTAAGACCTGGAATCTGTGGTTCCAAAGCACAAGTATTATTCAAGTAAAAGTACAGTCAGTTACGCGCTATTGATCCAAACACAATTCGGCGCAAAGTAATTATACAGACCCAAGTACAGTATACACAGGGCCCGGGACTGTATCAGCAATTGTGGGGCCCGGGACTGACAAAATAGGCAGGGCCCCTGGGCCCCCATCCCCCCACTACCGCTAAAGGTGCATACACAAACAGTGAATTTTTGGACGACTGAACGATAACGATATCGTTATCATTCAGTCGTCAAAAAAATCGTTCAGTTTTTGCCCCAAAACGATGAACGATAACTACCAATGCGCGCTTCCATTTGTAGTTGGTAGTTAACGTTCATCGGCCGAACCTCCCGTCCAACCTGACAATATTGTAAGGTTGAACATGTTCGAGGATGAGGGAGGGAGCCCGGCACTGAACTTAATCGTTCTTGATTTTGTTCAGTGCTTGTGCTCAGTGTCGTTAATGACACTGAGCACACATCTGTCAGGGACACACGGGACGATTTAATTCATGGAGCGAATCGTCCCGTGTGTATGCACTATAAGTCTCATTATTCATGACTTACCTTATCGCCTTGAAGAATGCTCCTTTCTTCTGGCTTCTTCTCATTCAGGTCTGGCTGTCGCGGCTCCTCTGACCTCTCCCTTCCAGCGGCGTGGCATCATGAAGTCACGCGCTCCGACCGCAAAGTAGAAAAAAATATTAAACAAGAGCAGGGGCAAACAAAGGATTTTCTGAGGGGTTCTAATATACATATATATATATATATATATATATATATATATACACACACAAACACCACTGATCCAGCACTCACAAAGAAATAGATGCAGTAAATGCAGTATTACTTGCTCCGGTGCCCTCCTTCAAGGAGAACTGTGTCCCCACTGTGTACCAGACATACGAGGCGGCACTCGGAGACAGTGCAAATGTGTTAAAGAAGCAATGTGGTTTATGATGATGATGACTATGCAATAAACCACATTGCTTCTTTATCACATTTGCACTGTCTCCGAGTGCCGCCTCGTAGGTCTGGTATATATATATATATATACACACACATATATATATATATATATATATATATTATGTACAGTATATAGCAACATGCATACACATATATACACACTAGCACATACACACCAACACATACAGTACATACACATATATACACACTAACATACATTCACATATATATATATACACACCAGCACATACACACCAACACACACACATATACACACTAGCACATACAGACACATATATACACACTAGCACATACAAACACATATATACACACTAGCATATTCACACTAACACAGACACATAAATACTGTATATAAACACTAGCATATACACACTAAAGCATACAGACACATACATACACATGCTAAAACACATACATACTTCTAACTTACACTTTGAAGCAACAGCAGCTTGGTAATGGGGGGCGGGCACCTTGCATCATTAGGCTCTGCCCCCCAGCGCGATGACGCGATTTGCGCCCGTGCGGGGGCGGGGCTTGTTAGCTCCACCCCCATTGCAATCAGCGTGAAGGGAATTATATCGGTCCATCGGAGGAGGGGAGCGGGCTCTCTGGTTGGAGCAGGTGCGCACACGAGTAGTGCAGGCCGGCAGGCTGTAGCAGCACCCCACCCCCGGGTAGTGCGGGCTATACATTGGCGATAGAATAGGGTAGGAACTGGCACGGGCCCCCTCCCATTCTGTCAGTGTCCGGGCCCGGGACTCCAGTCCCGGCAGTCCCCCCCTGATGGCGGCCCTGAGTATACATAAGCAGCGCTTCCGGACCAGATGTTAGGCATCAGCAAGAAACCCCTCGTCTATCAGCATTCAGCACGAAGACCAAAAACCCAGTGTTGGAGAACACATATTTATACCACCCAGGAATAGACAACACAATAGGGAAGTTTGTTGCTGATGCTATTGGTTCCCAAGGGGGATACATCTGTTACAGAGCATTTAACAGGCTGATTCATATAGACACAACCCAGCCTCCAACAACTCAGGGTCCCTAGATTCCCGCCACATGCAACATCCTAACAGTTATTCATATCATATACATTTTGTTGCTTGAAGTCTCTGCAGTCCATAAGTTGAGAATGCATGATGTGATCTTCCCACCGATAATACCGGAATACTGTGGAAAGAGTACGCATCAGTACAAAGCCAAACACAGCTTACTTATCACGTATAAAACATTAGTTACCAATCAATCTTTATTTCATAGCATTTATACTAAATGAACAAACTTAAATCTTATACCCTAAAGCTTATGAAACCTTGTATGTGAATATGTAATGTGTGAGTATGCGGGGTTTGATATAAAGACGCTAGTTAACTGGGGACAGATGCATGCGCATTTAGCTACTGAATGTTGTTTTCATATAGAATCTTATGCATTCGCTAATATGCGACTAGTTAACAGCGCAATTGTGCGTATTACTGTGTATATGAGAAATGATGAAACATGTAATCGCATGGTGCTAATAGTAATCTCGCCATATGTACTTAATTGTGAGTTTATCTAAAATGGCGCTGGGGCGGCCATTCGCAAAATGGCATCTTGCGGTTTCATTTCAAAGATGGCGTCTTGCGGCCAGTCGCAAGATGGCGTCGCCGCGATTCAATTTTAAACTGATCTTGTCTCAGCCAATTATCCAGCTTCAACAGGGGCGTGGCCACATGTCACAGGGGCGTGGCCAAATATCATGGGGACATAATGCCAGTTAATTTATGTGATATATCATTTTTGATTACTGCAGGCAAGATTCCCACTGGATTTATAAAGTTAAAGCCGAAAGCACTATGGGGCTTGCGGCAACGAGACCCTACCACAAGGGTCTCGTCGCAAGCCCGATGGTCGCGATGGTCTTGACCATCGTGACAATCTTCCTGGCCGCTCGCACTAGCTGTGGGTGGTCACCCATAGCTATGCGAGTGAGTAGGAGGCCGCTCTGAAAAACAAGAAGGACGGCCCTGATTCAGAGCGAGCGCTCTGTCAGAGCATCCGGCTCTGAATGAGGGCCTCTGCTTGGGGATCTGTGACTTTTCAGAGACAATTTAATTTTTTTGTACCTCTTCTGCAAGCAGAAGGGCTTAAATCATCACAACTAGAACCACCATTCATAAATAAAGGCCAAGGCCTTAACCTTTCCTTGCCACTTAGTATAGTGAATGGCATATTGCCAATTTTTTGTCTCTCTAAAAATGACTTAGCTTTAGATATTTTTTTCTTTAACAGGGTAAAAGTTGATTTTTTTACATGACCTGATTTAAGCCCTGGTGCATCGGCTTTCATAGATGACGTTGACGGCCTTGCATCATCATCATGACAGCTGCCGGCAGCTACAAGACTGGTATGTGGATCCTGCTCTTCTGTCATGTGATTGTCCTCCATACTCACTGCGGTCTTACAGCAGTGTCAGGGCCGTAGCTAGGGTAGTGCGGCCGGTGCCATCGCACAGGGCACCACAGATCTGGGGGCATGGTTTGGGCCTGTCAAATTTCTGTTTATTATCATTCTTGCTTGTAGCTGCCTCTTATTTCATCCCCAGCATCTCCTGACCTCTCCTATCTCTTCCCTGGCCCTTCCCCATGAAGCCATGGCCCTTTTTTGGGTGCATTATGTCCCTTTGAAAAATGAGGGGGGCGCCAATGCTCTTTCTGGCACAGGGCACCAAAAAGTCTAGTTATGGCTCTGAGCAGTGTCACCAAGCAATTATAGCGCAGCTAAGTTGTGGCTAACGCAAAAAACCACACACGGAAAAAATATATATTTTTTCTCACTGGGGTGAGAGAGCACCCCTGAACAAGGCAGCAGCCCCTTGATAAATGACACAGACAGCACCCCTGTGCACCTACGTTGCTGAACGAGGCAGCAGCCCCTTGATAAATGAGACACAGGCAGCACCCCTGTGCACCTACGTTGCTGAACGAGGCTGCAGCCCCTTGGTAAATGAGACACAGGCAGCACCCCTGCGCACCTACGTTGCTGAACAAGGCAGCAGCCCCTTGATAAATGAGACACAGGCAGCACCCCTGCGCACCTACGTTGCTGAATGAGGCAGCAGCCCCTTGGTAAATGAGACACAGGCAGCACCCCTGCGCACCTACGTTGCTGAACGAGGCAGCAGCCCCTTGATAAATGAGACACAGGTAGCACAGCACCCCTACGCAACTAAGTTGCTGATAAGTGTGGCTAACACGCACACACAAAAAATAGTTTTTATGTTTTCCACACTGGGGATGAAGATAATACACACACACACAAAATTGTTTTTATTTTTTTCACACTGGGGGGTAGCACCCCTGAACGAGGCAGCAGCCCCTTACTAAATGAGACACAGGCAGCACAGCACCCCTGCGCACCTACTTTGCTGATAAGTGTGGCTAACATGCACACACGCACAGAAATAAAATACTTTATTCACACTAAGGGGGGGAGCACCCTTGATAAACGAAACAGGCAGCACCCCTGCGCACCTAAGTTGCTGATAAGTGTGGCTAACGCGGGCACACACACACAGAAAAATAAATACAAATTTCACCCTGGGGGGTGAAGAGCACCCTTGATGGACAGAGCACCCCCTGGACAACACAGCAGCACAGCCAGCCAGCCCCTATAGACAGGACAACAGCCAGCCAGCTCCTATGTACAACAGCCAGCCAGCCCCTATGGACAGGACAACAGCCAGCCAACCCCTATGGACAACAGCCAGCCAGCCCCTATGGACAACAGCCAGCCAACCCATATGGACAACAGCCAGAGAGAGAGAGAGAGATTTATAGTACTTACATTTTCTCCATCAACTTCTATTATTTTTATTTTGCTTTACATTCTTTCAGTTTTTCCCTGGATGTACAGGAGTCTTAGCTGCAGAAATATAAATATATTATACATAAGTAAACATAAGAAAATAAAACAGCCGTGTTTATTTATTAGATGCTTTGACGTGATAATTATGGCTGACTACCTGTGGATAAAATGTGACTCATCTATTGCAGAGAAGAGCACTTAAATTTTATCATCTGTTGTTCTAGGGGAAGGTTTATTATTATGCATGAATGCATTCAAGAGCATTGTACTAACAGTGATTTACAGTGGCTACAGTAACAACTTTCACAGACTGAGAGGGGATTAAGCAGAGACCAATAAAACAAAATCTATGAACAAAATAAAAGTTTGTAACATTTGTCTGCTCCTAAACTTTTGTAGAATTGTCAGTAAGGCGGAGAAATCATTGCTTGATGTATGGTAACGATAGTAACATGGATTTACTCTTCCTCTCAACATAGGGTTTACCCCACTTACCTTTAGGTGCTTGTACTAAAGCACTTCTGTGAGATGGCTAATTTACTCATATGTTATAGACTTAAGCTGGCCACACACTAGACCAACTTACATCCAACCAGCCAACTTGTTGATTGGTTGGAATGAAAATCTGATAAGGAATGGGAGTAAATGATGATCAGCAATTTGCTCCTAAATGCCAGAAAACAGATGAAAATGGTCGGTCAGACAAGTTTGTTAAATGTTTGATCTAAACAATTTGTTCAAACAGTTTTTGTTCATTTTCCGGCATTTGGGAGCAAATTGCTGATTGTCATTTACTCCCATTCCTTATCAGATTTTCATTCCAACCAATCAACAAGTTGGCTGGTTGGATGTAAGTTGGTCTAGTGTGTGGCCAGCTTAAGAATCTATCTATCTATCTATCCATCTATCTAGAAATAGCCATATCACAGTTTAGTCTGTAATTGGGAATATATATACATATATATATATATATATATATATATACATACAGTCAGGTCCATAAATATTCGGACATTGACAGAATTTTCATATTTTGGCCTCTATTCACCACCACAATAGCTTTGAAATGAAACAAACAAGATGTGCTGTAACTGCAGACTTTCAGATTTAATTTGAGGGTAATTACATCCAAATCAGGTGAACGGTGTAGGAATTACAGCGCTTTCTATATGTGCCTCCCACTTTTTAAGGGGCCAAAAGTAATGGGACAAACTAAACAATCCTAAATCTAACTCTCACTTTTTAATACTTTGTTGCAAATACTTTGCAGGCAATTACAGCCTGCAGTCCGGAACACATAGACATCACCAGACACTGGGTTTCATCCCTGGTGATGCTCTGCCAGGCCTCTACTGCCAATGTCTTTAGTTCCTGCTTGTACTTGGGGCATTTTACCATCAGTTTTGTCTTCATCAAGTGAAATACATGCTCAATCGGATTCATGTCAGGGGATTGACTTGGCCATTGCATAACATTCCACTTTTTAGCCTTAAAAAACTCTTTTGTTGCTTATGCAGTATGCTTCGGGTCATTGTCCATCTGCACTGTGAAGCGCCGTCCAATGAGTTCTGAAGCATTTGACTGAATATGAGCATATAATATTGCCCGAAACACCTCAGAATTCATTCTGCTGCTTTTGTCAGCAGTCACATCATCAATAAATACAAGGGAACCAGTTCCATTGGCAGCCATACATGCCCACGCCATGACACTACCACCACCATGCTTCACTGATGAGGTGGTATGTTTTGGATCATGAGCAGTTCCTTTGCTTCTCCATACTCTTCTCTTCCCATCACTCTGGTACAAGTTGATCTTTGTCTCATCTGTCCATAGGATGTTGTTCCAGAACTGTAATGGCTTTTTTAGATGTTGTTTGGCAAACTCTAATCTGGTCTTCCTGTTTTTGTGGCTCACCAATGGTTTACATCTTGTGGTGAACCCTCTATATTCACTCTTGTGAAGTCTTCTCTTGATTGTTGACTTTGACACATATACACCTACCTCCTGGAGAGTGTTCTTGATTTGGCCAACTGTTGTGAAGGGGTTTTTCTTCACAAGGGAAATAATTTTTCTGTCATCCACCACAGTTGTTTTCCGTGGTCTTCCGGGTCTTTTGGTGTTGCTGAGCTCTCCGGTGCGTTCTTTCTTTTTAAGAATGTTCCAAACAGTTGATTTGGCCATACCTAATGTTTTTGCTATCTCTCTGATGGGTTTGTTTTGATTTTTCAGCCTAATGATGGCTGGCTTCACTGATGGTGACAGCTCTTTGGATCTCATATTGAGAGTCGACAGCAACTGATTCCAAATGCAAATGTCACACCTAGAATCAACTCCAGACCTTTCACCTGCTTAATTGATAATGAAATAATGAGGGAATAGCCCACACCTGTCCATGAGTTGATAGTCCCAATACTTTTGGCCCCTTAAAAAGTGGGAGGCACATATAGAAACCGTTGTAATTCCTATACCGTTCACCTGATTTGGATGTAATTACCCTCAAATTAAATCTGAAAGTCTGCAGTTAAAGCACATCTTGTTTGTTTCATTTCAAAGCCATTGTGGTGGTGAATAGAGGCCAAAATATGAAATTTCTGTCAATGTCCCAATATTTATGGACCTGACTGTATATATATATATATATATATATATATATATATACTGTATATATACAGTATCTCTCTCTCTCTCTCTCTCTCTCTCTATATATATATATAAATAATATATGTATATATAGTATATGCTTTCCCAATGCCACCCTCACCCAACTCATTAGACTTACCCCCGTCCCCGGTTCTCTTCTGCCCTGTGTTCGCAGCCGTGGTGCACGTTTGTACGTTAGGTGTGATGACCTAATTTTCATCAGGCTCCGACTTTATATGAGGGGTAAATCTAATGGGTTGGGTGGAGGCAGAAATGGGAAGGCAGGGGGTGGAGTGGGGACAGCTGAGGTGACACAGCTTCTATAAATATCTCTATAATATAATCTATTTGAATTATAGTATAGCAGCTGTGCATTTTAGGTAGGGATATGCAGTTTGGTTCTCCAGAAATCCGAGTCCACCCGAATTTCATGTATCTAGATAAATCTGTGTCGCGGTTCTGATCTACTGATCTTTTTGTGGCTGGGTATTCAGATTTTAAATCCAAATTTCGGGTTTTGGATTGCATAAATTACAATAGCTGTTTTTAAAAACTTTTTTACATTTTTTTTTTAAATAATCAGATCCAAAACCAAAATCAAAACACTTGAGGGTGGTTTTGCAAAACCAAAACACGAAGATGAATTCAGATCCGAAACCAAAAACAAAAAGACGGTGGTCAGAGCGCATCTATAATTTGAATTGAGGGAAGGCTTTTCCCCCTCAGAGCTCTCAGCTGCTGCTATGGACAAAGGCCCTGCCCTCTGCTCACATGTTCTGAGGACAGAGCACCGGATGCACTAAATTCAGAATGGAGGTCTGTACCCTCCTGCCTCCAGGAATGGTTCACTGGGAAGGCAATGAGGCATGCTGGTTTTTGCAGGACACCCAATGGCTTATCTATAGTGGATGCAGGGTGTGCGGCCCACACTGCACACCCTGCACCCATGTTGAATGCTTACCTTTCCAGAGTCCTGCATCGTCATTGTCACTGGGGAAATTGCGAATGCCATTCTCCTAGCAATCTGCGGATTCGCAGTAGAAAAATCACTGGAAAAATGGTGCTGGCACCATGCTCCCGGAGACCTGCACAGTAGACTTTGTAGACAGTGCCAGAGTCTCTTCACCTGCGCTGCTGGCTAGAGAGGAGGGGGCCTGCATGGAGAATGCAGACTGGCCCCCTCCTACAGTATATTAATACGCCACATGATCACACTCTTCCAACAAAGAGGCCCCAGCCCCATGCCTGCCCTTGAAATAAAATGGTAAATGATGTGTACCATAGTTAAAGCTACCTCAAACGCCCCCTCCCCCCAATAAAATAAATAAAAATCCTCTTGCTCGTCTTTAGGTTAAACTTAGGCCCTGATTCATTAAGAATCGCTATTGCGATCACAGCTCCGTAATCGCACGCAGGTCTGCTGCAAAAATATGCTAATGCCGTCGCACCGCCAACATAGAGACGCCCACTGCCACCCACTACCGCTATCTCACATCTGTAATACCTTGCAGTCCTGTGTATACAATGGGAACATCGAGTACCATCAGCCACTCACGCAGCATTACAGCAGCCCTGACCCTACTTAGAAATTGCTATCCTCGTAGCACGCAGTAAGTACTCAAGCTGCGTATGCAATCCCACTGGCTAGTTTATGCACGCCCATGTGACGGCGTTCAAATGGACAGACACGCCTACGTTTCTCTGACCACTCCCTCGTCACCGCCCCCAAACGCTCACGGCCTGTCACTCACTCTGCGATGGATCTCCGTGGTCGCAGTGATGCCTTTGTGCACACGAATAGCGATGCATACGCATGTGCAGTACGCAACAATCGACCAACTGCGTACGCTTTAGCAGTTGCTATCCTTAATGAATCAGGCCCTTAGTTTGCTACATTTATCGCCCCTAGATTACACTGCAGCAACTTGTGCTTTTGCCATGGCTGGAGATGGCGTATTTTCAGAGGCATTAAAAACTAGTGACTTCTAAAGCTCTTTCACTTTAATAGATTTGTAAATGTAAAAACTGCCCCACAGATTGCTAAAAGTAGTCATATAAATCACTACTTATGAAAATCGTTTTTTCTTTTTTTGGGAATGCCACCGAAATGTTAATTTACTCTAAAACAGTGTCTTCAAAATTGCAGCAATGTATAAATGTTAAGCCTCTGACAGTATAAGTGGCTGCTTTAATGCACATTTAAAGAATCCAGTACAAGTCTTCCTAAGTATAGAAACACATTACAGAACGGCATGTTCTTTGCGTGTTCTAGCAAATGAATTTTATATATTGTTTGTAACCCTTTCACATCTGGCTTCGAGAGGATGGCTAGATAGAACCTCACATTACTGCCGTAAGGCTGGAATGTGTAATAGGCTCCCTGTTTGAATGTCTATCACCAGGGGTGTATCTAGGGGTCCGAGCGCCCCTGGCAAAGTGATGGACTGGCGCCCCATCCCCCCATAATGTCTAAATTATTACACTATACAATAAATGTCTCCCCAGCCAGCCCCCATGTTTCTTCAGCTAGAACCTCCTTCAGTCTCCCCAGCCATCCTCTTTCTTTCTCCCCAGCTACCCCCTTATGTCTCCTCAGCCATTCTATTTCTGTTTCCCCGACATTATCCTTCTGTCTCCTCAGCTTCTGTCTCCAGCCATTCTCCTCCTGTCTCCCCCGACATTCTCCTTCTGTCTCCAGCCATTCTCCTCCTGTCTCCCCCGACATTCTCCTTCTGTCTCCAGCCATTCTCCTCCTGTTTCCTCAGCCACCCGCTTGTCACCCCAGCCACCCGCTTGTCTCCCCAGACATCCTTCTTCGGTCTTCCAAGCCAGCCCACACAGATTCTTACCATATCTTCTTGCTGCATCCGTCTCCTCAGCGCACTGCAGCAAGGCCGCACATGTGACATCAAGACGTCATACGCGCCTTGTGTTAAACAAACAAACAAACTTTATTCATTAATTGTGCATACCAGGCAGCCATCAGCAAGCTCCAGCGGCTACCTGGCTGTGGACATCTGTCCTGGGTAAGATACAGGGGCGTACCTAGGACGCCAGTACTGGCAGTCCCAGTCTGATTCCACCCCTTAGCAACAGGTAGCACCGCCGGATGGCGCCCCCCCTCGACCAGTGCCCCTGGCGAGTGCCATCCTGGCCAATGGGTAGATACGCCCCTGCCTATCACTTTTCTGGTGGATTTCCAGTGAATTGCATATCGCTGTATGCAAAATAGTGCAAATAAGAGCATATTCACCAGGGAAGCGAGAAGAAACTAAGCTAGCAGTCTAGGGTTTGGACACTAGTGCTGGTGACCTGAAAGATTAAAGACAATCCGATTTGGCAATCAAGCATTTTTATGAAATGACATACTAAATAAATAAGGAACATAAAAGTAAAATTCAACACAATTATAATTTTTTTTAGCTTTTTCACAGGATTTATGCATCCTTCTCTTGTCCGCACATTTGGTTTTGGTCGTTAATACAGTCAACGCTGCTGTCGGTCTGCTCTACTATATGTTCCACCAGGTAAATGCTACATGGTGGCATTTTGGAGTTGAGAAAGTGATGTGCAGATTTGGTTGGTCATCAGCTGAAATGCCTCTGAGTCTTCATGTCTGCGTACCTTGACCCTAATCAATAGTCAAGTTTCTGCCCACCATTAGCGAGCTGGGAAAATGTGTACTTGGAATCTGCCCATGTGCAACTTATTTTGCACAAATGACTGTTGATGCGGGCAAGTAGGTTCTCAGATTGTTATATTTTTGAGATTGTCCAGTGTTCCATATATATATATATATATATATATATATATATATTTGCTATTGATGGATCTTGGGCAGCCTATTGTGCACAATAATCTCATCCAGGAAAACTTCAGAGGGGAGACCAGGTTGGAGGTGCAGTGGGGTCTTCTGCTGTGTAAAGCAACATTGAAAAACCTGGGGGGTGAGCGGGGTTGGGGGCCACAATGATGTGATTCAATACAAATCACATCTTTAGGCCCCAAGACAGTCTAGTAGGTGGCATGTGGCAGGCTGGTGTACACTATCGGGCATCTGAAAGAGCCCCCCAAAATTTGAGAGTCTCCTAGGCATTCTGGTAGATTAGATAAGTATGCTCCTGTGGTGGCAGCGATTTGGGCACATTGATAGGCCCCAATTACTCTGCAGGGTGTTCTTCTGGACTAAACATCAGGATGATGTGCTTCTGAGTCTCTTCTCCTTGGTGTTGTTTTGGGGGTACACATAGGTATGTGATGGACCTGTAAAGTTAAACACATGTGTAAGTATTAAAATGTTCTATTATAATGTTTAAAGTACCTTAAAAAAATGTTGTGTATGATCCTGGAAAATTAAATATTACAAATATTCCTGCTGGACACCCAGAAGAGCACAACTACATTGCTAACCACACATAACCATGCATAATGACATACAATTTAACATTGGAGCAAGTCTGGGTGAGCGGCAGTGTATCGCGTATTATTATACAGTATTAATAATTAACCCTCATAATGGTCTTTAGCAGTGCATCCCTAACAGTGCATGTTTTCCAGATCTCCTAGTTGGTGCACAGTATTACTGGCTGACACTTTAAAAGATCCACAGGTGGTGCTGATTAATTTATTTGTGATACTGAGAAGAACTTGCACCACTAAGAAAATTGTGTAAATTACTGTTTCCATTGTAGTCATGGTGAGGGCTGGGGAGGGGGGTTTCCAGGCAACTGGAAACCCCTCCTGTGTTTGCCTATTACATATATATATATATATATATATATATATATACAGTTTATTAATATTATGGACATGCAACCAGATTGCTTTATTAAAATTCATATTGGCATTTCTATTCAAGGGTGAAAAATAGTCATCTGGCCAGCTGCCTTAGCATATGAACACAAAGGGTCTCAGAGCCCCAGTAGCACAGTAGCTAACATTTTTTAATGCAGCGGTGATGCTAAATTATGGTAAAGCTGAAGGATACATCTTGTGTAAATAGATGCCTCATTCTGGCTTATGTGATCCGCAACTGCGTCCGATGATGCAGCATCGGCAGCCGATGGAGTTTCTGCCTCCCCAGACTGCACGTCCCTGGGTCACGTACCATTCCTCTCTCCACCCTCCAAGCCATAAGCTTAGACTTTCCTAAAATGCAATAGATTGAAGTCTGAATCTCTGCATTTTACTCTCTGGCTGTTATGAAGGATTAATGTAGACAGATATACGTTGAAAAGGAACTAGTAGTTCATGTGTAGTATTAGTTGATTCTGTAGATCAGCGTTTCCCAGCCTCGGTCCTCAAGCCATACTAACAGTCCAGGTTTTAATGATATCCAAGCTTGACCACAGATGGTTAAATCAAAATAACTGACGTACTAGTTAAGACACCTGTCCTCAAGTACAGCTATTCTTAAAACATGGACTGTTAGTGTGCCTGGAGGACCATGGCTGGGAACCACTGCTGCAGATTGTGATATGTTGTTGATATTTGGAGGTCTATTCATCAACACTTAATTTTCACCTACTTTTGTAGAAAGTGTCAGCATAATTCATCATTCATGTAACTCAGGAGATATCTTCTGGTTAGAATTCTCCCCCGATAATTTCCACAGTCTCTATACCACAGGTTCTCAAACTCGGTCCTCAGGACCCCACACAGTGAATATTTTCCAGGTCTCCTCAGAATCACAAGTGAAATAATTATCTCCACCTGTGGATCTTTTAAAATATGTCAGTGAGTAATGATTACACCTGTGCTTCTGCTGAGTGACCTGGAAAACGTGACCTGTGTGGGGTCCTGAGGACCAAGTTTGAGAACCACTGCTCTATACTATGGTATGGGGATGTGGAAATTATGTAATTCATCAAGTTCTGAAAAAGCATTTGTTTTGGAACTTGCCAGTGATACTGTACGCCATCCTGAGATGGCGTACAGCACCAGATGCAGCAGAGGGATCTGAACCGATTCCTCCCTGCTGTGTCCTCTTACCTTAATGCAACTCCCTCCTGGCTCCCCGAGCTCTCCTCCTGTGAGCCGGGGCCAAGGGAGAGGGCACAGCAGCGGGGGAGGGGGTCTGATGCTGCGGGGCTGCCCGGTCTCTGCGGGGGCCACAGACTCCCGCAGCGGCTGCAGCTCTGCGCTGGCAGGGGAGTTAGGGGACAGGCACCCAGGTTGGTCGGGGGGAGTGAGCTGGCAGGGGTAGGGGTGGAGGGATGGACTCCTCCGTCTTTTCTCCTGTTGCTTCACTATCTCTCCACAGCTTGTCATCAAGCTGAGCATGTGCAGCTTCAAGACAGGCTGCGAAGAGTCCAGGCAACAGGAGAAATGTCCCCTTATTCCAAAAAAGCTATATACGCAAAAAGAACAGCTTTTTGGAAGTGATAATTAAGTATAGGACCATGATGAGTGCCTCCAATACTTGGATTGAACTCCCATCGAGTTCAATCCTTAATTATCACGGGATACTTTTATTTTAATGAAAAGATCCCGATGAAGTATATTTATATTCTGTGATATTATGTCATTACTTCTTTGTAATTTTGGCTTCTTTCCCAGATACTCCCTAATTTGGGCATGGGTTTTCTTATTGTCAAAGCTAATGCAAATACCCTTATGATTTAAATGGCTACATGTGCTGCTAACATTATAACAAGACACTGTGACACTGCAACATTGTATATCTGAAGATTTGGCTTTCTTTCCAGAGATTTGCTGAATACACTGCAGACAGCACATGTGCATGTTTACCTGCAGCCTAATGAATAGCCAATAATGCCCAAAACCATGGTAGAATAACATGAGGGGATAAGGTGATAATATAAGATATCAATCTCCTATTCCTACATGACATTTGTGATATGAAATCTATATTAATTGAGCCAATTGACTGATTACAAGTATACTAGTCAGTCTTTACGGAATATAATTCCAGCCCCTTAGATGTTATAAGTTAGTTGTTGGTTTTGCAGCAGTTAAGTCAACCCTTGTTTAAATGTATTAGATTATATGTGCATTTCAGTTACAGGTGGCAATCTAGGTATATGAGTATATTGCGGCCACTTCTCACATGCATATCATGGCAATTCTGACATGCAGTGGACATTGCAGAATATTGGCCCTGATTCAGACCCACTCGCGAGCGGCTGTCCGCTCGCAAGTGGGTCGATGTTATGCACTGAGCATGCGCACGACGGAGGGAGCTCCGTCGTGCGCATGCGCCAGACGCGACGAGCGAAGGAAAGTCCTTCGCTCGTTGTGTCCGATCAAAGGGGGCGTGCTGTCAATGTTGATTGACAGCACGCCCCCTTTGGTGGGCGTGCCGGGGGCGTGCCTCCCTGACGGGGGCGTTCCCACGGGAACGCCTCCCGTCAGAAGCCGGCCCACTGACATCACTAGTGATGTCAGTGGGAGTGATTTTGGCTCTGATAGAGCCAAAATCACTCCGGAGCTTGCGGTTGAAAACCTCAACCGCAGGCTCCGGCTCGCAAATTCGATGGTCGCGATGGTCTCGACCATCGCGGCCATCACAAAGCACGCTCGTATAGCCTGTGGGTGGTGACCCACAGCTATACGAGCGTCCAGGAGGACGCTCCATGAAAATGGAGCCCGGCCCTCATTCAGAGCGTGCGCTCTGCTCAGAGCGTACGGCTCTGAATGAGGGCCATTATCCCACTTTTAGGGATGTTATAGCATGCCACATATAATTGGTCCCAATTAAATGCATTTTTTGATTTGCTATTTTTGGATTTGCATATATTCTATGACTTATTTGTGAGAGATTTTCTATTTATTAATATCCATTTTTGTGTCGCTATTACACGCGCAGGTGTACCAATTTTCATTTTTTATATTTCACTGGAGAGATTATTATATATACAATTTTAATATTGTTTAATAAAAGTTACATTTTATTAAATTTTTTGTTAGTGCGCCAACCAAGGGACATTTCTGTCTTCTTTTTTATTTTTCTTCTTTGTAATACTGGCTTCTCAGATAGAGGCACAATTCTCCACCCCATCTCTTCTCTATCCATACATAATAAAATAGGATAAGAGCTGTCGTTTGTGGTGTGCAGACTCCCGGGTTTATGACCCTGGTAGCCTTCTGCACATGTGTGAGCCGCAGGGGACACTGGGAGGAAACCTATTGGATCCCTCTCAGGGAATTATGCGCTAAAAAGCCCATAGGATGAATGGAAAAGTATTCTGATTAAATTAGACTCCATGCTTAAAGTACCTCCAGGGAGACTTTATTTCCTGATCCAAGATGGCCGCAGAGGTCAGTACTGCACATGCGCGCCACCATCTTGTTATCCAATGACATGGGAACGGATATGTCTCAGTAAGTAAAGATGGCTGAGGGTGGAAAGTTTGGTTCCGTCTTACAGAGGATCAGAGCACTCTTCACTGAATGAAGGTTCCCTGTATTGCACATATATGTAGAAACTATATTCTGTGTTGAGAAGTTATTTAAATAAGTATTAAAGGGTGATGGCTGGTCATTTAGGAGGGTTTCCCACTATAGCCATCTGCAAAGCATTTTACCTCCCGCAAAACAACCTGGATTTCTTAGGTCCGCAAAAGTGTAAGAGATGGGGCAGCGGCCTGTGGTTTCAGCGGGACACCTGTTACACCTTAAATGCGCAAATCTATCAATGTAATAAATTCTCCCGCAGGGGAGAACACAAAAGTAGTCATGTACGATTATAGTTCCAATACGAACAAGTCAGAAGCTTTTCCCTTCCTAAATAAATTTAAATGATCATCTCCATTATGTCTAAATAAATAGCCATAATCCCCTGACACTATAAGAATTTTGAATTAGCCATGAGAGACTTGGGAAGTTCGTCTATAAAATTCACGCGCCCTGGATTTTCTTTTTATATTGCTAGATTCTACATTTATGGCTTGAATAGTTCTACCTATATACTATATATTGCAAGCACAGGGTAATAAATACACAACACAGCTGTTACTACAATTAATGCTAGAAATTAACCTAAATAGTCGTCTATTAACAGATTACAAAATATTAGAAATATAAACAGAAAAAAAGAGGGCTCAGGTTAAAAGATCGACAGTAAAATGGTTGATAAGCAATAGGTTGACACCAGATGGTCAACAGGTACAAAAGGTCAACACACAACAGATCGACATGGATGTAGGTCGACAGGGTCAAACATAGACATTGGAATGGTCGACACAAAAATGGTCAACATGTTTTCTATGTTTTTTAGGGTTAGGGCTAGGGTTAGGTAATTACCCCGAGGGTTAGGCACTTGCCTCGATGGTTAGGTTTAGGCACTAAAAGGGATGGTTAGGGTTAAGCACTTACCGCGATGGTTAGGGTTAGGCACTAGGAGGCACGGTTAGGGTTAGGCACTAAGAGGGTTAGGGTTAAGCACTAAGCGGAGGGTTAGGGTTAGGCTCTAGAAGGGACGATTAGGGTTAGGCACTTACCTCGATGGTTAGGGTTAGGCACTAGGATGGACGGTTAGGCACTAAGAGGACAGTTAAGCACTTACTAGAGGGTTAGGCACTAGGAGGGACGGCTAGAGTTAGGCACTTACCTCGATGCTTAGGGTTAGGCACTAGGATGGACGGTTAGGGTTAGGCACTAAGGGGACAGTTAAGCACTTACTGGAGGGTTAGGCACTAGGAGGGACTGTTAGGGTTAGACACTTACCTCAATGGTTAGGGTTAAGCACTAGGATGGACAGTTAGGGTTAGGCACTAAGGGGACAGTTAAGCACTTACTGGAGGGTTAGGCACTAGGAGGGACGGTTAGGGTTAGGCACTAAGGGGAGGGTTAATCACTTAGGGAGGGTTAGGGTTAGGCACTAGGAGGGATGATTATGGTTAGGCACTAAGGGGAGGGTTAGGGTTAGGCACTAAGGGGAGGGTTAAGCACTTACTGGAGGGTTAGGCGCTAGGATAGACGGTTAGGGTTAGGCACTAAGGGGAGGGTTAGGGTTATGCACTAAGCAGAGGGTTAGGGTTAGACTCTAGGAGGGACGATTAGGGTTAGGCACTTACCTCGATGGTTAGGGTTAGGCACTAGGATGGACGATTATGGTTAGGCACTAAGGGGACAGTTAAGCACTTACTGGAGGGTTAGGGTTAGGCACTAGGAGGGACGGTTAGGGTTAGGCACTTACCTCGATGCTTAGGGTTAGGTACTAGGATGGACGGTTAGGGTTAGGCACTAAGGGGACAGTTAAGCACTTACTGGAGGGTTAGAGACTAGGAGGGACGGTTTGGGTTAGTTACTAAGTGGAGGGTTAGGGTTAGGCACTAAGGGGAGGGTTAAGAACTTACTGGAGGGTTAGGGTTAGGCACTAGGAGGGAAGGTTAGGGTTGGGCACTAAGGTGAGGGTTAGGGTTAAGATTAGGGTTATTAAAAAAATGTGTTGACCATTTTTGTATCAACCATTCCAATGTCGACTTTTTGTACCTGTTGACTTACATCTACACTATGTTGACCTTTTGTGTGTTGAACTTTTGTACCTATTGGCTGTCTATCATTTGTTGTCTATCTAGACATTGGGCCTGATCCAGTATGGATCGCAACTGCTATCACGGCTGTGAATACGCACTCAGTCTCACTGCGATGATACGCTAATCCTCTGCGATCACTGTGCCATGGCAGCACAACATAAGGACGCCCACTTTACCTTACACACATCCGTAATGTTCAGCAAGACTGCGAAAACATCGGTAACATTGAGTACCATCGCAGCATCACTTACACTTGAACAAGGTCTGTCCTTACTCAGGAATTGTTAACTTCATTGCACGTAGTGAAAGCCCAAGCTGTGCATGGCATCGCAGTGGCTAATTTATGCACGCCCCAGTGACGGCGTTCAAACGCACTGGCACACCTGCGTTTTGCCGACCACCCCCAGGTCACCCCCCCAAATGGCACTTTCTGTCAATCACTCTATGACGGGTCTCCATAGTCACTGCGATGCATACAATGTGCGGAATGCAAAAATCATCGGATTGCGTGCGCAAACGCAATTGCAATCCTTGCTGAATCAGGCCCATTGTCTATGGAGGCATATCTATAATGGGTGCAGGGTGTGCAGTGCACATGGGCCCCTGGATCCAGGGCCCCCACATCCTGCACCCATACTCTTTAATACTTACTTCACCGAAGTCTCACGTCGGCTAGAGAGGTGTTACACAAAACACCCGGAAAATGCCGCCCGTGGCCATTTTCCCAGCGTTCTGCGAATGCGCATTAGGGAAATCACTGGGAAATGGCTGCCATACCATTTTCCTGGTGACCTGCACTTGTGCAGTAGACAGTGCCCGGAATCTACCTAGGCTGTCAGTGCGCGGTGACTGCCGGAGAAAGAGGAGGGGGCCTCGGATGGGGAGTGATCACGGGCCCCCTCCTCTCTTAATTTGCCCCTGATTGTCTACCTTTTTACTGTCGATATCATGACCACACCCAAAAAAAAAGCATTGTTTGACGTAATCCATTAGTGCCCCAAGTTTTTGCTCCCCATTTCCTCTGATGGTGTTATCCAAGACTAACATTTTTCACTTTTTTTATAATAATAAATTCAGTTGTCTTATAATCCTTATGGAACTGGGAAACAAAAGTCCCTTTATTACTGGAATCATTTATATTGGGAGTTTTGATATTCTGTAACAGATGGTGCATATCATTATCATCCCCCACAAGGGTAATAGCCCTTGTCAACAAATCTTTCATTAAGGAAACCACTTTATGTATTAAAGTCATCTGGATTATTACAATTCATGTTCTTGTTACAACTGGCCTTTAAGAATATTCCTAATCAAAGTATCCTCATGTGCACTATCAGTAGGAAAACACGTATTTGCATCCATAAGCTTACATGGGATGTTAGAATAGTTTTCATTTACGTAAATCTACTGCAACTTTGTATATGTACGGGCCAAGGTATGGAAAGCTTCGTATATTTGGTTATTTCAAATAATAATTTATTCCAGTAAAAGATAATATTGCGTATGGTGATAATGAATTATTAACGCGATAGATAATCAATATTGGTGTATTTTCTCTTGTAGGGTAATTCCTAGCCAAATATATGATTCCAGGTAAATTTGGGACATAAAATGGAAACAGAGAGTATAATAAATGGTAAGATTAATTAAGGACCTTACCGTAATATTACCTTTTTTGTTGCTCAATATTGTATACTTTTTTATAATATTATTGTATTATGTTATTGAATCGCTGTTGATAGGACTATATCATCATATATATTTATTAACCTGATTATACAAAAAGAAAGATCTAGTAAGTGAAATTGGAGAATAACATGTGAGGGTATATAAATTAGCGAGGGTGGCACTAAGACACACCCACTGATGAAGTCCGGAGTGATGTAACGCGTCTGGGCGTAGCTTCTACGGTGACTTAATCATGCAGTGATGCTACTGTGAGGAAATTTGGAAGTGAGGCTTGGAACGCATGCACTGGCCAGCAGTGTTCCGATGTCCCTGAGAACAGTCAGCTGGAGAGCAGCATGAACAGGACCCGGGGGATCGGTGACTGCTCCAGGCTTGTTTTATACTGTCCATTTTAACCTTTAATGTGCGTAACTGGTTACATTTGTGTTATAAAGTCTTACACTTATTTACAACTTTGCACTCCTTGTATGTTCCTAGAAAATGCCATATTTGAGCTGGGTGAAGCCTATCAAAGTATGCTGCATTTTAAGAGAGTGGATGTCAATGACTTATTGAAATGCCTTTTAGGGGACTGAATGCAATGTGGACTCATTGCGCAATTATTTTCTTTTCATTGAGATATATATATATGGATAGGGGTTGGGTATTAAATCCCGGTTGCTAAATAGCCACCAGGTAAAACGCAGATGCCGGAAGCCCGAACATTCATAATCCCGACGGAGGAGGCAAATCCCTTAACCCTACCTTTCTCCCCCCCAACCCTAACCCTCTCTTAGAAGTGCCTAACCATAAAACTCCCGGGATGGTGCCTAACCCTAAATCCCCCCCGGGGGTGCCTAAATCTAACCTCCCACCCCGCACCCTAAACCTAACCCTACCGGGGGGAGGGGTGCCTAACACTAATCTCCCACCAGTGGTCCCTAACCCTAACCCCCCTTTCCCTAGCTTAACCCTAACCCTCCCTTAGGGGTGCCTAACCATAAAACTCCCGGGGTGGTGCCTAACCCTAAGTCCCCCCCGGGGGTGCCTAAATCTAACCTTCCACCCCGCACCCTAAACCTAACCCTACCGGGGGGTGGGTGCCTAACCCTAATCTCCCACCAGTGGTCCCTAACACTAACCCCCCTTTCCCTAGCCGAACCTTAACCCTCCCCGGGGGGTGCCTAGCCCTAAGTCGCCCTAGTGGTGCCTAAACCTAACCCTCCCCCCAGCGGCTAACAACTAAGTGTCCCCTCTTACCTTCTTTCGGGAAGCCGTCCTGTCGGGATTCCATCGTCGGGCTAAAGATAGGCGTCTGGATTTAGACGCCTGTCTTTAGTCTTGTGTCGGAATTTAGACAGGGGGATTCCGACGGACAGCTTCCCGTCCGTCGGTATATTGACTGTATCCCATAGATAGATAGATATGAGATAGATAGATAGATCAATATATCTATATAAATACCATGCCATCACCCCTTCCCTCCACTCTCCACCATTATCACTTCAAGATCCCCTTCCATCCTCCATTTATCCATTCACCTACCTGGACTGAACTCTCCATCACTGCCCCTACCCACTGCCCACCAAGTACCCCCTCAACCCCCCCTCCATTTCATTATTTATCTTAGCAGTATTAATTTATTTCCTGCACCCATTGTTTTTTTTTGCATCTAACAACCACTTGTCTAACACATCTTATAGCACATTATTTTCTGTATCTTCTGCTATTACACTGCCTGCATTACATCATCCATTGTGCCTCTTGTACCCTATTACCGTATTGTTTTAAGTTGCCAATTTATGTTTTTTATTGAAATAGAAATGCAGAAGTTTGTTTGTTTGTTTGCTTGTTTTTTAAATGTATTAAAAACATGCAGAAGTAGGCAGACATAGGGTCTGATTCATTAAGGATCGCTATTGTGATCGCAGCTCCGTAATAGCACGCAGGTCTGCTGTGAAAATATGCTAATGATTGTAATCGCAATGCCATCGAACTGCCAGCATAGAGATGCCCACTGCCTCCCACTACCGCTATCTCACATCCGTAATACCTTGCATACCTCCATAAACATCGGTAACATCGGGTACCATCGGCCCCTCATGCAGAATTACAGGAGCCCTGACCTTACTTAGAAATTGCTAACCTCGTTGCACGCAGTAAGTACTCAAGCAGCGCATAATCGCACTGGCTAATTTATGCACGCCCATGTAATGGCATTCAAACGGACAGAAACGCCTGCGTTTCGCTGACCACTCCCCCGTCACCACCCCCAAAAACTCACTGCCTGTCCATCACTCTGCAATGGCTCTCCATGGTCTCCATGATTGCAGTGCGATCTCAGTGGTGCCTTCATGCACTGTGATGTAGACGCGAGCGCAGTACGCAACAATCGCCCGTCTGCGTATGCTTAAGCAATCGCGATGCTTATTGAATCAGGCCCAGAGTCCTTCTAGTTCTGTGACATCTCAAGTTGAGCAGAAGTGGGCTGGTCTGATGAAAAAGTTGGTTAGGTCTGTGGGGCACTGTTTTAGTTGGACAGCAGACAAGTTGGACAATTGGAGGAAAGTTGGTCTGGTGTAAGTTGGTCTGGTGTAAGTTGGTCTGGTGTATGCCCAGTTTTACTGGGATCATGATAAATTTTAAAAGAAAAAAGATCCAACCCTTATGGCGCAGATGGGCTAAATGCAGCTGCTATAGGAGATTGTAAAACTCCTGAAACCTGAAGTATACAATATAAACTTGGAAAAAAACTGACAAGAAGCAGCACTGGCCAGATCACTGTCCATTAACTAAAAAAATGACCATTTGACTCAAAGGAAAACTTGCCTAAATTTCTTGATACATTTTGTAAAAAAAAAAAAAAATAGTAGTACGTAAAATTACATAGTGGAAGAGAGAAGTCTCCTCCTGAGCTCCTATAAGAGACTTGGGGGTCTATTTACTAAGCCTTGGATGGAGATAAGGTGCCAGCCAACCAGCGCCTAACTGTAATTTTTCAAATACAGCCTGTGAGATGGCAGCTAGGAGCTGATTGGCTCATACTTTGTCTCCCTTCACTTAATTTCTATCCAAGGTTTAGTAAATAGACCCCTTGGTTGATACCTGCATTTAATGCTGTTCTAGCATCCTGTACTGCTACCCGATTGCAGCATACACTCACAGACTGCAGAGCTGTATAGAACCTGCTTCGCTCAAGCTCTGCTCCATTACCGGTGTGCATGTAATACTGCTTTTATACCTAAATCCTGGGTCTGACCCGAGATTTGGAACACAGTGCCAAAATGGGTCAGACCCAGGACAGACCTCTTCTACTTCGGCGCAGATCCGGATTATTCCTGGATCGGCGCTTCTCACACTGCAGACGGGTGCTGTGGAACACTTCTCTCGGCGCTTGGAGATGACATCATCTCCAAGTGCCGAGAACCCGGAAGTCCCCACGCTGTAAACACAAGCTGGGTTGAATTAGACCCGGGGTACCCGTTTACACTGCAGGGTTTCACGGGTTGTTCCCCTGTAAAACCCTGCAAGTTACCTGGGTTGGATTGCCGGGTTACTCGACCCGGGAATCCAAGTCTGGCCCCTTTTATACCAAGGAGCTACCTGGGTTAACCCTGCAATAACCCGGGTTTTAGCTCTGGTGTAAAAGGGGTAAAACAGTGAGTACGGCTGTACCTGTTATTTATCAATACACAGGGCCGGCCCACCCGTTACGCCAACTACGCAGGCGCGTAGGGCGCCAGCCAGCAGAGGGCGCCGTGAATAGCTGCCGGAGCACAATTCAGTCCCCAGTGCGGCTGCTACAAACACTGAATGAAGTGCACGGTCCCCCCACTGCCTGCTGCCCGAGTAGGACTCCCCAGTCAGAGCCGGATCAAAGGAGGGCTTAGGGGTAAGCCCCGGCTGGAGCTGTTTTCCCAGCAACAGTCTGCCCCCGCTGCAGGTCATGGCTCAGATGGTTCACTGTCTTAGCAGATCCACTGCAGCTTAACCGGATTGGTCAGACTGCGCAGCGTGAACACGGCGGCGGGGACACTGAGGAACTTGTTCCTGCACAGGATGAGAACTGGAGGTTGCCCGCACACTGGTCTCTGCAACCCGGGAGTTGTTGCTCATGTTCAGCACCTCCATGTAGCTGAGTCCTCCGGCAGATTGCTCTGGAGTGCGCTGCTGCGTTCCCCCATAACTTGATGGTCCTCGGGTCACAGCTCATCAGGAGAGGTCAGTGCTGGTTTAGGATCATGGCTGTGGCCAGGGTCAGTTCTCCATCAGCTCAGTGCAAGGAAACACAACCTGGGTCAGGGGGGCGCGCACATAACGCCGACAGTAACAGTCTCAATGTGCTGCACAGCGCAGCACATACCATAACAATGGCACACAAGGATGATTAAAAAAAGATGAAACTTCCTCACTGCAGCTTTACAGCAGCCAGCCTACAAGGAGGGGACCAGGCTATTATCTGTGGATATATTATGTCTGTTTCCCTCTCAGTGCAGGTAAGACCTGTGCTGCTTCATGGAGGTGCGAGGCAGGAGGCACACAGCTGACACAGTCAGGGGGCAGTGCTGACAAGGGAAGGAGGGCCGTCTGAAGTTCCCTGGGCCCCCCGAAGGCTTAATCCGGGTTGTTACCATGGCTGACCTACGCCTGGCTTGCCGCCCAAACAGGACCTTTTAGGGCTGCCCCTCACTTCCTGCTGGGCCAGACCTACTGTCCTATTAGCAGCTGTGGCCCACTGTTATGCTTAGTACACACTATATAGATATATCTGTATAGTGCAGAGGCAGAAGTGCATCGCAGCCTCTATAGCCATAGTAGCAGAGCCCTTACCGGTCTCACTGGAGGATCCTACTCACACGACAGGGCAGCAAAAGTGGGCTGCGGCACCCACTCCTACTCCACGAAGGCTACACATTCTGTGACTGTGGTTGGTAGCAGTGAGCACAGCTGGATGAAAAAGTAGGTATGTAAGTGTTGTGACCCTGTTGGGGGACTGCAGACAGGTAGGGATGGTATAGGGAGGCAATACTGTATATATATATACGGCTTTTCCCACAAGACCACACCCCCTTAAACTTAACTTAGGGGGCGCAAAAAAGAATATTCGCTTACCAAGCAAATTGGGCTCGGGCCGGCCCTGTCAATACACCAACACCACTGGTTAAGTAACTGGGCTTTGAGTCATCCGCTGGTGTGTACCTGTATAACTCTACAATATCAACACCTGCACACACATCATTTCCAACAGAACAAGCCTTGGGGAGTTTACCTCTCCAGAGGGCTTTGATTGAAGCAATGATTGATTTAGAGGATAGATGTGATGGAATGATTAAGATGCTAAATACTCACTTTCTAGTTTGTTAGCTCTTTTTTTTACTCTGTTTGACATCATCATTTAACATTAGGGGCCGGTATAATACAATAACGGATATCGAAGACAGAATCATTATAATGCAATTACAGCTATTGCAATGTTGTTCATGTTCACATAATTACCGTGATATTAAAGGCAAAGACAATTATTTTGCGTGTGTTAATGATCTGTTGTGCATATTATTTGTATACCAGAATGGCTAGGTCATTTATTGCTGCTTCTCAGACATTTACATTAATCAGACATCACCAATTTTGAATATATTTCCAAGGTGGCTAACAATGACATTTGGAGCTTAATTTGTACTTTTATATTAAATCTTAATTGTACTCAAAAACGTATCGCAGTTTGTATGCTTTTCTTAGCATTGCCATATACCTTTACTAGATCATTGTTATGTCTATGCTGCAGATGCTAAGGCTTTATCACTCACTCCCACAAAACTGTGCAAGCATGAAAACAAAATGAGCACGATCGACTAATGGTCTTGCAATAAATTAAATTGCCATTGATTTGAAGGAGTAACATTTGATCACAGTCATCTCTCTTAACTAAAAATCAATGTGATTTCTTATTCCGGACTCTTTACACTTCTATGAAGCTCTGTAATTCAAATTACACTAATGTCTCCAAACTTCTTGAAACTTAAGCTGGGTACACAGTAGCCAATGTGTACCCAGCGCAATATTGCCGGCCAGGACAGCAACTAAGGTGGTGCGCCAGCACAGAGTTCATATGCTCTGTGGGCGGAACCGGCCGCATCCACCCGCAATCATCTTTGATTGTATGCACCGCCGCCGCCAGCTGCTGTTTACCACCAGCTGCAGTGTATAATAGTAGCGGTGCGTCCATTACACATAGCAGCGGGCAGCGCTGCAGCTGCCTACCCTTTTGGTGCACCCCATCTCCTGCAGTGTCTCATGACGTCTCTCCCAGTCCATTCCCACAGCACCCTGCGCCGAGGGAGATGGGGCTGATAGCTAAGCAGGAGTCAGGACTCAGTGGAGTCAGATGAGGTGGCAAAGGCAGAGCGAGCTCAGCTGACAGAGAGTATACAGAACAGAACCAGACAGGAGCAGTGCAGCACCCAGTGACTGAGGAGGTAGGGCGAGTGCTGTAAAAAAAATGTTTAATATTAAAAATATAAATTATACTGTAAGTAATATTTACATAATCATTGAATCACGAGGGGAATTATTAGGGAAGGTTATTTTACAAATGAAATAGAGGCATAGGGAGGGGATTTGGATAGATATTAATGGGCAGGTAAAGTTGTTTTAGAGACAGTGAGGCATAGAGAGGGGGTTTAGGGGGGGTAACAACTGAGATTTAGTCACGACCAAGAGGCCATTGCCCCCTCCGGTTTTACAATCGGGAGGGGGGAAGGGGGCACCGATGCTCTTTCTTGCACAGGGCACTAAAATGTCTAGTTACGGCACTGTCGCCGGTGACAGGACCCGGCATGCGGCAAGTGCATACACACTTGCCGATGCCGGGTCCAATGAAGGGGAGGGGTGTGTCATGTTGCATCCCCCATCTACCCTGCAGTAGGGCCGACGGGCGATGTCGCTAACATCCCACTGGAGCAAGTATATCATGATGAGTACACACTAGATGATGTACTGTATATGTCGCTCTGAACCGTGGGATCGGGCGACATATCATCTAGCGTGTACCCACCTTCAAGATGAAACCCAACACTCCCCATAACACTCTCATCCCCCTATACTCTATCAGAGATGTGGGCGGTCCCCCGTGTTTTGGTTTTGGCAACATCACCCTCAAGTGTTTTGGTTTGGTCTTAGTTTTCGTTAAAAAGTGATAAAAACAGCTAAAATCATGTAACTTGCACCTGTTTTTGTTTCTATAGTATAATTTACATCAAAAACATTAATTTCCAGTCAGTTGGTCAATTTTGACTCCCTCACAGCAGCTGAAATAATGGGGGAGGGACTTAATAAGCAAGATACAGTTTTTTAGATCCAAGTTCTGAACTTTCTGAGAAGATCCGAACAGGGACTTGGTTCGACCCGGAACCCCAAAATGATCCCGGTCCCACCCCAAAGTTCGGGGTGCTCCCCCAAACGTCTCCTGTCTATACTCTATGGGGCTGACTCTGAGCTGGGCGTATCTCAGTGCACGGATGCCAATGACAAGTTTTTGCATAGACCGGTCGGAGTTGTCTTTTTGGGTCGGCAACTGGGTGACAGCAATGTGAGCTCACAGAACCATCCTGACTTGCAGGAGTGCCATGGCAGTGTAATGGGCGTGTATCTATATCTCTGCGCATTCTGAGTCATGCACATGGTGAAGGGTAGGCTGTTTCTGATGGATGGGGGGAGTGGATGCCATGCATGCTGGAGAGGCCTGGTGCTGCCCCCTCCCCTCTTAGTTCACAGCAGCCCAGCACACGCTGCTGTGTGCTGGGCTGCAGTGGGAGAGCCGCAGCAGTCTCCTATGTCTGTGGGGGGAGTGATCACACTGATCACGCCCCCTCCTGGCCTTATGCTGGGCTGAGGGGCTCACAGTGCCCCCCTCCCAAGCACAAAGTTTCTTTTAATCCTAAAAGGGTGTGACCACGCCTCCTGCTATTAGGCCACGCCCCTCCCCCCGGGTCCAGCTTGGCTATCATCGCCACTGAGCATGGGGCTGTTGCAAGCACTGATACTAATGATGACGGGTGTGGCAGCTGGCGTGACATTAATGTGCGGCGCAGGTTACCGCTCTTGCAGACGCACGGACCCCAGCATTCGCCCTAAGGATTCTGGCATTAGCATAAGGTACTAAATCAGGCTTCTGTGACTTCCTGCAACTACAGCCACATTGTGTATAACGCAGAATCAGCCCCAATTCATTCATTTCCCTATAGGAGAAACCTTTATTTACTTGGACTCAATTTTGTATAACTTTATCTTTTGCCTATTTCTAATCACACTGCCAATTAAACAGATGAAAAATTACCAAGAGCTATAATGAAATGCAGAGCAGACACATCTCATCAGGGTTAAGGCAAGAGCGTATTCTAGCGACCATTGGGGGTGATTCAGCAAAGATCGCAATTGCCCGCAGGCAGCTTTGCAATTACGTCCTTGCTATTATGCAAGTGCAGCAGGAGGTGTATGACACCCCCTGTATGACACCCCCTGTTGCATTTGCGATCCCAGCACGGCTTGCGTGCACTGCTGTATCAGGCCCATTGTGCAATGCAGAGAGCATTCTAGTGACCAATATAAAATATCAAAAGCATTATTAAAAATTATATACAGTACAGTGTGCGTGTTAGTAACCAATATACATTGCCAGCTCTATCATTGGAGGTATGTAAAGTAGACTCCAACATTTGCACCTTCTGATAAGGGACTTCCGCACGCCTGAAAAGGGGGCATGGCCTGTAGTTAAGAGGGCCCCTGTTTGCATCACTCAGGGGCATGCCCAGCACATTCCGAGATGCTGGACTGCCTGTGGGCTTCCCCCCCTCGCACTGTGAATAGATACCCTGCGCAGGGCCGGCTCTTGGTGTTCGACCAGTGCGGTCGAACAGGGGTGCCACCCCATAGAGGGTGTACCCCTCCCCAACATCCTGATTTCGGTACTGTCTCGCTGTTCCACCCGTGGGCCGGCGTAGCCCACGGGTGGTCAAATCGGAAGGTTGGGGACCCTCACCGCCGCTCCCTGGAGTAGGTGAATGGATGCTGCGTGCATGCGTGTGGCATCCATTCAGTGCCGGGAGAGGGCTGGGGGAAGCCCAGCTAGTGACTTACCCCCAGCCTGACGTTATTTGGAAGCTTGCCATCCGGGCACGCCTCCAAATAACATCACTTAGGGGACGTAGCCTATGGTAATTAGGTCACAAGCCCATTTTCGATCACGCTGTTAACAGATCCGGCACAGGATGCTCCGACCCCTGTAGCTGGCCCTGGCCCTGCGCATGGCATCTATTCTCCGTCTGCTTACCCACTGCTGTACTATGCAGGGCAGCGGTGTGTGCTCCACCCAACTCCCCCCCCCCCCCCCCGCGGGACACTGCGGCCCTCGGGTGGGACAGTGGGGCAGTCCCAGAAAAATGGGACTGTTCCGCTGATTGTGGGACAGTTGGGCGGTATGCACTTTATAATGCAGACCACAAAATCTGTGGAGGCTCTACAGTGTAGTCCTCAGGTACCTGGTAGCTAGACAATACATACCCCAGATACTGTATCTAGTGACTATACAATGCAGACCACTGTTGGAGTATAGGCAGAACAAATACGCCACTATCCTTGACCTCCAACCATAAAGTGGTCAGAAGAATAGTTGACCGTAAGGCAGGGTGAATGCAAAGATCAAAAGTAAGGTACAGGCAGAAAGTTTACAGCTTTCTATATACCTGTACTGTCTAGGGCGGTAACTGATGGCGTGCAGTGGCTCTGTGGGCGGCACTATTGCTGCCATACGGACCTTCTGGCTAGTAGGTTGCCTGGAACGCTCCAGACGCGCACTGCAGTCAGGTACAGTCACTGGGAGAGTCCTCAGGATGCTCTGGGCAGTGCTGCACTTCCTGATGCTGGCGGCCCTGCCCCTTCTGTGTGACATCATGATGACATGCGCACAGGGGGTGGGACCGTCACACTGCAGCCCTGTCACGCCGCTGGTACTGTTATATGCACTAGGCTGGCCGGACGGATAGCTCAGTAGGAAACTTTTTCTATTGGTTGGCATGGGAAAGCTTGATCCTTCCTCATGTCACAGTGCATATAGGAATACTGACACACTGATTAGCACAGCTGCCTCACAGTGCTGGGACCCTGAGACTGATTCTAGGGCAACACACCATTATGGCGTTTGTATATTCTTTCCATGTTACCGCTCACAGGGCCTGATTCAGAGATGGCCTCTAAAGAGTTCGCAGCTGCTATATCGCACGGAACTCAGCTACAAAAATATGCCGTATAAGTCCAAAGCTTATCCAAGCATAAGGACGCCCTTCGCTGCCTTCTCATATGCGTACAACGTTGCTTACCTGCGTAAATATTGGTAACATCGACACACATCGAGCGGCCATCTTACCCTTGCCGCAGGTCTGACCATCCGCAGACTTGGCAGCTCTCCTGACACGCAGAGGGCTCTCATGCTGCGTAGAAGATCGCAAGGGCTAATTTATGCACGCCCATGTAACGGTGTTTAAACGGTCAGCCACGCCTGCGTTTTTCTAACCAGCCCTCATTACCTCCTCCAAACGCTGACTACCTGTCACTCACTTTGCAAATGGATCCTCTGTGCGTGCGGATTCACAAGCCAATCACAGCGCGTGAGCACAATGGCCGTCTCTCGATCTGTGTAAAAATCGCATTAGTGTCCGTCTGAGAATCAGGGCTGCAATCTAAAACCAATGGGTTCTGATAAATATTGATCCTAGTGTGTGTTTTTGGTAACGGATTTATACGGTAAGCTCTAACAGGGCAGGGTAAGATGTAAATGATTACACTGGGTACACACCTATACAATCGTCGAGCTGTTCTTTCGATCCCTGACCCGTTCATTCGATATCTTAAGCGTGTGTACGTACCTTTGTTTATGTTTTTTGGAAAAAAATTAGTCACATCAAAAGATCGGGTTTTAAACACAGTTTAATTTTCATCAGGATCGATAGTATACTATTGGACATAGGGCTCGATTCAGACCCGCTCACTAGATGCGTTTGCACGCTAGATGCGTATGCAAATTTTGGCAAGGCAAGCGATTGCACGGCAAGGCATTAGCACACCCACTATGTCTTAGCGTGCAATGGCATTGTGTATGCAGACGCCCACCAGCCTGTCTTAAGACGCAAACTTGCACACGTCATCTCCAGGTAGTGTATGCAACCATTGGTACATCGGGTACCATCGGACCCATACGCAGCACTTGTGGCTGACCATACCCTACCGCAAGCACTGTGAGTGCTTCAGTGTGTAATACTACCAAGTGACATGTACTATGACGCCAGCCCCTGTCACCACCCACAATGGCTTCTCCTGTCACTCATTCTGCAGGGCTGTGTATGGACGGCGAGCGTATGCTTACCGATCACTTGCACTGGTTCGCGCATGCACACTGCAATGCGTACGCATGCGCAGAATGCAAACAACCGGCTGGCTGCGTGGGAACGCATCCTAGCGAGTGGGTCTGAATCGGGCCCAAAAAGTGAAGTGTGTATGCAGGGGCGTCTTAAGAGAGGAGGGGGCCCTCTCTCCCCGGTGGCCGGCAGCCGACTGACACGGCTGGCCAGCCACCGGAGCATTAGTAGACTCTGGGCACTACAGTGTGCCCGGAGTCTACTGCGCATGTGCAGAACGCCGGAAAAATGGCCATTTTCCGGTGTTCTGAGCAGCGCTGACACCCGATGCGGGACCACGGACAGGTGAGTTTAAAATAATATGGGTGCAGGGTGTGCGGTGCGGGCCCCCGTGTGCCCCGCACACACTGCACCCATTATAGATACACCACTCTGTGTATGCACTGCTGACTGTTCTGTCTGATGCTTCTGCCTATACCCCTCCGTGAGCAGTACCGCTTTTTTGTCTTTTTAGCAGACATTTTAGACAGATGAGTTTCCTGGATCACAAGTTAGATTGTAAAGGTGTGTACGCATGAATCAGCACTTTGGGGTCTATTTACTAAGCAGTGTTAGGAGACAGAGTGAAAAGTGATAAGGTGCCAGCCAATCAGCTCCCAACTGCTATCTCACAGGCTGTGTTTGAAAAATGACAGTTGGGAGCTGATTGGCTGGCACCTTATCACAGACTTATCACTTTTCACTCTGTCTCCTAACACTGCTTAGTAACTAGACCCCTAAATGGGACTTCCGAAGTGTAATTGAAAGTAAAATCACATCAAAAGTATGATTGTATTAAAGCACAGGTTCTCAAACTCGGACCTCAGGACCCCAAACAGTGCATGTTTTCCAGGTCTCTCTCACAGAATCACAAGTAAAATAATTAGCTCCACCTGTGGATCTTTTAAAATGTGTCAGTGAATAATGAATACACCTGTGTACCTCCTGGGTGACCTGGAAAACGTGACCTGTGTGGGATTCTGAGGACCAAGTTTGAGAACCACTGCATTAGAGTGTACCGAGGGCCTGATTCAGACCCGGTCGCAAGGCTGCGTTCACACGTAGCCTGCCGATGTTTGCAATCTGTGCATGCATATAAGACGTGCTCGAACTAGTCTATGCGATCAGTAAGCGTTCGCACCCTGTACACACGCTCTGCAAGCATGAGTGATAGGACGTGCCGTTTGTGGGTGGTGACGGGTGGTCGATGTTAACGGGGGTGGGGTGATGCGAACGCAGGCATGTCTGTGCATTGGAATGCCATTCAGGGGCGTTCATAATTAAGACGCATCGTCAGCGTACACGTCACATGGCTGAATTATACACAGCAGCACTCGCAGTGCTTGCGGTAGGGTATGGTCAGCCACAAGTGCTGCGTATGTGTGCGATGTCAGCTGGTGTTACCGATTGTTTCATACACTTCCTGGAGATGATGTGTGTTACTAAGGGAAAGTGGGCATCTTGTGTCAGGCTGGTGGGCGTCTAAATACATACCGCGATCACATGGCAAAACATAGTGAGCGTGCTAGTGTCTTGCTAGCGATCGCGGGATTTGCTTTCTTTGGCTGCTGACGAACGGGTCTGAATCAGGCCCCTAGCTTGATACATCCTCCTCTGATCTGGCAGTTGAAAACCATTCCTAGCTGAGATTTACAAGAGACATAGGGGTAGATTACTAGCCTTGGGGCTCTATTTATTAACATTATTTTGACTAAAATAGGGATGTGCGCCAGACCATTTTTGCCGGATTTGGATTTGGTTCTTATTCGTCGTCCGGCTTTGGATTTGGATTTGCCAAACTGCGGTGACTGGCTTTGGATTTGGATTTGGATTTTTTTTACAAAAATTAACAAAAAAAAGCTAAAATCACAAAAATTGGTCTTTTTTTTCTTCCTAGAGTATTATTAACCTCAATAACATTAATTTCCAGTCAATTTAGACCACCTCACAGCTTATAATATTGTTTTCAACATTATTGGCCAAAGGTTGCAGTGAGCTGACTGGTTACTAAGCGACAAAGCAGCGGCACAATGACACAGACACCACAGTATAAAGCACATCTATGACACATTGCCACACAGCAGTGGCAGAAATGAATAGTAGTGCACCCACCCAGTGGGGTACGGCCAGCAGAGTCACAGTACTTGTTTACATAGTGGGCTATGGCCCTAGGAGTCACAGTACACAATGTTATTCACATTACACCGCACATAGGGCCTGATTCACATTACACCATAAAGTAGTGTCTCTTATTTATGTTACGACACACAGTAGTGACCCTTTTACACAAAGCCCACAGTAGTGACACTTTTACACAATGCCCACAGTAGTGCCCCTTTTACACAATGCCCACAGTAGTGACCCTTTTACACAATGCCCACAGTAGTGCCCCTTTTACACAATGCCCACAGTAGTGGTGTCCCCTATGCAGTGCCCCCAGTAGAATGCCCCCCAGTAGTATGCCCCCCAGTAGCAGACCCCCCCAGTAGCAGGCTGCCCCAGTAGTAGCCCCCCCAGTAGTATGGCCCACCCAGTAGTATGGCCCCCCCAGTAGTAGGCTGCCCCAGTAGCAGGCCCCCCTCAGTAGTAGGCTGCCCCAGTAGCAGGCCCCCCTCAGTAGTAGGCTGCCCCAGTAGTATGGCCCCCCAGTTGTAGGCTGCCCCAGTAGTAGCCCCCCCAGTAATATGGCCCCCTCAGTAGTATGCCCCCCCAGTAGTATGGCCCCCCCAGTAGTAGGCTGCCCCAGTAGTAGCCCCCCCAGTATTATGGCCCCCCCAGTAGTAGGCTGCCCCAGTAGCAGGCCCCCCCAGTAGTAGGCTGCCCCAGTAGTAGCCCCCTTGTAGTATGGCCCCCCCAGTAGTATGGCCCCCCAGTAGTATGGCTCCCCCAGTAGCAGGCCCCCCAGTAGTAGCCCCTCCCCAGTATCAGCCCCCCCCCAGTAGTAGGCTGCCCCAGTAGCAGCCCCCCCCAGTAGTAGGCCCCCCCAGTAGTATGCCCCCCCAGTAGTATGGCCCCCCCAGTAGCAGGCCCCTCAGTAGTATGGCTCCCCCAGTAGCAGACCCCCCCCAGTAGTATAGCCACCCCAGTAGCAGGCCCCTACCAGTAGTATGGCCCCCCCGCACCCTCAGTAGCAGGCACCCCCAGTAGCAGACCCCCCCCCAGTAGCGTCCCCGGCCCTTACACAAGTAAAAAAATAAAAGTAAAAACTTACCTGTATCCCCGCTCTCGCGCCGTCCGCTCTGCTGTCACACGCTGAGGAGGGAGCCGAAGACGGAGCTCATGTGTGAGCTCCAGCCGGCTCCCTCCGTGCAGCAGCCAATGAGAGTCTGTCACTCTCATTGGCTGCTGTAACAAACACACAGCTGCCGCTGGCGGCTGTGTGTTTGTGTCTGTGCAGGGCAGAGCGCTATCACAGCGCTCAGCCCTACACAATAGGAGCCCTGATGTCGGATTCTCTAGTGAGAATCCGACCTCAGGCGTCCGCCGTTCGGCCGCGAACAGGGATCCGAGTCAGGCGGTGAACACCCGAACAGGATTCGGGTGGACTCGGATCCCCAATGTTCGGAGCGGGTCGGATTCCACAGAATCCAAACCGCTCATCTCTAGACTAAAATAAAGTGAAAAAGGGTGTTTTCACACCCTTTTCACATTTTAGTATCCCCTATAGTTATTACAGGGCAATTGGAGTAGAATTCGTAAAATTCTACTCCAACCCCTAATTATCACTTATTTTTAGTAAGCAGATCGCATTTCCCATAACTGTAATGGGAAATGTGATCCGACCAGAGTTACTAAAAATAAATTGTAAAAAAATATCGGGGAAAGTCCTGTGATAATAACGCCACCTGGAGGTGGCGTTATCCAGGATCTCCCCCGGTTATCGGACTCCTACTCTGCTCTAAAAGGCAGAGCAGAGCACGGAGCCGGCCCCAGTAATCAGCTGTGTGGTCTAAACAGACCGCAAGCTGATTACTGTAAAAAATAAATAAAAAAAAATGTACTTACCTGACTCCAGGGACCGGTGATCGGGTCTCCGGTGATGCCCGGTCATCAGGTGATCGGGTCCCAGTGCAGTATGGGAGATCACCTGACTGGAGGCATGGAGAACATCACCGGTGGCCCGGATCATGCAGGTAAGTGTAATTAAGGGAGAGGGGGGTCTGGGGGGGAGGGGGGGTTGCGGGGGGTCTGCGATCGTGGGGGGCAGGGCTTAGCACCGGGGGGCAGGGCTTAGCGCCGGGGGGTAGCAGCGGCGACCAGTCGGCACATGCGCGGCACTTAGTCACGGTATTTTTTGCGAAAATACCGTGATAAGGCTCCGAAGGAGATTGGCAGGGGCACAGTTTTATCGCAAGCTCTGTCCCTCCAAGGGATTTGTAGTAAATCCCTGTGATATTGCCTGAATTCGCAATGCGAATTCAGTCGTTAATATCACACAACAATCTCCATTCAATATTCGGATTGTAGTAAATAGAGCCTTTGGAGAGAAATAGGAAGTGAAATAATTTCAGAAATAAATAAACTAAGCTTCTTAAAACCATACTTGACTACTCTCCCAGAAGGTGCGGGAGGCTACTGATTTTTTGGTCAGGTCCCCCGCACCCCTGGAAGAATGGCCACAGCTCTAGCATCCCGCCCACTTCCTAGTGAAGTGGGCAGGATGAGACGATAATGCCATCTAAAATCGTGGGGCCACAGGGAGGGGGCAGGGCTAAAATTATGCCCGACCCGCTCTCTAAAGACCCACAAATCGCTGCGTTTTGCTGTAAAGAAGGCAGGGCCTAATGATGTCAAACCCCGGCCCCGCCCCCAAGGTGCCAGCTGAGGAGATAAAAAAGTAGACAAGTATGCTTACCACTTATCCAAAGTGTGGAAGCTGCTATATACAGCTTGTAACTTTAGGTATCTTCTTCCTGTAATAAGGCACTAGGCATACTACATTGCTAAGCCTGAATTAGGTCTGAATGTTGCTACTAGGGATGTGCGCCTACCTCTGTGTTTTGGGTTTGGTTTTGGATCTGGATTTGGTTTTGGATCTGTATCTCCTTCAAGGTTTTATATCTGGATTTGCAAACCACCCTCAAGTGTTTTGGTTTTGGATCTGGATTTTTTAGATAAAAAATAGATAAAAACCTGCTAAAATCATGTAATTTATGCAATCCAAAACCCGAAATTCGGATTTAAAATCCGAATTGTGATCTGCAAAAAGATCAGAACCGTGACCCGGATTTACCCTAATCTCCTCAGGAGATTAGAACCGCATCTCGGATTTACCCCTATTCACGAAAATTTGGGTGGATTCAAATTTCCGGAGAACCAAAACGCACATCTCTAGTTGCTACAGTACAATTTTCTCCATTTGTCCTAAAGCCGTGTAGATCCAGAAGCACACCTCTAGGTATGTTATTTTCCCAATGTGTGGGGTTTGGAAGCCTGTCAGCGGTAAGCTCCATTTCAGTGGAAGGTGGGATCAGAGGGCCTGATTCAGACCCGCTCGCGAGCGCTGAGCGCTCGCAAGCGGGTCGATGGTGCCCTAGTGCGCATGCGCACCACGGAGGGAACTCTGTCGTGCGCATGCGCGAGACCCGAATAGCGACAGCCAAACAGTCGCTATGGGTCTCGCACCAAAGGGGGCGTGCTGTCGATGGTGAGTGACAGCACGCCCCCTTTGGTGGGCATGCCGGGGGCGTGGCTGCCAGACGGAGGCGTTCCCATGGGAAAGTCTACCGTCTGGGTCCGGCCCCACTGACATCACTAGTGATGTCAGTGGGAGTGCTTTGGCTCTGATAGAGCCAAAAGCACTCCTGGGCTTGCGGCAGCGAGACCCTACCGCAGGGTCTTGTCGCAAGCCCGATGGTCGCGATGGTCTTGACCATCGCGACCATCTTTTTGGCCGCACGCATAAGCTGTGGGTGGTCACCCACAGCTATGCGAGCAGCCAGGAGGCCGCTCCAATATTAGGTAGGAGGGCCCTGATTCAGAGCGAGCGCTCTTGTCAGAGTGTCCGGCTCTGAATCAGGCCCAGAGTTTTAAATAACTTTTTGTGTTTTTGTCACTGTCTCATGACTCTCATCTAACCTTTTATTTCCTATATTATTGTTGTAGTATGATTTATCTTCATCATTAGCTGTTTTCACTGAGTTTTTGAATCTCCCAATCTCTTCCTTCAGCTGCATGAATTAATGAATTGTGATTTATAACTATCTCCTTGAATTTATTTTCAAAAGTGGGCCTGGCTGTCCTGAGATCACTCACATTCAGAGAAAATGGATTACAATAAACAAATGGTGACCTGATCAGCTGACCTGATCACCTGACCTGACCACCTTGCATGGCTCCCAATTCACGCATTTTCATACATGTATTGTAGCAGCCGTTATTAGCATCCTCCCTACACGGCTTCATCATCTCGGCATTTCCAGATGCTAGCCGTATGCTTTGCCCGACTTAGAGTTGTATTCTGTTAGCATCGCTGCTAATTCTTTACCCACCCCCAAACCGCCGCAGAATGTCAATCAAAACCATAAAATAGGTGTAGAACTCTGTGCCAGAGACCACTGCACATGTGCAGATCTCAGGGAGAATTACACTGACGCCATTTTCCTGGTAATTAAAGCTGCATCAGCAGAAAGGTCAATATATAGGCTGAGAGCGCAGGGTGAGACATGTGTACCCCACTGGTCCAGGGGAGGTTTAAACAAGAAGGTGTCCTGTGTGTTGCCTCTGTGCGGGTCCTCACCGCTATGGCAGTGCAGTAGACTCTGGCTTTGTGTCAGAGTCTACTGTGAAAGTGCAGGTCTCCAGGAACATGGCGCCCGCACTAAGTTCTCATAGACTTTTCTACTGAGCATGCACAAATCACTGGGAAAATGGGCACCACATCCATTTCCTGATAATTTCTGTCTGCAGCAACCGCCGAGGCATGATTCCGGAGAGGTAAGTATAATTATATGTGTGCAGTGTGGGCCCATTTACACCACACAACCTGCACACATTGTAGATATGCCAACATACATGGCCAGCTTAACAATGGGGCAGATGGAGCTGCAGTTCCAGACCTCCACATAATAATAGGCCCATCACCATGATGGCATTTTGATGACCAGCCGCACAACTGGCCACATGGTGGGACAGAAATCATAAGTATTACATTTGTAATTCTATTTTTCTCACAAAATGATAAAATTTTTATACTTTTACGTATTTAAGAGAGAGATTGGGGATGATAGTGTAGGGGATGTACAAGCCCACTTTGCACTGGCCACAGCCACACAGCACTGGGTCACACCCACCGGACACTGACCACACCCACATGGCACTGGCCACACCCACACAGCCATTGTCACACCCACACAGTACTGGTCACTAGGGATGGCCATCGGTGGGGTGGCCATTGATGGGTTCATCGGTGGTTACCATCAATGGCATACAAACCATCTATAGTGAATCATTAATGGTTTGCACTCCTCAATGGTCACCGCTGCGGGGAAGAACGGCAGGCGGGCCAATAAAAAAACGGGGTTGGGGCTTAGCGGCGCCGGGGGGGGCAGGACTAAGCTCTGTCCCATCTGAATAAAAAAAAAAAAACATCGGCTCCCACTCATTCATCCATGGCTAAGAATCATTGGCTCTCAGCCATCGATGGTTAAAATATTCAACATCGGCCATAAACCGTCAATGATATTGTATCATCGATGGCCATGCCTACTGGTCACAGCTCCTCTGCTTCACATAATAGGCCCTTGAACATTTTCAGCCCCAAACCCATTCGGACCTTAATCTGTCCCTGTGCCCATGCCTTAATGTGCCTCTAAGACTGATCAATTCTCAAATAACCTTCCATGTGTTCCTGAATACAATAGGCGCTCTGATTTAAAAAATGTCGTTCAACTTTTCAACAGGGTACAAGAAATGTAGAGAAATTTTTGGAGCATTAGAAAATTCAGGTTCACAGGAGAACAATTGATGCCATAGTTTCCCTTAATGCAAATAATAAGGCAAAGCACAATTCTGCCAGGCTCGTTTCCGATCCTCTAAGACAGAGTGGCTTATTTTTAACAGTCTTGAACAAGCAGAAAGGATTTGGGAATGTAATGTAATTCAGATAATCTGCAAATGATTTCGTATAAATATCTTAATAATGCAAAGCTACCTATAAACCGGCAATATAAACACAACAAAGGGGATTATATTAATTTGAGAGATGCTGATAACATTGTTTGTGGAGTTAGCCCCTCGGATGCTGTGCATCTCTAAACCTTTGTAGGGAACGCTGCAGCTGAGCAGCGGGTTGTCAGTTGAGAGGATTTACTTGAAAATGAAAATCACACCGCTGCTTTTGTCATTAATTATTCTACAGCTATGTGTGTTTATTCACTTTCCTGACAGCTAAACAATACAGGTGATGAGTGAACTGTAGCATATGGAATGATCAAGACGTCTTAGGAGGAAAAACACTTTTCTGGAAATTGTTGAAGAGCTCTGAAAACCTCGTAAAACTCAAAAGCACAAAATGGAATATTTATTTTTGACTTTTCGGGTATAATTCTCCCTAACAGGGATTGTTCTATGTTTGTAGTCCATTTAAAGACCAACAGTCTAGTATGCTGTTTCCAGGTCTAGGATCACTATAGTTGCCAGGAAACTCACCAGTTGCCTCCACACTAATGATTCGCTAAGCAGTAACTTGTGTGTCATTTGCTGAAAAAATGACCATTACAGTGTAGGCCGGGGGGTTCCTTGTGAACTCCACGGGGTACATTTACTAAAGCTTCTAAAAAATTGCCCATAGCAACCAATTCGATTCTGTCTATTAGTTTCTGGAATGCAATAGAGAAATGAATGCTATAATCTGACTGGTTGCTATGGGCAACACCACCACTTTTCATTTTTAGAAGCTTTAATAAACCTACCCCCCCTGGGCATTTGAATGGATATCTTCTTTAATGATTAAGTTTCCAGCACAATTTGTAGATGCCCTCTCAAATAATATAGTATATTTACATGCATCAATGAAAAACATACAGTATATATATATATATATATATATATATACCACTTGTATAATGGATCCAGGTCACTTCAGCCCGCACCCTGCTACGCCCTGTCCCCTCCCCACTATACCTACTGGTCTCCCTGTCCCCTCCTGCAGAATGGCTGATCCGTCTCTGTAGCCAGCAGTGGAAATGGTTGGCAGGGATGTGACAGCCATCCTTGATTATTATATAGATATTTTTTTTTTACATAAAACAAGGGCTTCAAAGGCATATTTATCAAAACTTATTTGCAGACGCTATCCGCAAATACTAAGCATCTCCAGGATGTAAGTAAGTGGGATCCTCCATTTTCAATGGGTGCTGCTGAGATGCAGAATTTACCTTTGTATTCCAGCTTCGGCCCGGTAGCTGACGCCATCTTCAGATGGCATTAGTCATTGTAGCCCTTGTGCTACGGTTCGCACAATTTTTACTGGGAGAGGAATCCACAGGTAACGGAGCTGGGTCCTGAACCTTAGGGGTCTTTTCATAAAGATGCAATATATAGTGATGTTTAGTAGCCATTCATGTATACTTACTTACCTGTCCGACGTCTTCGAGCGCTATACGGCCCCTCCCTGATCCCTGGATGCAGTGAAGAGACAGACATATCTGGAGCCCGATATGCCTGTATTCTTACTGTACATGCCACGGTGTCAGAGAGCAGCAGGTCAGGTCAGATCGGCTACAATGGATGCTGGGAAATGGGGGCGGAGCCGGTGCTGGCAGACAGCAGGGAAGTGTGCTAGTCCCCTGCTCTGTTCAGCTTGCGGTACAGACTACGAATGATCTCTACCGCCCATAGCAACCAATCAGCTTTGAAGTAGCATTTAGCAAGTACAATCTATAAAATAATAGGTAGGAGCTGAAGTTGTCCTTGGTTGCCAAGGACAACTTCTCCACTGGTCCACTCCCCCCCCCCCTGCTTTTCACTGCTTGATACATAAACCTATGAGTTGTAAAGAAAGACTTTTGATATTGCTACAGTAGATTGCCATTTGCCATTCTGAAATAGCACATTGCGGACATCGAATGTAATTGAGTCACCGCCTCTGTATCCTATCCCCGATGCTTTATGCAGCATCCCAAACACCACAAGAGTCTAGATCTTCACAGTACAATCATAATTTGCTGCTGGCCAAATGAGGAGAAGCTCATTGGAAAAGTTAGCAATATAAGTAGATCAGGTCATAAATTAGGCTGATCAGGAGGACTCTTCAATGTGAAATATTAGATCGTTAAATCACATAGTTACATACTGTAGTTGTTTAGGTTGGAAAAACATCATATTCCCATTATGTTCAACATTCCATCCTCAAAAACCCAACTCAATCGAGGGGATGGCAGAAAACCTATATAAAGTATGGCCATAGAGGGGGAATATAAACCTGTGGCGAGCAAAAAATTTCCTCTTTCGCTGGCCTTTATGGGCAGGAAACCGCTCTTCCTCCCTCACTCTACGTCACTCCCAGGTACATCTACTGAAGGGGATCTATACACTACCGTTTCTCCAGTGCTGCTTTTGGTGTCTCCTAATAATGCCGCCATAGCCTGCTGAGCAACGACAAGCTGAGCTTTTTGTTGCTTGTCTGATAACACACAGCGCCATCTACTCTCCCCCAAGAAGTCATTACATATTAGTGGGATCATAGGGATATGTAGAAGCTGGCAAAGGGGGTGCCGTACCAGCCCCTCCATCCGCTGGGTCATGGAATAACCCCCCTCTCCGGAACACAGACTTCTTACTTGGGCTGTCCAGGTGAGTGGGGATAGGGTGGAGGTAGTCCATGACTCTGCGGGAGGAAGGGGCCATTGCAGCACCCCCCTTTGCCAGCTCCTGCTCATGCCTATGGGTGAGATAGAGATCACTGGAGGGGTAAGTTATCAGAACACGTCTCCGGTGACTCTCTTTTTCATACATTGCAGCGCTAAGATATCCTACAGCAATACATGATGTCTCTTAGCACTGAAAAAAGTGACAATTTAATACATCTCCCCCCAAATCATGTAATTCCTTTACACACATTCTATGACCTCTCTGGTTTACAACTCTTGTGTTTGAGTTCACAATATTGTTCGGAGGGTTTCTGTTACCTACAGTAGGTGACTGCAAGTCCATCACTATAATCTTTTTTATTACAGAGTAAAAATGGAGGTGTAGAAACTTTATTCTAATATTTTCCCATTGCCTACTACTTTGCAAACAAATGCTTATTTTAATATTTTATTTTAATAAATATCTATGTAGAATACTGTAGTTCTAAAAATAGTTGCAGCTTTTCCAACCGGAGTCTTCACCTTTTGAGATTAATAGGTGGTTGTTTTATTGCCAATTAAGAGACAGCTCTAAGTTATGGTTCCATATTACAAAACATCAGCAATTGTAAAACATTTGTTAATAAGGAGGAAATGGACTGTAGATGCTCATTACCGAGGTGAGAAAAAAAAGAAGTTTATATTATTTGCTTCAGTGAATAACCATGGTAACCTAGAAAAGTATGTGCTATTGATGTCTATTCTGCGCATGAGTTTAAATAGTCCAAAATAATGTGCAATGGATTCAATTCAAAATGAAAATGTGATCGTTTATTGTTCTATTTGAACATCGCATCAAGGCTATCTAACGGCCTGACAATAGTGACTACCAATAAAAAGAGGCCTCTTTGCAATTTTGTAGTTATACAATAAAAATCAGGTTTCTTTTAATATTGTATTCATTGCACAATTTGGAGCATCTAAAACTGATGCTCAAAAGCATGTGAATTTAATTGAATGTACATTAAAAATGCTTTACTCAAATGAATAAAGCATTTTTTAATGGCGGTAACAGAACAGGTATCACGGTGGTATATTGTATTACAGCAAAAATATTTTTTAAATAAAAAAAGCCATTGAAGCATACCACCAGCACGGTTATAGCGGAAATTGATTGAAATGCCGATGAAAGGATCAAGATCTCGACAGGGGCAGGTAAGTTCCCTAACCCTCCCCTGTCCTCCCCCTAACCCTCCATTAGTGGGGCCTAACCCTAACCTCCCCCCTAATGCCTAACACTAACCTCCCCCCTTAGTGCCTAGCCCTAACCTACCCCCGGGGGTGCCTAACCCTAACCCCCCTTACCGCTCCCTAAATCTAACCCTCCCGGGGGGGTGCCTAACCCTAACCTCTCCCTGGGGGCGCCTAACCCTAACCCTCCCCCCTTGGGGAGCCTAACCCTAATCTCTCACCCCAAACATAACTCTAACCCCCCCTAGTGCCTAACCCTAACCTCCCCCCTTAGTGCCTAGCCCTAACCTACCCCCAGGGGTGCCTAACCCTAACCCCCCCTTACCGCTCCCTAAACCTAATCCTCCCGGGGGGGGCCTAACCCTTACCTCTCCCTGAGGGCGCCTAACCCTCCCCCCTTAGTGCCTAGCCCTAACCTACCCCCGGGGTTGCCTAACCCTAATCCCCCCGTACCGATCCCTAAACCTAACCCTCCCTGGGGGGTGCCTAACCCTAACCACTCCCTGGGGGTGCCTAACCCTAATCTTCCCCCCTTGGGGTGCCTAACCCTAATCTCCCCCCCCCAAACCTACCCCACTAGACTCCCTAATGCTAACCCCCCCCCCCCCCCGCGGCTAACACTAAGGGCCCTACTTTTGTTCGGGATGGTGTCTTCAGCGTTCCGGCATCGGGATTATGATATTCGTCGGTATTTCGATGCCTATCATAATTCCCTAGCCAGCATTCCGCTTTCGGGATTGTGACAATGACTACATCCCGTTATAGCTGGTGGTATCAGACGAAAAGGGAAATAGGACTTTTCACCCATTCAATATATGCCGTACTGTATAATAATAATAAATTACTTTCCTTCAAACATTGGTATAAAGTGGAAATAGTTAATGTCTGTTTCCATGATTACAAAATGAAAGCTATTTACATTTGCAGCATGTTATACCTCTTTCACACTGCCAGCAATAACCTGGGTTATTTCACGTGAAGGCGCAGCAACCCGGGTTATTGTGCAGTGTGTAAGGGCCCAGTTGAAAAAACCCTGGTCTACAGTAGCTCGACCCGGCATTTCAACCCAGGTAACGAGCAAGGTTGAACACTGATTCAACCCGGCTCGTGGTGCAGTGTGAACGGGTAACTCGGTTTGATGCTGGCGCTTGGAGATGAGCTCGGCACGTGATGGCAGTGACATCATCGACCTGGCAATAAGCTGGGTCGAGCTGCCAGTCTGAAAGGGGTCTCACTGGGTGGCACCTGGGATGGACCGGTGAACAAAATCCCGGGTGTGACCCAGGTTTGCGATATGAAAGAGGTATTGGTGGTTCACCGGGCAATTTTAAGAAGTATTAAAAGTAGGGGTGTGCACCGGCCACTTTTCGTGTTTTGTGTTTTGGTTTTGGATCTGGATCTTTCTTCGTGTTTTGGATCTGGATTGGTTTTGCCAAAACCACCCTTCCGTGTTTTGGGTTCTGGGTTTTGTGTTTTGGATCTGTATTTTTTTGAAAAAAAGCATAAAAACAGCTAAAATCACAGAATTTGTAGGTTTTTCTGCTCCTATGCTATTATTAACCTCAATAACCTTAATTTCCACTCATTTCCAGTCTATTCTGAATACCTCACACCTCACAATAGTGTTTTTATGTCCAAAAGGTTGCACCGAGGTAGCTGGATGACTATGCTAAGCGACACGAGTGGGCGGCACAAACACGTGACCCATCTAGGCGTGAAACTGCAGTGGCAGACAGGATGGCATTGAAAAACTAGGCCCCAAACTGTACATAATGCAAAGAAAAAAAAGAGGTGCAAGATGGAATTGTCCTTGGGCCCTCCCACCCACCCTTATGTTGTATAAACAGGACATGCACACTTTAACAAACCAATCATTTCAGCGCCAGGGTCTGCCACACAACTGTGGCTGAAATGATTGGTTCGTTTGGGCCCCCACAGAACAAGCTGGCAATTTATCTGTCCCTGCACAAACTGGCTCTACGGAGGCAAGATGTCATCCTCATCCTCCTCATCCACCGATTCCTCACCCTCTTCAGTGTGTACATCCTCATCCTCACAGAGTATTAATTCGTCCCTGCTGGAACCACAGGTCCCTCTGTACGTTCTGGAGGCTGGTCTCCCTGGAAGAGTTGATAATTCATTTTATGAACATCATCTTCTCCACATTTTGTGGAAGCAACCTCCTACGCCTTTCGCTGACAAGGTTCCCGGCTGCACTAAACACTCTTTCGGAGTACACACTGGAGGGGGGGCAACTCAGGTAAAATAGAGCCAGTTTGTACAGGGACCTCCAAATTGCTTCTTTTTCCTGCCAGTACAGGTACGGACTGTCTGACATGCCTACTTGGATGCTGTCACCGATGTAATCCTTTAACAGACAGACGCACGCTTGTCGCTGCTGCTTTGAGGATTCAAGTGCGGCTACAGCCCACACAATTCACAAAGACAGAAAAAAAAAAGAATATTTTTATTGTTTGTGGAGCACACTTTGAGGGTTACACCACCCTTTAACAGACAGACGCACGCTTGTCGCTGCTGCTTTGAGGATGCAAGTGCGGCTACAGCCCACACAATTCACAAAGACAGAAAAAAGAAGAAGAATATTTTAATTGTTTGTGTAGAACACTTTGAGGTGTCACCACCCTTTAACAGACAGACGCACGCTTGTCGCTGCTGCTTTAAGGATGCAGGTGCGGCTACAGCCCACACATTTCACAAAGACCAAAAAAAAAAGAACAATATTTTAATTGTTTGTGTAGCACACTTTGAGGGTGTCACCACCCTTTAACAGACAGACGCACGCTTGTCGCTGCTGCTTTGAGGATGCAAGTGTGGCTACATCGCACACAAGTCACAAACACATTAAAAAAATAGTTTTTTATTTTTTGGAACACTTTGAGAGTTACACCACCCTTTAACAGACAGACGCACGCTTGTCGCTGCTGCTTTAAGGATGCAGGTGCGGCTACAGCCCACACATTTCACAAAGACCGAAAAAAAAAGAACAATATTTTAATTGTTTGTGTAGAACACTTTGAGGGTGTCACCACCCTTTAACAGACAGACGCACGCTTGTCGCTGCTGCTTTAAGGATGCAGGTGCGGCTACAGCCCACACAATTCACATAGACAGAAAAAAGAAGAATATTTTTATTGTTTGTGTAGCACACTTTGAGGGTGTCACCACCCTTTAACAGACAGACGCACGCTTGTCGCTGCTGCTTTAAGGATGCAGGTGCGGCTACAGCCCACACAATTCACAAAGACAGAAAAAAAAAGAACAATATTTTAATTGTTTGTGTAGCACACTTTGAGGGTGTCACCACCCTTTAACAGACAGACGCACGCTTGTCGCTGCTGCTTTAAGGATGCAGGTGCGGCTACAGCCCACACAATTCACAAAGACAGAAAAAAAAAGAACAATATTTTAATTGTTTGTGTAGCACACTTTGAGGGTGTCACCACCCTCTAACAGACAGACGCACGCTTGTCGCTGCTGCTTTAAGGATGCAGGTGCGGCTACAGCCCACACATTTCACAAAGACCAAAAAAAAAAGAACAATATTTTAATTGTTTGTGTAGCACACTTTGAGGGTGTCACCACCCTTTAACAGACAGACGCACGCTTGTCGCTGCTGCTTTGAGGATGCAGGTGGAATCTAGACGGGATTTGGAACCGAGGACACACTACCTCCATCAATTGTCTAAATCCCACTGCACTAATGTCGGATACCGGACGCACGTCTAACACCAACATAGCAGTCAAGGCCTCAGTTATACGTTTTGCTTCAGGATGACTGCTGTCGTACTTCATCCTCATCGCTAGGGACTGTTGGAGGGTCAATTGTTTAGTAAAAGTAGTGATGTTCCTACTTCCTCTCTGGGATGATGAACAACTCCCAGCAGCAGCAACAGCACTAGGAGGAAGTGGTTCTTGATCTTTCCCTATTTTATTTTTATCGGAGAAAGTTTGGTCCTCCATTTATGTTATATTGATATATATACGTGCGGCTAAAGCGCACACAAACACAGAAAATAATTTTCTTTTTGGTTTGGACTGGAGTGTACTTTCGGGGGTTACAGCACCCTTAACGGTCAAGCCAGCCGGCCCTTTACTTATGACACAGGCGCACGCTTGGCACTACTTTGTTGATGCACGTGCGGCTACTGCGCACACAATTCACAAACACAGAAAATAATTTTTTTTTTGGTTTGGACTGGAGTGTACTTTCGGGGGTTACAGCACCCTTAACGGTCAAGCCAGCCGGCCCTTTACTTATGACACAGGCGCACGCTTGGCACTACTTTGTTGATGCACGTGCGGCTACTGCGCACACAATTCACAAACACAGAAAATAATTTTTTTTTTGGTTTGGACTGGAGTGTACTTTCGGGGGTTACAGCACCCTTAACGGTCAAGCCAGCCGGCCCTTTACTTATGACACAGGCGCACGCTTGGCACTACTTTGTTGATGCACGTGCGGCTACTGCGCACACAATTCACAAACACAGAAAATAATTTTTTTTTTGGTTTGGACTGGAGTGTACTTTCGGGGGTTACAGCACCCTTAACGGTCAAGCCAGCCGGCCCTTTACTTATGACACAGGCGCACGCTTGGCACTACTTTGTTGATGCACGTGCGGCTACTGCGCACACAATTCACAAACACAGAAAATAATTTTTTTTTTGGTTTGGACTGGAGTGTACTTTCGGGGGTTACAGCACCCTTAACGGTCAAGCCAGCCGGCCCTTTACTTATGACACAGGCGCACGCTTGGCACTACTTTGTTGATGCACGTGCGGCTACTGCGCACACAATTCACAAACACAGAAAATAATTTTTTTTTTAGTTTGGACTGGAGTGTACTTTCGGGGGTTACAGCACCCTTAACGGTCAAGCCAGCCGGCCCTTTACTTATGACACAGGCGCACGCTTGGCACTACTTTGTTGATGCACGTGCGGCTACTGCGCACACAATTCACAAACACAGAAAATAATTTTTTTTTTGGTTTGGACTGGAGTGTACTTTCGGGGGTTACAGCACCCTTAACGGTCAAGCCAGCTGGCCCTTTACTTATGACACAGGCGCACGCTTGGCACTACTTTGTTGATGCACGTGCGGCTACTGCGCACACAATTCACAAACAGAGAAAATAATTTTTTTTTTGGTTTGGACTGGAGTGTACTTTCGGGGGTTACAGCACCCTTAACGGTCAAGCCAGCCGGCCCTTTACTTATGACACAGGCGCACGCTTGGCACTACTTTGTTGATGCACGTGCGGCTACTGCGCACACAATTCACAAACACAGAAAATAATTTTTTTTTTGGTTTGGACTGGAGTGTACTTTCGGGGGTTACAGCACCCTTAATGGTCAAGCCAGCCGGCCCTTTACTTATGACACAGGCGCACGCTTGGCACTACTTTGTTGATGCACGTGCGGCTACTGCGCACACAATTCACAAACACAGAAAATAATTTTTTTTTTGGTTTGGACTGGAGTGTACTTTCGGGGGTTACAGCACCCTTAACGGTCAAGCCAGCCGGCCCTTTACTTATGACACAGGCGCACGCTTGGCACTACTTTGTTGATGCACGTGCGGCTACTGCGCACACAATTCACAAACACAGAAAATATATTATTTTTTTAGCACTTGGGGGGAGCACCCCTGATGGACAGAGCACCCCCTGGACAACACTGCAGCACTCCTTTAGGACTGGGACACTGCACAGGACTTTGGAGTGGACACAGCCCCTATGGAGAACTGACTGCACAACACAGTCCAGCCAGCCCCTATGGACTTTGAAGTAGTGGACACAGCCCCTATTAACAACAGCAGCACAGCACAACACAGCCAGCCCCTATGGACTTTGAAGTAGTGGACAACAGCAGCACTACACTACACTACACTACACAGCCCTAACTCCCACCCTCCCTCTTCACTGTCCACAGCCGAGTGAGAAAATGGCGCCGACGTGGGTACCTTATATAGGATCCAAAACCCGCGAGACTCGGAAGGCGGGATGATGACGTTTTGCCTCGATTTCAGATCCGAGTCAGGCGGGAAAAGTCGAGCCTGATTCGGATCGGACTCGGATCGGGGGGGCTCGGGGGGGTTCGGATTTCAGAAATCCGAACCCGCTCACCCCTAATTAAAAGTTATTCCAACACTGCAGGTTATAGTTCTCAGAAAATTATTATTTATTTTTCATGAATAAAAATATATATTTTTCTGTGGTTACCCTTCATTGTAGTTCAAAGAACTGATATATTAATGCTGCTAATTTATCATTATATAGCCCTGGTAGCTAGTATGCTAATATATCAACATTCGTAAGTGTATTTAGATACAGCTCCATTGACCAACTGTTACGTGGTAATCGGAGCCTCTCCCCCTGAGAAGCCATTTGCTATTTCTGTTTCTCTGTGCAGCTTCTTGGCCCACAAGCTCATCTCTGTGTGAAATGTGTGGGAGTATCGGCGCATGTTGGCGATACTGCTTGTTTTATCTATCGCAGGGGAATTCAACATGTGGCCCTCCATCCAGGGGCATAACTAGGTATTTGGAGGCCCCATAGCAACATTTTGTAAGGGCCCCCATGTAACACCCAATGGTGAAAAATGTATATAACACATGGAATTTTGACAAGGAAGATGGGCCCCCCACAGCTCTGGGCCCCATAGAAGCTGCACCCCTTGCACCTATGGTAGTTACGCCCATGGCTCTAGCTGCTGTGGATCTACACATCCCAGCATGCCCTGTCACAGTTTTAGCATTCCCTAATAGCAAGACCGTGGCAGCGCATGTTGGGAATCAAAAACAGGGGCGGAGCTTAGCCGGCACTGGGGGTTCTCTGCCATCGATGGTAAAAGTATTTAACATCAGCCATAAACTATAGATGATTTAGAATTATCGATGGTCGATGGCCATCCCTAATTAGTGAGTGTGCTGTGTGTCAGTGATGCTGCCGGGAAGGGAGTGTCTAGAGTGGCCAGGTTCCGGCCAATATTGGTGGCAGTGTGGTGGCCCCCAAGGTGTGGGGGCTCCTGGGCGACTACTCTGTCCTACAATCTGGCCCTGACCCTCCGTGGTTTCACCTGACTTTGTATTTGACTTCTCCAACATCCTGATGGTTCTTACCTTGATCTGGTTCCCAGCAATGAATCTGATCTGACTAGCCGAAAATCGTCCATAGTTTCCTTACCATGCATCAATTGTATGTATCCTGACCATTGGCTAGCTTTCATCCTAGCTTCCTATAAATCATACAGGTCTCCTCTGGTGACTGCAACTAGTGGGAATTTCAAATTGGTCATTATGGATCTTCCAATAAAAAATGGAGTGATCATTACTATCTTTCCTTTCCTAGTAGAAGCTGTTATTTTGTAACTACTGGAGCTGATAGGCTCCAATTTTCTTTAGTATTCCTGTGCCAGTACTTTAATACAGCACCATAACAGTTTATGATCATGGATCAATATCTTTACATGATAAATCCCATCGTCTGTGTGTATAAAGGAGGGGAAAGAAGACAATGATAGACTTTGCAATGGAAAGGCAGGGTAAGTCTAAAAATGTGTTTTTTACATCCATGATTCATTCAAAAAACATCCAGCTTTGCAATTTTATAAAGGTCTTTCAACATTACGCACATGATTTGTGGCCACCCCCCAATTGGAAGCAGCAGTGCAGGTTCTTATTTAGAGGTTTGCAGTCAGAAATCGATGGTGCAGGTTCTATATTGCCATAAAACAAGGTAACCTGGAAATGCTGCAAACAAAACATGATTGTAACAACTAGAGATGTGCGCTGACCCCCGTGTTTTTAGTTTTGGATCTGGATTCATCTGTATGTTTTAGTTTTGATTTTGCAAAACCACCCTCAAGTGTTTTGGTTTTGGATCTGTTTTTTTTTTTTTTTAAACTTGCTAAAAGTTTTAAAAAAACAGCTAAAATCATGTAATTTTTGCAAATCAAAACCAAAATTCGACAAGATCGTAACCGCAATTTGGATTTCTCCAGATCTCCTCAGAAGATCAGAATTCTGGTGGATTCGGATGTCTGGAGAACTGAACCTCGCATCTCTAGTAACAACTGTATAATCTAACACAACAAATTATTTAATCTTGCAATCAAAAAAAAATTTCTACAGTAGAGTTATATATTAAAGAATGAACCTGTCCTGGATAAAACAACAAAACCTCCCTCTCCCAAAAACAGCATAGCTTTGTTTCATTTTAATAATCCAATTTAAAGTCTTTTCAGACGTCGCTGTCAGGCAGAATGTTTTAAACAAGAGATTGGAAGTATGCCTAATAAAATAAAAGCAAAAAGTGAGTTTCTGGGTCACTAGACATGAGTCGAATCCTGTTCCCAACGAAAAGAAGCAAATAAAAGATAAATGAAAAGATTATTTTATACAAGCGGATATTTAAAGGTCTTTTGCAGGAACTTCAAATGTGACGATCTGTGAATAAGAATTACTGTTGATATAGTGCAGCTTCAGTAAACCAATATGTCCTGCTGTGGGAGTGCAATCTAGCTTAAGTACATTTTAATTTTAGGAACAGCAGTGATTAATTAGGTAATAGGCTAAAACAAAAGATAACCTTCATTTACTTGCTAATGACTTAAAACAAAATAGGTTTAATAAAACTTCAATGTGCCTCCTGGCTTTAGGCATGTTTATGCAGGTTGGAATCATAGGTGGATGGAAGAGACATATGGGACAAGTGGCTCTGAGCCCGATTCACTGCAGATTGCAACTGCGATTAAGCACACAGTCTGACTGCGATGATATGCTAATCCATTCCATAGTGATTGTTATACCGTCGCAGCACTACATAAGGACGCCCAACTTACCTTACACACATCCGTATTGTTAAGCAAGACTTCGAAACCATCGGTAACATCAAGTACGATCGGCTGCCTCATGCATACTTACACAAAATTGTATTCGAGTTGCGTATGGTGTCACAGTGGATAATTTATGCACGCCCCCGCAACTGCGTTAGAACTAGGGATGTTTAGGCTCGGATAGGTTCGAGTTTGCACGCCGAGTTCGGATTTTTCCCTCCAAAAAAACGGAACTCAGAAAGAGGCTAAACGTCATCTTGCATGGACAAACATCATCATTCCTGGACTTTTGTCCAGGAATGATGATGTTTGTCCATGCAAGATGACGTTTAGCCTCTTTCTGAGTTCCGTTTTTTTGGAGGGAAAAATCCGAACTCGGCGTGCAAACTCAAACCTATCCGAGCCTGCACATCCCTAGTTAGAACGCACTGGCACGCCTTTCATGTTTTGGGGGCTAACCGCCCCCTCGCCTCCCCCCCTCCCCCGTTCCGATGCCCATGGGCTCTAAGCACTGGCGTTTCTAGAGAGGAGGGGGCCCGTGTGCAGTCTCCGACACGAGCCCCCTCCTCTCCGCCCGGCAGCCGGCAGCGCACTGAGCTGTGCGCGCCAGCGCCGGAGTTATAGACTCTGGGTACTAGAGTGTGCACAGAGTCTATAGCGTATGCACAGGTCACCGGGAAAACGGCCCTGTACTGCGCAAACGATGGGAAAATGGCCACCGCGGCCATTTCCCAGTCGTTTTACAAGGCCGGACACCTGCGCCGACGTGGGACTCCGGAGAGGTAAGTAAGATTATGGGTGCATGGTGTGTGGTGCGGGGCCCCCCTGGACCTAGGGACCCATGTTCCCTGAACACCCTGCACCCATTATAGTTACGCCCCTGGCTCTAAGAGTGCAGAGGTCAGAGAGGGAACCACGATGACAGCTCTGTGGAGAAAGCTGAGGAGACAGGGATGTGAGGAGTTTCTGGAGCAGCTTGGAGAGATCAGTAAAGCATACTTGCCTACTTTTGAAAAAGCATTTCATGGAGATTGTGAAAGCAGCACCAATGAGCGCGGTGGTAAAGTGGGCGTGTACTGCTACATCTGAGAGGAGTGTCATAACACATCCAAATTTAAACGAGCCCCAAAACAGTTAGTTGTGTTGATGAAAACACACTGATACTTTTCAGGGCTTGGTCATGTATTGTGTTTTACCAGGTGTTCAAAATAAGTGGCCAAGGGAATCCTTATATGAAAATGCATGTAGCATAAGGATCATAGGGGGTCATTCAGACCCGCTCACGAGCGCTGGACGCTCGCAAGCGTGTCGATGCTCCCCCACTGCGCATGCGCACGACGGAGGGAGCTCCGTCGTGCGCATGCGCGAGACCCGGCGAGCGACGGCCTCTCCATCGCTCCGGGTCTTGTTTACACCAAAGTGGGTGTGCTGTCGATGATGATTGACAGCACGCCCCCTTTGGTGGGCGTGCCGGGGGCGTGCCTGCCAGATGGAGGCGTTCCCATGGGAACGCCTACCGTCTGAAGCCGGCCCCACTGACATCACTAGTGATGTCAGTGGGAGTGATTTTGGCTCTGATAGAGCCAAAATCACTCCAGGGCTTGCGGCAGCGAGACCCTACCGCAGGGTCTCCGTCGCAAGTCCGATGGTCGCGATGGTCAAGACCATCGCGACTATCATCATGGACGCTCGCATATGCTGTGGGTGGTCACCCACAGCTATGCGAGCGGCCAGGAGGCCCCTCCATTTTCATGGAGGAGGGCCCTGATTCAGAGCGAGCGCTCTGGTCAGAGCGTTCGGCTCTGAATCAGGCCCATTGTGCCTTATAACCAATGCAGGGAAATAGCACTGATTATACCATTTGAATGTATATATCTCTGATTTCTTTTTTTTTTCTCCAAGTATATAATAGCTATATAATGGGAGTAAAGGTGCGAATCCACTAGACGAGAAAAATGACTGATTGAATGATTACGACATCATAATCGTTCAATCGCTCATTAATCGTGCAGTAATCGTCCAGTAAAATGTCGAAAACGACCAGCGATACGGCGTTCCCGCTGGTCGTTGCCGGCATTTGTCATCGCCTGAATACGCAGGCCAACCTGTTGATATCGTCAGGTTGTGCATGTTCGGGGATGAGGGAGGGTGCCTGCACTGAACGTCATATTGTTCAGCATGGGCACATTATCCACTGCACAGAATGATGAACGATTACAATGTTGTAATCGTACAGTCCTTCCTCTCTTGTGTGGTGGATACGCACCTTAAGGTGCAATGAGGGAGACTGTTACTATTTCAGGGAATCTCCCTGACAATCAGGGAGAGTTGGCAAGTATGTAGGAAAGGCATCACCGAGGAGCTGAGCACAGGGCCTAGTAGTGTGAGGACAGTATACTACTACAAGCAGCAGAAAGTCTGAGGATACGGCTTGGCAGCCATGTTACTGGCTGCAGGGGGAACTCCAGCTCTACAAGGGCTAAATATTCCAGGAGGTATTTATCAAAGCTTGAAGAGAGATAAAATTGCGAGAGACAAAACTACCAACCAATCAGCTCCTGTAATTTTTCAAACACAGCCTGTAAAATGTAAGTTAGGAGCTGATTGGTTAGTACTTTATCTATCACAATTTTATCTCTCTCCTAGTTTTGATAAATACCTAGGATGTGTTTTGAGGCATTTCACCCAAAGTGTAATGCAGCTTAACTGCACGCGTACTAGTGCGGTGGTGTTGTTCATTTCCAAATTCTTGTTTGTAGACAATGAAAGCTCTTTCATGTTTAAAAATCTGAAATCCTTCTGTAGACGCACGTATGCACATACTTATATGCATATATAAATTGGCTGTAATTGTCTACAAATTTAAAACTCAAAAACAGAAGAGCATGAACACCTATACCCCTATTTTATACACTACTGCACTATTTGGCTTAACTCGATCTAGTGGACATTTAGGAGTAAATACTTTAGTGGCATAATACACACATACTGTACACTGTCCTTGTATTGAGGTTTCCATGCTCAGCTCATCACTGTTGTCACTTGGCATGGTTCACCTCTTCAGGTCTTCAAGTCTTCCTGTCTTCAAGTGATCCTCGGTCTCAGTAAGACACCCATTGTTTTTAATCTTTACATTATGCTAAATAAGGGATAGGGATGGGCTCTAGACTGAACACCCTAATAGCAGTGGCGTAACTAGGGTCTTTGGAGCCCAGGGCAAATTTAAGATTGGCGCCTCCCCACACACACAGTATAATATATTATGCGCGCCAGAAAATGGGTGTGGTCAAATACTGGAAGGGGCGTGGCTATTGAAAATGGGATGTGCTATCATGGTACGCCACCCATTTCTTGTCAGTCTGGGAACATTCCTTTCCATTCCATATGCACTTTACCTATACAGTGGTTTCTTCCAATGTGGAACCTCTGCAGAAATACATCCTCTCTGGGAATACGGCGTCTTCAGTCGGCATTCACTCTTTGTGTAGGTCACATTGTCCGGAAGATGCCTGTTTGTGTAAGAATATTAACAAGGTCATCATCTTACAAGAGCAGTTCAACCAGACTCGTGCCCCCTGTGTAACATTCTGCCCCCTGCATCGCTCAGCCACACCATCATCACACTGCATCCTCTCTTAGCCACACCATCATCTCCCCCTGCGTCTCTCAGTCACACCATCATCTCCCTCTGCGTCTCTCAGCCACACCATCGTCTCCCTCCCTGCATCTCTCAGCCACACTATCATCCCCCCTCTGCATCTCTCAGCCATACCATCATCACACTGCATTGTCTCTTAGCCACACCATCATCTCAGCACACCATCCTCTCATGGCATCATTTTAGCCACACCATCATCTCCCCCTGCATCTCTCAGCCACACCATCATCTTCCTCCCTGTGTCTCTCAGCACACCATCATCTCACAGCATTGTCAGCCACACCATCATCTCTCCCCTGCGTCTCTCAGCCACACCATCATCTCTCCCCTGCGTCTCTCAGCCACACCATCATCTCTCTCCTGCATCTCTCAGCCACACCATCATCTCCCCCCCTTCATCCCTCAGCATACCATCATCTCACGGCATTGTCTTAGCCACACCCTCATCTCCCCCATGAGTCTCTCAGCCACACCATCATCTCCACCTGCGTCTCTCAGCCACACCATCATCTCCCCCCTGCGTCTCTCAGCCACACCATCATCTCCCCCCTGCATCTCTCAGCCACACCATCATCTCCCCCCTGTGTCTCTCAGCACACCATCATCTCACTGCATCATCTCTTAGTCAAACCATCATCTCCCTCCCTGTGTCGTCTCCTTAGCCACACCATCACCTCCCCCAGCATCATCTCTCAGCACACGATCACCTCCCCCCGCATCATCTCTCAGCACACCATCACCTCCCCCACATCATCTCTCAGCACATGATCACCTCCCCCCCTGCATCAACTCTCAGCACACCATCACCCCACCGTGTTGTCTCTCAACACACCATCATCTCCCCCCGCATTGTTTCTCAACACACAGACACACACTGACACAGATACACACTGACACATATACACACACACTGCCATAGATACACACTGACACATATACACATACACCATGACACATATACATGCACACTGACACACATACATATATACATACACAGACACATATACATACACACACTGACACATATACACACACACACATATACACACAGACACATATACACACACATACTGAAAGCCTATACAGACACACACATTGAAAACCTATACAGACACACACTTACACACACACTGAAAGCCTATACAGAGACACACAGTTATAATCACACAAATGCAGCCCCCTACATAAGAAATTAACACCCCCCCCTCCCACGGCAGCTTAGCCTTCGAATCCCCCCCTGCGGCGGTTTAGCCATCCAATCCCCCAATCCCCTGTGGCAGTTTAGCCATCCAATACATCCCCCCAGTGACAGTTTAGCCATCAGCCCCCGACCACCCCCCCTATAACTTACCTGCAGTGAGCGGAAGTGGAGAGCACTGGGGAGGGAAGAATCATTCACTCCTTACCCGGCGCAGATGGCTGCTCTAGTCCAGGTCAGGAGGAGGATAGAGCTTGGTAGGAAGGCTGCCTAGGAGGGGCTGTGAGCTTCCGCTGCAGCTCCCCCTACAGGCAGCCATGCAAACACCAGGCTAGCAGGCACACTTGCCTGCTCATTAAAGGGCAGACTCAGGACACATTGGTAGTGGGGGGGTGGGCATGCGGGTACATTGCCCTGGCTGGCGGTGATCCCCTCTGCAGGGCTTGCCATGGTGCCCAGGGCACGTGCCCCGCTCGGTCCCCACTATTTACGCCACTGCCTAATAGTAATGAAAGGTGCTATCATGCTGAGATTTTAAAGGAATATACACAGAAAACGGAGTTGCGGATGCACTATGCGATCATTACTGTTCACATTTAAATGTATTTTATAATTAAATATAATTTCAGAGGTAGTTAGCATATCAGTGGCCAATGATACGGGGCTGCCCACCATCGTCAAGGTCACCTCATTGAGCAGGTCCTTAACACTCTGGGGTTCACATCTGGGACGCAGGGCACCCCAAAAGACAGCTCGGCCAAAGACCTCCACAGGGCATCACACAAAGAAAAAGTGACAGTGAAGTGTTATAAAGTATCCGGTGTGCAAAAGTAGCTAATAAGTGTTAAAAATAGTAATAAAGGTAAAAAATTTGAAAAATACATGAATAAAAAACAAAACATGAAAAGTGATATACAAAGTGACTATGGGCTCTATTTACTAAAATCCGCATTTTGAATGCAGATTGTAGTGTGATATTACCGACTGAATTCGCATTGAGAATTCAGCCAATATCACAGGGATTTACTAAAAATCCCTTGCAGGGACAGAGCTAGCGATAAAGCTCTGTCCCTGCGAATCCCCTCCGCACACTTATCACAGTATTTTCGCAAAAAATACAGTGACAAGTGCCCGCGCATACGCCAACAGGCTGCCGCTAAGCCCCGCCGCTAAGCCCCACCCTCATGATCGCGATCCCCCCACGACCACCCCCTCCATTAATTATACTTACCTCCGGTGATCGTGACTCCGGTGATGTCCTCCATGACTCTGGCCAGCTGATCTCCCATCCTGTACTGGGACCCAGTCAGCTGACCGGGTCCCAGTGTAGGATGGGAGACCAGCTGACCGGAGAGAGGACATCACCGGAGCACCAATCACCGGTCCATGGTAAGTTATTTATCTTTTTAACTATTTTTTTTTAGCAGTGATCAGCCTGTGGTCTATGTAGACCACACAGCTGATCACTGGGGCAGGCTCCAGGCTCTGCTGTGCCTGTTAGAGCGGAGCAGGAGTCCGGTTACCGGGGGAGGCACTGGATAATGCCACCTCCAGGTGACGCTATTATCACAGGGCTTCCTCTGGTATTTTTGCACAATTTATTTTTAGTAACAACCAGATAGATCACATTTCCGATTACAATTATGGGAAATGTGATCTGATTACTGAAAATAAGTGATAATTAGGGCTTGGAGTACAATTTTACGAATTCTACTCCAATTGCCGTTTAGTAACTTTAGGCGATACTAAAATAATGGGAAAAGGGTGTGAAAACACCCTTTTTCACTTTATTTTAGTTAAAATAATGATAATAAATAGAGGCCTATGTGTATTAAGTGGTGATGCCCTGAAGAGGTCCAGCCAGAACAGCTCAGCGTTTGGGCGTGTGGCCCCCTGAGCTGTTCTGGCTGGACCTCTTCATGGCATCACCAATTAATACACATAGTCACTTTGTATATCACTTTTCATGTTTGTTTATTATTCATGTATTTTTTCACATATTTTTTACCTTTATTTTAACCTTGACGATGGTGGGCAGGCTTGTATCATTGGCCATTGATATGCTAACTACCTTTGAAATTATATTTAATTATAAAATACATTTAAATGTGAACAGTATTGATCGCATAGTGCATCTGCAACTCCGTTTCCTGTGTATATTATGGTAAATAACCATTAACTAGAAATAAACACTCAAACACTTATGCGGAATTAAAGAGGACACAGCCAAAATGTATTGATCAGATTGTAATTGTAACAGTGGTGGCATTAAGAAAACAGTGCTCCGTGGCCACAGCCCAGCAATCGTATATGACTAAATAAGAAGGGTCGGATCCCCACCCGATGTAAACTGGCCTGAGACAGTACCACTCTCCCTTAATTGGCACAGCCTTGATCCCTCCCTAAGATGAAGGCCACACGCAGCTGCTGCGCAAGTTGACACCCGAATCCTGAATGAATGAGTCCTGAACTGATCTAAAGGCAAGTCTAAAGCATTCCAAACAGTCTTGAAACACCCTTGTAAACTGAAACTTGGAAAGGGGTGTCCAGTAGGGATGGATGAACCATTGCACGCCGGCAGAGGGCCGAACCTTATTAAAGCACTCAGCCAAACCCACTGGATTAATGATGATGTCTGCATACGCTGGGATAGAGATCCACCGCCCCCTAGCAAGCTGATCAGTGTTTTATCTATGTATACGGCATAAAATCAGGTCCGGCTTAACAACTACATTACTGAACAATAAACCAGATGATGTTGCACTCTTAATTACTGACACCAACTCGCCATTTCTAAATGCCCCCAAAAAAGCTAATGAGAATGCTAAACTAAAAACTGTTGCCTAGTAATTGTCCTTTGCGACTCCCAACACCGCAACTATCAGCTTCCTCGAAAGTGTTGGATCAATAGGCCTCCGCGTATTACCTGGAACGAGGTGGTGCTTCGCCCAACCCCTCATTGCTTTAGTTCATAAAAACGATTTGGTTGGGTCTGTCGCATCATGTAACCTTGAGAAATAAGAAATGCCCGACAGAGCTGCCAACATAGCCGCTCTGGAACGACCCAGCTCGTGCCAGCTACAAACAAATTCTAGCATGCTATTGGTTTACCAATAGAAGCTAAGAAAACTTTGCCAATCAATTCAGGCTGCCAAATAAGTCTTCAGCGTACTCGGACCCAACAACAACAATGCAAGTCCTTTAATGCCGGCACGATAATCTGCCAGACATGGATATGACAGGGAAAGCCAGGAGCATTAGCGAAAGGAGCCAGAACACTAAACCTATCCCATTGAACACGAGGCAAACTTTCCTCTATCCCATTCACTACTCCTGGAACGTGACAAGCCCGAAACTCTACGTTCCCGCGTAAACATAAAAGGGGTTACATGCCTCAATAAAACTTAAAGTCGAAGGTGACTCAGCCCTCTGATTCTTGGTAGCATGTACTACTCCTAAATTATTACAACAGAACACGATTCTCTTGTTGCTAAGTTTGTTAGCCCATAACTCGACTGCAACCACAATTGGAAAGAGCTCCAAAAGCAGCATACTTTTAGTTAGCTCCTGCCTCTTCCAAGAATCTGGCCACATTTCCGCGCACCAGTCGCCCTCCAAAAATGCCCCGAAACCTAATTAACTAGACGCGCCCGTAAACAACTGAAGTTCGCAAATTGTCAACCGGTGCTGGCAGCCATATATGAACCCCATTAAATTATTGTAAAAAATTACAACCATATGTACAGATCCTCCCACAAGTCTTGAGATATGTGAAGAAGATGGCACAATTGTTTAAACACCCTCTGTGGCGCATTCCTACCGACAACCGAAAAATCTTACCCGCAGTTATGACTCCACAAGCAAAATTCAAAAAGGCCTAGAAGCGATTGCAGTCGTCGTGACACCATTTCTGCTAAAAGAAGGATTCCAACAATTCTCCTAACTTATGAACATTATCTAACGGCAGTCGGCAAAGACCTAGCGCAGTATCTATTTGTATCCCCAGATAGGACAAACGTGGAACAGGGACCTCGGTTTTGTTGCGAGGGACTGCCACACCTAGAACGCTTGTAGCGTAAAAAGCAAATCCCCACAAGCTGAAGTACTGGCTGGCCCCACTAACAAGAAGTCATCTAGATAATAGGCCACCTCCCCCTTGACCTGTGCCCACCTATATGCCCCATTGCAAAAAGAGCTGAATCGTTCGAAAAAGGAACGTGAAATAGAGCAACCCATTGGAAGGCATTTGCTCACATAGTAGGCTTCTGCTACTTTAAAAACCCATATATCTGAAAGATTCAGGCTGAAGGGGCAGTAATCAGAAGACAGACTCGAAATCCACTTTAGCCAGCAGCGATCGCCCTCCAAAACTTTGCACTACAGTATCTCTAGGGCCAACTCGAAGGACTGGTAAGCCACTCAGCAATCTGCTGGGTCTAACGGGTCGTCGACCGTCCCCCTTCGGGGTAAGAAAGATGCTGGATCAATCTAACTTGTCCAGCTCCTTCTTAGGTACAATTCTTAAAAGGTGAGATGCATAAACCCCTCAGAGGGGGAAATGAGAAAAGGCCGCACACGTGCCCCAATCTAACCTCTGCTTCCAACTTACTACGAACGACTTCAGGGTGATCCCTTACAGGGTTGAGATTACGTTTAGACACGACGCAAATATCACATGTCAAGAGGAAATTAAAAAACGATTTCAAAACCATGTAACAAAAAAGGCAGCCTCTTCCTTGAAAGGATAGCGAGCGACCCAACCACTTACGCAGTTCAGCCACATCGATTGGTGAGGTACTCCTTTTTTATTACCCCCCTTACTCATTTTGGTGCTCCCCGCAACCCGCTCCTGACCCCCCAACACGGTCGCACTATTTGGCAGGGTGTCCACTGCTACGCAGCATGCAGATATTCCTGTACCTACATCCCACTCCACTGCCATCTTCTGCAGTGTTAAAAACATTGCACTCACCGCGGCCGGCACTTCCTGTGCCAGTACGAGCCGGAAAGGACTGCTGCCGTATTGCCGTGGAAACTACGGGTAACTTGGACTGCTGAATAACTTCTAGCCAAATTCCACGACTTTGAGGCTGAGCTTCTTCCTAGAAGTCCTGTCGTACTGACTCCATGAACTACCCTAAGCGCATGCATACATGCTGTGAACCAACTGGATGTATTTGAGCACATTCATGTATTCCCCCGACCGAGTTTCTAAGTAACATGCTGTGAATACAATGGACCATGTCTCCTGCTGCATCCGGAACCTTAGCTGCCGATACAGTGCTAGATCTATTTGGGCTCTAACGTTTCCCTTTAATCTTTTGCGCCAAGTACCTCATGAACTTACGAGGCTTATCCATGGGGCTGAAATAATTTCTGGAATCATTAGAGGAAAGGGGAGAAGTGCTGCGCAAGGGGGGGAACAATATACTCACCGGATCCTGCAGAAGAAGACTTGTCCAAGACCAACTGCATGTTCACGCCCACCACGACTTGACTCGACACTGGATCAATCTGGACTGGTAGCGACACCTCCTGCATGCCCTGGAAGACTTAGATCAGGGCTGTCTTAACAGCAGTGTGGACCCTGGGTAAAGCAATGCACTGGAGCCCCTACCCACCGGGCTGTAGTCACGAAGCCAATGGTCTGCATGCTGGCCGCCGGCTTCCCGAAACTCTTATCCCGACAAGGTACTAATGACAGGCGTCGAAAATCCGACGCCTGTCATTAGACCTATGCCGGAAGCCCGACGCCCGGCATACCGAACAAAGGTAGACCGCGCGGACAGTCGCGGGGGGGGGTGAGGGTTAGGTTTTAGGGCTCCCGGGGGGACTTAGGGTTACGGGTTAGGCACCCCCCCAGGTTTATGCCAGGGGAAGGGGAGGTTAAGATTAGGCACCCCCAGAGGGAGGTTAGGGGAAGCGGGGGTTAGGTTAAGGCACTTAGAGGGGTGTTAGGGTTAGGCACCCCTAAAGCAGGGTTAGTGTAGGGAATTAGGTTACCGATACTTACCTGATTAGCAGTCAGGATCTTCACCTCTTCCGGGCTTCCTCGGTCCATGCGGCCGGCGGTAATACCTACTACACCCTACCCACCCATTCACAGGAAAAAAATGTCTCTGAGCCTGGTACCCACACCTCAAACAACATTACATGCACATTAGTTTTGTCAGGTCAGGGCACCTCCCCATTAACACAATAATCCCCTTCATAAATGTCAGTTACCTATTTCCTACTTATATTGAAGGCAGCTTTTGTGTTAAATGAATATGTTGGGAATGCAACATACCAGTTTACTATGAACCTGTCATGACTAGGACATTTTTGATAATGTAAGTGGTCCTATCCCATGATAGGATAGGACCACTTACATTATCAAAAATGTCCTAGCCATGATTCCTATCACTCAGAGGAGTCCACTCTCCTGACATGAGTACTGACTCCTGAGGACTGGGGCTGAGACCGGGATGACGACGGACGGATCCTCCAGTGACCAGTCTGGGCTACGGCACCAGACAGACTACGCAGCTGCAGGGGCTGAGGTTGAGCGGCACACTAGAAGGAGCCAGAAGAAGCTGGCCTGGGCGGAGCTGATGCGGCTCGTGCATCAAGCCAACCAGTCAGCAGACGTCTCTCAGAGAGACTCTGTCTGACTGGTGGATGTAGAAGTGGACTGTGTAACGGCCAGTAGTCGTCAACCGCGGGCGGGGGAGAGGGGTCGCTTGTCATGGGAGGGGGGCTGGCGGATCGGACACAGTGCTTTCAAAAGAAAAACATTTATTAACTGGCCGCGGCTGCATGGGGGCTGGAGGATCCCTTGAAGCTTCGGACCCTTGGGCAACTGCCCAGAAAGCCCAATGGAGAGATGGCCCTGTCAGAGATGCTGGAAGACTCTGAGACGGCAACTTGAGGGCTTGAAATGATAACACGTGAGGTGGTAGCATGAGGTATAGCCTCGAATGGAGGATACGTATGGGGTGCCACTAGCGGAGCAGTGCTGGTGAGGACAGGAGGGGGGGAAGTGGAGGAGGGGCTGGAGATGGCACAGGTGGCAATGGAGGGGGTTGTGTAAAAGATCTTGCATGCGGGGGGGCCATGGCAATGGTAGTTGGTAAGTCTGGTAAGAACCCTGAGATCTTTGCGAAATGGGATCAGGTACAGGTAAAACCGGAGCCATGACTGAGCGCAAAGGGGGTGTGGCACCACAGGGGACGGCAAATAAAAGGGGAAGAGACTGTTGTTGGGTGGCGCCCGGGAAATAAGGGGACCACAGTGAAAATAGGAGTAAGGGCTGGGAACCACTTTCGTTGGCGTATCTGGAACGATGCCGCTGATCCCTGTCTGCACTGTGGCGATAAAGCTACCTGCAGGTGAGGGGAGGGCCGGTTATTGAGGCCCAGTTGGTGCGGTAAGGGCCCTATAAGTAATAAAGGGCCTGATTCAGAGCCGGACGCTATTTGCGGTCGTTCGTTCTGAAAAAAGGGGTGGCTATTCAAATGAACCGTTCGCTCTTTGCGGTCTGTTCACGCCTCTAGGTCTGTACGAGCGAACAAAACTTGCGGTCGTTTTTTTGGAAACTACGTACCCTGGCCGCTCGCATCCTACGTCATGTCCGCTATTTATTAGATTAATCGAGTACATCGACCAGCGTATGAACTGCTCGCTATTCTTGTGGTTGGTTTTTCCTACCGCAATCATGCGAGCAGTTCTGACTATAAAATAACCCAGTGACGTGGTCAATGACGCTGCTGTTTTAATTATGCACACCCATAAAACGCCCGTTTTGACCTTTAAGCATGCCTGCGTTCGGATCTCCACTCCCCGTTTTCAAGCACCTTCCCCTGTTACCACCCACATACGCCTCCTCCTGTCACTCAAAATATCAGGCATTCGCTATTTAGCGAACAAACGATTTTCGGCCGCACTGACTGGTTCGCGCATGCGTATTACGATCCGTACGCATGCGCAGTTGGGCAAACATCGCTCAGAACGAACGAGCGGCCGCTTACGAGCGGCTCTGAATCAGGCCCAAAGTCCCCAGAAAAAACTACGATAGCCCATGGAGCTGAATAATAAAGGAAAGAGTAGGCCACTGGGATGTTGCCCACCTGCTCCTAAAGCGGTGGTGGAAGGTAGAGAAATAGCAGTGGACAGCATCCTGCTGCTTTGGGGTTGACTGGGGGCTAAAATGGCAGCCATGGTTGTATGGGTGGGACCAACTGGTGGTGTGGTGTGCGGGGAGGCCTGGCCCGGCAGGTGCAGTATAGCGATGCAGGGGGTGCCTGGATTACCCAGAGCTCCCCCCACAAGCCAGACGGTCAGAGAAGAGGGTGAAGGAGTACCAGCGCCGGAGCCCCCGGCGCTCGCGCTACCCGTGGAACCATGCACTTCATTGTGGACTGCTGCATGCCGTGAACCACGCCCAGAAGAAGCTGCTGCCACAGAGGTGGGCGGTCTGGCCGCCACCTTTAAGCAGTGTGGTGGAGGGGCCGAATGGCGGGGCCGGGGCATACTGTCAGTGGGAAGCGCCAGGGATGGAGACGGGCGGGGGGACAGCACACTATAGGCACAGCAGGGCGTGAGGGGGGGGCCAGGTGTGAGAACACAGTGGGACTAGGCTGGCATGGGAATGAAGAACAGAGCACAGTAGATGACAGGTTAAGGCATAAAGGACAGCGGTGTAGAGTAAATGCACAAATAAGGGAAGCAATGATACTCAGCCCAGCCTGGTTGAAAAACTAAAAAGAGGAAGATGGCTTCTTTCCCAGGCTATTTATAAGACTAGTAGAGGCCTAGCCCCTACTAAACAACCACAGGCTACTATTTTGATAGACAACCTCCCAGCTACGCCCCCTTTCCCCAAACTGAGGCTCCTATTGTTGCTCTGTGGGCCTGATTCAGAGCCGCACACTATTTGCGCTTGCTCGGTCAGAAAAAGGGGCCAGCTATTTAAATTGAGCGCTCGCTCTTTGCGGTCTGTTGACGCCTCTATGTCTGAGCGAGTGAACGAAACATGCGCTCGCTATTTTGTAAAGACGCCCCCTGGCCGCTCGCATCCTACGTCATCTCCGCTATTTATTTGATTAATCGAGTACATCGAAAGGCGTCTGAACTGCTCGCAGTGCTTGTGGTAGGTTTATCCTACCGCAATCATGCGAACAGTTCAGGCTAAGAGACAACCAAGTGACGTGGTCGATGACGCTGCTTTGTTAATTATGCACACCCTTAAAACGCCCGTTTTGCCCGTTTGGCACGCCTGCGTTCAGATCTCCACTCCCTGTTTTCAAGCACCTTCCCCTGTTACCACCCACAAACGCCTCATCCTGTCACTCAAATTAGCAGGTACTCGCTATTTGGCGTGCGGTCGATTTCCGATCGCACTGACTGGTTGGCGCATGCGCATTACAACCCATACACATCCGCAGTTGTGCGAACATCGCTCGGAGCGAACGAGCGGCCGCTTACGAGTGGCTCTGAATCAGGCCCTGTCCGATCTCTCGGCCTGATTCAGCAAGGAACGCAGGCTAGCAGACACACGCACCCAGCCGCAAATCAATCAATGCATACGCACGGAGACCGCAGCACAAGAAGCAGACACCCAGCAAAACATAAAGCCGCCCACCCATGCCGTGATTGACAGTGTAAACTGCGTGTAAGCTAAGGGTAGACCTGACCCTGCCGCAGGACTTGAGAGATTCCTACACGCAGAGAGGCGGCCGGCTGCATACGGCACCGCTGAGATTAATTTATGCACGCCACTGTAACGACATGCGTACGCACAGGCACGCCTGCGTTCGCTGGCCACCTCCCTGTCACCACCCACAAACGGCACTTCCTGTAAATCAACATCGAAAGGTCTCTGAGAGAGCCCTCACTGTACTCAGCAACCTGTTCGCGCACGCGCAGAGCAAAAACAATCGGCCAAGTGTGTGCGTTCTCTCCTGTGCGTTCCTTGTTGCCCTCTGTCTCCTCACTAAACTGGAGAACATTCTACCTTATTGTGAAAGATCCAAAACTCCAGGGCAAAAACTGGTTGCAAAGGAGCGAGCCACTATGGAGATCATCCTCCAGACCCCTTCTTCCACGTGACACCAAAGCAAGATAATAGGTGGTAGATGACAGGTGAATAAGCTAAGGCTGACCCAGTCAGTCCAATATATGACTGGCCCAATTCTGCCAGTTATTGCCTTGCTTTAACGTTCTCTAAAGCAAAGGGCCAAGTGGCCCCTTCACAGCAGCACATATTACTCCACGTGGGGGGCAGAGCACCAGTGACATCACTAATGGGAGTCACCAGCATGTGCTCAGCATCCTTCTCTACACATAAATGATGCTGCAGTCAAATAGTTGCCCTCAGCTCACCCCCCCCCCCTCCACTGGACACAAAGCACAGGGCAAGAGATGGTGGGGGAGGGGGAGGTAAAATGTGCGACAAAGGAAGACCAGAGAGGCCTGATTATGTGCAGCATTGGGGTAGGTGTGTTAAGCCTTGGAGAAATATAAAGTACCAATCAACCAGCTCCTGTCACTTTAGAGGCTGTGGGGTCTATTTACTAAGCCTTGGACGGAGATAAAAGTACCAGGAAATCAGCTCCTAACTGCCATGTCGCAGGCCGTGTTTGAAAAATTCCAGGTAGGAGCTGGTTGGCTGGTACTTTATTTCCACTTTATCTTCATCCAAGGCTTAATAAATAGACTAGTGTGTGAATAATGACAATTAGGAGCTTTATCCATCTTTAAGCTTTGATAAATCTCCCGTATTGTGACAATGAAACAATTTATTTGAATTAATAAACAAAGGCTCTCCAGAGCGATGAGTTACATACATACATGTCTTGACCATCGCGACCATCATCATGGACGCTTGCATAAGCTGTGGGTGGTAACCCATAGCTATGCGAGCGTCCAAGAGGCCGCTCCAAGTTTAGGTAGGAGGGCCCTGATTCAGAGCGAGCGCTCTGGTCAGAGCGTCCGGCTCTGAATCAGGCCCTCTGTACGATTTGTGTCGTCAAATGGTATGATTGTACAAACGAGCATATGATTAGATGTGTCGTAAAGTGACTGCAAATCATTTACAAATTACAATATATCATAATATATATATATATATATACTAGGGGTGTGCACCGGCCACTTTCGTGTTTTGTGTTTTGGTTTTGGATCTGGATCTTTCTTCATGTTTTGGATCTGGATTGGTTTTGCCAAAACCACCCTTCGGTGTTTTGGGTTCTGGGTTTTGTGTTTTGGATCTGTATTTTTTTTTAAAAAAGCATAAAAACAGCTAAAATCACAGAATGTGTTGATTTTTCTGCTCCTATGCTATTATTAACCTCAAAAACCTTAATTTCCACTCATTTCCAGTCTATTCTGAACACCTCACACCTCACAATAGTGTTTTTATGTCCAAAAGGTTGCACCGAGGTAGATGGATGACTATGCTAAGCGACACGAGTGGGCGGCACAAACACGTGGCCCATCTAGGAGTGACACTGCAGTGGCAGACAGGATGGCAGTTTCAAAAACTAGGCCCCAAATAGTACATAATTCAAATAAAAAAAAGAGGTGCAAGATGGAATTGTCCTTGGGCCCTCCCACCCTCCCTTATGTTGTATAAACAGGACATGCACACTTTAACATACCAATCATTTCAGCGCCAGGGTCTGCCACACGACTGTGGCTGAAATGATTGGTTCGTTTGGGCCCCCACAAAACAAGCTGGCAATTAATCTGTCCCTGCACAAACTGGCTCTACGGAGGCATGATGTCATCCTCATCCACCGATTCCTCACCCTCTTCAGTGTTGTGTACATCCTCATCCTCACAGAGTATTAACTCGTCCCCGCTGGAATCCACCACCACAGGTCCCTCTGTACGTTCTGGAGGCTGGTCTCCCTGGAAGAGTTGATAATTCATTTTTATGAACATCATCTTCTCCACATTTTGTGGAAGCAACCTCCTACGCCTTTCGCTGACAAGGTTCCCGGCTGCACTAAACACTCTTTCGGAGTACACACTGGAGGGGGGACAACTCAGGTAAAAAAGAGCCAGTTTGTACAGGGGCCTCCAAATTGGCTCTTTTTCCTGCCAGTACAGGTACGGACTGTCTGACATGCCTACTTGGATGCTGTCACCGATGTAATCCTCCACCATTCTGTCAATGGTGACAGTATCATATGCAGTGACAGTAGACATGTCAGAAATTGTTGCCAGGTCCTTCAGTCCGGACCAGATGTCCAAACTTGGTCCTGCCTGCCCTGCATCACCGCTAGCGGGTTGCTTAGGATAGCTAAGTTTTTTCCTGGCAGCCCCAGTTGCGGGAGAAAATGAAGAAGGAGCCGTTGACGTGTCACGTTCCGCTTCAGCTGACAGTGTGTTCACCAGCAGGTCTTTGCACCTCTGCAGGCTTGTGTCGGCCGGAAAGAGAGACACCACATAGGCTTTAAACCTAGGATCGAGCACGGTGGCCAAAATGTAGTGGTCTGATTTCAACAGATTGACCACCCTGGAATCCTGGCAAAGCGAAAGAAGGGCTTCATCCACAAGTCCCACATGCCGAGCGGAATCGCTCCGTCTTAGCTCCTCCTTCACTTTCTCCAGCTGCTTCTGCAAAAGCCTGATGAGGGGAATGACCTGACTCAAGCTGGCTGTGTCTGAACTGACTTCACGTGTGGCAAGTTCGAAGGGCTGGAGAACCTTGCACAACACGGAAATCATTCTCCACTGCGCTTGAGTCAGGTGCATACCCCCTCCTTTGTCTATGTCATAGGTGGATGTATAGGCTTGAATGGCCTTTTGCTGCTCCTCCATCCTCTGAAGCATATAGAGGGTTGAGTTCCACCGCGTCACATCCTCTTGCTTCAGGTGATGGCGGGGCAGGTTCAAGAGTGTTTGCTGGCGCTCCAGTCTTCGGCACGCAGTCGCTGAATGGCGAAAGTGGCCAGAAATTTTTCGGGCCACCCAAAGCGTCTCCTGCACGTCCCTGTCGCTTTTCAGAAAATTCTGCACCACCAAGTTTATTGTGTGAGCAAAACATGGGACGTGCTGGAATTTGCCCAGATGTAATGCCCGCACAATATTGGTGGCGCTGTCAGATATCACAAATCCCCAGGAGAGTCTAAGTGGGGTAAGCCACTGGGCGATGATTTTCCTCAGTTTCTCTAAGAGGTTGTCGGCGGTGTGCCTCTTACTGAAACCGGTGATACACAGCGTAGCCTGCCTTGGAACGAGCTGGCATTTCTGAGATGCTGCTACTGGTGATGCTGCTGCTGTTGCTGCGTAAGGTGATACATCTACCCAGTGGGCTGTCACAGTCATATAGTCCTTAGTCTGCCCTGTTCCACTTGTCCACATGTCCGTAGTTAAGTGGACATTGGGTACAACGGCATTTTTCAGGACACTGAGGAAACTTTTTCTGACGTTTCTGTACAGTCTCGGTATCGCCTGCCTAGTGAAGTGGAATCTAGACGGGATTTGGAACCAGGGACACACTACCTCCATCAATTGTCTAAATCCCACTGCACTAATGGCGGATACCGGATGCACGTCTAACACCAACATAGCAGTCAAGGCCTCAGTTATACGTTTTGCTTCAGGATGACTGCTGTCGTACTTCATCCTCCTCGCTAAGGACTGTTGGAGGGTCAATTGTTTAGTAAAAGTAGTGGTGTTCCTACTTCCTCTCTGGGATGATGAACAACTCCCAGTAGCAGCAACAGCAGCAGCGGCAGCAGTAGGCGTAGCAATGCAGGATCCTCCGGAGGTATCCCGGATAGGAGAGTCAGTCATGCCAGTGACATGGCCTGCAGGACTACTTCCGATCCTGACTAAGGAGGAAATTGACGAAGAGGGAGTTGACGGTGTGGTTTGCAGGCGCTTGGATACAACAGGACAACAGGATTTAGGTGTCCCTGGACTGCTTACGGTCTTAGCCAAAGTTTCTGAACTTGACGTAACTTATTATGTATGCGCTGCAGGTGCCGTATAAGGGAGGATGTTCCTAGGTGGTTAACGTCCCTACCCCTACTTATTCCACGTTTACATATGGTACATATGGCAAGACAGTTGTTGTCCGGATTTGGATAGAAATATTGCCAGACCAAAGAGGTGGAATGTTTGGTCTTCTGCCCAGGCATGACCGTGATGGGCTTTTTCATCCCACGGACAACAACTGTCTCCCCCGGAGCCTGATTTAAACAAACCACATCACCATCAGAATCCTCCTCGCCAACTTCCTCCTCAGCGCCAGCTACACCAGTATCCTCATCCTGTTGTACTTCAACAGTGACATCTTCAATTTGCATATCAGCAAGTGGACTGTGGGTGCTCCTTTCAGCACTTGCAGGGGGCGTGCAAATGGTGGAAAGAGCCACCTCTTCCCGTCCAGTGCTGGGAAGGTCAGGCATCGCAACCGCCACCACACTTGGACTCTCCTTGGTGATTTGTGATATCTTCTTAGAACACACAGTTCTTCGTTGTGCTTTTGCCAGCTTAACTCGTTTGATTTTTTTAGTGGGAGGAGGGCTTCCATCGTCATGTGAAGCTGAACCACTAGTCATGAACATAGGGAAAGACCTTAGCCGTTCCTTGCCACTCCGTGTCATAAATGGCATATTGGCAAGTTTACGTTTTTCTTCAGATGATTTAAATGTTTTTTTTAAGGTCATTTTCCTGAACTTTGGCCCTCATTCAGAGCCGTTCGCTATTTGCGGTCGTTCGTTTAAAAACAAGGGGTGGCTATTCAAATGATCCGTACGCACATTGCAGTCTGTTCACACCTCTAAGTCTGAACGAACGAGCAAAACATACGCTCGTTTATTTGTTAAAAACGCCCCCTGGCCGCTCGCATCATACGTCATGTCCGCTATTTATTAGATTAATCGAGTACATCGACCAGCGTATGAACTGCTCGCTATTCTTGTGGTTGGTGTTTGCTACCACAAATTTGCGAGCAGTTCGGGCTCTAAAATAACCCAGTGACGTGGTCAATGACGCTGCTGTTTTAAATATACACACCCTTAAAACGCCCGTTTTGACCTTTAAGCACGCCTGCGTTCGGATCTCCACTCCCCATTTTCAAGCACCTTCCCCTGTTACCACCCACATACGCCTCATTCTGTCACTCAAAATAGCAGGCACTCGCTATATAGCGTACAAACGATTTTCGGCCGCACTGACTGGTTCGCGCATGCGTACTAAAAACCGTACGCATGCGCAGATGTGCAAACATCGCTCGGAACGAGCGTACTGCCGCTAACGAGCGGCTCTGAATGAGGGCCTTTGTCATTTGGGATTGTATGTGGCTTCTACTATGACATTGGGCATCGGCCTTGGCAGACGACGTTGATGGCATGTTATCGTCTATGTCATGACTAGTGGCAGCAGCTTCAGCACTAGGAGGAAGTGGTTCTTGATCTTTCTCTATTTTATTTTTATCGGAGAAAGCTTGGTCCTCCATTTATGTTATATCGATTTGATATATACGTGCGGCTAAACACAGAAAATAATTTTTTTTTTGGTTTGGACTGGAGTGTACTTTGTGGGTTACAGCACCCTTTAACGGTCAAGCCAGCCGGCCCTTTACTTATGACACAGGCGCACGCTTGGCACTACTTTGTTGATGCACGTGCGGCTACTGCGCACACAATTCACAAACACAGAAAATAATTTTTTTTTGGTTTGGACTGGAGTGTACTTTCGGGGGTTACAGCACCCTTTAACGGTCAAGCCAGCCGGCCCTTTACTTATGACACAGGCGCACGCTTGGCACTACTTTGTTGATGCACGTGCGGCTACTGCGCACACAATTCACAAACACAGAAAATAATTTTTTTTTGGTTTGGACTGGAGTGTACTTTCGGGGGTTACAGCACCCTTAACGGTCAAGCCAGCCGGCCCTTTACTTATGACACAGGCGCACGCTTGGCACTACTTTGTTGATGCACGTGCGGCTACTGCGCACACAATTCACAAACACAGAAAATAATTTTTTTTTTGGTTTGGACTGGAGTGTACTTTCGGGGGTTACAGCACCCTTAACGGTCAAGCCAGCCGGCCCTTTACTTATGACACAGGCGCACGCTTGGCACTACTTTGTTGATGCACGTGCGGCTACTGCGCACACAATTCACAAACACAGAAAATAATTTTTTTTTGGTTTGGACTGGAGTGTACTTTCGGGGGTTACAGCACCCTTTAACGGTCAAGCCAGCCGGCCCTTTACTTATGACACAGGCGCACGCTTGGCACTACTTTGTTGATGCACGTGCGGCTACTGCGCACACAATTCACAAACACAGAAAATAATTTTTTTTTTGGTTTGGACTGGAGTGTACTTTCGGGGGTTACAGCACCCTTAACGGTCAAGCCAGCCGGCCCTTTACTTATGACACAGGCGCACGCTTGGCACTACTTTGTTGATGCACGTGCGGCTACTGCGCACACAATTCACAAACACAGAAAATATTTTTTTTTTGGTTTGGACTGGAGTGTACTTTCGGGGGTTACAGCACCCTTTAACGGTCAAGCCAGCCGGCCCTTTACTTATGACACAGGCGCACGCTTGGCACTACTTTGTTGATGCACGTGCGGCTACTGCGCACACAATTCACAAACACAGAAAATAATTTTTTTTTTGGTTTGGACTGGAGTGTACTTTGGGGGTTACAGCACCCTTTAACGGTCAAGCCAGCCGGCCCTTTACTTATGACACAGGCGCACGCTTGGCACTACTTTGTTGATGCACGTGCGGCTACTGCGCACACAATTCACAAACACAGAAAATAATTTTTTTTTGGTTTGGACTGGAGTGTACTTTCGGGGGTTACAGCACCCTTAACGGTCAAGCCAGCCGGCCCTTTACTTATGACACAGGCGCACGCTTGGCACTACTTTGTTGATGCACGTGCGGCTACTGCGCACACAATTCACAAACACAGAAAATAATTTTTTTTTTGGTTTGGACTGGAGTGTACTTTGGGGGTTACAGCACCCTTTAACGGTCAAGCCAGCCGGCCCTTTACTTATGACACAGGCGCACGCTTGGCACTACTTTGTTGATGCACGTGCGGCTACTGCGCACACAATTCACAAACACAGAAAATAATTTTTTTTTTGGTTTGGACTGGAGTGTACTTTCGGGGGTTACAGCACCCTTAACGGTCAAGCCAGCCGGCCCTTTACTTATGACACAGGTGCACGCTTGGCACTACTTTGTTGATGCACGTGCGGCTACTGCGCACACAATTCACAAACACAGAAAATAATTTTTTTTTGGTTTGGACTGGAGTGTACTTTTGGGGGTTACAGCACCCTTAACGGTCAAGCCAGCCGGCCCTTTACTTATGACACAGGCGCACGCTTGGCACTACTTTGTTGATGCACGTGCGGCTACTGCGCACACAATTCACAAACACAGAAAATAATTTTTTTTTTGGTTTGGACTGGAGTGTACTTTCGGGGGTTACAGCACCCTTAACGGTCAAGCCAGCCGGCCCTTTACTTATGACACAGGCGCACGCTTGGCACTACTTTGTTGATGCACGTGCGGCTACTGCGCACACAATTCACAAACACAGAAAATAATTTTTTTTTGGTTTGGACTGGAGTGTACTTTCGGGGGTTACAGCACCCTTTAACGGTCAAGCCAGCCGGCCCTTTACTTATGACACAGGCGCACGCTTGGCACTACTTTGTTGATGCACGTTCGGCTACTGCGCACACAATTCACAAACACAGAAAATATATTATTTTTTTAGCACTTGGGGGGAGCACCCCTGATGGACAGAGCACCCCCTGGACAACACTACAGCACTCCTTTAGGACTGGGACACTGCACAGGACTTTGGAGTGGACACAGCCCCTATGGAGAACTGACTGCACAACACAGTCCAGCCAGCCCCTATGGACTTTGAAGTAGTGGACACAGCCCCTATTAACAACAGCAGCACAGCACAACACAGCCAGCCCCTATGGACTTTGAAGTAGTGGACAACAGCAGCACTACACTACACTACACTACACAGCCCTAACTCCCACCCTCCCTCTTCACTGTCCACAGCCGAGTGAGAAAATGGCGCCGACGCGGGTACCTTATATAGGATCCAAAACCCGCGAGACTCGGAAGGTGGGATGATGACGTTTTGCCTCGATTTCAGATCCGAGTCAGGCGGGAAAAGTCGAGCCTGACTCGGATCGGACTTGGATCGGGGGGGCTCGGGGGGGTTCGGATTTCAGAAATCCGAACCCGCTCACCCCTACTTTGAAGTAGTGGACACAGCCCCTATGGACAACAGCAGCACAGCACAACACAGCCAGCCCCTATGGACTTTGAAGTAGTGGACACAGCCCCTATGGACAACAGCAGCGCAGCACAGCACAGCACAACACTACTCTGCACTACACTACACTACACAGCCCAGCCAGCCCTAACTCCCACCCTCCCTCTTCACTGTCCACAGCTGAGTGAGAAAATGGTGCAGACGCGGGTACCTTATATAGGATCCAAAACCCGCGAGACCCGGAAGGCGGGATGATGACGTTTTGCCTCGATTTCAGATCCGAGTCAGGCGGGAAAAGTCGAGCCTGACTCGGATCGGCCTTGGATCGGGGGGGCTCGGGGGGGTTCGGATTTCAGAAATCCGAACCCGCTCACCCCTAATTATAATGCACATACAGGGATAGGGGGCTCTGATACACATACAGGGATAGGGGGCTCCGATACACATACAGGGATAGGGGGCTCCGATACACATACAGGGATAGGGGGCTCCGATAAACATACAGGGATAGGGGGGCTCCGATATACATACAGGGATAGGGGGGCTCTGATACACATACAGGGATAGGGGGGCTCTGATACACATACAGGGGGGGGCTCTGATACACATACAGGGATAGGGGGGCTCTGATACACATACAGGGATAGGGGGCTACAATGCACATACAGGGATAGGGGGGCTCTGATACACATACAGGGATAGGGGGCTACAATGCACATACAGGGATAGGGGGCTACAATGCACATACAGGGATAGGGGGACTCCGATACACATACAGGGAGAGGGGGGCTCCGATACACATACAGGGATAGGGGCTCCGATACACATACAGGCATGGGGGGCTCCGATACACATACAGGGATAGGGGGCTCCGATACACATACAGGGATAGGGGGCTCCGATACACATACAGGGATAGGGGGCTCCGATACACATACAGGGATAGGGGGCTCCGATACACATACAGGGATAAGGGGGCTCCGATACACATACAGGGATAGGGGGCTCCGATACACATACAGGGATAGGGGGGCTCCGATACACATACAGGGATAGGGGGGCTCCGATACACATACAGGGATAGGGGGGCTCCGATACACATACAGGGATAGGGGGGCTCCGATACACATACAGGGATAGGGGGGCTCCGATACACATACAGGGATAGGGGGGCTCCGATACACATACAGGGATAGGGGGGCTCCGATACACATACAGGGATAGGGGGGCTCCGATACACATACAGGGATAGGGGGCTCCGATACACATACAGGGATAGGGGGCTCTGATACACATACAGGGATAGGGGGGCTCCGATACATATAAAGGGATAGGGGGCTCCGATACACATACAGGGATAGGGGGGCTCCGATACACATACAGGGATAGGGGGCTCCGATACACATACAGGGATAGGGGGCTCTGATACACATACAGGGATAGGGGGGCTCTGATACACATACAGGGATAGGGGGCTCCGATACACATACAGGGATAGGGGGGCTCCGATACACATACAGGGATATGGGGCTCTGATACACATACAGGGATAGGGGGCTCTGATACACACACAGGGATAGGGGGGCTCTGATACACACACAGGGATAGGGGGGCTCCTGTGGATCCCTCTCCAGGCACCTTTTGAGGAGTGTAGCCTATTGGTTATAACGACTAACACCATCTGAAGATGGCGATAGCTACCATGTGGCAAATTCAGCATTGGAGCAGCCACCTTAGAAACCTATAGGGGCTGATTTTGCAATTGAAAACAGGGATTGCAGCAGTGGTCCCCTGTAGATATTTCCACGTATACTTAATATTTGTGGGTACCCCCCAAACCATGTGTTTTCATGGGATAGTCCGCAAATATTCTTTGATAAAGGGCCCTTTAAATACATAGCGGCTGGTGCAGACTTTAACGTTAGTCGGCGTTAATTTTATCCGCATTGTGTGCACTGGATTAAAGGCGGATATTCACCAGAATGCAGAGTAGTACCCTTCTTTGCACCCTGAACGCCTCTATGGGCTTCATAGCCATCATCATTATCAGCACTCACTTGCTCCAGCCCTATCCTTGGTGCAAAAGGCCTATTGATCTGGCCTCACATGTTGCAATCATAAAGTCACACTTGCTTCATGGTCAACCAAAGACCCCACACAACCCAGACAGGGCCAGAATAACAATGCGGCGGATGGAGCTACAATTTCCACGCCTCCACATAAAAATAGTTCCATCATCAAGACAGCATGATTACCAGCCACACAGCTGGCCACATGGTGCCATAGGGTCTCGGGGGGAAGATTCTCAGTCAGACTTTTTCATACATACAGGGAACAGTGCAGGACATAGCAGGCGGGGGACACAGCAACAATACAAATGTCAATAATGAATTAACCTATGAAAGGCTAAAGCTGGCCGTACATGCTACAATTATCGGGGCAATCTGCCCGATATCCGAGGATCGTCTCCATAATTGTAGCGTGTGTGCAGGCGACCGGTCGGGCATGCCGGATTGTCCAGCAAGCCCGTCCGACGCGTTATTTTAGAGGTAACTGTCGGCCGCATCGGGCTGTGTATGCCCAGCCGCGGCCGACAGACAGACATTTCCTGTGTTCCTTTCCATGGAAGGAACAGGGAAATGTCTCCTCCCCGGGGGCGCTCCTGTCGGTCTGACAGGCATTTTATCTGGCCGTGTATGGCCAGCTTTAGTAAACTGCTGAGCTGAAGGTAGAGTCAAAAGCACTTGGATATGCACATGGGATGTGCTGCAGACAGAAACAGGACTCTTTGTAATACTGGTTAAACCAAGTCCTAGAACAAATAGCAGTATACAGGTAGATCCATCAGATTTATAAGCCGTGGTGGCTCCAGGGGTGGGGATGCAGCGCAGTTCCAAATTCAAATAGGGGAGTCACACCAACTGCCAGTGTGTCCCAGCCAGGGCCGTTTCTAGGGGCAGGCGACCCGTGCAATTGCACAGGGCGCTCCACCCTGACCCCTTCACACAGTCTGACTGACAGTGGTCTCCAATCAGGGCACACACCGGCACCCTCAGCAGCGGCAGGCGGAGCAGCAGGCACCCAGCCAGACCAGCCGGGTGACAGGGGGTGAGTGATCTCTGCGTGCGGGCACCTGGCAGCTGGGACTATCTATTACAGTCCCAGTCCTCCCCGAGGCAAGTTCTTTTTAAATTTGTCCACTGGCACTGGTCACGTGAGCCAGTAACAGCTCGCGGACCGGCAGCCAATCAGGGGCAGCCGCGTGGCCGCCCCTAAATGGCTGTCAGCCCGCGTGGCAGGCACCATACTCAAAATACTGCCGGGGACCCAGTTGGGAAGGGAGCGCTGCTGTCAGTGGCGGGCTGGGCCGGGGGGCAGGGTGCCATGTGCCCCCCGGGCCGCAGCGTCATGCGGGCCGCGGGCCGGTGCAGTCTGTGTCACTGTGACACAGACTGCACTGCGTGTGTAGCGCTGACCGGACAGAGTCCGGTTAGCGCTACACAGCACAAACACACAGCCGCCGGAGCCGGCAACTGTGTGTTTGCTGTAATCAGCAGCCGCTGAGAGTCTGTCAGACTCTCAGCGGCTGCCGCTGCTCCCACTGTGGGAGCCATCTTCCGGCTCCCGCAGTGGGTAATGGGAGAGACGTCGTCATGACGACGTCTCTCCCAAAATGCAAAGCGGCCAGAGGAGCCGGTGGAAGCATCGGGACCAGGAGCGGGGTTTCAGGTAAGTGTTTTTTTTTTTATTAAGTCTCTCTCTACTATGGGGGCACTACCAAGTGGGGGGATTACTATGGGGGCACTACCAAGGGGGGGATTACTATGGGGGCACTACCAAGAGGGGGGATTACTATGGGGGCACTACCAAGGGGGGGGGATTACTACTGGGGGCACTACCAGGGGGGTGGATTACTATGGGGGCACTACAAGGGGGGGGACTACTACTACTGGGGGCACTACAAGGGGGGGGACTACTACTACTGGGGGAACTACAAGGGGGGACTACTACTACTACTGGGGGCACTACAAGGGGAGGGGACTACTACTACTACTGGGGGCACTACAAGGGGAGGGGACTACTACTAGGGGCACTGCATAGGGGGGCGGGGACTACTACTAGGGGCACTACATAGGGGGAGGGGACTACCACTGGGGGCACTGCGAGGGACCACTGCTGGGGGCTCTATATAAAGGGCAATACTGGGGGTACTGCATAGGGGGGAGACTACACCTGGGGCCAGGGCCACTATTTAAGGGACATTGCATAAGGGTTACCACTATTGGGGGCACTGCATGGGGGGGTGGACTGCTACTGGGGGCACTGCATAGGGGGTACCACTATTGGGGGCACTATATAAGGGGCCTACTACTGGGGGCACTGAACAGGGGGGACCACTACTGGGGGCACAAGGGGCACTGCATAGGGGGGGATCACTACTGGGGGCACTACTGGAGGCCTGCATAAGGGTGTTATCTCCTGTGGCACACGGGGGCACTGCATATGAGCACTACGACAGGGGGCTGCCCCATATCTTTATTTTTATCTTACATTAATCCCATATGGACCCGCCTCCTCCCTGAAACACTTGAGGGGGGGCGGCGCCGTAGCACGCACGTTCTTCGGGCACCGTAGCTACACGCTACTCCTCTGCCAGGGCCGCCTGCATGCATTTGCCCCCCAGGCTAAAAGTTGCCAGCCAGCCCCTGGCTGCTGTGATGCTAAACGAGTGATGAGGGGCGGCGCTATGTGTGTATACATACCGTTGAAGGGTCTACTGTGTGTACAGATGGTGGAGGGGGGCTGTGGGTGGGTGTAATTGTACAAATGGTGTAGGGGGCTGTGTGTGTACAGGTGGTGAAGGGGGGCTGGATGTGTAACTGTACAGATGGTGAAGGGGGGGCTGTGTGTGTACAGGTGGTGAAGGGGAGCTGGGTGTGTAACTGTACAGATGGTGAAGAGGGGGCTGTGTGTGAACAGGTGGTGAAGGGGCTGTGTGTGTACAGATGGTGAATGGGGGTTAGTGCTACATTGAGGGGGAGGATGAGGAGCTCTAGGTGAGTGCTACAGTGACATGAGTGGTGTCAGGAGAGGTGAGTGGTCTTGTGCGGGGAGGTAGGTGTGAGGAGAGGTGAGTGCTGCAGTGAGGTAAGGTAGGTGTGAGGAGAGGTGAGTGCTGCAGTGAGGTAAGGTAGGTGTGAGGAGAGGTGAGTGCTGCAGTGAGGTAAGGTAGGTGTGAGGAGAGGTGAGTGCTGCAGTGAGGGGAGGTAGGTGTGAGGAGAGGTGAGTGCTGCAGTGAGGGGAGGTAGGTGTGAGGAGAGGTGAGTGCTGCAGTGAGGGGAGGTAGGTGTGAGGAGAGGTGAGTGCTGCAGTGAGGGGAGGTAGGTGTGAGGAGAGGTGAGTGCTGCAGTGAGGGGAGGTAGGTGTGAGGAGAGGTGAGTGCTGCAGTGAGGGGAGGTAGGTGTGAGGAGAGGTGAGTGCTGCAGTGAGGGGAGGTAGGTGTGAGGAGAGGTGAGTGCTGCAGTGAGGGGAGGTAGGTGTGAGGAGAGGTGAGTGCTGCAGTGAGGGGAGGTAGGTGTGAGGAGAGGTGAGTGCTGCAGTGAGGGGAGGTAGGTGTACGGAGAGGTGAGTGCTGCAGTTAGGGGAGGTAGGTGTGAGGAGAAGTGAGAGCTGCAGTGAGGTAAGGTAGGTGTGAGGAGAGGTGAGTGCTGCAGTGAGATAAGGTAGGTGTGAGGAGAGGAGAATGCTGCAGAGAGGTAAGGTAGGTGTGAGGAGAGGTAAGTGCTGCAGTGAGCTAAGGTAGGTGCGAGGAGAGGTAAGTGCTGCAGTGAGCTAAGGTAGGTGTGAGGAGAGGTGAGTGCTGCAGTGAGGTAAGGTAGGTGTAAGGAGAGGTGAGTGCTGCAGTGAGGGGAGGTAGGTGTACGGAGAGGTGAGTGCTGCAGTGAGGGGAGGTAGGTGTGAGGAGAGGTGAGTGCTGCAGTGAGGTAAGGTAGGTGTAAGGAGAGGTGAGTGCTGCAGTGAGGTAAGGTAGGTGTAAGGAGAGGTGAGTGCTGCAGTGAGGGGAGGTAGGTGTACGGAGAGGTGAGTGCTGCAGTGAGGGGAGGTAGGTGTGAGGAGAGGTGAGTGCTGCAGTGAGGTAAGGTAGGTGTAAGGAGAGGTGAGTGCTGCAGTGAGGTAAGGTAGGTGTGAGGAGAGGAGAATGCTGCAGTGAGGTAAGGCAGGTGTGAGGAGAGGTGAGTGCTGCAGTGAGGGGAGGTAGGTGTGAGGAGAGGTGAGTGCTGCAGTGAGGGGAGGTAGGTGTGAGGAGAGGTGAGTGCTGCAGTGAGGGGAGGTAGGTGTGAGGAGAGGTGAGTGCTGCAGTGAGGGGAGGTAGGTGTGAGGAGAGGTGAGTGCTGCAGTGAGGGGAGGTAGGTGTGAGGAGAGGTGAGTGCTGCAGTGAGGGGAGGTAGGTGTGAGGAGAGGTGAGTGCTGCAGTGAGGGGAGGTAGGTGTAAGGAGAGGTGAGTGCTGCAGTGAGGGGAGGTAGGTGTGAGGAGAGGTGAGTGCTGCAGTGAGGGGAGGTAGGTGTACGGAGAGGTGAGTGCTGCAGTGAGGGGAGGTAGGTGTGAGGAGAGGTGAGTGCTGCAGTGAGGTAAGGTAGGTGTAAGGAGAGGTGAGTACTGCAGTGAGGTAAGGGAGGTGTGAGGAGAGGAGAATGCTGCAGTGAGGTAAGGTAGGTGTGAGGAGAGGTGAATGCTGCAGTGAGGGGAGGTAGGTGTGAGGAGAGGTAAGTGCTGCAGTGAGCTAAGGTAGGTGTGAGGAGAGGTGAGTGCTGCAGTGAGGTAAGGTAGGTGTAAGGAGAGGTGAGTGCTGCAGTGAGGGGAGGTAGGTGTACGGAGAGGTGAGTGCTGCAGTGAGGGGAGGTAGGTGCGAGGAGAGGTGAGTGCTGCAGTGAGGTAAGGTAGGTGTAAGGAGAGGTGAGTGCTGCAGTGAGGTAAGGTAGGTGTAAGGAGAGGTGAGTGCTGCAGTGAGGGGAGGTAGGTGTACGGAGAGGTGAGTGCTGCAGTGAGGGGAGGTAGGTGTGAGGAGAGGCGAGTGCTGCAGTGAGGTACGGTAGGTGTAAGGAGAGGTGAGTGCTGCAGTGAAGGGAGGTAGGTGTACGGAGAGGTGAGTGCTGCAGTGAGGGGAGGTAGGTGTGAGGAGAGGTGAGGTAATGCTGGTGTAAGGAGAGGTGAGTGATGCAGTGAGGGGAGGTAGGTGTACAGAGAGATGAGTGCTGCAGTGAGGGGAGGTAGGTGTGAGGAGAGGTGAGTGCTGCAGTGAGGGGAGGTAGGTGTGAGGAGAGGAGTGCTGCAGTGAGGGGAGGTAGGTGTAAGGAGAGGTGAGTGCTGCAGTGAGGTAAGGTAGGTGTAAGGAGAGGTGAGTGCTGCAGTGAGGTAAGGTAGGTGTGAGGAGAGGAGAATGCTGCAGTGAGGTAAGGTAGGTGTACGGAGAGGGTGAGTGCTGCAGTGAGGGGAGGTAGGTGTGAGGAGAGGTGAGTGCTGCAGTGAGGTAAGGTAGGTGTAAGGAGAGGTGAGTGCTGCAGTGAGGTAAGGTAGGTGTGAGGAAAGGAGAATGCTGCAGTGAGGTAAGGTAGGTGTGAGGAAAGGAGAGTGCTGCAGTGAGGGGAGGTAGGTGTGAGGAGAGGTGAGTGCTGCAGTGAGGTAAGGTAGGTGTGAGGAGAGGTGAGTGCTGCAGTGAGGGAGGTAGGTGTGAGGAGAGATGAGTGCTGCAGTGAGGTACGGTAGGTGTAAGGAGAGGTGAGTGCTGCAGTGAGGGGAGGTAGGTGTACGGAGAGGTGAGTGCTGCAGTGAGGGGAGGTAGGTGTGAGGAGAGGCGAGTGCTGCAGTGAGGTAAGGTAGGTGTGAGGAGAGGAGAGTGCTGCAGTGAGGTAAGTTAGGTGTGAGGAGAGGTGAGTGCTGCAGGGAGGTAAGGTAGGTGTGAGGAGAGGTGAGTGCTGCAGTGAGGGGAGGTAGGTGTGAGGAGAGGCGAGTGCTGCAGTGAGGGGAGGTAGGTGTGAGGAGAGGCGAGTGCTGCAGTGAGGTAAGGTAGGTGTGAGGAGAGGTGAGTGCTGCATTGAGGGGAGGTAGGTGTGAGGAGAGGTGAGTGCTGCATTGAGGGGAGGTAGGTGTGAGGAGAGGTGAGTGCTGCATTGAGGGGAGGTAGGTGTGAGGAGAGGTGAGGTAAGGTAGGTCTGAGTAGAAGAGTGCCACTGTGAGGGGAAGGGAGGTGTGAGGAGAAGTGAGTGCTGCAGTTAGATGTGAGAATGGTTGAGTTCTGCAGGTAGGTGAGGTGTGAGGAGAGGAGAGTGCTGAAGTAAGGAGATGTGTGCTGCTGCGAAGGAAGAAGAGAAGAGGGAGGAAAGAAGACCTCCTGAAGAAAAGAAGATGGAAGAGCCAGCCACAGAAGAATTGTATGCACCGCTGGCCATGATGAGCGCCTCTCCAAGAGCCATGGTAAGCGGCTTCGGCCACCTTCACTTATTTAACCCTCCCTAGACCACCAGTATTGTTGGACACTAGGCCCGTGGGACCAGTCAGTTCTCAGGCTTGTGGTGATTGGTAAGCGGGCAAAGAGCCCGTGCCACTGGTAAGTGATTCTAGGCATTAGGCCCAAGTCACTGTCCTAATTTTCAATTGAGAGTATGTAAATATCAGGGTGGCTCAGGATTTCGGCCTACTTAATTAAAGCCCAACTGATATTTCCATACCCACACTTCAAAATTTCCACTTCGACCACTGCTGTAGACATAACGTTCCGAGCCGCACTGTACAGTATGCTGTGATATGTGATGGCTGAGTTAGGTGATGTGGAGTTAGTACCATATTACAGTATGTAACAACATGTATGGGAGGGGTGAGTCATCTGCCTCTTCTCCAGGGATAATCCTTACACTGTGGCACACTGGTGGGAAGTAGGCTACTCCTATGAGTCAGTACACACTATTACTGTACTGTTTGTGCGACATACCAGAGCTGCCTGCAGTCACCCATGAGCACATAGTATTCTCTTTGGAAAGACTACATGTGTCAGGGAAAACCATGTATATACTACACACAGGTTGTGTGACAGGGCTGGCATCCCTCAGCATGATCACTACACACCGGTTGTGCGAATGGGCTGGTGGCCTCAGAATGGTCACTACACACCAGATGTGTGAATGGGCTGGCGGCCCTCAGCATGATCACTACACACAGGTTGTGTACTGGAGCAGACCACACACAGGTTGTGTACTGGAAGAGACCACCCTCAGCCTGATTACTACACACAGGTTGTGTACTGGGGAAGACCGTTCTCAGCCTGATTACTACACACAGGTTGTGTACTGGGGAAGACCGTTCTCAGCCTGATTACTACACACAGGTTGTGTGACAGGGCTGGCAGTGCTGAGTTTAATTACTTTGAATTTTTAAGAAATTATAAATATAAATGCAAGGTTTATGATAGGAACATTGACTGGCCATTAATGGGGTTTTTTTTGTAATTTTTACATAAAAGGCTCTACTACTGTGTGGCCTATTGTGTATACGTTTTATTACTGTGTGGCATAATGTTAATGGGCTTTGTGTGGCATAACATGAATGGGCTCTGTGGTTTAAGGTGAATGGGCACTACTGGGTGGTGTAATGTGACTAAGGGACACTACGGTGCAGTGTAATGTGAAGAAGGGACATTACTGTGTGGCATAATTCGAATTGGGGGTACTATTGTGTGGTCACGCACCTTCCCAGGGAAACCACAACTGTTTTTTTTTTGGTGCGCTCCACCTGCTTCTAATATGGATGGGACACCAATGCTCTTTATGCACACACGGCACCAAAATGTGTAGTTACAGCTCTGCTTTGGTATGCACAGATGTGTTATTCTCTGCGTTCAACACTCCCTGCCCTAAAAAATTCCTAAAGTGAACACTATCTAATCCTCTACAACTCCTAAGCTGGGGCTTGTCCAATTGGGAAAATTCCTTCCCTTTTCTATATGTGTGACCTAGCCCAATGAAGAGCCAGCTTTACCTAACAGAAAGACCCAAATGTAAGACTATGGGCGCCATTTTCGTGAGGGGACGCCAGCCCATCGGGACAGTGTGTGTGACTGCCTGGGCTGGACTGCAGTGGTGATGACAGACGCCGGAGCACAGCACGCAGACAGCAGAGAGAGGCTTCCAGTTCCTCAAATAGAAAAATTAAAGGGTCAAGATTCAGTATGTACATTATGTGTTAATTAATATAACATATTTTCTGTGACCCCACCTTGAGTCCCAATCCACAGGAAGCTTATAGAACACTGCAATTTAGAAGATGCCAGATTGTCATGAAATATGGTTTTCTATGTTATTATTAAAAACCACATTTTATAACTTATTATTTGGTAATACAAAGTACCTTACAGGAAGTATTTAATATAGTTAACTTAAAATATGATGGCATTATTAATAATTTATTAGTGGTGTCAATGATTGCATGGCTCAGAAAAGTAAATATTATAAGGGGGGGGGGGGCGCATTTTGAATGCTCGCACTGGGAGCCAGATTGGCTAGAAACTGCCAGTGTGTCCCAGCCATCTATGTTTGGCAGCATTTGAAATGGCAGTTGGTGTGGTTCCCCTATTTGAAATTTGGAGTGCGCTACAGCCCCACTAGAGCCGCCACTGCTTATAACTGAGCAGACTGTACAGGCAAAGTGGGCTGTACAAAGTGGGATGGCTTTAGTGTCCTTGATGAAAAACAAAAAAGAACAGACTGTAGCCTGTACACAGAATGGTGGAGATTGCAAGTAATAACAGAGGAAGCTGGATATGGTCTTACTAAGAAGAAACCAGGATAACCAGACTAAATGGCAGTGTAGGGATCAGAACTCAGAACTACCTGTACAAATGCTGGAAGTAGTATAGGAAACTGCAGCTGATGAACAGAGAACTGATTGCAGTATGCAGCAGGTGTGATTCCCAAGCAGCAGGGTTTAGTTATAAATAAACAGGTACAAGCTTGCATATATGAAACTGAACAGCCAGAGGCATTTCTAGAGAGGAGGGGGCCCGTGTGCAGTCTCCAACACGGGCCCCCTCCTCTCCGCCCGGCGGCCGGCAGCGTACTGAGCTGTGCGCGGCCAGCGCCGGAGTTATAGACTCTGGGCACTAGAGTGTGCCCAGAGTCTATAGTGTATGCACAGGTCACCGGGAAAATAGCCGCGGCGGCCATTTTCTCAGTACAGTGCATGCGCAAATGACAGGAAAGTGGCCGCCGCGGCCATTTTCCAGTCGTTTTACAGCACCGGACCCCCGCGCCGACGTGGGACTCTGTGAAGGTAAGTAATATTATGGGTGCAGGGTGTGCGGTGCGGGGCCCCCCTGTACCCAGGGGCCCATGTTCCCCGCACACCCTGCACCCATTATAGATACGCCCCTGTGAACAGCATATAAGGCAGACAGATTCAGGGTACTTGTATGCAAATAACAGGATAATTGATGGTTGAAGTGCATAGCATAAAATGTATAGAAGAACTTACAGACTGAAGACAATATAGCAGATATTGTAAACGCAGACAATACAAGGTACCGTTGATAAACACAGCAGGTTTACCGGAAGTCAGCAGACTTTGAGCAAGTAATCCAGTGTTTCCGGATGTCTGAACACTGATAGCAGAAAGTATTTGGAATAATGACAAGTCTGGAGGCAGCACATAGAGCTAGGAACCACCTCTAGGTAGTCTGAAATGGAGGAGCTGACATGGTGAACAAACACAGGAGTTCTGACATGATGATCTGGCAAGGGAAGCACTGTGAAGCAGTTAGAAATTAGTGAGACACAGGTGCAGCCTACAGCTGCTTCATTAGGCAATTATCCCAGGCTGCAGAATTACAGAAGGTAATGGTACAAAACACACTGGAATATGCTGGACAAGTACCACAGGGAAGAGCAGCACCACTGGTAGGAGAGTGGTATTGCAATTGATCGTGACACATGGTTGTCCATAAATCATAAATATTGCATTGCTATTTTCCTCACAAAGTGATGCAATATTTCTCCTTTACATACTACAGTAAGTGTAGTGTACACCCCACATTGAAACTGGCCACGCTCATACAGCACTGATAACATTTCCTCTGTTTCTCACAATAGGCGCTGGATCATTTTCAGCCCCAAGCCATGTGGCCGCTAATCTGGCCCTGTTGATTGATGACATTAAAAAATGTGAACCTCTTTCATGAATCCTGAAATGGCTCAATCAGCTTGTAGTTAGATCCTCCATTGATATTAGTGTAGTATGTCCCCATCCGGGAATTCCTTTTATATCTCTGAATTTAGCACCAGGTTAATTACAGATTAGAGTATAAACTTAGTAGACAAATATCCTGCTTCTACCATTAGCAGTATTGGTGTGGTTTCTGCTTAGGATCCCATGCTAGGCTTATTTTTTTTATATATATTGATCAATGCTGCATGATAATTTTATTAAAGTCTTCACTCTTATGTAAGTCATGAACTGGTACAGTCAGCTAGTAATCAGGTCTTTCTGCTGCTAGTGATGGGGCAGATAGTGGTGTACATTTCCAGATAGGATACATGACCATAGAGTACTTGCCTACATGCAGACTGAGCTATCTCAGGTTTTAGAGTGATGAGAAGATTTTTGTCAGTGTCATCAATGATCCCAGTGCAATGGCCAATATACTGTACAACAAAACAAGTTGATGGTGGGATTTGAACCACAGACTCCACCACTGCTCAATGTCTATCACCACATTGCAATGGCCAATATACAGCAATACAAGCTCACTATAGGATTTGAACCACAGATTCAACCATTGTTGTCAGTCTAATAGGCCATTGTGCCATCTCTTATCTACAGCAGAGAGGAGACATTTCTTTTCATCAACCAGCCAAATGTAGAATCTGAAGTGCTAAGAGAAAGCTTGCCTGTGGATTCTGAGGTCGCCACCATGACAGCAACTAATCCACTCAGCTAGCTCATGCCTTTGGCAAGTGGGGGCAGATTTTCCCAATGTCATCAGCCAGCTTGTTCCCACATCCAAGGCACCAGGACATTCACCATCACTACAGCTGGTTGGCTGTCCTAGCTCATACCTTGTGTAGGTGGGGGATGACATGTAATAGTGCACAAAACTCCTCTGGCTTTATGTCAATGCAGAAATTTGTCTCAATATCATCCATCACCCCGGTTCAAAATCTAACACAAAGAAAAAGCTGCTTGCCTTGGGATGGAAGCCATGAAAAATACAATTAGTTATCTATAGAAATTATTTCTACACATCCACTGTGCCAGCTCACATTGGAGACCAGGTAATGTCATCAATCAGCCAGGTACAAACTCTAATAATATAAATACTAAAGGCAAGCATGACAAAAAGGTGGAACACATGGCTACTAGTCCACTGAGCTAGCCCACAACTTTTAAATGTCTTCAACCAGCCTGTTACAATATGCAAGGCTCTAAACTTTGCCTAGGGATTTGAAGCAAGACCTCCATCCCCACTCCATCCCCACTGACAATAGGGTATCTGGCAACTGATTTTCTGTAAGTTTTGGAGACCTGTGAGCAACATCCAAACATTTTCCGGTGTACTGAACAAGTGATCCCACTACCATTGCCAGCAGATGATCTAACTATTCACCACTTCAGAAGAGCAAAATGGACTTTCCAGTACAGTGCAAATGCAGTAAGGAGTACATCTTTGTATGCACGTACCTTTCAGACAATGTAGAGGGAAGAAAGCTGCATTAACATCTCTTAAGAAGAGTATTCATTGTTGCTGTTTCACCCCAGGTGCAAGATGATGTTCACCAGCAAGGACTTGCCAACTAAAACAAGAAACACAGTGAATAAGAATAAAACAATAAGTGGACACCATCAAAACAACCAGCACTTGGGATCATATCCCACGCTGGTAGTAGCAAAATTGGGAGGGTGAAAAGTGAAGTGAGCCAGAAATTCCCGCTACCAGAACCATGTCAGCCAAGGCAAGTGCCACTGGCACTATTACAGGGAAATACAATCTACAGCAATGGGCTTCCCCAGGCATAGTGCCAAACAGCCCTAGTCTAGTCAGCACAGAGCTATAGTCCCAAGGGGGGATCAGGCAGCAGGACCGGCTCCAGGGGTCGGAGCACCCTGTGCCGGCCCTTAACGCCTCCAAATAACATCAGGCTGGGGGGAGCCTCTCCCATCACTGAATGGATGTCGCACGCATGCGCGCAGCATCCATTCAGACTCTGGGGTCCCCAACTTCCCGATTTGACCACCTGCGGGCCACTTCGGCCCATGGGTGGAACAGCGGGACAGTACTGTCCTGCTGAAATCGGGATGCTGGGGAGGAGTGCGCCCTCTAAGCGACCGCACTGGTCGAACACCCCTAGAGCCGGCCCTGTCAGGCGTACAACATAGAATTGTACCCCACCCCCTAGAAAAATCGTCATGATGCTGACAGCGCTAGGGCTGTTCCCACACCCCCAGGTGATGGATGTACGTCAATTTGTGACCAGTAACACAACTAACATGTTTTTTTCTCTCATTCCCATAGAGTTGTGCAGGAAAATTAGCAATGTTTGGTTACCGTAACATAGGCCCTCATTCAGAGCCGCTCGTAAGCGGTCATACGCTCGTCATCCGATGTTGTTAAACCACGCATGCGTCGGTGTAACAGTGCGCATGTGCATACGGCTGATTGTGTTCATTTTTTCAGTCGTTCGTCGAATAGCGAACAGGAAGTGACATGTCAAATGTGATTGACAGAACTGTCCGTTTTGGGGCGGTGACGGGGGTGGAGATGGGAAAACGCAGGCGTGTCAAGGCGTTTTTTGGGCGTACATAAATTATCTGCTGCGAACGGCCAATGTGAACGGAAAAAGTGTTACGTCACTGTCTGATCCACTTTCCATTCAAACTGCTCGCTCAGCTTGTGGTCTGGTATTCTCTACCGCAATGACGATGGTCTCTTCCTTCTTCCCATGGCTCATCGATGGTTTCCCGATTTATCAATTGAGGCCTCAAAAACAATCAGTTTTGAATTGCAAAAATGCTTGTAAGGTGTTTAGCAAATAGCCTTTTTTTAGTAGCAAAAAACCGTACGCAGGTGAACTACTCAGCTGATAATTTCTGGGTTAGACAATCAATTAGCTTACAAATTTATTTTACATTTGAGTGTTTTTGCCAAATTTGTTTTTTTTTTAATTTTCGGGCAACAATATTGTACGCAGGTTTGTTGTTTTTCTTCATTTTTTAAGGGCCAAGAAAACAATCGTCCTTTTGTTTTTTGTTAAGTGTTAATTAAAACTCATAAATTGTTTTTAACCCTTGGTTTATTTTTCCCTAAAAAATGTTTAGATTTCCGTTGTATTGTTTGTAATGTTGTTTGCGGGATTACCTTTTAACCAGTTTTTGAATAAATTAACAATAGAATTGTGCAGATTTTCAACAGTATTTTATTAATTTTTTGGTTTATTTCTAAACAAATTTTGGGGAAATAAAAAAAACTTCATAACGTAAAAACAAATAACAAATGATTGTAAAAACACACAAACAAAATAAGTGACATTTGAAATCCACAAACAAACACAATTAATAAAAAATTCACAAGAAAGGAGAGGGAGGTTTTGGGCATTAAGGAATATGGGGCAAACACTGAGAAGGATTGTGGGAAAATTAGCCAGTGCTGTCATCGCCTTTTGGCCCGTTTGGCCGGGGTAGGGAGGGAGCCTGAACGGGTCCGGGATGTCCTTCTGCTGGCTTGGCCAGAGGCAGATGTTGTGGCCTCTGGACTAGGAATAGGGCTAGGCACATTTGGAGGGATGGCTGTTGTTGTGCCAGAGGTGGAGGGTCCTGATGTTCCGGCAGGAAGGGAGGCCGACTCCAACATGTGCTGGCGAACGAGCTGCTCCAGGGCATTTGCTATTCGCACGTTGGCCCCAGTATTTTCCGCCAGGGCCTTAGCAATGGTCACGTTGGCCGCAGCACTTTGCTCCAGGGCGTCTGCCACCCGTAGCAGATTGGCGTCCATCCTCAGCAGAATCTCGGTCTGCTGATCCATTTTAATATTGAGATCAGTGAGGAGGCCCACTGCCTGCGAGGGGGAATGCCCTTGACTGTCTTCCACAGGGTCCACAGCCGGATCTATTGCTTCCTCCCCTGCAGAGCCAGCAGAAATTCTGCGGCCAAAGCTCCCCTCTGGATCAGACTCATCCGCCTGTGTCTCTGTGAGAAAAAAGAGAAAAGAGTAACATTATAATCTAGATATTGTCCCAAACACATTTCTGAGTTGTTAACATTACAACATTTACCTGGGGCAACATGAGAAGCCTCAAAGTCTGGCATGTCAGTATCCATGTTCGACACACCAAACACCTCCTCATCCTGCACACACCCCTGGGCCAGCTCCTCCAAATCTGTGAGCTCCAGTGACACAGGGGTGGGACCCCCACCTGTCCCCCCTGCATGCCTAGCCCTATCAGCCAGTTTTTGCTTAAGACGATATTCGAAGTCGCTCCATCTGTGGGGTAAAAAGTTGGCATTATTCCTGCAGTATTTGAACCTGTAAACACTTTTTACTAAAATGTAGTTTTTACGTACCGGCGTCTGACCTCCCGGGTTGAACGTTCACAATCACCCACCCTATTGACACCACTGGCTATGTCATCCCACATTTTCCATTTCTGTCTTGCATCCATATTCCTTGGTGCCTGTGGCAGGTTGTCATTGCACATTTGCACCAAAACCTCCATCTCCTTTCTTGTGAATTGTGGCTGCCATTTTTTTTTTTTGGTTTAGTTGGCCTACTAGGCCCAGCAGCCTCTTCCATGGCATCCTCCAATCCTTTTTTTAAAATGGGATTAAAATTTTAAATGTAAAATTTGCCCAAAATTATTGTTAAACATAATCCTTTAGCCCAAAAAAGAGAAATACTTACCTGGCGCCTCTTGGCCAGTGCTTTGCTGCTCTGTAGTCATTTTGGACTTTCAGGTCTCACTACAGCATACCGATTTGGCTTTTCAGTGGCGTTTTTATACATGCGTCAGCATTATTCGGCCGCATCATTGACTGTGCGCTCCTGTTGTCCGTCCTTAATTTGAGCGGGAAAATAAAGACTATTTATGGCTTGGTGTGACTGGAGTCGATTTGGCATGTTGTTTGTTGGAGGTTTGGTGTAGGCGTATTTTTGAGGTTTTGCTGTTGACTGAGTAGAAGGAGGAAATTTTTGGTGTTTTTTTTTTGGTTTATTTCTAGCCTCTTTATTTTCCGTTGCTTATTTTTTTTATTGTTTGGCTATTTTTTGGTGATTTTTTGAGTAAGTATTTTAAAAAACCACCGTAAAAAATAATAGTAAATAGTTTACAAATGTTTGTAATATTTTTTTATTTTGCTTTACAGTTATTTTGGCATTGCCACAGTGACGTTTTTGAACTTTGGGATATTTGTCTGTTTTTGGTAAGTGTTTTTGTTTTCATGATTTTACAAATTAGATGTGTTGTTCTTAGCATATGTTTCGCAAAGTAATGTTTTTTTTTTCTGGGAACAATCATGTCTTACCACTAAATGTAGCGTACTATTTAGCGAACTAATGTGTCTTGTTTTAACTGTAAAAGTAGCGTACTATTTAGCGAACTAATGTGTCTTGTTTTAACTGTAAAAGTAGCGTACTATTTAGCGAACTAATGTGTCTTGTTTTAACTGTAAAAGTAGCGTACTATTTAGCCAACTAATGTGTCTTGTTTTAACTGTAAAAGTAGCGTACTATTTAGCGAACTAATGTGTCTTGTTTTAACTGTAAAAGTAGCGTACTATTTAGCGAACTAATGTGTCTTGTTTTAACTGTAAAAGTAGCGTACTATTTAACGCACTAATGTCCCCTTATTTAACTGTAAAAAATGCGTACTATTTCGCGTACTAATGTGTTTTTATTTCTTCAGTGTAAAATCATGTCTTACCACTAAATGTAGCGTGCGATTTTACGAACTAATGTGTGCTCCCTTCTTTTTTTTTTTACCCTAAAAAATGTGTTTACAATCCAAGTTTTCACAAAAAAAACTAAAAATATTTTCTACTTTTGAAATGTAGGTTGTTCTACTCATGAAAAGACCCCGGTCTGTAAGCATCTTTGGATTTCTTAAAAAAGATAAGTATATTTTTCTTTACACATTTGTCTAAAACAATAATTACCTGACTTACCATTTCAGGTTGATGTTGGTCGTATTATATTGGCCATGGTTCCAGAACCCGACTAACCTCAACTTCGTCCCAGGCGTAGGCCTCGTAGGCGTGCTAGGCCCCAGATATATAGAACACGTGTCACCCTTTTTGGAATGCCAGATGATGAGGTATTAAGACGATACCGTCTTCCTCCACAAATCATCCTAGACACTCTCTCATTAATAGAGAGTGATCTTGAATGGCAAATTGACAGTCCTACAGCAATACCACCACTTACGCAATTAATGTCGGTGTTACATTTCTGTGCCCAGGATCCTTTCAAACCATTGTGGGAATAGTTGCCGGAATCTCCCAATCCTCCTTTTCAAGGATCCTGAGGGCAGTGATGGAGGCCATTTTTAAACACCTCCATCATTTTATTAAAATGCCAGTGGATATGGGATCCCTTAGTGTGGCGAAGGCCAATTTTTACCAAATAGCTGGCTTCCCACACATCATAGGGGTTGTGGATGGCACTCACATACCACTTCAGCCTCCATCAAGGCTGGAGGCTATTTTTAGGAACCACAAACACTTTCATTCACTGAATGTAATGGTGGTATGTGATGCCTCTCTCCAGATCCTGTCCCTGAATGCCAAATTCCCCGGGAGTGCACATGATTCCTTCGTCATCCGGCAATCAGGGATTTGGCACAAATTAGACAACCTACAAGCTGGTGATGCGTGGCTTCTGGGTAAGTTGACACCTTCTGTTGCAACCACTGCAAAGCTTGTTACACAATGGTCCTGATGTTTGTTTTTGTTTTTTGACAGGAGACAGTGGTTATCCTTGCACACCCTGGCTGCTCACTCCTTATTTGGCTCCCACACCAGGGCCACAAAGTGAGTATAATTCCGCACTTACAGCCACCAGGCAGGTGGTGGAGTGCTGTATCGGCCTTTTAAAATGCCGATTCAGATGCCTCCACCGCTCTGGTGGCGAGCTCATGTATTTGCCGGATATGGTTTTGAAAATTGTGGTCCTGCGTGGGATATTTCACAACATCGCCATAAGGAGTGGTGTCCCAATGCAGCCAGAGGATGCCTTGCCTGAGGATGCCCCCCCCGAGGCTGGTCGGAGGTCAGTATGTGGGGGGGCCATACGCGATGATGTGTTGGCCAGATATTTTAGGTAATTATTGTAAAAAATTTAGTTAATTGACAAAATGTAGACATGTAAGATTTTAATGGCCAATTTTAATTTGTGTTTTTTTTTTTGTTGGTGTCTTTTATTCCATAAAATTACCCGACAAAACGATGCCTACTACCTGATCCCAAAATTGTCTTCATGTGGCCACATTGGATATAACTTCTGGAACAATTATTTCTTCGCCTCATTTGTGGATTCATGTTGGCCTGCTACTTCTTCAAACAGTTCTTGATTGTTGTTGTTGTTGTTTTGTTATTTTTGGTGTTGGTTGTTTTTTGGAGTGTGTTTTCACTGTGTGAATTGATTGTCACAATTCACTTTGTGTTTATTATTTGTGTGGATTACATTTTTGGTTTACGTTAAAAAGACTTTTCCTTGGTAAATTACAAGCAAGTGTAACCTGGTCCAAAAAAGGCAAACTTTCTTAATGGCTAATCCTGTAATGTGTTAAATTGTAAAGTATTTTACCATGCTTTGTGGTTAAAAACAAACACCAAAGGTATTATGGTGAATCAGTATGTTTTCTAATCTAGGCCTAAGCAGGTTTGATTTAATATTTACATTACCCACCAAAAAAAAAAAATGCTGGTAATTCTACAAACCTATTGGTATTGTTAGGTGTTTAATGTGCCAGCTTACATACTTACTTGAGCTTTCTACAATCAAATTTACATTACTTAAAAAAACATGCTCCAATAGTCGACTTACGTAAGGTTAAACAATCTAATATTTACAGACAAGGAATGAGACTTTAATAAATCAAAATATCTTTTATTTTTAACAACATTTTTAGGGGGAAAAAACAAAAAAATTAGTGCCGCAGGACCGCCAACATGTGATCCAGGACCACAAGCATCCCTACGACATGGCCCCTCAACGTGTGCAAGCCTTCCTGCATTGCTTGCATCCGCCTCTGGTCCTCTGTGGGTTAAAAAAAAAGTGTGGATTACTAAACTGACACCTTCATTTATATGTTACCAAACAACTTAAAATTCAGACTATACTTTAAAAAAAGATATAAAATTAGAAAAAAAAACTAAGTAATGGCAAACTCAAAGATTGTATAAATGCAAACTATAAAAATTACACATAAAAAGACAACCAAAAAAAGGGCGAAGTACGCAAAAACACTACATTTGTTGGTACCGTAAACTAGAAAGACACAAGTATGAGTATTTGGACATCTGTGATATGTGTAAGGGGAAAACATCCTAGACATTGTTTTGCAAAGATATATATCCAAAACATTAGAAATACTTAACAAATTAGAAATGCACAGGCAAAAGGACATCACCCAAAAACAAAAAAATGCCAAAGCAACCATAGTTTAAAAGGGAAACATACCGGTCATATTGATGCCTGGTCCTGGAGCCCCGACATCGTCCTCCTCTGAGGTGGGCCAGTGCTGGTCCGATGGAGGAGGGGATATTTGACTAGGTGTGGAGGGGCAGGAAAAGAGAGGGGTGGGTGGAGGGGAGGGTGATGAAAAGAGAGGGGGGGTGGAGGGGAGGGTGAATTTTGAGGGATGGGAATATTAGGAGAGGGAGGGGCCTCACGGACTGGCCGGTCTGGGGTGGAGGGGGAGTTTGGGGAAGGTTGGGGAGAGGAGGATTGGGTGGGAGTGGGGGATAGGGGACGAGGCCGACTTCGTGGTCGTATTAGATGTCGGAGTCTGCTCTCAGCCCCTAAATGATGGATAAAAAATTTTAAGCTTATTTTTTTATTTTTGGTTTTGTTAAAAATTTACACCACCAAAAATTAAAAAAAAAAAAAAAATACGGAAAACATGCACACGCAGGTATGTCCTAAATAAACAAACAGGGCTAGACGGAAAACATGCACACGCAGGTATGTCCTAAATAAACAAACAGGGCTAGACGGAAAACATGCACACGCAGGTATGTCCTAAATAAACAAACAGGGCTAGACGGAAAACATGCACACGCAGGTATGCTTACATTTAAAATGTTTACAAAATACACTTACTTTTGTTTATTTGCAGACACAAATTGGCCAAAAGGCGTGGGGATCGGCGGTGTAGATTGGACCAGCGTCTTTCGAGCTGGCCGATATTGCGGCGGTAGCCCAAGTTCCGCAGCCGGCGCCGCACCTCTGCATAAGCTTCCCGCTTGTGGCGGTTAGTGATGGGGGCCGGATAAGAAGTAATTCTCCGGTCCATCACATCTGTGAGGACCAGGAGTTCTCTGCGTGTAAATGCTGCAGCTCTCATGATGGCAATGATTTTTTCAACTAAAAACAGTTTTAATAAAGGTCCCAGAAAAAATTTGATTGGCTAATGTACTTTGAAAATTAACAGAAAGCATTGTATTGGTTATTGTATGAGTCATGTGAATTACACCCTCACAAATATAATGTGAGTTATGATAGGCTTGATGCAGTGACATGCGTAAGCTAATTTAAATATTATTAATAAAGATGAAAAATCTACATATAAACAAATGCAAAACAATAGTAGCATACAAACAAACTTATAAATCTGAAAAACCATCCCCTTGGTACAAACGTACGTATTCTGCGGAAGGAATGACACACACGAACAATAATAAAGTTTATTGACAGTGAAAAAAAAAGGTTTGCAAAGATGTGAATACCAATTAAGCTAATGAATATACTGATTGCTATTAATCGATTAAAGTATGTTTGCAGATTGAAATAGCAGGCAATCGAAAAATGACAGGCCCACTTCCGGATTTGACTTGTGCGAGCGTTCCCTGCAACCAAAGAGGAGACGGACGGTCGCTATTTAGAACGTTCGCTAGCTAGAGGAGGGGTTGGGAGACTATGGGGCGGAAGATTAGCTGCGAGCGAACATACGAGCAAGCGCTTGAATTAAAAATTTTTCGCTCGTACGCCGAACGAACGGCCACTTGCGTCCGGCTCTGAATCAGGCCCATAATGTGATGTGTGTCCCAAACATCACTGCATCATTTCCACAAGATTGAAACTCCCAATAAGTGTAATTATTAGGTCTTATCTCAAACATATGTCCTATAGTCACACTATTTATACGGACTGCATTCACTTTACTTCTTACTGATCATCCAAATGGACTCTTATCGGGGCCCGTGTCCCGGGAATTTGAATTTGTAAATTTCAGTGAAAAAATAATCCTTATTGTCGGGATATGCTGTGATAATGATTCTTAATATTCGGGGACTGGCCACACATTTTAATAAATATGCCCCTAATTATTTACTAAGAAGTGTTCAGTGATGTAACCAGTAAACAGTACTTTGTGATTGTGGGCCTGATTCAGTACGGACCGCAATTGCGATCCCAGCTGCGAAATCGCACACAGAACGCAGCTGTGAAAATAAGCTAATGCCTGCCACAGCTCAGCCAGCATAAAGACGCCCCACTGCTGCTTTCTCACATCCGTCCAACCTCGCAGTCTTGCGTAAACATCGGTACCATCGACGCACAGCGGACCATCATGCACATTTACAGCAGATCTGACCAGCCGCAGAAACGGCAAGTCTCGTCGTACGCTGTGAGTGCTCATGATGCATATTCAATCGCAGTGGCTAATTTATGTACGCCCATGCAACGGGGTTCAAAAGCGCCTGCGTTTCTCCGACCACTCCCCTGTCACCACCCCCAAACGCTCACGGCCTGTCACTCACTCTGCGATGGTTTCCTCTGTGCGTGCATGTTCGCAGTGCGGCCACAGCGCATGAGCAGTGCGGCTTATACGCCTGGTCTGCGTACGTACTGGCATTTGCGATCGCTGCTGAATCAGGCTCTATAGCTCACATTTCCACTTAGCTTTGCTGAGGCAAATCCAAGAGTACCTCATGAAGAGGTTTATACATCAGAAGGGTTAACTTTATAACACCTAGGCAGCAGGGCCATAACTAGGGTAGTGCGACCTGTGCCATGGCACAGGGCACCGCAAGGCAGGGGGCGCTGCTTGGGCCTGTCAAGATTCCTGTTTATTATCATTCTCACTTGTAGCTTTCTCTTCTCTTATCCCCAGCATCTCCTGGTCTCCCCTATCTCTTCCCTGGCCCTTCCCCATGAAGCCATCACCCTGTTTCAGGTGCACTATATTATGTCCCTATTTAACAAATGGGGGGGAGGGCGCCAATGCTCTCTCTGGGACAGGGCACCAAAAAGTCTAGTTACGGCTCTGCTAGGCGGTTTAATGCTTCAGTGGAAAATGATTGAATTTGCACTGTTCAGTAGAGAAGTGACATTATGAAAAATGTTAATGGTGCTATCGATAGAGCTCAGTAATCTGTATAGAATATGGAGTCATACATTACATGCACTTTAAATTACCCTCTTTGTTAATTAGTCCAAGGGTGGAATTCACAGAAAGATCAATTTATCATTTTTGAGTTAGTGTTACCGCTCAGTCTCTTTCCAGAGTTGTTCTCATATGGACAGGCACAGCTCAGTGCTGCGATTCCATGTGCTGTTGTTCTAATATGGACATAGGCAAAGGTCAAAGCTTCTTCTCCCAGTTCAATTGTTCTAATACGGAGAGACATAGGGTCTGATTCAGACCCTATGAATCTTTTCCATATATGATTCAGTTAAGTGCCAAGCTTCTAGTACTGCCCAATTGCTTTCTCATTTATGCAAAGTTATTTATTTTTTTTATTGCCCCAAAATTCACCCTTCTTGGACAAATATACGGAATTTGGTTACACTGTACCTCAGTAATTGGTCTGGTTGTTACATTTTCTCCCAGGGAGATTACCAGGTTACTTGTAACCAGACCAAGCTAATCATGTTCTCACAACTTTTCAATTGGCAGTCAACTGAAGGAAACCCACTACTCTAAACGATCCTCTATAGAATCCGGCATATTTACAAAGTGGAGTTTAGCATGCTCTATACTCCTGGCTTTCTCGAAATGGCATCCCAGCCTGAACGGACATAATTTTGCTCATTTCAATACTTATTTTTTACATTTTTTCATGTACTTAACTGTGTATGTTTTTGATCATTTGATCAGCTCCCATAAATAAAGTTTTGTTTTTTTTTTAAAAACAGCTTGCTCATTTTGTTTTTCCTCACAATTGCGCTCTGCTCCCATTCCTGCCATGTTCTACCACCTAATCCCAAAAACAAAATGGTGACTGTCATGATGTAGTCCAAAGCTTGTGATATGGCAGCATGACGTGACAGCTTACGTCCCAACTCTCCCGATTTTGAGACAGTCATGATTTGTGGACCATGAAAGGGGTGGCTTTTCATCCAAAAGATAAGAGATATTGTAAGACCTTACCTTTGTCATCTCTATTTCCTCTATAGTCCATAGGGATCCACAGGAGACCTTGGGGTACAGGCTGATGACGGCAGTCATCGAGCACCTCAATAGTTAAAATTGTGCTCCCAGGATGCACCAGGTCCCTCTCCTATACCCCGCCCCCATGCCAAGGCACCTCAGTTTCGTAACAAGCCATTGGCTGGAGGAGGAGAAGAAAGAACTTCTGGAACACACAAGTATCACATTCTCACAAACAGAAGGAGACGGAAAAACCGGTGACCAGAATATAGCCCATCTGCAGCACAGGTGCCACAGGGTGGGAGTCCTGTGGATCCCTATGGACCTCGTAGAAATAGAGATAACGAGGGGAAGGTCTTACCATATCTCTTATTTTCTACTGCAGGGTTCATAGGGCTCCACATGAGACCTTGGGGATGTCCCAAAGCAGTCTCCTTAAGGGTGGGGATGCTCCTGTGCAGAGAGGAGAATCTGCCGCATGAAGGAGTCATCCTGAGAGGCAAGGTATCGAATGCATAATACCTTAGGAATGTATGGATAGTAGACCAAGTGGCTGCCTTACACAGCTGAACAGCTGAGGCGCCACGACGAGCTGCCCATGAGGGACCCACAGACCAAGTAGAGTGAGCTGTGACAGAGGACGGAACAGAAAGGCTCTCATGAATGTAAGCCTCTGATATTGCCAGGCGAATCCAGCCTGCCAACGTCTGCTTAGTGGCAGGCCATCCTTTCTTTCGGAAACCAAAAAGGACAAAAAATGAGTTCCGAAATGAGTTGGTACGGTCCACATAGGTCTTTAGAGCCCATACCACATCCAAGGAGGCCTGACCAGCTGAGAGGTCTGGGGAGTTAAAGGCTGGCACTACAATTTCCTCATTAATGTGGAAGCTGGATACCACCTTAGGCAGGAAACCAGGGCGAGTACGAAGAACTGCCCTGTCCCTATGAAAAATCAGAAAGGGAGGATGACATGAAAGAGCCCCCAAATCTGAAACCCTTCTGGCCGAAGCAATGGCCAAAAGAAACCCAGTTTTAATAGTAAGTCATTTTAAATCCACAGAGCCCAGTGGTTCAAATGGTGGTCCTTGTAGAGCCCTAAGGACTACAGTCAAATCCCATGGAGCCACCGGTGGGATTAAAGGAGGTTGGATGCGAAGCACCCCTTGCATAAAGGTGTGTACATCCGGAAGGATAGCTAAACCCACCTGTAGAAATGCTAAAATCCTGGATAATCCAAATGTTTGAGGATGGCGACACCATTCAAAGAATGTGTGCCACACTCTGTGATAAATTCTCGCTGAAGCAGGCTTGCGAGCTGTGAGCATGGTGTTTACCACCGAGCTGGAAAAACCCCTGGAACTCAAGAGGGCAGCCTCAAGAGCCACGCCGTCAAAGACAGATGACTCAGGTCCGGGTAGAGGCAAGGACCTTGAAACAACAGGTCCGGATGTTGAGGCAACAGCATCGGGGTGTCTATGGACAGACCCTGAAGATATGCGTACCAGTGACGTCTGGGCCACGCTGGAGCCACCAGCAGCAGCGTACCTCCTTCCTGATTGAACTTCCGAATCAACTGAGGCAGAAGGGAGAACGAAGGGAACAGGTACGTGAACTGGAAGGTCCACTTGACCGCCAGAGCGTCTACCAACAGAGCCCCCATGTCTTGTGTCCTTGAGCCGTACCTTTGCAACTTGTGGTTGGACCATCAGATCTACTTCGGGAAGGCCCCATTTGTCCACCAGAAGCTGAAATACTTCCTGGTGAAGTGACCATTCCCCTGGATGTACATCTTGACGGCTTAGGATTTCCGCTTCCCAGTTCAGGACTCCCAAGATAAACACCGCTAATATGGCTGGGATATTTTCCTCCGCCCAGGTCAGAATGCGGGACACTTCCCTTAGTGCCGCCTGACTTCGAGTGCCTCCTTGGCGGTTTATGTAGGCCACTGTGGTGGCATTGTCTGACTGAACTTGCACAGGTTTTCCGTGAAGTATGAACCTTGCCTGCTGGGGAGTCCTTAGAACCACCCTGTTTATTGGAAGCACGGACTCCTCTATTGTCCACCTTCCTTGGAAGAGGTGTGAACCTGTCACTGCACCCCAACCCCTGGGACAGGCATTCGTTGTCAACAGGACCCACTATGGGATCCAAAAAGGCCGGCCCTTGGTGAGGTGACCTGTGTGTAGCACAGTCAGAGACAGACGTACCTCCGGAGACAGTACCAATGTCTGGGTTCATATCCGGCGTGGAGATCCATCCCATCTGGAAAGGATCAGTGTCTGTAGAGGCCGGGAACGAAACTGGCCATACTCCACCATGTCGAATGTCGACACCATGGAGCTCAGTAACTGCATTGCCGAGTGAATCGACACCCGGTGACTGTGTAAGCAGCTGCGAACCCGCTGCTGTAGTGTGGTTATCTTGTTCCTGGTTAACAAAATCCTCTGTTGTTGAGAATCCAACAACGCCCCAAGATGTAGCATCCTCTGTGAGGGCGTCAGCGAGGACTTTTTCCAGTTGATCAACCAACCGTGGCTTTGCAGTACTGTTATCGTCAGCTGTAGATACTGAAGAAGCAAATCCGGAGACCTGGCTAACAGCAGCAGGTCATCCAGGTAGAGTAATAAACAGATCTCCTGCAGCTGCAGTTGGGCCACCATTACTGCCATAAGTTTTGTGAATACCCTGGGTGCCATAGACAGTCCAAACAGCAAAGCCTGAAACTGGAAATGTTGTTGTAACACTGCGAACCTGAGGTACCTCTTCATCCTGAATGTCCAGAGACACCATAAAATCCCCAGGTTCCATAGCCAGTATAATCGACCGAAGGGTTTCCATCTTGAACCGAGGAACTCAGGGAAGCTTGTTCAGAGATTTGAGGTTTACGATAGGCCTGTATGTACCATTCAGTTTTGGAACCAAAAAGAGAGTGGAATAATACCCCATTCCCCTCTGGGGAGTAGGTACCGGAACTATAACTCCCTGCAGGAGCATAGATCGTATAACTTTCTGCAGTTCCAATGCCTTTTCCTGATCCCTCTGAAGTCCCGTAGGGAAGAATTGATGAGGTCTGTTCTGGAAGGAAAGTGCGTACCCTTGAGAGACCACTTCCCTTACCCAAGTGTCTGTAGTGGTTTGATACCAACACAGGACGAACTGAAGAAGTCGGCCTCCCACCTTGGTGTCCACCAAGGAGAGGCCCGCCCCATCAGGCTGCAGGTTTAGCGTCGGGCTTGGCAGCTTGGGCGCCTGGCACTCCAAGCCTGTTTCTTGGGCTTTGTGACCTTCTTAGTTGGTCTGGGAAAGGACTGAACCTTGGTCTGATAGTCTGGGAAAGGACTGAACCTTGGCCTTACTTTGAGGACAGAAAGTCTGAAGGGACTGAGGGCCTCATTGAGAGGCGGTCGGAGGATGCAAGCGGTCGCTCAGAAACTGGGCAGCCACTTGCATCCTGACCGCCCGCCTCTGTTTCGGTCATTAGGCTGTGGGTTTACACCCACAGCTCTAACGACCGCTAGGGTGATGGTCGCGATGGTCAGAGACCATCGTGACCATCGGGGCTTACGACGAGACCCTAGGGTAGGGTCTCACTTGTCGTAAGCCCTGGAGAGCTACTGGCTGTCAGAGCCGGAAGCTCTCCACTGACATCACTAGTGATGTCAGTGGGGCCTCCCCCAAACGGTAGGCGTTCCCCCCGGCCCGCCTTCCAAATGGGGCGAGCTGTCAATCAACATCGACAGCTCGCCCCCTTTGGAAAGAGACCCGCTATGACTGGTGCTGTCGGTCGTAGCGGGTCTCACGCATGCGCACGAAGGAGCCGGCTCCCTCGTGCGCATGCGCACTTGACAAACATCGAGGCGGCCGTGCGGTCGTAGAAGGCCTGAGTTCCTGATCCCGACGGTATTGGGGCCGAGGGTAAGCCAAAGTGTCCATGATTTTGTCCAAATCTGGTCCAAATAAGACCTGACCATTAAAAGGGTAAACCTCCTAATCCTTTCTTGAACTCAGCATCTGCTCTCCAAGATCGCAACCAAAGAGAGCGTCTAGCTGATACTGCAGCAGATGAAATGCGAGATGTCAGGAGACTAACATCCAAAGCAGCTTCATTCACATATGTAGCCGAGTCTCTGACGAAACCTACCAGTTCAATTTGTTCACTGGTAGCCTCTACAGGTAAGGACACCTTCAAGGCATTAGCCCAATGTTCCATGGCCCTGGCCACCCGGCATATAGCCATAGCCGGCCTAGCGACCCCCCCCCCCCCCCGAGAGGATATAAATGGACTTTAGTTCCACCTCTTTTTGAGGGGGCTCTGAATCAGATAAGTCCTGAATTTCCCCATCATCAGTCGACACGTCATCATGATAGTAAGTGGACTGGGACGACAGTACCTCCTTCCTAGCTGTACTCTGGAAGGACTCCACCTGTAACACCTCTGTCAGGTTTTGCACTGTATTGGAGAGTATTAACCCATACAGGTCAAGGTGACGCCTGGTAGGGAGAAGGTTGTAAAGGCATATTATGAGCCCCAACCAACTGTTGGGGAATTCCCTGTGATGTAGATGGCATAGCAACCTGCGGAGTGTACCCCAATTGTGGGGCCACTTGAGGTGTAGCAAGCCGACCCATCAGGGTAGTTAGTGCTTGTGCGAAACAAGCCCAGGGCAGCTCTTGAGAAGAGCTGGGCCCAGCAGGTAGACCTGCATTTCTGGTACACAGGGTACACAATCCTCCCACAATAATCTCTCCCTCCTTTATTCCAGCCAAACACCTGTTGCAGGACTGTGTGATTGGAATATCAGCTTGCCAGAATCACTGCCAGACATGATGAATGTATGTGTCAACGCCTCAGCTCAATAACAACTGAAATGTGAAGTAATTTGATCCCTCAGCAGCACTGTAACTGCAAGGGTTAGTGAAATAGAAGTACAGGGATAGTTAAAATGGCTGACAGAGAAAAGAATACAGTCAGACAGCGCTAGCAACAGACACATTGAATGCCAGGAAAAACCTGCACTATACTGCACTATCATCAACTAACTAGACCTTGTGTCTAGTAGGAATAGTGCTACATGCACTGACCTACATGGAGGAGAGGTATGCAGAGGGACCCAGGCTCCGCAGCTCCCAGTGAGACCAGCTTTTTTTACAGAGCCGGCCCTAGCCAAATTAGTGCCCTAGGCAAGATTTTGGGTGGTGCCCCCCCTCTCCCATGGAATCCTGAAAAGGGGTGTGGCCTTATGGTAGGGGCGTAGTCTCACTGTGCTGTGGACCTTCTTCCATTGTGCTGTGCTCCCAGCACCCCTCTTCCAGCACAGATCACAGCAAAGCACCCCTCTCGGAGCACAGATCACATCACCCAGCACCCCTCACCTAGCACCCCTCTCCCAGCACATATAACAGCACCCATCACCCCTCTCCCAACACATCATCCTTAACCCCTCTCCAAGCACAGCACCCCTCTCCTAGCACAAATCACAGCACGCACCATCCCTCTCCCAGCACAGCATCCAACACCCTGGCCAACTCTGACTTACAGGGAAAGCCCGCTCCCCTGGCATGCTGTTAACCCCAGGGATGCCACAACGTCCACACGCTGTGGCCCCCTTTCCCTGGTGGTCTAGTGTCAGAGCAGGCACTGTGCCTGTTGACACGCGCAGCCCAAGCAAGGGACCCTCACCCAGGGAAGTAAATCAGAACTGTGCATCAGCAGGCTCCCGCCGCGGATGCCCGCTGCTTACTTGAACGTCCCCCGTGCAGTCCGGCCACAGGTCTGGGCATCTGAGGGTTTTTGCTAGCCAAAACCCCCAGACACCCGCCGCGATCCCTGGCACCGTGCCAGCATCTCGGCGCCGGCGGGGTGTCGGAGTGGCACTCTTGAAGAAAAAAACTATTTTCAGAGGCTGTCCACGCAGCCCCCCTTTAAGTGACCCGACTCCGTGCCGAGCACCTATGAAACTGAGGTGCCTTGGCATGGGGGTGGAATACAGGAGAGGGACCTGGTGTATCCTGGGAGAACAATTTTAACTATTGAGGTGCTCGACGACTGATGTCATCAGCCTATACCCCAAGGTCTCCTGTGGAGCCCTATGGACCCTGCAGAAGAAATAAGCATTTTCTGGGTGGTGTTTGGGTAAATTAGGCAGGGTTTGTGTGAGCCAGGGAGTGGGCTTATTTACTGCCTCTGGGGCATATGTATGAAGCCGTGATGACCCCTTTTTTCTGTATTTTCACAGACAAAAAGGGACTATTCCTGCTTCTCCAAATGTATTAAAATGCAGACCATGGATATAGCTATACCTGAGAGAAAGCACTCCCATAATTTAGGTGGTAGGATTTGCGTGTGTTGTTTTTGGGGGGGGATAGTAATGTATAATTATTTTTCATGTGTCTACATACACCTATCCTCAAATCACCCCAAGTAGCCCCATTTGAGGAGCCACAGATAATGCACTGCACCATTCGTCCAGCCATGCAGTTTTGTAACAAAGCTTTATTTGCATCTCTAACGTGACAAAATTACAATGCACAATTGCCCTGGACACTGCACTGGATTTTCAGGTAGCTGCAGTCTGCGATTCAGGCGCTAACCTGGGGAAAGAGCAAATTGACCAATGACTGATGAGTGAATCGCACTATGAATCCCACCACACAGTGTTGCTCTTAATCTGTGACTTTATTCCAACTCCAATGTAACAAAAATACTAATTCTACGTGCCCATTACAATATAAGTGACTTTGGATGCAGCTATTATGTGAAAAAGACACAAAATCAAGAAATAGGCAAGAAAGTACAGGAGAAGCTAATTATAGCGGAGCTTCCAAGTCGCGCCATTCATCTCGCACCATATGGCGCAAAAAGGTTGGGTCAATGAGGGCACATCTGTATGGTGTAAGTATAGATATGTACATGTTCCCCAATTAAATACATTTAATGCAGCATATCATATCATTGCTCACAAAAGACTTAAAAACATACACAAAAAAGTTTATCGTAGTTTAAACTTTTTCATTTGCAAATAAAAAAAACACCCGCGATAAGTCAGAGCAAATTGGGTATATTTTGACACATAAATGTACTTATCAGCTTTCTGTTAGAAAGTGGAAGAGTACAAATTATGTCTCTATATACACTGTAAAAAATTATATTCAACTGAAGTAGATTTTTTTTTTACTATCTCAAGGTAGCAAAGTGAAAAAATGTACTGTAGAGATAATAAAATTTTATTTTTCGGGAGTTGCTATAGCAACTGATAAGGGAAATTTAAACTAGAATAGGCAAACCAATATTCATGAGAATGCAGTCTATCAATTTCCAAGGAACCGGTGACATCTGCTAGGGACAAAGCATAATTTTATATGTTTGTGGTTGAGGGTTCTCGACAAATTTAAAAATGTGCCGACTTATTGTTCCATGTGTGGAAATGTCTATTAGTATCTTGTCAAGAGAAAGAAATTTGGAACTTTTAAGTTGCTTTGAACTCCTTACGGTCTTTATTAACAGCTAATAAGACACAAGTAGTCACCAAAGGGAGATTCACATTCTAGGAGCTGATAGGAATATCACCTTTGATTCTGTAATTCCTGCCCCCCATCTAACAGCTCATCTTTTGCACAGAACATTCCATAGATTATCAGTCTTGTCACGGAGCAGAACAGAATGGCACTAGCCCGTACAGATTATTCCCTTCTCTTATACATTATGTTGTTCAAGTAAACTTCACCTATTTCTGCTTATTTCACATTTCAGCTTCTCATTTTCTCAGTTCATTTATCTTTGGTGAGGAAAGAAAAGAAATTTCAGATATATACTGCACCTCTGAACCAAGGATGGACCGGGGCAAAACATTGAGCCCAGCATCCCTTCTGTCCGCACGCCGCAGGACAGATGGAATTAGGGGCGAGTCCACATATCGTGGGGGCATGGCCACACACCACAGGGTATGCCATAGCTCAGGGGGGCGTGGCCAGTAAAGCTCCTGCTTTATATATATATATCAATTCCAATGAACCGCACACATAACATCCATTGAATATAGTGCGGGTGCCAGGCAGAAAAAAAGTTTAAATACGACATCCACTACCTGCATTCACAGGATGCGGAATACAGCCAGCACACCATTCAAGATATAAAACACTTTTTAATGTCCCATTTCAGGGAGAAAAGCCATCAAAAGACACTGATAAAAAGTACTTAGCATCAGATTTCCATGCACACACGGGGGAGCCAAGCTCTGAACCCCATCAGATAGAAGCCCCAACAGCTGTTTCGGATCCTCCTTCCTCAGGGGACTGCTGTGACAAAACATTGAGCCCAGCGTTCCTTCTGTGCGCACGCCGCAGGACAGATGGAATTAGGGGCGAGTCCACATATCGTGGGGGCATGGCCACACACCACAGGGTATGCCATGGCTGAGGGGTTCCCCAAGTGGATGAAACGCGTTTGTAAGCTGCCTTTGCCTGAATGAACTGCCACAGATAAGCTATACATTTTAAAGCAACTTCTTGGGTTATCTATTTACATCTTTTTAACAATTTAAGAACTGTTTTATTATTAGTTTTAAATGGTTGATTTATATTGATTCTTCTGTGCTTTAATTTTATATATTTCTACTGTTTTTATATATTTATATATCCATCTATTACATTTTATATATATAAATGTATGAATTTCATCTAAGGCGAACTGCTTAATTATTCATTTGTTTATTTAATTATTTATTAGCACTTTTGCACATTGTGTATATTCACCACTTGCACTTACTGTGCTTACCTCAACAGACCTAATCAATGTCTGTATTGTTTTTTAAACATTATTGTGTTATATATTTGTTAAACCACATGTGTTATGTAGCACACTTCTAAGCAATATTGCACATTCAAAAATATATCATATATACGTCAGTCGCTTAAATACCTGGTACACTTGAAACATATATATATATATATATATGATTTATATATATATATAAAATCATTGTACAGTAAAAAAAACCAGATCACCATGATGCCGATAAATGCAAAAAACTTTATATCCACATTTATCACTTACAAAATGTCTCCAATGTCATCAGTTCACATTTAAAGTGCAATAGTGCAAAACCATGCAAAAATAGCAAACACATGGTAATACAGTACTCATCCATGATTGTGTGTAAACAAACACTTATGTATCAGTCTGGCGGTCCGACAGCCATTTCAGTACCATCGGGTTCCTTCATCCAGGGGCCTGATGCCCACACTGATCCAAAATTAAATAGCCCTCTAACATGTCCCACCTGAACATTGCAACTGGCAGGAAATATGCACTCATCTGAAACAAATGTTAAAGGCACCAGCAATCTCACGCTCTCCGTCCCGCCTCAGTACTCGGAATCACCGGAAGTGGGGCATGCGTTCCAGCAGCGCTTACATCTCACAAGCCAAGAGTTACATTACGGTTCTCTCATAATGCTTCCCACTTAACAGTATAAATTCCATAAACATCAAAAGTATGTATACTAATGTAACCCCCTTCAGTGTGCGGTGTGGTACATAGGTGCATTTGGAGTGATACACCTCCTATTGCCTCAGGCTAGCTCTCCAGGGTGTGGGCAATACCTGAGAAGGGGGTCCCTGCCCATGCAGGCTTTATAACAGTCACACATATAGATACAGGTATAGATAGACACATGCAGCAACAGTTCTATTGAATAACTTGGGCGCCAGACCTTCTCTTATAAAAATAAACCAATTTATTTCTCTCCTCCTGCACATGACTTTACAGGACAAGAATATGGTTACAGCAGCTTCTCCTCTCCCTCCAGCTCATATACTTGGCATGTCAGATGGTATATGACAATCTTATGGATATGGTTACATTACATCACACTCTTCTTCACCAGCACAGTCTTTAAGCACAGTCACAATGAATGCTTTGCATTTTACACACACAGGTCCACCTGGCCCTTTGCTGGCTGGTGCCTGTAGTTCTTCACTTCATATGTGCAGGTCCACCTAGCCCTTCGCTGGCTGGTGCCTGTAGTTCTCCACTTCATACGTGCAGGTCCACCTAGCCCTTTGCTGGCTGGTGCCTGTAGTTCTCCACTTTTTTACGTGCAGGTCCACCTAGCCCTTTGTTGGCTGGTGCCTGTAGTTCCACAGCTTCACACACATCTCACATAACTTCTTTTGCACTCTGCCTCTCCTTTGTCTCTTCTAAGACAATATACAGAGTGTCTCATACACAGTCTGCCTCTCTCTGCTCCCCTTCTCTATCACATGGGACAGCAATATACAGACTTTTCTATTGCAGCTATCAGACTCTCAGCTGCCGCCCATCCCTATCCTACAGGAATGGCTCCTATAGCCACACTGCTACCACAGTGACCACCCCTTTAATGGCTGCTGGGTGGCTTTTATGCATAAGGGACTCCTCTGGTACCTTAACAGTAAAAGCTCCTGGGAAATTCCTCTTCCCCATCTCTTCAACACATATACTTGCGTCTCTTACCCCTCTCATGGGTGCTGAACACTTCACTGGGCTGCTCACACTGCAACCTTCCAGCTCTTTCTCTGTGGTCTCTCACAGACTTTATCTCAGTGGTCTCACTCTAGACCTATTTCTCCTTTGGCGTTAGATGGGCATCGTGGCAGTCACCACGGCCCCGCCAATCTCCCCCTGCCAGGGGAGCACGAGGGTTACATTTCTGCTTCCAGCTCTGAAGCTTCCCAAAGATGTCTGCTCTCTCCCAAATTCTTCTTCCCAACACCCTTTGTTCTCTCCCCCTCCTCCCTCTGCTCTGCCAGCTACACACCCAGTCTTCCCACCCCTGCGTGTCTATCTCTCCAGCCCCTCCTTTACCTGAAAACTGATCCCAGGGTCTCAGGCATGTAATATCTACAACAGGAAGCAAGCTCTAACACTGAGAGGGGTGTTTTTACAAATACCATCCCTTAGAGGGTGTTACATTCTCCCCCCATTAGGTAGGTATGCTTTAAAATATATACATTATTTTGGTATACCTGGCTAATCACTTGCACATGCAGGCACACCCGACTTACACTGGTGCACACATGTAAAACCTTGCAATTTCGTATGTCACCCCACATAATAAAAAAAAAATCTCAGTGGTGAAAATCACATTAGATCACATTTGCATGGAAAAAAACATTAACAGTAAACAGTATGCAAAAAAAATTCACATTTCCAACAATATATCCCACTACCCCCAATGTGTATAATAACACAAGAGTCACGGGTGTCCTCAAACACGTTTGTTCATACATGAGTTATAAATGACAATTTTAATGTCATACAACGAAGTACCTGCCAGGCCTGCCCGTTGAGTCTCCTCCCCTCCTCGGGTCAAAAGGAGACAGGTGGCTCTCGTGGCCCCTCCCAATACCCCCAAACTTTTGCGGGTGCAAGGTGCACTCCCCCCAGCTCTTCTCTAATGCTGGGCAACTCTTTACATGTGCTCCCCCCAACTTCTGGAGGAACACACAACAATTCCTCTGAGCTCACTCTCCTCGCTTCCCACGCAGATGGGATGAACGGCACTACAAGTCTCAACAAAACTTCACAGATGTGCTTCTGCTTTTAAACAGTCTCTGAAACACTTTGGCACTACCACCATTTTGTACTTGACACTTTGTCCTACAGCGGAGTTACACTGGTAACTTTAAACAATGGGGTCAATCTCCGCCTCCTGAACGCTTGGTCTCGCTGGGACACCCAGAGAAGATCAGACACGGTGTCTACCAAGGGGTTTGCTCCGGCTGGATTTACTGCATTTAGTCTCTGTATCCTGCGAGCACTTCTTCCATCTTACTGTGCTCGAGCCCCACGTTGGGCGCCATTTTGTAACCCCCCTTCAGTGTGCGGTGTGGTACATAGGTGCATTTGGAGTGATACACCTCCTATTGCCTCAGGCTAGCTCTCCAGGGTGTGGGCAATACCTGAGAAGGGGGTCCCTGACCATGCAGGCTTTATAACAGTCACACATATAGATACAGGTATAGATAGACACATGCAGCAACAGTTCTATTGAATAACTTGGGCGCCAGACCTTCTCTTATAAAAATAAACCAATTTATTTCTCTCCTCCTGCACATGACTTTACAGGACAAGAATATGGTTACAGCAGCTTCTCCTCTCCCTCCAGCTCATATATTGGGCATGTCAGATGGTATATGACAATCTTATGGATATGGTTACATTACATCACACTCTTCTTCACCAGCACAGTCTTTAAGCACAGTCACAATGAATGCTTTGCATTTTACACACACAGGTCCACCTGGCCCTTTGCTGGCTGGTGCCTGTAGTTCTTCACTTCATATGTGCAGGTCCACCTAGCCCTTCGCTGGCTGGTGCCTGTAGTTCTCCACTTCATACGTGCAGGTCCACCTAGCCCTTTGCTGGCTGGTGCCTGTAGTTCTCCACTTTTTTACGTGCAGGTCCACCTAGCCCTTTGTTGGCTGGTGCCTGTAGTTCCACAGCTTCACACACATCTCACATAACTTCTTTTGCACTCTGCCTCTCCTTTGTCTCTTCTAAGACAATATACAGAGTGTCTCATACACAGTCTGCCTCTCTCTGCTCCCCTTCTCTATCACATGGGGCAGCAATATACAGACTTTTCTATTGCAGCTATCAGACTCTCAGCTGCCGTCCATCCCTATCCTACAGGAATGGCTCCTATAGCCACACTGCTACCACAGTGACCCCCCCTTTAATGGCTGCTGGGTGGCTTTTATGCATAAGGGACTCCTCTGGTACCTTAACAGTAAAAGCTCCTGGGAAATTCCTCTTCCCCATCTCTTCAACACATATACTTGCGTCTCTTACCCCTCTCATGGGTGCTGAACACTTCACTGGGCTGCTCACACTGCAACCTTCCAGCTCTTTCTCTGTGGTCTCTCACAGACTTTATCTCAGTGGTCTCACTCTAGACCTATTTCTCCTTTGGCGTTAGATGGGCATCGTGGCAGTCACCACGGCCCCGCCAATCTCCCCCTGCCAGGGGAGCACGAGGGTTACATTTCTGCTTCCAGCTCTGAAGCTTCCCAAAGATGTCTGCTCTCTCCCAAATTCTTCTTCCCAACACCCTTTGTTCTCTCCCCCTCCTCCCTCTGCTCTGCCAGCTACACACCCAGTCTTCCCACCCCTGCGTGTCTATCTCTCCAGCCCCTCCTTTACCTGAAAACTGATCCCAGGGTCTCAGGCATGTAATATCTACAACAGGAAGCAAGCTCTAACACTGAGAGGGGTGTTTTTACAAATACCATCCCTTAGAGGGTATTACACTAATTTTCATAATAACTACAATACATTACCTACAGTTAGGGAACAATTTAGATCAATGGGTGCCGGTTGCCTATAGCTCAAAATCAAGAAAATTACACAAAAGAGTGGTGCAGAGATTTGGGCATATACGCAGGTTCAGGTGCAACTGGAAAGAGGGAACAGAGACATACATGTACTAAAATCATAATGGAAAAATTAAATATGGAGAAGTACTATGAGTGAGACCAAAAATAAAAAAAAACAACTGAAATTAAGTTCTTCATTAAGTCCCTTGGGGGACATAGACTGCAATTTATAAATGCAAGGACTTTCGCACTGTAGCAGATGTTTGTTGCGATCACCACCTCTTTTGAAAGGTGATACTGTATATGGTCAGTAGGCATTACTTTAAAGTAAAAAAAAATTATGTCCCATTTCGAGAAAATGTTTAGCAACAGGTGTTGCCATCCACATTTTGAAGACCTATTCAACATACGTATAGTCTTTCCTACATCGACGTGGTAACATGGACATTTAATTATATAAACAACAATTTAACTTTCACAAGTTAGGAGGAAATTGCTCTTAAACAATCTGTTTGACTGTGGGTCTTTAAATTGTTCGCCAGTGACCATAAATGTTCAGTTAATGAAGCCTGAGCAGTCATAAGCACCATGTTTTAATGTCAGCCATGTTGCGGGTACATTAGTCCCAATGTCGGATCTTGTAATGACATCTTTGATATTACTGCTACGTCTAAAGGTGAACAATGGTGGTTCTTGGCAGATGATGCCCTAAATCTGATCCACCTGGATGATGTGCCAGTGATGTAATATTGCACCTTTTACTATTTGTGTACGGATGGAAAAGGTCTGTCCATCTCTTGTTTGTACGAGTTAATATGCCCCTTCAGTAATGTAGTTCTGTCCAATTGTATACACCTTTCCATGGCCTCTTTTATCCCCAAAGGATCATATCCATGTTTAATAATGTTCTTGCCCAAGTCTGTTAAGCCTGTGGCAACAGGATGCTATCTGAGGTAATATGGTCACACTTACCATGCGCGTCCCCGCTATTTGCGAAAAGTCCGACAGGCAAAACTTTATCGTGAGTGCAAAACTAATTGAATATAACCCATAATATGTATTGGAGATGCCATCATCATGAGGAATATTTGCACATAAATTCACGATGTCAAGAGTAACCAGTAGCCCTTCATTACTTCATTAGGGGGTGACAAAAATTCTCCCAACGTATTCAAAAAATGAGTTGTATTGTGTAGATAATATTCAGTATATTGTACTATTGGCTGCAACAAAAACTCTACATATTGAGAAAGAGGGTGCAATAAGGAACCTTTAGAGGGGATTATCGGTCTCCCAGGCGGGTTATATAAAGTTTGATGTACTTGCAGCAAAATGTGTAAGAGTTGAATTATTGGATGTTCCTGACATAAACATTTGGCACTTGGTTCATCCAACCATGATTTAGTAAGACCCATATTGATAAAATATCTAATAAGTGGGATAACATGTTATTTCTTGGTAACAAGTTTCATCAGAAAGCTGTCTTTGGACCTGATGCAGCAAGGAACGCAGTTGCTAATACGCTCGCAAACGGACGATTGTTGCGTTCTGTGCATGCGTATGCATCACAGTGCGCACACCAGCCACTGCGATTGGGACTGCGATCGCAGTGACTACACAGACCCATCGCAGAGTGATTGACATGAAGTGCCACTTGTGGGTGGTAACGAGGGGGGGGGATCGGCCGAACACTGACGTGCCAGTACGTTTCAACGCTGTTGCAGGGGCGTCCATAAATTATCCACTGCGACGCCCTATGCAGCCTGATAGCGTGCGTGGAAGTTAGCACTTTCTAAGTAAGATCAGGGCTTGTGCAAGTGTGCGTGAGGCTGCGATGTTACTCGATTGTAGCCATGGTTTCACAGATTTGCTAAACATTACGGATCTGTGTAAGGTAAAGTGGGCGTCCTTATGTACTGCAGCGGCAGCATTGCGATCGCAATGAATTAGCATACTATAACAGTTGAACTGCATGCCTAATCGCTATTACATTATTCATATAGTCCAATCTATTTAAAATAACCACTACCTCTCCTTTGTCGGCGGGTGGAATAATTATTTCTTATTATTCTTTAAAGTATATTATTTATATTACTCTTACACAATTTTCCTAATTTTGGCTTTGTACACCACCACAACAGATTTGAAATGAAACAAACTGAGATGCAATTAAAGTGCAGAATTTCACCTTTAATTCAAGGTTGAACAAAAATATCATATGAAACGTTTAGGAATTGCAATAACTTTTATACACAGTCCCCTATTTTCAGGGTCTCAAAAGTAATTGGACAAATTAGCATAATCATAATTTAAAAAAAAATGTTTTTAATACTTTGTCAAGAATCCTTTGCAGGCAATGCCTGTCTGAAGTCTGGAGCCCATAGACATCCCCAAATGCTGGGTTTCCCCCTTTGTAATGCTTGGCCAGGCCTTTCTGCAGCTGTCTTCAGTTGTTGTTTGTTGGTTCTTTCTGCCTTTAGTTTTGTCTTCAGCAAGTGAAATGCTCCATCGGGTTGAGAATCACGAGATTGACACAGTCATTGCAGAATATTCCACTTCTTTGCCTTGAACTCCTGGGTTGCTTTCACAGTTTGTTTTAGGTCATTGTCCATCTGTGTAGTGAAGCTCCGTCCAATCAACTTTGCTGAATTTGGCTGAATCTGTTCAGATAGTATATCCCTGTACTCTTCAGAATTCATTCGGCTGCTTCTGTCACATCATCAATAAACACTAGTGACCCAGTGCCATAGAAAACCACGCATGCCCATGCCATCAGTACAGATGATGTGGTATCAGAGCCGTAACTAGACTTTTTGGTGCCCTGTGCCAGAAAGAGCATTGGCGCCCCCCTCATTTTTCAAAGGGATATAATACACCCAAAAAAGGGAATTGAACTCATGGGGAAGGGTCAGGGAAGAGATAGGAGAGGCCAAGAGATGCTGGGGATGAAATAAGAGGAAGCTACAAGTGAGAATGATAATAAACAGAAATTTGACAGGCCCAAACAGCGCCCCCTGACCTGTGGTGCCCTGTGCGATGGCACTGGCCGCACTACCCTAGCTACGGCCCTGTGTGGTATGCTTGGGATCATGCATCAGTCCAAGCCTAATCTATATATTTTTCTTCCCATCATTCGGGTGCAGGTTGACCTCTGTGCAAAGATGTTTTCATTATTGATTGTTCTGCATAGTAGGTGCATCTCCTTATAGTTAGTAAGTGGGTTTTTTAGATATATGCCACACCACGTCTGGTCCGCTATTCATAAAGATATGCTCATGCAGTATACCCATTGATCATCAATAAGGATTTTGGCTCAATTAGAGTATTTTTCTCTAAAACACATAAAGATATGCAAATAGCATATTTTACCCTAACCACATAATGATATGTATAATCTCCCTATTGTTTAAGGGTAAGATATGCTAGTTGAGTTGATTTCCTCATACTACATAATTAAATAATCAGTCCTCATTAGGCACATTGCGCTGAAATGTCAGCTTGATGGCACCTCAGCACAAACATTAATGCAGTGACGGACAAAGTGAATTTATAGCAAGAGCCAATTAGTGTGTACCCTGCCACTTATAGGTCTGGTCAATGCATTTTGAATACCATTACTATGTATCATTTGTATAAAAAACATAAAAAAAAAATATTGAAACAAAAACTTTTTCATGAAAACCTATTCAGAATTGGTCGTGTGCACAACTTTGCAACTGCCACTCCCTCGACTTTACATACATGGGTCAGACATGGCTGGAATACAACTGGAGGCGTGACTTCACTGTGTGTAATAAAAATTATAAAAATCGCATTACACAATGGAAACACATTATACAGGGGAGAATTAACCCCATTAGCAGTGGTATTCAGAGGCAGCACAATGCGCCCTCCCCCCTCATGTCTCACTCTCTGCTCCGGATGTGAAAGTCCAGTCACATGGACCCCCTGTCCGGTGCATGTACCCATCTTGCCACTCACCATCATCCCGGAGATGAGCGGATCAGGCAGAGAGAATAGGTGAGTCGCAGCGCCAGCACAGGGATCCTTCCTCCTCTGTCCTCTGTTCTGTGGGCGCACTGCAGGGAGCATTTGTGTCCCTAGCGTCACCCTCTACTGGATGGAGCTCTACGTGCCAGCGAAGTCAGAGTATTGGTCGGGCTGGCCCTGACATTATATTTAATTGCCAGATAGTGATGATAAGCATTCAAGTGGCTTGAAGCATCTGAAGTGTGAAGTGAAACAGCCATAAAAATTAGGGATGTGTGGGCTCGGATTAGTTCGGATTTTCCCGCCAAATTCGTCCATGAAAAATAATGCTTGTCCATGAAAGATGACATTTTACCTCTTTCCGAGACCCGATTTTTGGCGGGAAAATCAGAACTAACAAAAATAAAATTTTAAGTATAGGAGCAGATATACTCTTCCCCAACAGAGGGTGAAGCATTATTTCTCGTTTTATTTAAAACAAGTGCTCAGTGCAATGCAAAGTGACTTTTAAAACACAGTGGCAGCAATCTTAATATTTTTTGCATAATGGGTGTGTTTTGATGTTTGCAATCAATCAGCTGCAGTATGCAGCTTACAACACAGTACCTGCAAGTTACACCCCTCCAGGCAGCTACAGTACGTTTGTCTGTTCACTGGCCTTTTTGGCCGCAACTTGTGATTGATCGTCCACACCCTTTGCTTACTGTACTTTGATCTTATCTGCATGCCCTCTGCCTGCATTTGTCTACCTGTTTCAGCTTCATACCCACATCTGGCGTACACCGAAAAAATAAGTGAAATGCGATAAAAAAAAAAAATTGCGTTTATGTCTAAAGGTGCCCATCCGCTAGCCGATTACACTGTACGATTGCACGATTACGACATCGTTATCGTGCAATCGCTCAGTAATCATCTGCAAATCGAGCATCCTAATGTCGGAAACGACCAGCAATGCGGGCTCCCGTTGGTTGTTTCCGACATCAATCATTGGTTTAACATGCAGCCAATCTGCCGTAACGACAGATTGGCCATGTTTGGGTATGATTGATGTGCCTACACTGAACGATCAATGGATGTCGTAATCATACCATATTTCCCTGATCTGCCTGATGGGCACCCTCACTCTGTATGAAGCCTACAGTATGTAATCTATGTTATAGGAATATTATTATAAAAAAACAAATGATTGGCTTCATGCCAGTAAAAATGATTGAAAGCAAATAGGAGAGTGGACTTCAGCTAGTAACATCGACCTTCCTCCTCCAGGGCTCCCACTTAAATATTACTGAAGCTTAAAAAAATAATAATTTCTAAGCTATGGGGAGATTATTTTTCATGTGAGCTGAAAATACAGACACGCCAAGGTGCGACCACACCAAATAAATGAAGAAGAGAAATGTCTGTATATGTGCGGCACTGTTTATTTTAATATGTCCACTCAAGAGATTTATTAGAGAGATGTCAGCTCTTTCTGACCTGGCTATGGGAGACGAGGAAGCAAGTCAGGAAGCTGCATTGTAAAGGTTACTTCTCAATATAAAAAAAAAACAGCTGAGCGGAGAAAAAGTAATTGCCTCCTTTCCTATCCCTGGTATATGCACTATAGACACTTAAATATATTTTTCATGCCATTGGTCAGTGGGTTATCAACATAACCCACATAAATGAAGTTGTCACTATATATAAAAAAGAGAAAAGACCTCGGGCGCTGCTGGATCTCCAGGATTCAAGTTGAAAAAAGTCTCAGTTATCTCAGTCAATGAGGTCTCATAAAAAGAGATTCCGTGAATTCCTCTATTAGTTGTGGGATGTCCTCTCAAAGCAGATAGATGGACCTCACATGGGATTTCATATGGGAAAAGACAAAAATACTCATATAGTGTAGTATTTTTTTTGAACTATATGTCAATTTATTCACTTTATAAACGAAGAAACTTTCTGTTAAAATAGTGGCCCTGATTCAGAGCCAGACGCTCTGACCAGAGTGCTCGCTCTGAATCAGGGCCCACCTCCATAAATATGGAGCGTCCTCCTGGATGCTCGTATAGCTGCGGGTCACCACCCACAGCATATACGAGCGTGCAGGATGATGGTCGCGATGGTCTTGACTATCGCGACCATCGCCAGTGCGAGCTGAAGCCTGCGGTTGAGTTTCTCAACCGCAAGGCCAGGAGTGATTTTGGCTCTATCAGAGCCAAAATCACTCCCACTGACATCACTAGTGATGTCAGTGGGGCCGGCTTCTGACGGTAGGCGTTCCCTTGAGCGCTCGCTCTTTGCGGTCTGTTGACGCCTCTATGTCTGAGCGAGCAAACGAAACATGCGCTCGCTATTTTGTAAAGACGCCCCCTGTCCGCTCGCATCATACGTCATCTCCGCTATTTATTTGATTAATCAAGTACATCGAAAGGCATCTGAACTGCTCGCAGTGCTTGTGGTAGGTTTATCCTACCGCAATCATGCGAACAGTTCAGGCTAAGAGACAACCAAATGACGTGGTCGATGACGCTGCTTTGTTAATTACGCACACCCCGTTTTGGCAAGCCTGCGTTCGGATCTCCACTCCCCGTTTTCAAGCACCTTCCCCTGTTACCACCCACATACGCCTCATCCTGTCACTCAAATTAGCAGGCACTCGCTATTTTGCGAGTGCTCGATTTCCGATCGCACTGACTGGTTGGTGCATGCGCATTATGACCCATACGCATGCGCAGTTGTGCGAACATCGCTCGGAGCGAACGAGCGGCCGCTTGCGAGCGGCTCTGAATCAGGCCCTCTGATCACTCACACAGCTCCTCGGTCAGGTCGGCGTTGGCTCCTCTTCCAGCTGTCCTCCGCTATGGCCTGGAAGGAGGGAGCTGAATGTCGGCAAGTATGCAACTGTGTCACATTCTGTCCAACATTTTAGTTCCAATTACTTTTATCAATAACACACAGATAAAATACAGGCATACATACCTATATACCAGTCTATCTGACATAATAGGTGCATCTCCTCGTGTCCTGCCAGGTGCCATAGGTGTGGCATCATCAACGTGCATCTGCTGCACGTTGCAGCACTAGCGTGATGACATCACCCACAAGACAGTCTTGCGGGTGACGTCACAGTTGTAAGTGCTTATTCTTCGTCTTAAGACCCGTGAGTGCCGCCTTTTTGTATTTTATATATATACTAGCTGGAGTACCTGGTGTTGCCCGGGATTTTAAGAATGTTTGTTTACACATTATCCTCCAACAAACCTCTCCTTAGGCAGGCCTCACGAAAAGTGTGACAAACTTCCCCATCCACAGTCCTAAGGTCTTTGAAGGAAGTAGGACCTGTAACGGTGTAAAGCAAACTTCGGAGATAGATGCATTCAAAATTTGTCGGATGTACAGTGTAAACACAGCCAAGAGCTTCTGTTACTCTGATACCAGGATGACTGTGTACTTCCTGGTTGCTGTTCTGGATCGCACTATGAAATGCACATCAACTACTTCCAGTTCCTTGTGCAGCTGATTCCGGCATTCAGGGTCTCCACGGTGTATAAGATTCATTCAATCACATAGGCATCTTTATAATGGGTGCAAGGTGTGCGGGGCACCCTGCACCCATAGGTAAAAATACTTACCTCTCCGCCGATTCCCGAAGTGCTGCTCCGCAGCGCAAAGAAGCAAACACTCACTGGGAAAATGGCAGCGGCCATCTTCCCAGTGATCTGCACGTGCTCAGAAAAGATGTCCCCAGGAAAGTAGACGCGGGCACCATTTTCCCGGAGACCTGCGCATGCGCTGTAGATTCTGGCATGAAGCCAGAATCTACAACGTTCAGTGCCGCGCTGAGCCACTGAGAGAGAGGAGGGGGCCTAAACGGAGGCTGCACACGGGCCCCCTCCTCTCTTGAAATGCCCCTGTCCAATCGGTTTTACCCTTCAGGGGCTGACAAAGGAATGAACCGGAAGTAGCCTCTGTGAGTTCCATAGTGTGGTCCAGCAACCAAGGAGGTAGACAAAAAAGTTTGGTCACCACTGTTGACACCATCTAGTTGTGTAAGCTCATGCATGAGCAAGTATAAATAAAAATTTGTGCTGCAGAGCTGCGTTTTTGCATCCCAGTATAGTTGCCATCTTTATGGGCCTGACTGTAAATCAGATGAATCTCTCCTCATGGATGCAGATAGCAATTTTTACCTTATTCAGACTCATAAGAAGCCTGGCTTAATATCAATAGTGGTTCCTCAGTGCAGGTTTGCTGACTGTGTCGGCAGTGCAAGGGTGTTCTCAATGCAGGGTGCCAGCGGTGTTGGTAGAGTGGAGGTGCCAGCGGTGTCCTCAGTACATTTGTACTGACAGTGTCGGCAGTGCAGGGGTGCTGGTGGTGTCCTCAGTGTGGGAGTGCCGGCAGTGTCGGCAGTGTGGGGGTCGCTAACGGTGTCCTGAGTATGTGAGGCAGCATTGCAGGGGTGCTGGCAGTGTCGGCAGCGGTGGTGTCGGCAGCGGGGGGTGCTGCCAGTGGAGGTGCCGGCAGAGTCGGCAGAGGGGGGTGCCGGCGGTGTCAGGCAGCGAGGGATGGCGGGCGCCATCTTCTTTTGCTTCCTGTGTGCATATTAAATGGGCTTATCGCTGATTGGCTGAGATCCGTGATGTAAAGCCCCCTGGTAGACCTATTATTGCTGGCTGGCTTGACCGTTAAAGGGTGCTGTAACCCCCAAAGTACACTCCAGTCCAAACCAAAAAAAAAAATATTTTCTGTGTTTGTGAATTGTGTGCGCAGTAGCCGCACGTGCATCAACAAAGTAGTGCCAAGCGTGCGCCTGTGTCATAAGTAAAGGGCCGGCTGGCTTGACCGTTAAAGGGTGCTGTAACCCCCAAAGTACACTCCAGTCCAAACCAAAACAAAATAATTTTTCTGTGTTTGTGAATTGTGTGCGCAGTAGCCGCACGTGCATCAACAAAGTAGTGCCAAGCGTGCGCCTGTGTCATAAGTAAAGGGCCGGCTGGCTTGACCGTTAAAGGGTGCTGTAACCCCCAAAGTACACTCCAGTCCAAACCAAAAAAAAATATTTTTTCTGTGTTTGTGAATTGTGTGCGCAGTATTATTTTCTGTGTTTAGCCGCACGTATATATCAAATCGATATAACATAAATGGAGGACCAAACTTTCTCCGATAAAAATAAAATAGAGAAAGATCAAGAACCACTTCCTCCTAGTGCTGAAGCTGCTGCCACTAGTCATGACATAGACGATAACATGCCATCAACGTCGTCTGCCAAGGCCGATGCCCAATGTCATAGTAGAGGGCACATACAATCCCAAATGGCAAAGTTCAGGAAAATGACCTTGAAAAAGACATTTAAATCAGCTGAAGAGAAACGTAAACTTGCCAATATGCCATTTACGACACGGAGTGGCAAGGAACGGCTAAGGTCGATCCCTAGTATGTTCATGACTAGTGGTTCAGCTTCACATGACGATGGAAGCCCTCCTCCCACTAAAAAAATCAAAAGAGTTAAGCTGGCAAAAGCACAGCGAAGAACTGTGCTTTCTAAGAAGATATCACAAATCCCCAAGGAGAGTCCAAGTGTGGTGGTGGTTGCGATGCCTGACCTTCCCAGCACTGGACAGGAAGAGGTGGCTCTTTCCACCATTTGCACGCCCCCTGCAAGTGCTGAAAGGAGCACCCACAGTCCACTTGCTGATATGCAAATTGAAGATGTCACTGTTGAAGTACAACAGGATGAGGATACTGGTGTAGCTGGCGCTGAGGAGGAAGTTGGCGAGGAGGATTCTGATGGTGATGTGGTTTGTTTAAATCAGGCTCCGGGGGAGACAGTTGTTATCCGTGGGATGAAAAAGCCCATCACGGTCATGCCTGGGCAGAAGACCAAACATTCCACCTCTTTGGTCTGGCAATATTTCTATCCAAATCCGGACAACAACTGTCTTGCCATATGTACCATATGTAAAGGTGAAATAAGTAGGGGTAGGGACGTCAACCACCTAGGAACATCCTCCCTTATACGGCACCTGCAGCACGTTCATAAAAAGTTACTGTCAAGTTCAGAAACTTTGGCTAAGACCGTAAGCAGTCCAGGGACACCTAAATCCCGTTGTCCTGTTGTATCCAAGCGCCTGCAAACCACACCGTCAACTCCCTCCTCGTCAATTTCCTCCTTAGTCAGGATCGGAAGTAGTCCTGCAGGCCATGTCACTGGCATGACTGACTCTCCTATGCGGGATTCCTCTGGAGGATCCTGCATTGCTACGCCTACTGCTGCCGCTGCTGCTGTTGCTGCTGCTGGGAGTCGTTCATCATCCCAGAGAGGAAGTAGGAACACCACTACTTTTACTAAACAATTGACCCTCCAACAGTCCTTAGCGAGGAGGATGAAGTACGACAGCAGTCATCCTGAAGCAAAACGTATAACTGAGGCCTTGACTGCTATGTTGGTGTTAGACGTGCGTCCGGTATCCGCCATTAGTGCAGTGGGATTTAGACAATTGATGGAGGTAGTGTGTCCCCGGTTCCAAATCCCGTCTAGATTCCACTTCACTAGGCAGGCGATACCGAGACTGTACAGAAACGTCAGAAAAAGTGTCCTCAGTGTCCTGAAAAATGCCGTTGTACACAATGTCCACTTAACCACGGACATGTGGACAAGTGGAACAGGGCAGACTAAGGACTATATGACTGTGACAGCCCACTGGGTAGATGTATCACCTTACGCAGCAACAGCAGCAGCGTCACCAGTAGCAGCATCTCAGAAACGCCAGCTCGTTACAAGGCAGGCTACGCTGTGTATCACCGGTTTCAGTAAGAGGCACACCGCCGACAACCTCTTAGAGAAACTGAGGGAAATCATCGCCCAGTGGCTTACCCCACTTAGACTCTCCTGGGGATTTGTGATATCTGACAACGCCACCAATATTGTGCGGGCATTACATCTGGGCAAATTCCAGCACGTCCCATGATTTGCTCACACAATAAACTTGGTGGTGCAGAATTTTCTGAAAAGCGACAGGGGCGTGCAGGAGACGCTTTGGGTGGCCCGAAAAATTTCTAGCCACTTTCGCCATTCAGCGACTGCGTGCCGAAGACTGGAGCGCCAGCAAACACTCTTGAACCTGCCCCGCCATCACCTGAAGCAAGAGGTTGTGACGCGGTGGAACTCAACCCTCTATATGCTTCAGAGGATGGAGGAGCAGCAAAAGGCCATACAAGCCTATACATCCACCTATGACATAGGCAAAGGAGGGGGTATGCACCTGACTCAAGCGCAGTGGAGAATGATTTCCGTGTTGTGCAAGGTTCTCCAGCCCTTCGAACTTGCCACACGTGAAGTCAGTTCAGACACAGCCAGCTTGAGTCAGGTCATTCCCCTCATCAGGCTTTTGCAGAAGCAGCTGGAGAAAGTGAAGAAGGAGCTAAGACGGAGCGATTCCGCTCGGCATGTGGGACTTGTGGATGAAGCCCTTCATTCGCTTTGCCAGGATTCCAGGGTGGTCAATCTGTTGAAATCAGACCACTACATTTTGGCCACCGTGCTTGATCCTAGGTTTAAAGCCTATGTGGTGTCTCTCTTTCCGGCCGACACAAGCCTGCAGAGGTGCAAAGACCTGCTGGTGAACACACTGTCAGCTGAAGCGGAACGTGACACGTCAACGGCTCCTTCTTCATTTTCTCCCGCAACTGGGGCTGCCAGGAAAAAACTTAGGTATCCTAAGCAACCCGCTGGTGGTGATGCAGGGCAGGCAGGACCAAGTTTGGACATCTGGTCCGGACTGAAGGACCTGGCAACAATTTCTGACATGTCTACTGTCACTGCATATGATACTGTCACCATTGACAGAATGGTGGAGGATTACATCGGTGACAGCATCCAAGTAGGCATGTCAGACAGTCCATACCTGTACTGGCAGGAAAAAGAGGCAATTTGGAGGCCCCTGTACAAGCTGGCTCTATTTTACCTGAGTTGCCCCCCCTCCAGTGTGTACTCCGAAAGAGTGTTTAGTGCAGCCGGGAACCTTGTCAGCGAAAGGCGTAGGAGGTTGCTTCCACAGAATGTGGAGAAGATGATGTTCATCAAAATGAATTATCAGCTCTTCCAGGGAGACTAGCCTCCAGAAGGTACAGAGGGACCTGTGGTGGTGGATTCAAGTGGGGACGAGTTAATACTTTGTGAGGATGAGGATGTACACAACACTGAAGAGGGTGAGGAATCAGTGGATGAGGAGGATGAGGATGACATCTTGCCTCCGTAGAGCCAGTTTGTGCAGGGACACATTAATTGCCAGCTTGTTTTGTGGGGGCCCAAACGAACCAATCATTTCAGCCACAGTTGTGTGGCAGACCCTGGCGCTGAAATGATTGATTTGTTAAAGTGTGCATGTCCTGTTTATACAACATAAGGGTGGGTGGGAGGGCCCAAGGACAATTCCATCTTGCATTTATTTTTTTTCTTTGCATTATGTACAGTTTGGGGCCTAGTTTTCCTAACTGCCATCCTGTCTGCCACTGCAGTGTCACTCCTAGATGGGTCACGTGTTTGTGCCGCCCACTCGTGTCGCTTAGCATAGTCATCCAGCTACCTCGGTGCAACCTTTTGGACATGAAAACACTATTGTGAGGTGTGAGGTGTTCAGAATAGACTGGAAATGAGTGGAAATTAAGGTTATTGAGGTTAATAATAGCATAGGAGCAGAGAAACCAACAAATTCTGTGATTTTAGCTGTTTTTATGCTTTTTTAAAAAAAAATACAGATCCAAAACACAAAACCCAGAACCCAAAACACGGAAGGGTGGTTTTGGCAAAACCAATCCAGATCCAAAACACGAAGAAAGATCCAGATCCAAAACCAAAACACAAAACACGAAAAGTGGCCGGTGCACACCCCTAATAAATATTAGGGGTGAGCGGGTTCGGATTTCTGAAATCCGAACCCCCCCGAGCCCCCCCGATCCGAGTCCGATCCGAGTCAGGCTCGACTTTTCCCGCCTGACTCGGATCTGACATCGAGGCAAAACGTCATCATCCCGCCTTCCGAGTCTCGCGGGTTTTGGATCCTATATAAGGTACCCGCGTCGGCGCCATTTTCTCACTCGGCTGTGGACAGTGAAGAGGGAGGGTGGGAGTTAGTGCTGTGTAGTGTAGTGTAGTGTAGTGCTGCTGTTGTCCACTACTTCAAAGTCCATAGGGGCTGGCTGTGTTGTGCTGTGCTGCTGTTGTTAATAGGGGCTGTGTCCACTACTTCAAAGTCCATAGGGGCTGGCTGGACTGTGTTGTGCAGTCAGTTCCAAAGTCCTGTGCAGTGTCCCAGTCCTAAAGGGGTGCTGTAGTGTTGTCCAGGGGGTGCTCTGTCCATCAGGGGTGCTCCCCCCAAGTGCTAAAAAAATAATATATTTTCTGTGTTTGTGAATTGTGTGCGCAGTAGCCGCACGTGCATCAACAAAGTAGTGCCAAGCGTGCGCCTGTGTCATAAGTAAAGGGCCGGCTGGCTTGACCGTTAAGGGTGCTGTAACCCCCGAAAGTACACTCCAGTCCAAACCAAAAAAAAAATTATTTTCTGTGTTTGTGAATTGTGTGCGCAGTAGCCGCACGTGCATCAACAAAGTAGTGCCAAGCGTGCGCCTGTGTCATAAGTAAAGGGCCGGCTGGCTTGACCGTTAAGGGTGCTGTAACCCCCGAAAGTACACTCCAGTCCAAACCTAAAAAAAAATTATTTTCTGTGTTTGTGAATTGTGTGCGCAGTAGCCGCACGTGCATCAACAAAGTAGTGCCAAGCGTGCGCCTGTGTCATAAGTAAAGGGCCGGCTGGCTTGACCGTTAAAGGGTGCTGTAACCCCCGAAAGTACACTCCAGTCCAAACCAAAAAAAAATTATTTTCTGTGTTTGTGAATTGTGTGCGCAGTAGCCGCACGTGCATCAACAAAGTAGTGCCAAGCGTGCGCCTGTGTCATAAGTAAAGGGCCGGCTGGCTTGACCGTTAAGGGTGCTGTAACCCCCGAAAGTACACTCCAGTCCAAACCTAAAAAAAAATTATTTTCTGTGTTTGTGAATTGTGTGCGCAGTAGCCGCACGTGCATCAACAAAGTAGTGCCAAGAGTGCCCCTGTGTCATAAGTAAAGGGCCGGCTGGCTTGACCGTTAAGGGTGCTGTAACCCCCGAAAGTACACTCCAGTCCAAACCAAAAAAAAAATTATTTTCTGTGTTTGTGAATTGTGTGCGCAGTAGCCGCACGTGCATCAACAAAGTAGTGCCAAGCGTGCGCCTGTGTCATAAGTAAAGGGCCGGCTGGCTTGACTGTTAAGGGTGCTGTAACCCCCGAAAGTACACTCCAGTCCAAACCAAAAAAAAATTATTTTCTGTGTTTGTGAATTGTGTGCGCAGTAGCCGCACGTGCATCAACAAAGTAGTGCCAAGAGTGCCCCTGTGTCATAAGTAAAGGGCCGGCTGGCTTGACCGTTAAAGGGTGCTGTAACCCCCGAAAGTACACTCCAGTCCAAACCAAAAAAAAATTATTTTCTGTGTTTGTGAATTGTGTGCGCAGTAGCCGCACGTGCATCAACAAAGTAGTGCCAAGCGTGCGCCTGTGTCATAAGTAAAGGGCCGGCTGGCTTGACCGTTAAAGGGTGCTGTAACCCCTGAAAGTACACTCCAGTCCAAACCAAAAAAAAATTATTTTCTGTGTTTGTGAATTGTGTGCGCAGTAGCCGCACGTGCATCAACAAAGTAGTGTCAAGCGTTCGCCTGTGTCATAAGTAAAGGGCCGGCTGGCTTGACCGTTAAGGGTGCTGTAACCCCCGAAAGTACACTCCAGTCCAAACCAAAAAAAAAATTATTTTCTGTGTTTGTGAATTGTGTGCGCAGTAGCCGCACGTGCATCAACAAAGTAGTGCCAAGCGTGCGCCTGTGTCATAAGTAAAGGGCCGGCTGGCTTGACCGTTAAGGGTGCTGTAACCCCCGAAAGTACACTCCAGTCCAAACCAAAAAAAAAATTATTTTCTGTGTTTGTGAATTGTGTGCGCAGTAGCCGCACGTGCATCAACAAAGTAGTGCCAAGCGTGCGCCTGTGTCATAAGTAAAGGGCCGGCTGGCTTGACCGTTAAGGGTGCTGTAACCCCCGAAAGTACACTCCAGTCCAAACCAAAAAAAAAATTATTTTCTGTGTTTGTGAATTGTGTGCGCAGTAGCCGCACGTGCATCAACAAAGTAGTGCCAAGCGTGCGCCTGTGTCATAAGTAAAGGGCCGGCTGGCTTGACCGTTAAGGGTGCTGTAACCCCCGAAAGTACACTCCAGTCCAAACCAAAAAAAAATTATTTTCTGTGTTTGTGAATTGTGTGCGCAGTAGCCGCACGTGCATCAACAAAGTAGTGCCAAGCGTGCGCCTGTGTCATAAGTAAAGGGCCGGCTGGCTTGACCGTTAAAGGGTGCTGTAACCCCTGAAAGTACACTCCAGTCCAAACCAAAAAAAAATTATTTTCTGTGTTTGTGAATTGTGTGCGCAGTAGCCGCACGTGCATCAACAAAGTAGTGCCAAGCGTGCGCCTGTGTCATAAGTAAAGGGCCGGCTGGCTTGACCGTTAAGGGTGCTGTAACTCCCGAAAGTACACTCCAGTCCAAACCAAAAAAAAAATTATTTTCTGTGTTTGTGAATTGTGTGCGCAGTAGCCGCACGTGCATCAACAAAGTAGTGCCAAGCGTGCGCCTGTGTCATAAGTAAAGGGCCGGCTGGCTTGACCGTTAAGGGTGCTGTAACCCCCGAAAGTACACTCCAGTCCAAACCCAAAAAAAAATTATTTTCTGTGTTTGTGAATTGTGTGCGCAGTAGCCGCACGTGCATCAACAAAGTAGTGCCAAGCGTGCGCCTGTGTCATAAGTAAAGGGCCGGCTGGCTTGACCGTTAAGGGTGCTGTAACCCCCGAAAGTACACTCCAGTCCAAACCTAAAAAAAAATTATTTTCTGTGTTTGTGAATTGTGTGCGCAGTAGCCGCACGTGCATCAACAAAGTAGTGCCAAGCGTGCGCCTGTGTCATAAGTAAAGGGCCGGCTGGCTTGACCGTTAAAGGGTGCTGTAACCCCCGAAAGTACACTCCAGTCCAAACCAAAAAAAAATTATTTTCTGTGTTTGTGAATTGTGTGCGCAGTAGCCGCACGTGCATCAACAAAGTAGTGCCAAGCGTGCGCCTGTGTCATAAGTAAAGGGCCGGCTGGCTTGACCGTTAAAGGGTGCTGTAACCCCCAAAGTACACTCCAGTCCAAACCAAAAAAAAATTATTTTCTGTGTTTGTGAATTGTGTGCGCAGTAGCCGCACGTGCATCAACAAAGTAGTGCCAAGAGTGCGCCTGTGTCATAAGTAAAGGGCCGGCTGGCTTGACCGTTAAAGGGTGCTGTAACCCACAAAGTACACTCCAGTCCGAACCAAAAAAAAATTTATTTTCTGTGTTTAGCCGCACGTATATATCAAATCGATATAACATAAATGGAGGACCAAACTTTCTCCGATAAAAATAAAATAGAGAAAGATCAAGAACCACTTCCTCCTAGTGCTGAAGCTGCTGCCACTAGTCATGACATAGACGATAACATGCCATCAACGTCGTCTGCCAAGGCCGATGCCCAATGTCATAGTAGAGGGCACATACAATCCCAAATGGCAAAGTTCAGGAAAATGACCTTGAAAAAGACATTTAAATCAGCTGAAGAGAAACGTAAACTTGCCAATATGCCATTTACGACACGGAGTGGCAAGGAACGGCTAAGGTCGATCCCTAGTATGTTCATGACTAGTGGTTCAGCTTCACATGACGATGGAAGCACTCCTCCCACTAAAAAAATCAAAAGAGTTAAGCTGGCAAAAGCACAGCGAAGAACTGTGCTTTCTAAGAAGATATCACAAATCCCCAAAGAGAGTCCAAGTGTGGTGGTGGTTGCGATGCCTGACCTTCCCAGCACTGGACGGGAAGAGGTGGCTCTTTCCACCATTTGCACGCCCCCTGCAAGTGCTGAAAGGAGCACCCACAGTCCACTTGCTGATATGCAAATTGAAGATGTCACTGTTGAAGTACAACAGGATGAGGATACTGGTGTAGCTGGCGCTGAGGAGGAAGTTGGCGAGGAGGATTCTGATGGTGATGTGGTTTGTTTAAATCAGGCTCCGGGGGAGACAGTTGTTGTCCGTGGGATGAAAAAGCCCATCACGGTCATGCCTGGGCAGAAGACCAAACATTCCACCTCTTTGGTCTGGCAATATTTCTATCCAAATCCGGACAACAACTGTCTTGCCATATGTACCATATGTAAAGGTGAAATAAGTAGGGGTAGGGACGTCAACCACCTAGGAACATCCTCCCTTATACGGCACCTGCAGCGCGTTCATAAAAAGTTACTGTCAAGTTCAGAAACTTTGGCTCAGACCGTAAGCAGTCCAGGGACACCTAAATCCCGTTGTCCTGTTGTATCCAAGCGCCTGCAAACCACACCGTCAACTCCCTCCTCGTCAATTTCCTCCTTAGTCAGGATCGGAAGTAGTCCTGCAGGCCATATCACTGGCATGACTGACTCTCCTATCCGGGATTCCTCCGGAGGATCCTGCATTGCTACGCCTACTGCTGCCGCTGCTGCTGTTGCTGCTGCTGCTGGGAGTCGTTCATCATCCCAGAGAGGAAGTAGGAACACCACTACTTTTACTAAACAATTGACCCTCCAACAGTCCTTAGCGAGGAGGATGAAGTACGACAGCAGTCATCCTGAAGCAAAACGTATAACTGAGGCCTTGACTGCTATGTTGGTGTTAGACGTGCGTCCGGTATCCGCCATTAGTGCAGTGGGATTTAGACAATTGATGGAGGTAGTGTGTCCCCGGTTCCAAATCCCGTCTAGATTCCACTTCACTAGGCAGGCGATACCGAGACTGTACAGAAACGTCAGAAAAAGTGTCCTCAGTGTCCTGAAAAATGCCGTTGTACACAATGTCCACTTAACCACGGACATGTGGACAAGTGGAACAGGGCAGACTAAGGACTATATGACTGTGACAGCCCACTGGGTAGATGTATCACCTTACGCAGCAACAGCAGCAGCGTCACCAGTAGCAGCATCTCAGAAACGCCAGCTCGTTACAAGGCAGGCTACGCTGTGTATCACCGGTTTCAGTAAGAGGCACACCGCCGACAACCTCTTAGAGAAACTGAGGGAAATCATCGCCCAGTGGCTTACCCCACTTAGACTCTCCTGGGGATTTGTGATATCTGACAACGCCACCAATATTGTGCGGGCATTACATCTGGGCAAATTCCAGCACGTCCCATGTTTTGCTCACACAATAAACTTGGTGGTGCAGAATTTTCTGAAAAGCGACAGGGGCGTGCAGGAGACGCTTTGGGTGGCCCGAAAAATTTCTGGCCACTTTCGCCATTCAGCGACTGCGTGCCGAAGACTGGAGCGCCAGCAAACACTCTTGAACCTGCCCCGCCATCACCTGAAGCAAGAGGTTGTGACGCGGTGGAACTCAACCCTCTATATGCTTCAGAGGATGGAGGAGCAGCAAAAGGCCATACAAGCCTATACATCCACCTATGACATAGGCAAAGGAGGGGGTATGCACCTGACTCAAGCGCAGTGGAGAATGATTTCCGTGTTGTGCAAGGTTCTTCAGCCCTTCGAACTTGCCACACGTGAAGTCAGTTCAGACACTGCCAGCTTGAGTCAGGTCATTCCCCTCATCAGGCTTTTGCAGAAGCAGCTGGAGAAAGTGAAGGAGGAGCTAAGACGGAGCGATTCCGCTCGGCATGTGGGACTTGTGGATGAAGCCCTTCATTCGCTTTGCCAGGATTCCAGGGTGGTCAATCTGTTGAAATCAGACCACTACATTTTGGCCACCGTGCTCGATCCTAGGTTTAAAGCCTATGTGGTGTCTCTCTTTCCAGCCGACACAAGCCTGCAGAGGTGCAAAGACCTGCTGGTGAACACACTGTCAGCTGAAGCGGAACGTGACACGTCAACGGCTCCTTCTTCATTTTCTCCCGCAACTGGGGCTGCCAGGAAAAAACTTAGGTATCCTAAGCAACCCGCTGGCGGTGATGCAGGGCAGGCAGGACCAAGTTTGGACATCTGGTCCGGACTGAAGGACCTGGCAACAATTTCTGACATGTCTACTGTCACTGCATATGATACTGTCACCATTGACAGAATGGTGGAGGATTACATCGGTGACAGCATCCAAGTAGGCATGTCAGACAGTCCATACCTGTACTGGCAGGAAAAAGAGGCAATTTGGAGGCCCCTGTACAAACTGGCTCTATTTTACCTGAGTTGCCCCCCCTCCAGTGTGTACTCCGAAAGAGTGTTTAGTGCAGCCGGGAACCTTGTCAGCGAAAGGCGTAGGAGGTTGCTTCCACAGAATGTGGAGAAGATGATGTTCATCAAAATGAATTATCAGCTCTTCCAGGGAGACCAGCCTCCAGAAGGTACAGAGGGACCTGTGGTGGTGGATTCAAGTGGGGACGAGTTAATACTTTGTGAGGATGAGGATGTACACACTGAAGAGGGTGAGGAATCGGTGGATGAGGAGGATGAGGATGACATCTTGCCTCCGTAGAGCCAGTTTGTGCAGGGACACATTAATTGCCAGCTTGTTTTGTGGGGGCCCAAACGAACCAATCATTTCAGCCACAGTTGTGTGGCAGACCCTGGCGCTGAAATGATTGATTTGTTAAAGTGTGCATGTCCTGTTTATACAACATAAGGGTGGGTGGGAGGGCCCAAGGACAATTCCATCTTGCACCTCTTTTTTTCTTTGCATTATGTACAGTTTGGGGCCTAGTTTTTCTAACTGCCATCCTGCCTGCCACTGCAGTGTCACTCCTAGATGGGTCACGTGTTTGTGCCGCCCACTCGTGTCGCTTAGCATAGTCATCCAGCTACCTCGGTGCAACCTTTTGGACATAAAAACACTATTGTGAGGTGTGAGGTGTTCAGAATAGACTGGAAATGAGTGGAAATTAAGGTTATTGAGGTTAATAATAGCATAGGAGCAGAAAAACACACAAATTCTGTGATTTTAGCTGTTTTTATGCTTTTTTTCAAAAAAATACAGATCCAAAACACAAAACCCAGAACCCAAAACACGGAAGGGTGGTTTTGGCAAAACCAATCCAGATCCAAAACACGAAGAAAGATCCAGATCCAAAACCAAAACACAAAACACGAAAAGTGGCCGGTGCACACCCCTAATAAATATATATATACTTTTCGAGTGCTGACACTTCCAATTATATGTATCTGTCTGTTACGTCTGTTTTGGTCTTTGGAGGGCACCGGTCCCACTATTGTTATATAGTATGGTTGCATTGCACTAAGACAATGCAGGTATGTAAATAATTTGCATAGTTGGATGATATTTTGCCATCTCATTCATACTTGCTGGTATTATTCAGATGCTAAACACCAGAGCAAGCTTCTTAGTGACTCAGCTTCCTCCTTTGAGATGCAGTTAAGTATACTTGTAGATAGCAAATGAGCACATTACTTTACACTTACTGCCAGCATGGGAAGTGAGATGTCAGCTGTTATTAAATGCATTGTTTCTGAAGTTATATACTGCAAGGACAACTGCTAGTGAGAGCGCATCTCAGAACAAACTGAAGGGACATTTTCAGCATAATCTCCACCACTTGGTGTTACAGAATATATACAAGAGACTTTGATTGCTGCAGTAATCATCTCAGTGACATTTACAACACGGAATGGAAGCTGGATTTTCAAAGAAACCCTTGTAGTGATCTTCTAATTTCATATATCGTAACGCATAGCTGATCACGTAACACATAGCTGATCACGTAACACATAGCTGAATTGATATGGCTCTTTTATTTTTAATGAATAATTCCCAAAAAATTTATTACTTTGTTTTTTAAATAATAAACCTTGCAATTTACTTTAAGTCAGTAACACTGTTCTGATATTCCTGCATGTCCATCATGTATTGTATTATAACCTCATACTGTATCTAACTTATCTGGTGACAGAGGCAACATGACAGTGTGTATTTAGGCTACAGATATGTCCAGTTGCATCTTTGCCGCTTGTGCGGCAAATTGTGCAACGCATGGCGCGAGGCATGTGCCTACGATGGGTACATGCGCTGCATTCGCACCCGCAACCCCATAGGATTGTGTTGTGCGAATGCAGCGCGCGGCATGGTGTACTGTGGCGCACGCAGCCACGGCTAATTGCATATCGCGATGCGCGTGCATGTTTGCAACGTGATACATCTGTATTACATGTGCACTGCTTCTTGAGTATGAAATTCATATCACACAACAAAATCTGTACTAAATCCAATCCACCCAAACTCTGCCCCTATCTACCTAGAACACCCCACATCTGACAAAACGTCACCCCTGTCGAGTTCCGTGAATCTGGACTGTCCAGCCAAATTGTGCCATTGCCAAAGTAGACAGAACTCTGGACACAGCACCTGCGTTTGGCTTGGAGAGTGCCTGGATTGGCATGCTGCCGTCAATAGCGCTTCTGCAGAGTTGCCCGGAGTACTTGCACTTGGCAGCCTGTACAGCTACCTGGGGCATCCTAAGGATGCTCTGGCCAGTGCTGTATTTCCTGGTTCTGGTGAACCCGCCCCCTCGGTGAGCCATCATCATGTCATGTGTTCAGGGGGCAGGGTCGGCACAAGGCGCATGTCGCCCTGCTCCGGAACTGATTTTAGTACTAGGTGATGGCTGATAGATCAGACCACAGAGTCAAAATGTGTCAAAGCTTGAGAGGCCAAAGTGAAGTGATGGAGGCATAGTAACATCTGAGGCAGGGGTTAAAGTGGGCCGGAAAACTGCTTTCCTTCAGGTGTAATTGGAGTCCACCCACCTTGCCTGGCCTCAGAAAAAAAAGTACTGGCAGCTGTGGCTGTCTGAAGACAAGGCACTGTTCTTAACCTCTGGTAGGCCCGCCTAAGCCCGCCCACCTGGTCCGGCCACACATCAAGTACAGGCAGTTGCAGCTGCACTGCCTGATTAAGGGATTATGAAGGCAAGCACTGGGGCTGGCAGTTGGCTTCCCGCACTGACTGCCCCACTGTGTACTGCCCACCAGCGCCACTATGGGCGGATCGGGCTGCCAGGATGCCGGGGTGGTTCCTGCTGGGCTGGTCCTTACAGTGGCCAGCGGCCAGCCTTTCCTCATAACAACAACAACCTACACGGTAACGCCGGGCAAAGCAGCGGACAGCCAAACACAGAGGGGGCTGAGAGACACACTGGGGAATGGGGCTGGGAAACACATTGTGGCTGGGGAATGGGGCCGAGAGACACCCTGGGGCTAGGGAATGGGGCTCAGAGACACATTGGGGCTGGGGAATGGGGCTGAGAGACACATTGGGGCTGGGGGATGGGGCTGAGAGACACCCTGGGGCTGGGGAATGGGGCTGAGAGACACCCTGGGGCTGGAGAATGGGGCTAAGAGAAACACTGAGGGGCCTATTCATCAACACTAAAATAACGGTTTTAAAGATATTTTCCTTAATTACCGTTATTTTAGTATTCATTAACACACTTAATGCAGGAGATATCACTGATATCTGCTGGTTAAGTTCGTCTGCGTTAATTTCCAGACTTCCCATAGAGAGTTACCGCAGCTGTAATCAGTGCTGCGCATGCGCCGCTTTTTTTGTGAATGTAACGGCGCAGGCGCAGCACTGATTACAGCTGCGGTAAGGTAGAGTAGAGAGGGGAAAGTATCTATTTTCTGAAAAGCTGTTTTCACAAAAATGACAGCTTTTCGGAATAGATAGTTATGGGGAGGAGGAATAGTGAATTCCTCCTGTAAGTAAGTAGATCTCCATGCGAGTTCTAAACCTAATTACCTCCAGAGAACTTTTAGTTATGATGAATAGGACCCTGAGACACACTGGGGCTAGGGAATGGGGCACACTGAGGTACACTGGTGCTGGGGAATAAGGCTGAGAGACACGCTGGGGAATCGGTCTCAGTGTTTACATTCCCAGAGGACCATTCAATGCACATTTGTGACATTAGATGGGGAGTCGTCCATTGGAAGAGCGAATATGCGACTCTCCACAGTATTTAAACATAAACCACATACACATGAGCCACAATGAGAAAGGCCGCCTGTGTCGGTCGAAACGCGTTGGTCATACAATCAGCTCCATCACACCGGCATTTGTTGGAAGTTACAAGTACCCTGATTCTGAACCAGCACCTGCAGGAACCATAGACATTAACGTACATGGAAGACCGGACTCCCAAATACACATACACTGCTGCCAGAAGCTGAGTAAAGCTGGCCATACACCAGACCAACTTTCCTCCAACCATCCAACTAGTAGGTTGGTTGGAGCCATTTGCTCCCAAACATTGGAAAACAGACAAAAGCTGTTGTTTGGACAAGTTGTTTAAATCAAACAGATTAAACCAACTTTCCTCAATGACCTTTTTCGTGTTTTTTTTTCTGGTGTTTGGGAGCAAATTGCTGATTGTTATTTGCGCCCATACATTACTGGATTTTCATTCCAACCAACCAACTAGTTGGATGGTTGGAGGATAGTTGGTCTGGTGTATGGCCAGCTTAACAGGTCCATCTCTGAGTGAGGCTGATTAGTGAGGCTCCCGGCGACCACTGACAGACTGACAAGTGCGTCAGCGGTCACCGCTATCCAGTGAGCTTTAATCAGCAGGATCACGGGGACTCAATCCTCTACACTGAGGCACGTACTGCAAGTGAAGTACGGTTGTTGGCCTCAGCACCACATGCCTGGCACTGGTGTATGATGGACTCGGACCTGCATCCATTATCAGCAAGATTAAAGAGCAGAACCCGAGCAGGAGTACTTATTGGCCTCTGGATCCTCCACGGCTACTGCAGAGCGCGAGTAATTGACTTGTACAATTACTACTTTTAAAGAACAGCAGGACAAAGGGAAGGACATATTTAAGATATTACTACTTTTCCTGATCCCCCAATTTTGTACCTCCCTTCCCGTTGTGTCCATTACTCCACCTGTCTTGTTGAGAGCTTAACACAGCTAAGCTGCAATCAATTTATTATGTACAGTACATTTCATATCCATATATTTATTTTTTATTTTTATAAACACTGCTTTGTGTTTGTCACAGATTTTTACATTATTGATTTGCATGCTTTTGTTATTGTAATATATTCATATAACACCACATGGTTACTGATAATATTGCATACATTCCTAAGCTGCCACTTGATAAATGGATATACAGCATACCATTGATTTAGCACCAGGACATACATGTTCACATGAAAGATGTATATAGATACAAACGTGGGAACCTGTGGGGCAGGTGAGTGCTAACTAGTATATTGTTCTCTAACGTAATAAAAGTAATAATAATAATAATTTTATTTATATAGTGCTTTTCTCCTAAAGGACTCGAAGTGCTTTACGTTTGCCTTTACAGTACAAAATACAAAATAAGCTTAAACAAGGGACATTACTGAAATGCTTGGGTGAAGAGGTAAGTCTTGAGTCTATTTTTGAAGGATTCTAGAGTGGAGGCCTCTCGAACTGTGCGAGGAAGTGAGCTCCATAAGGTTGGAGCCAGTGGCGTCACAAGGGGGGTGCGGTGGGTGCAGGCCGCACCGAGTGTCACCCTCCAAGGACACCAAAAACTGACTCATCCCCACCCCCCGCTCAGCAGAGCCTGCACTGCAGGGAGACGCCAGTCTGGAGAGGCGCTCTCCCTGCAGCAGCTGCTGAGACAGTTTTTACTTCTGCCGGCTGCCGCTGCGCCTGTCACACTGAGACAGCCAGCTGCAGCCTACTGTACAGTAAGTGGCAAGTGCGGCTGTGCTCTTCATACAGTCCCCTCCATGTGGGGGGGGGAGGAGCGCTAGAGGCACGGGGCTGATTACCTACTGTCAGTGTAAAGACGATCAGCCTGACTGAAGCCGCTGGGGTGGATGGCAGCTGAGCTCCTGCTCCTCCTCTCTTCAGTGAGTCAGCTCCCTGTCTGACAGATCGTCGCACTGGGAGCAGGCAGGGACAGTCTACAAAACATTTGCCAGTTTACAAGTGTATTCAAATACTGTTGATTACACTTGAATACTGACAGTCAGAGAGGATGAGAAGGAGCTGGGAGACAGCATGCAGTGTAGCAGCAGCAGCAGCCAGCACAGTGACTATGGTCTAATGTATACAGTAGGTGTAATGGGAAGTAAGTAATTCAGTGAGGAGAGAGTGTCTATGCTGGGGATGGTGTATTAATGTATGTGCATGGGTATACTCATTGTGTTTCTGTGTGTATAAGGGGTGTATTCATGTTATGGGTTATATGTGGGTCAATGATGGTCTCTGCATTATCTGGCGGTTACTACAACACTGCATTATCTGGCGGTTACTACAATGCTCTCTGCATTATCTGGCAGTTACTACAATGCTCTCTGCATTATCTGGCGGTTACTATGACGCTCTCTGCATTATCTGGCAGTTACTACAATACTCTCTGCATTATCTGGCGGTTACTACAATGCTCTCTGAATTATCTGGCGGTTACCATGACGCTCTCTGCATTATCTGGCGGTTACTACGACGCTCTCTGCATTATCTGGTGGTTACTACGACGCTCTTTGTATTATCTGGCGGTTACTACGATGCTCTCTGCATTATCTGGCGGTTACTACAATGCTCTCTGCATTATCTGGCAGTCACTGTTACACTCTATGCAATACAATAGGGGGCATTACTTCTGGGGGTAATATTATAGGGGGCATTACCACTGCCATTGTGGGCACTATTAGGGGGCATTACTAATGGGGGCACTACTACAGGGAGCATTACTTTTGATGGCACTACTACAGGGGGCATTACTACTGAAGGCATTACTACTAGGGGCACTACTAATGGGGGCATTACTACTAGGGGCATTTCTACTGAGGGCATTAATACTGGGGTCACTACTATAGGGGGCACTAATACTATAGAGGGCACTACTATAAGGGGCATTACCACTACCGCTGGGGGCACTATTAGGGGGCATTACCACTGGGGACATTGCATAGGGGCACTGCATAAGGGGCACCACTACTGTGCGAACTGCGCATCAATTTATTTTATTTTTTTGGTGGGGGGGGTGTCACCATGAGTTATAGCACCGGGTGACACCAACACTAGTGACGCCTCTGGTTGGAGCCCCAAAACTGAAAGCTCGACCCCCAGACGAATTACGGGAGATTCTAGGTACTGTTAATAGTCCTTCGTCAATGTACAGTATATCCATTTTGTTTTTACTGGAGGAATGTGGTTACCTCAATAGTTTAGCAGCTCCCAGCCTTAAAGATCAGCACCTGATTTAGGGCCCAATTTACAAACAAAATGAAATACCAGCGGGAATTTTCGTTTAGTATCATTGTGATACAAACGAAAATTCCACTGGTATTTAGTAATACTTACCCCTCCGGCGAGGTCCCACGAAGTCGAAGTCCTCAGCGAGGTCCTCCAGTGGGCTGCTGGCAGCCTAACGCTGCCAGCGACGGGCCTCCAGTGGTATGCGCATGCGCGATGGTCCATCTGCGCATGTGCATGACACGGAGACCCGGCAGTGTCTGGAAGGCTTCGCTGAAGCCGGAAAGTCACCGTGGGGTCTCCATTGCCGGCAATGGGGCCTGCATCGCTCTCGCCGTCTATAAGACAGCGAGAGCGATGCTGTAAAAACAGCGGTATCTAAGATTACCGCTGTTTACTAAATACAGAAACCTGGCATAACCCCTTTAGTGAGCGATATTTTTCGTTTGTAAATGGGGCACTTAGTGCGTCTTAAATACAAAACTACCTGCTGCATTTGCGTACAGTATCTTGAATTAAGTATTAGGTAATAATATGACTACCTTTAGTCCTGTGAATTTAGAACAAAAAAGGAACTATGGAGCTCATTCAGAGTCGGTCGTGAGCGCTGAGCGCTCACAACCGACTCAATGTTGCCCCACAGCGTATGCACACGACGGAGCTGGCTCCGACATGCGCATGCGCGAGACCTGGCTAACGATGGGCGCTCCGTCGTTAGGCGTCTCGTAGCAGACGGGGCGAGCTGTCGATGTTGAGTGACAGCTCGTCCCGTGTGCTGGGCGGGCCGGGGGCATGCCCAGCCAAACGGAGGCGTTCCAGTTGGAATGCTTGCCGTTTGGGGGCGGCCCCACTGACATCATTGCTGATGTCAGTGGGGAACTTCCTGCTCAAACAGAGCAGGAAGCTCCCTGCGGCTTACGAGTGCCCAGACCCTACCTAGGGTCTGGTCGTAAGCCCCGATGGTCGCGATGGTCTTGACCATCGCGACCTTCACCCATGTCGGTCGTTAGAGCTGTGGGTGTTATTCATAGAGACCGCTTGCATCTAACGACCGCCTCTGAATGATGCCCTGTGTTTCTTCTGTAAAACTGGAACTTAACTTTTGTGAGTAGTTAATTAATGATATGAATGTAATAGCTTTTAAATGGTCATTGGCTTCACTATTAGAAAATGAGGGAGGTATAATGTGAAATCACATAAACAAATAGATTATTTTTTTCTCCTAAACTCTTCAGTGTACTGCAAAATCTATTTAGTTTTAAATAAGAAGATTTTGGGGTGATTTTCCTCTTCCAAACAATTTCTCAGAAATCTTTAAATGGGTTGCATTGCACTTGGAAATGAATGAGAAAAGCTAAGGCTAAGCTAATCACAAGCAATGTTTATATACTGCACCCCTGTAATTGGTTCGACAAGTCCCAGTCATATCTGGCAGTCTCTTTTGCAATCCCTTGCAACCACACCTGTGCACCTAATACTGATTGATGATGTATATTGTGCGTGCACAGTATTTTACAAGCATAAAGGATATTTATAAAAACTGAAAGAAGAATTGTGGCAAAACTGTACATGTGCAGCCCCTCCCCCCAGTATACATATTGCTGGCCCTCATTCATTTTGCTATGGAGTCCAGTAATTGCAAGTTAATGTCCTTTAAGCATAATAAATACTGTGCACGTACATAATATATGAATTAATGTTGGGACACAGATGCTCAATTGCACAACTCCCATCTTCTAAATACTCTATAGGAAGAAGCCTAGGAATATATACCTATACACAATCTAATAGGAACAGCTGAAACAGAGATCATTAAGGTAATTAGTGCATCATGGATAAGCCTTAAGGGAAGAATCTTTGCTTTCTTCTAACAGGTTACTGATTACTTTTGCTATGAATAGCTCAAGATATTGGAGTTAATTGTAAAATAAATTATGTGTCGTGGCACGATGTTCACTGCAATAAAATCGGTTTCATCTGGTTGTACAGTATGGCAAGCACATAAAGGAAGCCTATCAAGCTTTCTCTGTGGGCCAATCGGTGTGTACATCTGACAGCTTTGGCCAATGTGCTATGCCCTCTCCTGTACTACAAGTAATACATTCTGCCGAGTTTCTGCAAGTTCGATTCTGATCACTAACCCCAGCAAACTAATTGTATTCTGTTCTCGCATTAATCAAGATTATTTAATTACTTGTTTTAACAAAACACTTGGCTACAAGCAAAATCAACACATTTAAATGATTTATATAATTAACCATTATTTTCCCAAAGACAAACACTGCTGACAAAACAATGGTTGGTTTTGTTTCCCTATCCAGATCACAAAGTGGGAATATGTGTGTGTGTAGGTTTGTGTGTGTGTGTACGAGTGCGTGTGTGTGTGCGTGGAGGGGCTGCCCTATCTTTCAGGAGTGTCATGAGAGTGTTGTGTAGCAAAAGTTCCAAGCAAAAGAGTTGTGCGTATGTGGAAGAGACATCTGTTTCCGATGTATCTCATCAGGGCCGGCTCTAGGGGTGTTCGACCAGTGCGGTCACACAGGGGCATCACCCGTAGAGGGTGCTCCCCTCCCCAACATCCCGATTTCAGCGGGACAGTACTGTCCCGCTGTTCCACCCGTGGACCAAAGTGGCCCGCGGGTGGTCAAATCGGGAGGTTGGGGACCCCCAACACCGCAGCTGTGCGGCGGTGCCAGACCCCGCAGTCTGAATGGATACTGCGCGACATGCATTCAGTGACGGGAGAGGGCTGGGGGAAGCCCAGCTAGTGAGGCTCCCCCCAGTCTGACGTTATTTGGAGGCGTGCCATGCGGGCACACCTGCAAATAATGTCACGTAGGGGGCATGGCCTATGGTAATTAGGCCACAAACCCATTTTCGGTGCAAGGGCGCAATACTGAGAGCTGGCACAGGGTGCTCTGACCCCTGGACCCGGCCCTGTATTTCATGCACGTAGCATGGGGCTGGGGCTGGAGCAAGTGTACTAATGATAACGGTTGAGGTTACCGGCGAAAAATCAATGGGCAGCATGGGTTTCCGCTTGCACGAACACAAACCCCTTTATTAGATGAACAGAAACTTGCATTAGCATAAGGTAGTAAATCCGCCCAATGAGGGTCCCCATAACTACAGCCACTTTGCATGCAACAGTGTCCTTCAGTGTCCTTCTACACAGTTTCTAAACAACATTTGTGCAGCTGTAAACCCCACATTTGTGCAGTTCTAAGAACACTTTGCTGACATCTACATAGGTCCCATCAGAGCTCAGCACAATTCTCTGACCAATGGCGTAGCTACAGTAAGTGCAGGGGGTGTGGCTGCTACGGGGGCCGGGCCCTCTTTCTGCACATACCAGTGTGCTGCTGCAGGGAACCACATCTGCTGTCACAGGCCTGGCCAGCTTCCCCTCTGTCCCTGCTCACCGATGCTGGGAGGTGGCGTGGCTCTGTGTGTGGCCACATGTCTACCCATGTCTCCTGCAAGTAGCATACTACTAGATTTATATGATAGTGACTCATAGGCTTCTTAAATACCATGTTATATCATACACAATTAGGATTAGGCAGAGTATATATATATATATATATATATATATACTTTTTAATTTATAATACTATATGCTAACCACTATTCCTTTTATAGTGTATGTCAACTAAGCAGGCAGATAGTGCAAACATTACATCATTTACAATCATAATGGATAAGCGGCAAAATAATTTGCTCCGCTCTGAGTAGTGGTCGGGGCAAAATTGGAAATATGGCTATGCGCCCCCTATAGGTCTTGCTGCACAACTGCCTCTGACTCCTGATGCTCAGTCTGTGATTGAGACTGAGCCAATAGAGACACTGGAAAAGAAAGAGGGTGATCCTGCAATGGGCTGATTTTTTTAAGATGAAGTTATAGCTCTACCAGCTGTATGCACATTATGTAATATATTTAATTGGTTTTGCACAGGCAAAAAGAAAAAGAAAAAATTCTGAAAAAAAATCCTTTTCGGGGCACTCTAGTCTTTATATAGATAAATCTATGATGTGATTGTAGATATTAAAACATACCTTTTATTTTAATTGCTTAATAAAATAAGTGACGATAAGTGTCATCAGTACATACAAAGAGGCGAAAATATATATTTTTGAAAAAGAGGAAAATATAAAAAAGTGCCACTTAATTCAATTGCAGTCATATATTGTTAATGGCTTAATTTCCACCTAAAGGAAAAGTGATATGACCAGTATTGCATTTTGTCTCTATACAGTAACAGTCAATTGTGGCATAGCAAAAATGCCCGTATCCCTGAGTACTGATAATTAGGTGTGGATTATACACCTAACTCTAAAAATGTGTCAATCAATTATAACATAGCAAGATTGCACTTATCCTTAAAAAGTGGTGATCAATCAATCAATAAATATTGCACATATCCCTGTATAGTAGTAATTCAATTATACATGTTGCACATATCCTTATTAGAGTTGCAATTATATGTGACTTAGGGAATATTGCACTAATCCCATGGGGCAGAGAAACCTTGTTTATAAATAGAAGACAAAAAGATTTCACGTTTGATGGTGAAGAGAAAGGAATAAAACCATTTAATTTCACTGTATAGTTAGTAGTCCACAAACATCAGTTTATGTATACGTAGAAAGCAATGTCTTAAGTGCACGTCTCCTAAAGAGGCAATAAATTATGACATAGCAATGATTTAATTTTTCCTTATAAAGTAAAACTCTGTTATAACATCTGACAATGATACTGCACATATCCCTATGTAATGACAATTCACTTTGTATGGAAAATATGAACCGTGTAATTCAACCGTATGGATAATATTCCACAAGCCTCAAATTAAGGAGCATATCCAATTAGCCGCAGGGTTTAACCAGCGGCTAATTGTTGCGCTGGACGGGATTTAATTAGCGTGGATTCCACGCGTTGGTGTCCCTGAGACCCCGCGCACGAGTCCCGCTGTTTGACTTTACCCTGCACCTCATGTAGGTGTGAGGTAAAATTGGCTAATTGGATATGCCCCTAAGTATGCATAAGGGACCTTTGGTCATATTTGTTCACTCAGTAAAAAAACAGAATTCATTGCATGAAATGACTGAAAAATGACATATATATATGAAAAGCACAGTTTTTTTCAATGAAGATAGCATTAAATTAATCAGACATACACTCTATACATTGTTAATGTGGTAAATGACTATACTAGCTGCAAACGTCTGCTTTTTAAAGGAATATCTACATAGGTGTATAGAGGCCCATTTCCAGCAACCATCACTCCAGTGTTCTAATGGTACATTGTGTTTGCTAAGTGCATTAGAAGACTAATGGATGATTCGAAAACCCTTGTGCAATTATGTTAGCACAGCTGAAAATGGGTTTGCTCGTTAGAGAAGCTATAAAACTGGCCTTCCTTTGAGATAGTTGAGTATCTGGAGCATCACATTTGTGGGTTCGATTATACTCTCCAAATGGCCAGAAAAAGAGAACTTTCATGTGAAACTCGACAGTCTATTCTTGTTCTTAGAAATGAAGGCTATTCCATGCGAGAAATTGCCAAGGAACTGAACATTTCCTACAACAATGTGTACTACTCCCTTCACAGAACAGCACAAACAGGCTCTAACCAGAGTAGAAAGAGAAGTGGGAGGCCCCGGTGCACAACTGTGCAAGAAGACAAGTACATTAGAGTGTCTAGTTTGAGAAATAGACACCTCACAAGTCCTCAACTGGCAGCTTCATTAAATGGTACCCGCAAAAAGTCAGTGTCAACGTCTACAGTGAAGAGACGACTCCGGGATGCTGGCCTTCTAGGCAGAGTGGCAAAGAAAAAGCCATATCTGAGACTGGCCAATAAAGGAAAAGATTAACATGAGCAAAAGAGACAGAGTGAAATGAGATAAGGTACCAGCCAATCAGCTCCTAACTGCCATCTCACAGGCTGTGTTTGAAAAATGACAGTTGGGAGCTGATTGGCTGGTACCTTATCACTTTTCACTCTGTCTCCTAACACTGCTTATACCCCTTTTACACCGGAGCTAAAACCCGGGTTTTTGAAGGGTTAACCCGGGCAGCTCCCTGGTGTAAAAGGGGAGAGAGTTGGATCGCCGGGTCGAGTGACCCAGCAATCCAACCCAGGTAACTAGCAGGATTTAACACGGGCGTAGCCCGTGAAACCCTGCTGTGAGAACAGCGCACTCCGGGTCACGATGAACTGGAGTGCGCTGCTAGCCGGCCGATTGGTCCGGCTTCACTGGTGCTTGGAGATGACGTCATCTCCAGGCGACCACTTTCACTCCGGAAAAGCCGGGTCTATGCAGACCCAACTCCGGTGTGAGCGGTGCTGACTCGGGAATATCCCGAGTCGGCGCCGGCAAAATTCCGGGTCTGATCCGGATACGAACTTTGTTCCAACTCCGGGTCAGACCCGGAATTTAGGTGAAAAAGTGGTATTAGTAAATAGACCCCTTAATCTGTTAATTACCATCCAGAGATACAGTAGTGCTAACAGAACATGTAATGCGGCGGTACAAGTACCTCTACAATACTAGTTAAATAGGATTCTCCATGCAGATGCTTTGGGAAGCCTCCCCCAGATCATCTAGTCAAAGCGCAAGTGAATAAATATATAATATATATATATATATATATAAATATAATATAATATGAATTAGGATGCAACAGGTAATACCTGAGCAAACACCTCAGGCGGCACTCATGGCTTCTGGAAAATGCTATCTCCAGAGGCAAAGACTCAGCTTGGCACTGTCAGCATTGTAGAGTAATCGAAAGTTCCTAGCACGTAACCAGAACTACTTCTGCTAATAATGTAGAATTTTATAGGACTATGCTCTAAAAATAAACTAATACAACACTAAATGGGTAAATTCTGAATAGTTTATTAAAGGATATAGGGTCAAATTATCAATTAATATTTGCATGATATTCCCTGAAAACACCAGTTTTTTTGTGCTACCCACAAATATTAAGGATCCCTTAAATGTATGAAAGAGGAGCCGCAGCAAATATCACCGTCATCGGAGGTTTTGAGGTCGAAAATTTTTTCGCGCTCGTCCCCGCGTATCCCCGTGTTCAATTTTAAATCGTCGAAAACAGGACCCTGCAAAAACAAAATCTGTGAAAAGTGCTGTAATTTTGGGGAAATCAGCCTGACACCCCCCAAAAGATGGGGGATCACTATGGGTACCCCCGAATAGCCCTACTAAAGGTATTTGGGGTCTTTAAATGGTCTCAATAGCTATTTTTTTGTGGCTTTGAGAAAGTGGTGAAGAAAAGCATTTAGTAACTTTTTGGGGGCAAAATAACTAGTCCCAGCAAATTTGGGGTACACGAAAATGGGTGCTATCATATTTTAAAGTTGCTAATGTGAAGATTTAGAAAAAGTGAAAAATCCACCTACCGCAAGCACCTGCAAACTAAAAAACACCTGCGGCATACTTGGGGACTCTCCCTGAGTCTATTTCGCTAGTTTTAAAGTTTATCCCCCCATTATTATTTTTTCGCCTCCAAAACGAAAGTACTTTTTTGGGGTGTCCTGTGGTACTTTTTAAATGTTTTTTGACACAGTTAACCTTAGGGGGACTGTCTAAGGGGTGCTGGGGGGGTTCCCGCAATGTTGCACCCCAAAACCCCAATTTTGCACTTGTTTTTGACACCTATTCATAGGTGAAAACTTTTTACAGGTTTTTGCCATTGACTTTTCGCACCTGCAAAAAGTCAATGAAATTTAATACGGGGATAAGTGCAGAATGGCGAAATGACGACATCGGCTTTTCGCCTCCTAATTGAATATGCCCCTTATACTGGCCGCCGGAACTCCTCTGCTGGAGCCAGGACATCTGCGTCCAAGGATGCAGAGCCTGGCATCGGCACACCTACAAAATGGGGCGACATGCCCACTGTTTTGTAGAACGGTTCCGTGGCGCTGCCACAACATGTCAATCATGCTGAGAGGGGACTGCAGTGGCAAACGCAGGATTTTGAAAGGGGGGTTTCCAAATCTTTGGTTACTGAGTCAATGAAAAAACATCTACCCACAAATAAATAAATATATATATTAGGGGTGTGCACCGGCCACTTTTCGTGTTTTGTGTTTTGGTTTTGGATCTGGATCTTTCTTCGTGTTTTGGATCTGGATTGGTTTTGCCAAAACCACCCTTCCGTGTTTTGGGTTCTGGGTTTTGTGTTTTGGATCTGTATTTTTTTGAAAAAAAGCATAAAAACAGCTAAAATCACAGAATTTGTAGGTTTTTCTGCTCCTATGCTATTATTAACCTCAATAACCTTAATTTCCACTCATTTCCAGTCTATTCTGAATACCTCACACCTCACAATAGTGTTTTTATGTCCAAAAGGTTGCACCGAGGTAGCTGGATGACTATGCTAAGCGACACGAGTGGGCGGCACAAACACGTGACCCATCTAGGCGTGAAACTGCAGTGGCAGACAGGATGGCATTGAAAAACTAGGCCCCAAACTGTACATAATGCAAAGAAAAAAAAGAGGTGCAAGATGGAATTGTCCTTGGGCCCTCCCACCCACCCTTATGTTGTATAAACAGGACATGCACACTTTAACAAACCAATCATTTCAGCGCCAGGGTCTGCCACACAACTGTGGCTGAAATGATTGGTTCGTTTGGGCCCCCACAAAACAAGCTGGCAATTAATCTGTCCCTGCACAAACTGGCTCTACGGAGGCAAGAAGTCGTCCTCATCCTCCTCATCCACAGATTCCTCACCCTCTTCAGTGTTATGTACATCCTCATCCTCACAGAGTATTAATTCGTCCCTGCTGGAACCACAGGTCCCTCTGTACGTTCTGGAGGCTGGTCTCCCTGGAAGAGTTGATCATTCATTTTATGAACATCATCTTCTCCACATTTTGTGGAAGCAACCTCCTACGCCTTTCGCTAACAAGGTTCCCGGCTGCACTAAACACTCTTTCGGAGTACACACTGGAGGGGGGGCAACTCAGGTAAAATAGAGCCAGTTTGTACAGGGACCTCCAAATTGCTTCTTTTTCCTGCCAGTACAGGTACGGACTGTCTGACATGCCTACTTGGATGCTGTCACCGATGTAATCCTTTAACAGACAGACGCACGCTTGTCCCTGCTGCTTTGAGGATTCAAGTGCGGCTACAGCCCACACAATTCACAAAGACAGAAAAAAAAAAAAGAATATTTTTATTGTTTGTGGAGCACACTTTGAGGGTTACACCACCCTCTAACAGACAGACGCACGCTTGTCGCTGCTGCTTTGAGGATGCAAGTGCGGCTACAGCCCACACAATTCACAAAGACAGAAAAAAGAAGAATATTTTTATTCTTTGTGTAGCACACTTTGAGGGTGTCACCACCCTTTAACAGACAGACGCACGCTTGTCGCTGCTGCTTTAAGGATGCAGGTGCGGCTACAGCCCACACATTTCACAAAGACCGAAAAAAAAAGAACAATATTTTAATTGTTTGTGTAGCACACTTTGAGGGTGTCACCACCCTTTAACAGACAGACGCACGCTTGTCGCTGCTGCTTTAAGGATGCAGGTGCGGCTACAGCCCACACAATTCACAAAGACAGAAAAAAGAAGAATATTTTTATTGTTTGTGTAGCACACTTTGAGGGTGTCACCACCCTTTAACAGACAGACGCACGCTTGTCGCTGCTGCTTTGAGGATGCAAGTGCGGCTACATCGCACACAAGTCACAAACACATTAAAAAAATAGTTTTTTATTTTTTGGAGCAATTCGTGAGTTACACCACCCTTTAACAGACAGACGCACGCTTGTCGCTGCTGCTTTAAGGATGCAGGTGCGGCTACAGCCCACACAATTCACAAAGACAGAAAAAAGAAGAAGAATATTTTTATTGTTTGTGTAGCACACTTTGAGGGTGTCACCACCCTTTAACAGACAGACGCACGCTTGTCGCTGCTGCTTTGAGGATGCAAGTGTGGCTATATCGCACACAAGTCACAAACACATTAAAAAAAATTTTTTGATTTTTTTGGAGCACTTTGAGAGTTACACCACCCTTTAACAGACAGACGCACGCTTGTCGCTGCTGCTTTGAGGATGCAAGTGCGGCTACAGCCCACACAATTCACAAAGACAGAAAAAAAAGAACAATATTTTAATTGTTTGTGTAGCACACTTTGAGGGTGTCACCACCCTTTAACAGACAGACGCACGCTTGTCGCTGCTGCTTTAAGGATGCAGGTGCGGCTACAGCCCACACATTTCACAAAGACAGAAAAAAAAAGAACAATATTTTAATTGTTTGTGTAGCACACTTTGAGGGTGTCACCACCCTTTAACAGACAGACGCACGCTTGTCGCTGCTGCTTTGAGGATGCAGGTGGAATCTAGACGGGATTTGGAACCGAGGACACACTACCTCCATCAATTGTCTAAATCCCACTGCACTAATGTCGGATACCGGACGCACGTCTAACACCAACATAGCAGTCAAGGCCTCAGTTATACGTTTTGCTTCAGGATGACTGCTGTCGTACTTCATCCTCATCGCTAGGGACTGTTGGAGGGTCAATTGTTTAGTAAAAGTAGTGATGTTCCTACTTCCTCTCTGGGATGATGAACAACTCCCAGCAGCAGCAACAGCACTAGTAGGAAGTGGTTCTTGATCTTTCCCTATTTTATTTTTATCAGAGAAAGTTTGGTCCTCCATTTATGTTATATTGATATATATACGTGCGGCTAAAGCGCACACAAACACAGAAAATATTTTTTTATTTTTGCTGGTGAGTAGTGCACTTTGTGGGTTACACCACCCTTTAAGAAATGAGCCAGCCGGCTCTTTACTTATGGGACACAGGCGCACGCTTGGCGCTGCTCCTTTGTTGATGCACGTGCAGCCACAGTGCACACAAGTCACAAACACAGAAAATCTATATTTTTTTGGTTTGGAGTGTACTTTGGGGGTTACAGAACCCTTTAACGGTCAAGCCAGCCGGCCCTTTACTTATGACACAGGCGCACGCTTGGCACTACTTTGTTGATGCACGTGCGGCTACTGCGCACACAATTCACAAACACAGAAAATAATTTTTTTTTTGGTTTGGACTGGAGTGTACTTTCGGGGGTTACAGCACCCTTTAACGGTCAAGCCAGCCGGCCCTTTACTTATGACACAGGCGCACACTTGGCACTACTTTGTTGATGCACGTGCGGCTACTGCGCACACAATTCACAAACACAGAAAATAATTTTTTTTTTGGTTTGGACTGGAGTGTACTTTCGGGGGTTACAGCACCCTTAACGGTCAAGCCAGCCGGCCCTTTACTTATGACACAGGCGCACGCTTGGCACTACTTTGTTGATGCACGTGCGGCTACTGCGCACACAATTCACAAACACAGAAAATAATTTTTTTTTTGGTTTGGACTGGAGTGTACTTTCGGGGGTTACAGCACCCTTAACGGTCAAGCCAGCCGGCCCTTTACTTATGACACAGGCGCACGCTTGGCACTACTTTGTTGATGCACGTGCGGCTACTGCGCACACAATTCACAAACACAGAAAATAATTTTTTTTTGGTTTGGACTGGAGTGTACTTTCGGGGGTTACAGCACCCTTAACGGTCAAGCCAGCCGGCCCTTTACTTATGACACAGGCGCACGCTTGGCACTACTTTGTTGATGCACGTGCGGCTACTGCGCACACAATTCACAAACACAGAAAATAATTTTTTTTTTGGTTTGGACTGGAGTGTACTTTCGGGGGTTACAGCACCCTTAACGGTCAAGCCAGCCGGCCCTTTACTTATGACACAGGCGCACGCTTGGCACTACTTTGTTGATGCACGTGCGGCTACTGCGCACACAATTCACAAACACAGAAAATATATTATATTTTTAGCACTTGGGGGGAGCACCCCTGATGGACAGAGCACCCCCTGGACAACACTACAGCACCTCTTTAGGACTGGGACACTGCACAGGACTTTGGAGTGGACACAGCCCCTATGGAGAACTGACTGCACAACACAGTCCAGCCAGCCCCTATGGACTTTGAAGTAGTGGACACAGCCCCTATTAACAACAGCAGCACAGCACAACACAGCCAGCCCCTATGGACTTTGAAGTAGTGGACAACAGCAGCACTACACTACACTACACTACACAGCCCTAACTCCCACCCTCCCTCTTCACTGTCCACAGCCGAGTGAGAAAATGGCGCCGACGTGGGTACCTTATATAGGAACCAAAACCCGCGAGACTCGGAAGGCGGAAAGATGACGTTTTGCCTCGATTTCAGAATCCGAGTCAGGCGGGAAAAGTCGAGCCTGACTCGGATCGGACTCGGATCGGGGGGGCTCGGGGGGGTTCGGATTTCAGAAATCCGAACCCGCTCACCCCTAATATATATATATATATATATATATCTTAAACAGGACTTAGGACCACTACATTAAATTATACCACTCAGCCCATAATGGGGTACAGACAGGCAGACATCTATGTCTAAAAAACAGATGGGGAGAGCTTCAGTGAAGCCTTCCAGGCACTGCCGGGTTCCCGTGTTATGCACATGCGCACACGGACCATCACGGACAGCAGCCCAGCGGAGGACCTCGTAGACGAGGAGGACTTCGCTGGAACTCACCGGAGGGGTGAGTATTGGTAAATACCAGTGGATATTTCATTTCTATCACAGTGATACTAAATGAAAAATGCTGCTGGTGTTTACCTTAGCTGATAAATGGGGCCCTCTATGTGTCTTTCTAATATGATATTTTGAAATTTACCTTTTAAACAAAAATGTAATGACCGACCCCCCCCACCCTTACTAAATTCAATTACCCTCCCACCCTTACTAAATGCAACACAGACCCCATTCCAAACACAAACAGCAGCTACACTTGACAGTCACTATAACTTACCTTATAGCTTAGTCAGTGCACCCTCTCCTCCCCCTTCAGGGTCCAGGACAGACAGCTCATCTCTACCCTGGTCTTCAAGAGTAACTGAGGCCTCACCCAAGTGTGTATCTCAGCTGACGATTCGGCCGAGGTGTTATGCTCCTGGTCCAGCATGCTGCAGCTGCTGCGTTGTCACTCACTGCTGCTCCTCAGTTCTGCTTCTCCATACACTTCACAGGCAGGCACATACAGAGATTGCGTGCGGCGTGACGTCATCACATCACGTCGCGCATGTTCACAGTGTAAGGCCACTGATAGAGGCAGCAAGGGCGGCGGAGGAGGGGAAGTACTCCTCCTAGTAGTGTCCTCAGCTCCAGGTCCTTACTGACGGGCCGAGAGCCGCGGCCGAGGACACGGGAGGTAAACGAATGACAATTCTGGCAGTCTGGCTATATTCAGCCAGTGAGTACAGAATAGGCACCTGCCGAGCGGCACAGTTGCCTGAGCTCTGGTATTTCGCTCAGCTGCACAGCGATGGATCAGCTGGCAGGGGGGGGGGTTCCGGGTATTCAGAAACCCCCCCTGCATGCACGTATGCACTGGACTGCGAGTGATCTGATGTTATTAAATCACCATGCGCTGGAATACAACCAAGAAGGGAAAAATCGAATATACTACTCAGACCTCCTGGGTTGCAGATTTACAATCAGGTACTTGGTCTCGATTTCAGGGTTGCCATGTGCTGAGATGTTTGCTGCTGTCAGATAGCTGTTAGGAGGGTTTTGGTAGAAAAAAAGGTGCTGCCTGAACACACAGTATGGCTGAGTCTCACCAATGGGATGGAGCTTAACATGACCAGGAGGCTCCCACACTAGTGGCACATTTCAGGTGACCAGGGACAGAGCTTATCGAGACCAGGGGCTAACCCATAAGCACACTGGTGACACAGCTAAATTTGCCGTGGGGGGGCGGAGCTTAGCTCGACCAAGGAGCAGAGCTTAGAGTGAGAAGGGGACATCCACTCTGGGAACACAGCTTTGTAAGGACGTGGGCAGCCAGGAGACAGAGTTTACTGAGACAACGGGGCTTCCACACTGGTGACTCAGACAGGTTCGTATATACACGGGGGCGGAGCTTAGCGTGAGTATGGGGCGGAGCTTAGCGCGAGTAGGGGGCGGAGCTTCGGGTGGCCTCGGTGATCAAGGGGTGGACTAGACGATGCCGTGGCCGGTCCCGATGATAATGTGCTGGGCTGTCGGTGGTGACAGGAATTTTTTTTCCTGTCAACACAGTTACTATGCACTGCAGGGGATCGTGTGGGCCTATTTTTATGGGGGGCCTGGAGCTGTAGCTCCACCCGCCCCATTGTTAATCCGGCCCTGTGACCCTGATGCCTAATCGGTATTGTAGGGTCCAAATTCACCCCAGATCAGTCAGGTCACCACTTTGAAAGAGCAAAATAAGTGCTTTTTTATACCTGTGTAACAGCCTGCCTGTGACTGAATGTAAGCCAGATAGCTGTGTAACGTATCCGCTGTCAGTCAGCTGCCTGTCCGCTGTCTCTGCTTTCTCCCCAGACGCTGTAACTCACAGACGGCTGTGATCTAGCCACCAGGGTGCTAGTGCAGATGGAGGGAATCCCCGTCAGTACGTAGTTAGCTGGAGTATCTGACACGTGCACTGTAGGTCAGCTGATCAGATCCATGGTAGGTGGGGTTTGAAGTAGGGGTGAGCGGGTTCGGTTTTACTTGGATTTACTCGGATCTTTAAACGGCATTTTATTGGCTATCGCCTATCATGTGTTTTGGATAGCCAATATAATAAATCCGAATTTGCGGTAAAGTGGCGATACGAACCGAGTAAATCCGATTAAAACCGAGCCTGCACATCCCTAGTTTGAAGTTGATGCGCGTGTCGCCTATTGGCTTGTTTAGAACAAGACCTCTTCCCCTTACTTTAGTGCAGGTTATGTAAGTCTTAATTACTGAAAATATCAGGGTTGTTGGTGCTCCCCAGAGTTTTAAAAGTTACCAACATTTTTTGGGGCACAATTTTTTACATTTAAAATGTAACTCTCATTTCATACTAGTATTTATTTCACATTAGTATAGAGTGGAATATTTGCTCAACATAGAAGGAGTGAAACATTCCTCCCAGAAAAGGTCTCCTCCAAATATCTATGAAGGGTTATTTATGTTTTAACTCAAGAATAACACAAATAATCTCTATTGTGCTGCAATCCGACAGAATGAAACCTATTGTCATAATGTGTCCTGACATAAAAAGATTAAATGTAGTTATGAAAAGTTGTGTCTGTTGAACACAAACTCTGCAAGTCAGGGCACAGGGCGCTGACACTGTAACTTACATACAGAATAATGAGTGGATTAAAATTCCATCATTTCATGAGCAATATTCTCAATATTTGCCAAATATATATCTTCAAAAATATCTCAATGGAGATACTGCAGCAGGTATAACAGCCCCTGCACACTCTCATTATAGCGGCCAGGCCAGCATCTTCATGATGCCATTAACCCTTTAGGCATTGACCCCTGGGCACAATCAGAATTTGCAGACCCCCTTTCACCCATTCCCCAGGCTCTACCTGCACATAATGAAGGTTTTATTAAGAAAAAAAATTAAATCAATTTTAAATGGTCGACAACGGGTTGCTGGCAGACCTCCCTGGACATACTGGGCTCTACGCGCCATCACCTAGACTGCCGAATGGGTAATCCAGCCCCATTATTAATGACAGTGCAACATCATTCCTGTATATTATGCAGTGTTCAATGGGCAGGTGCATACAAATAGGATCAGTGCTGTCTCCGTTGCCGCTATATTGTTTTCCCCACTTCATTGATCAACTATTTTTTTTTTTTAGGAGAAACATCATCCAAATGGATTTTGATCATTCCTTTGAACCAATACTAGAGTTAAAGGAATGCAATATTAGCAGTCATGTAAATAGTATGTTATGTGTTTACTGGGATGTAGATAAAATACCGATGGCCGGGACGCTGTCAGTTGAAATCCCGGCGACGGAATCCCAACCTGGGATTTAACGTAGGCGGCTAAATCCCGACACCAGCCCACGGACCGACGTTGGAATCCCGACAGATGGCATCTGACTCAAAGGTAAGCCGGGGTGCCCTTAGCTGTTAACCGCGTGGGGGGAGGGTTAGCTTTAGGCCCTACTGGGGGGGTTAGAGTTAGGCTTTGGGGGGGTGAAGGTTAGGGTTAAGCACCACTGGGGGGGTTAGGCTTCACTGGGGGGATTAGGTTTAGGCACCAAGGGGGAGGGTTAGATTTATGCACTAACGGGGAGGGTTAGGGTGTGGGGTTGGGAGGGTTAGGATTAGGGTGCAAGAAGGGACGGTTAGGGGGAGAAGGGGGGAGGACTCACATACTTACCCGACCCCTGTCGGGATTCCCAGCATCGGGATGCCGCTGTCTGCATTTTGACAGCAGGCATCCTGACTGCCGGCATTTCATACCCAACCCGTGTTTAGTAGTCTAGCATATAAACTATGCTGTGCTGGAAGCAAAGCAAAAAAAAAGGTGCAAATTTGCACCTTGGCAGGGCTGTAGCTAGGGTAGTGAGGCCGGTGCCATCGCACAGGGCACCACAGGTCGGGGGGCGCTGTTTGGGCCTGTCAAATTTCTGTTTATTATCATTCTTGCTTGTAGCTTCCTCTTATTTCCCATGAAGCCATGACCCTTTTTTTGGTGCATTATGTCCCTTTGAAAAATGAGGGGGGCGCCAATGCTTTTTCTGGCACAGGGCACCAAAATGTCTAGTTACGGCTCTGCACCTTGGCAATACTATTTTACACTGCAGGGGGGCAGATTTATACATGCACTGTAGACTCTAGACCCACTCTAGTGCCCTGAGTCTACCGGCACTCAGGGCCTGATTCAGACCCGGTCGCTAAGCTGCGCTCGCTCGCTGCCAAAAGGGGTCTTGTGTGCAAATTCCGCGATCGCACTGTCTGGCTTAAGGACGCCCTCTATGCCTTAGAGGGCGACGGCAGTGAGCGTACGCAGGAGTATAAAGCCGCCCACCTTTCTCTCTTAGCACACATCATTTCCAGGAAGTGTCTGATTAATAGGGAACATTGAGACCCATCGGTGCTGCACGCAGCACTTGAGGTAGCCCCTACCCCACCGCAAGCACTGCGATCAGTTCAGGCTAAAATACAACCAAGTGACGTGTTCAATGAAGCTACTTTGCTAATTATGCACATCCATTAAACTCCGTTTTGACGCTCAGACACGCCTGCGTTCGCAGCACCACTCCCCCGTTCACAAGCACCTTCCCGTCACCACCCACAAACGGCGCTATCTGTCACTCAAAGTAGCATCCAGTCTGTGTACTACGAGTGCACAATACCGATGCAGATGTCCGATAATCGCCCCTAGCGAGTGTTCGCAGCTTAGTGACCGGCCAGAATCAGGCCCTCAGTGCGCAGCCGGTCGCCGGAAAGAGACTGCACAAGGACCCCCTCCTCTCTTGAAACGCCCCTGCTAAGATCAATTCTAAATTTAAAGTGTAACATTGAAGTTGCCCAATACAGTATTTGTGCTCTACTTGCAAAATCAGGGGGTGATGAGTCACCCAGCAATGTTTGTGTAGTTCTAAAAAAAATCCTTATTTTATCACAAGTGCCTACAGGAGCCTACATTTGGCAAAGAACATCCTGCTCCATTCAGAACATTTGTGCACCCCAGCAGATGTTTCCATAATGGCACATGCACTATTGTCTTATTTGCTAAACATGTTTTAGACACACCCAATTATGCAAATGCATTTATGCTAATTCTCCTGTTACTTGCAGAGGAAGAGAGCCAGATTTGCTATCTATGTAGAGCTGGTTGCATCTCATGTTTGCATCCAACGCTGCATTATTAGCAAAATACTTGGTTTTTGTTTGCATATATTGCGCTTAGACGCAATTGCGTCCAAATCTGAATGAATCCATTTTCTATAAATGAAACAAGACTTCTAATATATGCTACAATAAAATTAGGTTGTTTAGTTCTTAGAGAGTCTATTCATAGACATGTAAGCTTTTAATATTAAATAATACCAACCTTTTCCTAACCCTAAGCTATTCAGTGCTTTTGTATTATAATTATAAATGCCGATAAAAGTACTCTCAAGCTATTATAAATATTCATTTGAAAAAAAAAGGGCTTTGTTATTTAATAGTCAGTGACAGGTTTATAAAATATGCATACTAATAAATTGCAGCCAGTCACAATAGATTTTATATCTAACACATACATTGTTTATAATAAAAAAACAACAACTCAATTCGCTAGTTGGAAAGGCATACAATAGATTCTACTGTCAGTCTAAGCAAAAGGAATAATAAACGTACACAAAGTGAGATCATTGCAAGTTGTCTGTCCTATGGTATTGGGTATTTTTTTTTTTTTTATATTTCAACGTCTGCTTCTGGAATGCAACAAATGAATTTTCAATGAAATGTGTTGCTACAGATAACTTGCCATAAAGTTTTTGATTAGATGGATGATACTGCTTCCTGAAATGCAGTTTTTATAGCTCGAGACAAATGCATTAAAACTTTGCAGAAAAAGAAAATGAGACCATGTTAAGATGACTTGCAAACATCAATCTGACAATCAACTTGTTGGCAAACTTTTCCTTTTGCAATACAGAATTCCTCATTTGTCAAAGGCAGTGACATGAGTATGTCATCTCTAAAATCACACAACCACATGACTTGAAATATTTTGTTTCCTTGGGTAATAAAAATTAATTTTAATAGTAAAGGTGCATACACACGTAACGATTTTTTGAACGATTTAACTATAACAACGTCGTTATCGTTCAATCGTTGAAAAAATCGTTCATTTTCTGAGTTAAAATGATGAACGATTATCGTTCATGCGCGTTCACGTTTGTAGTTTGTAGTTCAGTCAGACTGACCAACTGAACGATTTTCATTAAGGGAATATGCAAAAATTGTTTGTAGTTCAAAAAAATCGTTCATTGCACTTTAAAAAAATCTGACAGAAAATCGTTCATAAAATCGTTGGTAACAAAATCGTTGTGTGTGTATGCACCGTCATAAATAAATGTTGTTTCCCCTTGTTTGCTCCCATTAATTGCAGTTTCTTATGTGTCTAGCTAATAAAAATAAGGTGATTAGGCAATCTTATTTGTTGCATTATGTCATTAAGCTGATGTGCGCGACCACCATACTTTTGTTTGCATTATGTTATGCGCCTGGTTTGGAATGAAGCTATTACACACACAGCGGTTTTGTCCATCTGGAAAAAAAACTGTCAGTTTTTTTTTCCGTGGATCAGTCACTTTCACAAGCAATAGTTTTGTGCCGTGTAATATTAATGCCCTGTGTTTTCAATCTTCATTTATGCTTTAAAACTGAAGACCGTGGACTGCAGCCATCCTAGCCAGTGGTTATTATGGCTGTAACATGGCAACCGTGCCGTGTGAAAGCCCTAATGTATTTGTAACTTCCACTGAAATTAAACAATGGAAAAAAAAACGTCCCTTTTTTTGCTGGACGGTCTAAACCACTGTGTGTGTAATAGCCCTTAAGATGTGTTGTTCGGTTCTCTGGAGATCTGATTCCACCCGAATTTCGTGAGTCCATAAAGATCCAAGTCACGGTTCTACTCTTCTGAGGAGATCCGAACGGATCTGAGTCGCGGTTCTGATCTTCCCTGTGGTTTTGAGTTCAGATTTGAAATCCGAGTTTTTGTTTTGGATTGCAAAAATGACATGATTTTAGCTGTTTTTAAAAACTTTTATCAATTTAAAAAAACAGAAATTAAATCCAAAACAGTTGCGGGTGGTTTTGCAAAACCAAAACACGAAGATGAATCCAGATCCAATACCAAAACCAAAACATAGGGGTCAGCGCACATCTCTATTTAGAGTACAGCACAAATCCAAATAGAAGGTACACTTTTGAATTTTGACAACACTAAATTTAAAATGTACAGCTATTGGAGGGTTGAGGTGGGGGTTGAGGATATTCCAGCTTAACTCTAAATCACAATTTTAAAATACAATGTTATCTGTACAATTCTACTGTACTGTACATGCAAAAGCGGGCAGTTATTTTTCCTTCATACAAAAAAGAATAATACTGTAGCTTGCAAGCTGCAAGCAGTTGCGGGATGTACCCGATTTGGGTTTTTTTGCAGCAATTCCTGATTTAAATCTAGTGGGTACATTGCATACATCACGTGACAGACCTAGCAGTCAATGCTAGGTGATTACCGATACTACCCAAGTTCTTTATGCACACCACAATACATATCTTGCTCCATCTGTGTGCCAATTGCGGCTTGGGAACTGACTACACACTGCTCTGCTCCTCCTACTGATACAGTGTAACAAAACCAGCTTGAATTTGACCAGCCGATGACCGATGCTGCTCTGCTTCTCTCACTGATACAGTGTACCGATACCAGTTTGAATGTGACTACCCACTTCTGCTCTGAACCTCGTGCTTATATAGCGTGCTGATCCCTGCTTGTGTTTCACTAACTGCTTCTGCTCTCCTGCTGATACAGTACAACCAATCCTGGCTAGTATTTCACTACCTGCTTCTGCTCTCTCCTCCTGATAATACAGTGTATCAATCCTGGCTTGTGTTCAGTGGCAGATTAAGAGAAAAGGGGGCCCATGTGCACCCTCATTATGGGCCCCCTCCTCTCTCCACAGTGCAGTTGCGTGTAGACTCTGGCACTTTGCCAGAGTCTATGGAGCATGTGCAGGTCTCCTGGGAGCATAGACTGTGTTCTTGACTATGACTTAGCATGCCACCCTTTGGACTGCTTATTAGTGTATTAGACCTACAGAATGACCTTGACCAAAAATGCAGCCTCAGTCCTAATGTATTGGTCTGCTAGTGTGGTGAACTCCAGACTCTGCTATACAGTGATACACATATTATCCATATCTGTACTGTTCATCCTTAATAAAGTATTCTCAATGCATTTCATAACAACTTGTGGGTTGCTTACTCCTCCTTGCCATAACTGTACTGGCTCCTGCCTCTGGAATCCTCCATTGAATCTCTTTGGGAAAGTTTATACCCAGGTCACATGATACATACACTCTACAACAAAATTCTGAAAACACAGAACTATTTATATGTCAAACATACTAATCCATATCCTATTGCCCAAGGACAGCACTGAGATGAAGCCTGACAGTATTAGTTATACAATAAATGCACAATTTACATGGGGCGGAATGCACTAACCTCAGAAATGTGGTCACAGCCCCGAAAATGCAGTTTTCGGGGGTCTGACTGCATTTCCCATATGCATCAAGTCCCGGAATGCGATAGATTAGATAGATAGATGCGGTGATCTGGATCTTCAGATGGCGTTGCTCAATAATAGCCTGTGAGCTTCTATTTGTGACGCTCCCCTGGGAGGGATCCAATCATGTCTCTCCCAGCACTTCCCGTGGCGTGTCCTTCTGTGCATTCGCAGAATAACGACAAGGGGCCCCCTCCTCATTCCCCGGCGGCCGGCAGCATACTGACCTCTGCAGTAGACTCTAGGCACTAGTTTGTGCCAAGAGTCTAATGCGCTTGTGCATGTCCCTGCGATGTCTTCGTTGCGCCTGGGCAAAACACCAGGCATTGTATTCAGGGCTGCAACACCCGATGCGGGACTTTGGAGCTGTAAGTATTAAAAAATATGGGTGCAGCGTATGAGGTGGTTTGGGCCCCCCTGGAAGCAGGGGCCCGTGTGCACCGCACACCCTACACCCATTATAGATACGCCCCTGACTCATCTGGGGCTTGTGCACTCCTGTTCTACCTCTCTACGTGGAAATCTAAGGTACACACAAATCTGCACACAGTATAAACGTCTTTCAGTGCAACTCTATGGTTCTGATGCAGAGTTGAACGGACGTTGGCCGCAATTACTGCCACATGGAACTAAATGCATATATTTACCCATATGCATAGCTGCCCACAGGCTTGGTTTCACAGCTGTCAGCATTGGGCACTTGCACCAGCCCTGTCCCTGCTGCAAAAAATCAGTTAGAAAACAGACGTCATTATGCGTACGCACAACCTTGTGCAGCCTGAATCTGCATAAAACACACCCCACTGACTCTGCCTATGTGAGATCACCCCATTACAGCTCAGCTGTGCCCCTGCAGCCACAAGTGGAGATTAGAATAATATGCATATGATACAGCATTGGCCATACACATGGCACTGGAGCATGCGCAGCATTGAACTTGGCAAGATACATCCACAAAACTGGATTCAGTGGGAGCTCGTACTCTCTTGGAAGACGGGGGCTGCCCGTGCTGCAGTCCGGAGACATTCAGTATTCCAGACTGCCAGAGTCCCGACACCTGCCAGGTCTATTGCATTGGCTGCAGCCCCTAGAAGCAGGGTAGGGCTGTTGGAAAGCCAAGGGAGTGACTTCCTATTGTTAATAGCGGGCCGGACTGGCAGTCCCAGGGGGGAGAAAATACCTCCCCCTGGGACTGCTTATCCGGGTTGATATTTAGCACATGATGCACCGAAAGGAAAGCCACTGCGCTAGGGCACAGACTCCAACTAGCTCACTAGGGCTGGTGGATATTACTGGGGGGATTACAGTCCTGCAGCCCCTAGGTAAATTCCCCCCCTGGATGGATCTCTTTTCATGGAAGTAAATAGTTTTAGCATACAGCTCATGCGCAGCAGCAAATTGAGGCATTACTTGCGTTGTGGCAGAGAAACTCAGATGCCACAGCTCAAGGTACTAAAACGTGGTCTGGAAAACCCACTATTGCAGGCTTACATCTGGGTGTAATCTGATAGAGGTTAGTGGGGGAACTCCATCCTGAAGTCCAGAATCCGGGTTTCCCTGGAAGCAGGGGTGGGTTACACCCTACACACTGCAGAGAGAAACTTCCTTATTTAGCTTAGCTAGAGAGAGTGGTCGGTGTTCCTGATGCCAGCAAGTGGCCAGGTGATAGTCAAGGCTGTGTCAGACAGGCTGTATGACTCCTCCAGAGCACTGGAGTGGGTGTAAAGAACCAACAGGCTGTTCATTGCATGTAACTCCTGGAAATAAAAGTCCCCCACAGCTCGCAGCACTGCCGATGTCCGTGTTTTTTCCCCTAAAGTGGTACACGTAGTATTTCCGTTTGATTCTGAGTTGAACTTTGTCCGGATCTGTCTTTGCGTGACATGGGCGTTTCAGGGCAAGAACTGGGCCACTGCAATGTGAACACACGGAATCTTTCTGTCTTGTGAGAGTGTCACCGGCGTGTACTGTAGCTAGAGCTCCGTGCTTTTCTTTCGTATGGGTAAGGGAAGCCTGTTTCTGGCGGATCTTTTGCACCTAGCACGGGACTGGCGCAAGTGCCGATACTAATGATGGCGGTTGAGGCTGTGGATGGAAAAACAGTGGGCATAGCGGCCTCCCGCTTGAAAACGCACAGATCCTTGAATTATCCCTACAGAAACTCACATCAGCATAAGGTAGTAAATCAGGCTTCCGCGGCAAATAACAGGGCTCAGCAAGGTGGTCGCCAACAAAGTAACAAACACCGGATGTGAATATTTATTTAACAATTAGGATATTTCACTTTCTGTCATTAAAGGTCACATCCAAAATAACAATAAACTATTATTTTCTCCTCTCTATTGTTTCTGGATCATTACCAGTCTATTTTACAGGAACCTTTACCAGCTCTCTTAACATTTATACTAAGATTTTATCAATTCCGCTAATCTAATGTTCAAGTTGTTCTGTAATTAAATATAAATATTTAAATAGGAACGTTTTGGTTTCCAGTGAAGAATGCTCATGAATTATTCTAGAGTCTAAAACAATAAAACATCTGTTACTAGTTTCTTTAACATGTGATTATGAGATAGCTCAATTAATAGGAGGAAATCACAGGGGGACGATGCGACTGCCTTAATTAGCCGTCATGTCACAAAGTTGCTTAGCTACCTGTACTCTGCTTATGAGGTTAAGCGAGAACACGCAGGCATGTTATGCTAAGCGGTTGCTAGGATTGAAGTAATATCCTTCTTTAATGCTAAGAAAACAATTAATATTATAAAGCCATAAAGCCTAAGATCATCCTTTAGAAAAGCACATATTGTCTCATCACAGAAAATTACCTTTATTACATGTACTGAAGGAATAAGTAAGTAACTACTAACTGTTTCCTTGGTGGGCTACGTGGGTGTAATTGTCTATTACACCTATCTTTATAGTACATACAGGTCACCCGACTTGTGCTGTAGCTCAGTCCCTCTCACAGGGCGGTTGCGGGTGGACAGCAAACATTTACAGATACAGCAGATGTAGCGCTGTACAGAACCAGGCCATCTCATCTGAAGAAAATAAGGGGTCTATTTACTAAGCAGTGTTAGGAGACAGAGTGAAAAGTGATAAGGTGTCAGCCAATCAGCTCCTATCTGCCATCTCACAGGCTGTGTTTGAAAATGACAGTTGGGAGCTGATTGGCTGGCACCTTATCACTTTTCACTCTGTCTCCTAACACTGCTTAGTAAATAGACCCCTAAATGAGATAGACATTTATCTACATCTTCCAACCTTACTCTCCAACATAGGCCACTTAAGGGAGAGATGTGTCAAACCTTCTAAATAGGACAAGTGGAGACTTTGCCCATAGCAAACAACCAATCAGATTATATCTAGAATTTACCTAGTGAATACTACAAAATGAGAACTGGAATCTGATTGGTTGCTATGGGCAACGCCTCCACTTACCCTCTTTAAAAGGTTTGATACATCTGCCCCTTAGTCACACAGGCAGTAGTTTAACTTGGCAAAAGAGCTGACGCTCTTTCCTTTCCACTTTTCTGGCTCTAAGTTGCAGTCACGTCGGCGTCCATAACTGCCTCCAGGCACTGGGAGGCCGATTCAGAGATGCACGAAATGTCGCAGTGGAGCAATTTTTTTTTGCTGCTGTGCATGCCTCAAAGCCGCACTGCGCATGCAGCAATGGTTTAGCGACAGCGGTCGCAAAAAGAATGTATTTGCAAAGTGAGTGACAGGTAGTCAGTGTTTGGGGGAGGTAATGGGGAGTGGCTACAAAAAGGCAGTCGTGTCACGACCATTTTCTGGGTGTGTCCTAGTGAGACTCAGTGAATTCGTACGCACCATCAGTGAGATGCTCATCTTAGACAGCGTAGGATTTCCCAGAGGTTTGATGTGTGATCGATGTATGACTGATGTTTGTGATGCCAGAGTTAGCGGCTGAGGCTGGTGTCTCTGTGCACAAGACAGCAGCTGAGTCATTAGCATATTCTTGCAAGTTCGCTCCGTATGGGATTGCAGCAGAGACAGGCATTGCACGCATCTCTGAACTATCCATGACATTACCTGTCTACTCTCCCGGAAGCTGCAGGAGTCTCACAATTTTCAGGTAGCCCCCTCACCCCCCAGAAGAGTGTCCAGATCTTTCTATAGTGACATGGGCAGGGTGGGGAGATAATACCGGGAATGACTGGTCTGTAGAGAGGGGGCAGGGATAAAATGCAGCAAATTGTGTAATTTTAGCTCCGCCTTCCCCCCCACAGACCCGCTCTTTGCTGCATTTTGCTGTGCAAAGGGTAGGGCCTAATGACCTGGGAGCCTGGAACCACCCCATACTTGACTACTCTCCCGGGAGGCTCCCAATTTTTCGGGTAACCGCCCGCACCCCCGAAAGAGTAGGCAAATCTCCCACATCCCGCCCACCTCCTAGTGAAGTGGGTAGGATGGGAAGATTTTCCAATTTTTCCAAGACATTTGCGGGTCCGAATGGAGGGGGCCTGGCTAAATGGCGTGAATCGCGTCCTCTCAGACCCGTGAATCACGGGGGTTTCCTGTAATGGGAGCGGGGCCTAATGCCGGCTGTTGTCTGGCCCCGCCCCCCAAAGATGAAAGAAGCAGGTCCTCTCCGGCTGCTCCCGGAATGCTGCCCTGCAATGTGGGTAAGTATGCCCTGCCCACTACAGTGGTCAGCTGCATCACCTCTCCTGGCTTCTCACGGAGAAGAGAAGCCGAAAGTAGGCAAATATGATCCATGTGAGCTATGCTGGGAAAACCAACCGAGTCTCTCTCAGAGGGAACACCCATGCTTAAGCCACACAATCCATGTGAAGGTCTGGTTAGCTGCATCCTAACACTCCCAGCCAGGTATCTGCACCAGCTCCCATCTGTCTCTGCATTCCAGAGCCTCTGTCTCAGAACTCAGACACTCTTGATTATCAGCAGATTCACTTGGCAACCCTCAGTCAGCTTAGAGTCAAAAGGGCCTAGCGTAGACTCCAACTGGCAGCTCTCAAACATAATCCTAAAACTAGAAGCTTTGTGGTGTGGAAGGCTGTGCTGGGATCACGAGTTTGATCCCAGCATCAGCCGACGTGCAGGGGCAGGCAGAAGGGATGTGTCCTCTGCGGGACACATCCGTTGCCGGCGCTGGGACAGTAATGTCCCTAGCGTCGGTGCAGATACCGCGGGCACCTGGTGAAGGGACCGCCTGGTCCCTTTCACCAGTGCCGGCGGTACTGTGGCGCCGGGAGAAGCTTGGCTCCGGGCGCAAGCTCAGCGGAGCTTGGCGCCCGGCAGCCAAGAAGCGGCGGGTAGCCGGCGCTGGGAGAGAGTACCTGCTCCCAGCGCCGGTCAGGCATTGGGCGCGGCGGGCGTTTGGCTCTGGCCGCGAGCCAAACCTGGCTCGCGGGCCAGCAGCCAATCAGAGGCGGACGCGACGAGCCAATCGTGGCTCGCCGCGTCATAGCCCCGCCCACTTGTGCCGTCTTGTATTAGACGGCGCCGAGCGGGAAAGAGCAGTTCGGCGGCGGAGAGGGAGGAGAGAAGACCTCCCGAAGAGCGGAAGATCGGCGCGGCAACAGGGGCGGCGGCCGCGGAGGAGGCCAGAAGACGCCGCTGTCAAGAAAGAAGAAGACAGGCGGCGCCGGCTGGAAGAAAGGAAGAAGAGGCGGCGCCGCTGGCCAGGACGGGCCAGCGGCCGAAGAATGCGGCTGAGGACCGGAGAGGACTGCGGGGGAGGAAAGTAAAAGAGCATCACGAAGTTCCCCCCGCAGCCTCTTCAACGTAGCAGGTAGGCCCTCCGTGAGGCCCACCATATACCCCCTCCCTAGACCGCCAGGATTGTCGGGCGTTAGGCCCATGGAGCGTTGTCGGGCACTAGGCCCGTGGGTAATTAGGCGGGCACAAGGCCCGGGGCACTATAGCGGGCATTAGGCCCCAAAAAAGATCCCCTCTTAGGTATAAGTGGCCTGGGTACTAGGCCCAGGTCACTACCCAATAAAGTAGGCGGGCACCAGGCCCGTGGCCATAAATCAGGCATAGGCCTGTACCCATACAGGAGGGCACTAGGCTCTATATATGAGCCCCACAGATAGGCAGGCAAATAGGCCTGAGCCCCATAATAAGTGATCTGGCCATTAGGCCTAGACCACAACCTACCACCGTTTGGCAGGCACCTAGGCCTGAGCTGCATGTAAGACCCTGGGCGTTAGGTCCAGGGCCCTGAGCCCATTAGGTGTGCCCCTCATATAGAAAGGTAGCCCCCGCATAGATGATTAGAGGTGTGAGCAGTGGTGGAGAGCTGTACGGCTTCCACCCATGAGGTAGTGGTTTCCCCAGTCACAGAGAAGAGGAGCTGGCCAGCTCTGGATAGGTAGCAGACATTTAAAGGGACAGCACTGTGTTTTGCTCTTGTGTATTTAGTCTGTGTTTGGTGTTCCGTGCAGGGCAAATGTTTAGTTTTTGTTATATCTGTCGCACTACACACACTGTAGGTTGAGGGTGATGCCGTTTTAGTATGTGTAGTTGCTTGACATAGGTTTAGGCCCTGCACGGCTGTGTTGTGTATCTCCTTACAGGGACCTGTAGGCGAGTGAGCGGACGAAGAGCAAGAGTGGACACGGTGAGGAATATCTGTGTGTACTGTCTCTCCCTGTTTGTCACTATCTATCTCCTTCCTTCTGGGCGGACAGTGAACCTTGCAACCCGGTGCAAGGACGGATCTTCACCTGGTGCGTGAGTACCGATAGGTGAAAATTCGGGATCTGAGGCCAAAAGTGCCAATGATGATCTTCACTTAAAACCTGAATTTATCCCCCGGTTCGGTAGGGCGCGTCGGTCGACGTGAGGAAGGACGGTACTCACCTCGTCTCCTTCCCCCTAGGTCATCGTGTCCGTGTTCTATTCGGAGGTTCCAGGACCGTCTTCTCAACACACGGCCTGAAGGTGAGAGGGTGCGACGCAAGGTAAGTAACAGACATACACCTGCACGGCAGCAGGCATTGCACCGCACTCGCCCCTCACAGTGGCATGCAGTCACCCTTTTTTTTTAACTCTCAGATGCCACAAACTCACCATACACTCCTAAAGGACATGCACTGGAGGTCATAACAGGGGTCATAATGTTTGCTGACTCCAGCAAATAGAATAAATACAGTAGAGAACAATAGCTGTCTGCAGGAGACCCTAACAGACATGAATGTCTTGGTGTACTTATTTATATCTGTATACATACCACCACTATAGATGACTTTTTTCATATTTGTATTCTCTAAACATTTTAGAATGTGTTGAACAGGCTGCAGGAACATGAGCCCCACAGCAGTAGTTCTTTTTATGATAGAGTTACATATGTACTATAGTGCACGGTTCTATGCATGGCCAAGGTAGTTTGAGAACATAGCTGGGAAGAACATACATGACTTAATGTGTCCCTATTATTAAGTTGCAAGTGTTGCAGGAACAATCTGAAAGCTGAACAAGAGCACTTAAGAGGGAGCATGTTCAGGAGTCAGCAGTAACTATAACGGTTTCTTGCGAGGAAAAGGACAAAGAATTCAGACAGCTTCCCCCTTTCGCTGAGAATTTCCAATTAGATGTATTTCTTATGCCTCAGTTGCTGCTGAATGAATCGTTCAAGATGCAGATTAAAAGTTGAGACTTTGGACACATTATTATCACCGCATATAAGACCTTTTACGCAGGTCCACTAATTTCTTAACACATTCTGTACTTACAGCCATTGAATATCCTACTGTAGCAGATCTGTATAATGGAGCATCCAAATTAAGTATATATTCTATTTTTATGTTCTATATGAGCAAATTCACGTCATCCAATACATATATATATATTAGGGGTGAGTGGGTTCGGATTTCTGAAATCCGAACCCCCCCGATCCGAGGCCGATCCGAGTCAGGCTCGACTTTTCCCGCCTGACTCGGATCTGAAATCGAGGCAAAACGTCATCATCCCACCTTCCGGGTCTCGCGGGTTATGGATCCTATATAAGGTACCCGCGTCGGCGCCATTTTCTCACTCGGCTGTGGACAGTGAAGAGGGAGGGTGGGAGTTAGGGCTGGCTGGGCTGTGTAGTGTAGTGCAGAGTAGTGTTGTGCTGTGCTGTGCTGTGCTGCGCTGTGCTGCTGTTGTCCATAGGGGCAGTGTCCACTACTTCAAAGTCCATAGGGGCTGGCTGTGTTGTGCTGCTGTTGTCCATAGGGGCTGTGTCCACTACTTCAAAGTCCATAGGGGCTGGCTGGACTGTGTTGTGCAGTCAGTTCTCCATAGGGGCTGTGTCCACTCCAAAGTCCTGTGCAGAGTCCCAGTCCTAAAGGGGTGCTGTAGTGTTGTCCAGGGGGTGCTCTGTCCGTCAGGGGTGCTCCCCCCAAGTGCTAAAAAAAAAATAATTTTTTCTGTGTTTGTGAATTGTGTGCGCAGTAGCCGCACGTGCATCAACAAAGTAGTGCCAAGCGTGCGCCTGTGTCATAAGTAAAGGGCCGGCTGGCTTGACCGTTAAAGGGTGCTGTAACCCCCAAAGTACACTCCAAACCAAATAAAAAAATATTTTCTGTGTTTGTGAATTGTGTGCGCAGTAGCCGCACGTGCATCAACAAAGTAGTGCCAAGCGTGCACCTGTGTCATAAGTAAAGGGCCGGCTGGCTTGACCGTTAAAGGGTGCTGTAACCCCCAAAGTACACTCCAAACCAAATAAAAAAATATTTTCTGTGTTTGTGAATTGTGTGCGCAGTAGCCGCACGTGCATCAACAAAGTAGTGCCAAGCGTGCGCCTGTGTCATAAGTAAAGGGCCGGCTTGCTTGACCGTTAAAGGGTGCTGTAACCCCCAAAGTACACTCCAAACCAAATAAAAAAATATTTTCTGTGTTTGTGAATTGTGTGCGCAGTAGCCGCACGTGCATCAACAAAGTAGTGCCAAGCGTGCACCTGTGTCATAAGTAAAGGGCCGGCTGGCTTGACCGTTAAAGGGTGCTGTAACCCCCAAAGTACACTCCAAACCAAATAAAAAAATATTTTCTGTGTTTGTGAATTGTGTGCGCAGTAGCCGCACGTGCATCAACAAAGTAGTGCCAAGCGTGCGCCTGTGTCATAAGTAAAGGGCCGGCTGGCTTGACCGTTAAAGGGTGCTGTAACCCCCAAAGTACACTCCAAACCAAATAAAAAAATATTTTCTGTGTTTGTGAATTGTGTGTGCAGTAGCCGCACGTGCATCAACAAAGTAGTGCCAAGCGTGCGCCTGTGTCCCATAAATAAAAGGCCGGCTGGATTGACCGCTAAAGTGTGCTGTAACCCCCAAAGGGCACTAAAAACAAAATAAAAAAACATTTTCTGTGTTTGTGAATTGTGTGCTCTGTGGCTGCACGTGCATCAACAAAGGAGCAGCGCCAAGCGTGCGCCTGTGTCCCATAAGTAAAGAGCCGGCTTGCTCATTTCTTAAAGGGTGGTGTAACCCACAAAGTGCACTACTCTCCAGCAAAAATAAAAAAATATTTTCTGTGTTTGTGTGCGCCTTAGCCGCACGTATATATCAATATAACATAAATGGAGGACCAAACTTTCTCCGATAAAAATAAAATAGGGAAAGATCAAGAACCACTTCCTCCTAGTGCTGTTGCTGCTGGTGGGAGTTGTTCATCATCCCAGAGAGGAAGTAGGAACATCACTACTTTTACTAAACAATTGACCCTCCAACAGTCCCTAGCGATGAGGATGAAGTACGACAGCACTCATCCTGAAGCAAAACGTATAACTGAGGCCTTGACTGCTATGTTGGTGTTAGACGTGCATCCGGTATCCGCCATTAGTGCAGTTGGATTTAGACAATTGATGGAGGTAGTGTGTCCCCGGTTCCAAATCCCGTCTAGATTCCATCCTCAAAGCAGCAGCGACAAGCGTGCGTCTGTCTGTTAAAGGGTGGTGTAACCCTCAAAGTGCGCTCCACAAACAATAAAAAAATTCTTCTTTTTTTTTCTGTCTTTGTGAATTGTGTGGGCTGTAGCCGCACTTGCATCCTCAAAGCAGCAGCGACAAGAGTGCGTCTGTCTGTTAAAGGGTGGTGTAATCCTCAAAGTGCTCCAAAAAATAAAAAACTTTTTTTTATGTGTTTGTGACTTGTGTGCGATGTGGCCGCACGTGCATCAACACAGTAGCAGCGCCAAGCGTGCGCCTGTGTCATAAGTCAAGGGCCGGTTTGGACATCTGGTCCGGACTGAAGGACATGCCAACAATTTCTGACAAGTCTACTGTCACTGCATATGATACTGTCCTCAAAGCAGCAGCGACAAGCGTGCGTCTGTCTGTTAAAGGGTGGTGTAACCCTCAAAGTGCGCTCCACAAACAATAAAAATATTCTTCATTTTTTTCTGTCTTTGTGAAATGTGTGGGCTGTAGCCGCACCTGCATCCTTAAAGCAGCAGCGACAAGCATGCATCTGTCTGTTAAAGGGTGGTGACACCCTCAAAGTGTGCTCCACAAACAATAAAAATCTTCTTTTTTTTTCTGTCTTTGTGAAATGTGTGGGCTGTAGACGCACCTGCATTCTTAAAGCAGCAGCGACAAGCGTGCGTCTGCATGTTAAAGGGTGGTGTAACCCTCAAAGTGCGCTCCACAAACAATAAAAAAATTCTTTTTTTTTCTGTCTTTGTGAATTGTGTGGGCTGTAGCCGCACTTGCATCCTCAAAGCAGCAGCGACAAGCGTGCGTCTGTCTGTTAAAGGGTGGTGTAACCCTCAAAGTGCTCCAAAAAATAAAAAACAATTTTTTTTATGTGTTTGTGACTTGTGTGCGATGTAGCCGCACATGCATCAACACAGTAGCAGCACCAAGCGTGCGCCTGTGTCATAAGTCAAGGGCCGGTTTGGACATCTGGTCCGGACTGAAGGATGTGCCAACAATTTCTGACAAGTCTACTGTCACTGCATATGATACTGTCCTCAAAGCAGCAGCGACAAGCGTGCGTCTGTCTGTTAAAGGGTGGTGTAACCCTCAAAGTGCGCTCCACAAACAATAAAAATATTCTTCTTTTTTTTTCTGTCTTTGCGAAATGTGTGGGCTGTAGCCGCACCTGCATCCTTAAAGCAGCAGCGACAAGCGTGCGTCTGTCTGTTAAAGGATTACATCGGTGACAGCATCCAAGTAGGCATGTCAGACAGTCCGTACCTGTACTGGCAGGAAAAAGAAGCAATTTGGAGGTCCCTGTACAAACTGGATCTATTTTACCTGAGTTGCCCCCCCTCCAGTGTGTACTCCGAAAGAGTGTTTAGTGCAGCCGGGAATCTTGTCAGCGAAAGGCGTAGGAGGTTGCTTCCACAAAATGTGGAGAAGATGATGTTCATAAAATGAATTATCAACTCTTCCAGGGAGACCAGCCTCCAGAACGTACAGAGGGACCTGTGGTTGTGGATTCCAGCGGGGACGAATTAATACTCTGTGAGGATGAGTATGTACACAACACTGAAGAGGGTGAGGAATCGGTGGATGAGGAGGATGAGGACGACATCTTGCCTCCGTAGAGCCAGTTTGTGCAGGGACAGATTAATTGTCAGCTTGTTTTGTGGGGGCCCAAAGGAACCAATCATTTCAGCCACAGTCGTGTGGCAGACCCTGGCGCTGAAATGATTGGTTTGTTAAAGTGTGCATGTCCTGTTTATACAACATAAGGGTGGGTGGGAGGACCCAAGGACAATTCCATCTTGCACCTCTTTTTTTTCTTTGAATTATGTACTGTTTGGGGCCTAGTTTTTCAAACTGCCATCCTGTCTGCCACTGCAGTGTCACTCCTAGATGGACCACGTGTTTGTGCCGTCCACTCGTATCTCTTAGCATAGTCATCCAGCTACCTCGGTGCAACCTTTTGGATATAAAAACACTATTGTGAGGTGTGAGGTGTTCAGAATAGACTGGAAATGAGTGGAAATTAAGGTTATTGAGGTTAATAATAGCATAGGAGCAGAAAAACACACAAATTCTGTGATTTTAGCTGTTTTTATGCTTTTTTTAAAAAAAAATACAGATCCAAAACACAAAACCCAGAACCCAAAACATGGAAGGGTGGTTTTGGCAAAACCAATCCAGATCCAAAACACGAAGAAAGATCCAGATCCAAAACCAAAACACAAAACACGAAAAGTGGCCGGTGCACACCCCTAATATATATATATATATATATATATATATATATAGTGACACAGTTAGGTTAGGGGGTCCCTCTCCTGCGGTATGCATGAGCAGTATCACATTGCATAGGTTCAGTTGTAAGTGAACAATTAGCGGAAATATGGCCGAAGTCACCACACCGGAAACACTGAATCATATTAATGTCTAGTCGTTTACGGGGCAAGAACCTTCCTGGCCTGGCAGGCCTGTCTCCAGGTTCTACACCCTCAGTCTTAGGTACATCCCACCGCCCAGCACCCTTCTCCCCTGGAACAGTCTTACCAGTGTCTGTGGGAGTTCGCCGGTGCGCCATCGGGGCTTGGTGGGGCATACTCCTCAGCTCCTCAGCCGCCACGTACCTCTCCACCAGCTCGACCAACTGGTCCGCGGACTTAGGGTCTGCATGGCTCACCCACTTGCGCAGAGTCGCAGGTAACGATTGCAGGTACCGGTCCATCACGACCCTTTCCACGATCTGTGGTCCCGTCATCGTCTCGGGCTGTAGCCATTTTGAGGACAGATGGACGAGGTCATGCATCTGTGAACGTGGAGGCTTGTCCATATGGAACTCCCAGCGGTGGACCCGTTGGGCACGAACAAAGGTGGTGACTCCCAAGCGAGTTAGGATCTCCTGTTTTAGTTTTTTATAGTCCTTGGCATCAGCCAGGCATAAGTCGAAATAGGCCTTTTGTGGCTCCCCAGACAAAAAAGGTGCCACCAGACTTGCCCACTGCTCCTGGGGCCAACTCTCCCTTTCGGCCGTTCTTTCAAATGCGGCGAGATAGGCCTCCACAGCATCGCCCAAAGTCATCTTTTGGAGGAAGTGACTGGCTCGTACGGAGTGAGTGGTGGTGGGAGGACCAGTAGTAACATCTCTGGGCCGGGCGACCAGGTGCTGTAACACCTCTTTTATGGCCTGGCAGGTTTCCTCGATGGCAACCTGTTGTTGCCTCTGGGCTGTCTCCAAGGCCAACAGTTGCACCCTGGTGGATTCCTGCTGCGCCCTGGTAGATTCCTGCTGAGTCCAGGTAGATTCCTGCTGAAGTTTGTTCGTCTCCTGCTGAGCTCTGGTAGATTCCTGCTGAGCTGTTGTAGCTTGGAGCAAGGCCTTAATAATGTCCTCCATTTTGTCCTGGGGTGTAGGTTGGAAGCTGAACCTTGCCTCTCTGAGCATTGGCTGATGAGGCATCAGTCTCTATGGGACTCCAAGGACACAGTGTTATTTCCACACTCACAAATTGGGTGTCTGTCCCATTAATTTTTAAATGGAAAGTTTTCCTCTTGCTGCAACTTCAGTGTGTGTGGGTGCCCGCATTCTCCACCATATTGTGACACAGTTAGGTTAGGGGGTCCCTCTCCTGGGTAGAGGACTTCTTCCTTACACACACACACAGCAGCAGGGAAGCAGCACACCAGTCTGGATGCAAGTACAAGCTGGTCGGCGCCAGTCTTTATTGTACAATGACAGAAAATATAAAGAAAACATAATTATAAATCCTAGCCCTGTCGGGGCACTAACTTCACAGGTAGTTCCCTCACTACCAGAACCTGGCAGGGCCTAATGCCCTCGCCAGCAACAAAGCACAGCACAGTACTCACAAATAGGTTTTTCAAGTGTCTCTGAGCAAACTCCCTGCCTGCTCTCCCAGGTGAGACAATCAGCCCTCAACACACTAGGCTTATATTGGCCACTCTCAGGTGGAAAACTAACAAGCCTGTTACCAGGCTGCGAGAACCAAAACCTGGAGTGGCCGTGGGTGGAGCCCTCCCTCGCCTCTCACCCACAACCCCCAGGTCCCAAACCAGCTTTTCAAAAAGCCGAAACTCAAGCCTGCTACACTGCAGACTTTCTCCTGGGGATTTAAAACACATAAGACAGGAATCTGGGATAAATGTCCCTGTCACAGACCACTTTACCAGTGATCCTATCATAATATATATATATATATATATATGCATATATAAAAATAATTTTATTAAGTCAATCTTGAATATGGATTATTTGGGCCCACCAATAACGAAATGTCATCTGTGGGCCCATATTCTGCTCTTCTGAGAATGGGCTTCACCGTTCAAGCTCTAGCCTCCACTTGATCAAAAGAGCATGGGTGCTGCAAAGACAAAGACTGGACAGACAACAACGGGCCCTCCATCAAATGTTGCATTGGCCATGTTGTATACTGCCCCTACTCTCCTCGACAGTTTGGGAGACTCACGATTTCAGGGAGATCTCCTGCACTCCCATGAGAGTAGACCAGTCTCCCGGATCACTTGGGAGGTGGGTGGAGAAGCAACAATGACGTGAATCCCAACATTACATATTGAGGGTCGGGTGGGACTGCGATGATGCAAATTGTTGTTCTTCTTTCCACACCCCTCCCACCTGCATCTGCCCTCCGAAAACCAAGTATATGTAAAAACAATGTGAAGCAACTGAAAAGGCCGAAAGAATGAGTGAGTGCTTTATCCACAAAGATTAAGGGGTCTATTTACTAAGCAGTGTTAGGAGACAGAGTGAAAAGTGATAAGGTGCCAGCCAATCAGCTCCCAACTGTCATATTTCAAACACAGCCTGTGAGATGGCAGTTAGGAGCGGATTGGCTGGTACCTTATCTCATTTCACTTTGTCTCCTAACACTGCTTAGTATATAGACCACATAATTCTATCTTGGTCACTGACCGTAACATGGCCACAGTATCAATAAATAACAGGACACAGAGCAGAGGGAACCAGTGGCAGAACTGGGGTTAGTGACATCCAGTGTGCTGTGCTGTACTCACCCTCTCACCCCTTCTATAGTCCTCGGCTCGCAAAAGTGACGTGGCCTGTGCCAACTAAGCCATGCCCCCTGACGCATGCTGTTTTGGAGGCATGATCACATGTCCCGCCCCCGTTCTTCTCATTTTGAGGACTTACCGTGAGCTCCGAAAGCTGCTGTGCAGCCCCCTGCCCCTCTCCCGGCACAGTGGATGACGCGCGCATGTGTGCATCATCCATCATTGCTGCTCGCTGCTCGGTGATGCCATCCAAGGGGGTGATATCAAAATAGCATAGCAGTGGTGTCATTCAGTGGTGCCCGCTCCTCTCCTCCCCCCCACACACACTCCCAGGGGCGTTTCTAGAGAGGAGGTGGCCCATTTGCAGTCTCCGACACGGGCCCCCTCCTCTCTGTCCGGCGGCCGGCAGTGCACTGAGCTGTGCGCGGCCAGCGCCGGAGTTATAGACTCTGGGCACTAGAGTGCGCCCAGAGTCTATAGAGAATGCGCTGGTCACCGGGAAAATGGCCGCTGCGGCCATTTTCCCTGTACTACTCATGCGCAAACGACGGGAAAATGGGCGCGACGGCCATTTTCCAGTCGTTTTTACAGCGCCGGACGCCTGCGCCGACGTGGGACTCCGGAGAGGTAAGTAATTCTATGGATGTGGTACGGGGCCCCCCTGGACCCAGGGGCCCGTGTTCCCCGCACACCCTGCACCCATTATAGATACGCCCCTGCACACTCCTCTAGTGATGACACTGGAGGGAATAAGCCTTGATTCCTTGCAGTGACTGTAAACACAAAATACAATGTGTATTTCCTTTCCTCCTACACATCCTGATGTTTGCAAATTAAATACCAAACACACACAGTACAAAAGACAGTCATTATCTGTGCTTCAAGGAACACAATATAAACATTGTATCAGTTTTACTGGTGCACACTGTGAGAAATATCAGCCAAAATCACTTAACAGTGAAAAGCTAATTTCTCCTGGCTTGAAATCTGGAGCAGTCTTCCTCACTATTTGTACTTACTGAATTGTGTGCGCAGTAGCCGCACGTGCATCAACAAAGTAGTGCCAAGCGTGCGCCTGTGTCATAAGTAAAGGGGCGGCTGGCTTGACCGTTAAAGGGTGCTGTAACCCCCAAAGTACACTCCAAACCAAATAAAAAAATATTTTCTGTGTTTGTGAATTGTGTGCGCAGTAGCCGCACGTGCATCAACAAAGTAGTGCCAAGCGTGCGCCTGTGTCCCATAAATAAAAGGCCGGCTGGATTGACCGCTAAAGGGTGCTGTAACCCCCAAAGGGCACTCCAAACAAAATAAAAAAACATTTTCTGTGTTTGTGAATTGTGTGCTCTGTGGCTGCACGTGCATCAACAAAGGAGCAGCGCCAAGCGTGCGCCTGTGTCCCATAAGTAAAGAGCCGGCTGGCTCATTTCTTAAAGGGTGGTGTAACCCACAAAGTGCACTACTCTCCAGCAAAAATAAAAAAATATTTTCTGTGTTTGTGTGCGCCTTAGCCGCACGTATATATCAATATAACATAAATGGAGGACCAAACTTTCTCCAATAAAAATAAAATAGGGAAAGATCAAGAACCACTTCCTCCTAGTGCTGTTGCTGCTGCTGGGAGTTGTTCATCATCCCAGAGAGGAAGTAGGAACATCACTACTTTTACTAAACAATTGACCCTCCAACAGTCCCTAGCGATGAGGATGAAGTACGACAGCACTCATCCTGAAGCAAAACGTATAACTGAGGCCTTGACTGCTATGTTGGTGTTAGACGTGCGTCCGGTATCCGCCATTAGTGCAGTGGGATTTAGACAATTGATGGAGGTAGTGTGTCCCCGGTTCCAAATCCCGTCTAGATTCCACCTGCATCCTCAAAGCAGCAGCGACAAGCGTGCGTCTGTCTGTTAAAGGGTGGTGTAACCCTCAAAGTGCGCTCCACAAACAATAAAAAAATTCTTCTTTTTTTTTCTGTCTTTGTGAATTGTGTGGGCTGTAGCCGCACTTGCATCCTCAAAGCAGCAGCGACAAGCGTGCGTCTGTCTGTTAAAGGGTGGTGTAACCCTCAAAGTGCTCCAAAAAATAAAAAACTTTTTTTTATGTGTTTGTGACTTGTGTGCGATGTAGCCGCACGTGCATCAACACAGTAGCAGCGCCAAGCGTGCGCCTGTGTCATAAGTCAAGGGCCGGTTTGGACATCTGGTCCGGACTGAAGGACATGCCAACAATTTCTGACAAGTCTACTGTCACTGCATATGATACTGTCCTCAAAGCAGCAGCGACAAGCGTGCGTCTGTCTGTTAAAGGGTGGTGTAACCCTCAAAGTGCGCTCCACAAACAATAAAAATATTCTTCTTTTTTTTCTGTCTTTGTGAAATGTGTGGGCTGTAGCCGCACCTGCATCCTTAAAGCAGCAGCGACAAGCATGCATCTGTCTGTTAAAGGGTGGTGACACCCTCAAAGTGTGCTCCACAAACAATAAAAATCTTCTTCTTTTTTTTTCTGTCTTTGTGAAATGTGTGGGCTGTAGACGCACCTGCATCCTTAAAGCAGCAGCGACAAGCGTGCGTCTGTCTGTTAAAGGGTGGTGTAACCCTCAAAGTGCGCTCCACAAACAATAAAAAAATTCTTTTTTTTTCTGTCTTTGTGAATTGTGTGGGCTGTAGCCGCACTTGCATCCTCAAAGCAGCAGCGACAAGCGTGCGTCTGTCTGTTAAAGGGTGGTGTAACCCTCAAAGTGCTCCAAAAAATAAAAAACAATTTTTTTTATGTGTTTGTGACTTGTGTGCGATGTAGCCGCACATGCATCAACACAGTAGCAGCGCCAAGCGTGCGCCTGTGTCATAAGTCAAGGGCCGGTTTGGACATCTGGTCCGGACTGAAGGATGTGCCAACAATTTCTGACAAGTCTACTGTCACTGCATATGATACTGTCCTCAAAGCAGCAGCGACAAGCGTGCGTCTGTCTGTTAAAGGGTGGTGTAACCCTCAAAGTGCGCTCCACAAACAATAAAAATATTCTTTTTTTTTCTGTCTTTGTGAAATGTGTGGGCTGTAGCCGCACCTGCATCCTTAAAGCAGCAGCGACAAGCGTGCGTCTGTCTGTTAAAGGATTACATCGGTGACAGCATCCAAGTAGGCATGTCAGACAGTCCGTACCTGTACTGGCAGGAAAAAGAAGCAATTTGGAGGTCCCTGTACAAACTGGATCTATTTTACCTGAGTTGCTCCCCCTCCAGTGTGTACTCCGAAAGAGTGTTTAGTGCAGCCGGGAATCTTGTCAGCGAAAGGCGTAGGAGGTTGCTTCCACAAAATGTGGAGAAGATGATGTCCATAAAATGAATTATCAACTCTTCCAGGGAGACCAGCCTCCAGAACGTACAGAGGGACGTGTGGTTGTGGATTCCAGCGGGGATGAATTAATACTCTGTGAGGATGAGTATGTACACAACACTGAAGAGGGTGAGGAATCGGTGGATGAGGAGGATGAGGACGACATCTTGCCTCCGTAGAGCCAGTTTGTGCAGGGACAGATTAATTGTCAGCTTGTTTTGTGGGGGCCCAAAGGAACCAATCATTTCAGCCACAGTCGTGTGGCAGACCCTGGCGCTGAAATGATTGGTTTGTTAAAGTGTGCATGTCCTGTTTATACAACATAAGGGTGGGTGGGAGGACCCAAGGACAATTCCATCTTGCACCTCTTTTTTTTCTTTGAATTATGTACTGTTTGGGGCCTAGTTTTTCAAACTGCCATCCTGTCTGCCACTGCAGTGTCACTCCTAGATGGACCACGTGTTTGTGCCGTCCACTCGTATCTCTTAGCATAGTCATCCAGCTACCTCGGTGCAACCTTTTGGATATAAAAACACTATTGTGAGGTGTGAGGTGTTCAGAATAGACTGGAAATGAGTGGAAATTAAGGTTATTGAGGTTAATAATAGCATAGGAGCAGAAAAACACACAAATTCTGTGATTTTAGCTGTTTTTATGCTTTTTTAAAAAAAAATACAGATCCAAAACACAAAACCCAGAACCCAAAACACGGAAGGGTGGTTTTGGCAAAACCAATCCAGATCCAAAACACGAAGAAAGATCCAGATCCAAAACCAAAACACAAAACACGAAAAGTGTCCGGTGCACACCCCTAATATATATATATATATATATATATATATATATATAGTGACACAGTTAGGTTAGGGGGTCCCTCTCCTGGGTAGAGGACTCCTTCCTTACACACACACACAGCAGCAGGGAAGCAGCACACCAGTCTGGATGCTAGTACAAGCTGGTCGGCGCCAGTCTTTATTGTACAATGACAGAAAATATAAAGAAAACATAAATATAAATCCTAGCCCTGTCGGGGCACTAACTTCACAGGTAGTTCCCTCACTACCAGAACCTGGCAGGGCCTAATGCCCTCGCCAGCAACAAAGCACAGCACAGTACTCACAAATAGGTTTTTCAAGTGTCTCTGAGCAAACTCCCTGCCTGCTCTCCCAGGTGAGACAATCAGCCCTCAACACACTAGGCTTATATTGGCCACTCTCAGGTGGAAAACTAACAAGCCTGTGGGTGGAGCCCTCCCTCTCCTCTCACCCACAACCCCCAGGTCCCAAACCGGCTTTTCAAAAAGCCGAAACTCAAGCCTGCTACACTGCAGACTTTCTCCTGGGGATTTAAAACACATAAGACAGGAATCTGGGATAAATGTCCCTGTCACAGACCACTTTACCAGTGATCCTATCACATATCCCCCACTTTGTTTCGACCTATGGGGCAGAACAACTGAAGCCCCCAAACAATGAACGCGTGACAACGCGTCTGCTTTAGACAACAGGCCCCCTGGCCTGTGTTCCACTGAAAATTTAAAAGTATGTAACGCCCACTTTATGGCCAACGCCTCCTTCTCCACTGTGGCACCAGGTAGGCATCGAATTCTGAAACACTGTTCAACCTTCGGAAGTCATTGCAGAAACGCACACTCCCGTCGGGCTTTGGAATCAACACAATGGGACTTGACCATTCACTATGTGATACTTCAATAACCCCTAACTCTAGCATATTTTTAATTTCTTTCGACACCGATGCTCTTGTTGCTTCTGGTAACCTATAGGGCTTTAGATTAACTTTAACCCCTGGGTCAGTGATGATGTCATGTTTAACGACCGAGGGTTTCCCAGGTACATCAGAGAACAGCACCCTATTTCTGACCAGAAACTCCTTGACCTCTCGTTGTTGAATTGCCGACAGGGTTTTTGCCACTGTCACTTCGGGAACTAAGGGCCCGGGATTTACTGGAGGGACTCGGACGGCCGACAGTACCGTTCTATCTTTCCAGGGCTTTAACAGATTTATATGGTATATCTGTTCCGGCTTTCTTTTCCCCGGTTGGTAAACTTTGTAATTGACCTGTGCCACTCTTTCTAAGATTTCAAAGGGCCCTTGCCATTTAGCCAAAAGTTTATTTTCCACAGTGGGAACCAACACTAACACTCTGTCCCCAGGAGCAAAGCTGCGTAACCGAGTATTACGGTTGTATACCCTCTGCTGTGCCTGTTGAGCCTGTTTCAGGTGCTCTCTCACTATCGGCATCTCTATAATAGGCAATGGAACTATTAGTTGTTCCACAACATCTTCCCCCTTCTTAGTCACCTGATATAACAAATCCTGACACATTACCATGTGGGGATAGGACAAAGGACTATCAGGGTCTATGTGTTTACCATCAACTACTTTTACATTCTCCCTGGCTTTTACCAAAGTAGGGTCATTCAACTGCTCCATGGCAAAGACATCTCTTCTGACCTCTAACTCAGGCAGACGATCAACTGGCCCAACAACACTTCCCACCTCAATGGGAGGCACATCAGTTGGCGGGCCACCGTCACGCTCCGCATTCTCTAGTTCGCCAATCATAGTAGAAAAAGGGAGTACCTCTGACTCAGAAGAAACTCCCTCCTCCACTACATCGACAACCTTCTCAAATGGATCGGGGTTGTTCACTTCTGGAACAAAACGGCTTTCCCACAACTTCCAGAAGTGAGCAAAGTCTCCCCCCAATATTGCATCGCACATCAGACCATGCACCAAACCCACAGAAACTATAGCCGAACCACATGGTGTCTCGATGTTCACCTCGGCAGTAACATAATATCGAGTATCCCCATGTATGCAGGTCACACCAACAGTTTTCCCTGTATGCCTCAAGGGGTTCACCAGCTCAGCTTTTATAAGTGTCACCAAGCTACCAGAGTCTAACAGTGCCTCTGCTAGGTTGCCATCTACAGTGAGTACACACATGTGCTTATCAGTCTCAGCCTGCCGGTCAGCCGTACAGGCTGTCTGTGCAAAGAAAGACCCCCTGCGGTATGCATGAGCAGTATCACATTGCATAGGTTCAGTTGTAAGTGAACAATTAGCGGAAATATGGCCGAAGTCACCACACCGGAAACACTGAATCATATTAATGTCTAGTCGTTTACGGGGCAAGAACCTTCCTGGCCTGGCAGGCCTGTCTCCAGGTTCTACACCCTCAGTCTTAGGTACATCCCACCGCCCAGCACCCTTCTCCCCTGGAACAGTCTTACCAGTGTCTGTGGGAGTTCGCCGGTGCGCCATCGGGGCTTGATGGGGCATACTCCTCAGCTCCTCAGCCGCCACGTACCTCTCCACCAGCTCGACCAACTGGTCCGCGGACTTAGGGTCTGCATGGCTCACCCACTTGCGCAGAGTCGCAGGTAACGATTGCAGGTACCGGTCCATCACGACCCTTTCCACGATCTGTGGTCCCGTCATCGTCTCGGGCTGTAGCCATTTTGAGGACAGATGGACGAGGTCATGCATCTGTGAACGTGGAGGCTTGTCCATATGGAACTCCCAGCGGTGGACCCGTTGGGCACGAACAAAGGTGGTGACTCCCAAGCGAGTTAGGATCTCCTGTTTTAGTTTTTTATAGTCCTTGGCATCAGCCAGGCATAAGTCGAAATAGGCCTTTTGTGGCTCCCCAGACAAAAAAGGTGCCACCAGACTTGCCCACTGCTCCTGGGGCCAACTCTCCCTTTCGGCCGTTCTTTCAAATGCGGCGAGATAGGCCTCCACAGCATCGCCCAAAGTCATCTTTTGGAGGAAGTGACTGGCTCGTATGGAGTGAGTGGTGATGGGAGGACCAGTAGTAACATCTCTGGGCCGGGCGACCAGGTGCTGTAACACCTCTTTTATGGCCTGGCAGGTTTCCTCGATGGCAACCTGTTGTTGCCTCTGGGCTGTCTCCAAGGCCAACAGTTGCACCCTGGTGGATTCCTGCTGCGCCCTGGTAGATTCCTGCTGAGTCCAGGTAGATTCCTGCTGAAGTTTGTTCGTCTCCTGCTGAGCTCTGGTAGATTCCTGCTGAGCTGTTGTAGCTTGGAGCAAGGCCTTAATAATGTCCTCCATTTGTCCTGGGGTGTAGGTTGGAAGCTGAACCTTGCCTCTCTGAGCATTGGCTGATGAGGCATCAGTCTCTATGGGACTCCAAGGACACAGTGTTATTTCCACACTCACAAATTGGGTGTCTGTCCCATTAATTTTTAAATGGAAAGTTTTCCTCTTGCTGCAACTTCAGTGTGTGTGGGTGCCCGCATTCTCCACCATATTGTGACACAGTTAGGTTAGGGGGTCCCTCTCCTGGGTAGAGGACTTCTTCCTTACACACACACACAGCAGCAGGGAAGCAGCACACCAGTCTGGATGCAAGTACAAGCTGGTCGGCGCCAGTCTTTATTGTACAATGACAGAAAATATAAAGAAAACATAATTATAAATCCTAGCCCTGTCGGGGCACTAACTTCACAGGTAGTTCCCTCACTACCAGAACCTGGCAGGGCCTAATGCCCTCGCCAGCAACAAAGCACAGCACAGTACTCACAAATAGGTTTTTCAAGTGTCTCTGAGCAAACTCCCTGCCTGCTCTCCCAGGTGAGACAATCAGCCCTCAACACACTAGGCTTATATTGGCCACTCTCAGGTGGAAAACTAACAAGCCTGTTACCAGGCTGCGAGAACCAAAACCTGGAGTGGCCGTGGGTGGAGCCCTCCCTCTCCTCTCACCCACAACCCCCAGGTCCCAAACCGGCTTTTCAAAAAGCCGAAACTCAAGCCTGCTACACTGCAGACTTTCTCCTGGGGATTTAAAACACATAAGACAGGAATCTGGGATAAATGTCCCTGTCACAGACCACTTTACCAGTGATCCTATCATAATATATATATATATATATATATATATATATATATGCATATATAAAAATAATTTTATTAAGTCAATCTTGAATATGAATTATTTGGGCCCACCAATAACGGAATGTCATCTGTGGGCCCATATTCTGCTCTTCTGAGAATGGGCTTCACCGTTCAAGCTCTAGCCTCCACTTGATCAGAAGAGCATGGGTGCTGCAAAGACAAAGACTGGACAGACAACAACGGGCCCTCCATCAAATGTTGCATTGGCCTTGTTGTATACTGCCCCTACTCTCCTGGACAGTTTGGGAGACTCACGATTTCAGGGAGATCTCCTGCACTCCCATGAGAGTAGACCAGTCTCCTGGATCACTTAGGAGGTGGGTGGAGAAGCAATAATGACGTGAATCCCAACATTACATATTGAGGGTCGGGTGGGACTGCGATGATGCAAATTGTTGTTCTTCTTTCCACACCCCTCCCACCTGCATCTGCCCTCCGAAAACCAAGTATATGTAAAAACAATGTGAAGCAACTGAAAAGGCCGAAAGAATGAGTGAGTGCTTTATCCACAAAGATTAAGGGGTCTATTTACTAAGCAGTGTTAGGAGACAGAGTGAAAAGTGATAAGGTGCCAGCCAATCAGCTCCCAACTGTCATATTTCAAACACAGCCTGTGAGATGGCAGTTAGGAGCGGATTGGCTGGTACCTTATCTCATTTCACTTTGTCTCCTAACACTGCTTAGTATATAGACCACATAATTCTATCTTGGTCACTGACCGTAACATGGCCACAGTATCAATAAATAACAGGACACAGAGCAGAGGGAACCAGTGGCAGAACTGGGGTTAGTGACATCCAGTGTGCTGTGCTGTACTCACCCTCTCACCCCTTCTATAGTCCTCGGCTCGCAAAAGTGACGTGGCCTGTGCCAACTAAGCCATGCCCCCTGACGCATGCTGTTTTGGAGGCATGATCACATGTCCCGCCCCCGTTCTTCTCATTTTGAGGACTTACCGTGAGCTCCGAAAGCTGCTGTGCAGCCCCCTGCCCCTCTCCCGGCACAGTGGATGACGCGCGCATGTGTGCATCATCCATCATTGCTGCTCGCTGCTCGGTGATGCCATCCAAGGGGGTGATATCAAAATAGCATAGCAGTGGTGTCATTCAGTGGTGCCCGCTCCTCTCCTCCCCCCCACACACACTCCCAGGGGCGTTTCTAGAGAGGAGGTGGCCCATTTGCAGTCTCCGACACGGGCCCCCTCCTCTCTGTCCGGCGGCCGGCAGTGCACTGAGCTGTGCGCGGCCAGCGCCGGAGTTATAGACTCTGGGCACTAGAGTGCGCCCAGAGTCTATAGAGAATGAGCTGGTCACCGGGAAAATGGCCACTGCGGCCATTTTCCCTGTACTACTCATGCGCAAACGACGGGAAAATGGGCGCGACGGCCATTTTCCAGTCGTTTTTACAGCGCCGGACGCCTGCGCCGACGTGGGACTCCGGAGAGGTAAGTAATTTTATGGATGCAGTGTGTGGTACGGGGCCCCCCTGGACCCAGGGGCCCGTGTTCCCCGCACACCCTGCACCCATTATAGATACGCCCCTGCACACTCCTCTAGTGATGACACTGGAGGGAATAAGCCTTGATTCCTTGCAGTGACTGTAAACACAAAATACAATTTGTATTTCCTTTCCTCCTACACATCCTGATGTTTGCAAATTAAATACCAAACACACACAGTACAAAAGACAGTCATTATCTGTGCTTCAAGGAACACAATATAAACATTGTATCAGTTTTACTGGTGCACACTGTGAGAAATATCAGCCAAAATCACTTAACAGTGAAAAGCTAATTTCTCCTGGCTTGAAATCTGGAGCAGTCTTCCTCACTATTTGTACTTACTGAATTGTGTGCGCAGTAGCCGCACGTGCATCAACAAAGTAGTGCCAAGCGTGCGCCTGTGTCATAAGTAAAGGGGCGGCTGGCTTGACCGTTAAAGGGTGCTGTAACCCCCAAAGTACACTCCAAACCAAATAAAAAAATATTTTCTGTGTTTGTGAATTGTGTGCGCAGTAGCCGCACGTGCATCAACAAAGTAGTGCCAAGCGTGCGCCTGTGTCCCATAAATAAAAGGCCGGCTGGATTGACCGCTAAAGGGTGCTGTAACCCCCAAAGGGCACTCCAAACAAAATAAAAAAACATTTTCTGTGTTTGTGAATTGTGTGCTCTGTGGCTGCACGTGCATCAACAAAGGAGCAGCGCCAAGCGTGCGCCTGTGTCCCATAAGTAAAGAGCCGGCTGGCTCATTTCTTAAAGGGTGGTGTAACCCACAAAGTGCACTACTCTCCAGCAAAAATAAAAAAATATTTTCTGTGTTTGTGTGCGCCTTAGCCGCACGTATATATCAATATAACATAAATGGAGGACCAAACTTTCTCCAATAAAAATAAAATAGGGAAAGATCAAGAACCACTTCCTCCTAGTGCTGTTGCTGCTGCTGGGAGTTGTTCATCATCCCAGAGAGGAAGTAGGAACATCACTACTTTTACTAAACAATTGACCCTCCAACAGTCCCTAGCGATGAGGATGAAGTACGACAGCACTCATCCTGAAGCAAAACGTATAACTGAGGCCTTGACTGCTATGTTGGTGTTAGACGTGCGTCCGGTATCCGCCATTAGTGCAGTGGGATTTAGACAATTGATGGAGGTAGTGTGTCCCCGGTTCCAAATCCCGTCTAGATTCCACCTGCATCCTCAAAGCAGCAGCGACAAGCGTGCGTCTGTCTGTTAAAGGGTGGTGTAACCCTCAAAGTGCGCTCCACAAACAATAAAAAAATTCTTCTTTTTTTTTCTGTCTTTGTGAATTGTGTGGGCTGTAGCCGCACTTGCATCCTCAAAGCAGCAGCGACAAGCGTGCGTCTGTCTGTTAAAGGGTGGTGTAACCCTCAAAGTGCTCCAAAAAATAAAAAACTTTTTTTTATGTGTTTGTGACTTGTGTGCGATGTAGCCGCACGTGCATCAACACAGTAGCAGCGCCAAGCGTGCGCCTGTGTCATAAGTCAAGGGCCGGTTTGGACATCTGGTCCGGACTGAAGGACATGCCAACAATTTCTGACAAGTCTACTGTCACTGCATATGATACTGTCCTCAAAGCAGCAGCGACAAGCGTGCGTCTGTCTGTTAAAGGGTGGTGTAACCCTCAAAGTGCGCTCCACAAACAATAAAAATATTCTTCTTTTTTTTCTGTCTTTGTGAAATGTGTGGGCTGTAGCCGCACCTGCATCCTTAAAGCAGCAGCGACAAGCATGCATCTGTCTGTTAAAGGGTGGTGACACCCTCAAAGTGTGCTCCACAAACAATAAAAATCTTCTTCTTTTTTTTTCTGTCTTTGTGAAATGTGTGGGCTGTAGACGCACCTGCATCCTTAAAGCAGCAGCGACAAGCGTGCGTCTGTCTGTTAAAGGGTGGTGTAACCCTCAAAGTGCGCTCCACAAACAATAAAAAAATTCTTTTTTTTTCTGTCTTTGTGAATTGTGTGGGCTGTAGCCGCACTTGCATCCTCAAAGCAGCAGCGACAAGCGTGCGTCTGTCTGTTAAAGGGTGGTGTAACCCTCAAAGTGCTCCAAAAAATAAAAAACAATTTTTTTTATGTGTTTGTGACTTGTGTGCGATGTAGCCGCACATGCATCAACACAGTAGCAGCGCCAAGCGTGCGCCTGTGTCATAAGTCAAGGGCCGGTTTGGACATCTGGTCCGGACTGAAGGATGTGCCAACAATTTCTGACAAGTCTACTGTCACTGCATATGATACTGTCCTCAAAGCAGCAGCGACAAGCGTGCGTCTGTCTGTTAAAGGGTGGTGTAACCCTCAAAGTGCGCTCCACAAACAATAAAAATATTCTTTTTTTTTCTGTCTTTGTGAAATGTGTGGGCTGTAGCCGCACCTGCATCCTTAAAGCAGCAGCGACAAGCGTGCGTCTGTCTGTTAAAGGATTACATCGGTGACAGCATCCAAGTAGGCATGTCAGACAGTCCGTACCTGTACTGGCAGGAAAAAGAAGCAATTTGGAGGTCCCTGTACAAACTGGATCTATTTTACCTGAGTTGCTCCCCCTCCAGTGTGTACTCCGAAAGAGTGTTTAGTGCAGCCGGGAATCTTGTCAGCGAAAGGCGTAGGAGGTTGCTTCCACAAAATGTGGAGAAGATGATGTTCATAAAATGAATTATCAACTCTTCCAGGGAGACCAGCCTCCAGAACGTACAGAGGGACGTGTGGTTGTGGATTCCAGCGGGGATGAATTAATACTCTGTGAGGATGAGTATGTACACAACACTGAAGAGGGTGAGGAATCGGTGGATGAGGAGGATGAGGACGACATCTTGCCTCCGTAGAGCCAGTTTGTGCAGGGACAGATTAATTGTCAGCTTGTTTTGTGGGGGCCCAAAGGAACCAATCATTTCAGCCACAGTCGTGTGGCAGACCCTGGCGCTGAAATGATTGGTTTGTTAAAGTGTGCATGTCCTGTTTATACAACATAAGGGTGGGTGGGAGGACCCAAGGACAATTCCATCTTGCACCTCTTTTTTTTCTTTGAATTATGTACTGTTTGGGGCCTAGTTTTTCAAACTGCCATCCTGTCTGCCACTGCAGTGTCACTCCTAGATGGACCACGTGTTTGTGCCGTCCACTCGTATCTCTTAGCATAGTCATCCAGCTACCTCGGTGCAACCTTTTGGATATAAAAACACTATTGTGAGGTGTGAGGTGTTCAGAATAGACTGGAAATGAGTGGAAATTAAGGTTATTGAGGTTAATAATAGCATAGGAGCAGAAAAACACACAAATTCTGTGATTTTAGCTGTTTTTATGCTTTTTTAAAAAAAAATACAGATCCAAAACACAAAACCCAGAACCCAAAACACGGAAGGGTGGTTTTGGCAAAACCAATCCAGATCCAAAACACGAAGAAAGATCCAGATCCAAAACCAAAACACAAAACACGAAAAGTGTCCGGTGCACACCCCTAATATATATATATATATATATATATATAGTGACACAGTTAGGTCAGGGGGTCCCTCTCCTGGGTAGAGGACTCCTTCCTTACACACACACACAGCAGCAGGGAAGCAGCACACCAGTCTGGATGCTAGTACAAGCTGGTCGGCGCCAGTCTTTATTGTACAATGACAGAAAATATAAAGAAAACATAAATATAAATCCTAGCCCTGTCGGGGCACTAACTTCACAGGTAGTTCCCTCACTACCAGAACCTGGCAGGGCCTAATGCCCTCGCCAGCAACAAAGCACAGCACAGTACTCACAAATAGGTTTTTCAAGTGTCTCTGAGCAAACTCCCTGCCTGCTCTCCCAGGTGAGACAATCAGCCCTCAACACACTAGGCTTATATTGGCCACTCTCAGGTGGAAAACTAACAAGCCTGTGGGTGGAGCCCTCCCTCTCCTCTCACCCACAACCCCCAGGTCCCAAACCGGCTTTTCAAAAAGCCGAAACTCAAGCCTGCTACACTGCAGACTTTCTCCTGGGGATTTAAAACACATAAGACAGGAATCTGGGATAAATGTCCCTGTCACAGACCACTTTACCAGTGATCCTATCACATATCCCCCACTTTGTTTCGACCTATGGGGCAGAACAACTGAAGCCCCCAAACAATGAACGCGTGACAACGCGTCTGCTTTAGACAACAGGCCCCCTGGCCTGTGTTCCACTGAAAATTTAAAAGTATGTAACGCCCACTTTATGGCCAACGCCTCCTTCTCCACTGTGGCACCAGGTAGGCATCGAATTCTGAAACACTGTTCAACCTTCGGAAGTCATTGCAGAAACGCACACTCCCGTCGGGCTTTGGAATCAACACAATGGGACTTGACCATTCACTATGTGATACTTCAATAACCCCTAACTCTAGCATATTTTTAATTTCTTTCGACACCGATGCTCTTGTTGCTTCTGGTAACCTATAGGGCTTTAGATTAACTTTAACCCCTGGGTCAGTGATGATGTCATGTTTAACGACCGAGGGTTTCCCAGGTACATCAGAGAACAGCACCCTATTTCTGACCAGAAACTCCTTGACCTCTCGTTGTTGAATTGCCGACAGGGTTTTTGCCACTGTCACTTCGGGAACTAAGGGCCCGGGATTTACTGGAGGGACTCGGACGGCCGACAGTACCGTTCTATCTTTCCAGGGCTTTAACAGATTTATAAGGTATATCTGTTCCGGCTTTCTTTTCCCCGGCTGGTAAACTTTGTAATTGACCTGTGCCACTCTTTCTAAGATTTCAAAGGGCCCTTGCCATTTAGCCAAAAGTTTATTTTCCACAGTGGGAACCAACACTAACACTCTGTCCCCAGGAGCAAAGCTGCGTAACCGAGTATTACGGTTGTATACCCTCTGCTGTGCCTGTTGAGCCTGTTTCAGGTGCTCTCTCACTATCGGCATCTCTATAATAGGCAATGGAACTATTAGTTGTTCCACAACATCTTCCCCCTTCTTAGTCACCTGATATAACAAATCCTGACACATTACCATGTGGGGATAGGACAAAGGACTATCAGGGTCTATGGGTTTACCATCAACTACTTTTACATTCTCCCTGGCTTTTACCAAAGTAGGGTCATTCAACTGCTCCATGGCAAAGACATCTCTTCTGACCTCTAACCCAGGCAGACGATCAACTGGCCCAACAACACTTCCCACCTCAATGGGAGGCACATCAGTTGGCGGGCCACCGTCACGCTCCGCATTCTCTAGTTCGCCAATCATAGTAGAAAAAGGGAGTACCTCTGACTCAGAAGAAACTCCCTCCTCCACTACATCGACAACCTTCTCAAATGGATCGGGGTTGTTCACTTCTGGAACAAAACGGCTTTCCCACAACTTCCAGAAGTGAGCAAAGTCTCCCCCCAATATTGCATCGCACATCAGACCATGCACCAAACCCACAGAAACTATAGCCGAACCACATGGTGTCTCGATGTTCACCTCGGCAGTAACATAATATCGAGTATCCCCATGTATGCAGGTCACACCAACAGTTTTCCCTGTATGCCTCAAGGGGTTCACCAGCTCAGCTTTTATAAGTGTCACCAAGCTACCAGAGTCTAACAGTGCCTCTGCTAGGTTGCCATCTACAGTGAGTACACACATGTGCTTATCAGTCTCAGCCTGCCGGTCAGCCGTACAGGCTGTCTGTGCAAAGAAAGACCCCCTGCGGTATGCATGAGCAGTATCACATTGCATAGGTTCAGTTGTAAGTGAACAATTAGCGGAAATATGGCCGAAGTCACCACACCGGAAACACTGAATCATATTAATGTCTAGTCGTTTACGGGGCAAGAACCTTCCTGGCCTGGCAGGCCTGTCTCCAGGTTCTACACCCTCAGTCTTAGGTACATCCCACCGCCCAGCACCCTTCTCCCCTGGAACAGTCTTACCAGTGTCTGTGGGAGTTCGCCGGTGCGCCATCGGGGCTTGATGGGGCATACTCCTCAGCTCCTCAGCCGCCACGTACCTCTCCACCAGCTCGACCAACTGGTCCGCGGACTTAGGGTCTGCATGGCTCACCCACTTGCGCAGAGTCGCAGGTAACGATTGCAGGTACTGGTCCATCACGACCCTTTCCACGATCTGTGGTCCCGTCATCGTCTCGGGCTGTAGCCATTTTGAGGACAGATGGACGAGGTCATGCATCTGTGAACGTGGAGGCTTGTCCATATGGAACTCCCAGCGGTGGACCCGTTGGGCACGAACAAAGGTGGTGACTCCCAAGCGAGTTAGGATCTCCTGTTTTAGTTTTTTATAGTCCTTGGCATCAGCCAGGCATAAGTCGAAATAGGCCTTTTGTGGCTCCCCAGACAAAAAAGGTGCCACCAGACTTGCCCACTGCTCCTGGGGCCAACTCTCCCTTTCGGCCGTTCTTTCAAATGCGGCGAGATAGGCCTCCACAGCATCGCCCAAAGTCATCTTTTGGAGGAAGTGACTGGCTCGTATGGAGTGAGTGGTGATGGGAGGACCAGTAGTAACATCTCTGGGCCGGGCGACCAGGTGCTGTAACACCTCTTTTATGGCCTGGCAGGTTTCCTCGATGGCAACCTGTTGTTGCCTCTGGGCTGTCTCCAAGGCCAACAGTTGCACCCTGGTGGATTCCTGCTGCGCCCTGGTAGATTCCTGCTGAGTCCAGGTAGATTCCTGCTGAAGTTTGTTCGTCTCCTGCTGAGCTCTGGTAGATTCCTGCTGAGCTGTTGTAGCTTGGAGCAAGGCCTTAATAATGTCCTCCATTTTGTCCTGGGGTGTAGGTTGGAAGCTGAACCTTGCCTCTCTGAGCATTGGCTGATGAGGCATCAGTCTCTATGGGACTCCAAGGACACAGTGTTATTTCCACACTCACAAATTGGGTGTCTGTCCCATTAATTTTTAAATGGAAAGTTTTCCTCTTGCTGCAACTTCAGTGTGTGTGGGTGCCCGCATTCTCCACCATATTGTGACACAGTTAGGTTAGGGGGTCCCTCTCCTGGGTAGAGGACTTCTTCCTTACACACACACACAGCAGCAGGGAAGCAGCACACCAGTCTGGATGCAAGTACAAGCTGGTCGGCGCCAGTCTTTATTGTACAATGACAGAAAATATAAAGAAAACATAATTATAAATCCTAGCCCTGTCGGGGCACTAACTTCACAGGTAGTTCCCTCACTACCAGAACCTGGCAGGGCCTAATGCCCTCGCCAGCAACAAAGCACAGCACAGTACTCACAAATAGGTTTTTCAAGTGTCTCTGAGCAAACTCCCTGCCTGCTCTCCCAGGTGAGACAATCAGCCCTCAACACACTAGGCTTATATTGGCCACTCTCAGGTGGAAAACTAACAAGCCTGTTACCAGGCTGCGAGAACCAAAACCTGGAGTGGCCGTGGGTGGAGCCCTCCCTCTCCTCTCACCCACAACCCCCAGGTCCCAAACCGGCTTTTCAAAAAGCCGAAACTCAAGCCTGCTACACTGCAGACTTTCTCCTGGGGATTTAAAACACATAAGACAGGAATCTGGGATAAATGTCCCTGTCACAGACCACTTTACCAGTGATCCTATCATAATATATATATATATATATATATATATATATATATATGCATATATAAAAATAATTTTATTAAGTCAATCTTGAATATGAATTATTTGGGCCCACCAATAACGGAATGTCATCTGTGGGCCCATATTCTGCTCTTCTGAGAATGGGCTTCACCGTTCAAGCTCTAGCCTCCACTTGATCAGAAGAGCATGGGTGCTGCAAAGACAAAGACTGGACAGACAACAACGGGCCCTCCATCAAATGTTGCATTGGCCTTGTTGTATACTGCCCCTACTCTCCTGGACAGTTTGGGAGACTCACGATTTCAGGGAGATCTCCTGCACTCCCATGAGAGTAGACCAGTCTCCTGGATCACTTAGGAGGTGGGTGGAGAAGCAATAATGACGTGAATCCCAACATTACATATTGAGGGTCGGGTGGGACTGCGATGATGCAAATTGTTGTTCTTCTTTCCACACCCCTCCCACCTGCATCTGCCCTCCGAAAACCAAGTATATGTAAAAACAATGTGAAGCAACTGAAAAGGCCGAAAGAATGAGTGAGTGCTTTATCCACAAAGATTAAGGGGTCTATTTACTAAGCAGTGTTAGGAGACAGAGTGAAAAGTGATAAGGTGCCAGCCAATCAGCTCCCAACTGTCATATTTCAAACACAGCCTGTGAGATGGCAGTTAGGAGCGGATTGGCTGGTACCTTATCTCATTTCACTTTGTCTCCTAACACTGCTTAGTATATAGACCACATAATTCTATCTTGGTCACTGACCGTAACATGGCCACAGTATCAATAAATAACAGGACACAGAGCAGAGGGAACCAGTGGCAGAACTGGGGTTAGTGACATCCAGTGTGCTGTGCTGTACTCACCCTCTCACCCCTTCTATAGTCCTCGGCTCGCAAAAGTGACGTGGCCTGTGCCAACTAAGCCATGCCCCCTGACGCATGCTGTTTTGGAGGCATGATCACATGTCCCGCCCCCGTTCTTCTCATTTTGAGGACTTACCGTGAGCTCCGAAAGCTGCTGTGCAGCCCCCTGCCCCTCTCCCGGCACAGTGGATGACGCGCGCATGTGTGCATCATCCATCATTGCTGCTCGCTGCTCGGTGATGCCATCCAAGGGGGTGATATCAAAATAGCATAGCAGTGGTGTCATTCAGTGGTGCCCGCTCCTCTCCTCCCCCCCACACACACTCCCAGGGGCGTTTCTAGAGAGGAGGTGGCCCATTTGCAGTCTCCGACACGGGCCCCCTCCTCTCTGTCCGGCGGCCGGCAGTGCACTGAGCTGTGCGCGGCCAGCGCCGGAGTTATAGACTCTGGGCACTAGAGTGCGCCCAGAGTCTATAGAGAATGAGCTGGTCACCGGGAAAATGGCCACTGCGGCCATTTTCCCTGTACTACTCATGCGCAAACGACGGGAAAATGGGCGCGACGGCCATTTTCCAGTCGTTTTTACAGCGCCGGACGCCTGCGCCGACGTGGGACTCCGGAGAGGTAAGTAATTTTATGGATGCAGTGTGTGGTACGGGGCCCCCCTGGACCCAGGGGCCCGTGTTCCCCGCACACCCTGCACCCATTATAGATACGCCCCTGCACACTCCTCTAGTGATGACACTGGAGGGAATAAGCCTTGATTCCTTGCAGTGACTGTAAACACAAAATACAATTTGTATTTCCTTTCCTCCTACACATCCTGATGTTTGCAAATTAAATACCAAACACACACAGTACAAAAGACAGTCATTATCTGTGCTTCAAGGAACACAATATAAACATTGTATCAGTTTTACTGGTGCACACTGTGAGAAATATCAGCCAAAATCACTTAACAGTGAAAAGCTAATTTCTCCTGGCTTGAAATCTGGAGCAGTCTTCCTCACTATTTGTACTTACTGAAGCACAAAAGAATTTGATAGCTTTTTGCCCGGTTTTCTGTTGCATCCACTTATACAGCCAACAGTTGAAAGAAATATTTCTCTCTCCTTAGCCGTTTTATGTAAGCTCCAAGGATGCTCATTCAGGGGACTATTAAATAAGAGCAATTTAGTGGCTTCCCGAATAAATTCGCAGCCGGCATAAAGCTAAAATAACAAATTAAACGCTTCAGTGCAGGTCGGCTTTTCCGAACTACTTTAATCTGAAATGCACTTGAAAGCGCCAGTGGATTTTGAATTTACAAGAGAATGGAGATTCCCATTTGACCGTGTAATACCTTATATGGTCCTGCCTAATTTCTCCAATTGTAAAATGAATAAGGGTCTGTAATCCATTAAAAAAAAGGAAGAGGGGGGGGATGGAAAATATACAAATGGATTTGTAGAGAGACGTTCCTTTGATGAGAAGTAGAAGTGACAATTAAACTCTCCGTACTGAACGGAGACATGAGGATTTGTGATATGTTTAATCCATGTGTAATGTCCTATGTCGGCTCGCTGCTTCGTTGAATGAGGCATTGACGTGACAATTTCAATTTCAGAACAATGCACGCTTTGCTAGGGGCTGTACAATCTGTTTCAAAGTTTGTTCATTTATTTATGAATTCCATTAGCACAAGGAACTTGTGATGAAGACATCGTCATTTGCAATATAACTTTCTACAATGAGCCAGCTGATGTCTGCTGTTTGATTCCCAAAGTGAAACAAATTAGGAACTGTGATTATTTCTCTGAATGTAATGGCAAAGGCACCCGGAGGCTCTCTGCTCCTGGTGTACAGCAACCATATTCCAGTAATGTAAATTTGGTTTCCTTTACAGCAACACCGAAAAGCTCAATGAACCCTGCCTGTTATGAGTCACTGCCAGCTGACCCCGTCCGTTACTAGGCAACCAGGACGCCGCATCAGGCCAGCCGTAGAGGTCGGTGATCAGCGATGGTTGCTAGGTGACCAGTGGTTCAGAGCGGCCGCATTGATTCTTGGTACCGACTGTTGCTCAGCAACTGGGACGCTACTGGGTATGAGCAGCACTCAGCTGCATTAAGTTATTTATCTAGAGGGCCGGCCTTTGAGGAGCCCTCTGATAGGTCCCTGTTCAGTTAAAAGGCAGTCAGCCTCACTGTGCCCTGCCAGTGATAGTTTATACTTCAGTCTGTCTAGTTGGTCCTGTTCCTGGAACTTTGTGTCCTGGAATATTTCTACTATCTGCATGCACAACACTCCTAGTTTTTCTAGCCTGTACTTTTTTTTTGCAGCCCTGTCTTCGTGGCTATTCATTATTACCGTTCAGGATCTGAGCAGCGTTAACTGCATTCTCCCCTGCTGCATTTACCATCTGCAGACTACTCCATCATTAGCCCTGGTCAGCGAACGTGTTTGTTTATATACGATTGTCAGGTTGCCTCTGTCCAGCTCTGTGATTTACCCTTTGTGGCCCTACTTCCATGGCTTACTATTGAGGTCAGTCCTGCCTCAGTAATTGTTCTGTATCCTCACTTTCCAGCATATCCTGTGATCTCCTGATAATTGCATCAGCCCCTACTGTCAGGAAGATTAAGACCTGGCGGCATCCTAAGTACCAACTCTAAGAAGAATGAGTGGTTATTATAGGCAGAAGCCCTTCCTAGTGTGACTCTAGGGGAGTTATACAAATTATTCATGAGCATCATAACACTGCCTTCACTAGTTGACTGGAACCCACTGTTTACATCACTAATGTGAAGGAGAAGGTGCAGATAACTGATTTGTTGCTGTGGATTATATACAGGGGTTTGTAAAAGTATTCAACCTCCTAAAGCAGGCGTGACCAACCTGTGACTCTTCAGCTGTTGTGAATCTACAAGAGCCAGCATGTTTTACCAGCGTATCAGTGGGAGGGTATGCTGGGACTTAGAGTTTCACAACAGCCGGAGAGCCACAGGTTGACCAGGCCTGTCCAAAAAAGTCAACAGATTTGTCTGTTACAAATGACACACAGATTGTTCCAGACAGTATTGTTTTTGCAAACCAGTAGACTCCTAAGGTTAATTTTCAAACTCATAATTTATTATTTGTCTACAAAATTATATTATTGAAGAAAAATAAAAATGTAAAAATGCTGCTTATATTAGTATTCAACCCATGCAGACTAGTACTCCTTAGATCCACCTTTTGAAGCTTAAGGAGTCTATGTACTAAGCCTTGTAAAGAAATAACGTGGACGGAGCTAAAGTATCAACCAATCAGCTCCTAACTGTCATTTTCCAAACACAGCCTGTACAGTGAGAGTAAGGAGTTGATTGGTTGGTTCTTTATCTCCGTCTACTTTATATCTCCCCAAGGCTTAGTACAGATACCCCTTGGTCTGTTGGGGTAATTAGGTATTTACGAGGTTTGTAGACTGTTTGGGAGTAATTTCTGTCCTTTCTTCCTTGCAGATTTGCTCCAGGTTGTTCAAGGTATTTGGTTGTCACTTTTGGGCTTGAATTTTAAAACAATATCAAATATGCTCAATTGGAGTTAGATCAGGACTTTGATTTGGCTATTGTAGAACATTTACCTTTTTGTTGTTCAACCATGCCAGTGCTTTGGACCTGTGCTGTCCTGCTGAAAGGTGAACTTTCTCCCAAGATTTAGTTTTCAGGCATACTGAGGGGCATATTCATTAATACATGCGGTCTGTTACCAATAATAAGTATTCCTTATTGTCGCAATTCGCGGCAATAAGGAATCCTTATTTTCCTGAATGTACAGTATTAGTACTGAGTCTCTGGGACAGGAGCTGCCATACATTTAGAGCCCATCCAGGGGATCAGTAGAAGTAAAGTGATCGCATCAGCGTTCACTTTACTTTTTGCTTCGGCCAGCTGCTACGTGACCACACATGCGTCCATGTCCAGCAGTAGTGAGAAAGGATCCTATGGATCCTTTTCCAATTAATTCTGTGGATGTAGCCCAAACTCTACAGTTGGCTAAGCTTCGATATGGAGTCTGCATCTGCTGTCAAAAATGTAGGGACCGCAGCAAATATCGGAGTTATCTGCTGTGGTCCCTCCATGGTGCATCCAGGGAATCCTTAATATTTGCAGCTGTTTTCAAGGGATATCCTGCAAATATTATATGATAAATAGGCCCTTGAGTCAGGTTGTCTATCTATATCACCCTGCATTATGTACTCTCTATCAGTCCTTCAATTTTAACAAGATGTCAAGTCCCCACTGGGGAAAAGAATCCCCACAACATTATGCTGCCACCCCCATACTTCACTGTTGGCATGGTGTTTGCTGAGGAATGGGCAGTGTTAGGTCCGCGTCACACATAGGTTTTGGAAATGGGGCCAGAAAGCTAAATTTTGGTCTCATTTATTCACAAAACCTTATCCCATATTTTAGCTGGGTCACTGAGGTTTTCTGGCAAAGCCCAGATGTACTTTAATGTGGTTTTCTCCAGTCTTCTTTTAAGCCGCCCTCCTATACAGGCCAGTTGTATGCAGAGCTCTTGAAATGGGTAATTGGTGCACCTTCACTCCAGTCTCAGCCACTGAACTCTGTAGACCTTTCAAAGTGACCGTTGTCCTCCCAGTGGCTTCCCTCCTTTTTACTTTGATGCTGAGTTATCATTAGAGAGGCAGAAGATTCCATCCATGATTCCATCAACTGATGTGAAGGGGAGAAGATGGAGTGTAATATGGCCAGTGATCATACTAGAGGAAGATGAAGGACCTAAGGGGGTATAACAGTGCTCACTTGGATATCCATGCACTTGGATATTATTTTGTAGCCTTTTCCTATCTTGTGTACATTATCTTTAATTTTCTTAGAATGCTCTTTGGTCTTCATTTTCACAGATTTCCTTCAGTTTCACAATATGGCCACGGTTATTTGAATTAGGGGGGGGGTCTTTTATCCATAAAAGCTGACCTTTTTAATTATTCACAAGTAGTGGCTAATGGAAAGCCAACTGTTAGGGCAATATATTTAATTTGTGTAAACTTGTAGCATCCACAGCACAGAGGTTGAATACTTATGAAAGCCACTGTATATCAGTCACAGAAATTCTACTTCAACCATAAAACATTTGCATTTGCCTAAAAACATAGGGGGTCATTCAGACCCACTCGCGAGCGGCTGTCCGCTTGCAAGTGGGTCGATGGTCCCCACTGCGCATTCGCACGATGGAGGGAGCTCCGTCATGCGCATGCGCGAGATCCGACGAGCGAAGGACTTTCTTTCGCTCTGGGTGTGTCGTCAAAGGGGGTGTGCTGTCGATGGTGACTGACAGCACGCCCCCTTTGGTGGGCGTGCCGGTGGCGTGCCTGCCAGACAGAGGCGTTCCCAAGGGAACGCCTACCGTCTGCAGCCGGCCCCACTGACATCACTAGTGATGTCAGCGGGAGTGATTTTGGCTCTGATAGAGCCAAAATCACTCCTGGCCTTGCGGTTGAAAAACCCAACCGCAGGCTTTTACTCGCAGTTCTGATGGTCGCGATGGTCAAGACCATCGCGACCATCATTCTGCACGCTCGTATATGCTGTGGGTGGTGACCCACAGCTATACGAGCGTCCAGGAGGACGCTCCATATTAATGGGGGTGGGCCCTGATTCAGAGCGAGCGCTCTGGTCAGAGCGTCCGGCTCTGAATCAGGACCATAATACTAATATAATTGAGATTTTGAGATTAAAGCAGTTTTTCTTTTACCAGGATAGTGCCATATTTGCCATCTGAAATCTTTAACTTGCAGTTCAATTCTTCCCATAATTCAGACTCCTGTTACTCACAAATGAACACAATAATTGCCAATAATCACTGTATTTGGTACTCTTTATGGTTGTAAGGCATCAGATCATGTGAATGTCCAACTGTCCCACTTTTTCTTTTTAAGACAATCCCTATGTTTGTAAATTTATAGAAATGAACTTAAAGTAATTTTCATGTCTTAGCTAAAATCAGATTGGTTTTGGCTTAAAAGAAATTGCCACTTCAAAACTAGCGTCTAGAGTACTTTGGCAAAATCTTACCACAAACTGCAACTCGTAGGCTAAATCATTTAGGCACTAGATGTGAGTGGATTGCCTTCAGATTGGTTTATGACAGATTTGCAGCAATGAGCCAATTCTTCTATATCACAAACTGATTTTCAATATATTTTGTCAAACAAAGAAAACAGCATTTAAAAAATATGAGATATGGTAAGAACTTACCCTTGTTATCTCTATTTCTACGAAGTCCATAGGGTTCCACAGGATACCTTGGGGTATAGGTGTGACGTCAGTCGCAGGGCACCAAAGAGTTAAGCTTTCAGCCTCCCAGGATGCACTAGGTCCCCCTCCTATACCCCGCCCCCGAGCCAAGGCACCTCAGTTAGTTACCAAGCCATAGGCCGGAGGAGGAGAAGGAAGAGAGAGAACAAAGATCTGGACACATACAAGAATCACATTCTCACCAGAGGGAGACGGAAAACCGGTGACCAGAGCAAAGCCCATCTGCAACACAGGTGCGACAGGGCGGGAGTCCTGTGGAACCCTATGGACTTCGTAGAAATAGAGATAACAAGGGTAAGTTCTTACCATATCTCATATTTTCTACTTCAGGGTCCATAGGGTATCCACAGGATACCTTGGGGATGTCCCAAAGCAGTATCCTTTAAGGGTGGGGACGCTCCTGTGCAGAAAGGAGAATCCGCCGCCCGAAGGAAGCATCCTGAGAGGCGAAGGTGTCAAACCTGTAATACCTCACAAAGGTATGGACAGAGGACCACGTAGCAGCCTTGCAGATCTGGACTGCAGAGGCACCACGTCGAGCTGCCCACGAAGGACCCACAGACCTAGTGGAATGAGCCTTCAGAGAAGGAGGAACCGGTAGGCCTTCATGAAGATAAGCTTCAGAAATAGCCATACGGATCCAGGCTGCCAATGTTTGCTTTGAAGCAGGCCAACCCTTTTTACGGAAGCCATAGAGGACAAACAAAGCGTCCGACTTCCTAAACGAAGAAGTGCGGTCAACATAAGTCCTTAAGGCCCGCACAACATCCAAAGAGGCCTCACCCACGGAAAGACCCGGTGAGTTAAAGGCCGGAACAACGATTTCCTCGTTAACATGAAACTGGGAAACAACCTTGGGAAGAAACTCGGGCCGAGTGCGGAGTACTGCCCTGTTCCCATGAAAAACCAAGAAAGGGGGTCTACAAGAAAGAGCCCCTAACTCAGAAACACGTCTGGCCGAAGCAATAGCCAGAAGGAAAACAGTCTTAGCTGTTAGCCATTTAAGATCCACTGATCCCAGTGGTTCAAACGGCGGTCCTTGGAGAGCCCTCAGGACCACAGCCAAATCCCAAGGCGCCACAGGTGGAACAAAGGGCGGCTGAATGCGGACAACACCTTGCATAAAGGTGCGCACATCCGGGATTGTAGCAATCCTACGGTGAAACCAGACAGACAGGGCCGAAACCTGTACCTTCAAAGAAGCAAGGCGAAGCCCATGATCTAGTCCGGCTTGCAGGAAGGCGAGAATCCGAGACAGACGAAACTCCCGCGGTGCATAACCTCTCGGTCGACACCACTGGAAGAACGTATGCCACACGCGATGGTATATCCTCGCGGAAGACGGTTTCCGAGCTCGCAACATGGTACGCACCACAGAGCTGGAAAACCCCCGGGACCTCAGCATGGCCGTCTCAACAGCCACGCCATCAAAGACAGCCGAGTCAGGTCCGGGTGATGACAAGGACCCTGAGACACGAGGTCCGGTCGTAGCGGCAACCGCAGAGGACTGTCCACGGACAGACCCTGAAGGTCTGAGAACCAGTGCCGTCTGGGCCACGCGGGAGCTATCAACAGGAGCGTCCCTCCTTCCTGTTTGAATTTCCGGATTACCCGTGGAAGAAGGGAGACCGGAGGGAACAGGTATGCGAACTGGAACGTCCACCGGACGGACAGAGCATCCACCAGAGACGCCCCTTCGTCTCTTGTGCGAGACCCGTACACCGGCAACTTGTTGTTGTGCCGGGACGCCATGAGGTCGATCTCTGGAAGACCCCATCTGTCCACCAGTAGTTGAAAAACATCCGGGTGCAGGGACCATTCCCCCGGATGAACGTCCTGGCGACTTAGAAAGTCCGCCTCCCAATTGAGCACTCCCGGGATGAAGACCGCTGATATGGCCGGAAGATTGCGCTCTGCCCAAACCAGGATCCGAGACACCTCTACGAGAGCCGCCCGGCTTCGGGTTCCTCCTTGCCTGTTTATGTAGGCCACGGTGGTAGCGTTGTCCGACTGGACCTGTACCGGGTGACCCTGGAGAAACCGATGTACCTGCTGGAGAGCATTGAAGACCGCACGGAGTTCCAAGATATTTATTGGAAGCTCCGCTTCTGTCGGCGTCCACCTGCCCTGGAACAGATGTGGACCCGAAACTGCTCCCCAGCCCCGAAGACTGGCGTCCGTTGTCAACAGGACCCAATTTGGAACCCAGAACGGACGTCCCTCGCTGAGGTGGGTCGTCTGTAACCACCAAGCAAGGGACAGGCGAACCTCCGGGGTGAACACAATCGTCTGGGACTTCAGAGACTGAGGCAGCCCGTTCCACTTTGACAGGATCAGGTGCTGCAGAGGTCTGGAGTGAAACTGGGCATATTCCACCATGTCGAACACCGACACCATGGAGCCCAGTGACCTCATCGCCGAGTGTAGAGACACCCGGCGGCTGTGCAGACAACTGCGCACCCTTGACTGCAAAGCAGAGATCTTTTCCTCCGTCACGAAGATCTTTTGCTGTCCCGAGTCCAATAAGGCTCCAAGATGCAGAATCCTCCGAGACGGGATTAGAGTGGACTTCTGCCAGTTGATTAGCCAGCCGTGCCGTTGCAGCAGGGCAATGGTCAGGTCCAAGTGGCGTAACAGGAGCTCTGGAGATCCCGCCACCAATAACAGGTCGTCCAAGTACGGCAACATGCGGACTCCCTGCAGCTGCAGAGAAGCCGCCATGACCGCCATCACCTTGGTGAAAACACTTGGCGCTGTCGCCAGGCCAAAAGGTAACGCCCGAAACTGAAAGTGGTCGCTGCGGATTGCAAACCTGAGGAACTGTTGATGGCGCAAAAGAATAGGGACATGCAGGTCCTGTATGTCCAATGACACCATGTAGTCCCCAGGTTCCAGCGCCAGAATGATGGACCGTAGGGTCTCCATCTGAAACTTCGGTACCCGCAAAGACTTGTTGAGTGCTTTGAGGTTGAGAATCGGACGATACGACCCATTGGGTTTCTGTACCAAAAAAAGATTTGAATAGAAACCCTGGCCCCTCTGGGAGAATGGAACAGGCACTATAACTCCAGCCTGGAGCATAGTGTACAATACCTTCCGCAGCTCCGTAGCCTTGTTCCGGTCTGATGGTAGACCCGTGGTGAAGAATCGAGCCGGGGGTCTGTGCCGGAAGGAGAGGGCGTACCCGTGGGAGACCACCTCCAGAACCCAAGTGTCTGTCGTAGTGACCGACCAACACTGGGCGAACTGCAGCAGGCGGCCTCCCACCCTGGGATCCCCCAAAGGGAGGCCCTGACCGTCAGGCCACAGGTTTGTCATCTGGCTTGGGGGCCGGACGTCTGGTACTCCATGCCTGCTTCCGGGGCTTGACCGATTTCCTAGGGCCAGCCTGACGAGGAAACGACTGTGGTTTGGGCCTGCCCTGGGCCCTATATGACCGAAAGGACGATGGTCCAGAACCAGAAGGAGCAGCGGCCGACGGGAGACAAGCCGATTTGGCTGCCACCAGCGTGGCCACAATCTTATCCAGATCCGGACCGAAGAGAACTTCTCCGGTAAACGGCAAAGCTTCCAGACCCTTCTTGGAATCTGCGTCCGCCTTCCAGGATCGCAGCCACAAGGTGCGACGAGCAGCTACCGCTGCTGAAGAAATTCTAGACACCAGAGTACTAATGTCTAGAGCCGCCTCGTTGGTGTAGGTGGCCGAATCACGGAGATTGCCAATCAACTCCGCCTGTTCGGCCGGACAGTCGGAATCAAAAGAAGCCTCTAATGAATCCGCCCAGCGCTCCATCGCTCTGGCAACCCAGCAAATGGCCATAGCCGGCCGTGCTGCCCCCCCCGCAAGGGAATAAGCGGAGATCAGGCAGATTTCCACGTTGCGGTCCGTAGCATTCTTAAGGGAGGACATGGATGGCATCGGCAATGTGGCACTACGGACAAGACGGGTCACGTGAGAATCCACCTGTGGAGGGGATTCCCACTTAGCAAAATAATTATCCACGAACGGATAAGCCACCGCCAGGCGTCTCTGCGGCTGGTATCTTTTGCCAGGCTGTTTCCACGCCTCCTCTAAATGGTCCACCAACTGACCCGAAAGAGGAAAGACTGTGGCATCGCCCTTCACGTCTTTGAAAAAGGCATACTTAGACTTAGCCGCTGGGGGAACTTCGTCCTCAATCACCAAGGCTGTGTGGACCGCCCGAATAAGTCCAGGAATATATACTTTGGACTTAGCATCAGCGTCCTTAGTATGGAGAGGTTCCTGATCGTAAGGATCCAGAATCTCCCCATCATCAGACGTCCCTTCGTCATCCTCATAAGGAGCGGACAGAGACGCCACCGGCCGTATATGAGGCCGCATCACAGACTCCCCTTGCAACACATCCGACAAGTGCTGTACAGAACTCGTCAGGGAGTTAACCCACGCTGGCTCCTGAGAAACCGGCAGCGGGGAAATAGGGAGACTGTGGGGTACCACCAATTGTCGTGGGAAACCCTGCATGGGTGACGACACCACAGACTGCTGGGACAAACCCATCGGAGTAAACGCGGGCTGCGGAGCTAACTGGCCCACTAAAGCTGTTAGCGCCTGAGCGAAACAAGCCCAGGGCGGCTCCTGTACCGGTGCTGTAACCGTAAGAGGCCGCGCCATGGACAAACACTGCCGGCAAAGGCCCTCCGCGCTACCCTCCCCCTCCGCTAACGGTACTTTACACGTGGTACACTGTAGCCGGAGGGGAAAATCACTTTCAGACATGATGGCACCACGTATGTGACCCCTCTCATCAATTATATATTAAATAGGCGAGAGACCACCCTGCAGCACCGCACCGCAAGGGCTTAGCAGAAAGAACAGGGACAGTAATAAAGCTGACAGTCTTGAGAAGAAAAGTTACAGGCAGCAGCGCTAGCACAGTCACATACAATGCAAAGAAAATCAATTCCTGCACTAACAGCGCTGATCACTCAACTACACAGACACAGGGCCTGGTAGGACACAGGGCTGCATACACAGACCTGACCACAGCGGAGGAGAGGTATGCGGGGGGACCCAGACCACGATGCTTCCAATGTAGGCTTCCAGCAGCGTTCACCATGCTTCTGAAAAGATGGCCGCCGAGGAGCAGAGAGAAGCTGGCCTGGGGGAGGAGCGCTGACACAGGGCCAGTCAGCACAGTGCAGAGAGGGCTGTGTGCAGCGGGGGAGGCGCCGGCTGTGAGACAGGGAAGGCGCGCTCCCCTGGCATGCATTTAACCCCTGGGACGCCGCAGCGCTACCGCTCTGCTGCGGTCCGCTGTCCCAGGGGGTAGTGGAAGCGCAGGTTGGCCGCCTGGCTCCACGCTGCAGCCAGTCCCCAGGGAGCCCCCTGCCTGGGGACTTAGGACCATGTGATCAGTGGGGACCCACCGCGGGACCCCGCTGCTTACCTCTGTCCCCCTTGAATCCGGCCATGGTCCGGAACATCTGGGGTCACCGCTAGCTGTGACCCCAGATGCCCACCAGCATCCCCGGATCAGTACCGGCGTTCTGGTACCGGCGGGGTGTAGGGAAGACAGCATGGACGTCAGGACTGACTGTCCATGCTGTTCATCCAGATGTGCAGCCACAGCTGCATGAAGAAAAAGCTTCAGGGGCTCTTCTAGCCCCCACTCCAACAGGTGCACCCGACTCCGGCCGGGCACCAAACTAAACTGAGGTGCCTTGGCTCGGGGGCGGGGTATAGGAGGGGGACCTAGTGCATCCTGGGAGGCTGAAAGCTTAACTCTTTGGTGCCTTGCGACTGACGTCACACCTATACCCCAAGGTATCCTGTGGATACCCTATGGACCCTGAAGTAGAAAGGTATTTTAAGTGCATAACGAACCTTTATTCAATGTGTTCATTTATTGGTATTTTTGTGTTTTATAAAGTCACTTGCTCATAAACAACATTATTAAAAACAACTTTATTAAAGGCCAGTTGTTGTTGTTGTTGGGGTTTTTTTCAGCTCAACTTTTACAAACCGATTCATTGGCCACTAAACACTGGTACAGTATTAGAGAAAACTCAAACTTTGAAAAATCGTTTTTAAACTTCAGCTTAAATGTAATTTTCAGAGAGGATGGCTTAAAATATATCTCGATTTAGGCAAACTAGATTGTTTCAAAAAGGACAACCTTATTAGGGTACTGTACATACGGAGTCCCTTTTGTGTAGCTTAATTCATCCAGACCATGTGGCTTTCTCCCAGGTGCTTAATAACACTAGACAAACAATATCAGCAAATATAACATTCAAAAGAAAGAACAAACAATGCTTACACAGTGTGGGATCCCTGACACTCATGTCATGCCACTCAGCTACCAGGTACAGTACCCGAGAAAGCAATTGTCACTATAAGCTGGATCGTTACTCAACTCATCCCTCTCCTACCTCAATTCCTATCTGCCCAATTCTTATACTTCACCCCAATCCCTCCCCTCCTTATTTTACCTCTTCTGTTTCCTCTTCTAAACTTCAATTATAAATGCAGAATATAATTATCCACTTAAATGTTTATTGCATTGGTCACAAATAATTACAGTTACCATAACATTGTAATTAAGAGACAACATATTACTCTGTTCTAGGTACAGTACATTCACTTTTTTATCACTGTAACTAAACAGCTGATCTGCGGTTTGTTTTGTTCATTGAAAACTGGCGTGAAAAATATAAATACAGAGATTTAAAAAAAAAAAATCAAATAAAAATAACCTTGTTTGATGTGTACTGTAAAAAAATCCTTTTACTGGTCTTGCTTTCCAAAAAACTTGAGGTTGTACTGTACATTTTGTCTCTCTGATATTTTCATTGTTATTACAATATATTCAGATTTCCAGGGATCAAGAATGGTTCATGCCAGCCCTGTACCGATGGTACATCGGTGACCTCAATGGAAGTACAGGTAGACTTCTAACTACAACCACCTTCTGAGCACTCCCAAATCCAATGACCTGCTGTGAAGATACTGGGATAATGTAGGGCAGGAATGTCCAACTTGGTCCTCAAGATTCCCTAAAACTTCACATTTTCCAGACTGCCTAGATGGTGCACGGGACATATTCTACAGATCTGCAGGTGGTCTGGAAAACATGAACTGTTAGGGGTCCTTGAGGACTGGTTTGGCCACCTCTGATGTAGGATCTTTTCCTGCTTAGATAAGCTAGAGTCCTTTTGGGCAGCTAAATGTGCCAGTTGGTGACCTCTGTGGATTCAGAATCTCTTAGTGGCTGGAAAGTACTCCTAGTTTAAGCTGTTCTGATGGTGAAATGAGATCCACCTTTTAGCCTCACTAAAATTCCCACTATGGTGTGGCTTTAGCAGGGAGGGTATTAGAAAACATGTCACAGCTGGTTAGGGACCTGCTTATCTATGGGTTGTCGTCTTTTCTCCCACTGTATGGCACAAAATGGCATTCACCCTTTGGTTGTTGGATCTAGTTGGACTACGCATGTTTTTGAAGAAGAATGATAGGCACCCACTTGACAAATAAAGGAGCTTAATTATGTTAGGCGCTGGAAATCTTTCCCCGCACCCAAAAAAAAAAGAACCCTTGCATTTCAGGCACAAAGTGGCTAACTGCCTAGCGGAATAGGTCGCACAAAGTTTTACTCTGGCTGTTGGCGCAAATTCTTGCTTGCTGCCAGTAGCTCCTTTTTGGAACATGATAGGCGATCGAACAATGCTTAAAGAACCCATCTAGTGACATTTAAAACATTGGAACAAATTCATGTTAAACATTCAGCGAATATAGTCTAACACAAGAAGTCCTGGTGAAAGGGGATGCCAAGTGGCCTTAACATTTAACACCCTGCGTCTGCGATACCACACGCACAAAATATCGCTCCAGTGTCCCAGTTCTCAGCCATTCTGCTGGACCATAGGCTCACTCAGGACTGCGATCATTGAATGATTTGCAACAGAAGATGCGTCTTTGCACGCAGATGCTTGGATTTGCAATCCCGCCGGTGGACGGCTCAATACATCTCCCGTCGTCTGCGACACTTGCATATTTTTGCATAGCAGATGCATAAACAGACGCAGCGGCGGCGGCATTAGCGTGCAACTGTGAATCGGACCCATAATTCATACTGCCTGTATTAACTGAGCGCCAAATGAAATGTATTGCCTATGCTACCAAGAAAGCTGAATAATGTTGATTACCGTCATTGCATATATTATACATTTCTTCAAAGACGGACAACAAAGCGAAACTATCAAGCATGACAATATTACAGGTTTCCAGAGCCAAACTGTGTAGGTTGTGGGATGAGCTTAATTTGCCAGTGGATTCAGCAAATCTCTAGTCTAAGTGTTCTACAGCATTTTGCTGAGGTCTGGGGAGATTGGCTGGGCGGAAAAGCGCTGCAACAGCTGGTTTGTAAGATAAATAATTGAAAGAAAAAAACATTTTAGGACAGGGAGGCCTTTACTGACATTTATAAATGGTTCAGTTTCGATAACAGACAAGTCAGAGGATGAAGAAAGAAAGGCTCAGACATACATTATTTACAGTATCTCAAATGCTCTCCAAAGTGGGAATCTCACAATTCAGGCACTTCATTTTGTGAACTGTGTCAGATCGCACTTTTCATGTTAATTCTCTGCAATTTTACAGCACTGTAGTATCTGTCTGGCTCCTTTTAAATGGACAGTTACAATAAGCTCAGCGGTAGAAGTCTTTTTTTTTAACACAAGTCTTGGCTACACCAGAGGTTCCCAAAGTCCGCCATTACAGTCCACGTTTTAGGGATATCCAAGCTTGAGTCCAGATGGTTAAATCAAATGGATTGAGGTACTAATTAAGTCACCTGTGCCCAAGCATGGATATCCCTAAAACGTGGACTGTAATGGCGGACTTTGGGAGCCTCTGGGCTACACACTTGTACGACCGGTACAATACACTATAGTACACCGGTACACTGAAAAGATTTAATGAACAATGGAACAGTGCTTTATATTGAAATACAATAAAATATATTGCACATGGATCTGTATTAGTAGTAAACCATTAAATTAAATAAAATTAATTCAATATACATATTAGAGATGTGCCGTTCGGTTCTCCAGAAATCCCAATCCATCTGAATTTCAAGAATCCGGACAGATCATGGTTCTGATCTCCTAAGGAGACCCCGAAAAATCAGTGTCACGGTCCTGATCTTCCCACGGTTCAGAATTCTGATGTTTTTGAATTGTAAAAATTACATGATTTAGCTGTTTTAAAATACTTTTTAGAATAAATTTTTTTTTCTTTTCCCAAACTAGGGCCGTATTATAGGGGAGGAGGGGGGGCGGGCAAACCGGGCTGTTGCCCAGGGCCCCTACACATTGGGGGCCCTCACACTGCCCTAAAACATTTCCGCCAAGCAGTTGTTCATGCCAAATTGCTAAATTAAGAATTGGTAAGTGAGACCATTTGACTCTATTGGTTGATTGATATCATGTTGGGTCATTAGACCACAACATGTAATTTTTCCAAAATGGACCGTGGAAATCTAGTGAAAAGTCATGTGTGCACACAAAAAGTGGATTAATAGTGGAATAATATTACCATCCGATAGAATGTTCAGCAATACATGGAAAGATAATTTTACCAGGAGTAGAATATACCACTGAGGTGACTTTAGCAAATATCTGCGCGGTAGAGATGAATAATCACCAAGACCTTCAACTGGCTTAAGAAACTGTCTACAATGGCTTTTGGCAGGGATGGAATAACACGTTTCGATGCTTAACAACATTTTTCTTTACAATGACAAACATAGACAAGTTACTACAAAACGCAAGATCAATAAGCTCTGCTCCAGAAGAGGTCTATGCTGGTAAAATGTAGACGAGCAGGAGAAAAATATTGATAACAAAAAGGTAATTTGACCTTATTAAAATCACCATTACCACTTGCCTGGTGGGGTCACATCTCATGCGACTACGCTAGGCTGGGATTTCCTTGACATGGTCACATCTCATGTAACTGAGTCAGGGAAACCTGCATCTTTTGGGCTCAGCCCACCTTGCCAGCCCCTCAGTTGCTGTGGCAACGTCCCCCAGCCTCCTCCTGCTGACCAGGCTGTGTAGAGGCAATCCTAAAAGGATAGCTTACCCAAGACTGCAGAGAGACAGACAGTCTTCCTGCAGACCAAGCTTATGGGAATCACGAAAGTTGCAGCTTCTGTTCTGTACCCCAACTACAGGTGCTGCGATGGTATTGCTGGGAGAGGCATTTCTAATAGGATGGCACACCAGTCTGGGCTGACTGCACTGCAGCAGCTCTGCCTCCCTCTGCTCTCTCATCTTCCCTGCCAGCAGTGATTGTTGTGCAATCCTTAGGATCACCCCCTGCTGCTTGAAGGAATAGCCACCCCCCAAAGGCTCCTTCATAGGCCACACCTGACCGATAACAAAAAACTACTAGCAGAATCTACCTAGTAACCGTGACAAATTCTTAACAAATTACAAAAAACGAAGAGCTCTTATATAGCTTTAGACTTAAACAGCTCTCGTCTAATCCAAATGCTCTACAGGCTTTATGCCTGATCTATTCCATAGGCCTAGTGCCTGAATAGTTAGTGACAGTACCATAGGCAGAGCCTGATTAATTAAATGTGGTGCAGGCCTGAAGCCTGAATGAGGCACAAGCTTAAGGCATATAGGAGGTACTGGCCTAAAGACTGGAGACTGCAAGACAGTGGAAAGGCCTAGTGACCGAGTAGCATGGCAAGATACCTACCTCTTGATGGCAGCATCTACAACATTCTCCTCTGTCTGCCATATCTCTTCTCTGGAGGACTTTCTCCCTTGACCTCCACTGTTGGACGAAGCTGTGTCGCTCGTAACAACCAAATATTTGGCATCTGTGAGGGGGCAAGGTAATGTCTGGATTGGTTTCCCGTTGTGCTGCCTTTCAAAAAGCCCACATTAAGCTCTGGTTAGCTCACTATAGTGGCATTTGGTTGGTCCACAGCACATCTCCTCCGATCCACTTGGGCCAGGGTGGACGGAGCTTCCACCATTGGACTCTTACCTAATTATCATCGCTGATTGGGTAAGTGCTATTCTTCTTTAGGGGAATTGCCAACTGGGAGGGGGGGCATGACCACTCCCTTTCATGTGTACCAGGTCTCCATGTAGATGCTGTGCATCGTATCGCTGAGTCAGATCTTTGGAGGAGGCATGGCCATGCAACATTGGGGACATACCTACGCCTCCTTGGCTGGCCTGGGTACTTTGTAGCCTCTCTCTCTTGGTGCTCCTGGTAATTTGAGCCAGGTAGTTGGAGATTTGAAGACAGCAGATCTAATGGACGAAATTATCGAGCCCTGGAGAGTTACAGTAAAGCTTATATAATTCATTATTTTCTAATAAATAATATAATATATAATATATAAATGCAAATTGTATGTTTCAAGAATAAGTCCCTTTTTTAAAATGCTTCTGTACCGGAAACACCATGTGAAGATGTTGTTACCAGATCAGGGAGTGCCACAAAAAATGTTTGTTAATTAGACTCCCCAACAGGAAACTTCATCATCTGATGTAGAAAGAACATTAACAGCGCAATCCAATGTGCAGGCAAAAAATCCATCAGAATGGACTGTGAGAGAATATAAAAAGATATGAATATTTATTAACTAATAAAAAATGTACCCTATAAAGGGTCAAACAGTCACAAGAATATTCACATAGATAATAAAAACAAAACTGCTGCATATGGATTTGCATAAAATAATCTTTGAAAAGTATCAAAGGAGTATATTAAAAAGTCCTTGGTGAATAGTCCAGATGGGCTGAATGGCTGTATAATAGGATACTTTACGAGTCTCTTTGAAATAGAGTTCCTCTATAGAGATATTACAGTGGGAGATCTGTTACTTACCAATTCCACGAAATGTACAGTAGTCCATATGTAGGCAGGGATAGATGGGTTAATTTGCAGATGTAGATGAAGGCTTCTCCTATAGAGAAACTATATTAAGGTGTATGGGGGGCACCTATAAGATTTACTGGTGATGTTATTTAAAAGTATAATGTGTAAATATAGAGCCAGCATCACAAATGTGTTAAAAACACTATAGTGCCCCCACTCAGTTCACAGTATGCCACACAAAAATCCCAATACCACCTTGTCACCCACACTGGTGATGTAGCTCTGTGTGTGGGGCCCCCCAATATGTGACTACCCCGGAAGCCCGGTTGTCCATCTGGCACTGATGGCCATTGTCCATGGGCCGGCGTCGTGTGCTTACACTAGACTAAAATTTGCTGGAAGCCCCCTGTATAAGTCTATTAATGTGAATACTAGTTATACATTTACTTTTCTTTATTTGGCGAGATTCTCTACATTGCAACAATTGGGTAAATGGTATCCCAAGTGCTGAATGTATAGTCTGAATAGAACATTTTGGGGTGTATTCAATTAGGTACAGATGCAGGATTTTGCTATTCAATTAGGTGCAGGGTTTTTAATTTTTTGAGTGCTGGGAGCTTTTTTTTTGAGCACCTCCATACCATGACCAATTTTTCCTAGAATCCAAATTTGGAAATGCTCTGGAACCCCGGCGGCACACCTCTTAGTGACTAATTAAGTAATTGGAAGTTTCCATTTAGCGTCATTAGTCAGTAAATACTCTCCTTCCGAAGCGCCGTCTTCTCCCTCCAGCGTCGGGACCCGGTCTCCTGTAGCAGCGGTGTGTGTAAGTATGTTGTGTGTAGTATGTGTGAGTGATTGTGTTTGTGTGTGAGTGTCTGTGTGACCCCCATGTGTGTGAGACCCCCCCAGAGGCAGCAGCAGGCAGAACTACATCTCTGAGCAGCCCCCTCCACTCCCAGCAGCCCCTTCCCCAGTGCAAAGATGGAGGGGAGATGACTGGGACCCGTGGAGATCACCAGTGAGGTACTATAAGTAGTTTTTTTTTTATTGTTTCTTTTCTCGCACCGCGGAAAATCCTGCGTGCATTTTCTTTTCATTCAATACCGCGGGTATCGGGAGCGCACATACCCACAGTATTCCAAAATTGGGCACGAGGTCCACGTGATTTTTTGTGAATAAAACCTCGCTCCCAATTGAACACCCTGTTTTGTGCCACGTCATTTTTTTCTCATATGAATCACACGAAAACCCTGACATGTCTGTTGTAACAGTAATAATCATCTCCAAATGCAAAAAATAACATGCTGAAAAGCTCTGTAACAAACTTAAATAAGTTGATAGGAAAGCACACCGAGAATAACAGCAGTACAAAGGCACATACTGTAGCCGTTATCTGATGCACAAACCCATTAGCAGGTCAGATGAGGCAGAGAAGATTGCAGGCGTATATCTACTGTTTTTATTTAGCAAAGAGCTATGCAGGTTCAGACTATACCCGACCAGTGTTTTAAAGGAAAAATGTGACCAAAATTAAACTGGAAAGCTAGAAAAGCTATAACGCTAGGAAAGAAGCTTTGATTACCAGACTTTTTCATTGCATAGAATGCATTGAAGAAGTCCAGCAAAATAAGGCTTGCTACTTAGTACATAGTACATACATAAAGGTCTTAGGAAGGAGGCCGACAGGTACACAGGTTGAATTACCCTCATTTAGCTCGGTCGGTGGCATCACTAGGGGTAAGGGGGTTTACAGTAGGAGTGAGCGGGTTCGGATTTCTGAAATCCGAACCCCCCCGAGCCCCCCCGATCCGAGGCAGATCCGAGTCAGGCTCGACTTTTCCCGCCTGACTCGGATCTGAAATCGAGGCAAAACGTCATCATCCCGCCTTCCGAGTCTCGCGGGTTTTGGAACCTATATAAGGTACCCGCGTCGGCGCCATTTTCTCACTCGGCTGTGGACAGTGAAGAGGGAGGGTGGGAGTTAGGGCTGGCTGGGCTGTGTAGTGTAGTGTAGTGTAGTGCAGAGTAGTGTTGTGCTGTGCTGTGCTGCGCTGTGCTGCTGTTGTCCACTACTTCAAAGTCCATAGGGGCTGGCTGTGTTGTGCTGTGCTGCTGTTGTTAATAGGGGCTGTGTCCACTACTTCAAAGTCCATAGGGGCTGGCTGGACTGTGTTGTGCAGTCAGTTCTCCATAGGGGCTATGTCCACTCCAAAGTCCTGTGCAGTGTCCCAGTCCTAAAGGGGTGCTGTAGTGTTGTCCAGGGGGTGCTCTGTCCATCAGGGGTGCTCCTCCCAAGTGCTAAAAAAATAATATTTTTTGTGTGTTTGTGAATTGTGTGCGCAGTAGCCGCACGTGCATCAACAAAGTAGTGCCAAGCGTGCGCCTGTGTCATAAGTAAAGGGCCGGCTGGCTTGACCGTTAAAGGGTGCTGCAACCCCCAAAGTACACTCCGGTCCAAACCAAAAAAAAATTATTTTCTGTGTTTGTGAATTGTGGGCGCAGTAGCCGCACGTGCATCAACAAAGTAGTGCCAAGCGTGCGCCTGTGTCATAAGTAAAGGGCCGGCTGGCTTGACCATTAAAGGGTGCTGTAACCCCCAAAGTACACTCCAGTCCAAACCAAAAAAATATATAATTTCTGTGTTTGTGAATTGTGTGCGCAGTAGCCGCACGTGCATCAACAAAGTAGTGCCAAGCGTGCGCCTGTGTCATAAGTAAAGGGCCGGCTGGCTTGACCGTTAAAGGGTGCTGTAACCCCCAAAGTACACTCCAGTCCAAACCAAAAAAAAAATTATTTTGTGTGTTTGTGAATTGTGTGCGCAGTAGCCGCACGTGCATCAACAAAGTAGTGCCAAGCGTGCGCCTGTATCATAAGTAAAGGGCCGGCTGGCTTGACTGTTAAAGGGTGCTGTAACCCCCAAAGTACACACCAGTCCAAACCAAAAAAATATATATTTTCTGTGTTTGTGAATTGTGTGCGCAGTAGCCGCACGTGCATCAACAAAGTAGTGCCAAGCGTGCGCCTGTGTCATAAGTAAAGGGCCGGCTGGCTTGACCGTTAAAGGGTGCTGTAACCCCCAAAGTACACTCCAGTCCAAACCAAAAAAATATATATTTTCTGTGTTTGTGAATTGTGTGCGCAGTAGCCGCACGTGCATCAACAAAGTAGTGCCAAGCGTGCGCCTGTGTCATAAGTAAAGGGCCGGCTGGCTTGACCATTAAAAGGTGCTGTAACCCCCAAAGTACACTCCAGTCCAAACCAAAAAAAAAATAATTTTCTGTGTTTGTGAATTGTGTGCGCAGTAGCCGCATGTGCATCAACAAAGTAGTGCCAAGCGTGCGCCTGTGTCATAAGTATAGGGCCGGCTGGCTTGACCGTTAAAGGGTGCTGTAACCACCAAAGTACACTCCAGTCCAAACCAAAAAAATATATATTTTCTGTGTTTGTGAATTGTGTGCGCAGTAGCCGCACGTGCATCAACAAAGTAGTGCCAAGCGTGTGCCTGTGTCATAAGTAAAGGGCTGGCTGGCTTGACCGTTAAAGGGTGCTGTAACCCCCAAAGAACACTCCAGTTCAAACCAAAAAAATAATATTTTTTGTGTGTTTGTGAATTGTGTGCGCAGTAGCCGCACGTGCATCAACAAAGTAGTGCCAAGCGTGCGCCTGTGTCATAAGTAAATGGCCGGCTGGCTTGACCGTTAAAGGGTGCAGTAACCCCCAAAGTACACTCCAGTCCAAACCAAAAAAAAAATTATTTTGTGTGTTTGTGAATTGTGTGCGCAGTAGCCGCACGTGCATCAACAAAGTAGTGCCAAGCGTGCGCCTGTGTCATAAGTAAAGGGCCGGCTGGCTTGACCGTTAAAGGGTGCTGTAACCCCCAAAGTACACTCCAGTCCAAACCAAAAAAATATATATTTTCTGTGTTTGTGAATTGTGTGCGCAGTAGCCGCACGTGCATCAACAAAGTAGTGCCAAGCGTGCACCTGTGTCATAAGTAAAGGGCCGGCTGGCTTGACCATTAAAGGGTGCTGTAACCCCCAAAGTACACTCCAGTCCAAACCAAAAAAATATATAGTTTCTGTGTTTGTGAATTGTGTGCGCAGTAGCCGCACGTGCATCAACAAAGTAGTGCCAAGCGTGCGCCTGTGTCATAAGTAAAGGGCCAGCTGGCTTGACCGTTAAAGGGTGCTGTAACCCCCAAAGTACACTCCAGTCCAAACCAAAAAAAAAATTATTTTGTGTGTTTGTGAATTGTGTGCGCAGTAGCCGCACGTGCATCAACAAAGTAGTGCCAAGCGTGCGCCTGTATCATAAGTAAAGGGCCGGCTGGCTTGACTGTTAAAGGGTGCTGTAACCCCCAAAGTACACACCAGTCCAAACCAAAAAAATATATATTTTCTGTGTTTGTGAATTGTGTGCGCAGTAGCCGCACGTGCATCAACAAAGTAGTGCCAAGCGTGCGCCTGTGTCATAAGTAAAGGGCCGGCTGGCTTGACCGTTAAAGGGTGCTGTAACCCCCAAAGTACACTCCAGTCCAAACCAAAAAAATATATATTTTCTGTGTTTGTGAATTGTGTGCGCAGTAGCCGCACGTGCATCAACAAAGTAGTGCCAAGCGTGCGCCTGTGTCATAAGTAAAGGGCCGGCTGGCTTGACCGTTAAAGGGTGCTGTAACCCCCAAAGTACACTCCAGTCCAAACCAAAAAAAAAAAAATTTTCTGTGTTTGTGAATTGTGTGCGCAGTAGCCGCATGTGCATCAACAAAGTAGTGCCAAGCGTGCGCCTGTGTCATAAGTATAGGGCCGGCTGGCTTGACCGTTAAAGGGTGCTGTAACCACCAAAGTACACTCCAGTCCAAACCAAAAAAATATATATTTTCTGTGTTTGTGAATTGTGTGCGCAGTAGCCGCACGTGCATCAACAAAGTAGTGCCAAGCGTGTGCCTGTGTCATAAGTAAAGGGCTGGCTGGCTTGACCGTTAAAGGGTGCTGTAACCCCCAAAGAACACTCCAGTTCATACCAAAAAAATAATATTTTTTGTGTGTTTGTGAATTGTGTGCGCAGTAGCCGCACGTGCATCAACAAAGTAGTGCCAAGCGTGCGCCTGTGTCATAAGTAAATGGCCGGCTGGCTTGACCGTTAAAGGGTGCTGTAACCCCCAAAGTACACTCCAGTCCAAACCAAAAAAAAAATTATTTTGTGTGTTTGTGAATTGTGTGCGCAGTAGCCGCACGTGCATCAACAAAGTAGTGCCAAGCGTGCGCCTGTGTCATAAGTAAAGGGCCGGCTGGCTTGACCGTTAAAGGGTGCTGTAACCCCCAAAGTACACTCCAGTCCAAACCAAAAAAATATATATTTTCTGTGTTTGTGAATTGTGTGCGCAGTAGCCGCACGTGCATCAACAAAGTAGTGCCAAGCGTGCACCTGTGTCATAAGTAAAGGGCCGGCTGGCTTGACCATTAAAGGGTGCTGTAACCCCCAAAGTACACTCCAGTCCAAACCAAAAAAATATATAGTTTCTGTGTTTGTGAATTGTGTGCGCAGTAGCCGCACGTGCATCAAAAAAATTAGTGCCAAGCGTGCGCCTGTGTCATAAGTAAAGGGCCAGCTGGCTTGACCGTTAAAGGGTGCTGTAACCCCCAAAGTACACTCCAGTCCAAACCAAAAAAAAAATTATTTTCTGTGTTAGTGAATTGTGTGCGCAGTAGCCGCACGTGCATCAACAAAGGAGCAGCGCCAAGCATGCGCCTGTGTCCCATAAGTAAAGAGCCGGCTGGCTCATTTCTTAAAGGCTGGTGTAACCCACAAAGTGCACTACTCTCCAGCAAAAATAAAAAAATATTTTCTGTGTTTAGCCGCACGTATATATCAAATCGATATAACATAAATGGAGGACCAAACTTTCTCCGATAAAAATAAAATAGGGAAAGATCACGAACCACTTCCTCCTAGTGCTGAAGCTGCTGCCACTAGTCATGACATAGACGATAACATGCCATCAACGTCGTCTGCCAAGGCCGATGCCCAATGTCATAATAGAGGGCACATACAATCCCAAATGACAAAGTTCAGGAAATGACCTTGAAAAAAACATTTAAATCATCTGAAGAGAAACGTAAACTTGCCAATATGCCATTTACGACACGGAGTGGCAAGGTACGGCTAAGGTCGATCCCTAGTATGTTCATGACTAGTGGTTCAGCTTCACATGACGATGGAAGCCCTCCTCCCACTAAAAAAATCAAAAGAGTTAAGCTGGCAAAAGCACAGCGAAGAACTGTGCTTTCTAAGAAGATATCACAAATCCCCAAGGAGAGTCCAAGTGTGGTGGTGGTTGCGATGCCTGACCTTCCCAGCACTGGACGGGAAGAGATGGCTCTTTCCACCATTTGCACGCCCCCTGCAAGTGCTGAAAGGAGCACCCACAGTCCACTTGCTGATATGCAAATTGAAGATGTCACTGTTGAAGTACAACAGGATGAGGATACTGGTGTAGCTGGCGCTGAGGAGGAAGTTGGCGAGGAAGATTCTGATGGTGATGTGGTTTGTTTAAATCAGGCTCCGGGGGAGACAGTTGTAGTCCGTGGGATGAAAAAGCCCATCACGGTCATGCCTGGGCAGAAGACCAAACATTCCACCTCTTTGGTCTGGCAATATTTCTATCCAAATCCGGACAACAACTGTCTTGCCATATGTACCATATGTAAAGGTGGAATAAGTAGGGGTAGGGACGTTAACCACCTAGGAACATCCTCCCTTATACGGCACCTGCAGCGCGTTCATAATAAGTTACTGTCAAGTTCAGAAACTTTGGCTAAGACCGTAAGCAGTCCAGGGACACCTAAATCCTGTTGTCCTGTTGTATCCAAGCGCCTGCAAACCACACCGTCAACTCCCTCCTCGTCAATTTCCTCCTTAGTCAGGATCAGAAGTAGTCCTGCAGGCCATGTCACTGGCATGACTGACTCTCCTATCCGGGATTCCTCCGGAGGATCCTGCATTGCTACGCCTCCTGCTGCCGCTGCTGCTATTGCTGCTGCTGGGAGTCGTTCATCATCCCAGAGAGGAAGTAGGAACACCACTACTTTTACAAAACAATTGACCCTCCAACAGTCCTTAGCGAGGAGGATGAAGTACGACAGCAGTCATCCTGAAGCAAAACGTATAACTGAGGCCTTGACTGCTATGTTGGTGTTAGACGTGCGTCAGGTATCCGCCATTAGTGCAGTGGGATTTAGACAATTGCTGGAGGTAGTGTGTCCCCGGTTCCAAATCCCGTCTAGATTCCACTTCACTAGGCAGGCGATACCGAGACTGTACAGAAACGTCAGAAAAAGTGTCCTCAGTGTCCTGAAAAATGCCGTTGTACCCAATGTTCACTTAACCACGGACATGTGGACAAGTGGAACAGGGCAGACTAAGGACTATATGACTGTGACAGCCCACTGGGTAGATGTATCACCTTACGCAGCAACAGCAGCAGCGTCACCAGTCGCAGCATCTCAGAAACGCCAGCTCGTTCCAAGGCAGGCTACGCTGTGTATCACCGGTTTCAGTAAGAGGCACACCGCCGACAACCTCTTAGAAAAACTGAGGGAAATCATCGCCCAGTGGCTTACCCCACTTAGACTCTCCTGGGGATTTGTGATATCTGACAACGCCACCAATATTGTGCGGGCATTACATCTGGGCAAATTCCAGCACGTCCCATATTTTGCTCACACAATAAACTTGGTGGTGCAGAATTTTCTGAAAAGCGACATGGGCGTGCAGGAGATGCTTTGGGTGGCCCGAAAAATTTCAGGCCACTTTCGCCATTCAGCGACTGCGTGCCGAAGACTGGAGCACCAGCAAACACTCTTGAACCTGCCCCGCCATCACCTGAAGCAAGAGGTTGTGACGCGGTGGAACTCAACCCTCTATATGCTTCAGAGGATGGAGGTGCAGCAAAAGGCCATTCAAGCCTATACATCCACCTATGACATAGGCAAAGGAGGGGGTATGCACCTGACTCAAGCGCAGTGGAGAATGATTTCCGTGTTGTGCAAGGTTCTCCAGCCCTTCGAACTTGCCACACGTGAAGTCAGTTCAGACACTGCCAGCTTAAGTCAGGTCATTCCCCTCATCAGGCTTTTGCAGAAGCAGCTGGAGAAAGTGAAGGAGGAGCTAAGACGGAGCGATTCCGCTCGGCATGTGGGACTTGTGGATGAAGCCCTTCATTCGCTTTGCCAGGATTCCAGGGTGGTCAATCTGTTGAAATCAGACCACTACATTTTGGCCACCGTGCTCGATCCTAGGTTTAAAGCCTATGTGGTGTCTCTCTTTCCGGCCGACACAAGCCTGCAGAGGTGCAAAGACCTGCTGGTGAACACACTGTCAGCTGAAGCGGAACGTGACACGTCAACAGCTCCTTCTTCATTTTCTCCCGCAACTGGGGCTGCCAGGAAAAAATTTAGGTATCCTAAGCAACCCGCTGGCGGTGATGCAGGGCAGGCAGGACCAAGTTTGGACATCTGGTCCGGACTGAAGGACCTGGCAACAATTTCTGACATGTCTACTGTCACTGCATATGATACTGTCACCATTGACAGAATGGTGGAGGATTACATCGGTGACAGCATCCAAGTAGGCATGTCAGACAGTCCATACCTGTACTGGCAGGAAAAAGAGGCAATTTGGAGGCCCCTGTACAAACTGGCTCTATTTTACCTGAGTTGCCCCCCCTCCAGTGTGTACTCCGAAAGAGTGTTTAGTGCAGCCGGGAACCTTGTCAGTGAAAGGCGTAGGAGGTTGCTTCCACAGAATGTGGAGAAGATGATGTTCATCAAAATTAATTATCAGCTCTTCCAGGGAGACCAGCCTCCAGAACGTACAGAGGGACCTGTGGTGGTGGATTCAAGTGGGGACGAGTTAATACTTTGTGAGGATGAGGATGTACACACTGAAGAGGGTGAGAAATCGGTGGATGAGGAGGATGAGGATGACATCTTGCCTCCGTAGAGCCAGTTTGTGCAGGGACACATTAATTGCCAGCTTGTTTTGTGGGGGCCCAAACGAACCAATCATTTCAGCCACAGTCGAGTGGCAGACCCTGGCGCTGAAATGATTGGTTTGTTAAAGTGTGCATGTCCTGTTTATACAACATAAGGGTGGGTGGGAGGGCCCAAGGACAATTCCATCTTGCACCTCTTTTTTTTCTTTGCATTATGTACAGTTTGGGGCCTAGTTTTTCAAACTGCCATCCTGTCTGCCACTGCAGTATCACGCCTAGATGGGTCACGTGTTTGTGCCGCCCACTCGTGTCGCTTAGCATAGTCATCCAGCTACCTCGGTGCAACCTTTTGGACATAAAAACACTATTGTGAGGTGTGAGGTGTTCAGAATAGACTGGAAATGAGTGGAAATTAAGGTTATTGAGGTAAATAATAGCATAGGAGCAGAAAAACCTACAAATTCTGTGATTTTTTGCTGTTTTTATGCTTTTTTTAAAAAAAATACAGATCCAAAACACAAAACCCAGAACCCAAAACATGGAAGGGTGGTTTTGGCAAAACCAATCCAGATCCAAAACACGAAGAAAGATCCAGATCCAAAACCAAAACACAAAACACGAAAAGTGGCCGGTGCACACCCCTAGTTTACAGTGATTATTTTTTCGTAGACGGCACAGCCACCCATCCCAGACTTAACCATGCCCTTCAGGGCCTCTTCGATATCTCAACGACCCTGGGTGGGGTGCAGTAATATCTGTGAAGAAGAGATGGTTGGAGGAATGGAACAGTTGTGAGGTAAACATACTGTACCATGTAGTGAGTAGTAAACGGTGCTGTCTCCCAGATTTCTTGGAATGATTAATATATAAGTAGACTCTTTAGTGAACAGTAATAAATTCACGAGCATTAAAAGTTTATTGAAAAGCTAAAGCCGCTTATCTACTACGCGATGTTACTGAGCGATTGCACGATTACGACATCGTAATTGTGCAATCGTTCAGTAATCATGCACAAATCGTGCACAAATCAGGCACTATTATGTCAGAAACGACCAGCGATGTGCGCTCCCGCTGGTCGTTTCCGACATCAATTATCTACTGAACATGCTGGTCAATCTGCCGATAACGACAGATTGCCCATGTTCAGAGATGATTGATGTGCCTACACTAAACGATCAATCATTCAGTGTAGGCACTGCAGGGGGAAGGGGAACGACAGTATGTTTACGATGTCGTAATCGTACTGTCGTGCCGGTATCTGCTAGTGGACATGCGGCATTAGTCCTTGTGAAGAGATCACCCTGCTGGATATTGTCAGTGAGTATTCTACTAGTCAGGAGGTTGTCAGTGAGTATTCCACCAGGTAGGAGGTTGTCAGTGAGTATTCTACCAGGTAGGAGGTTGTCAGTGAGTATTATACCAGACAGGAAGGAGGTTGTCAGTGAGTATTCTACAAGTCTGGAGATTGTCAGTGAGTATTCTACCAGGTAGGAGGTTGTCAGTGAGTATTCTACCAGGTAGGAGGTTGTCAGTAAGTATTCTACCAGTAATGATGTTGTTAGTGAGTATTCTACCAGTGAGGAGATTGTCAGTGAGTATTCTACCAATCAGGATGTTAATAGTGATTATTCCACCAGTCAGGAGGTAGTCAGTGAGTATTCTACCAGTCAGGAGGTTGTCACAGTATTTATCCAGTTAGGATATTGTCTGTGAGTATTCTTCCAGTCAGGAGGTTGTGAATGAGTATTCTATCTGTCAGGGAGGTTGTCAATGAGTATCCTTCCAGTCAGGATGATGTCAGTGAGTATTGTACCATTCAGGAGGTTGTCAGTCAGTATTCTACCAATCAGAAGGTTGTTAGTGAGTAGTCTATGAATCAGAAGGCTGTTAGTGAGTATTCTACCAATCAGAAGGTTGTTAGTGTGTATTCTACCAGTCAGGATATGGTCAGTGAGTATTCTACGAGTCAGGATATTGTCAGTGAGTATTCTACCAGTCAAGAGGTTGTCAGTGAGTATTCTACCAGTCAGGAGGTTGTGAATGCGTATTCTACCAGTCAGGAGGTTGTCAGTGAGTATTCTACCAGTCAGGAGGTTGTCAGTGAGTATTCTACCAGTCAAGAGATTGGCAGTGAGTTTTTTTTTACCAGAAATTAAGGAAACAAATTCCCAGCAGGTCTCCTTGAGACCCACTCAAGGTCCATCTGTGTTCCTTTCTCAATGGTCACTGCACCTGAATACAAGAGGCAATGTACACATAAAGACAGCTGCATACTGAACTTTCAAAGTGTCTTTTCATTTTGTTTGTGCTATTTGTTTTTACACTGTTTTCTGTTTATACCACGTATTCACTATTTAGCCTTGCACTATTCTGTCATGGACTAGTACCGGTTTAAGAGAAAGTTGTGCCCAATACGAGACATCTCCTCATTATGGTTCACATGCAAGCCATGCTTTAGGCCTAGGCACCCAAGGCAACTGTATGGGGCCCAAAATATTTGAACTAATTCAAATTTTTCTTTCCTCTGAGGCCTGAAGTTGGAGAACACAAAAATGTAAATTCACTTGATGAATATGTTGCATAAAAATAGGAGTCCGTAACTGCTCAGAGGGCCTGATTCAGATCCATATGCTAATGCCATTGTTTCTGCAGTCTCTTACGGATTCGCAATTGCACAAATATGGTAATGAGCCACTCGCTGTCCAGTGCATAGAGTCACCTACTGACAGCATCTCACTTATACCTTTGGAGTAAGTCTAAGCTGCTGCAGACATTGCCGGTCTCCAGACACACAGAGGGCTCTCCTGCGGCGAGCAAGGACGCAGTGGCTAATTTATGCGCGCCCAGAATACAGTGTTCAAATGGTCCAACACGTCTGCGTTTTTCAAACCACCCCTGTTACCCCCCCCCCCAAATGCTGGCTACCTGTCACTCAGTTTGCGCATGAATCCCCTGTGTGAGCGTAATCGCAAAACAATCGCTGTGCTTGCACAGTTCAGCCTTTCACGCATGTGCAATGACTAACAATCGCTCAATATGCATCAACATTGGCATTGAGTATGGATCGGAAGGCCCAGAGTGTTGCCGGCTCCACCAGCGACAGCCCTAAAATGGGCCACGAAGGCTCTGCATGCTTCCTGTGGAATTGTGAGTTAACAGCGCTCCCCACGGCTGGCGTGTGGCTTAAAGAGGCACCTGGATCCCTGCAGTTGGCAGCACCCATTCCCAGCAGTGGATGTGATGTAATGACATTGCAATGTTGTCTGCCAGAGAAGAGGAGCCAATAGGAGAGTGAAGCCCAAAAGGAAGACAAATAAGATATGTCAATTAATGAGCTAGAGAGCACAATAAAGACATAAAAATGGCAGCAAAAGGCAGTTAAGCACAATAAAGAATATATAGTGGTTGGGTGGTACTGGGAGCGTAAAATAAATAAATAAGGGGAATGTTCATTCTCATAGAAAAGTAAAAAGTTAACTAAGATCCGGGTGTTATCTGAAATAGTCTCTTAGATCAACCTAAGAATGGGAAGCCATCAGTCACAGAGCGGAAAGACGGTACTCTATGGGGCTGATTCAGCATGGATCGCTATTCTGCTTATACGCTTATTTCTGAAATCCGAGCCCACCCGATCCGAGCTGGGACCAGAGTCCGGCTTGGGTTTTCCCGTCTGGCTCAGATCTGAAATCGAGGCAAAACATCATCATCCCGCTGTCGGATTCTCGCGGGTTTTGGATTCTATTAAAGGTCCCCACGACAGCGCCATTTTTCACTCCGGCTGTGGATAGTGAAGAGGGAGGGTGGGGGTTTGCTGTGCTGGTGCTGCTGTTGTCCATAGGGGCTGTGTCCAAAGTCTATAAGGGCTGGCTGGGATGTCTTGTGCAGTGCTGTTGTCCCATAAAGGCTGTAGTCCTAAAAGGGTGCTGTAGTGTTGTCCAGGGGGTGCTCTGTCCATCAGGGGTGCTCCCCCCAAGTGCAAAAAATATATATATTTTTTCTGTTTGTGTGCGCATTAGCCGCACGTGCATCAACAAAGTAGCAGCGCCAAGTGTGCGCCTGTGTCATAAGTTAAGGGCCGGCTGGTCTGTTGAAGAGTGGTGTAACCCCCAAAGTGCTCCAAAAAATAATGAAAAAAACTTTAACTGTGTTTGTGACTTGTGTGCGCCTTAACCGCACGTGCATCAACAAAGTAGCAGCGCCAAGCGTGCGCCTGTGTCAGAAGTCAAGGGCCATCTGGCTCATCTGTTGAAGGGTGATATAACCTCCAAAGTGCCTGAAAAAATAAAAATACATTATTTTTCTGTGTTTGTGACTTGTGTGCGCCTTAGCTGCACGTGCATCAACAAAGCAGCGCCAAGCGTGCGCCTGTGTCATAAGTCAAGGGCTGGCTGGCTCGTCTGTTGAGGGGTGGTGTAACCCACAAAGTGCCAGAAAAAAAATAAAAAAATTTCTGTTTGTGACTTGTGTGCGCCTTAGCCAAATGTGCATCAACAAAGTAGCAGCGCCAAGCGTGCGCCTGTGTCATAAGCCAAGGGCTGGCTGGCTCATCTGTTGAAGAGTGGTGTAACCTCCAAAGTGGCGGAAAAAAATTAATATAAATTATTTTGCTGGGTTTGTGACTTGTATGTGGCGTGCCTTAGCCATACATGCATCAACAAATTAGCAGCGCCAAGCATGCGCTTGTGTCATAAGTCAAGGGCCAGCTGGCTCATCTGTTGAAGGGTGGTGTAACCCCCAAAGTGGCGGAAAAAATAATAATAAAAAAATTTCTGTCTTTGTGACTTGTGTGCGGCGCGCCTTAGCCGCACGTGCATCAACAAAGTAGCAGCGCCAAGCGTGCACCTGTGCCTTAAGTCAAGGGCGTCTGTTGAAGGGTGGTGTAACCTCCAAAGTGCCGGAAAAAAAAATATTTTTTTTCTTGTGTTTGTGACTTGTGTGCGGCTTAGCCGCACATGCATCAACAATGTAGCAGTGCCAAGCGTGCGCCTGTGTCATAAGTCAAGGGACAGTTGGATCACCTGTTGAAGGGTGGTGTAACCCCCAAAGTGCCACCAAAAAAATAAAATAAAAATATTTTTCTGTGTTTGTGTGCACCTTAGCTGCACATATCAATATCACATAAATGGAGGACAAAAATTTGTCCGATAAAAATAAAATAGGGAAAGATCAAGAACCACTTCCTCCAAGTGCTGAAGCTGCTGCCACTAGTCATGACATAGACGATGAAATGCCATCAACGTTGTCTGCCAAGGCCGATGCCCAATGTTATAGTAGAGGGCATATAAAATCCCATATGCCAAAGTTCAGGAAAATGACCTTAAAAAATAAAGATAAATCATCTGAGGAGAAATGTAAACTTGCCAATATGCCATTTACGACATGGAGTGGCAAGGAACGGCTAAGGTCCTTCCCTATGTTCATGACTAGTGGTTCAGCTTCACATGATGATGGAAGTCCTCCTCCTGCTAGAAAAATGAAACGAGTTAAGCTGGCAAAAGCACAGCGAAGAACTGTGCGCTCTAAGAAGATATCACAAATCCCCAAGGAGAGCCCAAGTGTGGCGGTGGTTGCGATGCCTGACCTTCCCAACACTGGATTGGAAGAGGTTCCAATACAGAGGCTCCTTCCACTATTTGCACGCCCTCTGCAAGTGCTGAAAGGAGCACCCACAGTCCAGTTGCTGATATTCAAATTGAAGATGTCACTGTTGAAGTACAACAGGATGAGGATATTGGTGTAACTGGCGCTGAGGAGGAAGTTGATGAGGAGGATTCTGATGGTGATGTGGTTTGTTTAAATCAGGCTCCGGGGGAGACAGTTGTTGTCCATGAGAAGAAAAAGCCCATCGTCATGCTTGGTCAGAAGACCAAACATTCCACCACTTTGGTCTGGAAATATTTCAGTCCAAATCCGGACAACAACTGTCTTGCCATATGTTGCGTATGTAAAGGTGTAATAAGTAGGGGTAAGGACGTTAACCACCTACTGTAAGAACATCCTCCCTTATACGTCACCTGCAGTGCATTTCGTAAAGTGTTACTGCCAAGTTCAGAAACTGTGGCTAAGACCATGAGCAGTCCAGGGACACCTAAATCCCTTGTCCTGTTGTATCCAAGCGCCTACAAACCACACCATCAACTCCCTCCTCATCAATTTCCTCCTCAGTCAGGATCGGAAGTAGTCCTGCAGGCCATGTCACTGGCATGACTGACTCCTCTCCTATCTGGGATTCCTCCTGAGGATCCTGCATTGCTACGCCTACTGCTGCCGCTGCTGCAGTTGCTGCTGGGAGTCATTCATCATCCCAGAGAGGAAGTTGGAACACCACTACTTCATTTACTAAGCAATTGACCATCCAACAGTCCTTTGCAAGGAGGATGAAGTACGACAGCAGTCATCTTCTTGCAAAGTGGATAACTGAGGCCTTGACAGCTATGTTGGTATTAGACGTGCGTCCGGTATCTGCCATTAGTGCAGTGGTATTTAGACAATTGATGGAGGTAGCGTGTACCTGGTACCAAATCCCATCTAGATTCCACGTCACTAGGCAGGCGATACCGAGAATTTACAGAGATGTCAGAAAAAGTGTCCTCAGTGTCATAAAAAATGCAGTTGTACCCAATGTCCAGTTAACCACGGACATGTGGACAAGTGGAACAGGGCAGACTAAGGACTACAAGACTGTGACAGCCCACTGGGTAGTTGTATTGCCTTAGGCAGCAACAACAGCAGCGTCACAAGTAGCAGCATCTCAGAAACACCAGCTCGTTTCAAGGCAGGCTGCGCTATGTATCACCAGTTTCAGTAAGAGGCACACCGCCGACAACCTCTTAGAGAAATTGAGGGAAATCATCGCCCAATGGCTTACCCCACTGACTCTCCTGGGGATTTGTGATATATGACAATGCCACCAATATTGTGCGGGCATTACATCTGGGCAAATTCCAGCACGTCCCAGGTTTTGCTCACACAATAAATTTGGTGGTGCAGAATTTTCTGAAAAACGACAGGGGCGTGCAGGAGACGCTTTTTGTGGCCCGAAAAATTTCTGCCCACTTTCGCCATTCAGCGACTGCGTGCCGAAGACTGGACGCCAGCAAACACTCTTGAACCTGCCCTACCAGCACCTGCAGCAAGAGGTTGTAACGCAGTGGAACTCAACCCTCTATATGCTTCAGAGGATGGCGGAGCAAGAAAAGGCCACTCAAGCCTATACATCCACCTATGACATAGGCAAAGGAGGGGGTATGCACCTGACTCAAACGCAGTGGAGAATGATTTCCGTGTTGTGCAAGGTTCTCCAGTCAGGTCATTCCCCTCATCAGGCTTTTGCAGAAGCAGCTGGAGAAAGTGAAGGAGGAGCTAAGATGGAGCAATTCCGCTCGGCATGTGGGACTTGTGGATGAAGCCCTTCTTTCGCTTTGCCAGCTTTCGAGGGTGGTCAATCTGTTGAAATCCGAACACTACATTTTGGCCACCGTGCTCGATCCTAGGTGTAAAGCCTACATGGTATCTCTCTTTCCGGCGGACGCAAGCCTGCAGAGGTGCAAAGACCTGATGGTGAAAACACTGCCAGTGGAAGCGGAATGTGACACGTCAACAGCTCCTTCTTCATTTTCTCCCGCAACTGGGGCTGAAAGGAAACAACTTAAATATCCTAAGCAACCCGTTGGCGAGGATGCAGGGCAGGCAGGACCAAGTTTGGACATCTGGTCCGGACTGACGGACCTGCCAACAATTTCTGACATGTCTACTGTCACTGCATATGATACTGTCACCACTGACAGAATGGTGGAGGATTACATCGGTGACAGCATCCAAGTAGGCATGTCAGACAGTCCGTACCTGTACTGGCTGGAAAAAGAGGCAATTTGGAAGCCCCTGTACAAACTGGCTCTATTTTTACCTAAGTTGCCCCCACTCCAGTGTGTACTCTGAAAGAGTTTTTAGTGCAGCCGGGAACCTTGTCAGCGAAAGGCGTAGGAGGTTGCTTCCACAAAATGTGGAGAAGATGATGTTCATCAAAATGAATTATCAATTCTTCCAGGGAGACCAGCCTCCAGAAAGTACAGAGGGACCTGTGGTGGTGGATTCCAGTGGGGCTGATTTAATACTCTGTGAGGATGAGGATGTACACAACACTGAAGACGGTGAGGAATCGATGGATGAGGAGGATGAGGACGACATCTTGCCTCCGTAGAGCCAGTTTGTGCAGGGACAGATTCATTGCCAGCTTGTTTTGTGGGGGCCCAAACGAACCAATCATTTCAGCCACAGTCGAGTGGCAGACCCTGGTGCTGAAATGATTTGTTTGTTAAAGTGTGCATGTCCTGCTTATACAACATAAGGGTGGGTGGGAGGGCCCAAGGACAATTCCATCTTGCACCTCTTTTTTTTCTTTGCATTATGTACTGTTTGGGGCCTAGTTTTTCAAACTGCCATCCTGTCTACCACTGCAGTGTCACTCCTAGATTGGCCACGTGTTTATGCCGCCCACTCGTGTCGCTTAGCATAGTCATCCAGCTACCTCGGTGCAACCTTTTGGCCTAAAAACAACATTGTGAGGTGTTCAGAATAGACCGGAAATGAGTGGAAATAATGTTATTGAGGTTAATAATAGCATAGGACCAAAAAAAAAAAAATTATGTGATTTTAGCTGTTTTATGCTTTTTTTCCAATAAAATACAGATCCAAAACACAAAACCCAAAACACGGAAGGGTGATTTTGGCAAACCCAATCCAGATCCAAAACACGAAGAAAGATCCAGATCCAAAACACGAAGAGTGGCCGGTGCACACCTCTATGTTATACAGACTTAAAAGCCTGCAATGCTCTAAAACTGTGCTCACAGCTCCCAACCTGATCTCTGCTAATCTATAGTATAAATGGAGGAGATCATAGAAACAATGAGGCCCCAGGTCCTCTGCCTCCAGCGTCCACAAATATCTGGCATCTTCTGAATCAGAATTAAATGTGTTTTTGAAACATTTCAGTCATCATCATCCAAAAGAAACCTGGAAAAGCTGTGCAAATTGTCTCCCCAAAGTGCAGTTTTGTTCTGTAATAATAACTTCTGAAAGATGCATCCCTCAGCACTGGGAATATATTGTTTCAACTGTGAAATTAAAGCCTTAGAACCTGTATATTTCTTTCTATATACTGTAAGTTAAAGGTTTTCCTTTAAGCTCGACCAAAATGGGCTCATAAGCATATTTACTGAGCCTGAGCTGTGATCCTTCCTCTGAAATGTTTATTTCGGGAGCGTTCTTTATGAATCCCCGGCTGCATGTTAAGGTGCCGAGCTATGAACCTTTTAGAAGTGAACAATGAATTTGCCTTTAGTATTTTTAACAAAGCAATCTCTAAGCCAGGAACAACAATATGTTCTCCATTTAATGCATAATGACACCTACCGCAAGACGATAAGGCACATCAGAGAGACTGGCTGGCATGATGCTGGACACTGAGTGGTTTATCTGATCTGTACATATTCCACTGTGCCTGTGGGTATTGTCAGGGGTTTCTTTTCCGTAAAATCTGACTTAATCGTTGATGTGAATCTGTTTGATTTACGCAAAAAGCACCTGGATAACAAAGCCGCACAAATTCAAATACAGATGGTGTATTTTAGGAACTCCAGGCTCAGTTTGGCACACCATTCATAACACTGAAAGGGGCTTCACAACATGGTAAAATGCAATTATTTATGTATACGTAGGTGCTCTATAGAGAGCATTTATAAATAGTAAGAGAAGGCAGAGGCACAGGCACAGCACAAAAACTGTTTCATTTTCTTTTGTTATATAAAGGGCTTATTGTTTTTTTTGCACAGTTGGCGACTGGTTAGTGCAGCACAGTGATAGACAGTAGGGATGTGCGCCCACCCCCGTGCTTTGGTTTTGGATCTGTACCTCCTTCAAGGTTTTGGATCTGGATTTGGTTTTGCAAAACCACCCTCAAGTGTTTTGGCTTTGGATCTGGATTTAAAAAAAAAAAAATAGCTAAAATGTTTTAAAAATAGCTAAAATCATGTAATTTATGCAATCCAAAACCCAAAATTCAGATTTAAAATCCGAATTCCGAACCGCTAAAAAATCAGAACCGCGACCTTTATTTACCCGGATTTCCTCAGGAAATCAGGACCATGACTTGGATTTACCCGGATTCACGAAATTCGGGTGGATTCGGATTTCTGGAGAACCGAACCGCACATCTCTAATAGACAGTAGCCAATTCCTGCACTTGTGAGTACAGTATGTAAACCGACATTGATGGATCAGGGCACGGAAAACACAGAGGGGTAAAATTACTGAGATGGGAGTTCTATTAAGAAGTGATGTTGCCCATAGCAACCAATCAGATTCCAGGTATTATCTTCTAGAAGGTGCTAGATAAATGAGAACTAGAATCTGATTGGTAGCTATGTGCAACATCACTTCTTAACAGAACTCCCATCTTAGTAAATTTACCTCAGACTATCCACAATACTGGACCCGGTTCTACACACAAGTGCAAACACAAGACTTGGACGGTCAGAAAATATGTGGCAGAGTGACCTCGTCAGAAGTGTCACCTGGACCTGAATCTGTACAGATCGCAACCGTGATCGCTAAAGCCCACGCACGCATTCTCACTGAGAAAATATGATAAAGTCTGCGATCGCTATGCCATACGCAGCCTAACATAAGAATGGCCACCTTACCTTACACACATCCGTAATACTTAGCAAGACTGAAAAAAACATCCGTAACATCGAGGACAATCGCAGCCTCATGCACACTTACACAAGCTCTGACCTTACTCAGGAATTGCTAACCTCATCGCACGCAGTGAGTACACAAGCTGCATAGGGCATCACATCATAGCGGATCATTTCTGCACAGCCCTGCAACAGCGCTCAAACGCACTGGCACACCTTCGTTTCACCACCCACCCCCCCACCCCCCCCCCGTCACCACCTCCAGTGCTTCCTATCAATCACTCTGTGGTAGGTCTGCGTAGTCACTGCGATCATGGCTGGCGCTAGGCTGATCTGCGGCCAGCGCGACTTGTTGAGTTTCCGTCCCTTCCCTCCTCCGCTCCCTCCCCCTGAGCTTACATATTTCCTCTACCGCCGGGAGGGTGGGTGGGCATTTCCTGCGCCCTCCGGATACAGTGGCGCTCCGGACGACGGACCGGCTTACCCATGCCTGGAGCCGCTACTGACTGCGATTGAAGTCCTGATCGCAGTGGAGTGTTCACGCACGCGCACTGCGATACAAATGCATGCGCAGTACGCAACAATTGGCTGATTCCGTGCGTACTAGCAGTTGCGATCCTCACTGAATCAGGCCCTCCGTCAGACTGAATGTAAAGGGCTTGGTAGTCCATTCTTCCTGGGGAGTAGATGTTCCTGATTCGGATGCTTGTGTCGCTGTCAGTGGTGCTGAAGAATGTCTACAGGCTCTGTCCATGCTCTAATCTATTTCTCTTACTTGATACTGCAATGTGTAATATCTGCTATATAAATGTGTTTCTGCTTTGGTATAAAATATTTTCTAAGGGCTACTGGGAATACCAGTAACAATGTTCTCATATTGCATAGTTTTAAAATGAAGATGAGAAAAAGGCATCATGCAGTGACATAACACTTGCACAAATCTGCAATGCACGTTCTGTCTGTCCCCTGGAACATTACCATCAGCTGAATAAACTATGGTGGGAGCTGCTAGATATTTAATCATATTTGCAAATAGCTGCATACAAGGGAATGGGATTGTATTGCCGGCAGCTGTATAGCTACCGGTTCAAATCCCAACAGCTGCTGGACGAAGGGAGGAAATCCTGACAGCGGAGGAAAGTACAGCTAACCCTCCCCTCTCCCCCCCCAAACCCTCCTTTAGGGGTGCCTAACTCTAACCTTCCCCTCTAGTGCCTAACCCTAACCTTCCCCCGTTAGTGCCTAAACCTAACCCCCCAGCACCCTAAACCTAACCCTCCCGTGGTAGGTGCCTAACCCTAACCTCACCCTGGGGGTGCCTAACCCTAACCCTCCTTCCCTTAGCCTAACCCTAACGCTCCCGGGGGGTGCCTAACCCAAAGTCCCGTCGGGGTGCCCTAAACCTAACCCTCTCCCCATGGCTAAGAGGACGGGCGTCCGTAATTACCTTGTTCGGGCCCATGTTGTTCTGCATTCCGGCGCCGGGATTATGACAGGTTGACCTTGACGCCTGTCATAAATCCCTAGCCAGCTAGATGAACCAGCAGGGCCGTACCGGCCACCTAGCACTTCTAGCAAATGCTAAATGGGCTGATGATCTGGTGGCCTCACCCCAGAGCCGAATTAAGGGTAGGCCCAGGTTGAAATCCTCTGCTGTTAACCATAAAGGGTGAGGGCTGTAGCCATGCAGTCTGCCTATTACTGTAATGCAACTCTCCTCCCCCTCACATGTGGCATCAGGTTTTAAAGCAATGAGTTCTCTTTCTGCAAGACTGTCCAGCAGTAACATAATGTGTCTGGGGGTAATGCATTCCTAGTCCAGGAAAAATGTACACTCATTACAACATATGTGTGTGATTAACATAGTATTGCCTGCCATGGTGGGCCACCTCTCTAGAGAGTCAGGACACAGCACAGCTTCTATTGGATGAGCCAGCTGTACTTAGTTCACCTGGCAGACTGGGCCAATGACAGGTAGCAGAGCTACTCGCAGATGTAAGCAGAGGCGCAGAACAGCAAATAGGCAGATGACGGAACTGTGAGTTCACAGAGGAGATCCTGAAGCTCGAAGGGAGCAGCAGACGAATGACAAAGTTAGCAGAAGTCATTTGATAACATCTCGACCCTGGGCCCTGCTCCCAGGTGCCGATGTACAGTATATCCCCACTCAGACGCAGGCAGCCTATGGTACTCCAGCTGCCATAGAACTACAAGTGCCAGCATTCCTTGCCCACCACTTTGTTATCACTGCTCTCATCTCCTGGTGAATATACTGCAAATTGTTCAAGCAAAGTACAAACCCAATTATCTGTTGTCTTTCAAAAAATCTGTGTGTGTAGCATAATGCCATATAAAGGGGCGTATGGGGGGGGGCTCTCTGATGGCATTTTAAGTGCATGTGGAGCAAATAGCATAAAAAGGGTCATATGGGGGCATACCATCTTTGGTCCCAGTCTGGCCCTGGAAGCAGTACACTATATTACTTCACCAGAGGCCAGTCATTATTGTATCTTCTCAATTGCAGCTTGCAGGAAACATAGTGTGTTGCCAAATATACTGTATATGTTTGGCCCTTATAGGTTTAATAACTGCAATTATTTAAAAACACCATTGTCCCTTAAGGCATGCTAGGGAATTATTCAACGGCCTGACAAGAATATTCTTTTTGTAAATCAATATAACTGAAAAATCTCAGATGACTTCATTTTAATATAGAAATGACTTTGTCCCCTGCTTAGTTTCCCCAAACTGAATTGTTTTACCTCTACTGCACATTTGTAGGAATATAAATTGTTTAGGAACTACTTTATTAAAACAAAACTTTGCAATTCAATGTATTCCAAAAAATCAATAAGAGGATTGCCTGCTAATGTTCCTTTCTAGATACATTCTCCTAGGAATAATATATCATTTAAAATGAAATGAAAAATAACAACTGAATAGAAAATATAGCACTTCCAATTTAGTTACAGAGAAGATTCAATGCAAATAAAATAATCTACCACTCTTTAGAAAAGAGCATTATGTTATTATAGTAGTAACCCATACTTGCCTACTTTTTTAAAAGCATTTCAGGGAGATTGTGAAAGCACCACCTATGAGTGCGGTGGTAAAGTGGGCGTGTACTGCTACATCTGAGAGGCGTGTCATAAACCTGACTTACATCAATGCAGTGGCGTCCCTCCCCTCGGTGTCACCCGGTGCGGGGAGGGACGCTGTGCCACTGAAAAAGGGGCGTGGCCATGCAGCACGAACCTCTGTGTTCCTGTTCTTATTACTGGTGGGGAAGGGGGGGGTGCCGGAGGTGCGGCCTGTCCAGTGTGTAGTGCCGGCTCCCTTACAGTGTCAGGAGCCGAGTGCTGCACTTAAGGCTACTGTGCAGCACCCGGCTCCTGTCATTGAGGGGGAGTCTGCACCTTGGTGTCACCCCCCTTGTGATGCCACTTCATCAATGTAAATGAGCCCTAAAGTAGTTAGTAGGATCTACTTGTTGATGAAAACAAACTGATACTTTTCAGGGCTTGCCCATGTATTGTGTTTTACAAGGGATTCCATATAAGTGACCATAAGAAACCTTATATGAAAATGCATGTAGCCATAGGGATCATTGTGCCTTATAGCCAATGCAGGGAATTGGCAATAATTATACCATTTGAATGTATATACAGTATCTCTGATTTATTTTTGTTTTCCAAGTATATTTACGGCTACATAATGGGGGGTAAGGTGCAATCAGGGATAGGAAAATACCTGTACTGTACAAAGCTAGTAACAGTGTACAATTAAACACAAAGCAAAATAGAATTCTATAGTTCTATGCACCGGATTGGATCTTAAATGTTCTGCCCCTTTTTTGTTTTGAATTTCTTTGAAATCCAAAATGTTAAACTCGCATGCAGGAAACATTGAGAAACAGCTTGTCCTTAATAATAATAGCTATAGATAACTGCTGAAAAATAATTTAAATTATTTTGTACTCCGAACAGAATATATAAAACTCTTCAATATAATGAATTGTGCGACAAAAGTGAAATATATACATATACAAATTTTGGGTGTATATTAGAGAAATGCGCCGACCTCCGTGTTTTGGTTTTGGATCCGGATTCATCTTCTTGTTTTGGTTTTGCATAACCACCCTCACGTGTATTGGTTTTGGATCTGTATTTTTTTAAATAAAAAAAAATAAAATGACATAATTTTGATCTGGTAGCATGCAATCCAAAACCCGAGTTTGGTTTCTAAATCCGAGTTCCGAACCGCCGGAAGATCCCAACCGGGACTTGGGTCGACTCAGTACCCCTAAATTTGGTTATTGGTGGTTCTCTGAGGGCCAGACCTGCATATCTCGAGTATATATATATATATATATATATATTTAAAGCACTAATCCACGGCACTCACCATTCCTAGATTTGGGGTGCAACATGGTATGTGACATCATTGTTTAAATAGAAATCACAGGAGCTTTGCACTCACCATAATAACTAACAGTAATAATAATAAACATAATAAACAGTGGGGTTTTGGTTCATGAAATGATCAATGCATTTAAGCTTGCAGCCCCCATCACAGGACCCCACTTTACTGCAAGTCCTTACTCTATTGCTCAGAATTATAACATGGAACTAGCCACGGCACTCACCTTTCCTAGATTTGGGGTGCTGAGTTTAACACTAATGTGATGGCTAGTTCCATGTTATTATTCTGAGCAATAGAGTAGGAACTTGCAGTAAAGTGGGGTCCTGTGACCGGGGCTGCAAGCTTAAATGCATTGATCAATTCATGAACCAAAACCCCACTGTTTATTATGTTTATTATTATTATTATTATTATATTTATTATTGTTAGTTATTATGGTGAGTGCAGAGCCCCTGTAGTTTCCATTTAAAGAATGTGGTCATATACCATGTTGCACCCCAAATCTAGGAATGGTGATTGCTGTGGATTAGTGCTTTTTGTTTATTTGATTCATTTTCATAATTAATCATTTTTGTGATCACATTTTCTCATGCACCCTTTTAACTTGTTTAATCTAACTTGTGTCAGCTGTTTTCCTAGGTGCTTTTCAACAGGTGTGCTTGGTAACTGTCTCACGTTTAAAAACAAAGTTGCTGTGGGCTTTAAACCTTGATAGCATACCCTGAGTTTAACGCTAATGTGATGGCTATGTCCATGTTATAATTCTGAGCAATAGAGACTTGCAGTAAAGTGGGGTCCCGTGATGGGGGCTGCAAGCTTAAATGCATTGATCAATTCATGAACCAAAACCCCACTGTTTATTATGTTTATTATTATTATTGTTAGTTATTATGGTGAGTGCAGAGCCCCTGTGATTTATATATATATATATATATATATATGTATATATATATATATATATATATATATATATATATATATGTATTATATACAGTCAGGTGCATAACTATTGGGACATTGACAGAATTTAAATATTTTGGCCTCTATTCACCACCACAATGGCTTTGAAATGAAACAAGCAAGATGTGCTTTAACTGCAGACTTTCAGATTTAATTTGAGGGTAATTACATCCAAATCAGGTGAATGGTGTAGGAATTACAACGGTTTCTATATGTGCCTCCCACTTTTTAAGGGGCCAAAAGTAATGGGACAAACTAAACAATCCTAAATCTAACTTTTACTTTTTAATACTTTGTTGCAAATCCTTTGCAGGCAATTACAGCCTGAAGTCTGGAACGCATAGACATCACCAGACGCTGGGTTTCATCCCTGGTGATGCTCTGCCAGACCTCTACTGCAAATGTCTTCAGTTCCTGCTTGTTCTTGGGGCATTTTCCCCTCAGTTTTGTCTTCATCAAGTGAAATGCATACTCAATCGGATTCAGGTCAGGGGATTGACTTGGCCATTGCATAACATTCCACTTTTTAGCCTTAAAAAACTCTTTGGTTGCTTTTGCAGTATGCTTCAGGTCATTGTCCATCTGCACTGTGAAGCGCCGTCCAATGAGTTCTGAAGTATTTGACTGAATATGAGCATATAATATTGCCCGAAACACTTCAGAAATAAAGTAAAGTTCTTGGATAAAGGTGTTCCATACAGCTAATTGCAGATGCAGGATGTATTAAGCGAGGAGGGAGCCAGTGTACAGTCTCCGTCCGAAGGTTTCCTGCACTTGTAGGACCGCCAGCCAATCAGCATCTGCTACTATAGTAACCGGCCACTGATTGGCTGTGTGTGGCCTATGTGTATACACATACAGCTCTTTTGTGTCTGGATGGATCGGGATAGCATTTTGTTATTTTTAATGGCTTGGGGATTTTACTGGAGTAGAGGATCGACCTGCAGCAAGGGTTAGGTGAGTATGTAATTTTTTATTTTTGAACAATATAGCGGGATTCTACTGGAGAATAGGACCGATCAGCACCAAGTGCGAGTATGAGTGTGAGTATGGAATACATTTTTACTTTCTACGATGTGTGTGAACTGTCTTTATTTTAATATTTCCTTTACAGGAGGACTGTAGGTACCAGCGGCTCCTTAATGCCCCGTATGCTGGTACTTGTGGTTCTCCTAATGCCTGTATGCGGAGGAGGCTTACTGGGGCCTATAGTCCCCATGTAAAAGACAATATTACTTTAAATATGTTCTTTACCACTATGAACGCCATGGTTAGCAGGCCACTATCACTGTGTATCATGTGGACACTTCAGGCATGCACACTGTTCTGGCAGCTCAGCCCACTTAGCGTGACATCATGCGCTCAGTGGGCGGAGCTGGCACTGGGAGCTCTGCCTCCCTGTTACGGCACTGCTCAAGTCTGACAGTGCCTTAATACATTCGCACAAGTGGACAGGTTACTGCATCCCACAAGATTAGCACTCTCTTACCTCTTCTACTGGAACAGTCCAATGATCTGATTGGCTACAAATAGTTCTATCTAGCCCATTTCAGATCTAAGGACAATAACCTAGTAGTTTGAACTTTCCCGTACAGCCTTACAATCCTGACTTATCCACAGCAAAAAGAGAATAAATATTAAGTAAGCAGAGGTTAATGTATGACCCAAGACCAGCAGCTAATCAGAACGTGCACTTTGGAAGCCATTCTCACCTTGAGTCAAATTGGCTGCATAAACCTTAGCAATCCTTCCTGTAGGGCCAAAGTAATTCAGTACAGGTGGTAAGTGAGGGGCAATTAGAAAATAAAAATAAAGTTTAGGTGACAAATCTAATTTAAAAAAATAAAGCAAAGAGAAAGATTCAGCATCTAATTTCATCATTATGTCAGGCGAATTTGATTTATCAGACAGAGCTGATCTATGAGATTAACCATAAATTTATATCTTGAACAATTTTCCTGTCCTGCCTTTGTTACCTTTTGGAAAAGCTTTGAACAATTAACACATGACATTGCTCTATAAGATCTATTCAGTTGAGATTTTCTACTCGGAATCCTTAATACTCATTGGAATTAGAAGTATCTGCAAGAATATTTGCATTTCACCAAACGTCTTGTTCTGAATGGTTCCTTGCTTGACACCGTGAGTCATAAACACTATTTGTGTCATCTAGTGTTAGCGATGGAACAATACACAGACATTTGACTCAGATTTCTGTTTTACTGGCTGTTTGTATGAGATATTTTTGTTGTTGTTTCATTGAATTATTATACAGTATGTAAGACATATAATTTGTGTACTAACAAAAATAAGACTAAAGCCATCATATATGAAACACGAAAAGTCACGTAGTGTATGTGGTTCAGTCTTGCCTCACTATTTTATCCCCAGGTCCTTGAAAATGGAAAAAATGTTGCTGGTGGACAAAAAGCTGAAATGTCAAAGCACAGTACAGGTTGTCACATCTCTACTGCTTTGATGGACTCCTGCAATTTGTATAGAATTGCTATATTTCAAAGTGTCACTCAGGTGTCTGCACCATCCCAGAGTTATGCAAGTGATGTTTATTTAAAAGCTATCATGTTACTTTGGCAGATGTTGTATCTGCTTGCTCTAAGGTAGTATAACAGTTGGAAATCCAGTATTCAGAATTATTCAAATGGAAATGTAACAAAAAATTTTCATTAAAGAATGAGCATAAAATACATATATAAAAATAAGAAGCCTCAGTCATTAACCCCATTAACTGCAGAGGACGAGTGGCTTATGCACACCTGTGCTTGGCCATTAACCCTGTCTGATAACCAGTGTGATTGTCAAAAATTAACCCAATCCACTCACGGAGTCCAGGGATGAGGGAAAATCTCCTCCAACTCTACACCTACAGTATAATGAGTGGGTCCTTGCTTTCAAACGATGAGGACCTTTTGTGCTTATTTCCTCGTGATCACCTGTGCTATGGTAACTGTGGGAAGGCAGTATATGTCCTATAACTAGGGATATGCGCCGACCCCTGTGTTTTGGTTTTAGATCTGTTTCTCCTTTGTGCTTTGGATCTGGATTTGGTTTTGCCAAAACATCCCTTGCGTGTTTTGGCTTTGGTTCTGTATTTTTTTTCAAAAATTAATAAAAACTACTAAAATCACATAATTTGTGCTTTTTTTTTTGTTCATAGTCATACTGTATTTTTAACCTTAATAACAATTTGGATCACCTCACAGCTCACAATATGGTTTTCATCCAGTTTAGGCCCAAAATTTACACCAAGCTAGCTGGCTGACTGAGCTAAGCGGCAGCAGTGGGTGACACAAACATGTGGCAGTTCAACTTCCCACATGGCAACATAAGGAAACATATGTTTTCATTAATCAAGAGGCCTGAAGAAGATGGAGTATGTATGTACTGTAGTTGAAGGCAGTGTCAGGAAGGGTTGATTGGTAATAAATTACATTTTTTTATTCCGAAGCAAATTTATAAGGGAAGAGGGGAGAGCATGGGTAAATAACATGTCCCAAGTTTTGCCCACAAAATTAACTTGGTGGTTCAGAATATTTTTAAAATTATAGGGGCATGCAGGAGATGCTGTCTGCGGCCATAAACATTTCTGGACATTTCTGGCATTCAGCAACCACATGACAAAGATTGCAGCAGCAGTGGCAGTTCAACTTCCAACATGGCACATCAGGAAACAAATGTTTTTATTATTCAAGAGGCCTGAGGGAGCTGGAGTATGTATGTAGTTGAAGGCAGGGAAAGGAAGATTTGATTAGTAGTAAATTTAATTACATTTTTTGATTCCAAAGCAAATTTATGAGGGAGGAGGGGAAGCGAGAAGGGGAGACATTTACAAAAAAAATGTAATCATTCACATCAGTCCTTGCCCCAGAAGAATCCATGAGCGCTATATCTGCTTATCATCCCAGAAGGGGACCAGGAAGACTACTAGTAGTATTTTACAAACAATTGACTGTCAAACAATCCTTTGCAAGGGGGAGCAAGTATGACAGCAGTCACCCAGTTGCACAGTGGATCACTGATGCCATAACATCTTTCCTGGTATTAGACGTGCATCCAATATCCGCCAATAATGCAGTGGGTTTTAGACAGTTAATTGAGTTCCTGTGTCCCCGCTACCAAATCCCATCCAGATTTCACTTCACTAGAAAAGCAATTCCCAACCTGTACAAGGATGTTAAAAAAACTTAATTAGTGTCCTCCAAAATGCTGTTGTATCCACTTAACCACAGATATGTGGACAAGCAAAACAGAGCAAACGCAAGATTACATGACTGTAACAGCCCACTGGGTGGGTGCATTGCCTTCGGTGGCACCAACAGCAGCAGCAGCATCAATGAAACAGCAGCTCATTCAGAGGCAGGCTACTCTGTGTATCACCGGATTCACTAAGGCATACCGCTGAAAACCTTTTAGAAAAACTCAGGGAAGTCATTGCAAAATGGCTTAGCCGCTTGGACTCTACTCAGGATTTGTGATCTCTGCCAACGCCACCAATTTTGTGAGAGCATTACAGCTAAGTGAATTCCAACACGTCCCATGTTTTGCTCACGCAATCAACTTGGTGGTGTAAATTTTTTTTTTAAATGACATGGCCATGCAGGAGATGCTTTCTGTGCCCCCAAAAATTTCTGGACATTTTCACCAATCAGCAAGTGCATGTAGAAGATTGCAGCACCTGCAAGAAATGTTGAATTTGCCTTGCCACCAGCTGAAGCAAGAGGTAGTTACAAGGTGGTACTCCACAATTTATATACTTCAATGGATGGAAGACAGCAAAAAGCCATCTAAAGCTACACAGCAAACTATGACATAGGAAGAGGAGGGGGACTGCACCTTACTCAAGCTCAGTGGAAAATACTTTCCGTGTTGTGCAAAGTACTGAAAGCCTGAAACCCTTCGATGTAGTCACCTGTGAAGTAAGTTCAGATACTGCCAGCTTGAGTCAGGTAGTTCCCCTAATTAGACTGTTGAAAAAGCAACTTGAGAAACTGAAGGGGGAACTAAAATGAAGCGATTCTGCAAAGTACGTACCGCTTGTAGATCAAGTCCTTTATTCACTTCACCAGGAACTAACGGTTGTCAGGACCTTCCAATTGGATCAATACGTTTTGTTGACTGTGCTCGATCCTACTGTAGGTTTAAGTCATACATTGTGTCTGTCTTCCCAACGGACACAGATCTGAAGAGATGCAAATACCTGTTGGTAAGCAAATTGTCAGTTCAAGTGGCATGTGATGCAGCGATAGCTCCTCTTTCAGTTATGGTCACCATTCAAAGAATGGTTGAGGACTATTTTTAATGATAGCGTCAAATAGACATGTCAGGCAGTCCATTTGACTACTAGCAATTAAAAAAGGAAATTTGGAGGCCCTTGCACAAACTGGCTTTGGTTTACTTGAGCTGTCCACCCTCCAGTGTGTACTTCGAAAGAGTTTTCAGCACAGCCGGAAACCTTATCAGTGATCAGCATAGGAGGCTACTTCCTCAAAATGTAGAAAAGATGATGTTCATCAAAATTAACTACAAATTCTATGAGGAAGATGTGTCCAAAAATTACAGAGGCACCTGTAATGGTGGATTCCAGCCGGGACAAAGTAATATTGTGAAGGTGTTGGTGGTGAAGATGGCAGGTGCTTGGATCTAGCAGAGAGAAGGGAGCTAGCTGACAAAGGACTGCTTGTTGTTTGTTTTTTTAGCCAAAGTTTCTGAATTTTACAAAACTTTTTTGATGGATGCACTGCAGATGACAAAACAGGGAGGAGGTTCCTGGATGCTTTACAAAGGTTACAGATGGCTTGACAATTGCTGTCCAGATTTGGGTTGAAATAATTCCACACATAAGAAGTGGATTTTTTTGTTTATGGCCAGACATGACAATGGGTTTTTCCTTATCATGGGCAACAACTGTTTCTTCCACTGGTGCCTGATTTACACAAAAAACATCCTCATCATCCTCATCAACATCCTCATAATCAAAATACTTATTAGCATCAGCTACACAAATATCCTCCTTATTCTGGTGCACTTCCACAGCAGCATCCTCTATTTCTATGTCAGCATGTTAACTTGTGCATACATAATCATTAGGCAGAACCACCAGCCATAAATAAAGACCAAGGCCTTAGCCTTTCCTTGCAACTTTGTGTGGTGAAAGGCATATTGCCAATTTTATGTCTTTCTGCATCTAACTTTCCCTTTGATGTTTTTTTCTTTACCACAGTAAAAGATTAGTTCTTTGATTTTAGATGCTCTGACTTAAGCCCTGTATGACCTTGGGCATCGACTTTAGTAGATGATATAGAGGGACTAGTATTGTCATGACTGGTGGCACTGGCAGCAGTTCCAGCACTAGTATGTGGTTCCTGTTCTACTCTCAACTGATCGTTCTCCATATCAACAAACATGGAGGAATTGGAGTACATCACACATGTCAATTTGTATCAATTTTAAATATTACACTACGGAATCAATGACCTACAGTGTCTCAATATTTTTTATGAATAAGAAAAGAATAACACACTTCGCTACCACTTGCAGTGTCCCAAGAATTTTTATGAATAATAAAAGGATAACAAGTATAACTACACTGGGGAAGAGCACCCCTGGACGAGGCAGCAGCCCCTTGATGAATAACACAGCACTCCTTTATGGACAACAAAGCACCCCTGCAGAGTGCGGATGGACCACCTGCAGAGTCACACTGTCACAATAACGTGGATAATAAACTGCAGTCTGGCCGGCAGTGTCACCGAACAATAATAGCGCAGCTATGGTAAGTTGCTAACACACACCAAAAAAAAGAAAGAAAAAAAAGCACTTTTATTTTCTTTTACACTGGGGAAGAGCACCCCTGAATGAGGCAGCAGCCCCTTGATGAACAGCACAGACAGCACCCCTTTTTTAATAGACAACAAAGTACCCCTGCGGAGGGCGGACAGACCAATTGCAGAGTCACAAATACGTGGACGATAAACTGCGGTCTGGCCGACAGTGTCACCGAATAATAATAGCTCAGTTAAGTTGCTAACACACACACATACATAAAAAGCAGTTTTATTACACTGGGGAAGAGCACCCCTGACTGACAGAGCACCCCCCTCGGACAACACAGCACCCCTTTATGAACTGCAGCCCTAGCCCCTTGATGGACAGGACAACAACACAGCAGCAGCCCTTATGTATAACACAGAAGCAGCCCCTTGATTGACAGGACAACAGTGACACAGTAGCTGCAGCATCCACTTTATCAGAGCCGGCCCTAGCCAATTTGGTGCCCTAGGCAAATTTTTGACTGGTGCCCCCCTAACATATAATCCCACCACCAATTTTATTGTATATACGCGGAAGCCAAAAATAACACGTTGTATATATACACAAACACAGGGAAACGGCGGCACTCCACTAAAATAACACACTTAGATGTGTAGCGTTGTCATATCAACGTTTCAACGCTTTAATGTAGCGCCTTGGTCAGGAACAGCATAACCCGATGAAGGCGCTACATTAAAGCGCTGAAACGTCGATATTACAACGCTACACGTCTAAGTGTGTTATTTTACCGGAGTGCTGCCGATTTCCCTTGTTATTTGTTCCACAGCGGAGTCTGTGGCTATGGAGGGTACCCGGGCTCTCTCTCTCTCTCTCTGTCTCTCTCTGTCTCTCTCTCTCTCTCCCCCCCCCCCCCCCCGCAGGGACCCCATAGGCATTTTCTTTAAAGACAGGCACTTCACGGAATTAATAGACAGACTAGAAGGTGCTTACTAACTGGTAATATATATATACCCATACATACATAGGGGCGTAACTAGAACTTTTTGGGCTCCATAGCAACATTTTTAAGGGCCCCCCTAACTTAGGTCTTACACATTACCCACAGTAGTTCCTCTAAAACACTAAATGCCCACTGTAATGGTGCCCCTTATGCAATGCCCACTGTAATTGTGCCCCTTACGCAGTGCCCCCAGTAGTAATAATGCCCCCTGTAGTAATGGCCCTGGTAACAATGCCCCCTGGTAATAATGCCCCTAAAAATAATGCCCCCTGTAATATTGCTGCCAGTACTAATGCCCCCTGCAATGCCGCCAGTAGTAAGGGCCACTGTAGGGCCCCCAGTTGTAATGCCCTTGTAATGTCCCCAGTACTAATGCTCCCTGCAGTGCCCCAGTAGTAAGGGCCCCTGTAGTGCCCCCAGTTGTAGTGCTCCCAATAGTGCCCCCAGTAGTAAAGGCCCCTGTAGTGTCCCCATATGATGCCCCCAGTGGTAAGGCAGGCCCCTGTAATGCCCCCAGTAGTAAGGCAGGCCCCTGTAATGCCCTCTGTAGTAAGGCAGGCCCCTGTAATGCCCCCTGTAGTAAGGCAGGCCCCTATTATGCCCTCATATTATGCCCCCTGTAGTAAGGCAGGCCCCTGTTATGCCCCCATATTATGGCCCAGGTAGTAAGGCCCGTTATGTCCCCATATTATGCCCCAGTTAGTAAGGCCCCTGTTATGCCCAGGTAGTAAGGTCCCTGTTATGCCCCAGGTAGTAAGGCCCCTGTTATGCCCCAGGTAGTAAGGCCCCTGTTATGCCCCAGGTAGTAAGGCCCCTGTTATGCCCCAGGTAGTAAGGCCCCTGTTATGCCCCAGGTAGTAAGGCCCCTGTTATGCCCCAGGTAGTAAGGTGCCCCCCCGCTGCACACTGACATACGCACACAAAAAAAAACATCCTTACCTTAAACCCCGCTCCCGCTCCAGTGCCTGCTGCTGACGTCCGTCCCCGGCGCCCGCTCTTCGGAGCTATGGGAGTGACGTTATGACATCACTCCCATAGTGCACTGCAGGACCCGGAAGTTGGAGCTCAGGAGTGAGCTCCATCCTCCAGGTTCTGCTGGCACCCGGGGGGAGAGAGAAAAGAAGGAGCTGGGCGCCTGACCATCTGCTGCGCTGCCCGATCGGAAATCTCTGATTGCGGCAGCGTGCAGAGAGCGTCACTGGGTAGCTGTGCCAGCTCTGGGGTAGGTGGAAGCAGCGGCTAGCGGCGGCAGTGGGGGGGAGAGAGGAGGAGGAGGAATGGCCCTAGCATTCTGAGTCGCCCCTAGGCATTTGCTTATAATGCCTATGCCTAGGGTTCGGCTCCGCACTTTATGTACTGCAGCCCGAGACCCTTTATGGACAACACAGCAGCAGCCTTCAGCCCCAGACCCCGACAGGACAAGTTGGACAACACACTGACACAGACAGTGACAGCAACACGTCTGTTCAATTCACTCTCCAGAGCCGGAGTGGAAATGGTGCCGATCACCGGGACTTTTATAGAATCCAAAAGCCGTGAGAATCAGACATCGGGATGATGACGTTTTTGCCTCGTTTGGAGATCAGAGTCAGGTGGGAAAACCCGAGTCGGTCTTGGATCCGACTCGGAATTGCAATGTTCTTGTAGGTCTGGTTCTCTGAGAACCGGACCCACTAATCTCTAATTGGACTACACACATGCACTCTATGCAACTGAGGTCTGTGCAGAAGAAACAACTGCGCAGATGGGATAAGAGTGGGGGGGGGGGGACAGAGTGGTGCAGATAGAGGAAGAATGAGTGCCACAGGTAAGTGGAAGACAGACTGGCGTGGCTGGGGGGAAGGTAGTGGTGTAGATGAAAGGAAACAGACTGGCACAGAAGCATGATGGTGCAGCTGGGGAAAGACAGATTGGCACACAGACTAGCACAGTCGGGACACCACACACCAGTAGAGATTGGGGAAGATATAGCATCATGGATTGAGACCGAGCACGCTTTCGGGATTGAGACCGGCGATCTCATGACTACATCCCGTATACAGTGTTTCTAAATGCCGGTTTTGCGTGTTTGAAGCTGTTTTATGTGTGATTTACAAAACTGTAAACTGCTCCCCTAATCCAGCAGAATGTTTTATGTAACATTGCCATGATATATCTCAGTGGTCAAGTAGCCAGAATGACTGTGTCAATGCTGCATGACCAAGGGAAACACGGAGGGAGAAGCACGAGAGACACAGAGAGAGAAACATGAGATACACAGAGAGAGACACGGAAAGGTAAACAGGACATGTGACATGTCTGTCACCAGATCTCCCATAGAATTACTGTAAACCACATGTAATTAAGGCAACCAAAGGCCTGATTCACTACCGTGCGCAACTACGAATGCAATAGCGATTACGCATGCAGTTCAACTGCAATAGTATGCTAATCCATTGCGATCGCTATTCCTTTGCAGCAATTTACTTACCACACATCCATAATGTTTACCAAGACTGCAAAACCGTCGGTACAATCGAGAACCATCGCAGCCTCATGCACACTTGCACAAAATCTGACCTTACTCAGAAATTGGTAACAACCATGCACGCTATCAGGACGCAGGCTGCGTAGGCCATCGCAGTGGATAATTTATGCACACCCCTGCAACAGCGTTGAAACGCACTGGCGCGCCTGCGGTCACCCGACCTCCCCCCTGTCATCAACAACAAACGGCACTTACTGACAATCACTCTGTGATGGGTCTGAGAAGCCACTATCCCGATCACAATGGCTAGTTTGCACACTGCCATGCATACGCATGCGCAGAACGCAACAAATGGCCGTTTGCATACATATTAGCAACTGTGGCCCTGATTCAGAGCCGGACGCTCTGACCAGAGCGCTCGCTCTGAATCAGGGCCCTCCTCCATTAAAATGGAGCGTTCTCCTGGACGCTCGTACAGCTGTCGGTCACCACCCACAGCATATACGAGCATGCAAAAAGATGGTCGCGATGGTCTTGACCATCGTGACCATCGGACTTGCGAGGGAAACCCTGCGGTCGGGTTTCCCAGCCGCAAGGCCAGGAGTGATTTTGGCTCTATCAGAGCCAAAATCACTCCCACTGACATCACTAGTGATGTCACTGGGGCCGGCTTCAGACAGGCGTTCCCATGGGAACGCCTCCGTCTGGCAGGCACGCCCCCGGCACGCCCACCAAAGGGGGCGTGCTGTCAATCAACATCGACAGCACGCCACCCTTTGGTGCAAGACCCCGAGCGATGGAAAGCCCGTCACTCGCCGGGTCTCGCGCATGCGCACGACGGAGTTCCCTCCGTCGTGCGCATGCGCAGTGGGGAACATCGACCCACTTGCGAGCGTACTGCCGCTCGCGAGTGGGTCTGAATGACCCCCTGTGTTCCTTGCCGAATCAGGCCCCGAGTACTGTTGAAATGTCAGAGTTCAGGTTACTGACCAGGGAGACAGACAACTCCCAATAGATGAAGTGATGGAATGATTAATAAATGACACTAATTATTATGTAAGACGGCTCCTACGTCAGAGTAAGCAGTTATACATGAGAGTGGAACATGGGGCCTGATTCAGCTGCTGAACGCAGATTCCCGATGATCTGGAATGTGTGCAGGCGCCTGACCCGTTCTGCGCATGTGCAGAACGAATCTGCTATCCCGCACGCAGACTGGCAGCAGACTGGCAGTGATTGACAGTCTGCTGCTGTTTGTTGGTGGGGAGGGGGCGACGATGGCCTGCGTTTCCCGAAACAGAGGAGTGTCGCCGCTGTTGGCGGGGACGGAAGAAAGCAGGATATCTGTCAGCTGATGGAGATTTCCTGGCCTCTTACTCTCATCTGCGGCAGCTGGCTGCGGGACCCCATGGGTCACCTTAGCCGGCCGATGGTCCCGCAGAGTATCTGATGCTGCATTGGACAATGCAGCGTGAATAAGTAATGCACAGGGGGCGTGATGCATTACCATATCTGCAAAGATCGCAATTTTCCTGGGTGCACTACACACTACAGTATATGCCTGCGTGCAGCTGTGCAATTGCAATCCTTGCTGATTTGTTGCTGAAGTCAGTGGCGTTTCTGTAATAGATGCAGGAGGTGCAGTGTACACGGGCCCATGGGCCACAGGAGACCCTGTGCCGCACACCCTGCACCCATGAGAGATCCACCAGAGACAGTGTCAGAGTCTGTGTGGCACTCCCCTATAAGTCCCTTTGCTCTACGTGTGTATGCATATGGGCGTTCCACTTCTGGTTTCCCTCCACTCGGGGATAATTGGGATAAGACTAGGGGCCTGACTCGGACCCGCCGCGAGCGCACAGCGCTCCAAGCGGGTCGCTGGTCCCACACTGTGCATGCGCACGCCGGAGCTGGTTCCGGCGTGCACATGCGCGAGATCCGGCAAGCAACGGGCGCTCCGTCGCTAAGGGTCTCGCACCGAAGCGGGGCAGCTGTCGATTGTCATTGACAGCTTGCCCCGTTTTGGAGGCGGGCGGGGGGGGTCGCTGCCCAAACGGAGGCTCCTGAAGGAACGCCTGCCGTTTGGGGGCGGCCCCACTGACATCACGAGTGATGTCAGTGGTGAGCTTCCGGCTCTATTAGAGCCATAAGCTCACTGGGGCTTGCGAGAATGAGACCCAACCACAAGGCCGCTCGCTAACGCTGTGGGTTGTCACCCACAGCTATGCGAGCGGCCAGGAGGCCGTCTCTAAAAAAAACAGGGACGCCCTGATTCAGAGCAAGTGCGGTGCCCAAACTGAACGGCGTTCACTGAACGTTATTCAGTGAAGGAGCCTGACCTCCTATCTCCTAACATGCTGAACCTGACGAGCGTCGTCAGGTTGACGGGCATGTTCAGTAGGTAGTCAGGGTCGGCAAGGACCCAGCGTGCACGTGCATCGCCGGCTATCCATTACCCAACTTTCTGAACAATGCGACCAAAACCTCCTGGTTTTGGTCGGATTGTTATCAAAGTCGGGTAATGAATAGGCCCCTTTAAACAGACCATAGAAGCTTAGGGGCAATGCAGGCTATACAGGCATGTTAATGCTGCTGTAGGGGCGGGGCTGAATCTACAACACCCATTATTATGGATTTAATTCATCTTTGATAAATAAGTGCAGCTTTAGTTTAGTCACATCACACAATACTAAGTGGCAATTAGTAATTCATTCATAAACAATGTAATTTTATTAGTATATGCACCTTCAATAAAAAAGTCTAAAGATGATAAAAAATTGTGGTAAAAAGCTCTAATTCATATAAACCTTTCTGGTATTAATTAGGTGTATATTAATAATGTCAGTCTATTTAATTTATTTATTACCAGTTATTTGTATAGCGCACACATATTCCGCAGCGCTTTACAGGGAATATTTGGTCATTCACATCAGTCCCTGCCCCAGTGGAGCTTACAATCTATATTCCCTACCACATGTACACGCACACATATACGAAGTAACCCCCATAATGACACCTGCAACCATGAGGACACCCATATTTGAAAGAGGGAAGTCCCCGCTTTGAAATGATGTGGCCCCCTTTTAGCTATTGTCTACTGATCACTTGTGCTTACCAGACAATATTAAGCTGCACTACGGACAACTCACTAAATTTTATTGTGTCAGAATAAAAAAGAGTCCCCCTCATTTATTGCAGTAGGTTTTCTAGTTTAAGTAAATAACCAAAATGGTAGTACTAATCAAGAAAGTGAAAATATGCAAACAAAAAAGTATTACAATTTCTTTAATGAAAACCTACACTTAGAGCACTATTCAGTTAGCCCCAATAAACTTAACGGGGGTGAAATTGGGAGGTAGCTTTGGGCTTTATCGCCCGAGGTTATTCAATCCCTTTTTCACCCGATATTTTTGTTAACACCTGTTAAAAGTTCACAGATTTAAATTGCCTACCCAGTTGAAATGTGAGTCACCAGTTGTCCCTGCGGAAAGTGTGCGGCCGGTCAGCGGGGCGCCCGTACACACAGCCGGACGTGTGCTGCAGTACAGATGAGATATGTCTGCACTACAGATATATTGCCTGCTCAATGGAACGGGCGAGATATCTGTCAGTGTGTACCCAGTATTAGCTCTGCAGAAGTTTGTTTTGTGTCATTTTGCCTAATAAATGGAATCTGCCTGCTTACTACCTTATGCTAATGCAAGTATCTGCCCAGCTATGCCACTCATCTGTCCAGCTTCATGCAGAAGGCCACGCCATCCGCTGTTTTCCGTCCGCAGCTGTAGCTGTTAATATTAGCATCGGGGCATACACCCACCCCATTCTGGGTGCAGAAGAGCACCTGTCACCTGTCAGAAACACGTGCCTATTTCCACCAGCATGCTCCGAACGAGCAGGTAAGTCGGCCTAGACTCCCACATCCGTCCCATGAGACAGATATGTTCCGTGTGTCCACGCGGCCGGTAACCCACCCCAGTTGCTGATGGGAAATGCTCATTTAACACAAAGAGAGATACATCTACATATGGATCAATCCACCAGCACATGCAGTCTCCATCCAGGTCATACTTGTTGATCTTCGAGCTGCACCCTACGGGAGAGGGCAGCGGGGGAAGGGGGGGAGGTGTGGCAGAAGCTGGTGGTGCTGGGGGCGTGACTATGCAAACATGTAATCATGGCACCGCCCCCCACTGGACAATGCCACATTACCTGCATTGTGAAGCGGGGGGTGGGGCCACAATAATGCAATTCAATGGGAATTGCACCACTGACTTTCTGTACTGCCCACTTCACTCGGAAATGGGCAGCCACGTTCCAGAAGAGTAGGCAAGTATGATACAGCTGTGTATGCACGGCATGGTGCACGGACAGTCTGCGGTCACTTCTGTGGCGCATGCACACTTTACAGATCCGTCCGCATTTGGACTTGCGGCAGATTTAGAATGTGTTTGCGACCGCAGTGTCATTGCCACAATTTCTAAATGAAGGCTACTTTTATATAATACTCTCTTAGCATTGTTGTGTGATTGCCTTTGTAAGATTAAGCATTAAAGGCCTGAATCAGAGGTGGATGCTAAGGGATGCAGTCGGCATCCCGACTGTCTAATCCCAGCAAGTGTCTAATGACCGGTGTCGAAATCCCGACGCCTGTCATTAGACCTACACCGGTAGCCCGACACCTGGCTTACCGATCAAAGGTAAGCCTGGCGCGGACAGCCGCGGGGGGGGGAGGGTTAGGCACCACCCCGTGAGAGACTTAGGGTTAGGCTGCGGAGAAGGGGGGGTTAGGTTTAGGCACTTAGAAAGGGGTTAGGGTTAGGCACTTGGGGGGGAGGTTACGGTTAGGCACCCCTAAGGGAGGGTTAGGGTTACTGGGGGGAGGTTAGGTTAGGAAATAGAAAAAATACTTACCTGTCGGGATCTTCACTGCCACACTTCCGCTGTCGGGATTTGAACTGCCGGCCATGCGGCCGACGGTAAATCATACTGCTTCCGATGCTAATGCCCCCACCACCGCGTTTTTTGGCACCAGAGGAAATGTGTGAGTAGGGTAGGGATTAGGGAAGATCTGAGGTCTGGTCTGGAAGTCACAGTCACATGACTGCTGGGACTTGGAAACCATGCTGGACTAGCTGCAGCCATCAGGAGCAAGTACTGTAAATCACTGCTTGGCCATCAGGGACGATAAATTGACATTCTAACCTGTCGACATTTCATCACCGTCTACATGATGAATGTCAACATTAAGACTGTCTACTTCTCATGCCACACCTATCTGAACATGGCCACTGGAATCAGCGCAACTGGAGTAAAAGACGCAGTCGCTGACCGCAACACGCCCGTGTGCTAGCCACCTCCCCCTGTTACCACCCAGAAAAGCCCAACGAAATTGCTCTCTGCATCTATATTCATTCTGCGGCTCCCGTCGGTAACCATCGAGACGCGTGCTCAAACTGAAAACATTGGCCGCTAGCGCGCGGCACCAACACTGCTTGCACCTCTGGATCAGGCCTTAAATGTCTATTTATCTTATATTGAACATGGCACTAGATCATCCCTGACCAACAGGAAATGAATGAAGCCTGTCACCATTGCGGTTTTAAATAGGATTATGTGTGGCTATTGAAGATGGAATACAAATGGCGTGTCCATAGATGCAGCAGATCATAATTCGTCCGCCACTAGCCTGACATAAGCAGTGCAGTCAGATGTCAATCATTATTGATGGAAAACGCCAATTATTCCGAGAGACATATTTTGTTTTCCAGAGAAGACGTTGTTAAGATAATTACTTGGGGCATTGATTTTTCCCCATTAATGGTTGAAGAATGTATCCTGTAGGAAGCTTACTGCTTCCATCATTTAGGTTTATTTAGAAGACTATACCATATTATTAAGCAGGGTGGGGATCTGTCATATTCATCCATTCACTGATATGAGGTCCTGATGCTGAATTATTTATGGTGGGGATTAACCTTGAAATTCTATTTCTAATGCCTGTAAGAGCATGCTGATTCCTTTTTAAAGGGCATTAACCCAGCTTTAAAATTGACCTTGTATAAAACCTGACTAATGATTTTGAAATGTCATTTTTTTTGTAAATTAAGTTTGCATTAAAAGAAGGAGAAATGTATCTTTAGCAGTTGCTGTTTTATTACCATACCCTGCTACACTGAGAGGCATCATTAAACCTGCTGATGGGAATCTACAATGCCGCCAGCATTGGGAGCGGAGGGGCTAGAAATTTAGAAGACAAGAGAAAGTATGTAAATGACTAGAATGAAAAACTCGTTATAAAAGACAAAGGTGTATTATTACGGATAGAGGGCCTGATTCAGCTTTGGGACTAGAGTAAGAAAGAGCACGTAACTGTTAAACAGGACAAACCATGTTGCAATGCAAGGGGTGCAAATACGATATGTAGTCAGGAAGCCGGCGGTCGGAATGCCGACCGCCGGTTTCCCGACTGTCAAATCCCGGCATGGGATTAATGATAGGCGTCAAAATCCCGACGCCTATCATTATCATTATCCACCAACCAAAATCCCGACATCCGGCATACCGAAACGAAGGTAAGCCGGGCGTTGGGACCTCTTAGCCGTGGTAGGGGGGGTACGGTTTAGGGACTCCCGAGGGGACTTAGGGTTAGAAACCCCTCCGGGATGGTTAGGGTTAGGCTAGGGGAAGGGGGGGTTAGGGTTAGGCACCCACGGGGAAGTTAGGGTTTGTCACCCCCCCCGGGATGGTTAGGTTTAGGGTGCGGGGAGGGGTGATAGGTTTAGGCACCCCTGGGAGGACGTTAGGGCTAGCCACTGGAGGGGAGGTTAGGCTTAGGCACCCCTAAGGGAGGATTAGGTTTAGGGTGCGGGGAGAGGGATTAGGTTTAGGCACCCCTAAGGGAGGGTTGGGGGGGGAAAAGGGGTAGGGATAGCCTACTTACCTCTGCTGTCGGGATCTTCACCCATCGGACTGCCGATGTCGGGATTTTACCGGTTCCGCAAATACATACATTTTATTTTGCATGTAGGGTAAATAATGGCTGCTTTTGCACGTAGCTCACAAATACTGCACAGCTTAATTATTACACTGCAATTTAGATGTTAGTTTGGACACCCCCCCTCCCAAATCTAAATCTCTCTGCACATGTTATATCTGCCCCACCTGCAGTGCAGCATGGTTTTACCAAGATGATCAGTTACGTGCTAAATCTCACTCTATTCCCAAAGCTGAATCAGGCCCAGAGTCAGGAAGTCGTCAGTGACACCAGAAGGTCGACATTCTTGGTGTCGACATGGTTAAAATGTCTACATCATAAATGTCGAGCCCTTGCTATATGCTGACATTGATAAAATGTGGACATTGTCAAAATGACAACATGTGCATTAGGCTTCAGGTTAGCGTTGGGTTAGGGCTGCCATTAGGGTTCCTCTAACATACCTCCCAACTGCCCCAGTCTCACTTTTCAGACACAGGGCCTGACTCACTACCGATTGCAACTGCAATTGCAATAGTAATTACGCACGCATTAGTATGCTAATCCATTGCGATCGCTATGAAATCGCAGCATAACATAAGGACGCCCACTTTACCTTACACACATCCATAATGACTGCAAAACCATCGCAGCCTCACGCACACTTGCACAAGGCAGTGGCGTAACTAGGGCAGGGCGAGCGGGGTTCGTGCCCTGGTCGCCGTTGGACCGGCGGCGCAGGGGGGCGCCGCCGGCCATGGTACCGGGCCGCCCGCCCTAGATAGCCAGTGTAGCGCCGACCGCAATGAGTGCGGTCAGCGCTACACATTTGCACAGGACCGGCGCTAGGCTTCCAGCGCCGGTCCTGTGCTGCACGCCTGAGCCCGTTCCCTCCCCCTGAGCGCTTGCCCAATAGCGCCAGGAGGTGGGCTCAGGTTGTGCATAACACACGCATTGCCGCCAGCACTGGCAGCGATGCATGTGTTAAACAGCAGCCAATGAGAGTCAGATAGACTCTCATTGACTGCTGCAGCACCCACTGCAAGAGCCGGACTTCTGTCCGGCTCCTGCAGTGGGTAATGGGACTGACGTCATGACATCAGTCCCATAATGCTGAGCGCGCCAGCCCGGGCGGACTGGAGGGCGGGAGCGGCATCGGCATCGCGGACAGGAGCAGCGTGGAATCAGGTAAGTATATTTTTGTATATATTTATTTATTTTTAAACCTTACCTATCTGCACAACGGGGGAGGGGTTGGCTACTACTGGGGGGGGACATCTACTGGGGGTGCCATTGGGAGGACCTCTACTGGGGGGGGCTACTCTACTGGGGACTACTACTTGGAGGGGGGACTAACACTGGGGGCATTCTAAAAGGGGCCTAGTATTACTAGAGGCACTGCACTCGGGGGACCACTAATGGGGGCAATAACAGGGAGGGCCACTACAGGGACCACTGGATAGGGGGGGGGGTCACTACTGGGAGCCTGCATCAGGGGGACCACTACTGGGGGCACTGCATGGGAGGGGGGGACACTACTGCTGGGGGCACTATATAAGGGGCTTACTGCTAGGGGCACTGCGGGGACCACTACAGGGGGCACTAGATAGGGGGGATCACTACAGGGTGCCTGCATAAGGGGACCACTACTGGGAAAACTGCATGGGGGGGACTACAGCTGGGGGCACTATATAAAAGGGCACTGCATAAGGGGATACCGCTACTGGGCGCACTGTATTGTGGGGACTGCTACTGGGGGCACTACATAAGGGGGAACACTACGTGGGGCACTGCATTTGGGGGGCCACTACTGGGGGTACTGAGTAAGGGGAACTAATTGGGGGCTGTATAAGAGGGACCACTACTGGGGATACTGTATAAGGGGCACTACTATGGGCCTGCATAAGAGGGACCACAACTGCATACTGGGGGTACTACTGGGGTTAAGGTGCATATGGATAGGAATGTTCAGTTTTAAAATAAAGGGGTGTGTCATGTTGACACGCCCCATTTTTAAGTGACCACGCCCCCCTCCCTTTTCAAATTTGCCCTGGGCTCCAAATACCCTAGTTACGCCACTGGCACAAGGTCTGACCTTACTCAGGAATTGCTAACTTCTACGCCACTCTATCAGGCCTCAAGCTGCGTACGGCATCGCAGTGGATAATTTATGCACACCCTTGCAACGGTGTTCTAACGCACTGGCATTTCTCCAAGCACCCCCACCCTCCGTCACCACCCACAAACAGCACTTCCTGTCACTCACTCTGCGATCTCAGTCAAGATCGCAGTGGTTGGTTCGCGCACGTGCACTGTGATGCATTCACATGCTCAGTACGCAACAATTGGCCTATTGCGTGTGTAATTACAGTTGTGATCAGTAGTGAATCAGGCCCACAGTCCCGCTGTCCTACCAGCGGACTGCAGTGTTCCGGGGCCGGGGGAAAGGTTGGGGGAGCATTTGATCACCGCTGTTCTACACAGCAGAATACTGAAGAGATGCCGTGCGCATGTGTGGGGGCAGGCCAGCCGCTCGGGGGGCACTGGGCATGACCACAGAATGAGTAAGATGGGGGCCATGCCCTGAGACCACGCTCCCTCCCCCTTCAGTGTGCTCACGGTCCCGAAATAAAAAGTCCATTTGTTGGGAGGTGTGCCATTAGGGTTAGGAATAGCTAGATAAGAAAAAGACAGTGTCGACATTACGATCATATCGACATTTAAATCAGCGCCAACATGCTGAATGTCAATATGTTCAATGTCAGCATAATGACCGTGACCACATTCTCATGTCAGCACAATGAATGTTGACACGATGAATGGAGACATAATATACAGAACCTGTATTTTTTAATATTTGGGGGTTAGATGATCACATTCAGCTTCTAATTACTGGTCAGTGTGTATTATATTTATCTGTGAACTTGGTGATTTGCTAAACAATGATACATTATCAACGCAGCAAATTCAAAGGATACAGTAAGTTCACAATATACAATTCATACCCATGTTATCCAGTATTGCAGGGTCTGGATAGCATCTGCTATTTGTCACTATTGCTCAGCACTCACCTCAGTGTTTGGCAATTAGGGGGCAATTAAGTTTGGCAGGAAATGCCGTTAGGCATCACGACAAATATCTGCCATATACTGTACCTGCATCAGCTCAAGTTTTCCTGCTCATCCCTATGCAGTGCAAGGGAAAACGTGCAATGTTGCTGCTCCACAAGGGCACATCACAGCCAATGGGGGTGATGTAATAGGTTCAGATTCCACTGAGCAGTCTGTTTTTCTGCAAGATTGCAGCTAAATTTAAAGAAGCAAACCATTTTAAGGCTGAACCAACCTTATAACTGATTGCTTCTTTAAATTTAGCCACAATCTCGCAGAAAATCAGGCGGCTCCATGAAATCTGAACCTGTTACTTAACCCAAGGCTGGCGCTAGGCTTCTCTGCGCCCAGCACTGTTCTGTGCTACACCGACGCTCCCCTTCCCTCTCCCTATCCCACCCCCTCAGCGTATATCATTAACACCAGCGGATGGGCGGAGGGTGGGATTTTCCGGAGCTGGCCAGTGCGATGGTGAGTACGTCTGTTCAGGCTGGGCGCAGGGCTGCACCATTTAGGCTATGGCGTTCCTGACGACGGCCGTGCTAGCCCATGCCTTCAGCCGCCACTGAATTCACGCCCAATGCATCTAGTGGAATTGCCCCCTTAAGTGCTTCCAGTTCACACCAAACAGCAGAATGAATTAATAGTTATCATCTCACTTCTATTCATAGTACAAGTTTTAAACACAGTGTGGGTTGGGGAAGTTAAAGCCGACCTAAAAGACTATCACCAGAACTTCTTATCTACGTGCAATCGCAACGACTTCACTCGTCTAAAAGGATCACCAAACATGCTCTTCCTTAGAACAGCTGTGTAGTACTAGTAATCATACAGTATATAAAATCTAGCAATCAGGAAACAGTATTGCAGAGATCAAAACAACCTGTCTAGAAGGATCACTTCTATGTAGCCATAACCGGGTTGGCAACTCAAAGGAAGAGTGTCTGCCGAGACTATAAATCTAAAGACACGCAGGGGCGAAGATTCCGAAATACAGCATTTATCTTATAGAAGATGAGAAATATCATGTTCAATTTTCTCCTGTCTCAAAATAAATCTGTTTAACGCAATTAGCAGAACTTTAGAGCTGAAATTGCTGCTATTCCCAATATAGGCAATTAGCCTAACAGAGAGAGGCCTTTGGAACAACTAATGTCTATCCAGATTCACTGCCTTAACAAGCAGCCAAAACAAATGCCTGGGACCTAAAGGAGAGAGTTTGTTATTTTGTCTTGTCAGTTTAGGAAATTAAATTGTCCTGTGCAGACCTCATTTTCAGGTTAATGGAGTAATTGTTTTTTTGTTCCTTTTTTTTTTTATAAATAAACTTGCAAGGAGATAAACTTGTGACATATGTTGGTACAGTGTAAAACAACACTGCAGCTGTACAAAACTATTTTTTGCAATTTTTCGATTTTACATCGACTGCAAATTGATTTCAAAGCAATGACAAACTAAAAGCAAACAAGGGATAACAGAAACACAAATGATAGTCACAAGAAGAGCAGCTGAGGTGACTGAAAGGCTTTGCAGGTCACATTACTCCAATCGCCTAGACAATGTTATTAAATTATATGTTAGAGTTGCAGAGCAGTGGCGTTACAAGGGTGGGGCATGTGCCCTAGGTGCCATGCCAGGGGAAGCCAAGACCGGATCACCTGGCCGTTAGGGGTTCTGGAGCGTGACTGGTGCCTAGTGCAGGAAGATGTAATCTGGAGGTGGATAAGTATTGATCAGCTTCGGCCCGACAAACATTCTTTTTGTCACAACAAGCTTTGAACGAACAAGACTGGCAACCACCAGATACACAGGACAGAAGAGCGAGGTTAAACAAGGGTGCATTTGGTGGAGTACTGTTATGTGTCTGGGTACCTTGGTTCCAATCTGCTCCCACAGATATAACCACAAGGGTCTGTCACTTTTGTGCAACTCTGAAAAACAATCTTTAATAAAACAAGGGGTCAGTTTGACATGGGACTGCCATACACGCACACCATAACAGCAGAAGAGAATCCTAGTGGCACATGCCACCATCCATAGCCTATTATAGCCGTGTCTATGGCGCTGGTGTGCAGATTGTGAAGGGAGCACTGGGACTTGCCCTGCCCCCTTCCTTACCCATGTAATCACGTACTTAGGGCGGTCTCCAATTGCCCTTGAACCCTCCCAGTCCCATCCATCTGTATGTCATTTTTATAACCTTGCAGCATCATAACCCCTTACTTCCTCTGGGTGTTTAGAGTATGCTAGTGCTATATATACAGTAGATGCCTGGATTGTTTGCAGAGTTATTGCAAATGCAATTAGCACCATATATGTGTCCGGTTCACAACAATAGCATGGCTGCAAGGACATTCATCATATTTGTGTGTTAATTTTAAGGGAAACTAGGTGCCAATGTCATACGTCTTTCATCTCAACAGAAACCACAAATACATGGCAAATGGGATGCGGCCAGGATACCGGTGGGCGCTATCCTGCCCGCCGATATCCCAACACAACATCCCAACATGAGACTAAAGATAGGCATCAAAATCCTGCCGCTTCTCATTAGCCCCACTAATAAATCCCAGCACCCGGCTTACCGAACAAAGGTAAGCCAGGTGTCTTAGCATGTAGCCGCGGGGGGGAGGGTTAGCTTTAGGGATCCCCGGGGGGACTTAGGGTTAGGCACTGTCCTGGGAAGGTTAGGGTAGGCAAGGAGGGGGGGTTAGGGTTAGGCACCACTAGGGAGGAGGTTAGGGTTAGGCACCCCCCGCGGTAGGGTTAGGGAGCGGGGTGGGGGGGGGTAGGTTTAGGCCCTAGGGGGAGGTTAGGGTTAGGCACTAGGGGGGAGGTTAGGCACTAGGGGGGGAGATTAGGGTTAGGCACTAGGGGGAGGTTAGGGTTAGGCACCACTAAGGGAGGGTTAGGGGAGGGGAGTTGGGATTCCGACCTGTCAGGCTGCCGCTGTCGGTATTTGATCCGGGGGTTAAACAGCCACCAGCATAACATACCAATTCCTGACAAATAACTATTTTATTGTTTACTAACAAAAGCGCCCTGGTCCTTATCATGTGACAGGAGGATGCAGCACACTACAAATCCCTATATTATAAGACCAAGAAAACACATCCGTTTTAATGATGTGCACTGTACTAGAGACATGGTGTAAAATCAGAGTACAATGCTAATGCGCCAATTCATGAACAACCCTATTACCAGCAAAAATGCATCACCAGTTCGCCGCTGCTCTGCTGTGTGGGTTGTGGGGTCATGCCTCCCCCCCCCATACATCTCACCTGAGTGCCTTCCTCCGACATCTCCCAAACAATTTCCAAGGATTAATAGCAGTGTGAAGAAACAAACCAAGGAAAACGGGCAAATTTCAAGATTCTTCTGATAACTTGTGATGTTATTGCATTAGATATGCCTAATGTTTGTAGACACTCCCTAACTTATATATGAAAGCCTGAATCTTCAGTGACGGTCCTTAGGACCATGAGGAATGCTGGGAAGTGGGTGTAGTCTTGCGTACAGTATGTCGAAAGTTTGCAAATGGCTGAATAAAGAAGCATAGCAGTTGTAACCCATGCATCAGTGTCCATATGAATGCATATACAAGCATACAAACAAAACAAGGTGTCAGAAGAAGTGTAAATGAACTCTGTTTGTGCTTAAGAGTGTAGGATGATCCTGCAAAAGTCTGCAATGCTGCGATACTCAGTGTGTGAGAGATTTAACACTAGATAAGGCAGTGACTATGTGTAGATCTGCAGAAATGACAAAGTTTAAGGCTAAAACCAGGGCCGTTTCTAGGGGCGGGCGACCCGTGCAATCGCACGGGGCGCTCCGCCCTGACCTCTTCTGCTTAGGCGAAACTGCCTCGGCCGCCATTTTGCAGCTGTATTGGCCGGGAATCAGGGCGGCGGTAATGCTGCTCAGACTGACAGGGAGCGGAGAACCTTCACAGTATGTAGCTCCGCCTTCCCTGTGTAGCACCAATCGAATCAACCCTCTGGTGTCTGGTGCACGAGCGCGTGGTGACGACGACGTCGGACCATGCGCGCTCGCGTGTCAGTGAGGAGCGGAGGAAGATGTTTTAACTTGGTTACCTACAACCGGAGGAGGAGGAAGTGCCGCCGTAGCCTCACCCACGCTGTCTCCTTACAGAAGGAAGTGTCAGGTGAGGGAGGGGGATGGTAGTGTCTGGTGAGGGAGGGGGATGGTAATGTCTGGTGAGGGAGGGGGCTGGAAGCGTCTGGTGAGGGAGGGGGCTGTTAGTGTCTGGTGAGGGAGGGGGCTGGTAGTGTCTGGTGAGGGAGGGGGCTGGTAGTGTCTGGTGAGGGAGGGGGCTTTTTTGGGAGTGCACCTTCTGCACGCACACATATTAGTTCTCTATACCCCCACATGAAAATATCCACTTCAACCACTGTGTATGTGTGTATATATATTAGGGGTGTGCACCGGCCACTTTTCGTGTTTTGTGTTTTGGTTTTGGATCTGGATCTTTCTTCGTGTTTTGGATCTGGATTGGTTTTGCCAAAACCACCCTTCCGTGTTTTGGGTTCTGGGTTTTGTGTTTTGGATCTGTATTTTTTTTTAAAAAAGCATAAAAACAGCTAAAATCACAGAATTTGTAGGTTTTTCTGCTCCTATGCTATTATTAACCTCAATAACCTTAATTTCCACTCATTTCCAGTCTATTCTGAACACCTCACACCTCACAATAGTGTTTTTATGTCCAAAACGTTGCACCGAGGTAGCTGGATGACTATGCTAAGCGACACGAGTGGGCGGCACAAACACGTGACCCATCTAGGCGTGAAACTGCAGTGGCAGACAGGATGGCAGTTTGAAAAACTAGGCCCCAAACTGTACATAATGCAAAGAAAAAAAAGAGGTGCAAGATGGAATTGTCCTTGGGCCCTCCCACCCACCCTTATTTTGTATAAACAGGACATGCACACTTTAACAAACCAATCATTTCAGCGCCAGGGTCTGCCACACAACTGTGGCTGAAATGATTGGTTCGTTTGGGCCCCCACAAAACAAGCTGGCAATTAATGTGTCCCTGCACAAACTGGCTCTATGGAGGCAAGATGTCATCCTCATCCTCCTCATCCACCGATTCCTCACCCTCTTCAGTGTGTACATCCTCATCCTCACAAAGTATTAACTCGTCCCCACTTGAATCCACCACCACAGGTCCCTCTGTACCTTCTGGAGGCTGGTCTCCCTGGAAGAGCTGATAATTCATTTTGATGAACATCATCTTCTCCACATTCTGTGGAAGCAACCTCCTACGCCTTTCGCTGACAAGGTTCCCGGCTGCACTAAACACTCTTTCGGAGTACACACTGGAGGGGGGGCAACTCAGGTAAAATAGAGCCAGTTTGTACAGGGGCTTCCAAATTGCCTCTTTTTCCTGCCAGTACAGGTATGGACTGTCTGCCATGCCTACTTGGATGCTGTCACCGATGTAATCCTCCACCATTCTGTCAATGGTGACAGTATCATATGCAGTGACAGTAGACATGTCAGAAATTGTTGCCAGGTCCTTCAGTCCGGACCAGATGTCCAAACTTGGTCCTGCCTGCCCTGCATCACCGCCAGCGGGTTGCTTAGGATACCTAAGTTTTTTCCTGGCAGCCCCAGTTGCAGGAGAAAATGAAGAAGGAGCCGTTGACGTGTCACGTTCCGCTTCAGCTGACAGTGTGTTCACCAGCAGGTCTTTGCACCTCTGCAGGCTTGTGTCGGCCGGAAAGAGAGACACCACATAGGCTTTAAACCTAGGATCGAGCACGGTGGCCAAAACGTAGTGGTCTGATTTCAACAGATTGACCACCCTGGAATCCTGGCAAAGCGAATGAAGGGCTTCATCCACAAGTCCCACATGCCGAGCGGAATCGCTCCGTCTTAGCTCCTCCTTCACTTTCTCCAGCTGCTTCTGCAAAAGCCTGATGAGGGGAATGACCTGACTCAAGCTGGCAGTGTCTGAACTGACTTCACGTGTGGCAAGTTCGAAGGGCTGGAGAACCTTGCACAACACGGAAATCATTCTCCACTGCGCTTGAGTCAGGTGCATACCCCCTCCTTTGCCTATGTCATAGGTGGATGTATAGGCTTGTATGGCCTTTTGCTGCTCCTCCATCCTCTGAAGCATATAGAGGGTTGAGTTCCACCGCGTCACAACCTCTTGCTTCAGGTGATGGCGGGGCAGGTTCAAGAGTGTTTGCTGGCGCTCCAGTCTTCGGCACGCAGTCGCTGAATGGCGAAAGTGGCCAGAAATTTTTCGGGCCACCCAAAGCGTCTCCTGCACGCCCCTGTCGCTTTTCAGAAAATTCTGCACCACCAAGTTTATTGTGTGAGCAAAACATGGGACGTGCTGGAATTTGCCCAGATGTAATGCCCGCACAATATTGGTGGCGTTGTCAGATATCACAAATCCCCAGGAGAGTCTAAGTGGGGTAAGCCACTGGGCGATGATTTCCCTCAGTTTCTCTAAGAGGTTGTCGGCGGTGTGCCTCTTACTGAAACCGGTGATACACAGCGTAGCCTGCCTTGTAACGAGCTGGCATTTCTGAGATGCTGCTACTGGTGACGCTGCTGCTGTTGCTGCGTAAGGTGATACATCTACCCAGTGGGCTGTCACAGTCATATAGTCCTTAGTCTGCCCTGTTCCACTTGTCCACATGTCCGTGGTTAAGTGGACATTGTGTACAACGGCATTTTTCAGGACACTGAGGACACTTTTTCTGACGTTTCTGTACAGTCTCGGTATCGCCTGCCTAGTGAAGTGGAATCTAGACGGGATTTGGAACCGGGGACACACTACCTCCATCAATTGTCTAAATCCCACTGCACTAATGGCGGATACCGGACGCACGTCTAACACCAACATAGCAGTCAAGGCCTCAGTTATACGTTTTGCTTCAGGATGACTGCTGTCGTACTTCATCCTCCTCGCTAAGGACTGTTGGAGGGTCAATTGTTTAGTAAAAGTAGTGGTGTTCCTACTTCCTCTCTGGGATGATGAACGACTCCCAGCAGCAGCAACAGCAGCAGCGGCAGCAGTAGGCGTAGCAATGCAGGATCCTCCGGAGGAATCCCGGATAGGAGAGTCAGTCATGCCAGTGACATGGCCTGCAGGACTACTTCCGATCCTAACTAAGGAGGAAATTGACGAGGAGGGAGTTGACGGTGTGGTTTGCAGGCGCTTGGATACAACAGGACAACGGGATTTAGGTGTCCCTGGACTGCTTACGGTCTTAGCCAAAGTTTCTGAACTTGACAGTAACTTTTTATGAACGCGCTGCAGGTGCCGTATAAGGGAGGATGTTCCTAGGTGGTTGACGTCCCTACCCCTACTTATTTCACCTTTACATATGGTACATATGGCAAGACAGTTGTTGTCCGGATTTGGATAGAAATATTGCCAGACCAAAGAGGTGGAATGTTTGGTCTTCTGCCCAGGCATGACCGTGATGGGCTTTTTCATCCCACGGACAACAACTGTCTCCCCCGGAGCCTGATTTAAACAAACCACATCACCATCAGAATCCTCCTCGCCAACTTCCTCCTCAGCGCCAGCTACACCAGTATCCTCATCCTGTTGTACTTCAACAGTGACATCTTCAATTTGCATATCAGCAAGTGGACTGTGGGTGCTCCTTTCAGCACTTGCAGGGGGCGTGCAAATGGTGGAAAGAGCCACCTCTTCCCGTCCAGTGCTGGGAAGGTCAGGCATCGCAACCACCACCACACTTGGACTCTCCTTGGGGATTTGTGATATCTTCTTAGAAAGCACAGTTCTTCGCTGTGCTTTTGCCAGCTTAACTCTTTTGATTTTTTTAGTGGGAGGAGGGCTTCCATCGTCATGTGAAGCTGAACCACTAGTCATGAACATACTAGGGATCGACCTTAGCCGTTCCTTGCCACTCCGTGTCGTAAATGGCATATTGGCAAGTTTACGTTTCTCTTCAGCTGATTTAAATGTCTTTTTCAAGGTCATTTTCCTGAACTTTGCCATTTGGGATTGTATGTGCCCTCTACTATGACATTGGGCATCGGCCTTGGCAGACGACGTTGATGGCATGTTATCGTCTATGTCATGACTAGTGGCAGCAGCTTCAGCACTAGGAGGAAGTGGTTCTTGATCTTTCTCTATTTTATTTTTATCGGAGAAAGTTTGGTCCTCCATTTATGTTATATCGATTTGATATATACGTGCGGCTAAACACAGAAAATAATTTTTTTTTGGGTTTGGACTGGAGTGTACTTTCGGGGGTTACAGCACCCTTTAACGGTCAAGCCAGCCGGCCCTTTACTTATGACACAGGCGCACGCTTGGCACTACTTTGTTGATGCACGTGCGGCTACTGCGCACACAATTCACAAACACAGAAAATAATTTTTTTTTTGGTTTGGACTGGAGTGTACTTTCGGGGGTTACAGCACCCTTAACGGTCAAGCCAGTCGGCCCTTTACTTATGACACAGGCACACGCTTGGCACTACTTTGTTGATGCACGTGCGGCTACTGCGCACACAATTCACAAACACAGAAAATAATTTTTTTTTGGTTTGGACTGGAGTGTACTTTCGGGGGTTACAGCACCCTTTAACGGTCAAGCCAGCCGGCCCTTTACTTATGACACAGGTGCACGCTTGGCACTACTTTGTTGATGCACGTGCTGCTACTGCGCACACAATTCACAAACACAGAAAATAATTTTTTTTTTGGTTTGGACTGGAGTGTACTTTGGGGGTTACAGCACCCTTTAACGGTCAAGCCAGCCGGCCCTTTACTTATGACACAGGCGCACGCTTGGCACTACTTTGTTGATGCACGTGCGGCTACTGCGCACACAATTCACAAACACAGAAAATAATTTTTTTTTTGGTTTGGACTGGAGTGTACTTTCGGGGTTTACAGCACCCTTAACGGTCAAGCCAGCCGGCCCTTTACTTATGACACAGGCGCACGCTTGGCACTACTTTGTTGATGCACGTGCGGCTACTGCGCACACAATTCACAAACACAGAAAATAATTTTTTTTTGGTTTGGACTGGAGTGTACTTTCGGGGGTTACAGCACCCTTTAACGGTCAAGCCAGCCGGCCCTTTACTTATGACACAGGCGCACGCTTGGCACTACTTTGTTGATGCACGTGCTGCTACTGCGCACACAATTCACAAACACAGAAAATAATTTTTTTTTGGTTTGGACTGGAGTGTACTTTCGGGGGTTACAGCACCCTTTAACGGTCAAGCCAGCCGGCCCTTTACTTATGACACAGGCGCACGCTTGGCACTACTTTGTTGATGCACGTGCTGCTACTGCGCACACAATTCACAAACACAGAAAATAATTTTTTTTTTGGTTTGGACTGGAGTGTACTTTGGGGGTTACAGCACCCTTTAACGGTCAAGCCAGCCGGCCCTTTACTTATGACACAGGCGCACGCTTGGCACTACTTTGTTGATGCACGTGCGGCTACTGCGCACACAATTCACAAACACAGAAAATATATTATTTTTTTAGCACTTGGGGGGAGCACCCCTGATGGACAGAGCACCCCCTGGACAACACTACAGCACTCCTTTAGGACTGGGACACTGCACAGGACTTTGGAGTGGACACAGCCCCTATGGAGAACTGACTGCACAACACAGTCCAGCCAGCCCCTATGGACTTTGAAGTAGTGGACACAGCCCCTATTAACAACAGCAGCACAGCACAACACAGCCAGCCCCTATGGACTTTGAAGTAGTGGACAACAGCAGCACTACACTACACTACACTACACTACACTACACAGCCCTAACTCCCACCCTCCCTCTTCACTGTCCACAGCCGAGTGAGAAAATGGCGCCGACGCGGGTACCTTATATAGGATCCAAAACCTGCGAGACTCGGAAGGCGGGATGATGACGTTTTGCCTCGATTTCAGATCCGAGTCAGGCGGGAAAAGTCGAGCCTGACTCGGATCGGACTCGGATCGGGGGGGCTCGGGGGGGTTCGGATTTCAGAAATCCGAACCCGCTCACCCCTAATATATATATATATATATATTTACTGTGTATATATATATATATATATATATATATACAGACACACGCACACGCAGCAACTAAAAGCTTTTGACAGTTTTAGTGAAAATATTATAACAGGGGGGGGGGGCGCATTTTGAATGCTCGCACTGGGAGCCAGATTGGCTAGAAACTGCCCTGGCTAAAACCCTACACAAGGTAACTGATGGTGCTGTACATGTTGTGAAGAAAACAGAGCCAAACAGAACACCATTCTCTAAAATGAAGCAGTATAAGGGCTCTATTTACTACAATCCGCATTGGTAATGTAGATTGTAGTGTGATATTACCAAGTGAATTCGCATTGCGAATTCAGGCAATATCACAGGGATTTACTACAAATCCCTTGCAGGGACAGAGCTTGCGATAAAGCTCTGTCCCTGCTAATCACCTTCGGAGCCTTATCACGGTATTTTCGCAAAAAATACCGTGATTAAGTGCCCGCGCATGCGCCGACCGGTCGCCGATGCTACCCCCCCGGCGCTAAGCCCCGCCCCCGTGATCGCGGACCCCCCGTGACCCCCCTCTTCCTTACATACACTTACCTGCATGCTCCGGGCCTCCGGTGATGTTCTCCATTCCTCCGGTCAGGTGATCTCCCATACTGCACTGGGGCCCGATCACCTGATGACCGGGCAGCAGTGCACTGTGGGAGACCAGCTGACTGGAGGGGAGACATCACCGGAGGCCCGATCACCGGTCCCTGGAGTAATTTTTTTTTTACTATTTTTTTTTTCTTTTTTTTTTACAGTAATCAGCTTGCGGTCTGTTTAGACCACACAGCTGATTACTGGGACCGACTCCCGGCTCTGCTCTCCCCGTTAGAGCAGAGCAGGAGTCCGGTAACTGGGGGAGACCCTGGATAACGCCACCTCCAGGTGGCGTTATTATCACAGGGTTTCCCCCGATATTTTTTTCACATTTATTTTTAGTAACTCTGGACTGATCACATTTCCCATTACAATTATGGGAAATGCGATCTGCTTTACTAAAAATAAGTGATACTTAGGGGTTGGAGTAGAATTTTACGAATTCTACTCCAATTGCCCTGTAATAACTATAGGTGATACTAAAATAATGTGAAAAGGGTGTGAAAAATAATGTTGATAAATAGAGCGTTAAGTCACAGACTAACAGAGAAATGTGTAATAGATGTGGAAATAATCACAATCCTAAAATGTGGCCAGCTTATGGTAAGACCTGCATGAAATGTGGTAGAAGGAATCACTTGCTGTAGAACCAAAAGTGAAGCAAACACTGGGCCTGATTCAAAGCCGTTCGTAAGCGGCCGCTCGTTCGCTCTGAGCGATGTTCGCACAACTGCACATGCGTATGGGTTGTAATATGCATGCGCAAACCAGTCATTGTGGTCGGAAATTGTGTGCTCGCAAAATAGCGAATGCCTGCTAATTTGAGTGACAGAATGAGGCGTTTGTGGGTGGTAACAGGGGAAGGTGCTTGAAAACGGGGAGTGGAGATTCGAACGCAGGCGTGCCAAACGGTCAAAACGGGCGTTTTAAGGGTGTGCATAATTAACAAAGCAGCATCATCGACCACGTCACTTGGTTGTCTTTTAGCCTGAACTGCTCGCATGATTGCGGTAGGAAAATCCTACCACAGGCACTGCGAGCAGTTCATACGCCTTTTGATGTACTCGATTAATCTAATAAATAGCGGAGATGATGTAGGATGCGAGCGGCCAGGGGGCGTCTTTACAAAACAGCGAGTGCATATTTCGTTCGTTCGCTTAGACATAGAGGCGTCAACAGACCGCAAAGAGCGAGCGTTCTATTTAAATAGCCTGCCCCTTTTTCTGAACGACCGTTCGCAAATAGCGTCTGGCTCTGAATCAGGCCCTAAGTTGCTGTGAGAAACTTAACTTGATAAAGAAAGATAAGTGCAAATCAGTGTTTACAGAATACAGTGACGTATTTGAAGGCTTAGGTTGTCTGTCTGGTGAGCATTAGATAAATATAAATACGCAAGTTCCTCCAGTGATACACCCTTGTAGAAAAGTGCCATTTGCACTGAGAGAAAAACTACAAAAAGAGTTAAACCACATGGAAGCTTTGGGTGTGATAGAAAAAGTTGATGAGCCTACTGAATGGGTGAGCTCCTTAGTAATTGTGGAAAAGAAAAATGGACAACTCAGAATATGTCTAGATCCTAGAGATTTAAACAAAGCTATTAAAAGAGAACATTTAAAATTACCAACCAGAGATGAAATCATGTCTCAATTTGCGGGAGCAAAATGGTTCATTAAATTGGATGCATCTTCAGGATTCTGGCAAATGAAACTAGATGAAACCAGCTCAAAGCTGTGTACATTTAATACACCAGAAGGTCGATACAGATTTCTTCGACTACCATATGGGATACTGTCTGCTCCAGAAGTATACCACAAAAGAATACACATGATTTTTGAACATATTCCAGATGTTGACACAATGATAGATGACATTATTATCTGGGGTTCCACAAAGGAAGAACATGACTCTAGATTGAGACAAGTGATGGAACTTACCAGAAAAGTTAATCTAAAGCTAAACAAGGACAAATATGAATTTGGTGTGAAAACACTTACCTTTATGGGTGACGTAGTCTCAGATCAAGGTGTGAAGCCTGACCCAAGGAAAATACAGTATCAGCCATAGTGAATATGGAACATCCTAACAACAAAGATGATGTCAGAAGATTCCTAGGAATGATTACTTACTTAGGAAAATGTATTTCTCAACTTTCAGAACAATCAGCTCCTCTTAGATGGTTATTGGACAAAGATAAAGAGTGGATGTGATCACATGAACAAGAAGAAAGTTGGCAAAAACTGAAACAGTCCATTACAGAGCAACCGGTACTAAGATTCTTTGATCCTGCAAAAATAATAAGAATTTCAGCAGATGCTTCTCAATTTGGCCTAAGATCTGTATTGTTACAAGAACATGAAGATACATGGCAACCTGTAATCTATGCATCTAGAGCGTTGACGAGTGCTGAAACAAGATATGCTCAGATATAATAAGAACTTCTAGCAATCACTTATGCATATGAGAGATTTCATCAATTTGTGTATGGTCAAGCGTTTACAGTAGAAACTGACCACAAGCCATTGGTAGCTATCATGACTAAATCGTAGCACGACTGTCCCATGAGAATTCAACAAATGCTTATAAGACTACAGATATATGATGTACAGTTGCTGTACTGTCCCGGTAAATACATGTACATTGCTGACACACTTTCTTGTGCTGTGGACAAAAGTGAAGGATCTGGAAGTCTGATGGACAAAGAGATAGAAGCATATGTGGATTTGATTGTAGCTTCTCTCCCAGTGGGCTCTATTTATTAACATTATTTTTACTAAAATAAAGTGAAAAAGGGTGTTTTCACACCCTTTTCACATTATTTTAGTTTCACCTGTAGTTATTACAGGGCAATAGGAGTAGAATTAGTAAAATTCTACTCCAACCCCCAGTATCACTTATTTTTAGTAAAGCAGATCGCATTTCCCATAACTGTAATGGGAAATGTGATCTGTGTGCAAGTTACTAAAAATAAATTGTAAAAAAAATACCGGGGGAAGCCCTGTGATAATAACGCCACCTGGAGGTGGCGTTATCCAAGGTCTCCCCCGGTTACCGGGCTCCCACTCTGCTCTAACGGGGAGAGCAGAGGCGGGAGCCGGTACCTGTAATCAGCTGTGTGGTCTAAGCAGACCGCAAGCTGATTGCTGTAAAAAAAAGAAAAAAAAAATTAAACATTTTTTTTTTTACTTACCTGAATCCAGGGACCGGTGATTGGGCCTCCGGTGATGGCTCCTCTCCGGTCAGCTGGTCTCCCATAGTGCACTGGGGCCCGGTCATCAGGTGATCGGGCCCCAGTGCAGTATGGGAGATCACCTGATCGGGAAGCCCGGAGAAGACCACCGGAGGCCAGGAGGATGCAGGTAAGTGTAATGAAGGGAGGGGGGGTCGCGGGGGGGGTCACGGGGGTCCGCGATCGTGGGGGGGTGGGGCTTAGCACCGGGGGGGCTGGGCTTAGCGTCGGTGGGGGGGTAGTAGCGGTGGTCGGTCGGCGCATGCGCGGGCTCTTAGTCGCGGTATTTTTTCCGAAAATACCACGACTAGAGTGCGGATGGGATCCGCAGGGACAGAGCTTTATCACAAGCTCTGTCCCTGCAAGAGATTTATAGTAAATCCCTGTGATATTGCCTGAATTCGCAATGCGAATTCACTCGGTAATATCACACTACAATCCGCATTCAATATGCGGATTGTAGTAAATAGAGCCCAGTGTCTCTTGCAAGACAAGAACAGATTAGAAAAGAAACAGAGACAGATGACACAATGAAAGTGTTAAAAGACATCATTCTGAAAGGATGGCCAGCAGAAAAAAATGCTTGTCCACTGTCTATTCATGATTATTGCATGTACCACAGTGACCTTACTGTTGTCAATGACATCATTTACAAAGGCAATAGGTTTGTCATACCTGCACGACTAAGAAAACCTATGCTGTGCAAGATACATAAAGGCCAGTTAGGAGAAGAAGAATGTAAGCGCAGGGCACGTTAAGTAATGTATTGGCTAAGAATGAACCAAGACATAGAACAGATAACAGCTACATGTGAGTTATGTCTTATGTATAGACCAAAGCAACAAGTCGAACCGCTGAGTCCTCATGCAGTGCCAGAGAGACCATACCAGAAGGTAGGCGCAGATTTGTTTAATTGTAATGGGAAGATGTACATTGTCGTGATTGATTATTATTCTAATTATCCTGAGGTGAAGACACTACATACAACTACTAGTAAAGCTGTAATCAATTGCATGAAGTCAATCTTTGCAAGGCATGGTGTTCCTATGGAGGTGTTCACTGAAAATTGTCCTCAGTTTTCCAGTGCTGAATTTAAAGAATTTGCTGATGATTGGGGATTTGTCTATACTACGTCAAGTCACCACTAGCCACGGTCAAATGGATTGGTGGAAAGTTCAGTAAACACTGTAAAGAGTCTCATGAAAAAAGCACAGGAAGGTAAAGAAGATTTCAACAAAAGCCTCTTAATCTACCGCAGTACACCTCTGTAGAATGGATTCTCTCCAGCACAAGTGTTGATGGGAAGGAGAATTAGAGCAAATCTTCCAATACATGATGAACTGCTTAAAACGCATAGTTCAACATTAGTCAGACTGAGTAAGGAATGACAACAGGTGAAACAAAAACTGTTCCATGATAGACGAGCAAAAAGCCTGTCTGATCTTAGATCTGGTGACCAAGTCCGTCTCAGAGACTATGTGAAAGGCATTTGGATGCAGAAAGGTACTGTGCAAGCACAAGTAGACCAAGATTTTATACTATATGCACAGAGCATGGAACAGGAGTAACAAGAAATCGGGTGGATTTAAGATCTCAACCTAACCAACATGAAGACAACATGACTGAAGAATATCCTTCATCTGACATGTATGATAATCTGGATAATGGTGAACAAACCATGATTCAAGAAAGGTCCAACACGGTAGATGAAACACAGACTGTGTATGAAAGATCCAAAAGAGAAATTCGCAGACCTGAGAGACTTATTGAAACATGTTAGATTATATTCTTTACATAATACATTGTTGAATTGTTGCACTGAAGGATACAGGGCTTATCTGTAAAGAAAAGAGGCTATTATGTTATTTCATTAGATATGCTTAATGTTTGTAGACACTCCCTAACTTGTATGTGAAAGCCTGAATCTTCAGCGACGGTCCCTAGGACCATGGGGAATGCTGGGAAGTGGGTGTAGTCTTGTGTACAGTATGCCGATCATTTGCAAATGGCTGAAGCATAGCAGTTGTAACCCATGCATCAGTGTCCATATGAATGCATATACAACCATGCAAACAAAACATAACTTATAGGATTTTTTATTTTCATGGGGTTGTTGAATTACCCATCTCTCAAGAGACACATGTAGTTCAGTTAAGCGCCCTTCCAATCTCTGGAAGATCTGATTTGACAAGGTTAACCACTGAAACCCTTAAGCACAAAACAATTTTAACATTTTAAGAATCTATTCCACTTACTTGACATAAGCGTCCACAAAACCAGTGTTTTACAATACTCTGGGGGCAGGATGGCATTTTTTATGACTGTGGGTAAATGAATCTTCTCCAAAGTGTCAAGGAGACATGAGACCTCAGAGGAGGCCGTAAATATAAATTGAACTAGTCCAAAAAGCCAGGGCTCTTTGTAATACTGAAAGATCACAAATTCTGCTAAACTTAATGGAATCAAAATCTATCAATCATCATCTTTCATAATTTCATAAGGCAGAACAATCTTCTTTTTTTACACTTTGTTCTGCAGAAATAAATTATGGTCTTGTAAGCTGTATGCATTATTATTTTTTAGAGTCAGGCAGGTTCCTAAATACAGGAAACACTTGAATTCCTCAAGGTTATAAAATGCACAGGTGTGGTTTTGAGTTAATTAAGCAATTAACATTTCATTAGCCTTAGGATAAGGTATTTCTATTAGCTATACCCTTTTATTAATTGTAGAACTCTTTAACTCACAATGTTTTTCCGTAATTCATTCTTGATGCACACAAATGGACAGGATATAAGTTCTTCAAACTAGAGATGTGCGCAGACCCCGTGTTTTGGTTTTGATTCTAATTTATCATCTTGTTTTAGTTTTGGGAAAACCACACTCAAGTGTTTTCGTTTGGTTTCGGTTTTGGTTCGGCTTTGGATTCCTTAAAAATCAATAAAAATTGATAAAAAAATAAAATTGTTAAAAACAGCTAAATCATGTAATTTGGACATGTTTAGACATGTTTACATCATACTTGCCTACATTCCCGAAAGTCGCGAGAAGCTCCTGATTTTTCAGGTAGCCCCCACACCCCCGGAAGTGTAGGCACATCTTCTGCATCCTGCCCACTTCCTAGTGAAGCGGGCACAATGGGGAGATTTAATGGGGAATTTGTGGGTCCGCAAGGATTTTCGTCATTTAACCCTGCTCCCTCCTCACAGACCTGCGAATCGCAGGCTTTTTATGGAGAAAGAGGCGTGGCCTAACTGTCACCGCCATATTGTTCCTCGTGTTAGTGTATGGAGGAGTGTGAACTATGGAGGGACAGAAGGGATAGCGAGAAGTGCTAGCAATTCATACTTAGAGGCAGGGCCAGATTAACAATGGGGCAGATGGAGCTACAGCTCCAGGCCTCCACATAAAAATAGGCCCATTGTCATGACAACATGATGATGACTGGCCATCTGCTCTCCATACGGTCAGCCATAAATCATAAGTAGTGAAATTGTATCTCTATTTACCTCACAAAATGAAGCATTATTTTTCCTTTACATATTTAGGGAGACATTGGGGCTGAGAGTATAGGGGTGTACACGCCCACATGGCACTGGCCACACCCACACAGCACTGGTCACACCTCCTCTGTTTCTCATACTAGGCCCTTGGTCATTTTCAGCTCCAGGCCCATGTAGCCCTCAATCCGGCCCTGCTTAGAGGTCTGGATGAATGAAGATGACAGATTTTATAGATTTGATGGATCACCCGGACCCTTGTTGCCACCCTAAATTTATCCCTTGAGAGGGATATCTTGCTTTTTCACTTGAGTAGAGTAAAAATTAATGCCAGTGCAGTGCGATAATGCAAAAATCGTCTAGGCCTGCTGAGGTGCAGCTTTACCACGGATCCCAGGCAGTGACAGCTTGGATCGGTCTATGGTAGACAATTCTTTTCATGAAGAATTTTCAACAGTATAGTACAATAGTCCCTAATTTCTGTCTATACCCCAGCAACCTGCTTTTACTTCATACTGTTTGCCTGTTACAGGGACGTGCAGTCGGGGTAGGCAGGGGAGGCAGAGCCTCCCCTGTCATACTCCATCCCCTATCATACTCCCTGTCATGCTCCAGAGTTTTGATATAAAAACTGTGTTTTTATACATGTGTGCCTCCCCAGCCATTGACCTCACCGCACATCACTGTGCCTGTTATTATACTTCACAGACTTTCACAAAAAGTTTCTGGTCTAAACTTAATTTTTTTGCACTTTTGCACTATAAAAATCATTGCAAGACAGCTTTGAGACAGAAATATTGCCAAATAAAGTCTCCTAAAAATGGCAGCTTGCGGGGAATTATCAGTATGCCACGGGAAGCAATTAAAATAGCTAATGAGCAAAGATCTAGCTCTCTTAGGTACTGTAGTTTCATTTCAGAATGTTACGGTTAACATTATATTTTTGTCACAGAATATTTCATGACTAGGTTTCATTTTGTGTCCTAGGGCTCTATTTACTACAATCCGCATATTGAATGCGGATTGTAGTGTGATATTACCGAGTGAATTCGCATTGCGAATTCGGGCAATATCACAGGGATTTACTATAAATCCCTTGCAGGGACAGAGCTTGCGATAAAGCTCTGTCCCTGCGGATCCCATCCGCACTCTAGTAGCGGTATTTTTGGAAAAAATACCGCGACTAAGAGCCCGCGCATGCGCCGACCGACCACCGCTACTACCCCCCCACCGACGCTAAGCCCCACCCCCGGCGCTAAGCCCCACCCCCATGATCGCGGACCCCCTCGACCCCCCCTCCCCCCTTGCAACCCCTCCTCCCTTCATTACACTTACCTGCATCCTCCTGGCCTCCTGTGATCTTCTTTGGGCTTCCCGGTCAGGTGATCTCCCATACTGCACTGGGGCCCGATCACCTGATGACCGGGCCCCAGTGTACTATGGGAGACCAGCTGACCGTAGAGGAGCCATCACCGGAGGCCCGCTCACCGGTTCCTGGATTCAGGTAAGTAAAAAAAAAATGTTTAATTTTTTTTTTCTTTTTTTTACAGTAATCAGCTTGCGGTCTGCTTAGACCACACAGCTGATTACTGGTACCGGCTCCCGCCTCTGCTCTCCCCGTTAGAGTAGAGTGGGAGCCCGGTAACCGGGGGAGACCCTGGATAACGCCACCTCCAGGTGGCGTTATTATCACAGGGCTTCCCCCGGAATTTATTTACAATTTATTTTTAGTAACTGTGGTCGGATCACATTTCCCATTACAATTATGGGAAATGCGATCTGCTTTACTAAAAATAAGTGATACTGGGGGTTGGAGTAGAATTTTACTAATTCTACTCCAATTGCCCTGTAATAACTACAGGTGAAACTAAAATAATGTGAAAAGGGTGTGAAAACACCCTTTTTCACTTTATTTTAGTAAAAATAATGTTAATAAATAGAGCCCCTAATCCTGTCAGGACAACTCAGTTTATATTTTGAAACTGTTTCATTGATTTATTTTTTAATGACGTTACAAAGATAACAAAACACGTTTCTCATTCCTGAGCTTGGTAAATAAGACAAGAAAGCAGCCTTTATACTTTAGGTTTATATGGGGCTGCTTTTGTTATTCAAAACATGGGGCTGCAACAGATATCTCTCATATATACTGCGTGCCCCCATAGAAACATTTGGGGAACTTAAAATATTTGCAGGTACCCCAGAAATTGGTTGTTTTTGGGGGATATCCCGCAAATATTAATTCATAAATAGGCTCCTTAAACATATATTTACAAGGCTGAAACAAGAAACTTTTAGAAGGAAGAGCAAAACATTATTGATAGTTTTGGTACTAAAGTTATAGGAGGCTAAATCTTGGTGTGAAGCTTACACTTTTCCACAATGCGCCTCTAAAGAGTTTTCAGCCTCCCAGAAAAAAATAATAAAAAGATTCTGATAGAGTGGGGAAGATAAAATCTAAACTATAAATAACTTTCACAGATCAATAAGTAATATTAACTTAAAGCTCTCCTCTCCCCCAGGGACCTCAGTGCCAGTTCTATATCTTATTATGGGGATTTTCAGGTTTTTTTTTTTTAGAATTAGACTGTGGGCTTGATCCACACTTGGCAATAGAGTAAGGAATAGTAAGTAACTGTGCATCTTGGTAAAACTATGCGGCACTGCAGGTGGGGCAGATATAAAATGTGCAGAGAGATTTAGATTTAGGAGGGGTGAGTCCTAACTGACATCTAATATGCAGTATAAATACAAATCTGTCCAGCATTTGTGGGCTACATGCAAAAGCAGCCAGTATTTACCCCATATGCAATTTTTTTTTAATCTATTTGCACCCCTTGCATTGCAACATGGCCTGTCCAGGTGCACAGTTACTTGCTCTATCTTACTTTATTCCCAAATCTGAATCAGGCCCAATGTCAGGTGAAAAAAAAGAAGAAAAAGGAAAATATTTGTTTCCTATTTAATATAGTGAAAAATTATATTCTTTTATGCAAATAATGTTTATTTCAAATCTGTTTCTGATTTTATTCAAGCTTTTCTTTGGTATAATGGGAGCACCATTATTTCTCTGCAGCCTAAGGTGTCAGAAAACACAGCTTTTTTTTTTTTTGCAACCAATCCAGCTCTCCCTTACGTGGGGAACAGTGACGGAACTAGCGGCGGTGCAGCCGGTGCCCGCTGTGGTGCCGAGGCCCCAAAGCCACCTGCATCCAACAGTGCTGCTCCACCTGCTGCCAGTGTCCCCGAGCCCCACAGTATTTAAGTGTAGTGCAGACCGTAGTGAGAGCGGTCCGCACTACACAGTAACAAACACACAGCTGCCAGCGGCGGCTGTGTGTTTGTTATAGCAGCCAATGAGAGTCTGTCTGACGTCCCTCCCATCGTGTAGAGCGGGAGGAAAGAGGAACTGACGGCGGCGGGCACAGAAGCGGGGATTCAGGTGGTTTTTTTTGTGTTTGTCTTATATATATGGTGCCACTATTGGAGGCACTGTATAAGGGGCACTTCTGGGGGCACTGCATAGGGGACCACTACTGGGGGCACTGTATATGGGGCACTACTGGGGGCACTGTGTAAGGGGCACTACTGGGAGCACTGCATAGGGGGGACCACTTCTGGGGGCACTGTATAAGGGGCACTACTGTGAGTACTGCATAGCAGGGGCCACTACAGAGGGCAATACATAGGGGGACTACTACTGTGAGTACTGCACAGCGGGGGCCACTACTGGGGGCACTGTATAGGGGGACCACTACTGGGGGCACTGTATAATGGGCACTACTAAGGGCACTGTATAAGGGGCACTACTGGGGGCACCTCATAGGGGGACCACTACTGAGGGCAATGCATAGGGGGGCCCAAAGCATATTCTTGCACCTGGGTCCACCACTCTCTAGTTCCGCCACCTGGTGGGGAACACACCTGAATGACAGGTTGGTCGGTTCGTCGGCTGACAGACTGATTTTGGCAAGCATACACACTTACAGAGTTTGACTTGCCTACTAGGTGTACATAGTGAATCTCCGGTGGGCCTCACTGCCTGAGGGCCCCACCCACCCCTCTAGGGATCAGGTTCCAGATTGTGCACTCAAATTATACCTTATTACTCTACTAGAGGATCAGTTACTTGGTGGAGCAGGACAATGGATGAACATGGGTGCTTGGATTGTTCTATGGAAACTACACCAAGATTAGCCCTCCTGCCAATCAAAGTAGGCAGTCCAGACACATCCCTGTCTCCTCCTTTATAAAGTGCCCTTGCTCTTTGCAGGCTAACTATGTTCTCTCTATTGGTAATCCAAGTCCCTCTGTTGTGGTTGGCCACACCCTCTCTGTTGACTGGCAATACCCTGTAAGCTTCGGCCCCTACCACTGTATTCCCTAGTGGGCCTTTCATTCCCCAGTCCGACACTGCACACTTACTAATCGGCTGCACGATATGTCTGGCCAGAACATTTAAATATTTCCACCAACTTCTGATGTCATTTGGAATGGCTCTTGAGGCCAACATAAAGTGTGGCCAACATACATTTGTTCGTGTGTACACACTAAGATATATAGATATACTCACGATAAGATATATAGATATATCGTTCATCAGCTGTACTCACGATATATCGCCTGGCGTGATCCCAGTGTTAGAAACTGTCTTGGCTTTGTGGTGACCAGCCTAAACTTTCTAGAGCTGGGGTTGGTTGTGCATCTAGGGAGGAAAAAGTCTGTCCTTATTTTAGTTTTATTATATTTTTATTTCTTTTTTACTTTAAATTGGACATTCCCAGTGAAATCCGGACCAATGCTCGGTTCAGGATGGTTATGTTCCTTTATTTAATGTATTAACCATGATAGCACACACTGTGCTGTGATTGGTGAAATGTGAGCCAAATGTTTGTCTAGTCACAGCAGGTTATAGGTTTTATACACCTCAAACTAGCACATGTATATATATTAATATGTCCATCCAGTCACAAAACCAAAAGACCAGAATCCAAAACATAGGATGACCAAGACTAAACTATACTGTAGCTCTTCTAGATCATGTTTTAAAGTTATACTTCAAAGAGTATCCACATGGGATCTGGTCAAAATTCCGACTGTTGGGATGCCGATACTTAGAACTTCAGCACCGGCATGCCGGTAGTTAATACTGGAGTTAGTGGCTAGGGTATGGCACTAGGGGGAGGGATACAGTTAAGCACTAAGGTGGGAGGGTTAGGTTTAGGGTGCAGGGAGGGGGAGGTTAGGTTTAGGCACTTGGTTTGAGGTTGGGTTTAGGAACCAGGGAGCAAGGGTTAGGGGTAGGGAGAGGGGGAGGGTTAGGATACTTACCGACAAGTCTCGGTATCCTAACCCTGTCAGGACGCCAGCAACCCAATTCCCGGCATCCCATACCCAACCCTACCCACACAGATATATCATTATTTCATTATTATGTGTGTGAAGTGCATTTCAAATGTCATACTCATTTTTGAAGTGCTTGGTGGTGGTGATTGTGGGAGGTTTATCATGCTCTGATTTGGCAAAACAAGCTGCAAGCTCAGACCTGGATCTGCAATAGGATTTTCTGATATTTTCTGAAATGTGATCACAATCTGAACCCTGTCTACTTTCAGAGCATACGAAAATACAAATATCACACAGAAAATGGAGACAATGGCAAAATGTGTGGGGGGCAGTTGTATAAAGAGAGCTTTAACGTGAGTGTCTCAAAAGTATTGATTTGGTTATGTATTTAGTATAGTAATATCAAGAAGATGACAAATGTTATTGATGACCTCTATTATTTTGGACGAATGAAACTGACATTAAACAAAAATAAAATCCCTCATGAAAACTTTCAAAATGAGGCTGAACACAGATTCCCGATGTTCGGGAATCTGCTCAGGTGCCAGATCCGTTCTGCGCATGTGCAGAACGGGTCTGGGGGGGCTGCACGTAAACTAGCAGCAGACTGTCAGTGATTGACAGTCTGCTTCTGTTTGGGGGCGGCGATGCCCTCCGTTTCCCGAAACTGAGACGTGTCGCCGCCGTTGGGGGGGGAGGGAAAAGGCCAGGATCTCCATCAGCTGACGGAGATTTCTTGGCCTCTTACTCTAATCTGCAGTGGCCGGCTGTGGGACCCTATGGGTCTCGCAGCCAGCCGATGGTCCGCAGAGTATCCGATGCTGCGTTGAGATGCATCGATGAGGTTCAAGTTCTCTTTGCACAATGAAGCCTTGTAATGCAACAGTTATTTGGACATTTAGTGAAGCTCACAAATTCATAAATACATAGAAATAAAAGATAATTATTTGATATTAGAGAAATAGAGCAAAATAATTGTTTAAACCAAAATGTTGGTTTATGCCGGGTCCCCTGCAGCCATAAAAGGGGATTTAAAGATTTAATTTAAACATTGAGAAAAACTCTCAAACAAGATCTATAATGAAGCTATGTGAGTTCACAGCAGCTTATACAAATTTAAAATCCTGATTAAACATTTAAAAGAAGACTGCAAAAGGTTGTCTGTGATGTTGGCTGTTTGATGTAATATTAAAAACATGATTAAGCTGGACTAATGAATGTGTGTTAATTAATTGAATAAGACAATAAAATAATATTATCCCATCTCCAGCCCATGGAACAGAGAGGACCGCACACATCAATGACAAACATTTTATGGCGCAATTGATGTTATTATCGTAGTGAAACATTCCAGGCAGACGTCTGAAGGACACCAGCTGTACATTCGGTTATATCAGACATGTCATTGAGCTCGGCTTGACACGTATTGTTATACAGCCCATAAACTTTCTGAAAATAACAGTATCGCTCAATAGGCTCAATGCCAGCAACAGAAAATTATTTCATGAACCAGCGTTATTAAAATGATCAACCTGGAAATGTTTTAAAAGTCTTAAAATTAGTGTACCACTCCGTGCTTGCACCAACTTCTGATGGTGTTTGGAATGGTTTTTGAGACCAACATAATGTGTGGTCGTTTGGTCGTGTGTACATAATATAAGACATAAAGATATACACACTATAAGATATATAGATATATCGTTCGTCGGCTGTATGCACAATATATCGCTTAGTATGTTTCCAGTGTTAGAAAATGTCTTGGGTTTGTTGTGACTAGCCTAAACTTTCTTGGGGTTGGTTGTGCATCTAGGGAGGTGAAAGACCTTCCTTTTGTTTTTTAATTATATTTTTATTTATTTTAAATTGGACATGCCCAGTGAAATTCAGACCAACATTATTAAAATGATCATCCTGAATTTTTTTTTAAAAGTCTTAAAATTATCGTAACGCCCAGGAATGTCTGATAGCGCTATCCAGGGGGCGGCAGACGAACAGTTCTATGCTAACATAATTTATTTTTGCTGTTTTCAAGCACCCATTATCAAGACAGATAAACAGTTTGAAACATTTCCATTAATAATGCATGGATAGAACAACTCTAAACATGAGCCTGTTAATGGACCGTACTTTAAAGGACAACTAAACTGCAACATTTATATTTTTCATATACAGTATATATCATGGAAGTTAAATTCATTGTTACTGTTAACCTGACGTTTCAAAGGAGCTCTGATTACGTGTGGCTTCCACGCTTCATTACAGATAGCTAAAGTCCATTCCATATCTAGTGCTCCCACTAGGCTGTTGCCCATATGGTGGTGCCACACTGAAACAGCTGTCCCCACCCACGAGCCGCAGTGTCCCACGGGAGGGGAGGGGGAGTTCCAGTGAAACAATCACATGGCATCTTTCACACTGTGGGGAGAGCTTGGGGGCATCCCTGCATCTCTTGGGGGCACGTCAACGACAATTATAAAAATGGAGTGTATCTCAAGGACACGCCCCACTTCTAGTGACTACGCCCCATTTTTGGGTGCCCCTTTTCTAGTGGCCATGTCACCATTTTTCAGGTGCGTGCAGAGGAGTATAGCTGCCCTTCCCTCTTCCCACCCTAGAATAAACACTACTATCTTCAGGGCCTTGTCCTAATGGGGTCTGAGACTGCAGTTGTTTGAGCTGCTGTGACATCCCTGTTCCTGCCCCTGTGTATGAATCTATCAATCTATACAGTGCTTATGTGCACAGCAACTTTGTTAGTCAGTGGATTTCAGGCAGACATGATCTTTTTCCCTCCTAACATACGGAGCTCACCTTGATCAGTGAATTGTGAGCAGTGGTGTCCCTAACTTTCTTGATATCCGGTGCGGGGAGTATGTACTGCACCGCGCACCGGCAAATAAGGGGGCGTGGCCTCGCATGAGTGGTCGTGGCCTTGCGGGTGAGGCATGGCCTCGCGGCCTGAACTCCCGTTTTTTGCCACACCGGGGGGGGCTGGAGGTGCAGGCTGCCCCTGGGGACCAGCCTGTGTGAAGTGCCGGCTCCCTTACTGTTCTAGGAGCTGGATGCTGCATTATGTCACTGAGGGGGAAACCAGCACTTTGGTGTCACCCCTTGGCTGGTGTCACCCCTTGTGACGCCATAGACAGTGAGGATCACCGAGTGGCGGGATGGAAAATATTTCAAAATTGTATGCATACTTTCCTTATTATAAGTAGGGACGTGCGCCAACCCTCGTGTTTTGGTTTTGGATCTGTAGCTCCTTCAAGGTTTGGATCTGGATTTGGTTTTGCAAAACCACCCTCAAGTGTTTTGGTTTGGGTTCTGCATTTTTTTCTTTTTCTTTTTTTAAATAGATAAAAAGTATTAAAAGCATCTATAAATCATGTAATTTATGCAATCCAAAACCCGAAATTCGGATTTAAAATCCAAATTCCGAACCACAAAAAGATTAGAAACGCAACCCGGATTTACCCGGATCTCCTTAGGAGATCAGAACGGCGACTCGGATTTACCCGGATTCACGAAATTCGGGTGGATTCGGATTTCTGGATAACTGAACCACACATCTCTAATTATAAGTGGGGCTACAGGCTTTAAAACAGCACCCCTTTACCTTAATACAGGGCATCCATGTGGGTCACTAACTGTAAGCCACACTTTGGCAAATTCCCAAAGTCCTGACCAAAGACTGCTCATATATCCATCATAGCTAGTACATTTAAGGAAACGTTCATGCCACTTTGCTGACCTGTTGTTTATAAAACCAAGCAAATATTTTCAGTGTGTTGGCAGAAGCTTTTTGTTGTGGAATTATACAACATTAATGACATGGTTCAAGTATTTTCTACCACTGATCTCCAGGGAAACACAATGACTAAGCAGGTCACTGCTCTCATTTCAGCTGTATTTTCCGTCTTCGTGTGGCCAATACACGCCGCACCACATTCGGCTGCCAAGCAAGGTTGATTGGAATCCAAATAAAATAACTTTTTCATTTTAATAAAGAACATCTGGAAAGTTTCACATAACCATCTGCAATGTCCTTCGTAGTGGGCACGGTGACATGTTTTATGTTCTTCTAACTCCACACTAAACATTATCCACTGTGAAACAAGCCAGGTTGGAGGAAATGTAGCGAACAGTTCATCAAGGACTGGAATAGGCTTTGTACTGCATAGATCAAATAGGATCATATTCAAGTAATCTTTTTTTCTTTGCTGTTAATGCCTAATATAACCCAAGGCATTGCCTTCTTGAGTAGGAATAGTAGAGTTGACTAACTAAATGGGTTTTTTTTGTTTATTTTCAGGATTAACCTTGTGTGCACAGAGGATGTAACATATAAAAGATCAGGTGCATAAAATAAGATTCATAAAGAAAGATACAGAACAATTAAAAAAAAACATTTTGCTTATTCCAAATGAGAGAAGTTTTATAAAAATAGATTACTTAAAGAATTAAACATATATCCAAACAGACGGCATACAGTATAAATTACTTTAACATATGGTGAAGTTATGACTGCATCACAGCTGCATAGTACCTATTATATTATCAGCTACTGGGTCAGTCTAGCAGCTGCGCAGTAAGAAGCAGCAGGGAGGCCCCTCCCATTTCCAGCTCTCACTGCCTGCCTGTTAGACACAGCCTGTATTATGTCCCCAGGGCTGTTAGGATGCACAGGACCGGTCCCTGAGTGATGCTGGCATCTGGAGCTGGAGGCCTTCCTCCTGTGAAACCTCCAGCATTGTACATTTATTTTTGTACTTTCAATGGCAACTGATACACTGGATGATACCCACTACTGCATGAAGAGGAGTGGACACCATTACCCAAAAGACTCCCCAATCAATTACACCTCAATAAGCATTGGACAACCCAAGATAACACTAAAACACCCGATAGATAATATAAATACCCCCAGGTACTTTCCAAGCTTTGGAGACAGTGCATTGGCTCTGCACCAAACCAGAGCTGTGGAGAAGAGTGGGGATCAAATGAAGAGGAGAAGGAAGCAGTTTTGAAGTACAAGAAGTGATTAGGAGGGGAAAGAATGGTAAGAACAATTCATTGATCTGATGGGTAATACATTAGTGGCTGCCATCAGGGGAGGAGCCAGATACTGGGAAGTAGAGCATTGCGGGGCCAGTCAGTGCTAACCTATGCGACTTAGGCTCCCCACTGCTCACTGCCCAGTGATCTGGCTCTGGTTGGGCTAGATCCCATGAGAGGTCTAAATGCAATGAGCTTCATTGATATCATGTTCAATGATAAACATTACCACTGTATCAGTATGTGAAGAATTCCACCATTTATTGCCTAGGAGCCTTTTTAAGAGTTGTATGATTTTGGATGCCGGCATCGCAAATCCGAGTGCTGCATTAAAAGATGCAGCATCAGATCGCGATGGTTGCAGCCATCGGCCATCTGAGTAAGTCTCTGCTTACTCAGAATGACCGCCGTAACTGCTCAGCTTGGGCTAGTAAATCTGTGTTGGAAAACGCAAACCCTGGCCACTGCATGCCTAGAATATAGGGGTGACACGTCCTGTTTTGTAAAACGATCAGCATCGCCGCCCCGCCCCCAAACAGCCGCAGCATGTCACTCATCCTGCACTTAGTAGGCATTGCAAGCGATCTCGCAAGACCCGTTCTTTAAATGTGCAGACCTCCCGCCATCAAACTTGTGCGCAAACCATCAGGTGTGCATACAAGTCTGAGGGGTCTATTTGCTAAGCAGTGTTAGGAGACAGAGTAAAAAGTGATAAGGTGCCAGCCAATCAGCTCCCAACTGTCATTTTTCAAACACAGCCTGTGAGATGACAGTTGGGAGCTGATTGGCTGGCACCTTATCACTTCTCACTCTGTCTCCTAACACTGCTTAGTAAATAGACCCCTGAATCAGACCCAATATGTAAATAACTGCATGGGATAAATTTATTAAGATGGGAGTTCTATTTAAGAAGTGATGTTGCCCATAGCAACCAATCAGATTCTACTTTTCATTTATCTAGCACCTTCTAGAAGATAATACCTGGAATATGATTGGTTGCTATGAGCAACATCACTTCTTAATAGAACTCCCATCTTAGTAAATTTACCCCCCATAACTCTTTGTTTGCTAGAAGGGGGTTTACATCAGACACATTAATACTAGTAGCTTCTGATTTAAACCACATTTGCAGACAGCTGTGGAGATTGCAGGGATGTCATTTATTTGTCTGATAAGGAATGAAGTAAATCCTCACATGGATTCTCCTGCCAGGCTGTCTGGACTAGTGATAGGAGATAAACGCTTTAGGTGAATATGGTCAGAACTTCCAAACCTGAGCAGGGAAAGTGTCGAGCTTGCGGGATATATAATATTCGCTTGTTTGACATTCACAATGTCAACATACAGGACATTGACAGCAGTATGCCGACACCAGTATACCAACAAAGTTATAATGCAGTTTAAAGCATTTTAACGTTGTCAGTAGTACTACTGGAAAACATGTTGCTTTGTGTACTGTACAGTTATACTGGTTAAAATGCTTAAAGCTGTGTTTTAAATTTGTTTGTATACTGGTGCCGACACTGCAGCCGATGTCCTGCATGTCGGCAGTATGAAGTTTCGATATACACAGTGCGTACCGGACAAGTGGAGTTCCTAATGGAAGGGTCATTATTACATTTATTGGAAACATCATTTTAATGAGATTAGAAAATGAGTATTTACTGTACTGTAACAATAATATAGATATTTGCAGTCAGGTAACTTCCCCATTAAATGAAGTTAAGAGCTGGTAGAAAAATAAATAAAGTAAGCAAAACAGTGTTTTCCAGAAGAGATTTCTGAGTAGCAGTGACACAAGTCTCTGATATTAATGAAAAGAAAGAAAACAGACAGGCACTCGATAAAATTGGAATTAAAGAAGAAATGGACTGGGAATGAGTATATGCTCATGTCACACAGGAGAAAACATTACGTTACAAGAATGCTCTGTCCTGGAGTCTGACTGACTGCTGCTTGTGTGTGACAGAGACAGAACAGTCACGCTGGGCAGAAGATTAAAAAGTAAGATGGGGGAACTAAACGTAGTTACAGGAAAATCATTTCAGCATGGATGGGTAGACAGTCGCAGCTTTTCCTACACATCTCTACTCCTACAGCAGCAGTTATAAGGACCTTAAACCAAAAATTCAAACACAAAGGGGGCAACCGTGTCGACGTGTGGTGAGATGGGGTGCAGTGATTGCATCATTAATTACCACTCCACTCCCTGCAGCTCAGACCCGCAATTCGCTGCATTTCACAGTAGGGAATTCAATGCAAATCACGTCATCGAACCCCGGGCCACCCACTTCACACGGCAACTCGGCAACAAGCAGGAGATTGGCCTACTCTTTCGGGAGTCCAGGAGAGACCCCAAAATTCAGGATTCTCCCGCACATTCTGGGTTGGTTGGGAAGCATGAATTAAGCACAGGGTTCCGTCACAACCTCATGGGATATGAGGCTGCACACATTTTATTCAAAGTAAACCATGTTTCTTTCTGCTACTCACAACTGCTTAAATCTCTACCAAAACGTACTGTACACAGGGGCCTATTCATGTTTTTAAGGACATTTTCCTTAAATAACTATATTTTGGTATTCATGAACAGACTTAACACAGGAGATATCACAGATATCTCCTTGCTAAGTTCCCCTGCGTTAATTTCCACACTCCCCATACATTAGTATGGGGATGTGGAAATTATGGTATTCATCAAATTCCGAAAATTATCAATTTTCGGAATTTGATGCAGTTACTATTCGCCACTGTGAGGTGGCGAATAGCAGAATCCACTTACCTGTATCCACGTGTGCAGGTCCGCTCTGCTCCGTCCTCAGGCTCCGGAGGCTGGTCTGTCATTTGTGCTCCCCAGCAGAGCACAAGAAAGTTTAGAAAAAGAAAAAAATTATTTTTTTTTTTCTAATCTGTCATGTGGTCTGCTTGGAAACCACATGACAGACCGGCAGGACGGAGCCGGAGGCTGCTGCGCGGACAGGTAAGTCGGGGGGTGGGGGAAGGTGAGCGGAGGGGGGTGGGGGGGGTACAAAACTTAACGCATCTGTAGGCAGTGCTGCGCATGCGCTGGTTTTACAGATGTAACAGCGCATGCGCAGCACTGTTTCCAGATGCGATAAGGTAGTGTAGGCAGGGAAAAGTATCTATTTCCCGAAAAGCTGTCATTGCAAAAATGACAGCTTTTCGGAATAGATACTTATGGAGAGGTGGAATGATGAATTCCACCTATAATTAGCTAGAACTCCATGAGAGTTCTAAAGCTAATTATCTCCATTGAATTTTTACGTTTAATGAATAGGCCCCACAGTGTTGGAACTAACCATCACAGGCCTCGATACTTTGGACATACTTAATACATACTTGAGTACATCTTCCCTCAGAAATACATCAGTGTCACATTTTCCCCGATCCCCAGATTCCCCCGGGGTTGGGGCATAGTCAAATTCGTATATGTTGGATTTCCGACCCAACATACACTATAGTATTTGCAGATCCTGCCCAAAATAAGATCAGGATCTGCAAATCTCTGAAATTTAACATGAAAAATGTACCCGATTCCCCAACAGATCAGTGATCGTCGATGGGTGCCGATTGGTGTTTCCAACCAGCAGACTGGGGGCTCTGGTCAGAATGGGTCATCGGGAAATGACTGCCTGATGTTTGCAACATGACTATAGAATTTGTGGTAATTTGTGTCATTACCCAATTGCTGCATGATGCCGCAATCCGCAACATTTCACAGTGGGGGCGACCATGATAACGCAAACATCATGTCTTCACCTCCCACACCTGCCGGCTGGACTGGAGCTGCAAAGTAGGTAAGCATAGCAGCATAGTGTACACTGTAAAATATAACTAGTGTCAATAATAGTATTATTTAGTCCACCAACAAAGAAAAAACACAGATTTACATTTCTGAAACAGCAGCATTGTTATAGTTTAAATTCAATCTCTTTTTACAGCTGCCTCATTCCAGAAACACAACCGACTGGACATCAAGCAGACCACCGAGTTGTTATCTGCAGCTCCCCATGAGGTCATGCCTAGTCTCTGCTTTATGCTCCATAGAGCTTCCTCAGAAGTCCAAGCTCTCGCTGAACCAGTGAGTGAAGCTCAGCGGGTCATACAGCAGGATAATAGATTGAACTTGAACTCACAGTTGTCCAACTTCTGCATCACGTAACCTCCTCAACACAGCTTAGGGAGGTCATGTACACATATGGCATGTGAAGTGTGTCCAGTTGCGCATCACTAATATACAAGGTGGCACATCTGCAGAAATAATTAATATAAATTTAACCAGTGGTGCAAGTAATAGCGAATGGGATGCCACCCACCTGCCTTACTGAAGATCTCAGGGATCCATAGCTGTCAATATAATGGCTTTGGTGCCCAGCAGTACAGAGCACTTTGTCCCAGAGGAAATAAATGTGCCTTAAAGTCATAGTTGCCGACATTCAGCTCCCTCCTTCCGGGAGGGAGCTGAATGCCTTCACACAGCGGGGGGTGTGGCCGGGCACTGACTCTGCATGGGGGCGGGGATAGGGGTGTGACAGCACGATCACGTCATTGTGGTCCCGCCCCCTCTTCACATTGCCAAAAATAAAGGCATTGTGAAGTGGGGGGCGAAGCCACGATGACGCGATGTAGAGCGAATTGCGTCATCGAGCCCCCCGCTGCGGGGGATTTTTAGTTGCAGCCGTGGGGGGGGCAGGCGGTAGCCGGGAGGCTTGCCTGCCTTTCCGGGGCGTCGGGAGCAGAACCGATATTCGGGAGGCTCCCGACCAAATCGGGAGGGTAGTTAAGTCTACTTAAAGTTCAAACTTAATATGACTTCATAAAGAGTTGTTCAGGCAGTTATAGGATTTATAATACAATGAGGGTAAAATGACTATATCTATATAATAAACGAGAAAGCATGTCTGTCTGTTGGTCCATCTTTTTTTCCTTTATGCACGGCCAGAGTTTTGGACCTAGCTCCACCAAATATGGCAGGGTGGTGTAGTTTGACAAGGATTAGGTTTTTGGCTAGGTTTCAACTTTGTCAGGGCCACACACTATCATGCAATCCCTAGAAATGGGGACATTTAATTTAAATTACACAGGTTCTAGGGCTGGCTCCAGTGGAATTGTCAGTCTGACAAAAACTTGTGAGAGAGCTACAAAAGTATCCTATTAACCTCAGTCTGATCAAACTTGATGACTCATGCAAGTTCATATTAAATTCAGAGCCTCTGTGTTTGCATGCAAGGGTGTAACTAGAACATTGTGGGCCACATAGCAAAATCTTAAAAGGGCCCACCCCAGAGGTAAAAAAAAACCCAACACATTTGCCCCCACACAGAGCCCATTCATGTTATGCCACACAAACCCCATTCAGGTTATGCCACGCAGAGCCCATTCAGGTTATGCCACACAGTAGTACCCTAATACACATTATGCCACACAGTATTAGTGCCCCTTATAAATTATGCCACACAGTAATGCCATTTTCAGATTATGCCACATAGTAGTAGTGCCCCATATAACACATTATTCCACACAATAGTAGTGCCCCTTCCACATTATGCCCCCTCCAGCAGCCTCTCTCCTTCCCCTGTGTGCCAGCAGCCAGCATATGTGGATTTGAGGCTAATTACAGCTGGCGCACCGACAGGCAGCAGCAGAAATGGACAAACAGTGGTGGCGCAATTTTAATCTAGCTTCAGTCGTGAGCCAATCAGAGCTCGCAGACCGGCAGACAATCAGAAGCCACCACTGCTGATTGGCAGGCAGTCTGCAAACTCTGATTGCCTTGCAATCAGCGGTGCTGTCTCTCCATGACTGCCTGCCAGTGTGCCAGATGTAATCAGCTGGCGGGCCGGTACCAAATAAACATCGCTGACACCCAGGCAATTCTCCATGACCCTGACTGATCTGGCCCACCTTGTGTGCGTGACTGGGTGCAGGGGGAGCCATAGCAGCCACACCCCTTGCACCCATAGTAGTTACACCAATGTTTGCATGCATGTTGGCAAACAGTGGGGTCTATTTCAGGACCAATGGAATGGGGTTATAGGCGAGGACAATGTAAACACATAAGGGCTGCAGGTGTACTTCAGGGTCCAGTCTCCACCCTGGGCAAACGCTGGGTATCCCAGCTAGTATAAAATAGACATGCAGGCACCAGTTTTATATAAATCGCTCATCGCACCTTCCAATGCAGTTATACGCTTTCAGTGGTGCAATTAGGGCACAGGAAATGGATTACCAGACAGTGGAGGAAGGGTATATGATCTGATGTATCATCCTTCACCGGGGATGCATTTGTGGCACCGAAAGAACTCTACAGTCCTGAGTGTTTATTGCCAACAGTGATGGGTTCTGGAGGTTACATAATGTTCTGGACTGGGTACCACAACACTCGATCCTTGGTCCCCTACACTTTTCTATATACACCACTGCTCTTGGAAACAAATAAACTCCTTTGGATTTCAGCATCCTCTATCCTATGATACCCAAATGTACCTAGCCTGCCCGTGATCCGTGGTACTGAATGTTTTTCTGACATTTTATCTTGAATGTCCGATTACCACCTCAAACTCAATCTGTCCTCACTCTAATAATACTCCCACCAAAGTACTTACCTTATATCTCTATTCCCGATGACAATATAACAATAACCCCTACCACTCAATCTCACTGCCTAGGTGTTAGCCTTCACTCAGAATCTGTATCCAAATCCAGTTAGAGTACATAGATGTAAGCAATACATTCAGATTATACAGCAGGGCCATAATGCCGCCACCCAGGATGCAGGGCCAAGTGGATGGCACAGTCAGTTCCCCGATGGCACCAGGAATGCAGAGTGGGGAAGCATATACTTATTACCTGGGTGTGGGCTTGTTTGAGGGGTCCGATGGGGGTCCAGGCCAGCTGTAGAGGGGGATAAATGTTCCCTTCCCAGTGCGTGCCGCTACTTTAGTATAGCATAATAGTTTTCACCGATTTTTTGGGATAGGTCATGGCCGCGCTTCCTAGATTTGGCCATGCCCCTCAATATCACCCAGGCCCACCTTTTGTCTTGACAGCCCCGGATGGCACTCGTTTACAGCTTGTAGGGTGACTTGGGAGGCACCCGGTTACAAAGCACCTCTGAGTCCTGCTATGGTGCTGGCATAGACATATCTCATACAAGTGTTAAGTCATGCAATCTTTAGCTCCCAGATTATTTGTCACATGGTACTACCTCCTCACATATTTGCAGCCCTTAGGTTAGATCATAAATATGGAAGTGATAGATACTGATAGCAGGTGTTATGACTGATAAGGTCTTTCAGGCTGGATTAAGAGTCTCGGTTTGTGCAGCCTCTGCTATCCGTCAGGTACCTTCCGAACTCACTTGACACTGAGTGCACTTCCTTTCTGGAGCTGTAATTTTATATTCCTTCTATTATTATTACTACTACTTTTAAATAATCATAGTTTGCTTTTATATATCCTTTGTATCTAAGAGCCCAACATTACATTGACATTTATACACTGTAATCTTAGACACGGATGTTTACAGTGACAGATGCACATACACTTTTGAGTTGTTGTTATTATTGCTATTTATTTAACCTTTGTGTATTTGTGGCAAACAAAGTGGTTTGTTATAACTGTACACAAGCAATGTTGTTTTTTGTAAATTGGTACATATGGTGCTGCTGCTGTCTATGGGTTTTACTAGTGTGGAAGCATTCTTTATCTATGATGATAATTGCTCATATTTTCTTTAAAATGAGCTTTATTGGAAAAGTATTAGTATAGATATGTACATAAAGATCCATTGGCTGAACTGCACTAAACCTTCAAAGTTACAGTCCAACTCCCATCATCCATGAAAGTGATCATTTTAATTCTGCAATAGTAGTATTCTCTGCTGATCCATCTCGGCATTCCATGACAGGCAACACTCTAATTTAGTGCAAGAAGGTTCAGACTACGTACGGTATGAAACCCTAGAAATGATCAGTCACCAAATGAACACACCACTACCGTACATACTGCAGGAGGTAATGCAGATAATAAACTTTTTATTTTCTTGAATTAGTATCATTAAGAAGAAAATATTTTCATGGATTATTAATTATGTTTTTCTGCTTTAAAATAATCACACTTTATGTATTGCGCAGGTGTACAGGCATTTCAGAGTGCCTCTAAAAAAAAAGGTGCATAAATCACAGGAAAATTCTTGCACATAATGTCTGTTGTCACTTTATAGCAATTTTTTTTCCTCTTTTTTGCAAAACCTAACATTTGGAAGTCCAACCTCTATAAATGTTCTGTTTTCCTCTGGGAAGCAGTGGAACCTGGACTACATCAGACATCACCAATGCATCTGGACTGCAGTCAGCCAGTCAGCGAGGAGGTAAAATACACAGGGCCATCTCTTCCATTGGGTTTGTTGGGCAGTTGCCCAAGGGCCCAAGCTAGTAGGAGCCCGCCAACCCACTGCAACTGCAGCCAGTTGGTAAATTTGTGATATTTTTATAAGCCGGCCGCCAGTACACTGCATTCTGATGTAACCTTCCCCAGCACATCCCCCCTGGTGACGAGTACTCAATTCAGTCCCAGTTGTACTTCATCCGCCGACTTCAGACCAGTCAAACAGAGTCTCTCTGCATGTGTGGGAGGTCCGACGGGCATGCACGAGGGTTTAATTTTATTGACAATTTACATTTTTTCCCATGAACGGGTGGGTAGGGGCCCCAGTGCATTGCTTTGCCCAGGGCCCACCCTGCTGTTAAGACAGCCCTGAAAATACATTATATTTATTTTACAAAAGCGAAGTGTGTTAGGTGCTGGAGAGTAAGTAATAGTGGAAGGAATGGCTGTAGGCTGAAGTCTTGCCTAGAACAGCAAAAAAACAGTACAACAGCCCTACTCACAACTGTCCCATTTGGATGGTCACAATATGAGGGGACTATGCAACCACTGGCAAGTTTGTAAGTCGGGAGGTATGTTTCCTGCTGCACAGAGTAGACTGTTTTGGCAATTAAAGGGCATTTTGGGGAGAGAGAAGAGGTGTGGGGGCTACCTTGTGTACTACTAGCTAATAAACAAATGACTAATGTTAATATGATTCCATTCAACCACTTATAGCAATATCGAAAAAAACAACTTAACTTGTGGTAAACAGTACAGTTAACTCACATATATTACCAAATTAAACAATAAACAATCCTAATGCGGACCACACATCAGCAGTATGATTCTATGTTCTGATGTCGATGATCCGATCCGCTGATTGACGATCAAAAAATCAGATAGGCAGACATCAATTAGTACGGATCCACTGGGGAACCAGCAACACGCAGCTTGTTATAAATTCTCAACTGGCTGATTCTGAATCATTTTTGGGTCAGGATTGGTGAATAGGGATTGTCCAACATGTTGGATTTCAGAGATGCCCCGATCCAGGCATTGGCAGAATGGGGAATTGCCCCAATAGCTGTAATACATTGTTATAAAAGTGTGATGATGAGCCACCTCTCCAGGATACTAGGTATTCATCTATCTGCTAAATTGCAAGCATGATATAGGAGGGGTGAATCCGCAGTACAGAGAAAGGGGGTCGCAGGAAGGGGGTTGTAGTTGGCATCCCGGCAGTCAGGATGCCGGCGGTTGTAATCCCGGCTCCTGAATTCCGACCGCTGACATCCTAACAATAAGCATTAGGCTTGGGGTTAGGGTAGGGGTTAGGGTTAGGCACTAGGGGGAGGGTTAGGGTTGGGCTGTGGTGGTGGTAGAGGATTAGGCTTGGACTGGGAGGGGAGGGTCAAGGTTAGGGTGCGCTAAAGGTGGGTAAGGGTTAGGGGGAGGATTAGTGGTTAGGGTACTTACTTACCTGCAGGTATTAGGATTCTGACCACCAGGATCGTGTACCCAACCCTTATGAAGGACTCCAAACATCTATGTCTAAAATTGTTTATCCATATTTCTAACACACCTAACACATATTTAAAAATTTATTAATCTAAATTAAACAATTCAGTTCAGCAAACAAAACCCACAATAGAACCCAGATGCAATAAAGGTATCAAAGGCTCTACAAGTTAAAGCAGCAAAAAACAGAGTTTACAGAATCCTGTAGATTAAATCTAGTTATGACAACAACAAGCAAACAAAGATGGCTTACAGCAATTTATCATTAAACTATTTAATAGCAATCTTCAAAATACATTTAAATTGAGGTTGACTTTTTATTTCACACTACTTAATCTTGGTCATGTTAGATATTGCCCATGAAATGCAATGTGCATTGATCTACTGCACGATTCTGGAACAACTGCAGATTCTTAATCATTTCTCCTTAATAACACTAAACCCACTGGGCTGAAGTGCAAGAAATTAAAGTAAAAATTAAGCCCATCCATCATTTTCCACGAGCCATGAACGGAAAAAAAAAAGAAAAAAAAATATTTTATAGGACTGAGGATTCTTTTTAAATTGCTTTACGCTCCTGCTTCATGTGAATATATTTTTAGAAAGACGGCACACAGATTTCTATAACCTGTGATGTGGTTCAGAGTACATGGCTTACATTAATGTGATCAGTATCCCGTCATATGTTATGTTCAATATTGTAGGAAGCCTGTGGGAAATGTCTTGCCTTTATTTTTCTAATACACACACTTTGCCATAATAAAAATTCAGGTGGGTTCCCTTCTCTCTCTCTCTCTCTCTCTCTCTCTCTCTCTCTCTATATATATATAAAATGTGTGCAGACCCCCGTGTTTAGGTTCGAATTCATCATCGTGTTTTGGCAAAACTATCCTCATGTGTTTTGATTTATATTTGGTTTTGGATTCCTTGAAAAGTGATTAAAAAATCAATAAAAATCTCAAGAAAATGTAAAAAAAACTGCTATTTTGGACATGTTTACATGCAATCCAAAACCTGAGTCCCGAACTGACTAAAGACAGAGCTGGCAACAGAAATTATTGGGGCCCGGTACACTCATGTGTTTGGGGTCGCCTATGCCCTCCCAGTAGGTACATGCAGTTCGGTAGTTAGCTCATCCTGTGTCTCTCCAGCCTCACCCCCAACTGTGACTCTCCACTTGCAGCCATCCACTCATATCCCCTGTATCTCTCAACATCATTATCCCCCCACCTGCATCTCTCAGCTTCATCTACTTCACAGTGTCTCTCAGCCTCATTCCCCAGTCCCTGTGTCTCAAAGCCTCATTCCCCAGCCCCGGTGTCTCACAGCCTCATTCCCCAGCCCCGGTGTCTCACAGCCTCATTCCCCAGCCCCGGTGTCTCACAGCCTCATTCCCCAGCCCCTGTGTCTCACAGCCTCATTTCCCAGCCCCTGTGTCTCTCAGCCTCATTCCCCAGCCCCTGTGACTCTCAGCCTCATTCCCCACCCCCTGTGTCTCACAGCCTCATTCCCCAGCCCCTGTGTCTCACAGCCTCATTTCCCAGCCCCTGTGTCTCTCAGCCTCTTTCCCCAGCCCCTGTGTCTCTCAGCCTCATTCCCCAGCCCCTGTGTCTCTCAGCCTCATTCCCTAACCCCGGTGTCTCTCATGCTCATTCCCCAGCCCCTGTGTCTCACAGCCTCATTCCGCAGCCCCTGTGTCTCTCAGCCTCATTCCCCAGCCCCTGTGTCTCACAGCCTCATTCCCTAGCCCGTGTCTCACAGCCTCATTTCCCAGCACCTGTGTCTCTCAGCCTCATTCTCCAGCCCCTGTGTCTCTCAGCCTCATTCCCCAGCCCCTGTGTCTCTCAGCCTCATTCCCCAGCTCCTGTGTCTCTCAGCCTCATTCCCCAGCCCCTGCATCTCTCAGCCTCATTCCCCAGCCCCTGCGTCTCTCAGCCTCATTCCCCAGCCCCTGCATCTCTCAGCCTCATTCCCCAGCCCCTGTGTCTCACAGCCTCATTTCCCAGCCCCTGTGTCTCTCAGCCTCATTCCCCAGCCCCTGTGACTCTCAGCCTCATTCCCCACCCCCTGTGTCTCACAGCCTCATTCCCCAGCCCCTGTGTCTCACAGCCTCATTTCCCAGCCCCTGTGTCTCTCAGCCTCTTTCCCCAGCCCCTGTGTCTCTCAGCCTCATTCCCCAGCCCCTGTGTCTCTCAGCCTCATTCCCTAACCCCGGTGTCTCTCATGCTCATTCCCCAGCCCCTGTGTCTCACAGCCTCATTCCGCAGCCCCTGTGTCTCTCAGCCTCATTCCCCAGCCCCTGTGTCTCACAGCCTCATTCCCTAGCCCGTGTCTCACAGCCTCATTTCCCAGCACCTGTGTCTCTCAGCCTCATTCTCCAGCCCCTGTGTCTCTCAGCCTCATTCCCCAGCCCCTGTGTCTCTCAGCCTCATTCCCCAGCTCCTGTGTCTCTCAGCCTCATTCCCCAGCCCCTGCATCTCTCAGCCTCATTCCCCAGCCCCTGCGTCTCTCAGCCTCATTCCCCAGCCCCTGCATCTCTCAGCCTCATTCCCCAGCCCCTGTGTCTCTCAGCCTCATTCCCCAGCCCCTGTGTCTCACAGTCTCATTCCCCAGCCCCTGTGTCTCTCAGCCTCATTCCCCAGCCCCTGTGTCTCACAGCCTCATTCCCCAGCCCCTGTGTCTCACAGCCTCATTCCCCAGCCCCTGTGTCTCACAGCCTCATTCCCCAGCCCATGTGTCTCTCAGCCTCATTCCCCAGCCCCTGTGTCTCACAGCCTCATTCCCCAGCCCCTGTGTCTCTCAGCCTCATTCCCTAGCCCCTGTGTCTCACAGCCTCATTTCCCAGCCCCTGTGTCTCTCAGCCTCACTCCCCAGCCCCTGTGTCTCACAGCCTCATTCCCCAGCCCCTGTGTCTCTCAGCCTCATTACCCAGCCCCTGTGTCTCACAGCCTCATTCCGCAGCCCCTGTGTCTCACAGCCTCATTCCCCAGCCCGTGTCTCACAGCCTCATTCCCCAGCCCCTGTGTCTGTCTGCTTGATTTCCCCCAGCCTGTGTCTTTCAGCTTGATTTCCTCTATTGCGGTGTCCCTCCCCACCCTTATCCCCAGCCGCTGTGTCTGTCACCCCCCCTCTTCTCCAGCCCCTGTGTCTATCACACACCCCTCTTCCCCAGCCCCTGTGCCTGTCACACACACGCCTCTTCCCCAGCCCCTGTCTGTCAAACACACCCCTCTTCCCCAGCCACTGTGTCTGTCACACACACCCCTCTTCCCCAGCCCCTGTGTCTGTCACACACACCCCTCTTCCCAAGCCCCTGTCTGTCACACACACCCCTCTTCCCCAGCCCCTGTGCCTGTCACACACACCTCTCTTCCCCAGCCCCTCTGTCTGTCACACACCCCTCTTCCCCAGCCCCTGTGTCTGTGACACACACCCCTCTTCCCCAGCCCCTGTGTCTGTCACACCCCCCTCTTCCCCAGCCCCTGTCTGTCACACACACCCCTCTTCCCCAGCCCCTGTATCTGTCACTCCCCTCTTCCCCAGCCCCTGTGTCTGTCACACACACCCCTCTTACCCAGCCCCTCTGTCTGTCACACACCCCTCTTCCCCAGCCCCTGTGTCTGTCACATAGACCCCTCTTCCCCAGCCCCTGTGTCTGTCACACACCCCTCTTCCCCAGCACCTGTGTCTGTCACACACCCCTCTTCCCCAGCCTGTGTCTGTCACACAGCCCTCTTCCCCAGCCCCTGTGTCTGTCACACACACCCCTCTTCCCCAGCCCCTGCCTGTCACACACCCCTCTTCCCGAGCCCCTGTCTGTCACACACCCCTCTTCCCCAGCCCTGTGTCTGTTAAACACACCCCTCTTCCCCAGCCCCTGTATCTGTCACACACCCCTCTTCCCCAGTCCCTGTGTCTGTCACACACCCCTCTTCCCCAGCCCCTGTGTCTGTCACACACCCCTCTTCCCCAGCCCCTGTGTCTGTCACACACCCCTCTTCCCCAGCCCCTGTGTGTCACACACCCCTCTTCCCCAGCCCCTGTATCTGTAACACACTCCTTTTCCCCAGCCCCTGTATCTGTCACACACACTCCTCTTCCCCAGCCCGTGTCTGTCACACACCCGTCTTCCCCAGCCCCTGTATCTGTCACACACACCCCTCTTCCCCAACCCCTGTGTCTGCCACACACCCCTCTTCCCCAGCCCCTGTGTCTATCACACACCCCTCTTCCCCAGCCCCTGTGTCTATCACACACCCCTCTTCCCCAGCCCCTGTATCTGTCACACACACCTCTTCCCCAGCCCCTGTGTATGTCACACACCCCTCTTCCCCTGCCCCTGTGGCTGTCACACACACCCCTCTTCCCCAGCCCCTGTGACTGTCACACACACCCCTCTTCCCCAGCCTCTGTGTCTGCCACTGTCCCCGTCCCCCCCATCTTCTGCAGCTCCCCACCACTCAACCCTGTGCTGCCTGTGTCCCTCAATCTTCCCTGGCGGCTCAGACCTGGCGACTCCTCTCTGAATCAGCAGTGCTAGGTCATTATGTCACGCACGCTGCGCTGGCCCGGCCTCCCTGTCACTGCCGGATGTTTCTAGCCGCAATCGTCATGCCGGGTGCCCTGCTTACACAGCAGGTGGCAGGGGCAAGGGGGACATGTGAACTGAGCTCCGGAATTCCTGAGGGATCGGGGCCCCTCCAAATCTCGGGGCCCGGTACAAGTGTCCCCTTTGTACACCCCTGTCGCCGGGCATGACTGCAGAACCAGAACGTTGTTTGACACGGAACCCCTAAATTCGGGTGTGTTCGTATTTCAGGAAACTTCCGAGTTGAAGAGGAGTGTATGCAGCTGTACCTCTGCCCCTGCTAAGTACAGTAAGCTACTGTATTTTCTATTTAAATTATAATATCTTGAAGTCTCTGACTGGCCACCCTTCTGCGCACAGATAGGTAAAGGTGGCACAGATTATAATGCTACACTGTACAGTGCGCACTCTGGACCCCTGCACAACGGACGACCATACAGAAGGGAGACAATATTGGTAGGTACTTTCTTCCTTCTACTTTTTCCTGCTCTCTCATTATAGCCAGCTGCCTGGATTCCCTGCGCTGCTGTACGGCAACAGGGATACTGGTGAGACCAGGCTGTAACAGCAGAAGCAGCTTTCTAATTTCTGGTGCCAGTTCCTGGGACTCTCATTCCCTGTCCTCTAATATCTAAGACAGGCAACAGCAGATCCTGGGCATATAAGCACACCACTCTATACCTGTATCTATATCAGGAACATATTTAGTACCATATGTACTCTCCCAGATCGGAATAGAGGGACGCCTCTAATAACCTCCATATTATATATATAGGTGGTATCCGTGGTGTTCAGCATTTTAATATTGTGGTATCATTATACCTTTTGCATGTTATATGTATTTGTTTATTTTGCCTTTAGTTTTGTATTTGTATGTCAATTGTGATACATGTTTTTTATATTTATATGTTATATGTATATCTAAATATACAGGTGGATCCACTCAACCTTAGAATATCCTACCCTAGATAACAGTACATTACACCTTTATTAACTAATATCACATTAGAAGGCTGTGGTGGGCTCATACTATGTATTATTTTTTCACTGGTTCCGGTGGATTACTGAGGGACTACTTTCACTAGACATAACATATGTATGTTTCCTGTGATCATTGAAATATTGCATCTTAATATGTGTACTAGGTAGGGTGGTACTTTGATGAATTATCTATTTCAATTGTGCATATATTTATAACTATACCCCCAGCACCATATGCATGGTTTCTGTGATTAGTGAAGTATCGTATGTGTACTATTTAGGGTGGCATTTCGATGAATTGTCGATTTCAATTGTGTATATCATTAGCAAATATTTATAACTATACTTCCAGTACTGTCAAATAGACCTGGATATAGTGGATCACTGTTAATAGATATAGTGTATCATACACTATTAATGTTCTTATTTGTCTATGCTGTCTTTGTATAATAAGTTGATTTCGAGTGTCTATGTTTCATTTTAAGAATTTAATAAACTTTAGTTTTAATATCAACATCAATACATCTATTTCAGATATATTAAATGGGTAAATATATGGTGGTCTGTCTGCTAATTGAGACATTAATGTAAATTTCACATATGATCATGATCTCACTTAGATGTAATCAGTTTGTCCTATTTCTCCAATACTAATTTTGTAGCCATCAATACAGCACAGGAGTGTGCCCTGATAGGAGTCTTTTCCTTTTTTTTCTCTCCTCTTCTAAACCACTCGTGATGTCAGTAGTGGACTTCCGGCTCTGTTAGAGCAGGAAGTCCACTCGACATTGCGAGTGCTGAGACCCTACCACAAGGGTCTCCTCGCAATGCCGATGGTCGCGATAATCGCAACCATCACCAGGCCACTCGCACAAGCTGCGGGTGGTCACCCACATCTGTACGAGTGGCCTGGAGGCCGGAATTTAAAAAAAAATAGGGATGCCCTGATTCAGAGCGAGCGCACGCAAATAGCGTGCGCCTCTAAATCAGGCCCTATGTCGTTCCGTGTGCGTTCCCGTGGGGTCAACCTGACGATGCAGCAGACGACCCCATGTAGCGGGATGCAGCAATGGGCGACAAATCGGGTGGTCGGGCACTGGATCATCTAGTGTATACCAGCCACCCAATATGTCGGCCTGTAGGCGGTAGGGGGGTTCACTGGTCGCATCGCTGGGCACACGTCGTTTAGTGTGTACCCAACTTAAGGGTTCAGGTGGGTGGGGAAATCAATACACTACAGAAAATATGGGGGGAAATTATTATTATTATGGTAAAGGTGGCAGTATAGAAAAATAAAATATAAAATAAAGGTGGCACAGATTATAATGCTACATATACTAAAGGAGACCTTACATTTACTATTATACTGTTGGCAACACACTGAGGGCTCAGTCCAATTAGGTGAGAAGGGGTGAATTGCCGTTGCAACTGTATAATCTTTTCCTTTCGGAGCAGTGACGGAACTGACGGGATCCCTCTTCACAACCCGGACCTACTTCCCAAAGGGAAACCCGGAGCAGGAGCATGGCGAATGCTCACACAGTCAAGCTCCGAAAATATAATATTTTCGTAGCTTGATGAATTCTGTCCCCATACTAGTGTATGGGGACAGCGGGCCGTTCCGTCAGAGGAAGGTAAGCAGGAGATATCTGTGATACTAGTGTATGGAGACAGCGGGCCATTCCGTCTGAGGAAGGTAAGCGCTTTACCTTTGCGATGAATGGCCCAATAACTTAATCTTTACATGCATTTTCACCTACTTTTGTAAAAATTAAGTGATGATGAATAGACCCCTTAGAGTGGCCTCTAAATGCAAACTGAACTTACATTAAAAACCATGCGTGTATTTTGACTCTTAAAATATGTGCAATTTGAAATCTAACATAAGCTATGTCCTTTCCGTAGACCATCACCACTAACAATACTGCCTGCACTATGGGCATAGAATGTTCAAAGATTAACAGGCGTATCAGTAGGATAGGTGTAAGCAATGGTTAAAGTGGGCAGGAACGGGGTGGAACTGAGTTCCGTCATTTCTAATGGTAGGTGGAACTAGTTCATACTTGCCTACCCTCCCGATTTGGTCGGAGCCTCCCAAAAATCGGGTGCCGCTCCCGACCTCCCGGGAAGGCAGGCAATCCTCCCGGCTGCTGCCCACCCCTCCTATCCCCCCCACAATTACCTTTGAAACCCCTGCTGTGGGGGGGGGGGGGCGGTGACGTGTATGAATTCTTATTTAGCCTCTATACCCTACAGTCGCTGTTTAGCATCGCGTAGGCATATGAAATATTTGCTCTCCAGACTTTGAGTGTGGTTCCAAAGCACAAACGTTATTATTCACATGAAAGCATATAGTTACACGCCTTGATGTATAATACAATTAGCGCAAAGGTTATACAATATACAAGGTACAGTAGATACATACGCATGCGCTCTGGATCCAGATTTCCCGGCATCAACTATGAAACCTCCGTCAACAGAAAGTAAGATGACTAACTACCAGATCTAGAGTGCTTGCATATGTACCCTTGCAGAGACAGGCAATACAATAGAACGAGTTGGCATAATCCCATTGGTACTTCCTCCTGGTTCTTCTGTTACGATACAGTTCATAGGTTAGTTTGTATTGTAAAAGTTCAGCCCTCCAACAGCTCTTTGTGTGCGTTTTCCCGCTGAAGAACAAGTCTAAACTGGCTAATAAATATTACATTACAGAGTACATTTCAATGCCTATCTCTCTATGATCCATAATTCTCAGACGCATGTTGCGATTTCCTCGCCGATGGAACCGATAGTCTGCAAATAAACAGTGGTTTAGAATGGCACCAAACATGGTCTGCTTATCATGTACTAAACCTTAGATACCAAATATATGTATTTCACAATAGACTTGATAACGTATAAAACCTCTAATATTAACCTTAATGCTTAGGGAACCTTTTTATAAATTTTGGTATGTGTAAGTGTAAGGACCATAACAAAAACATGACGACCCTACTGTAAAGGGTGTACAAAAATATGGAATAGGCTTGCAGGGCATGCTGAGCCTTCTAGTTCCACAATAGCTGGAGAGATACAGGTGGCATCAATTATAGTACTTGAGGATTACTTTATTGGTTAGTTGTGGGAGTGGGAAGGGCTTATTCAGCTCATTGTATAGAACAATGATACCGTGTTACACTTTATTAAAAAAAAAAGCCATCTGCTTAATATTACTGCAACGCTACCCTGCAATTTGCACAGCAGTCACACCGAATTTCATCCCTACCAATGCAAGTAGTAAGATAATGTTCTCATCTAGTCAAGCAAGACCAAGCTCAGCCAGGCATAAAATCAGTTATTTCCAACCAGCTCCATTTTGATGAAAGGAACAAGCTATATTTGTACGGTAAGGTTACTATCCTATCGCATCCTGCAGAAACATACCTGTTTAATGAAAATTAGCAAATCATTCCAGTTGCCAGCAAGGCAGAAGTATTTCAACATGGACTGACTGAATCGTAAAATATAGGACATGGTGTACAGGCTGTGGTTCATAAAATGAATAAATAATTCCCTGGTCTAATGGAGCTGCGTGTCTCATTACATGCCGAGAACTTTTCCTCCTTAGCATTTTATTTAGAAAATAGGCTACTAAGGACCTTGCATTGGTGACACAGTTGCTATTCTAAGCTATATATATATGAATGTAACAAACAAGATGTGCTTTAACTGCAGACTTTCAGATTTAATTTGAGGGTAATTACATCCAAATCAGGTGAACGGTGTAGGAATTACAACGGTTTCTATATGTGCCTCCCACTTTTTAAGGAGCCAAAAGTAATGGGACAAACTAAACAATCCTAAATCTAACTTTCACTTTTTAATACTTTGTTGCAAATCCTTTGCAGGCAATTACAGCCTGAAGTCTGGAACGCATAGACATCACCAGACGCTGGGTTTCATCCCTGGTGATGCTCTGCCAGGCCTCTACTGCAAATGTCTTCAGTTCCTGCTTGTTTTGGGGGCATTTTCCCTTCAGTTTTGTCTTCATCAAGTGAAATGCATGCTCAATCAGATTCAGGTCAGGGGATTGACTTGTCCATTGCATAACATTCCACTTTTTAGCCTTAAAAAACTCTTTGGTTGCTTTTGCAGTATGCTTCGGGTCATTGTCCATCTGCACTGTGAAGCACTGTCCAATGAGTTCTGAAGCATTTGACTGAATATGAGCATATAATATTGCCTGAAACACTTCAGAATTCATTCTGCTGCTTTTGTCAGCAGTCACATCATCAATAAATACAAGGGAACCAGTTCCATTGGCAGCCATACATGCCCACGCCATGACACTACCACCACCATGCTTCACTGATGAGGTGGTATGTTTTGGATCATGAGCAGTTCCTTTCCTTCTCTTCTCTTCCCATCACTCTGGTACAAGTTGATCTTTGTCTCATCTGTCAATAGGATGTTGTTCCAGAACTGTAATGGCTTTTATAGATGTTGTTTGGCAAACTCTAATCTGGTCTTCCTGTTTTTGTGGCTCACCAATGGTTTGCATCTTGTGGTGAACCCTCTATATTCACTCTTGTGAAGTCTTCTCTTGATTGTTGACTTTGACACATATACATCTACCTCCTGGAGAGTGTTCTTGATTTGGCCAACTGTTGTGAAGGGGTTTTTCTTCACCAGGGAAATAATTATTTTGTCATCCACCACATTTGTTTTCCGTGGTCTTCCGGGTCTTTTGGTGTTGCTGAGCTCTCCGGTGCATTCTTTCTTTTTAAGAATGTTCCAAATAGTTGATTTGGCCACACCTAATGTTTTTGCTATCTCTCTGATGGGTTTGTTTTGATTTTTCAGCCTAATGATGGCTTGCTTCACTGATAGTGACAGCTCTTTGGATCTCATATTGAGAGTTGACAGCAACTGATTCCAAATGCAAATGTCACACCTAGAATCAACTCCAGACCCTTTTACCTGCTTAATTGATAATGAAATAACGAGGGAATAGCCCACACCTGTCCATGATATAGCTTTTGAGTTGATAGTCCCATTACTTTTGGCCCCTTAAAAAGTGGGAGGCACATATTGAAACTGTTGTAATTCCTACACCGTTCACCCGATTTGGATGTAATTACCCTCAAATTAAATCTGAAAGTCTGCAGTTAAAGCGCATCTTGTTTGTTTCATTTCAAAACCATTGTGGTGGTGAATAGAGGCCAAAATATGAAAATTCTGTCAATGTCCCAATATTTATAGACCTGACTGTATATATACAGTCAGGTCCATAAATATTGGGACATTGACAGAATTTACAGTCAGGTGCATATCTTATCACAGTGGTATCTTATAATAAGACAGACAGTAGTGGTGCAGTGACAGCCGGAAGCAAGCAAGGGGTTGCTGGGCGCTGACTGGCATGTTCTGTGTGACACCTATTGTGACCAGCACCCCAATACGTTATATCAATATAGAAATGGTAAATATAAAGTATAATTATTAATACGACATTTTGAGGCTTCAATAGTATGTGGTTATAACAAACAACAACCTTTTCTCTTTAAGTGACCCAGGTTAATATATAAGTGAAACACATTCAATAACATGACAAATTGTATGACAATATATTCATTATTCACTTTTACAAAGTTCTACAAAAATAAATAATGTTGTATCAGTGTTTTCAGGTCTTAGTACATTTCTCTCAGCAGAGAAAGCGGAGTTATAGTGCTTTTAGCTAAATTGATATTTTTTTCCCTTTTCCAGACCAATCTGTGCTCCAAAGGAATGGAGCGTCAGTGCGCGTTCCTCCATAATAATGCTCCTGATGGCATCAATAGTTACTTAGCTCGCAGTGTGGCCGAGACACCGGCCTGTGAAGTAAAAAGCAAAGTTCAGACTGCAGAGAGTCTTGGTTCTTCACTTAACGCTACCTGTTCTGACTATTCCAGAAAACATGAAGGGGGGGATAGTCACCTCTCAGTATCCCAAGTGGTAATAAGCAAGCTGAATTGTGCAATGTTGTTTACTGGGCTGCTCAATTAAATTAGATGCTTAGCAAAATATGCATCTTATAACTAGGGGTGAGCGGGTTCGGATTTCTGAAATCCGAACCCCCCCCGAGCCCCCCGATCCGAGGCCGATCCGAGTCAGGCTCGACTTTTCCTGCCTGACTCTGATCTGAAATCGAGGCAAAACATCATCCCGGGTCTCGCGGGTTTTGGATCCTATATAAGGTACCCGCTTCGGCGCCATTTTCTCACTCGGCTGTGGACAGTGAAGAGGGAGGGTGGGAGTTAGGGCTGGCTGGGCTGTGTAGTGTAGTGTAGTGCAGAGTAGTGTTGTGCTGTGCTGTGCTGCTGTTGTCCATAGGGGCTGTGTCCACTACTTCAATGTCCATAGGGGCTGGCTGTGTTGTGCTGTGCTGCTGTTGTTAATAGGGGCTGTGTCCACTACTTCAAAGTCCATAGGGGCTGGCTGGACTGTGTTGTGCAGTCAGTAGTCCATAGGGGCTGTGTCCACTCCAAAGTCCTGTGCAGTGTCCCAGTCCTAAAGGGGTGCTGTAGTATTGTCCAGGGGGTGCTCTGTCCGTCAGGGGTGCTCCCCCCAAGTGCTAAAAAAAAAAAAATGTTTTCTGTGTTTGTGAATTGTGTGCGCAGTAGCCGCACGTGCATCAACAAAGTAGTGCCAAGCGTGCGCCTGTGTCATAAGTAAAGGGCCGGCTGGCTTGACCGTTAAAGGGTGCTGTAACCCCCAAAGTACACTCCAAACCAAATAAAAAAATATTTTCTGTGTTTGTGAATTGTGTGCGCAGTAGCCGCACGTGCATCAACAAAGTAGTGCCAAGCTTGCGCCTGTGTCATAAGTAAAGGGCCGGCTGGCTTGACCGTTAAAGGGTGCTGTAACCCCCAAAGTACACTCCAGTCCAAACCAAATAAAAAAATATTTTCTGTGTTTGTGAATTGTGTGCGCAGTAGCCGCACGTGCATCAACAAAGTAGTGCCAAGCGTGCGCCTGTGTCATAAGTAAAGGGCCGGCTGGCTTGACCGTTAAAGGGTGCTGTAACCCCCAAAGTACACTCCAAACCAAATAAAAAAATATTTTCTGTGTTTGTGAATTGTGTGCGCAGTAGCGCACGTGCATCAACAAAGTAGTGCCAAGCGTGCGCCTGTGTCATAAGTAAAGGGCCGGCTGGCTTGACCGTTAAAGGGTGCTGTAACCCCCAAAGTACACTCCAAACCAAATAAAAAAATATTTTCTGTGTTTGTGAATTGTGTGCACTGTGGCTGCACGTGCATCAACAAAGGAGCAGCGCCAAGCGTGCGCCTGTGTCCCATAAGTAAAGAGCCGGCTGGCTCATTTCTTAAAGGGTGGTGTAACCCACAAAGTGCACTACTCTCCAGCAAAAATAAAAACATATTTTCTGTGTTTGTGTGCGCCTTAGCCGCACGTATATATCAATATAACATAAATGGAGGACCAAACTTTCTCCGATAAAAATAAAATAGGGAAAGATCAAGAACCACTTCCTCCTAGTGCTGAAGCTGCTGCCACTAGTCATGACATAGACGATAACATGCCATCAACGTCGTCTGCCAAGGCCGATGCCCAATGTCATAGTAGAGGGCACATACAATCCCAAATGACAAAGTTCAGGAAAATGACCTTGAAAAAAACATTTAAATCATCTGAAGAGAAACGTAAACTTGCCAATATGCCATTTACGACACGGAGTGGCAAGGAACGGCTAAGGTCTTTCCCTATGTTCATGACTAGTGGTTCAGCTTCACGTGACGATGGAAGCCCTCCTCCCGCTAAAAAAATCAAACGAGCTAAGCTGGCAAAAGCACAGCGAAGAACTGTGCGTTCTAAGAAGATATCACAAATCCCCAAGGAGAGTCCAAGTGTGGTGGTGGTTGCGATGCCTGACCTTCCCAGCACTGGACGGGAAGAGTTGGCTCTTTCCACCATTTGCACGCCCCCTGCAAGTGCTGAAAGGAGCACCCACAGTCCACTTGCTGATATGCAAATTGAAGATGTCACTGTTGAAGTACAACAGGATGAGGATACTGGTGTAGCTGGCGCTGAGGAGGAAGTTGGCGAGGAGGATTCTGATGGTGATGTGGTTTGTTTAAATCAGGCTCCGGGGGAGACAGTTGTTGTCTGTGGGATGAAAAAGCCCATCACGGTCATGCCTGGGCAGAAGACCAAACATTCCACCTCTTTGGTCTGGCAATATTTCTATCCAAATCCGGACAACAACTGTCTTGCCATATGTACCATATGTAAAGGTGAAATAAGTAGGGGTAGAGAGTTAACCACCTAGGAACATCCTCCCTTATACGGCACCTGCAGCGCGTTCATAAAAAGTTACTGTCAAGTTCAGAAACTTTGGCTAAGACCGTAAGCAGTCCAGGGACACCTAAATCCCTTTTTCCTGTTTTATCCAAGGAATCGGTGGATGAGGAGGATGAGGACGACATCTTGCCTCCGTAGAGCCAGTTTGTGCAGGGACACATTAATTGCCAGCTTGTTTTGTGGGGGCCCAAACCACCCACCCTTATGTTGTATAAATAGGACATGCACACTTTAACAAACCAATCATTTCAGCCCCAGTCATGTGGCAGACCCTGGCGCTGAAATGATTGGTTTGTTAAAGTGTGCATGTCCTATTTATACAACATAAGGGTGGGTGGGAGGGCCCAAGGACAATTCCATCTTGCTCCTCTTTTTTTTCTTTGCATTATGTACAGTTTGGGGCCTAGTTTTTCAAACTGCCATCCTGTCTGCCACTGCAGTGTCACTCCTAGATGGGCCACGTGTTTGTGCCGCCCACTCGTGTCGCTTAGCATAGTCATCCAGCTACCTTGGTGCAATCTTTTGGCCATAAAAACAATATTGTGAGGTGTGAGGTGTTCAGAATAGACTGGAAATGAGTGGAAATGAAGGTTATTGAGGTTAATAATTGCACAGGAGCAGAAAAACCCACAAATTCTGTGATTTAAGCTGTTTTTATGCTTTTTTTCCAAAAAATACAGATCCAAAACACAAAACCCAGTACCCAAAACACGGAAGGGTGGTTTTGGCAAAACCAATCCAGATCCAAAACACGAAGAAAGATCCAGATCCAAAACCAAAACACGAAAAGTGGCCGGTGCACACCCCTACTTATAACACAGTAGTGGTGCAGTGCCAGCCTGAAGCAAGCAAGGGGTTGCTGGGCGCTATGATATGCCTGGTGCAGAATGCACTATCAGACTGCTTAATCAAAGTGGGGACCAGCGGTGTGCTTGGGCACCTAACCGGTGGAGGTACAGCATGGTTCTATAGCCCTTGTGTCTTTGGCAGGGTCCAGAGCATGTGGGACACGACTGTGCAATCAAGACGCTAAAGGAGGAAGATGCGTGGAATGGCCACACATGCACAGTAGCGCATTCAGCAGGACGGACCTGTTGTTAGAGCAGCGGTGAGTCCTAGGACCTTATTCAGAGGCGGCCATATGGTCTACGACCGCACGGCCGCCTCAATGTTTTGCCAGTGCGCATGCGCACGAGGGAGCCGGCTCCCTCGTGCGCATGCGTGAGACCCGCTACGACCGACAGCGCCGGTCGTAGCAGGTCTCTTTCCAAAGGGGGCGAGCTGGCGATGTTGATTGACAGCTCGCCCCGTTTGGAAGGATCACTCTGAGCCCAAATTCACTTAATCTTGTTCGGAGCCCTATGGAGCTGCGACCACTTAAGCAAATCCTTTAAGTGCGCCACTGTTGCGATGACTTGCACCTGTGAGTACATTGCAATCAATTGGATAGACCCCTATGTCTATCCTCTTTCTCCCCCTCTTCCCCTAATATTTCTCCCCCTTCTCTCTACATTTTCCTCTGCTTCTTTTATCCCATCTCTCTCTCTCTCTCTCTCTCTCTCTCCACTCATCCCCCTTTAGTTATCTCCCCTCCTCTGCAGCAACCCCACATTTCTTCTTGTCACCTCTTTTTGTGCAGCAGCTTCCACTACATTTCCTCCACCACCTGTATCAACACCTCCTCCCTATTTCATACCCTTCTTATTCCACTGCCTCTGCCCTGTGTAAATAAAGTTTTAAGCAGTTTTGTGAAGTGTCTCTAGACTGCGTCAGTCTCCATCCATTGCCAGTGATTGACTGTGTAGTGTCACCAACGGACTTTAGAAACTTTTAGTGCACATGACATTATGAGACACGTGCACAGATGTGTCCTTATACATCTAGCCTACCTGCAAGTTAAACAGCCCTTCCACGATGTGGCGTGACTCGGTAGCGCCGAGCTTCTTTTTGTGCGACTTTCTACCTTCAAATGCATGTTATTCGCACAGTGATGCGAATAGGACGCACAGGCAGCTTCTGCGCATGCGGGAGTCAGATGTCTAACAAGATTATATAATAGATTATTATAATAGTCGCCACTGGAAGGATATTTATAATTGGGGCCAAGTGACAGTACCTCACCTACAAGAAGTCATTTCATTCCCCAAGTATGTTAGTGCTGAAACATGATGCCACCTACAGCACCCGCACTGAAACAGGTTAGGGACACATTTTTAAATGTCAACTTAATATCAACTTATTGTTTTTAGCAATTTTTAATCCGTTTTTAGCGATTTTTAAGCAAATAAAAAAACAGAATACTTGTGGGTGTTTTTGCAAAACAAAAACACAAAGATGAATACAGATCCAAAACCAAAAGACGGGGGTCAGCATAAATCTCTAACAATTATTAATATGACATTTCGATGCTTCAATAGTATGTGGCTATAACAAACGACAACCTCCTCTCTTCAAGTGACCCAGTTTAATTTATAACTGTGAAATATATTCAATAACATGACAAATTGTGTGTAAAATGTAAATATAGTCACTTTTACAAAGTTCTACAAAAACAAATAATGTTGTATCAGTGTTCTCAGGTCTTAGTACATTCCTCTCAGCAGAGTTATAGTGCTTTTAGCAAAATTGATTTTTTCTTTCTTTCCCTTTTCCAGACCAATCTGTGCTCCAAAGTAATGGAGCGTCTGTGCGCGTTCCTCCATAATATTGCTCCTGATGGCATCACAAATACAATAATTACTTTAGCTCGCAGTATGTTCCAGGCACTGACCTGTGAAGTAAAGGTAAAGTTCATACTGCAGAGAGGCTTTGTCCTTCACTTAACGCTACCTGTTCTGACTATTCAACAAAACATGACGGGAGTGCATAGTAAATAAGAGAAGAACAAAACGGAACGTCACCTTCCAGTATCCCCAATGTAATAAACAAGCTGATTTGTGCCATGTTGTTTCCTGGACTTCGCAATTAAATTAGTAGATGTTTACCCAATGAAACATTCTGGACACTTAGGGGTTTATGTAATAAGTTCTGAGATTATGGACCAGGGTGATTTCAGAGAGTACGTTGGTAAGTTTATAGTGACAATTGGTATGAAGGCTGGTGTTTGAGACACTTGAAGGCTCTAAACTCCCTATGTTGATATGTACATTATACCTTTCAGACTTAACACAACTAAAAACTTATCTAAAAATAAACACACGCAGACCAAACACATCACCGTTGGTGTTGAACTCTCCAGCATAAAGCACGCCCGGACGGGCTGTGTCATTTCCTGGAAGGGACGGTTTTGGCCTATCATTGATCAAGGAGGGCGCACCCATCTAATTTGTATAACTAGGTGACAAACTTGAATCCGGACATCAAATGGGTGAGAAGAAAGGGTGAAAGAACTCGACCATCTTTGGAAATAATTTTGAAAGAAAGCACATTGCACCAGAGTGGTTAAAGGGGACTTATTTGATAATTATGCTAGCATTTAAATTATATTGGCATTAGCAATTGTTTGTCAGTAGTGTTTACTATGTGGGTTGTATTTTCATTTATTATGCTTTTTATGGTGTACAGTATCACCCTTATTGCACATTATGCCACACAATAGTACCCTTTATTCACATTATGCCACTTAGCAGTACTCCTAATTAGAGATGAGTGGTTCGGATTCTGTGGAATCCGAACCGCTCCGAACATTGGGGATCCGAGTCCACCCGAACCCTGTTCGGGTGTTCACCGCCTGACTCGGATCCCCGTTCGGGGCCGAACGGCGGCCGCCTGATGTCGGATTCTCACTAGAGAATCCGACATCAGGTCTCCTCGCGTGTAGGGCAGAGCGCAGTGATAGCGCTCTGCCCTACACAGACACAGACACACAGCCGCCAGCGGCAGCTGTGTGTTTGTTACAGCAGCCAATGAGAGTCACACAGACTCTCATTGGCTGCTGCACGGAGGGAGCTGGCTGGAGCTCACACATGAGCTCCGTCTTCCGGCTCCCTCCTCAGCGTGTGACAGAGCGGACGGCGCGGGAGCGGGGATACAGGTAAGTTTTATTTTTTTTATTTTTTTATTTGTCAAAGGTCCGGGGGCGCTACTGGGGGGGGGTCTGCACTACTGGGGGGGTCTGCTACTGGGGGGGGCTATACTACTGGGGGGCCATACTACAGAGGGGCCTGCTACTGGGGGGGGCTATACTACTGGGGGGGGGTCTGCACTACTGGGGGGGGTCTGCTACTGGGGGGGGCAATACTACTGGGGGGGCCATACTACAGAGGGGCCTGCTACTGGGGGGGGCTATACTACTGGGGGGGTCTGCTACTGGGGGGGCCATACTACTGGGGGGGATCTGCACTATTGGGGGGCCATACTACAGAGGGGCCTGCTACTGGGGGGGGCTATACTACTGGGGGGGTCTGCACTACTCGGGGGGGTCTGCTACTGGGCGGGGCTATACTACTGGGGGGGCCATACTACAGAGGGGCCTGCTACTGGGGGGGCTATACTACTGGGGGGGTCTGCTACTGGGGGGGCCATACTACTGAGGGGCCTGCTACTGGGGGGGGCCATACTACTGGGGGGGCTTACTACTACTGGGGGGGCTGCTACTGGGGCAGCCTACTACAGGGGGGGCCATACTACAGGGGGGGCCCATACTACAGGGGGGGCTACTACTGGGGCAGCCTACTACTGGGGGGGCCTGCTACTGGGGCAGCCTACTACTGGGGGAGCCATACTACTGGGGGGGCATACTACTGGGTGGCATGCTAATGGGGGGCATACTACTGGGGGGGCCTGCTAATGGGGGGCATACTACTGGGGGGGGCCTGCTAATGGGGGGCATACTACTGGGGGGCATTCTACTGGGGGCACTGCATAGTGGACCCTACTACTAAGGGGACTGCATAGGGGGCACCACTGCTGGGGGACATTGTGTAAGGGACACCGCTACTGTGGGCATTGTGTAAAAGGGTCACTACTGTGGGCATTGTGTAAAAGGGGCACTACTGTGTGTCGTAACATAAATAAGAGACACTACTTTATGGTGTAATGTGAATCAGGCCCTATGTGCGGTGTAATGCTAATAAGATTGTGCACTGTGACTCCTAGGGCCGTAGCCCACTTTGTAAACAAGTACTGTGACTCTGCTGGCCGTACCCCACTGGGTGGGTGCACTACTTTTCATTTCTGCCACTGCTGTGTGGCAATGTGTCATAAATGTGCTTTATACTGTGGTGTCTGTGTCGTTGTGCCGCTGCTTTGTCGCTTAGTAACCAGTCAGCTCACTGCAACCTTTGGCCAATAATGTTGAAAACAATATTATAAGCTGTGATATGGTCTAAATTGACTGGAAATTAATGTTATTGAGGTTAATAATACTCTAGGAAGAAAAAAAAGACCAATTTATGTGATTTTAGCTTTTTTTGTAAATTTTTGTAAAAAAATCCAAATCCAAATCCAAATCCAAAGCCAGTCACCGCAGTTTGGCAAATCCAAATCCAAATCCAAAGCCGGACGACGAATTAGAACCAAATCCAAATCCAAATCCGGCAAAAATGGTCCGGCGCACATCCCTACTCCTAATGCACATTTTGCCACACAGTAATCAGTGGCGGGCTGGGCCGGGGAGCAGGGTGCCATGTGTCCCCCGGGCCGCAGCGTCATGTGGGCCGCGGGCAGTCTGTGTCTCTGTGACACAGGCTGCACCGCGTGTGTAGCGCTGACCGGACGGAGTTCGGTCAGTGCTACACAAGTGACAAACACACAGCCGCCGGCTCCGGCAGCTGTGTGTTTGTTTTGATCAGCAGCCAATGAGAGTCTGACAGACTCTCATTAGCTGCTGCTGCGCCCACTGCAGGAGCCACTCCATCTTCCGGCTCCCGCAGTGGCCAATGGAAGAGGCGTCATAACGTCATATGACGTCTCTCCCATAATGCACAGCGGCCCGGCCCGGGAAGGACAGACGGAGGAGCGGATGGCGATGGCGGGAGCGGGGATTCAGGTAAGTGGGGTTTTTTTTGTTTTTTTTACTATGTGTGTCTACTGGGGGGGGGGGAGGCTGGCACTACAAGGGGGAGATCACTACTGGAGGCACCACAAGGGGGCAACCACTACTGGAGGCACTGCAAGGGGGGGACTACTACTAATGGGGCTAATACAAGGGGGGGGACTACTACTACTGGGGGGACTACTGGGGGCACTACAAAGGGGGTACCACTACTGGGGGCACTACAAGAGGGAGGGACTACTACTGGGGGCACTACAAAGGGGGAACCACTACTGGGGGCACTACAAGAGGGAGGGACTACTACTGGGGGCACTACAAAGGGGGAACCACTACTGGGGGCACTACAAGAGGGAGGGACTACTATTGGGGGCACTACAAGAGGGAGACCACTACTGGGGGTACTACAAGAGGGAGATCACTACTGGGGGCACTACAGGGGGGGCACTACAAGGGGGGACCACTACTGGGGATTGTAACTGGGGGCACTTCAAGGGGGGGACTACAACTGGGGGGGACTACTACTGGGGGCACTACAAGGGGGGGACTACTACTACAAGGGGGGACTACTACTGGGGCACTACAAGGGGGGACTACTACTACTATGGGCACTACAAGGGGAGGGGACAACTACTAGGGGCACTGCATAGGGGGAGAGGACTACTACTAGGGGCACTAAATAGGGGGGAGGGGACTACCACTGGGGGCACTATATAAGGGGCTTACTACTGGGGGACCACTGCTGGGGGCTCTATAAAAAGGGCAATACTGGGGGTACTGCATAGGGGGGAGACTACAACTGGGGCCACTATTTAAGGGGCACTGCATAAGGGTTACCACTATTGGGGGCACTGCATGGTGTGTGGACTGCTACTGGGGGCACTATTTAAGGAGCACTGCATAGGGGGTACCACTACTGGGGGCACTATATAAGGGGCTTACTACTGGGGGCACAACTGGCACTGCACAGGGGGGACCACTACTGGGGGTACTGTATAAGGGGCACTGCATAGGAGGGATCACTACTGGGGGCACTACTGGAGGCCTGCATAAGGGGGTCCTCTCCTGGGGCACAGGGGAACACTGCATATGGGCACCACGACGGGGCTGTCCCTAATCTTTATTTTTACTTTACATTAATCCCATATGGACCCGCCTCCTCCCTGGAACACTTGAGGGGGGGCGCCATAGCACGCACGTTCTTCGGGCACCCTGGCTACACGCTACTCCTCTGCCAGGGCCGCCTGCATGCATTTGCCCCCCAGGCTAAAAGTTGCCAGCCAGCCCCTGACAGTAATGCCCTTATTGCACATTATACCACACAGTAGTTCCCCTTATTCACATTATGCCACACATTAGTTCCCTTTATTCACTTTGTCACACAGTATTGCCTCATCCACATTAATACCCCTCATTCACATTATGCCAGCCACAGTATAGCCCCTTACTCACCTATTCATCTTCTTTCCTCTGATAAGCCCTATCCCTTTTTTTCCTCTCTCCAGGCAAATTTAATTTATGTCCCCAAAAATAGGCGTGGCTGTGCATCACGAGGGGCGTAGTCACTTGAAATGAGGGCGTGTCATCATGCACACAGCAGTGCCCTTTTTGCACATTTTGCCACAGTAATGCCCTTATTGCACATTATACCACACAGTAATTCCCCTTATTCACATTATGCCACACATTAGTGCGCCTTCTTCGCTTTACACCACACATTAGTTCCCTTTATTCACTTTGTCACACAGTATTGCCACATCCGCATTAATGCCCCTTAATCACATTATGCCAGCCACAGTAAAGCCCCTTACTCACCTATTCATCTTCTTTCCACTGATAAGCCCCACCCCCTTATTTCCTCTCTCCAGGCAAATTTAATTTATGCTATATCACTCTGCGTGGCTTACTCAGGCTAGGCATCTCGCGCCACATAGCGTATTGAGGCTTGGTGTATGAGGGACACATCTGTAGGTGCCATTTAAATAATTGTGATCTGAGTATCTATAGTAATTCCACTTTCACACCAAAATCCCAGGTCTGAACCGAGATAATAAACACAGTTTTAACCCATGTTACATCTGTTCATACCCCTGTCACAACGCACACTGGACCTGCGTTATTCCTGAGTTGTCGCTTTCACACTGCACCCGTGTCTGCCCAGCAAAACTAGTGTGCAATTAAAATTGGACATTACAGGCTCACAAAGATCAGTCATGTTAAATGGGTGGTGACTGCTGATAGTGAAATTTATATATATAGCGACCAGCGTGTTTAAGATATAAATATATACAGTATGTGACATTAGAAAGTGCAGATACAGTGCAAGGCATAAAAATTATTAGAAAAAATAATTTACAAATAAAAATATATAATTTTATTACAAGTGAGAGAATAAAATAAGAATATATATATATATATTTATATTAGAGATGTATTTATATTTATATTAGAGATGTGCGGTTCGGTTTTACTCGGATATGTTCGGATCTCAAAAACGGCATCTTATTGGCTGTCTGGCTGTCACGGGTTTTTGGATAGTCAATAAGAGAAATCCGAGCTAATCTGAAGTTGCGATAATTTGGCGATAAGAAGTGAATAAATTTGAACCCGCACATTTCTACTTTATATATATATACAGTACCACCCACATGCCTCTAACACATGGATACATTTTGTTAAGTACAATACAGTTGGACTGCAGACTGCCCCAGACACACGCTTGGACTGCACAATACCCACTACTGCATCCCCATCCATCACTACACACACACAGTTTTGGACTGCAGACTGCCCCTCACTCACACACACACACACCTGAAATGAAGACTGCCCCCCCCATACACACATGGAATGCCACCCTCATACACACACACTCTGTGATTCACCGACACTGCCCGAACAAGCTGCAATGCTGACTGGGGCTGAGTAATAAGAGTAAGAGGAGACTCACTGGACAACTATATGCTGAACAATGGCATGACGAGCTACAACAGGACATGTATAGTACCTCCTACTCGGCTATCTGCATGTATCCAGGTCAGGTAGAGAGCAAGGAGCTCTCTGTCTGAGGAGCTGCAGTACATGCGCGGTATCTCGGATTCGCGGAGATATGAGACGAAGTTGTCTCAGTCTAAAAAAATCTTTTTGATAGAGATGAGCGGTTTGGTTATGTTCGGATCTCAAAAACATAATCATATTGCCTATCAGGCTCTCACTTGTTTTGGATAGCCAATGAGATAAATCCAAACTAATCCAAAATTGCGCTTAAAGAACAGAGTCAAATCCGAACCACTCATCTCTAGTTTTTTGATCCATCGGGGGTAAGAGAGGGGGGGTCTCGGTACTCAGAACCCCCCACCCTTGTGTGTGCCACTGCAGTGTGCTGCTTGCACAGTGTTATTATCTAAAGGAGAAGGGCACAATTTATGGCTGAGTGGGACAATACTGAACGCTATTATATGCACAGGAGGAGAGCCTTTATGTTGCCCACAATTGCCTCCATAGTGAAATCCAGCACTGCGGCAAAGAAAATAATGTGGATCAGAGAACGAAGATATGGACAAGCTTTCTGGTCTACTGTGGAAGGTTTTGAAGACATGCAGTGGATGGCACACCTTTGCATGTCGCATGCAACATTTCACTATTGCTAGAACTCATCACCCCAGCTCTTTCTAAACAGACTACAAACTACCAATAGACTAATAAGTCTGGTAGGAGAGTAACCAGGGCCGTAGCTAGGGTAGTGTGGCTGACGCCATTGCACAGGACACCACAGGTCAGGGGGTGCTGTTTGGGCCTGTCAAATTTCTGTTTATTATAATTCTTGCTTGCAGCTTCCTCTTATTTCATCCCCAGCATCTCCTGACCTCTCCTATCTCTTCCCTGGCCCTTTCCCATGAAGCCATGGCCCTTTTTTGGGTGCATTATGTCCCTTTGAAATATGAGGGGGGCGCCAATGCTCTTTCTGGCACATGGCACCAAAAAGTCTAGTTATGGCTCTGAGAGTAACCATTGTGTTGTGGTGCTATGCAACCCCGGGAGAATACTGCACAATTTCCTGCTTGTTTAGGGTTGGGATATCTACAGTTTGCATGCTAGTGCGCGAAGTGATGCAAGCATTGGTGAAAACCCTCTACCATCCTTTCATCTCCTTGTCGCATGGTCAGCACCTAGATGATACCATTAAGGTTTCAAGCAGCGTGGAAATCTGCAGTGTGCTGAAGCCATAGATGGGACACATATCCCTATTATTGCCTCAAGAGACAACCCAGCAGACTACTACAACTGGAAAAGGCTGGCATTCTATTATTCTACAGGCTGTAGTTGACCACAATTTCTGGTAAGTATCATCCTGCCTTAAGGGTAGGAGAGATATAGGAGCAAGGTAAGAGACAAACTCTCAGAGCAGGAGAGATACAGGAGCAAGGTGAGGAACAAGTTTTAAGAGCAGGAGAGATACAGGAGCAAGGTGAGGAATAAGTTCTCAGAGCAGGAGAGATACAGGTTCAAAGTGAGGAACAAGTTCTCAGAGCAGGAGAGATACAGAAGCAAGGTGAGGAACAAGTTCTCAGGGCAGGAGAGATACAGGAGCAAGGTGAGGAATAAGTTCTCAGAGCAGGAGAGATACAGGTTCAAAGTGAGGAACAAGTTCTCAGAGCAGGAGAGATACAGAAGCAAGGTGAGGAACAAGTTCTCAGGGCAGGAGAGATACAGGAGCAAGGTGAGGAACAAGTTCTCAGGGCAGGAGAGATACAGGAGCAAGGTGAGGAACAAGTTCTCAGGGCAGGATTGACACAGGAGCAAGATAGGGAACAAGTTCTCAGAGCAGGAGAGACACAGGAGCAAGGTAAGGAACAAGTTTTCAGGGCAAGAGACACAGCAGCAAGATAAGGAAGAAGTTCTCAGAGCAGAAGAGACACAGGAGCAAGATAGGGAATAAGTTTTCATTGCAGGAGAGACACAGGTGCAAGGTGAGAAACAAGTTATCAGGGCAGGTGAGACACAGGAGAAAGATAGGGAGCAAGTTCTCAAAGCAGGAGAGACACAGGAGCAAGGTGAGGAACAAGTTCTCAGAGCAGAAGAGACACAGGAGCAAGATAGGGAACAAGTTCTCAAAGCAGGAGAGACAGGAGCAAGGTGAGGAACAAGTTCTAAGAGCAGGAGAGATACAGAAGCAAGATAAGGAACAAGTTTTCAGGGCAAGAGAGACACAGGAGCAAGATAAGAAAAAAGTTCTCAGAGCAGAAGAGACACAGGAGCAAGATAAGGAACAAGTTCTCAGTGCAGGAGAGACACAAGAGCAAGATGAGGAACAAGTTCTGAGAGCAGGAGAGATACAGAAGCAAGATAAGGAACAAGTTTTCAGGGCAAGAGAGTCACAGGAGCAAGATAAGGTACAAGTTCTCAGAGCAGAAGAGACACAGGAGCAAGATAGGGAGCAAGTTCTCAGAGCAGGAGAGACACAGGAACAAGAAGTTCTCAGGGCAGGAGAGACACATGAGCATGACAAGTTCTTAGAGCGAATGAGGCAAAAAGAAAGAATGAGGGAATTATAATTTGTTTGCTTTAGAGATAGTCCCTCTCTGTGAACGTACTTATATACTGAAGAGCTAAGATGATAAAATGTGTTAGAGATGTTAAGCAGCATCATGCTCCTATCTCACTGCAGACTGTAGCACCCGTATTGATAATTACTTTTTTTTTTACATTTCTTATATTTTAAAACATATGTTCTCAAACTTCTGAGCTTTTGCAAATAAAAGTTTGTCCTTTACAGTGGTTGGAGGGATCTCTACAATCTTTGAAAATTAATTTTCTTCACAGAAAAGTTCTTTTGAAGAAAGGTACAGTATAGTCTGCATAATGTTATCATAAAAACAATCTTAATTCGCTGTTCCCTCACTTGCCGCTCTATTTTTTTTATTAACAAAGTCTTTGTTTTACCTTTTATGTTGTGTTAGTAATGGTGGGTGTTTTTTTTACATCCTTGAACTTCTTTTCAGAATGTATTTAAATAGTTTTGATTATCTATCAGGTAACGTGTGTTTTTTTTTATTGTTAAGTGACAATTAATTTTACTCAGAAAGATCAATCTCAAGTCTCAACATTGGAAAATAAATAAAATAATTACATTTTGAAATACTGTGGATAATGAAACATAATTCCTGCATAGTCTCAGATGCCTTATACTCATACATGCCTACCCTCCCGGTTTTCGCAGGAGGCTCCTGATTTTTCGGGTAACCCCCCGCACCCCCGGAAGGGTAGGCATTTCTCCCGCATTCTGCCCACTTCCTAGTGAAGTGGGCAGAATTAGGAGAATTTCCGCGGTGATCGCGGGTGTCCGTGCAGGGGGCTGGGCTTAATGACGCAATTTGCGTCATTTGTCTCCGCCCCTATTTAAATTTAAACCAACCGTGGGCATTTTACCGTGAGGGGGCAGGGCTTAATGATGTGATTCATCAGGTCCCACCCCCATTGCCACCCACCTGCCTCTCCTCCCAGGGCTTCTCCCGGGAAAGACACAGCAAAGGTAGGCAACTATGCTTATACTGTATGCTAATCCGAGCATTCTGTACCTTGGCAGTTGCCCTGTACCTTAAACAAATGCTATGCATCCCTCCCATGTCACCTACCTAGGGGTCAAAATAACCAGAAACTTGTCACAAGTTTTTGCTACTAGTTTCTCCCCTCTTCTCTCCTCTATCAGGTTGGCTTATTCCCACTGGCATTTGAAGCAGCTTTCTTGGCTTGGGAAAATTAATGTGGTAAAAATGAATACACTTTCCAAATTGCTTTACCTCTTTCAAACTCTACCCATTCTGATACCTGATTCTTGGTTTCGCTTTCTGAACTTATTGATTCAGCAATTTATGGTCCCTGAAAAGGCAGCAGATTAGATGTGATCTTTTATCGCGGCCAAAACAATTAGGAGGACTCCAAATTCTGGATATCAAATCTTATTACCATGCTGTACACCTTAATAGAATCCTTGAGTGGACTAGATAAGGTTAAGCAATTGGTTGCTCTTGAAGGCTGCTTCATGAAACTTCCCCCTAAAATTATGCCTTGGCTACCTTCCTTCCCTAGACTAAACATGTTTCACCCTACTATATCTCCACCTGTCTCTATTTGGAAGTCCTCTGTCACACATTTCCTCATGCTTTGGCCCTCTTACTTCCTTTCTGGCCAACCCTGATTTTCCCCTTGGTTTTACCCTTTCGCATTTCCTACTTGGGTGCTTGAGGGTCTCATCAGGGTCGGCCAGCTGGTGAACGAGTCGGGTTTTAAGCAATTTGCTGAACTCCAAGAAAAATGGACAATCCCGCATTCTAACTTATGGAAACTCCTCCAGGTTTGCCATTTCCTGGCGTCTGCAGATAGATTGGGGCTATCTAAGAGAGACCTCCCCTCTTTTGAGAAACTCTGTCTCTCTCCAACTTCTCCTTCACACACAATTTCTGCTATATACCAGCTTCTTTTAACCAATCCAGCCTCTCCTATCTGACCTGAGTGTTTCCTTCACAGAATAAGAATGGCAAACCATATTTCTCAAGATCCACTGTAGCTCTGTTTGCACAATTGTTAACGAAACTCAATAGAAGATTTTAATGCGGTGGTACAGGCACCCTTCCCTACTCCATACCATATTGCCAACAATATCTGTTTTTTGTTGTAGATATTTATAAGCTCCTGGGTCTCTACAACATATATGGTGGGACTGCCCTCGGTTATCTAAATTGCGATCTGAGGTTATCTCCATTTTGCAACAAATTCTAGCCTCCACCCTACTGGTCCTGCATTTTGGCTGCTTAATCATTCACATACCTCATTGGGGTCCTACAAGAAATCCTTACTATGCCATCTTAGCAATGCAGCCAGGGCAGTTATTCCATTACTATGAAATTCCCACACCCCTCCCACCCACAAAGATTGGTTGCAGAGGATCGATTACTACATGTCAATGGAAGACCTCTTAAGTCTACCGATAGGTCCTCCACTTTCACCGGTATCTCCTATGGCTGGAATATGTCCACCACAGAATTTAAAAACTATCCCTCATCCCAGATAATATGTTTTAACTTCCTTTTACTCTGCCAAAATCAGTTTACCCACACATACCTTCCTCCCCCCTCTGACCCATAACCCCTAGTTCTTTTTTCTTTTCTATACCAATTTAATTGTATTGGATTCCAATTTCTGATATTTCTGTTTCATTATCTGTTTTGATATGGATATGTTTGTATTATATTGTTTCTGTATATGCGTTAATTTTTAACCTTTAATAAGAACAGAATGCACAAAAAAAACACAAATGTTAGTAACCTGGACCTTAAACATTAAACCTTACATCAAACATAAATAAAAAATTAAGACACAATAATAAATTGGACATTTAAATCCCAAATAAATGTGGCAACTAAAGCATTCACCTGTCAGTTACAGTAGCCCGTGATCACAAGACACATACCGCAGCCACGAGTTGTGAACGTATTTTACCCACTTGCTAGGTTCCCTGCATAGGTTTGTGACCCTGGCCATACCTACAGCAAATACCTCACAACTACCTCCATCATCGGTGCGTGTATGCAGGGCCGGATTAAGGTGTGGGGGTCCCTGGGCAACAAACGAGTGGGGGCCCCTAGCAATAAAAGTTGAATATATATATATATATTATAAATATACACATATACATACACATACATACAGTCAGGTCCATAAATATTGGGACATTGACAGAATTTTCAGATTTTTGGCTTCTATTCACCACCACAATGGTTTTGAAATGAAACAAACAAGATGTGCTTTAACTGCAGACTTTCAGATTTAATTTAAGGGTAATTACATCCAAATCGGGTGAACGGTGTAGGAATTACAACGGTTTCTATATGTGCCTCCCACTTTTTAAGGGGCCAAAAGTAATGGGACTATCAACTCAAAACCTATTTCATGGACAGGTGTGGGCTATTCCCTCGTTATTTCATTATCAATTAAGAAGGTAAAAGGTCTGGAGTTGATCCTAGGTGTGACATTTGCATATGGAATCAGTTGATGTCGACTCTCAGTATGAGATCCAAAGAGCTGTCACTATCAGCAAGCCATCATTAGGCTGAAAAATCAAAACAAACCCATCAGAGAGATAGCAAAAACATTAGGTGTGGCCAAATCAACTGTTTGGAACATTCTTAAAAAGAAAGAACGCACCGGAGAGCTCAGTTTGCAGTTAAATCACATCTTGTTTGTTTCATTTCAAAGCCATTGTGGTGGTGAATAGAGGCCAAAATATGAAAATTCTGTCAATGTCCCAATATTTATGGACCTGACTGTATATACTGTATGCACATATATGTGTGCTTGAATATATATATATATATATATATATATATACATACATACGTACATATATACAGTATATATATATATATATCCACTTTTGATCCAGTCTCCTAGATAGGAGCACTCACCAATAACAACAATAAAAGTCTCTAATGAATCCAGAAAAGAGTCATCATTTAATCTTCAAAATTGAAAAATGTTGTCCACAATAGGCCATATATTCAGTATTGTCGACGTTTCGGTTCAAAATATGAACCTTTCTCAAGACTGGCACAAAATGTACATCATACTCATAGTGCTAAACGCACACACTTATGTATTACATCTAAAAAATAAATGAAAAAAGAAATAAATCAATCTTTTAAAATAAAATGTATACCAAAAGAATATGACAGAAAATAATATATCACAGTGATGCTGTCTATCAGGCTCTATAAAGCTTCATGAAAAACTCATATAGACAAATAAACCCACTATAAATGTGGGCACCAAATGGAAATATATTGCAGGCATAAAAGAGACCCCCTTCCTTCATATTCATATGGGGCTGGACTATGGAAAAATGTCTATTAATCCTATAACCAATCACCACTAGCATTATGCTCATAATATGGAGATAAGTTATCCAATATAATGGCCTGAATCCATGATAATATACCCATGCAACAATAATGTTAAACCACAGTTCCATATAACATGATCCGAAAAAACAGGGAAACAACAGTGTCTCATACCTAAATAAATATATTAACATGCCCCCAGAAGCAAAGACTGTGCTGCAGCGACTTCTCACTGCAGCAATCCCGATCAGATAAACATACCACACTTACCCGAGTCATCTGTACACCACACATAGCCGTAAGGGATCTAAGTCACTGGCGTCCTTCCGGGACAACAGGGTGCACTGATGTGCATACACTTTTCAGCAGAGCCCACAAGCGGCTCAAATACCCATCCCGACGGAAGTGACTGTCACGTGACTTCTCCGATCACCTGATCTCAACCGGACCAGGTGCTACAAAGAATAGCGCCCTCCGCTTCCGACTGGAAGCGTCCAGCGCGTTACCATAGAAACATGGCAAACCCTGGGGGGAGTGTACAATGTTCAAAGTCTACATATCTGATGGAGAACATACGTGGACAAAGAACCTCATAGTCAAAACACGAGTGATAATAGAAAACTGTTCAACGTAGCGCGTTGCCATGGTTACAAAGTATACATCAAGAGACCCTGCTCTCCGCATCATGAAACCTAAATACTGTGGGCCAACCTACAATAACACAATTGTACATAAATATAAGTATAGGATGCCTTTCCAAAATTCAAACAGTACAAAGTAAAATCTCTGAATAAGCTGAAGCAATATGAGCCTGAACAGACGCAATAGCAGCAGTGGTCCATATAAAAATACTGTAACAACAATGATAAACACATATGCATACATAAACAATACACACATACACAGAAATACTATATGTAAAATGAGAATGTGCATGCCCCAATATTAGGTGCAAAACACAAATTCTTCTCATCCATATAGTATACAAACAAATACATCCTGCACATAATGAATGAAAAAGAAGGAAAAAAATTAAACTATATGGAAGAAAAGATAGTGCGCAAAATCCTACTTATTGAAATACACAGACATAGTGTATCTAAGAAGATGGAAAATAATCACTAAATGAGGTATACTAAACATCACCAAGGAGTTCAGGGATCTACCGAGTGCAGAACAACCCAACAGGGTTCAGAGATCTACCGAGTATAGAGTAGCCCAAAAGTCATCATCCAGAGTGTAAACATAGACCATATCTAATAGGTGATATAGAGACCCAAATGTATAAAAAATGGCTGTGATGATTAATCCATACTACCGGGTGAACACAACCTAAGGTATACTGTAACCGTCACCTAAGGCACCCTATTTGGTGATTTTTAAATGAAGGAACCTTCACCAATTGCATATCTCAATTCACAAGAAAACATTCAAGGGGTTATTCTCATTAAGCCCTCTTGGGGCTACCGTATCCAACGTGTAGATCCAAAAACTCTCTCGTTTTTTTAAAGCTGAAATTCTATCACCCCCAAGGGGTGAAGGAGGTATCCAGTCAATGAGTCGACATTTAAGACTCGCTACTTGATGTCTCTGCATCAGGAAGTGTCGTGCCACTGGTTTATCAGAATGTCCAGATGATATGGCAGAACGGATGGATGCCCTGTGATTAGCCATCCTGTCTCTGAACTTCCTTGAGGTTAGGCCGACATAATACAATCCACAGGGGCAGGTGAGGTAATAGATAACAAAATCCATCGTACAATGAAGTTTATATTTAATATTGATCTTCCTACCCGTATGGGGATGTGGGAACATCGGTCCAGTTAACATTGAAGCACAGGCAATACAGTTCCCACAAGAATAACAACCAGGTTTCTGCTTCATCAGCTCTGGTATAGATTTTACTTCTCTTGGGTATAAAGTCGGTCTCATTAGCAACTGTTTGAGGTTTGGACCTCGTCTGTAGGCCATCATTGGAGGATCATAATTCTTAAAGGGCAATGAATTATCAGAGGTCAAAATGTGCCAATGGTTCTTCAAGGATTTAGCTGTATTATAGGCACTATTGTCAAATTTTGTAGTAAATATCAGACGTTGTTTATTTTTGGACAGAGGTATATTCCCATCATTTTGTCTTTGATATATGCACCGTGCTTTGGTAAGACATTTGTTTAACTTTGCCTGACTGTAATTCCTCTCCAAGAATCGGGCAGTCATTTCCTCTAATTGTTCCTCTCTCACAATAGAATTAGAGTTTATCCGCATAACCCGTAAATATTGTGAAATGGGTAAATTGTCCTTGAGTGCCGGGGGATGATGGCTCGTGGTGAATAAAGCCATGTTCCGATCCGTATCCTTACGAAATAAGGATGTATTAATGATACCATCGATGTTAGTGATTGTCACATCCAGAAAGTTGACAGCCCGATGATCACATGTGTAAGTAAACTTGATTGGACTCTGCAACCCATTCAACTTCAACACCATATCTTCAAACATCTCAATAGTGCCCTTCCAAATAATGAAGACATCATCTATGAAGCGACGGTAAAAAACTATCCATTGATGATAATAGGGAAAAATATACGTCTCTTCATATCTCGCCATATATAGGTTCGCATAGGCGGGTGCCGAATTTGAACCCATCGCGGTTCCTGTTGTTTGAATGTAGAAAGCCTCTTTATAATGGAAGTGATTATTGTAAAGAACCAGGGTTGCCAACTCCAATACAAATTCTAATAGTGGACTGCCAATTGAATCTCGGCTAGACATGGCTTCTCTCAAAGTATCCAAACCTCCCTTATGAGGAATCACCATATACAGTGAACTAACGTCCATTGTTGCCAATACAGCATCTTTATTAATTGGACCTAAATTCTTCAATTGTTGTAGGAAATCTCCAGTATCATGAATATAACTTCTAGCTTCCAGAACTATAGGTTGTAAGATATTATCGATATAAATCGCTAAAGGTTGCAAAAGGGAACCCTGGGCTGAGATAATCAGTCTCCCAGGCGGTCTCAACAGTGTCTTGTGAATTTTTGGAAGGGTGTATAGAATAGGACAACGTGGTTTATCAACAGTCAGAAAACCATATAAATCCTCGTCAATCCACCTATGCATCAATGCGGTATTCAATACCTGATCGATTTTAACTTTAATTTCAGGTATGGGATTGCTTCCAGTTCTTCGATATACATCAGTATTGGAGAGTTGTTGCATTATTTCGGAGTCATAGTCAGTCCAATTTTGGACAACAATGGCTCCGCCCTTATCTGCTGGCCTAATTACGATATGAGGATTATCTCTCAACGTTTGTAAAGCCCGTTTTTCATCAGGTGGTAAGTTGTCATATATTTTTTTAGAACTCATAGTGCTGATCTCCGAATTCATAAGTCGCAGATATGTCTTAATACTAGCATTCGTGGAGGGCGGATCAAATACTGAAAGTTTCTTGAAGGATTTTTGTTTGAGATAAATTTCTGAATCACTTTTAAAGAATTCTTTAAGCCTCATAGTTCTGCCAAATCGATATAGAGCAATTGATTTTTCAAAGTTGCTATTCCTACATGTTGGTACAAAAGTTAAGCCTTTTGACAAAAGATTTAACTCAGATTGACCCAGACGAATATCAGAAAGATTGAATACAACACTTAAGTCCGTCTCCTTCTGCTGCGTCTTCTTTGTGTCTCCCCCTCCGCGTGTGTGGTCTACGGTTCTTCGGTCTCCCATTACTGGAAGAGTGAACTCCTGATCTGTACCAAGGTCTAAAAAATCTTTACTCACTTGGGTAGCCTCAATGGCTTCTGTTTCTGATGTAGATAGAGAGGAAGCAGATTCCATAGTATATACAGGTGCACGCCTACGTTGTGGCCTTCTCATCTGAGTGGCTATCCTACCCGGCGCATTGTTGCCGGTTAGCCACCTATATACATTATGGGTTTGATAATCTGATGTGACAGTCGTTAGCTTTTTCCTTTTAAAGGATGTTAAATCCCTTTTATAGGTATCCACTTGACTCTGTAGTCGATCCAGCCAATTAGCGCTTTTATCATCCCTCAACACAGGAAGACTTGTCAGGTTAAGTTGTTCTATCTCATCCTTAGTTTTGCGTAGCTCCACACCTACCTCTTCGATAACAAGTATCATTAACTCTAGTGAACATTTGTTCAGGATTCCACACCACCTACTACAAAAAACGGGGTTATTCCTTCCCAATGTTGGTACGTTATGTATGCGGAATCCTCGTGGTATCTGTTTCCTTCGATGGTATTCAGAGAGGAATTGGCCATGCAATACCAAATCCACTTCTCTCCTACGGATTTTTAATAACCTAAAAAAGAGATCAGCTGAAGTCTCTGCCGGTAATGTATTAAAATCCAATTTATCAAAAAGTAATTTTTCCACTTCATCGTCGGTGAAAGACAAAGTTCCACATTCAGCCTGTGAAAGAAGGCCTTCATCCAATAATCCAATGCCCCCGTGTGCCATATTATTCAATTTCTCCCAGAAAGGGCTAAACCACCACTGCAACTAGTGATCACTGCTATCTATTATTTTCAAACTCTTGGTATAAAGGATGGGTGTCAGGAAAGAATCCCTTGTCAAGATTCATAATTATCCAATGAAATCCTGCACTCACATCAAAAACAATTCATCCATGGGGTGCTTCCAAGATCAGATTTCTACACTGATCCAATTAGATATCCACTTTTGATCCAGTCTCCTAGATAGGAGCACTCACCAATAACAACAATAAAAGTCTCTAATGAATCCAGAAAAGAGTCATCATTTAATCTTCAAAATTGAAAAATGTTGTCCACAATAGGCCATATATTCAGTATTGTCGACGTTTCGGTTCAAAATATGAACCTTTCTCAAGACTGGCACAAAATGTACATCATACTCATAGTGCTAAACGCACACACTTATGTATTACATCTAAAAAATAAATGAAAAAAGAAATAAATCAATCTTTTAAGATAAAATGTATACCAAAAGAATATGACAGAAAATAATATATCACAGTGATGCTGTCTATCAGGCTCTATAAAGCTTCATGAAAAACTCATATAGACAAATAAACCCACTATAAATGTGGGCACCAAATGGAAATATATTGCAGGCATAAAAGAGACCCCCTTCCTTCATATTCATATGGGGCTGGACTATGGAAAAATGTCTATTAATCCTATAACCAATCACCACTAGCATTATGCTCATAATATGGAGATAAGTTATCCAATATAATGGCCTGAATCCATGATAATATACCCATGCAACAATAATGTTAAACCACAGTTCCATATAACATGATCCGAAAAAACAGGAAAACAACAGTGTCTCATACCTAAATAAATATATTAACATGCCCCCAGAAGCAAAGACTGTGCTGCAGCGACTTCTCACTGCAGCAATCCCGATCAGATAAACATACCACACTTACCCGAGTCATCTGTACACCACACATAGCCGTAAGGGATCTAAGTCACTGGCGTCCTTCCGGGACAACAGGGTGCACTGATGTGCATACACTTTTCAGCAGAGCCCACAAGCGGCTCAAATACCCATCCCGACGGAAGTGACTGTCACGTGACTTCTCCGATCACCTGATCTCAACCGGACCAGGTGCTACAAAGACTTTTGGGCTACTCTATACTCGGTAGATCTCTGAACCCTGTTGGGTTGTTCTGCACTCGGTAGATCCCTGAACTCCTTGGTGATGTTTAGTATACCTCATTTAGTGATTATTTTCCATCTTCTTAGATACACTATGTCTGTGTATTTCAATAAGTAGGATTTTGCGCACTATCTTTTCTTCCATATAGTTTAATTTTTTTCCTTCTTTTTCATTCATTATGTGCAGGATGTATTTGTTTGCATACTATATGGATGAGAAGAATTTGTGTTTTGCACCTAATATTGGGGCATGCACATTCTCATTTTACATATAGTATTTCTGTGTATGTGTGTATTGTTTATGTATGCATATGTGTTTATCATTGTTGTTACAGTATTTTTATATGGACCACTGCTGCTATTGCGTCTGTTCAGGCTCATATTGCTTCAGCTTATTCAGAGATTTTACTTTGTACTGTTTGAATTTTGGAAAGGCATCCTATACTTATATTTATGTACAATTGTGTTATTGTAGGTTGGCCCACAGTATTTAGGTTTCATGATGCGGAGAGCAGGGTCTCTTGATGTATACTTTGTAACCATGGCAACGCGCTACGTTGAACAGTTTTCTATTATCACTCGTGTTTTGACTATGAGGTTCTTTGTCCACGTATGTTCTCCATCAGATATGTAGACTTTGAACATTGTACACTCCCCCCAGGGTTTGCCATGTTTCTATGGTAACGCGCTGGACGCTTCCAGTCGGAAGCGGAGGGCGCTATTCTTTGTAGCACCTGGTCCGGTTGAGATCAGGTGATCGGAGAAGTCACGTGACAGTCACTTCCGTCGGGATGGGTATTTGAGCCGCTTGTGGGCTCTGCTGAAAAGTGTATGCACATCAGTGCACCCTGTTGTCCCGGAAGGACGCCAGTGACTTAGATCCCTTACGGCTATGTGTGGTGTACAGATGACTCGGGTAAGTGTGGTATGTTTATCTGATCGGGATTGCTGCAGTGAGAAGTCGCTGCAGCACAGTCTTTGCTTCTGGGGGCATGTTAATATATTCATTTAGGTATGAGACACTGTTGTTTCCCTGTTTTTTCGGATCATGTTATATGGAACTGTGGTTTAACATTATTGTTGCATGGGTATATTATCATGGATTCAGGCCATTATATTGGATAACTTATCTCCATATTATGAGCATAATGCTAGTGGTGATTGGTTATAGGATTAATAGACATTTTTCCATAGTCCAGCCCCATATGAATATGAAGGAAGGGGGTCTCTTTTATGCCTGCAATATATTTCCATTTGGTGCCCACATTTATAGTGGGTTTATTTGTCTATATGAGTTTTTCATGAAGCTTTATAGAGCCTGATAGACAGCATCACTGTGATATATTATTTTCTGTCATATTCTTTTGGTATACATTTTATCTTAAAAGATTGATTTATTTCTTTTTTCATTTATTTTTTAGATGTAATACATAAGTGTGTGCGTTTAGCACTATGAGTATGATGTACATTTTGTGCCAGTCTTGAGAAAGGTTCATATTTTGAACCGAAACGTCGACAATACTGAATATATGGCCTATTGTGGACAACATTTTTCAATTTTGAAGATTAAATGATGACTCTTTTCTGGATTCATTAGAGACTTTTATTGTTGTTATTGGTGAGTGCTCCTATCTAGGAGACTGGATCAAAAGTGGATATCTAATTGGATCAGTGTAGAAATCTGATCTTGGAAGCACCCCATGGATGAATTGTTTTTGATGTGAGTGCAGGATTTCATTGGATATATATATATATATATATATATACACAAAAAAATTCTAAGTGCGCTATGTGCAATCAAATTAAGAGTTAGCTTGAATGTGAAAGTCTGTTCTTTAAATATTTAAATAAGGTATTGAACTGTGTGACATTAGACCATGAGGGATCCTGTGGGTGTACTCTCCACCAGAAAATCACCCAACAGAAAGCCAAAAAGGACAATTAGGAAAGATACCAAATGTTTATTTTTGATAAAAACATAGGTTCAACATTTATAAGTTCTGGTTCACATAAACAAAGTAAAAAGCATCATATAGATCCAATAAATCAGTGAGCCAAGGCCAGTGTACAGGAAATGTTTTTATGAGACCCACCCTCACCTTTAAACAGGTGTGAGCTCAATAGGGAGGGAATCTTCACACAACTGGTCAATGGAACCGTAAATGGTAAAGGCATAATTATACACAAAATAAACCTGATATACAGCCGAATCTGCAACCAAAAAATAGATTTGAAGCACTTAGTCATCTGAAAGAAGATATCAGCAGACCGTTTTTTTTACGGAAGTCGAAACCTCTACAGCAAAGAGAGAGGTTTTTGAATCATTTAGGTACCGGTCTAAAAAGAACCATAGAAGACCGAGAGGAAAACGGTCTTCCAAGCAGAGATCCAAAAGTCAGGTTGATCCATCAAAACAGGAAGTAAGGGGTATCTTTAATCTATATATTTAATATACCACTTAAACCTATAGAGATTTAAGAAAGGGATTACCCTTTGCCCCGACCCCCGAATAAATTTGATTTATATATTGATTTAAATTTATATGTTAGAAACTTGACTCTAAAAAGTCACTTTATTAAAAAATCAGATGCCACAGTTAAAAACTGGGAAACTGCGAAGGTGGGATCAGGACTTAAAACAAAATCCACATACTACCCGTTGGAATCGAGGGGTCCTTACATTGAAATGTTTTCACAATTGGTAAAAAAATATATTGAAAGTCTAGACTGTTTGGAAAAAAGGAATAGAAAAAATAATAATCTAACTAAACCTGAATTTAAAGCATTAAAAGATCTTGATCAAAATGGTGAGATTGTTATCAAAAGTGCTGATAAGGGGGGTGGCATTATGGTACTTGATAGAGAATGTCACATAAATTAATCATATAATCTATTAAATGATGGTGCCTCTTATGTTAAGTTGGAAGGAGATCCAACCAAAATGTATTTGAAAGATTTAGAAATGTTATTACAGAGAGGTCTACAAAAAAATGACATCTCTAAAGATGAATTTAACTATCTCTTGAATTTGACGCCTAGGATACCCACTTTTTACCACCTGCCAAAGTTACATAAGGACGCCGAATGTCCGCCTGGCCGCACCATAATAGTGGGTATTGGCTCCCTTACTTCAAGAATCTCTGAGTTTGTTGACATATACATAAAAAATACGTCCATAATCTTGATTCATATATTAGAGACTCGACCCATGTATTATGAGTTATAAAAGACTTTGAATGAGATCCTAGTTCCATGTGGTGCACTGTAGACGTTCATGCTTTATATACGTCCATACCCCATGAGAAGGGGATAGAGGTGATAAAGAGTTTTTGTCTAATGATCCAGAGATTTATATGGAATTAGCACATTTTATTGGGGATTGTTTACAATTTGCCTTGAAATATAATTACTTCACGTTCCTTGAGGATTGGTTCCTGCAGACAAATGCAGGATGGAGATGGGGACGATTTGTGCCCCGAGTCTAGCTAATTTGTTCATGGGTGATTGGGAAACCAACACCTTGAGAGCTGGAGTTACTAAAAGAAATGTCGCCATGTATAAAAGGTTTATAAACGACATTATTATTATCTGGAGAGGTTCTGTAACCGAACTTGAAGATTTCATTAATCATATTAATGTGATCGATTATAATTTAAAATTCACATATAAATATGATAAGACTAGAATTGAATTATTGGGCTTAGTGCTTGATGTCTCAAATTTTGAGATTATGGGGCATATTGAAACATACACTTTCTTCAAAGATGTAGATAGTAACAGCTATTTACAGTATTCTAGTTGTCATCTTCCACAATGGAAGCGAAATATACAATTTTCTCAGTTTTCAAAGGCTTCGAAGAAATTGTACTTCTCTAGTAAAATCTGATCAGCAATGTGATATATATGAGGAGAGATTCTCACAATGTGGCTATCCATCTAAGCTGATTGAAAACGCTAAAATAAAAGCTAGAAATAGAAGTTGTGAAGATCTATTGGTATAAAAACAGAAGCAAAGGGAAAATAAATTATTCTGTCCATTTGTTACTAAATATAATAGCGAGGATAAGAAATTACAGGATATATTGAGAAAAAACTGGCATATCCTTAAACTTGACCCTATATTAACGGAACATCTACCAGATTGCCCGGAGGTGCTGTTCAAAAAAGCATTAAGTCTTATATTTCAAAAAGTTGTCTGACATCTATTCACCAGGAGCCTGATGGTGTAAATAATAAAAACTTTCTGGGGAATGTAAAAGGTTTCTTTCCTTGTGAGAATTGTAAGATATGTAAATTGTCTGAGAAAGGTGCGAAAACCTTTCAAGCAACCTCCTCTACTAAACCGTATGAATAACTAACTTTATTAATTGCAACTCCTCTTTCGTTGTATATATGGTAACTTGCCCGTGTGGCTTAAGTTTTATCTGGAAAACTAAAAGAATTCTGAAGGTGCAGATCAATACCCGCAATATTAAAAATAGAGTACAGAATCATAGCTTACCTCGTCACTTTCAACAATGCCATAATAGTAATCCGGATTGTCTGAAATTCAAAGGAATCGAACACATTGAACAAGAAACGATAGAAATAGAGCACTTATAAAAAGAGAACCTACTGGATTTTAACACTTGATACCTTGAGCCCAAAGGGGTTAAATGAAGAGTTTAAAATTACAGCTTTTTTAAGTGAATGAGTTAGTTTTACTTTTTATATGGACTTTTAAAATGTATAATTTATTGAGATGTTGATGAATTAGACTACCCTAAAAAATCTCAGTGTGCAATAATTTCGTTTGCCATCTGATATGTTATTAGATATGTGTAATTTAGGTTTATATGTATTATTAACAAAACCTTATATATATTTCTCTATTTCTTTGTCTTTTTTCAGGTTTTATCCTTTTAGACCGAGTACCACGTAGTTGGGAGATGCTTTTTAAATACAATTAGTGTATAAATATGTCATTTATGTTGTAATAATTTGACGATACGTTTTTAAAGTTTGTAGTGATTATATGTTACATTTGTAATTATATATATACTCGTGAGGTTCCGTTTTAGAAAAACCTCCTTGTATATACTCCGTGGATAAACTACAGTAGCTACTATGATTGCATATATGTCTATGTAATTGCTTATGCTAAATAATACTAGTAGGGCGGCTGATGTTCAGCTGTCATAAGTATGGAATAATGAGATTGTTTGTAATATGATTGGATATTGCTTCTTTTAGAAAGAGTGGATTCACGTCACCTGGCCAGCGCTCTGACAAAGTAAGATACAAACGCGCTAGGGCGTGGCCTAGGTGATCTACCTTTCTCCATCTACGGCGTTTGGCTCTGACCCCGGTAGACAGCGGGCCTTCGGGTGCTGCACCTGTTCGCTAACAGCAAACGTGCATGGTGGACTGGTGTTCTCTTTGAAGCGGGCGGTGAGCAGTTGTGCCAATGGCTACTTTGTCTTGAATCATGTGGTAACCAGCCCACACTGTTATATATTTGGTACAAGTACATCTGTTACCAAGTATATTCTTTGTATGACTTTTAAGAAATTAAACATTTATGCACTATGGAGCGCCCCTTGTCCGATTTTCTACTTTAATACATATACATATATATAATATATACATATACCAGCATAGAGCAGCATTCCATGAAAGAGAGAATGACCCAGGCTCGTCCTTTCTTGCAAGTAATGCTGCCATGTGGTGGTTTTGGATATATACTATATATATATATATATATATATATATATATTTACACATGTATATATACATACACATATAGACACAGATACACATATACATTACTGCTTAGCTCTGGTGTCAGATGCAGCAGAAGTTGGACCAGCGCGATTTGCGGATCTTTGAAGAGGGGCGGAGCCAAATGCTGGGAGAGGCGGGCCTTAATTGCTGGGCTGCGGCAGACGGCTCAGTTAAAAGAAAAAAAAATGGTTCATCCGGGGGATGTGGCCGTGGACAGTGTGTGGGAGCCCCCTGTTTGTGGGGGCCCCGGGAAGACCACCCCTGTCATCCTGCCTATAATCCGGCCCTGCATGTATGTACAGATGATGCCGTTTTTCTACCCATCACTAAATTGAGGTATTTTGGCACCCTGGGCTGCTCCCCCCTGCATTCTACCCCCAGCACACAAGATGTGCAACGAGCCCAATGGCTCTCCAGGCAGGGACATGGGCCTGCAGGCAAGCAGCAACCTGGAGACAGAGCTGGGCAATATTTGGGGGAGGACCAGGATATGCTACTGCACCCGCCTAAGGGCTCTGCTCTGCCCATCTGAGAATGTGCAGTGTTTGGCACACGTACAGTAAAGCTCTGTCAGGATCTTAGGAGATTGGACTTGCATTGCCAGGACCCCCTTCATATCCTGGTCTTGTGGTGGCCACACTCTCTGCCATGGCGGCGGTCTGCCACTGATTATCTGCGCCAGTCCAGACAGCAAGGCAATGCATGGCTCTTTCCTTAGGTTGCCAGTAAAAACTGTTTTCATGGTCATGAAGAGACTTCACTAACATTTCTGCGATAATGCTGTGCTTCTTCCTGGAAAATAATAAAGTATACAGTATCTCTAAATGCCAAGGGCAAATGCATGGTGAAGCATATTTAACAAGTATCGTGGCAGAAGTTGTACTACCACAATACCTGTTCTTTTTTTGCCATCAGTATCATTAAACGGTACTTTATTGTTTGAATAAAAAAAAATTTTTTTTTGGTAAATTAAAGTTTTTTAAATTTTTTAGATTTTGTTTCATAAATATAAAATGCTTCTGATGCTGATGATTAGGAGCAGATGACTTGAGCGCGGGGGGTGTTTGTGTGTGTCTGGAAAGCGGCCAAGTGCGTGCCAGGACGACAGCTGACATTTGTATATAAAAGTTACCCTATATAACTTGTTTTGAAATATCCTTCACTTTTTTTTATTTTTCTCTTCCTATTTGCAAAAAAAGTATCAGTGTAATTAATAGGAAATGTAAGGAAAAGTAAGAGTATAAATATATGGAACTTAGGTCCTGATTAATTACGGATCGCTATTGCGTTAGTGGCTGCGATTACGCACACAGATCTGCTGCGAAAATATGCTAATGAATGCAATCGCAAAGCCATCGCACAGCCAGCATAGAGACCCCCACTGCTGCTATCTCACATCCGTAATATCTTGCAGTCCTGAGTATACATCGGGAACATCGATTAACATCGGCCCCCCACGTACCATTACAACAGGTCTGACCTTACTCAGAAATTGCTAACCTCGTTGCACGCAGTGAGTACTCAAGCTGCGTATGACGTCGCAGTGGCTAATTTATGCACGCCCATGCAGCGGTATTCAAGCGGACAGGCACGCCTGCTTTTCTCCGATCGCTCCCCCGTCACCCCCCCAAACGCTGTCTACCTATCACTCACTCTGCGATGGCTTTCCGTGGTCTGCCTGATCGCAGTGAGACCGCAATGCGGCCGCCACGCACGTGCAGTGCGGTGCATACGCATGCACAGTACGCAGCAATCGGCCGCATGCCTACGCTATCGCAATAGCAATCTATGCTGAAACAGGCCCTAAAAGCAGAGCTGACAATTTCCATTCTTCATGATCATATTGTTTCCTTATGCTGGCTAGTTGCTCTCCTGTATTATAGGGCCTGATTCAGGTCCAGGAGGAAGCGGCTGTGCATTACTGTCCAGCACATATTAAAATTCTGCATCAGGCGTCTATAGGGAGCATACCGTAGACGCTGCCTCGGATCACCATAGGTCGCGATGGTAGCAGCACCAGCCAGAAAATCTGCATCCACCAACGCAGATCCTGGCCTCGACACTCCCAAAAAATGGGTGCGACATGCCTCTGTTTCGGGGAATGCTGGCTGGGCGTTATGTCCCCTAAATGCCGCATAATATCAATCATGCTGAGTCTTGGGAGATTGCGGGACTGCACATGCACAGTAACGTCTGGACTTGAATCAGGTCCATCATTTACAGCTTCTGCAATAATTTCCAGCTACTGATTGCTGCTCTTGGGTGCAGAGTAAGGGTGTGGCCTGATGCGACCTGCTAGCAAAGCTACGCTTGGCAATTAGCTACATGTCCCCTATAATCAAGGCGGTAACAAAATGAGAGGATTAAACCGACTAGTCACATTTTTAAAAAGCTATCCTTCTGGTGGCCAGCAGGTAGTCTATTTGGGGGTGGTGGGGGTCTGGACAACTGGAATCCCCCCCAGAGTGCGCATCTAAAAGCTTTAAGTATCGATATAATAAGTGAGAAAGTGTGTGTCTGTCTGTCCTTTATGCACAGTTTAGGACCTAGCTCCACCAAATTTGTCAGGGTGGTGTAGTTTGACCAGGATTAGGTTTTTGCCTAGGTTTGAACTTTGTCACACTGTCATACAATCACTAAAATTAGGGACACTCTTAAATTACACAGGTAACGGGGCTGGCTCCAGTGGAAATTGGCAGTCTGCCAAAAACCTGTGAGATAGCTACAAAATTAGAATTTTAACCTCAGTCTGAGAAAACGTGATGACTTGATGCAAGTTAAGATTAAATCCAGGGCCTCTGTGTTCACATGCAAGGGTTTAACTATAACCTTGTCATGTTATGCTACACAGAGCCCATTCAGGTTATGCCACACAGAACCCATTCAGGTTATGCCACACAGTAGTACCCCTTATACACATTATGCTACGCAGTAGTAGTGCCCCTTTTACATAATGCCACACAGTAATTCCCCCTTACACTACACAGTAATGCCCCTAACACATTATACCACATAGTAATGCTAATTACAGCTAGCGCACCAGCAGGCAGCGGCAGACATGGACAGACAGTGCTGGCACAATTTGAATCTGGTGCCAGTCACAAGTTGATTGGAGTTTACAGTCCAGCAGCCAATCAGGAGCCACCACTGCTGATTGGCTACAATTCCACGAGTTCTGATTGCCTCGCGACTGGCGGTGCTGTCTCTCCATGACTGCCTGCCAGTGTGCCAGCTGTAATCGCTGGCACCAACTCAACATTGCTGGTCCCAATTAGTTGTTTATATAATGCCAAACAGCAGAATGCAACTTCACTTTTGAGGTAATTAGATACAGTGCCGTAGAGAGCCGGCCTGGGCAAAGAGGGAGTGGCCTAATCACAGGAGGCGTGGCCACGTCCCTTCAGAAAATAAAACTTTTTTGAGATGCCGCTAAGCAGCGTTGCACGCTGGGGAGGGGGCGCTGTGAGCCCCTCAGCCTGGCGTAAATCAAGGGGGAGCGCAATCAGTGTGACTGCACCCCCCACAGGCAGAGGAGACTGCTCCTGTTGCTCAGCAGCAGCGAGCAGTCTTCCACTCCAGCTCAGCACACAGCAGCATGTGCTGGGCTGCTGACAGGTAAGAGGGAGGGGGGGCGGCATCATACCCAGCCCTTCCTGCAAACCTGGGTAATTAGTACCTGATCCCCCCCATCTTGGCGCCACTAATACCCCTTTCAGACATATAGAGAATCCCGGGAATTTGGCCTGCCTCAGCCAAATTCCAGGGTAGCCGCGTATGTCTGAAAGGTACCTACCCAGGAACACGTTCCCGGGTAGCCGACCCTTCAATCGACCAGGGATTTCCCGGGACTTAAGTCCCGGGCAATTACCCTGCTCATGTCTGAATGGTGCTACCTGGGAATTTACTACTCCTATAGGATGCTCAGCGCTGCTCCCCACCCCACCCCCCACGTCGGTGGCTGTGTCGCTGTAGATGGAGTCAGCGACACAGGACCCCAGCCAGATGCTGGGGACACCCACCTGCGCTGGAGACCGCCAACTGGTCTCAGCCATAGCGGGCCACCCGCACTCCCGCTGGACCACCAGGGCAATAAAAGAATTAAAGAAATAACTAAATAATAAAATTAAAAATTTAGCATTTTGATAGGCCGGCTTCCGGCAGCCCAATGATGACATCGATGACATCATCAGCGGCAGCCGGAGAGGGGATAGGCTAGGAGGAGCAGACGGAAGAGGAGAGGCAGGTAAGAAGAAAAACCCGGCTTTAGTCTGAAAGGGGTCTACCTGGGAATTTCCCGGGTAGACACTGTAGTGTGAAATGGGGGTCTCGACCAAATACCCGGGAATTTGCACAGGAGAAATTCCCGAGTCTGAGCAGGAAATTTCCTGGGTTGTCTGTCTGAAAAGAGTATGATTAGATACATTCATGCACTTTGCCAGCACTGAATGAGGAATGACTAGATCTACTCCATTCTAGCACCAAATCTAGCACCCTGCAGACGTCACTACTAAATGTGTACAAATATGTACACGTTGCTCAATATCTGGTGCATTTGCACAAAAACGGGGAAATTGTATTTGCACTGCAGGAGACTGCAATTTTGTAAGTTACCTTAAATACAGGAATTTTAAAACATTTGCATATTCCTAAATTTCCTTAGTTGTTCTGCATAATCTTTGTATTGTGTGCCCTGCCACTTGGCTAGGAGAACCGGTGCTTAACTGTAGCACATAACTGTAAGCCATTATTATACTGCAATCGTGCAGAAGTAAAACATAACGCAACATATTATTAGAGAATAAGATTCATTTTTATTTCAAACTCTAGTTATAAGTCGCCTATCATTTTCCTACATTGTAATTTCCAACTCTTAAAATATGATATTATTAAAGAAAATGGCAAGCAGCGTTCCTGGCACTTTCATAAATAATTCTGAATGGTTATATTAGTTCTAATGGTTCCGCTTCACAGCAGATGTTCAGCGCTACTTCTGTAAAACTTCATCGCGAATTCTCTACTTCCAATAGTCGCTGTCAAAATAGGAGAAATATTCAATAAATTTTGCTTAGCATATGAAACGACTTTGTACCTCTATGTAAAATACTTTCATTGCCCCTGGGCTAAAGAGACATTACATGCAATATAAAGAAAATGTCACTTTCAAGAGAATTTAGTGACACAGAAAAAGGTCAGCAGTCATTTTGCCAGACATTGACTTGAGTGTGCTGAGAAGATTAAAACCAGCGCTGATATTATCATTTGTTACATTCAGGTAATATCACAAGAATCATTGATAATGTTCTGCATGTGCCTCAAATACCAAAAGACATTTCAATGATGTCAAATGGGAAATAGAACTTGTTTCTGGGTTTCTGGGTTGATGCAGTTAGGTATTATGGGATCTATTTACTAAGCTGTGTTAGGAGATAAAGTGAACGGTGATAAGGTACCAGCCAATCAGCTCCTAACTGCCATGTCACAGGCTGTGTTTGAAAAATGTCAGTTAGGAGCTGATTGGCTGGTATCACCGTTCACTTTATCGCCTAACACAGCTTAGTAAATAGACCCCTGAGTCTTTTAATTTACAATAATATAGATATATGAGATCAACAACTAAACACTTAGGGGTATATTTACTAAAGTTAGAGTTTAGAGTTTTTAGAAATAGAGTTGTTGCTCATAGCAACCAATCAGAGTCTACTTAACATTTAAGCTGCATACACACACGATTTTGTTACCAACGATTTTATGAACAATTTTCTGTCAGATTATCTGTCAGATTTTTTTAAAGTGTAATGAATGATTTTTTTGAACTACAAACGATTTTTGCATATTCCCTTAATGAAAATCGTTGAGTTGCAAGTCTGACTGAACTACAAACTACAAACGTGAACGCGCATGAACGATAATCGTTCATCGTTTGACTGAGAAAGTGAATGATTTTTTCAAACGATTATCGTTAAATAAATCGTTGTATATGTATGCAGCTTTAGCTAGCACCTCCTAGAAGATAATAGCTAGAATCTAATTGGTTGCTATGGGCAACATCTCCACTTCTAAAAACTCTCACTTTAAGAAAATAAACCCTCTTGCTCTTATGACTTCCTAACCCAGAGGCTCCCAACTCTGGGCCTGATTCAGAGCCGGACACTCTGACAGAGCGCTCGCTCTGAATCAGGGCTGGGCTATTTTTTTTTTAGAGCGGCCTCCTGGCCGCTCGCATAGCTTTGGGTGAACACCCACAGCTATAGCAAGTGGCCAGGAAGATGGTCGCAATGGTCAAGCCCATCGTGACCATTGGGCTTGCGACGAGACCCTTGTGGTAGGGTCTAGTTGCCGCAAGCCCCAGAGAGATTTCGGCTCTGACAGAGCCGAAATCTCTCCCACTGACATCACTCGTGATGTCAGTGGGGCCGGCCCCAAACAGAGGCGTTCACATGGGAACGCCTCCGTTTGGGCAGCCACCCCCCCGGCCCGCCCACCAAAGGGGGCGTGCTGTCACTCAACATCGACAGCACGCCCCCTTTGGTACGAGACCCGGAGCGACGGATTGCCCGTCGCTATCCGGGTCTTGCGCATGCGCACGACGGAGCCGGCTCCGTTGTGCGCATGCGCTCTGGGCCACCATCGACCTGGTTGCGAGCGCTCAGCGCTTGGGACCGGGTTTGAATCATGCCCTCTGTCATTATGGTCCATGTTTTAAGGCTATCCATGCTTGAGCACTAGTGACTTAATTAGTACCTCAGTCAATTTGATTTAACCATCTGGACTCGAGCATGGATATACTTAAAACCTGGACTGTAATGGCGGGTTTTGGGAACTTCTGTCCTAACCCACCAAAGTCCATAACCCAAAAAATGTAAGTTTTACTTTGGGTAGAGTTCAGTACCTTATACTAAAAATACAAATATGTTGTACTGGCAGTGTGACAGATCCCTAAAGCAATTAAAGGACCATCAACTTTGCTATGATGTACCTGTGTCTGTATTATTAATACTGCCCTTAGCTGCTCTTATCTATCTTACTTTTCACTTCACCTTTCTCATTAGAGTGATGCCCTGGGGTGGCTCGGCTGAGCTGGTCTGGGGGTGTCCTGCTCCCTGGATTTGAACCCCTGTATGTTAGGGACCTACCCTACAGAGGATTACCTGGATATGGTGGGTAGGCCCATAACCTGGGCCAGAGCCGGCCCTAGGCATAGGCATTCTAAGCAAATGCCTAGGGGCGAATGGAATGCCTAGGGGCATTCCAGGGCGCTGTCACTCCGCCACCTCCGTGAAGCTGCCTGTGCTGCTGTAGTCAGGAATATTTTGTTTCCTGCTACACAGCATGATTCCAATGCTTCCACCCGTCCGCTGTCGGGCGTCCGAGTCTCCGCCCACTAAAACCCCCGGCGGCGCCTCCCTCTCACCCGTCCACGCATAGCCGTGCTGTGCAGTGAAAGGCTGCCGCTTCACTAGCCCTCACTCACTGACTGCGCCCGTGCCTCTGTGTGATGTCACCTAGGTGACGCCCCCACAAGTGCATCATTGAGCACTGCAACCAAGAAGTTTAGCTCCGTGAGGGCTGCCCGGGTGACTGATCCTGATTCCTGAGTGTTCCTACAGTGCTGCTGATTCGGGTGTTGTCTCCTCCTTCCATACTGATCTGTAAGGTATGCAGTCCCTCACACAAATTCTATTTCTTGAAGTGTGTCTGGACGGAATACATATACATATGTGAGTGTGTGTGTATGTATATATATATATATACACTGTATATATATATATATATATATATATATATATATATGTACACTGTATATAGTTTAACTGTCTGTCACCTCAGTCTCTAAACCCCCCTTTACCGCTCTGCTCTACCTTTGCTCTAGCTGATCCCACTCCCTCTCTGCTGTCCTCCTTCGTCCCACCCCCGTTGCAACCACGTCCTGACCCCCACCCCATCATGGCTCCGTCTCAACACCCCCTTTCACCCCACCACTCCTATACGTACCCTGGCGGCCAGTCTGTCTCTCCAAAGGCTGTCCTGACTCTCTCACAGTTGGAATCATTGGGGGTCGCACATAGAGGAGACATGACAGCCTTACACAATTATATTGTGTATATATATATATATATATATCAAATAAAATGATAATGGTGGCACTCCACGACTATTGATAATTAAGTTCCAACGTTTCGGGCGTCAGCCCTTCGTCTGGGATATGCCCGAAACGTTGGAACTCAGAATAAATTCTACTTAATTATCAATAGAAGTGGAGTGCCGCCATTATCATTTTATTTGCTATATGGGACCCGGTGGTCCATGGAGGGCACCCACGCATTTCATTTCACTTGATTGAACTCTCTCTCTCTATCTATACAATATATTATATATATATATATCTCCATGATGGCGGCACTCAGGAAAAAAGACAGACTCGCAGGGTGAGTAACCAACATTTCAATGCTGTATTGGGTAGTGCATTTTCGTCAGGGTGCAAGATCTTGCACTCTGATGAAAATGCACTACCCAATACAGCAATGAAACGTTGGTTACTCACCCTGCGAGTCTGTCTTTTTTCCTGAGTGCTGCCATCATGGATATATGACAACTTCATTGCACTTTGTGTACAGCTGTTTGGAAGGCACCGGATTTTAGGTATTTATTGCAGTCATTTGCACATATTGAGGAGTGCCACTTCCTTGCAGTTTATATATATAGATATATTTTATATATATATATATATATATATATATATATAAACACACCAATGTCCCACTGTAACTCAGGTCCAGCAAGAAGTACGGCACTACAGGACTTTGTAAGATAACAAGCGAGTGCTATGCCGCCGTCACTCTGTTGTTGCCAGCATTGGCAAGAGTGTATGCACTTGCCGATGCCGGCACCCCACCGGGTCCCGTCACTAACGAGGTCGGTACACACTAGTCATCTTCTAGTGTGTACCAGCCATAAGATTGGTGGTGGGATTATCTGCTAGGGGGCACCAGTCAAAATTTTGCTTAGGGCACCAAATTGGTTAGGGCCGGCTCTGACCTGGGCCATGATTATGCTAAAAACCTCTATTTATTGCAAAAATGTATTACAAAATATATTTATATATATAAAAAGTAATTTGGAGTTGTGCATCTGTGAGTTGTCTTTTTTTTGTGTCTGCATTAAGTCTCAACAGGTAGCACCTCCCATTATCTATATTCAGGGTGTGCAGTCGAGGACCCCTTTCCTCTCTATATTATTAATGTCGGCCACAAAAAGCCTCACTTGAGCATGAGTGACATGTGGATGCGAAAGGGTTGATCAAAACAAAACCAGCTGGTCTTTCTAAAAATGAATAACCCGCTTCCTGCCACCACTAAGCTTTGATTCAAGAGCTGACGCTATTCAGTCCTCAGTTGCTCAATCAATAACTTATCTCAAATTGCATTCACAAAGTAATTTATTACTACAGTAGTTACTGTACAAAACAATTATCTGCTTTAAATAATTTATGTTGTTATAAGACCAAGGCTTTCTGACAGTTGAATTATTTAAGAACACTAAGACATAACATTCTTAAATGGAGTTTAATACAGTATGTCTGAAAAATACACATGGTAAATTTACTAAGATTCGTGTTTGAGACGTGTTGATCGGTTTTTAAACACGGGTAGGAAGATCAAAATCGGCAGTTTTAAAAAAAATAAAATAAAATCGGGTATTTACCAAGCTCCCGTGTTTGTTAGGACATTTTTTCCGATGATCTATTTGATTGTTCCTACCCGTGTTTACTCCCCGAGTTTCCTGCCCATGTTTCCCTCCTGAACAAGCAGCCTGCACCATATCAGTGAAATATGTGCAGGCTGCTTGTGTTGTATTAAAGTGCTGAAATGGTTAATCTTTTAAAAAATTATGTGCACCCCCCCAAAACCTAACCAGCCCCGGGCTCCTGACCCAGTTCTGGTTCCTAAAATATGGGGGGGAAAATTAGAAGTTGTTCCCCTGTATTTTAAAAACCATAGCTGGGTTCCCTGAGCCAGTCCTGGTTTTAAAAATAGGGGGAAAAAAAGCGTGGGGTTCCCCCTATTTTTAGAACCAGCACTGGACTCAAATCTAGCTAGGTATAATACCACAGCCAAGGGACCCTTTCACCGCATCTCCCCAGCCAAAGCATTAACCCAAGCTAGTCAGCGCAAGCTGGGGATCTTAGGGGAGATGAGGACTCCCCCAATAAAAGGGTCCCCTTTCTCCTAGCAACCCAGGCTTACGCTGAAGCCCGGGGTTCTTCCCTGCACCCCTGGCTGGTGGGTGCAGGGATAATAGTGGTGAAATAATAATGAAACGATAATTTTTTACATTGGAACTACAGGTGCCAGTGTGCCTGTCCTTTGCCACTTGTGGAACTACAAGTGCCAGCAGGTGGCTGGCACCCATACTCCCACAGTAAAAAAAATTGTCAAAAAAACATAATACACACACACAGTAGTTTGTACAAGTTTTTTACACACCTAACACACTCACACATACTTACCTTCTACCAGATTTTCATGTCCCCTTGTCCAAGTAGAATTCCCATGGTTTACCTGTGCAAAAAAAAACAATACTAACCTACCTCCTGGCGCAGGTTGGTCCCCTTCTCCAGCAATGTCCAGGGTCTTGGCAAAACAACAAACCGACTACCTTACCAGGTTAGACATGTATAAATGTATGTCTATTCATATACATGTATACAACGCAGAATGACAGAAGACGCGAGGCTTCTGTAATTCTCACGTTCTGCCAGCCAATGAGAGGGCGCTCTATATTTAGCAGCCGCTGATTGGCTCTGACCCACGTGCTGTTGACTGACAGCCACATGGGTCACAGTCAATCAGCGGCCGCTAAATGTAGAGCACCCTCTCATTGGCTGGTGGACTGGGACAATGACAGAAGACTTGTGTATTTTATTGGATTTTTTTTAACAGGTAAACTGTGGGAATTCTACCTGGACAAGGGGACATGAACATTTTGTAGAAAGTAAGTATGTGTGAGTGTGTTAGGTTTTTTCCCCCTATTTTTAAAACCAGGACTGGCTCAGGGAGCCCAGTGCTGGTTTATAAAATATAGGGGAACCCTGCTCATTTTTTTTCCTGTATTTTAGGAACCAGAACTGGGTCAGGAGCCCGGGGCTGGTTATGCTTTGGGGGGGAACCCCATGTCAATTGTTTTTTTTTTAATTAACCACTACTTTAATAAACAAAAGGCAGAAACATACACAGATCACACTGATCTGTGTATGTTTCTGCTAGACACGCTGCCCAGGAGGAGGTCTATTTGGACACCATGTTTACTTTTATTACACCCGTGATTATAATCACGATTTTTTGTAAATTCCCATGTTGTATTCCTGCCTAGGGAAAGCACTGCTGTGTTGAGACGATGGTGTATTCATTTCTATTTGTATTTTCAGATGCATTTTAACTGTGAAATCGGCCATGATTAGCTCTAAAGACACAGGAAATACTCCCGTTCTTGCCATAGTGAATTCCACTGTTTTTGAAAAAATTACTAAAGACTTCCATACAGGCAAATTCAAACCAAAACAATTCTTAATAAATTTACCCCACAATGTTTCTTGAATAAAAATGATGACAAAAATATTCTATAATCAAGATATCTTACTTTGTTGAGATATAATGGAGATATAATACTGCATCCAAAAAAGCAAATACAATTTTCTGCGCATATGCATAGGAAACATCATTATACAATATGGATTGCTTAGAAGTATATGTTGCAACTGTATATTCAGTATATTCAGGCTGGTATTTATGGTTGACACATGCTATGGCAACTGGTTCCACTAGTCACAAATATGACCTTGTCCCCGGATCATTCCTTGGCTACCAGAATCAGGTTCCAGACTCTCAATCTGTGTAATTAACTTTTGGCTTTGTCTCTGATTTCGGCTTGTGATAACCCTTTGGCTACAGAAACAAATGAATCCCTGAATTTACGCAACAGCTGCCTCTGTGTTGTATTATATGTAACAGAAACAGAGTAGCCCTGAACTGTTAGAGGGACTGGAGTCCTGTAAGACAAGAAGGTCACTGTGCCACAGGTTGATAACACCCAAAACGAAATTTTTACTTTTTAATTCTCCTTTAAATTATTAACAATGTAATAAATGTAAAAATAAGGAACTAATAAACATACTGTACACAAAGACACCATCTAAGTTACATTCACCAGCCTATGGACCTTGGCAATAAGTTTACTGTATATACAGTAATACAATGTACATATAATAACATATAAAACCATTACTAAGGGCTCAGATGATCTAACTAAGCATCACCCGACATCATTTATGTGCACAGCTAGATCTTACCTATGTCACTCCCTAATGTCATTAAGCTCTTCTTCTACTCTAATTATGCTTAGCAACATCAAGCTTTATTCTCACTTCAACCACATTTATAACAATGGATCTGTGGTTAAAACACATTTGTGCTATTGTACCATGTTAATTACTTTGAAATAAATTCCAACCAGCAGTTATTCAATAATTGAAAACCTTGGCTAATTAAATATTTAACATTACTTGCTGGTGTCCAGAGCTATGAAAACCACTGCTATGGATAATGTATTTACACAATGTATGTGACATATCTGTTAGAGACTTCACAAACATGCACTTTAAACTCTTCACCAAAGCTATAGAAGGAAGGATTTATATAGAAAGCTGCAGAACATCACAGATAAACTCAGTGTCAATGTAAATTACTTCTTGGTACCCTGACATGGACCATTATCAGGTATTGTAAGTTTGGGTATCAATGTCAGTGCCATACTTAGACTACAGTATATAGGTTATTAGAATCAGAATCAAGTATATCAAATACAAGGAATTCTTTCTGGCAAACTACATCTGCCATAAAAACATGAAAAAACAACAACTAATTATTCAGAAAAATACAGTAACAGCCTGTGGAAAGAAACTATCTAAGTGCCTAGCAGCTTTAACCCGGCAAGATCTAGAACGCCTGCCTGAGGGAAGGAGTTGAAATAAATTATTACCAGGATGCGTCTTATCTGCCACAATATTTCTTGCCCACCTTCCGATTTTAGACAAATATAATTCTTGAATAGGAGGGAGATCGACGCCAACAGTTATTTCTGGGACCTTGATTACCCTCTGTGTTGGACGCCCACTTCAAGTCCATGGATATCACTGAACCCAGATACCTAAAGATTTCCACCACACAGTCCACAATAGTGATTGGAGACACCACTGGAGAATGTATCCTAAATCCACTACCATTTCCACGTTATTTCGGTTACACCAGTGGACCAACCGCTCAATCTCTCGTATATAAGCGGATTCCTCACCATCCTTGATGAGACCAATAACCGTGGTATCGTCCGCAAATTTCAAAAGCTTCACGGATAGGTCACTCGAGGTGAAATCGTTCGTATATAAGGAGAAAAGCTAAGGAGATAGTACACAGCCTTGGGTAGTCCACGTACTGATTGTCTGAACACTCGATGTAAACCTTCCCAACCTAACCTTGTTATCCTTCAAAATGTTGACAATCTGCAGCAAGTAGCCACTGGAAGCCCTAAACTAATAAGTTTGGGATACAGTAAACGTGGAACGATTGTGTTGAACGGCGAGCTGAAGTCCACGAGAAATAAATTATATTACAAGTATACATCAAATACTGATGATTAACCTGTTAGAATGGAAACTAGACATGTGCGTTGAACGCCATGCTTTGTTTTTTAGTTTGGATCTGGATTAATCTTCGTGTCTTGGTTTTGCAAAACCACCCTCAAGTGTTTTGGTTTTGGATCTGGATTTTTAAAAAATATATATAAAAAGTTTTTAAAAACAACTAAAATCATGTAATTTTTGCAATTCAAAACTCAAGATTTCAATTACAATTCCAAATTACGAACTACTGGAAGATCAGAACCGTGACTCAGATTTATCCAGATCTCCTCGGGAGATCAGAACCACAACTCGTTAATGAAATTCGGGTGGATTCGAATTTCTGAAGAACCGAACCACACATCTGTAATGGAAACTAGTCTAGGTTATCCAACACATGGGCTCTTGGAGGATTTGGAGAAGGATCACATTATTTATTTTGCCCAGTGTACTGGGATTATTTTGTAGTGGTGGCAATAAAAGTATTAGATTAGATCTTACCTCAATCAGCCTTTGGCAACATTGTGCATTACGTCTCAGAAAGCTGATTGTGTTCATAGCCTATGGAGGTGCGAGCAGTCTGTCATAACTGGATGAAAATTTATTAGGGAGGTGCTATCAAAGCAACATTAAATATAGACACTCAGAGAAATATGGATGAATAAATTGCTTATGAACCAATGACCTTTATTGATATACTTTAAAATCATGTACTGCTACTTTGGAAAGTTAAATATTAAAGACTTGGGGATCTATTCATCATCACTTAATTTTTACAAAAGCAGGTGAAAATTAACATTAACATTATAAATTAAGTGTCAGGGCCATTCATCAAGAAGGTAAGGCAGGAGATATCACAGATATCTCCTGCTTACCTTCCTCTCCCTGAATGGCCCACTGTCCCCATACACTAGTATCACAGATATCTCCTGCTTACCTTCCTCTCCCGGATTGGCCCGCTGTCCCGATACACTAGTATCACAGATATGTCCTGCTTACCTTCCTCTCCCGGATTGGCCCGCTGTCCCGATACACTAGTATCACAGATATCTCCTGCTTACCTTCCTCTCCCTGAATGGCCCGCTGTCATCATACACTAGTATCACAGATATCTCCTGCTTACCTTCCTCTCCCTGAATGGCCCGCTGTCATCATACACTAGTATCACAGATATCTCCTGCTTACCTTCCTCTCCCGATGTGGCCCGCTATCCCCATACACTAGTATCACAGATATCTCCTGCTTACCTTCCTCTCCCGATGTGGCCCGCTATCCCCATACCCTAGTATCACAGATATCTCCTGCTTACCTTCCTCTCCCGATGTGGCCCGCTATCCCCATACCCTAGTATCACAGATATCTCCTGCTTACCTTCCTCTCCCGGGATGGCCCACTGTCCCCGTACACTAGTATCACAGATATCTCCTGCTTACCTTCCTCTCCCGGGATGGCCCACTGTCCCCGTACACTAGTATCACAGATATCTCCTGCTTACCTTCCTCTCCCGGGGTGGCCTGCTGTCCCATACATTAGTATGGGGAAAGACTGGAAAGAATTAATCAAGTTCTGAAAATACAATATTTTCAGAGCTTGACTGCAGGAGCATTCGCCATCTTCAGATAGTGTTTGCTCTTGCTCGCGGCTTGCAACCTGCTCCTTCCCTATGGGAAAGAGTCCTGGGTTGTGAAGAGGGATCCTTTTGCATCCCTCCGCCCCTGTCCTGCTCCTTCCACCTGACGTCGGGGCTCTTGTGCTCATGTGTGACCTGTAGGTCACACAGACGCACTTGTCTCACTGCACTGAAAGGAGCAGTGAAAAGATCCACCGCTCGGTAAGGAGCAGTGAAGCCGTTCACGGACCCAGCTGATTTTCGCATCAGCTGTCTGCACTGGAGCAATGATGAATTGCTTCGGCCTTGCGGCGAGTTAGTATGTTAATTATCGGGGTCGTTTTCGGACCCCGATAATTAACATAATGAATAGACCCCTCGGGATGGTTGTTTACCACACTGAGTTAAAACTATTTGAATAATTCCAGAGACCAGGTCTCTGACCTAAACAAAATAACCTAATACAGGTAATGAATGTTATGTAGAGTACACTAATTGTGGCCATATTTATAAATGCTGAACAGTAAGGGCCATGTTTGTGCTGCTATGTCTTAATATAGAAAGATAGTAGCAACAGGTTACTAATATACTACAATCAGTAGTATGAAACTGTCATAAGTCTTCAGGTCTGTAAAAATCTTTTGGTCACACATTGTAATAATGTAGTTTTAGCTGCTTAACAGAATGGTATTTACACTTTTTATCCTCCTGTAACTAATGTATACAACTAGTAGCTAGTCTCCCGAGATTTTCTGACCAATTAGCCACAACTTTCATGAATTATTTGGATAAATTATGCTCTGGTATCTTTTTCATTTGGAGAATATGCCGTAAGTAATACCCTAATAATGAGTATTGCATTTTAACCCAACAGTGTGATCTGAACAGTAAATTCCTACTGACAGAGCATACCCTGCAGTGCAATTATGTAATTATTTTCTGCTGTCAAACCACACTTCCCTGAGTTATTACTCAGTAGAGGGTAATTCTGTTGTACACTATTAATGAATACATACACTTGTAGAGGTAATTTCTGTAAATGCACAGTCATGGAAATTGTGTCTGTCTGTATCTTGTTATGAAAGGAATCTGTCCCTTGGTCAGACTTTGGCCACATCGCTCTGCTAACCATAATCGTATAGCTCATGACAGTGGCGAAACTAGAGAGTGGTGGGCCCAGGTGCAAGAACATGCTTTGTCCCCCCCTATGCAGTGCCCCCAGTAGCAGGGGCAGAACTATGGGAGACAATGGAGGCGCCTGCCGCCGGGCTCCAGCTCTGAAGGTGCACCTTCCCTATTGTCCACAACATACTCACCCCACTTAGGGCTGTTACTATGTACCCGGAGTGTACCGTCACGGCGGCCCAATACATGGTACTCCTTCCCGGCACCTGAGAAGCCACCATACACTAGTGGAGAGCTCCATGTCAGACCATCAGCTGCCGTCTCTATCTATAGCCTGTCTGCATGCAAACTGCTACATTACAGTGTCAGCGGCTGTGACAGGGGGGGCACCAAATTATAACTTGCCTCCAGGCATCTGGGATGAATTTACGCCACTGCCCACTAGTGCCCCATATACAGTGCCTCCAGTAGTAGTCCCCCTATGCAGTATCCCCAGTAGTACTCCCCCCTATGCAGTGCCCCCAGTAGTCCCCCTATGCATTGCCCCCAGTAGTCCCCTTATGCAGTGCCCCCAGTGGTAGTCCCCCCTATGCAGTACCTCCAGCAGTACTCCCCCCTATGCATTGCCCCCAGTAGTCCCCCCTATGCAGTGCCCCCAGTAGTAGTCCCCCCTATGCAGTGCCTCCAGTAGTAGACCCCCCTATGCAGTGCCCCCAATAGTAGTAGTCCCCCCTAGGCGGTGACCCCAGTAGTAGTCCCCCATATGCAGTGCCCAGAGTAGTAGTCCCCCCTATGCATTGCCTCCAGTAGTAGTCCCCCTTATGCAGTGCCCCCAGTAGTAGTCCCCCCTATGCATTGCCTCCAGTAGTAGTCCTCCTATGCATTGCCCCCAGTAGTAGTCCCCCCTATACAGTGCCCCCAGTAGCGGCCACCCCCTCTATACAGTGCCCCCAGTAGTGCCCCCCCATACAGTGCCCTTAGTAGCGGCCACCCCCCTATACAGTGCCCCCAGTAGTGCCCCACTATGCAGTGCCAGTGTCCGTGCCCCTTACACACACAAAAAACCCCCACAGAATTTACCTGAATCCCCACTCCTGCTGCGACTGCCGCTGTCCACTCCTCTCGGCCCACTCTGCACTATGGGAGAGATGTCATGACGTCTCTCCCATCACCAACTGCGGGGGGAAGCTGGAAGGCGGAGCTCAAGAGTGAGCTCCACCCGGCTCCCTCCATGGACTACGCAGCCAATGAGAGTCTGACTGACTCTCATTGGCTGCTATAACAAACACACAGCCGCCGCTGGCGGTGGTGTGTTTGTTACTGTGTAGTGCGGACCATTCTCACTATGGTCTGCACTACTCTTAAATACTGTAGGGGCCCGAGGGACACTGGTGGTGGGTGCAGCTGCGCTGTTGTATGCAGGCGGTTATGGGCCCCTGCACCACAGTGGGCCCCGGTGCAAGCCACCGGCTGCACCGCCGCTAATTCCGCCACTGGCTCATGAAGTTAGGTAACTGGTAGTGGATTGAAATGACACTGTGGGGTATATTTACTAAAGTGTGGGGTTTTAAAAGTGGAGATGTTGCCCATAGCAACCAATCAGATTCTAGCTATTATCTTCTAAAGTGCTAGATAAATGTTAACTAGAATCTGGTTGCTATGGGCAACATCTCCACAATTTTCATAGCTTTCTTATATTATTTTCAGAAATGTATACACTTACTGTAAATGTGTTTCTTATGAAGACGGGGTCAATGCACTGATATGATCATAGACGAGTGTTACATTTTGATTTAAAAGTGTTACATTTATTCTTTGGCAATAAACTTCTAGTTGCAACACTTTATTCTACATAAATATAATCTAGCTGTCACACTGCACTTCCCTGAGTAGTTCCCTACTAGTTATTCCATGCAGGCTAACCATCCCCACCATTCATGTAAGTATACAATCTTATTGTCACTGATGTTCCTCACTCCAATATAGTGCTGAATGAGCAAGTACTGTAGTATTGATACGTGAGCCTGATTCAGAGAATTATGTAAATGTGATATATACATATATCTCCGATGTTTGCAGATGTCAACCGCACTGTCCCAAAAGCCTTATCATGATTGACATGCTGCTGGCGCTTGGGGATGGCGACAAGCAGCGTTACAGAAAATGGTGATGTCAGGCCCATTTTCTGGACTAGCCAAACCCAATGGTGCATCACTGGCCACGGCTGCGCTATTTCACCGAACATGATTTAAGGGTTACTCAGATGGCAGATGTTCACGCAGTTGATCCGATGTTGCATATTCGCATGCATCAGAGGATCACAGAAGCCCGCAGTGGGCGTTTTATTTTTTTTTACTAAAGACGCCTCCTGTGGCTTTTGCTAACTTTTTGTACAGCCGCTACCTACAAAGACGCAGCGGCTGTCCCCTTTTAGTCCACCTCTGAGTGATGTCTCACAGTTTGGGGCTGATCATAAGTCAGATGGATCTATGAGCATGGATGCAGGCGAATCTTTGCAAAGAGCGCATGCACAAGTACGAGTTTCCGCATCTACAGTATACATATGTCTGTCTTATTCTGAGTCAGATGGAACTTGGCTGGATCCCTCTCCCCATGATCGAGGGCATTTCAGGTCCGGAACTGGGTGTCGACAATGTGTTCACACGTTACCACCCTGACTTGCGGGAGTGTCATGGGAGGGTGGATCAATAGCTCCGTGCTATTCTGTGCCATGTATGGCGGAAGGGAAGCCTGTTTCTGACGGATCACTTGCACCCAGCATGGGGCTGGTGCAACTCTCGATAATGTTGATGATGGTTGCAGTGCTTTACTTAAAATCGATTGGCGGTGCAGCTTCCAGCTTGCAGATGTATTAACCCCAACATTAGCTGAAGAGAATCTCACATTAGCATAAGGTAAAAATCAAGCATGATGAACAGAAGTCTGAGCCATCAACAGCTGTCCTCACCTGGTAGGAAAGCAGGTATGCCGTTCACAAGGTACCGGGACTAAGGGGTTTATGTATTAAGTAGGGATGATCTCCTTCAAGGTTTTGGAAAAAACCCTCAAGTGTTTTGGTTTTGGATACGGATTTTTGAAATAAAATAGATACAAAGTTTTAAAAACAGCTAAAAACAAGTAATTTTTGCAATCCAAAACCCGAAATTTGGATTTACAATCCGAATTCCGAACCGCAAAAAGATCAGAGCCACGACCCGGATTTACCCGGATCTCCTCAGGAGATTAGAACCGCGACTCGGATTTACCCGGATTCATGAAATTCAGGTGGCTTCGTAATTCTGGAGAACCGAACCTCACATCTCTACTATTAAGCAGTGAAAAGAGTGGCAAAGTGAACCAGTGGAGAAACTGTCCATAGCAATCAATTAGCTTTGAAGTAAAAAAGATTTATTGGGATTGTTAAAGGAACCATATCTGTTGGAAACTAGAAATTTAAAATCTCCATTGCTTTGTACAAATACATTTCTCCCATTCCCATATTCTGTTTGCTAATCTTGTTTCCAACCTCTTTTTACTGGTCTCCATTGGCTGCACAGATAACAATTTTGTGGATTATTATAATAATGGATTCAATCTCCACTTTTACACTCATTTTTTAGGTTACTATTATTTTCCACTGTAACTATAATTTCAGAGTTCATTTCCTTTATTTGTATTACCTACTTTTTAAGGCTTTTCTATTGAACAATCTCTTTCTTTGCATGTGATCTTTACTTATTTTCTTTTTAGGTTTATATTGATTTTACTTTATAAAACTCATTATACATTTGATTTTGTTTTTGTTATTTGAAAAAGTTTTTTGTGTTATTCTTTATTCTATATTTACTTTCCTCCTCTACAATCTGAAAATCATCTACTGTTATTATTTAAATCTTCAAAGGGGCTTCTTCAAAGGGGCTTACCAATGTGTGTTAGATATGGATTTCTTTATTATTTTTCTTCATCTCAATTCAAAGAGGAGACAGTAAATGTTGAGTTCCTGGGTCATGTTGCCGTATACAACGCTTTCTTACTCATATTCTGATTAAAGAAGTGATACTGACACCATTTTCTCTTTGGAAAAATTTGATATGAAATGCTTATGAAATATTATTTATTTTAAACATATGGGTTTGCGAAATAAGAAGGGTCTGTTTTTTAAAAGGGTACTAACAATTCCTGTGCCTTTTTTTTCTTTGCATGTTCCATCAATTCTGTTTGAAAACTTTGAAGAACCTTTTTTGGAGGCCATCTGTGAAGAAAGATCAAGTAAGCACAATACTAATATGTGTTAAAAGGGGACAGAGGGCCTAATTCAGACCTGCTCCGGGTCTCGCACCAAAGGGGGCGTGCTGTCGATGTTGAGTGACAGTACGTCCCATTTGGTGGGCGTGCCGGGGGCATGCCTGCCCAGACGGAGGCGTTCCCATGGGAACGCCTACCGTCTGGGGCCGGCCCCACTGACATCACAAGTGATGTCAGTGGGAGTGCCTTCGGCTCTGATAGAGCCGAAAGCACTCCAGGGCTTGCGGAAACGAGACCCTACCACAAGGGTCTCGTCGCAAGCCCGATGGTCGCGATGGTCTTGACCATCGCGACCATCTTCCTGGCCGCTCGCTATAGCTGGGGGGCCGCTCTAAAAATGAAGACGGACGGCCCTGATTCAGAGCGAGCGCTCTGTCAGAGCGTCCGGCTCTGAATCAGGGCCAGAGTCATTTGTCTAAGGACTAAAGACTTAAATTAAGGATATGCACCGACCCCCGCATTGATGTTTTGGATCTGTATCTCCTTCAAGGTTTTGGATATGGATTTGCAAAACCACCGTCAAGTGTATTGGTTTTGGATCTGGATTTTTTAAAATAACATATAGATAAAAACTATTAAAAACAGCTAAAATAATTTCATTTATGCAATCCAAAACATGAAATTTGGATTTAAAATCCGAATTCTGAACCACAAAAAAGATCAGAATTGCGACCCGGATTTACCCGGATCTCATCAGGAGATCAGAACCGCGACTCAGATTTATCCGGATTCACAAAATTTAGGTGGATTCGGATTTCTGGAGAACCGAATCGCACATCTCTAATTTAAATTCTCACAAATATCTCCAAACTTGGATGATTATACACTCAAACACCTGGAAAGTCTAACGGAGTTGTAAATTATTACACTATTCCTATTATTCTTTGCTATATATGAGTTTTAGAGACACTTTAGAGGTGTTGTCCATAGCATGTGATGCCCAATTAAATTCTAGCTATCATTTATCTAGTACATTGTATAAAATGATAGCTTGAATATGATTGGTTTCTATGGGATACACCTCCAAATTGTCCTGTTTAGAAAATATATTATATCACCCACAAAGAATTGAAAAAGCCACCAAAAGATCTTACTGATAAAAGAATGTCATGTTTGAACAATACTTTTGTTGTGCTGCAAAAAGGGCGATATTACATTTCTTTTTGTGTATGACCAGGGTGTATTTCTGGCAGCAGTTTTTAAGATTCTTGATTGCATCTATTTTTTTATAATTTTTTTCAATAGTTTATTTTTAATTAAAGTATATAAGACATACATAACATAAGCCTTCAGATTAAAAAAAAAAGGGGAAAACATTGTGAAACAAAATAGACATCCAAAGGATATATTAATCATAGAAAATCGTATATACGAGGGTTGTTCAAAAAGTAATGCCTAAATGCTCACAACTAAAATTTTATTATAGATATAGATTTGAAAATTTGCAGTAAAATACTTTGAAGTCTTAGTAACAGAATGACTCTACTCAAAATATTCACCATCTGCCCTCAAACATTTTCTCCACCTCTCAACCCAAGCTGTGACTCCACTTTCAAAAAATTCCAGTGGTTGGTGTTTGACCCAGGAATGATGATTTTAAGAACCTCTATGTCTTCCAAATGTTGACCCCGGAGACAGTAATTGAGAGGCCAACCAGATGACAGTCAGTAGGGGCCAAATCAGGACTCTATGTTGGATGTAGCATTATTGCCCACCCCATTTTGGCAATGGCCGCAGATGTTGCCATCGAAGTGTGAGGTCTGGCATTGTCATGGTGTAAGATGACATTTGACAGTGGAATTGTTGACCTTTTTTTGCGGATGGCTATTTTCAGCTTCTTAAGTGTAATAATATATCGATCACTGTTGATTGATTGGTTTGGTTCCAAGTAATCAATGAGAATAACACCTCGGCAATCCCAGAATATGGCCATAATTTTATTTACAGATCGCTGTGATTTAAACTTTTTTGGCCTAGGTGAACTTGGGTGTTTCCATTGTTTTGATTGGGCCTTTGTTTCTGGGTCATAAAGGAATACCCAGGTCTCATCTCCTGCAATGACATTTTCCAAAAACGTCTCAGGGTTGGCTTCAAAGTTGGTCAAAAGGTCATTGCACACTTCCACCCTCTGGGCCTTATGATCCCTGGTTAATTGCTTTGGAACCCATTTAGCACATACTTTACGATATCCCAAATCATTGATTAGTGTTTCTACAGTGCCATGGCTACATTCAAGTTCAACACTGATATCTCTGATGGTCTGATGGTCACACGACAGTCTTTCTGAATCATAGCATCGACTTTGTGTTGGTACTCTGCTGTCACTGCAGTTGATGGTCTGCCACCACAAGGTTTGTCGCACATGGACTTTTCTCCCGACTGAAAAAACTTCATCCACCTTCTGACATTGCTATAGTCAATTGTATGCTCACCATACAGTTTTTTCAGTCTTCAGTGGATTTCTGTAGCACTGCAGCCTTTTTTTTCCAGAAATTCCATGATATCTTTTTGTTTCATCTTGGATTCCATGGTATTTCTTGGACTACCTAAACAAAAATACATATATAGTTAGCAGACATATTAAACTACAAACTGACAAAATTTCAAAGAAATGTATATTATTTTAGCGTTATGAGCATTTAGGCATTACTTTTTGGACAACCTTCATAATATAACAAAATATTGTAATCAATTATATATCATTAGCTACAAAGAAGAAGAAAAAAGACACAAAAGAGAAGAGAAGAAAAGAGGGAAAAGGGGTGGGGGGTGGGGTAGGAGGCCTCGCTGGTACAATATAACAAACCTGATCGTAGTATGAGCAAACGGTACTAAGATAGTCAAAAGAGTGTGTAGAAAACACCTATAGAGTAGAAAGAGAGAAGGTAAGTGAATATGTATAAGCAGTTGATTAGAATAGAAGGGCCCAAAGATCACCCAGCTAGTGGGAGCTATGTGAGGGGTTTTGATAATTATACCAAGGGTATATTTTTTATAGTTTAATTATCTACCAGTCCTTTAAATTGATGTTTTTTAAAATATGACTGACCAAAGGACAGTTTGGATAGACTCAAATTTCTTATATAGAAGGGAGCAAAGTGGCAGGTGGATGGACAAATGAATCGGATCCATTGGCAGAGTATACATTATGTTACTTTTATTTTGTACTTTTAATAAATCATTATTTCTATAAAACAACAATCAGCAGCATTGTTGTTCCCTTTCGTGCGCTCTGTTTGTTGTATGGTATGGATGTCATGGGTAAATTTCCTGGATTTTTTTTTAGCCAATTATTTCCTCCCTGCTAGATTTTAATGATTTCAAGAAAATAATGCACAAATATGGAATCTATTATCTGCAATTCTTGGAAATTTTACTTTTTCAGAATAGATTTTTTTTTTTTTAATTTTAGCAACGTTTAAACTTTACCAAAATGACAATTAAAAATATTCCTGCCTTTCACACAGTGTCTACGCTTGCATTCTTCTCTTCCTTAATTGTATACTGTAGCTGTGTTCTGTAGATTGACAATGATGAGTGGTGATGATCATGTATGTGTATATGACATTATTTTTTTCCAGGCAGCAGTATTTACTCAGTGTCGGCTTTAGCTTTTCAGTGATTATTTACTAACTGATGGAAAACCACTGAGAAATAAGACTATAAAATACAATAGAAAATCTGAGCACCATGTATTTACCATTATAAGTATAGTAAACCAGTATAGGTTGAGTCTCCCATATCCAAAATGCTTGGGACCAGGGGTATTTTGGATATCGGAATATTCTGCATAAAATAATGAAATATCTTGGGAATGGGACCCAAATCTAAACACAGAATGCATTTATGTTTTATATACACCTTATACACATAGCCTGAAGGTCATTTTATACTATATTTTTAATAATTTTGTGCAACAAAAAAAGTTTGTGTACATACATGAAATTCATTTATGTTTCATATACACCCTATACACACAGCCTGAAGGTTATTTTATACAATATTTTTAATAATTTGTGCTTTAAACAAAGTTTGTTTACATTGAACCATCAGAAAGCAAAGGTTTCACTTGTTCAGTCATGTTAAAAATATTCCGTATTTCGGAATATTCCGTATTCCGGAATATTTCGTATTACCGGAATATTTGGATATGGGAGACTCAACCTGTATATGCTAATCGGCAGCTTACAAAACCAATGAAAAAACCTTATAAGATGGACCCCTAACATCCCCAATACTGACACAGTAAATAATCAATAAGATTGGTTAGATATTGTAGGCTTGATTCGGATACAAGCCCAAATGTGGGCAGATCCCATATCTGCAAGCTACGCATGCTGCATGCCATGCATAGGCGCAGTGACAGAGCTTGAAACGGCGGACAAATGGATCCATCTGTTCATGGATCACTCTTTCTGTGAAATGAGTATTTCTGGATGGCAACTGGTCCGTGATCATGCCATCGAACAAAACTGATTAATCTTATGGGAGTGTCGTGGGCATATAGGCAGAATTCCGTGTAAACAGAGATCAAATGCCCATTTCAGGTGAAAACCTTTGCAGCCAGAATTGTGTTGCCAAAGTCTTGATACTAATGCAGCTGTGGATGGAAAAAAACAGTGGGCGACCAGGCCTCCGACAGGAAAATAGGCTACTCAGCATATACAGGTGGATACTCACATTAGCGTAAGGTAGTAAGCAGTCTGCCACAGCCTATCAAATAAGCAGCCACCGCTGCGTCCAAATCAGAATGATGCCCTGTATGTGCAGGGGAGAGAGTAGGGGGCTTCACTGCAAATATACCCATACTTGCCTACTTTTGAAAAAACATTTCAGGGAGATTGTGATAGAAACACCTATGAGCGTGGCGGGAAAGTGGACGTGTACTGCTACATCCGAGAGACGTGCCATAAACCTGATTTACATCCAAATGTAAATGTGCTTAAAAGCAGTTAGTAAAATCTATTTTTTTAAGAAAACACACCGATACTTTTCAAAAAATACATGTAGCCATAGGGATCATTGGGCCTGATTCAGAGCCGGACGCTATTTGCGCTCGCTCGTCCAGAAAAAGGGGGTGGCTATTTAAATTGACCGTTTGCTCTTTGCAGTCTGTTGACGCCTCTATGTCTGAACGAGCGAACAAAACATGCGGACGTTTTTTTGTAAAAAACGCCCCCTGGCCGCTCGCATCATACGTCATCTCCGCTATTTATTAGATTAATCGAGTACATCGAAAGGCGAATGAACTGCTCGCTATTCTTGTGGTTGCATTTTCCTACCGCAAACATGCGAGCAGTTCTGGCTAAAAGACACCCAACTGACGTGGTCGATGACGCTGCTTTGTTAATTATGCACACCCTTAAAACGCCCGTTTTGACCTTTTGGCACGCCTGCGTTCGGATCTCCACTCCCCGTTTTCAAGCACCTTCCCCTGTTACCACCCATAAACACCTCATCCTGTCACTCAAATTAGCAGGCATTCGCTATTTTGCGAGCACACGATTTTCGGCAGCACTGACTGGTTCGCGCATGCGTTCTAAAACCCATACGCATGCGCAGATGTGCAAACATCGCTCAGAGCGAACGAGCGCCCGCTTACGAGCGGCTCTGAATCAGGCCCATTGTGCCTTATAACCAATGCAGGGAAAGTATGCTAATGATCACATTTGAATGTATATATGTTTTTTTGGTTTTTTTTATATATAACATCTACATAATGGGGGTAAGGTAGAATCAGGGAGATTGGCAGACTCTTCAGGGAGACAGGGAGATTGCTACTATTTCAGGGAGTCTCCCTGACAATGAGGGAGGGTTGGCAAGTATGAATATACCGGTGTTAAAAGAGCAATCGGGGTCCTCACGAGGGCGGCTCAACATTGTTGGACCTCTTAAATTTGGGGTCCATAGCAGCCAGACATCCATAAATTGGTAGTAGTTCCACGGAACTTAATTGTGGGCATTTTCTGCCTTTAAATCAAATCAGCGACTTTTATTATTATTATTATCTGTGAAGACAAATATATAATATGTATAAAAAAAATAGGGATGTGCAGGCTCGGTTCTACTCTGTTCCGTTCGGATTTTTTTACCGAATCTTATTGGGTATCAGCTGTCATGAGTTTTGGATAGCCAATAAGATCGGTAAAAAAAACCGAACGGAACCGAGTAGAACCGAGCCTGCACATCCCTAAAAAATATCCATTCTGGTTATTGGGGTGCAGTAAAACCTGCTGCAAATTCATACATACATTCAGTCCTTGATATGCTCCCTACACCAGCTCACCAACAGTTAAGCAAGGCACACATAGAAGTATTTCCCATGATATGTGCTTACATTACAGGAACTGTTTTATATTCTGCATGAAAAATCGTGAAAGGCATCAGCCCCTAAACAGAGACAATTATGCATAGAAAATGCCTTTTGAAAAATGCTTGCAGGATGTGGGCTGAGCATTATATAAAAGCTCAGCCCACACTTCCATTATTAGCTGCTGCTGGTAAGCGCATACCCCAGTTCTGTCATCTTTTTCATGTTTTGCAGCAGCCCCAGATGTTAATGGTATTCTAACTTAAACATAGTGTTTGCCTGCTCTGCTGAGACTGCATTAATTACGCAAAGCACGGCCTAGTGAGCTGCCCACTATCTCCCCCTTATGTACAGTTCACAGCAACACGCAGTGATTTTCTTAAAATACAACAGGGAAAATTGGTCAAGTTACTAAGCAGCAATTCATCTATTGGGGATGGTGTACAACAAATGACTGTACCACTAAACAGAATGCCATATGGATATACACGGGAGAGCTATGGCTACATTCCTACAGAATATAAAAGAATCTGCACATTGCTAATGTAGGAGTGAAAACAGGGAATGCAGCAAGTCATGGTACATAAAGCAGATTTGTGGGTCACAGTACCAGGCTGAATGTGTCAAAAATATTTTTGTAGCCTACCCCTCCCCCCCACCCCAACTGTACTGATATCAGGGGATTGTTCCGCAATTAGGATCTTCTTCTTTGCGGTGTGTATAGAGATACTTATATAATAGCACCATGCAGGGGCATAGCCAAAACTTTGAGGGCCCCATAGAACCATTTTGAAGGGGCCCCAGACTCAATGCTTCAAGAGAGACACCTCTCTTCACATCGGTTGGTCATTTATGCCCCATAGTAATGCCCTAGTTAATTTTATGAACCATAGTGGTGCCCCAGTTAGTTTCATGACCCATTGTAGTGCCTAGTTGATGTTATTACCAAAAGTAGAGCCCTAGTTAATTTTATGCCCCACAATAGTGCCCTAGTTCAATTTATGCCCATAGTAGTGGCCAAGTTCACATTACACCAACAGTGCCCCCAATTATTTTTGTGCCACATTGTATTGCCACCATTTTGCAATATGCCACATCTTAGTTACTGTCAAACATTGTCCCAGTTCACATTATGCCACACAGTGTCCCCAGTACATATTATGGCACATTGAAGTGCCTCCTGTTCATATTATGCACCAATATACTGCCCACAGTTTAAATTATGCCACATTGCTCCCTACGTCACCAGGTCACTTTACAAAGGCCTGTAATCGAGAAGCTTATTGTCTGACAGTTTTGAGCCCACTGATTACCACAGCTGTGCCTGTGAGGGTGAAATGAGAGATGGATCATATCAATGTAGAGCTTTACTGAGAGGGAGAGATAGAGACTGCCACCTATATGAGTGCTGACATGTTCCCCTTTTTAGGTTGGACATTGGGCCAATTTCATAGTGAGCAATTCCAAACTTGGTAGACAATTATATTACCTATGTCTGGGGCCCCCTAAGCCTCTGGGCCCTATAGCAATTGCACCCCATGCACCCACTATAGCTACACCCATGGTACCAAGTCCTTTATGATGCGGTCATAGCCCCAGTATTGCTTGTCGAATTCAGCAAGTCCCTCTCCAGGAGGTTATTGGAGAGGGAGGTCGCTGTGGGCAGGGAGCAGTGAATCACGTGATATTTTGCAGCGATTCCACACCTTGTCTTGCTGGGGCTGCGATGATGCATTTCAAAGCGAATCACATCATCATGCCTCTTGCCCCGCCCACTTCAGCTACAAGTGGTAGCGTGCGGAAGTTTGGGGATAATTATCCACTTTTCTGGGAACTGGGGACTCGCTCCACATTCTGGGGTCTATCTATCAAGCAGTGAAAAGTGTGGAGAAGTGAATCATTGGAGAAGTTGCCCATAGCAACCAATCAGCCCCTACCAATAATTTTATAGACTGTACTTGATAAATGCTACTTCAAAACTGCTTGGTTGCTATAGGCAACTTCTACACTGGTTCACTTCTCCACACTTTTAACTGCTTGATAAATAGACCATTCTGGGATCTCTGGAAGTTCCAGGACAGTCGGAAAGTATGCCCCCTGGAAAGCAATCTGTTCCACCCTGCAAATCTTGGGCCTGATTCAGACCCGCTCGCGAGAGCACAGCGCTCGCCAGCGGGTCGATTTTCCTCCACAGCACATGCGCCGCCTCCGGCGTGCACATGCATGAGCCCCAGCGAGCGACGGCAGCTCCGTCACTCCAGGGCTCACTACAAGACGGGGCGGTTGTCGATGTTGATTGACAGCTCGCCCCATTATTTAGGCGGGGAGGGGCAGTGGCTGCAGAAATGCTGGCGTTCCCTTAGGAACGCCTGCCGTTTGTAGGTGGCCCTACTGACATCACTCGTGATGTCAGTAGTGGACTTCCTGCTCTATTAGAGCAGGAAGTCCACTCGAGCTTGCGGGAGCCGAGACCCTCCCGCAGGGTCTCGACGCAAGCCCAATGGTCGCGATAATCGCGGCCATAGCCAGGCCGCTCGCACTAGCTGTGGGTGGCCGAAACTTAAAAAAAAAACGCCCTGATTCAGAGTGAGCGCTCGCAAACAGCGAGCACCTCTGAATCAGGCCCCTTGTTTTACCGCAAAGATGCACTTACAGTACATTGCCTTTGTTTTATACTGTAACTGTGTACTGTACCAGCCCACCCTTCTCCTCCTACCTACTCTTCTGCAGCTTTTTGTATGCCCTGACATTTTGTGGCACAAAGCAAAGGCAGGACATACAGTGTGTGTGACATGATTGGGGGTGGGATATTATACTATTTGGGTCTGGTCAGAAGGAAAATTTAGCAGAACAGGTAAAGTGGTGGAAGACACAACTCACTGGATCTTTTAACCATGTGATCGACATATGTTTGTAACTATTGTTGGGAGTTCACTATCGGGTCCCCGACGTGATTATCCACAGAAAACACACACAAAAAAATTGATCAATGTTTTTGAAAATGTAAAGCAACCAGAGCTGAACACAATGCTAGAAAAAACTCCAATGTGTATGGTGACACTAGAACAAAGGCATTTTAACAAAAGAGGGGGGACCGAGAGCACCCCCCAATACCGGCTGCCCATGGTGCCATCTTTCCAGCTGTGTTTTCAAAAAGATGGTACTTTTGCAAAAAATAGTAAAAATTCAAAAACTGGAATGCCAGTATCGTCTTTCCGAAGAAAGACGGTGGGGCCGGTAGCAGGTATAGTGGAGGCAACTACTACTACATGACATAGTGTGTCAGATGTGCAGCTCCAGGCCCTTTTTTTGTATGGGCCTTTTGTGCACCACACACCCTGCATCCATTACCCACTATACTAGAAATGAAGGAGTCTAGTGTAAAATTGAAGTCCTACATTTGCCTTTGCCTGTACAGAAGGATACAGCTATGTCTAACATAATTATGCCACTGTGCTAGGTGCAACTGAGCACAGAATATTTTTAAGGTTACTTTTCCTTTAAGGGTTCTGTCTGTCACCGAAACAATAAACAGATACGTTTACTATAGAGAGGTTTCTTGTGACCTTGGATAAATAACTTTGTCTCCCTGTGTTCCTGGTACTGAAATGAGATATTAAGCTTGATTGGACAGGGAAATAGTGCTTGAAATATGTTATAAAATTGTCTGTGCTCTGCATAATAAAATTATAAAATGTAACCCTTCATATCATGAGATGCATGGTACATATGCTTTACACATTCAGGGAAATGACTTTCTATATTCATCGTTCAACAATCTACTGTCATTTTATCAACATTTGTAGAATGTGGGATAAACACCACTTGCAAATATCATTTGTAAGGCATTTACATCACCGACAAACAGAATAACCATCAATAGCTAATGCACATACTTTTTTATTTCAGGCAAAATCCATATTTTTATTCAGTGCGTTTCTCTATGAAAAAGGTTACCGGTATTCAGAAAAAAGGTGCTGTGATTCACCTAAAGTTACAAGTAGTTACAAGATTTATGTTAGAGATATGCGCGAACCCCCATGTTTTGGTTTTGGTTTTACCATAACCACCCTCAAGTGTTTTGGTTCAGATTTGGTTTTGGATTTCTTGAAAAATTTATAAAAAAACAGCTAAAATCATGTAACTTGGACCAGTTTTTGTTCCTATAGTATTATTGACATCAATAACTTTATTTCCAGTCAATTTTGACCACCTCACAGCACCTGAAATCACAAGGGAAGGACTTACATGCAATCCAATAAGTGGGAGATCCGTTTTTTTTTAAATCCGAGTTCCGAATTGCGAGAAGCCCCGGGTCAGGACTTGGTTCTACTCGGAACCCCAAAGTGATGCCGAACTGGAACTGCAAAGAGAGATCCCTCTCTGGCCTTCACTGTGGCCATGCGTGAACTCAGTGTAAACTATCACTGCCTCTAAATATTAATAAAAGTTGCAGTCATTTGGCTTGATGGTAAAGCTGCTTTACGAAATATTCAATATGTGGTATCTGCTGCCACAACTCGCGAGTCGCATACCTATTTAATGGGGGCCAATCAGGGCACAATGGTGAATATGCCCCAAAATGAGATAACAAATTGCCACTTGCCAACTAGGGAAAACTTTAGAAATAGCCCTATATTTTTTACTCATAAAAGGAACTGGGCGGTCTTGCATTTTATTATGAGTTGATTAATCCCCACCCCAGTAATAGTTAAATGGCAGCTACTGTAAATAAACAGAACATTCGATGAAACCAAAAATGTTCTGTTTAAGTGCAAATTGGAAGTAGACAGTGCCTTGACCTGTCTCCACATCCCATACACAGGGGAACAAATGTGAAAAAGCGCCTGAGTATACAATTTTAATGCAAGCTTGCTGAATTAACCTATATGAGTGTAGGGCACACGATCAGGTGCACTAAATTGGGTTCATTTCTAAATGACCCTAAAAGAACCAGGAAGAGCAGACTTAAGCCCTACAGGTTTATGACAAAGAGGGTTTGATGTCAGCAAAAATCAAGCTTGATAAACATGACCCCTTTAAAAAGAAAATCTGTATAAACATTAGGGTACAAATACATAACTGACAAAGAACACATTGCTGTGTAGTCATGTTTTATGGGCTGTGGCCACATTACCTGCCAGCTTTCCAATAAAAGATTCATTTGCTATGTGTTTTCATTAGAGCAGGCCATCCAAACGCTTACTGTTGAACAGAACATTTCCTATTGCCTAATACCCACAAAGTCATACGCGGTTTGCTGAAAAGCTGACGCACTCTAACTCTGCCCTAGCACTGCCCTGCCTGTCATCCAGTGCATGACGAAATTTAAACACAGGTCTCCTAATATGGAAAATTCACAGCACAGTCTTGTGCATTTCGAAGAAGCCACAGCTGTTTGTTTGTATAATGAGGTTTTATGTTTTTGCTTTTCTGAAGTGGCCAATGATGGTAGAATTTAACAGCCAATTAGTCCAACTAGTTCTCAAACTTTTAGAATGTTCTCATTTTCCATGCTGTGCTCTTTGCTAGCGGTTTTATGTGGGAGCAGACTCTTCTCTATCAAAGTAAACATCATATTTATTGCGTGCTGTTAAGATTAATATATACTCAGGGAACCTCCTTCACTTCGTGTTTATTAGAAATGTCAGGCTTCTTTGCGGCTTTGGAAATTCAGTTGTGTCAATATGGTCTCGCTAGAACTCCACTAAATGTTAGGCAAAAAAAATATATGTTACTATTTCACAGAGTGTAAAAAATATTAGATTTCAACACCATACAAAAAATATATATTTGACAAAAGTAAGTGCTAGATATATGTTGTGGTTTGAGGTTTCACCTTTCAGTATTTTAGAGTTGGTTATGGGATACCGGCGCTCAGAATCCCGATGATGGCAGCCCGACTGGGTTACAGTCCCGACACAAGTATGTAAGTATACTGCCCATCCCCCTACCCCTCCCCACAGCCAGCCTAAACCTAACCCTTCCCCCGTAACCTAAACCTAACCCTTTTTCCCATAGCCTAAACCTAACCCTCCCCCCATAGCCTAAACCTAACCCTCCCCCCACAGCCTAACCCTATCCCTCCCCTTAGTACATAACCCCCCCATAGCCTAACCCTCCCCCCCCACAGCCTAACCCTATCCCTCCCCCTAGTACCTAACCCTCCCCCCCACAGCCTAACCCTATCCCTCCCCCTAGTACCTAACCCTCCCCCCCACAGCCTAACCCTATCCCTCCCCCTAGTACCTAACCCTCCCCCCCCACAGCCTAACCCTATCTCTCCCCATAGTACCTAACCCTCACCCCCCCACAGCCTAACCCTCAACCCCCCCACCGCCTAACCCTATCCCTCCCCATAGTACCTAACCCTCCCCCTAACCCCAATACTTACAAGATGTTAGCGGTCAGGATTCCGGCGACAGGATTCTGACTGGTGTCGGGATTCCGGCATCGGCATTCTGAGCACTGGGATCATGACTACATCCCATATTTTATTCAGCTTGACTAATGGACGATACTGTAATATTTACAGATGCGCCTGTTACATCATTGCTGATTGTGCTTAAAATGTGCGCACGCATCGTGCCATGTGATTACCCGTGGCTGCATTCACTATGGTACGCTATGGCACACACTGCGTTCGCACCATGCACTCCTATGGGGTCACAGGTGCGAACGCAATGCCAGTAACCATTCGCAGGTGCGTGACCCGATAAGTAGTAAATTTGCCCCTTCTTGCCTAACATTGCCGAGTCATGTGAATTGCGTCAATAAGTAAAGCCTTAGACAGGTGTAGAAAACACAGGGGTGTCTATCAAAACAACGAGCAACGAGAATCACCCGCTTGGATTATAGGTGGGAAGAGGGGGGTGTTGTTAAATATATAATGAAGACTCATATACTGCTATGTTAAGAACCAAATGAGGGTTGATCATAAAATCACAGTTTAGAACTTTTAACAACACTAACGACAAGAATTATACCCTCTGTAGCAGTAAAATATGATTTACTAAAGTTGTATCCTGGCTTCTATATATTAATCAAATCTATAGCCACAAGCAAAGTTTCTGACTCATCAGTAACTAGAGCAGAATGTTATGTGTTTTATGTAAGAAGTCTGCTGAAGCTGCATATTTAAAATAGGAAACCCTTAGTGCCACTGTGTCGGCTGTAAGCATTCACACGGATGGGCTGCCTCCCTGTTCAGGATGGGATATATAGATTTACTGGCCAATCAAATTGATAAATTCATAAACACGTCAAAGCTCATCCTTAGCACTCAGGAAAGCTTCATTCCACCAATGTGTCTCGTACATAACAGAATAATCAAACATGTTCTTACGAGTATAATTGAGCAGAAGTGTGGTACTTTCATCTCCCTGTTATGGTTATAACAAATCAGTGCTGTAAGGTTGGGTGTGGAAGCTGTGCTGTCGCCAAGGGTGCAGGGCACCATCGCTGCTCCACGGCCCCTGCATTTGGCCAGCAGGGTGCTTGGAATGGCATCCTGTGGCCAGAAGATCGGAGAATGGATGGTCCTGGCATGTACCCTACAGTGTGTAGAGCAGCCTGGAGTGTCCGGGCAGCTGTAAACTTACTCCTGTCTGTGACCCCGCCCCCTCATGTGATGTCACATGTTTGGGAGAGGCAAGGGCCTGCTGCCCTGTTCCGGGGCTGTAACAAATTATTTTGCTTAAAAGTTATTATGAAAAGAAATTGGGTGGTGTCTGAGTCAATATTCCCGGTCACTCTTTTAGCAAATAATGGCAGAAATCCAGCTGCGAGAGAGGTTAGGGGTTAGGGCTATTTCTTTGAATGGTACAGCAAGGCATCAAAAGCTGTGTCACACATCAGAGGTTACATGAGCAGTTTCCAGCTCCAAGCCGGTCACTACTGGTGACCCAGTGTGCCCAGTGGCCAATCAGCACCAGGTTCAGTGAAAATCAGGCGTATGCGCTCAAACTTTGCATTGCAGTGTCCTAGCCCCTGTCTGTATGTTTGGTTTCCTATTGGTCATCATCATCATTGCTCATTTGCACCCAGGGCTGTAAGTAGGGGTGTACAAAGGGTGCCACAACACAGGGGCCTAAAGGACAGCATTATATCTTCCCCATAGTACCTGCATTTGGCTTGCAGGGTGCCTAGAATGGCTCCCTCCTGTAGCCTAGAAAACTGCTGCAGAGCCGGTCCGAACAGTGGCATCACAAGGGGGGTAGGGGCTGCACCTGGGTGTCACCCGCCGAGGGGTGATACCAAGGTGCAGGCTCCCCCTCAGTGACAGGAGCTGGGTGCTGCTCCCATCACAGTGAGGGAGCTGGGGCTGCCCACACCTCCGACACCCCCTAACATCCCATTGATAAGTTTGACCACGGCCGGTAAACGGGTTCAAGCCATGAGGTCACGCCCCCTTCCATGGAGACACGCCCCTTTTTCGGTGGCGCCATGCACATGGCTTCCCTCCCCGCACCAGGTGTCACCACGGGGAGGGACGCCACTGGGTCCAGAGCCTCCTTCAGACACATCTTAGGATGCTACGGGCACTCCTCTTCTTTCTGATCGTGGTGGATCCGCCTCTTATACGTGATGTTGTTACGATACCTATTGTGGGAGCCACAGGGCAGATTATATTCCGGCTACATACCTGTTTGCACATACTGTTTACTAGGTGCAAAAAATTTAAACAGGAGCAACTACATCTGTGTCCAGATCTGCACAGCCTGCAGTTGCGTCACCATGCCCTCACCGAATTCTGCCAGTGTGAGAACAGCCCGTTACACCTCTTTAATCAATATAAATATGTAAATATGATTAAAATGTGTGAAACTCTTCATTTTCCATACTTGTACTCAGGGTCTCATTCAGACCCGCTCGCGAGCGCAGGACGCCCGCAAGCGGGTCGATGGCACCCAAATGCGCATGCGCACGACGGAGGGAGCTCCATCGTGCGCATGCGCGAGACCCGGATAGAGACAGCCAAGCTGTCGCTCTGGGTCTCGCACCAAAGGGGGCGTGCTGTCGATGGTGAGTGACAGCATGCCCCCTTTGGTGGGCGTGCCGGGGGCGTGGCTGCCAGACGGAGGCGTTCCCATGGGAACGCCTACCGTCTGGGTCCGGCCCCACTGACATCACTAGTGATGTCAGTGGGAGTGATTTTGGCTCTGATAGAGCCAAAATCACTCCAGGGCTTGCGGTCACCGAGACCCTACCGCAGGGTCTCGTCGCAAGCCCGATGGTCGCGATGGTCTTGACCATCGCGACCATCATCATGGACGCTCGCATAAGCTGTGGGTGGTCACCCACAGATATGCGAGCGTCCAGGAGGCCGCTCCATTTTTAAGTAGGAGGGCCCTGATTCAGAGCTAGCGCTCTGGTCAGAGCGTCCGGCTCTGAATCAGGCCCTCAGTTTTAGAGCATGCACAATGCCAAAACACGCAAGATAGGTTCCGCCAACAGTCTTACATTCATGCGCGCAGTCATGGTAGATCTTTGGTCAACTAAGCTTGAAATCACAGTACTGTCTCTGCCCTCATACATAACATATACTGCAGTGTAGATAGATACCCTTGTGAAAAACAATTGTATGTACAATTCACTTCAAACATAAGGCCTGATTCAGACCCACTCGCCAAGCGTGTCGATGGTCGGGCAGTGCGCACGCCGTGCGCGTGCCCTGGAGCGAGTGAGAAATCACTCACTCCGGGGCTCGCTACAAGACGGGGCAGCTGTCGATGTTGATCGACAGCTCGCCCCGTTTTGTAGGCGGGTCGGGGGGGTGGCTGCACAAACGGAGGCGTTCCCGAAGGAACGCCTGCCGTTTGTGGGCGGCCCTACTGACATTACACGTGATGTTAGTAGTGAACTTCCTGCTCTATTACAGCAGGAAGTTCACTGGGGCTTGCGGTGGACGAGAACCTACCACATTGGTCTCGTCTCAAGCCCGATGGTCGCGATAATCACGACCATCGCCAGGCCACCAGCACAAGTTGTGGGTGGTAACCCACAGCTATGCGAGCGGCCTGGAGGTGTATTTAAAAAAAATAAATCCGCCCTGATTCAGAGCAAGCGCTCGCAAATAGCGAGCACCTTTGAATCAGGACCATAATCTTGAGGAGCCTGAATTGAAGATGTCTGACCCTCACAGACACACAGATTAAAGATGTCTTCTTTTCCACCATCTCCATCCACTCCAACCACCTACAACTCTCTCCAATGTCGACTATTTCAGCACACCTACAGCCAACAACCTCTCCATGCACTCTCCTGTCCAAAATGGCGCCTGAAGTCATGAGGGAGGGTCTTATATACAATCCAAAACACGGGAGATCCAAGAGTTCCGGGAAAATTATGTTTTGCCTCATTTTGAGAGCCAAATTTGGCGGGAGGACCCAAGCCATTACTTAGTTCGACTCGGTACACCAAAATTTGCTTATCCAAATCCGAACCGCTCATCTCTACTGCAAACTAATTCGGTTGACCTTGGTCTCAAAAAAGGCAAATTACAAATTTGCTGAAGTAGACAAATGAATCACCGATAAGTGGAGAACGCTGAGGTAGGATACGTACTGTATTTTGTTGTACTTTCTGGAGAGCAAATGAAGACAGACAGCATTAGAACATGATAGGATAAACAAAAGCATATTGTCAGGAAACCTTCCTCCCTCACAGAGTATCAGCTGATGAAAATTCAAACAAACATAGAGGAATATGCAGCTGTTGTTGCTGCAGGAGAAAAGCAATTTCTCAAGCTTTCAATTTTGCCTTAATCAGCAACACAGAGCTTCTCTCTAGAGATGAAAGGAGATGGTGAATGTGGAATTTAAAAGGAATATATTGAGAAAAATAACGTATAACAAAATTGCGTGGCAAATTGTTGAGGCTCTCCACAGGAATAAACAAAGGTACTCCCATTAATGGATAAATAATGCATAAATGTTATGTACATGTGTTTAGTGCCACCATCTGATACTCTGTAAATGCAGGCGCTGCATTCAGTCCAGAATTCATTTTCCAAGCTTTGTTTCCTTATATAGCTTATTCTTGCCATGTTTTCAGAATGACGTCTGAAATAAATGTTCATGTTCCCTCTTTGTTCTTTCTGTGACAGAGGGGGAAATGTATCAAAGCTTGGAGAGAGATAAAGTGGAGACAGATAAAGTACCAACCAATTAGCTCCTAACCAGTGGCGGATTTTACCTAGGGGCTGCGAGGCTTCAGTGAGCCAGTGTAGCGTGTGACTGCACTGGCTTAAATATGACTGGAGGTGGCTTCCTATTGGAAGTGCCACTTGCCTATCACGCAAGGGAAAGGCAGCCCCAGGGGGAGATGTCTCCTCCCCCCGGGACTGACTGCCAGTCCGGGATGTGATTAGCAGAGAGCAGCTTCAATGGAAGCCGCTGCTCTGCCTTTCGGGCAGCCCTACAGGGCTTCTCGGGGGGCCGCAAACAATGCAGTCCCCAGAAGCCAGAGTTATGTACATGTGAGGCGCCACCGCAGCTCATTCACATGCACTGGTCTCGGCACCTGCCAGCTCTATTGCGCAAGCGCTGGGACCAGTGGCGTCACAAGGTGGGTGCGGGGGGTGCGGCCCGCACCCGGGTGTCACCCGCCGAGGGGTGACACCAAGGTGCAGGATCCCCCTCAGTGACAGGAGCCGGGTGCTGCACTATAGCATTAAGTGCAGCACTCGGCTCCTGTCAGTGAGGGAGCCGGCACTGCCCATGCCCGCACCTCCTGCACCCCCCGCCGGCACCACCGTGACCCCATTGATACCTAATGTATCATTTTGTTAACCACGGCCACGCCCCTCCCGTAGGCCCGACATGCGAGGCCACACCCCCGACACACACCCTCCCAAAGACCACGCCCCCATTTCGGCAGGTGCCGCGCGCATGGCGTCCCTCCCCGCACCGGGTGTCACCGTGGGGAGGGACGCCACTGGCTGGGACCTGGCCGGCCACGGCCGGACTATCAGCAGCGGCAGCCGACCTCAGGTAAGAGGGCAGGAGCCGCTGCTGCTCCTAACTGTAATCTTTCAAACACAGATTGTCAAATGTCAGTTAGACGCTGATTGCTGGTACTTTAGTTCTCTCTACTTCATCTCTATCCAAGCTTTGATACGAGATGCGGTCAATACCTCAACCGCGGTGGGTTCTGGCGCTCAGAATCCCGGCACCGGCATCCAGAAGGTAAGTAGCGGGGTTAGGGGGAGGGTAAGGCACTAGGGGGAGGATTAGGGTTAGGCACTAAGGGGGGAGGGTTAGGTTTAGGGTGCGGGGAGGGGGAGGTTAGGTTTAGAAAATGGGGGGGAGGTTAGGTTCAGGCACCGGGGAGGGAGGGTTAGGGTAGGGAGAGGGTTAGAATACTGACCGACAAGTGTCGGTATTGTAACCCTGTTGGGATGATGGCGTCGGGCTTCTGACTATCGAGTTCCCGAGCGCTGGCATCCCGTTCCCATCCCCTTTGATACATCTACCCCAAAGTCTGGACCCACAACAAAACAGTAAGGGAAAAGAAGTCGTGGTTTCAAACCTATCTCTATGTGAAATGAAGTGCATATATCCAACTTATTACATTCAATCTTCATTTCCTGTTAGTCTTTTATGTCCTCAGTTTTGAAGTGGAAAAGTATAAAAGAACCTTTAGCCAATTGGAGTGTTCTTAGGGGGTCATTCAGACCCGCTCGCGAGCGGCAGGATGCTCGCAAGCGGGTCGATGTTCCCCACTGCGCATGCGCACGACGGAGGGAGCTCCGTTGTGCGCATGCGCGAGACCCGGCGAGCGACGGGCTCACCATCGCTCCGGGTCTCGCACCAAAGGGGGCGTGCTGTTGATTGACAGCACGCCCCCTTTGGTGGGCGTGCTGGGGGCGTGCCTGCCAGACGGAGGCGTTCCCATGGGAACGCCTACCGTCTGAAGCCGGCCCCACTGACATCACTAGTGATGTCAGTGGGAGTGATTTTGGCTCTGATAGAGCCAAAATCACTCCAGGGCTTGCGGCAGGGAGACCCTACCGCAGGGTCTCCATCGCAAGTCCGATGGTCGCGATGGTCAAGACGATCGCGACCATCTTTTTGGCCGCTCGCATATGCTGTGGGTGGTCACCCACAGCTATGCGAGCGGCCAGGAGGCCGCTCCATTTTCATGGAGGAGGGCCCTGATTCAGAGCGAGCGCTCTGGTCAGAGCGTTCAGCTCTGAATCAGGCCCTTAGAACGGCACAATATATCAGATGAGATCTCATTTTGTGAAATATAATAACCTGCCCCTCTACGTGACTGTGTTAATCTGGGCACACACTAAATGATGTGTGACCCAGCACGCTGTATGATCCAGTGTACAATGGCGCAATGTGTCGTTACATACTGCATGTAACAGTAACGAGTGCAGGACAGCAGCTGGGACAATGCGATGAACAACCGTCGTTAATAGAGATGTGCGGTTCGTTTCTCCAAATCCGAATCCACCAAAATTTCATGAATCCGGGTAAATCCGAGTCGCGGTTCTAATCTCCTGAGGAGATCCGGGTAAATCCGGGTCGCGGTTCTGATCTTTTTGCGGTTCGGAACTCGGATTTTAAATCTGAATTTGGGGTTTTGGATTGCATAAATTACATGTTTTTAGCTGTTTTTAAAACTTTTTATCTATTTTTTATTTCAAAAATCCAGATCCAAAACCAAAACACTTGAGGGTGGGTTTGCAAAACCAAATCCAGATCCAAAACCTTGAAGGAGATACAGATCTAAAACCAAAACACAGGGGTCAGCGCACATCCCTAGTCGTTAATGATAGATCAGGCATACACACTATACGATGTGTACGATATATAATTTGATCCATGTCAGAACAATACACCGTACGGTATACCGTATATAGGGTGCCTGATTTAGAGATAGCCGCTAATGCGATTACAGCTGTGATTTTGCACGGGATGCAGCTGCGAAAATATGCTAATAGTTCCAAAGCTTACCAGACAATAAGGACGCCAAGAGCTGCCTTCTCATCTGCTTACGATGTCGCTTACCTGCGTAAATATTAGTAACATCGACGTTCATCAAGCAGCCTTCTTGCCCTTGTGGCAGAACTGACCAGCCGCAAACACTGCAGCTCTCCTGACACGCAGAGGGCTCTAATGTAACACCCCCCCGTTACCTCCCCCAAATGCTGACTACCTGTCACTCACTTTGCAAATGGGTTCTCGCGGAATTGCAAGAAAATCACAGCGCGTGCAAAGTGCGGCTTATACGCATGCACAATGGCAAACAATCGCTCGATCTGCGTATAAATCGCCGTTGCGTCCGTCTCTGAATCAGGCCCTGTGTGTCAGACCAGCATGAGGGGATTGTGTAGTAACATAAGAGATAAAAAGAGTCAAATAGGGATTCGCAGACTAAGGGCTAAATGTAATAGAGTGCGAGTCGGCAGCGCTGCGGGAATACATGGGTGCATGCCCGTAGTTTTAAAGCACCAACCATGTTAAAGGCTAAACCAAGCTGATTTAGCCTTTAACATGCTTGCTGCTTTAAAAATGCCAGGAGATTGCAGCGTCAAATATATAAAAGAGATCATATATGCAACTTTTTATTTTTATATATATGTATATATTTTTAGCTGAAGACCTCATGCACCCCTGCATCAGAACTTTATTTGCTTTAGCCTTCAGAAGGACGTGCACCTGAGTCAATACATTATGCTCCTTTAGTTATAGTACGCTCTCCTTGTACAGGGAACATCTGGAACAAAATGTCTGAATAGATATTTACAGCTGAACCACACTGGCTTCGCAGAGACAACATATAACCAGAAATACTGTATACGTAGTAAAATGTGTTTTTTTTTGCTGAAAGTCAATTTTAAAGCTTTTAGGTCTAAGCAAATGACTCACTTTGCAAAGGCGGTAATTGGATCTCATAAAAGTCTACATTATTTAGTTAGTAAATGTGCTTTTAGGACCTGACCTGCAGCACATGTAGAATACATTATCAACTAATACACATTCTAAATGTAAGGTTAAATGTAAGTAATAAAGTAGTACTAAACATGAAAACAGTGATCAGAATCCACAACGTTTTAGCACCTTTTAAAGTAATAAAGATTAGTGTAAACCGATCACCATGAGTTCACATTAAATGACATTATTTTATTGTTTCTGTGCAAAGATATATTGTTTAAAATAGTATACATGTATTGCGGTTGATGCTGGTATGTGACACAGACACCTTGGAGGTGATGCTCACAATGTAAAGCTGGGTATACACTGGAGCGATGTCGGGCCAATTTGTCGTTTCATAACGACAAATGGCCAACATCGCTCAGTGTGTACCGGCGATTGCACGCTTCCGTGGTCGATAGGATTGATGTGCTGCACATCTAACCTAGCGATATCGCTAGCGACCTGTAGTAAGTTAATGAATGACGGAACAGTGATCGTTCCGTCGTTCATTAACTCGTTCAAGTGTGGACCTGCAATCCCTTTTACGGGGCATTCGTTCCGATGTCAGAACGGATGCCCATCGCTCCAGTGTGTACCGAGCTTAACTTTGATTTAAAGCTGGGTATAAACTAAACGATTGTGTACCCAGCGATGTCGCCAACGATCCCAGTGCTGACAGGCCGACATATCGGGTGGTCCGTACACACTGGGCGATCCGGTGCCCGACCGCCTGATATACCGGCCCCCGTCGCATATCGCTGCATGGGATCGTCAGCTGCGTCGTCTGATCTTAAGGTGCCCATCCACTAGACGGTTAAGTTGAGCGATTGAACTATAACGATCGTTCATAAATCGTTTGCAAAAGTGTCTAAAACGACGCGTGCCCGCTGGTCGTTTAGACATCTATCATCGTGCAAACATGCTGGTCAACCTGACGATAACGTCATGTTGAGCATGTTTGCAGATGACTGTTGAGCCTGCACTGAACGACTGCTGGTTCAGTGCAGGCTCATCACAGACTGACAAACGACTGCACGATTACAATGTCATAATCGTGCAGTCAGTTTTATGTCTGCTAGTCACCCGCGCACGCAGGGGGGGTTTCCGAGTACCTAGAAACCCCCCTGCCCGCCACTCCATCGCAGCCCAGCTTAACAATAACTTTTTTTTTGTTTAAAACATGTGAGCCCGGCAACTGTCCCTGGCTGAGCTGCCTGTAGGAGGAGCTGCAGCGCTTGCGCACAGCTCCTCCCGGGCAGTTCTCATAGGGCACAGCACACCAGCATTGTTGGAGGCTGGGACATCGGAGCCTGCTGCATGACAGTGACCAGTGCTCTCTCCCAGAGCCGCACCACAGGTGGGTGTAATGTTTTACATATGGGGGAGGGTGATCTTTGTCAGTGTGCCAGTCTGTGTGTGTATAGGCTTTGTCAGTGTGTGTGTGTGTGAGAATAGGCTTTGTCAGTGTGTGTGTGTCAGTCTCTGTGTGTGTGAGTAGGCTTTGTCAGTGTGTGTGTGTCAGTCTCTGTGTGTGTGAGTAGGCTTTGTCAGTGTGTGTCAGTCTCTGTGTGTGTGTGTATAGGCCTTATCAGTGTGTGTGTGTCAGTCTGTGTGTGTGTGTATGCTTTGTCAGTGCAGTGTGTGTGTTAGTGTGTCTGTGTCAGTGCAGTGTGTGTATAGGCTTTGTCAGTGCAGTGTGTGTGTTAGTGTGTCTGTGTCAGTGCAGTCTGTGTCAGTGTGTATGTCTGTGTGTCAGTCTCTGTGTGTGTGTGTATAGGCTTTGTTGGTGCAGTGTCTGTCAGTGTGTGTGTCTAGGCTTTGTCAGTGTATATGTGTGTCAGTGTGTGTGTGTATATGCTTTGTCAGTGCAGTGTGTGTGTCTAGGCTTTGTCAGTGTATATGTGTGTCAGTGTGTGTGTGTCTAGGCTTTGTCAGTGTATATGTGTGTCAGTGTGTGTGTGTCTATGCTTTGTCAGTGTATATGTGTGTCAGTGTGTGTGTGTCTAGGCTTTGTCAGTGTATATGTGTGTCAGTGTGTGTGTATATGCTGTCAGTGCAGTGTGTGTGTGTCTAGGCTTTGTCAGTGTATATGTGTGTCAGTGTGTGTGTGTATGCTTTGTCAGTGCAGTGTGTGTGTTAGTGTGTCTGTGTCAGTGCAGTGTGTGTATAGGCTTTGTCAGTGCAGTGTGTGTGTTAGTGTGTCTGTGTCAGTGCAGACTGTGTCAGTGTGTATGTCTGTGTGTGTGTATAAGTCACTGTGTATGTTTGCGGTGCCACCTTTTTATTTCTTCAAGGAGATGAAAAGCTCCATATAAATATAGTCAAGTAGACTCCAAATAAAAAAGTTCAACACCCGGGGTGCAGATCCTAAGAACTAAGCAGACCACTCAGTCTTGAACATACAATCACATACAGGCAGCGCTCCTCAGGTACTCAATAATCCTAGCTTGTTAATCCATTACTGTGCAACGTTTCAGATGCAATTATTACATATTTCGTCAAGGCATTGATGAAATATGTAATAAATTCATCTGAAACGTTGCACAGTAATGGATTAACAAACTTGGATTATTGAGTATTGATTATTGAGTACCCGAGCAGTGCTGCCTGTATGTGGTTAGATTTTTTGCCATTGGTTTTGTAACCAAGTATTGGAAACCCCCTGTTTCAAAATCCTGCGTTTGCCACTGCTAGTGGATGGGCACCTTAACCACATGTACAAAAGATCATGCAATGAGGCTGACGACACCACGGGTGTGCGCACTACACGATGTTGTGCATATGAATTACACATTTTTAACGATTTGTCATTCCGAAGTGTCGGAAGTATCGAGTAGTGTGCAGGGGCCTTAAAACTCTTGAATTATTTTTCAGAAGTCTGACAGAACTCAAGACTCCCCAACAGGAACCTTAGAAACAACGTTGCAATGTGGAACTGACCTGTAACCCTCAAACTGCAGCAGGATAAGACCTCATTATCAAACCCTGGTCCTTGAGCCCTGTAAAATGGGACCAGGTGAAAATGCCCTCAGTGCCCTGGTCTGGATTTTGCCATGCTGTATACTTTTACCTGCTATATATTGATTTATTACCTTCAGAATTTATGTTGACATTAAAGAAGATTGGATAACCCAGTATTTCAGCTATTACCTGCAGTCAGCCTTAGTTACATACATACTGTAACCTCTCTATAGCTACAACTAAGGTTCCTTTAAACAGCTACTGTAATCAAAGTACAGGCTTCAAAAGTAAAATCCAGCACCTACATTACATTTATGATCTGCTTTATATCAAGCCTGAAATAAAATAAAATCCAGGAGAAAAGCCATCTGAGAAGATTACATAAATATGGTTTATAGTAAATGAGGTTTTCCAGATGTCTAAGAAGCATTGTTATATAATTCATGGACCAGGAACTTTCTATCACCGGGGTTCCATGGCCAAAGCATTAACACCCCAAGCAGGTCAGGCCTTATATTTAAAACCAGCACCGGACCCAAACCGACCGGGTGTAATGCCACAGCCAGGAGACCCTATCACCGGGGTTCCATGGCCAAAGCATTAACACCCCAAGCAGGTCAGGCCAAGCCAGGGATGTCAGAGGAGGTGGGGACCCCCGAAGAAAGGGTCCCCTCTCTCCCGAAAGTGTTAAATAGTTGTAAACTATTATATTTTACAGTGGAACTACAGGTGCCAGCATGCCTGCCCTTTCGCACTTGTGGAACTACAAGTGCCAGCAGGCGGTCAGCACCAGTACCTCCACTGTAAAATAAATAGTTAAATAAAGATAGTACACACACACTGTAGATAGTATATATTTATTACACACCTACCTCAATCAAACTTAATGACCTGCTGCCAGATGTTCGCGTCCACTTGTCCTATGTAGAAATCCGTTTGGATGTACCTGCAAAAAAGATCCTATGCTCACCTCCATCCTCACGTTGGTCTCCGTAGCATCCAGGGGGGTCTTTGCAGTAAAACAAACTGGCACACCGAACCATATACTTACCATTAGCGGTGTATGTGTGTGATCACATACACCGCTAACCGGCGCCCGACTGATCAGTGAGAACTGTCAGGAGCCGCCAGCCCATCAGCGGCCGCTAACTGTAGAGCCGATGCTGATTGGTTCCGGCTCCTGACAGTTCCCACGTGGGCTGATCAGTGAGTCAGGAGCCGGAGCCAATCAGCTATAATCATTGTCCTAAGGTAGTGTAGCGCAGAAGCCACACTGCACATGTGCTTTTCTGGTTTTCCAGGTCGCTGGTTGGAGCATGATGAATGCTCTCAGCGGGTTCGGTACTGGACGCCAGCGCTTAGGATCCCAGCACTGAGAATCCCGACTGGGCTAAAATACCGACACAGGCCGGTAAGTACCCTAACCCTTCTCCTACCCGTAAACCTAAAACTCCCACCCTGCAGTCCAAACCTCCATCGATATTACCGGAATACTGTTGAGAGAGTACGCATCAGTACAATTCCAAACATGGCTTACTTATCACGTATAAAACCTTAGTTACGAAATAACCTTTATTTCATAGCAATTATAGTAAATGTGCATACTTGAATCTTATACCTTAAAGCTTATGGAACCTTGTATGTGAATATGTAAGGTGTGAGTATGTGGGGTTTGATGTAAAGATGCTAGGTAACTTGGGGCGTGTGCATGGAGCTAATATTCAGCGTTTTCATACAGGGTCTTATGCATTCGCTAATATGCGACTAGTTAACAGCGCACTTGTGCGTATAAGAAATGGTGCACTTAAATCTCACTTAAACTAAGTGAACACCTAGCAGTGTGGAATGCTGAGCCTTATAGTTCCTTGACTTGCTCATTTCCCAGCAGCCCCCACCCTTTTCAGGCTCCAAAATACTGGTCTTTGTTCTCCCAGGGCCTGTGTTGATGCAAATTAGCACAGCTACAAAACCCAAACCTCAGATAACACTCTTGGCTTTGAAGGTATTTTATTATAGGAAGCCTGCTAATGTAAGGTGCTACAAACGACCCTCTTGCTGTATTCGAGCAGGGCCACCTGGAGTGAGAGCAGACGTTATGTCCATGAAGCTTGTCTACACAGGCTAGTTGTCACGTGGCCATTTGCTCTGTTTAGCTAATGCAATCCAATTTTGACATACCGTACAGCCATTTCTGAAATATATCCTTTAGGGGAATTATAATAATATACAGACTTTATCCAGAGCACCCAAACTACGTAAAGTCATGAAATGGGCTTTTGATGAATCGCCGTAACTTATGGCGATGGTCACAGATGCAATCGCATGATGCTAATAGTAATATCGCCACATGTACTAAAGTGTGAGTTTATCTAAAATGGCGCTTAGGCGGCCATTCGCAAAATTCCAGCTTCGACACCGGCTTCCTGACTGCTTAATCCCGGCGAGGGTTAAATGACAGGCGTCTAAATCTAGACACCTGTCATTTTACCGACGCCGGGAGACTGGCGCCTGGCATCCCAATCGAAGGGATGCCGGGCGCCACTGCGGACAGCCATGGGGGGGGGGTAGGGTTAGGGCTCCCGGTGGGGACTTAGGGATAGGCACCCCCCCGGGAGGTTAGGGTTAGGCTAGGGGAAGGGAGGGTTAGGCACAGGCACCCCCCCGGGGGGGACTTAGGTTTAGGCGGCGGGGAAGGGGGGGTTGGGTTTAGGCACATAGAGCGGGGATTAGGGTTAGGCACTGGGGGGGAAGGTTAGGGTTAGGCACCCTAAAGGTGGGTTAGGGGGTTAGAAATTGGTTAGCTAATACTTACCTTCGACGATCGGGATTTCCTTCTCTGCTGGCCTCCTGGTGTCGGCATTCCAACCGCCAGGCAGGGGTTCCGGCGGTAAATCATACCGCTTCCCACTGCACAACCCTCCTCAACACAGCTCCTCACTAAACAGCCTTCCTCAGCACGGCCCCTCACTAAACAGCTTTCCTAAGCACAGCCCCTCATACCACATCCCTCATATAACAGCCCCTCACTGCACAGACCCTCACTACACAGTGCTCCCTCACTGCACAGGCCCTCAACAACAATTCCCCTCACTACACAGCGCTCCCTCACTGCACAGGCCCTCACTACACAGCGCTCCCTCACTGCACAGGCCCTCACTACACAGCGCTCCCTCACTGCACAGGCCCTCAATAACAATTCCCCTCACTGCACAGGCCCTCACTACACAGCGCTCCCTCACTGCACAGGCCCTCACTACACAGCGCTCCCTCACTGCACAGGCCCTCAATAACAATTCCCCTCACTGCACAGGCCCTCACTACACAGCGCTCTCTCACTGCACAGGCCCTCACTACACAGCGCTCCCTCACTGCACAGGCCCTCAATAACAATTCCCCTCACTGCACAGGCCCTCACTACACAGCGCTCCCTCACTGCACAGGCCCTCGCTACACAGCGCTCCCTCACTGCACAGGCCCTCGCTACACAGCGCTCCCTCACTGCACAGGCCCTCAATAACAATTCCCCTCACTGCACAGGCCCTCACTACACCGCACTCCCTCACTGCATAGGCCCTCACTACACAGCGCTCCCTCACTGCACAGGCCCTCAATAACAATTCCCCTCACTGCACAGGCCCTCACTACACAGCGCTCCCTCACTGCACAGGCCCTCGCTACACAGCGCTCCCTCACTGCACAGGCCCTCACTACACAGCGCTCCCTCACTACACAGGCCCTCAATAACACTTCCCCTCACTGCACAGGCCCTCACTACACAGCGCTCCCTCACTGCACAGGCCCTCAATAACAATTCCCCTCACTGCACAGGCCCGCACTGCATAGCGCTCCCTCACTGCACAGGCCCTCACTACACAGCGCTCCTCACTGCACAGGCCCTCACTACACAGCGCTCCCTCACTGCACAGGCCCTCAATAACAATTCCCCTCACTGCACAGGCCCTCACTACATAGCGCTCCCTCACTGCACAGGCCCTCACTACACAGTGCTCCTCACTGCACAGGCCCTCACTACACAGCGCTCCCTCACTGCACAGGCCCTCGCTACACAGCGCTCCCCCACTGCACAGGCCCTCACTACACAGCGCTCCCTCACTGCACAGGCCCTCAATAACACTTCCCCTCACTGCACAGGCCCTCACTACACCGCACTCCCTCACTGCACAGGCCCTCACTACACAGCGCTCCCTCACTGCACAGGCCCTCAATAACAATTCCCCTCACTGCACAGGCCCTCACTACACAGCGCTCCCTCACTGCACAGGCCCTCGCTACACAGCGCTCCCTCACTGCACAGGCCCTCACTACACAGCGCTCCCTCACTACACAGGCCCTCAATAACACTTCCCCTCACTGCACAGGCCCTCACTACACAGCGCTCCCTCACTGCACAGGCCCTCAATAACAATTCCCCTCACTGCACAGGCCCGCACTGCATAGCGCTCCCTCACTGCACAGGCCCTCACTACACAGCGCTCCTCACTGCACAGGCCCTCACTACACAGCGCTCCCTCACTGCACAGGCCCTCAATAACAATTCCCCTCACTGCACAGGCCCTCACTACATAGCGCTCCCTCACTGCACAGGCCCTCACTACACAGTGCTCCTCACTGCACAGGCCCTCACTACACATCGCTCCCTCACTGCACAGGCCCTCGCTACACAGCGCTCCCTCACTGCACAGGCCCTCACTACATAGCGCTCTCCCACTGCACAGCGCTCCCTCACCAAACAGCCCCTCTCGTCTCCCCGCCAGCAACAGCAAATTTACCTTCTGGCTCTTGTACAGAGAGGGACTGGAGGCAGCGCCTTGTGGACTGGAGGCGCTCCAATCATGATGGGCAGACCTAAAGCCGCGGCCGTCCTCGATGCAGGGCACTGTGAGTATGGACTGGGAGAGACGTCATGACGTGTCTCCCAGTCCCAAGAGACACTGCATGAGATGGGGGAGGGGGCGGACCAGAAGGGGGCTAAGCTGCCTGCTGCCATGTGTAATAGGAAATCTGGCGCCCAGTGCACATGACCCCTCAGACTCCCCCCCTAGTTGCGACCCTGCTAAACCTAACCCTCCCCCCAACCCTGCTACTTACCTTTGGCATCCCGGCAGTCGGGATGCTAGGGCCAGGATTCTGACAAATCATCAAAACATCCAGTGTTCCCTGTAGTGTTAGAGACGTAAGCACCATAAGCAGAATATACAGTATGGGAATATTATCCCCTGGGTTATCCTTGATGGTTTATTTTCCATTAACATGTTTCTGTTGTTCATCTCATCTTATACTGTATGGCCTAAAGGAAGTAACATGTACTGCGAGGTTAGATAATTGCACTTAGAGAATATATTTGGAATTCAGCAGCAAATAGATTATAGCTTGCGGGGGCAGCAAACTGTTTTCTGAAATTAGTCTAATAGACGCAGTATGCTGCATTCATGTTAACTCTACTTAGCTTCAATAAAATGGCAGGCCTAAATAAGTTCTTTTCTTTCCGTTAATAGCATAATTATGTTAACATGGACAATTTCAGCCAAAGTACAGTACCAGGATGCCGAATGCATCCCGTCTGTGATATTAAACCAACTGTCTGATATCAACTGCAATATTGCTGCATGTGTGACCAGCATTAGGTTTATTAGAGATTGTTTCCTACATTGTACAGTCTTTTCACCCTCAATATTTGTATTTGTTTATTATGCGTTGGGTATAAAAACTCGCCTTCAATGCTTGACTCCGCCACTTGAGTGTACGACTTTGAATGGGTGCTCGTTAGGGGCACACATCTCCCAGCTGTTCTGGTATTGAGATAAAAGTTCAGATCTGGAAGACATCAAGACTGTCCAGCATAAATCAGACAGTGGCCCTCATTCAGAGTCGGTCTTAAGATGCTAGCGGTCGCTCTGAATGAGGGCGGCTGCTTGCATCTTGAAGTGTGGCCTCCTGGTCGCTATCTAAGCTGTGGGTTACCACCCATAGCTTAGCAACCGACCAGGGCGATGGTCGCGATGGCCTTGACAATCGGGGCTTGCGACGAGACCCTAAGGTTGGGTCTCGGCAAGCGCAAGCCCCAGAGAGCTCCCTACTCTGATCGAGCAGGAAGCTCCCCATTGACTTCATTGCTGATGTCAGTGGGGCCGACCCCAAACGGCAAGCGTTCCGTCGGGAACGCCTCCGTTTGACCGGCCACCCCCCCTGCACGCCTCCCAAACGGGGCGAGCTGTCATTCAACATCGACAGCTCGCCCCCTTTGGTGCGAGACCCGTAGCGACGGAGCGCCTGTCGCTAGCCGGGTCTAACACATGCGCACATTGGAGCCAGCTCCGACGTGCGCATGCCCAGTGGGTCAACATCGACCCGGGTTTGTGAGCGCTCAGCGCTTGCGACCGAGTCTGAATGAGATCCAGTATGAGGTGCCTCAGTGATGTGCGCAGAGGCACTAACTGCACTTGCCTCATTGTACGCCATTTCTACCTTGCATGTAAAGTTTAACATTTAGAGAGATAATCAAAATAATTAAAGTGCTTTGAGACTTACTGTACTGTACTTTGGATGAAATTGTCCATGTTAACATAATTATGCTATTAACGGAAAGAAAAAGAACTTATTTAGGCCTGCCATTTTATTGAAGCTAAGTAGAGTTAACATGAATGCAGCATACTACGTCTATTAGACTAATTTCAGAAAACAGTTTGCTGCCCCCGCAAGCTATAATCTATTTGCTGCTGAATTCCAAATATATTCTCTAAGTGCAATTATCTAACCTCGCAGTACATGTTACTTCCTTTAGGCCATACAGTATAAGATGAGATGAACAACAGGAACATGCTTATGGAAAATAAACCATCAAGGATAACCCAGGGGATAATATTCCCATACTGTATATTCTGCTTATGGTGCTTACGTCTCTAACACTACAGGGAACAGGGATGTTTTGTTGATTTGTCTTAGAACCTTCCCTTGGTACAACACTAAGGGGCCTATTCTGCAAAACATAATTATCACATGTGATAATTATGGTTTGAACTCGCTGCCAGTTCAAACACAGTTTAGGAGGAATTCATCATGCCTCCTGCCCTAAACTATCACTTCCGAAAAACTGCTGTTTCTACAAAGTAGTTTTCGTAAGTGAGAAACTTTTCACTGCCTTCAAGACAGGCTGCGGACGTCACCCTAAGGGGCCTATTCATCATAACTAAAAAATCGATGGAGGTAATTAGGTTTAGAACTCGCATGGAGTTCTACTTAATTACCAGAGGAGTTCATCATTCCTCCTCTACATTCCTTAAGGAATGCCTCCGTTTGTGAAACCACCCCCCTGCACGTCTACAAAATGGGTCGAGCTGTTGATCAACATCGACAGCCGCCCCTTTTGTAGTGAGCTCCGGAGAGAATTTCTCTCTCGCTCTGGGGCTTGCGCACCCGCAGTGCGGCCGCTGCGCGTGCACAGAGCCTAAACATCGACCCGGTTGCGAGCGCTCAGCGCTTGCGACCGGGTCTGAATGAGGTCCAATGTCCTTAAAACCGTTATTTTAGTGTTGATGAAAAGGCCCCTAAGTCACTTATAAATATGTCTTACTTTCAGGGCACTTTAGGTCATTTTTAAAGTAATATACTGTATAATCCTATCTTTGTTATACATTGAAATGAAATAGCAAAAACTAATTTATGACCTCTTCTTTTCCACGCCCTTATTCAGCAGGAATTGCCATACTCTTAGCCTGAATTGCGGCAGCCGCCATAAAGACAATTCTATCCCAGTGGATTAATCGGGAGACCATTTATATCATTGATGTTTCCTTCTGTAGGTTGATATTTCTGTACCAAATCTGTTGGAGAGGATGTCTGATAGATTTGGAGGCTAGTGCTGGAAAAAAATAAATTCTATTTGGTTCCCACCAGGTAAGCGGTTAGGTTAAGGTCCTGGTATCATTTGGAAACATTGGCCCTCGTTCAGAGCCACTCGCTAGCGGCAGTACGCTCGTTCCGAGCGATGTTCGCACATCTGCGCATGCGTACGGTTTTTAGTACGCTTGCGCGAACCAGTCAGTGCGGCCGAAAATCGTTGGTACGCAATATAGCGAGGGCCTGCTATTTTGAGTGACAGAATGAGGCGTATGTGGGTGGTAACAGGGGAAGGTGCTTGAAAACGGGGAGTGGAGATCCGAACGCAGGCGTGCTTAAAGGTCAAAACGGGCGTTTTAAGGGAGTGCATAATTAACAAAGCAGCGTCATTGACCACGTCACTTGGTTTTTTTAACTCAGAACTGCTCGCAAAATAGCGGTTGAAAACACCAACCACAAGCATAGCGAGCAGTTCATACGCTGTACGATGTACTCGATTAATCTAATAAATAACGGACATGACGTATGGTGCGTGCGGCCAGGGGGCGTTTTTATCAAATAAACGAGCTCAGACTTAGAGGTGGGAACAGACTGCAATTTGCGAACGGATCATTTGAATAGCCACCCCTTGTTTTTGAACGAACGACCGCAAATAGCGAACGGCTCTGAATCAGGCCCATTATCCAGAGGGTCTCCCCTCTTTTAGTGCACTTTAGAGCTTTAAAATGTATCAGTAAATTATCTCTTCAACTTGACATTGCTTCCAGAATGTGGTCAGTGCATATCTATTTCTATGGGCTCTATTTACTACAATCCGCATTTGTAATGCAGATTGTAATGTGATATTACCGACTGAAATCGCATTGCGAATCCAGGCAATATCACAGGGATTTACTACAAATCCCTTGCAGGGACAGAGCTTGCGAGAAAGCTCTGTCCCTGCGAATCCCATCCGCACACTAGTCACGGTATGTTCGCAATAAAATACCGTTACTACTGCCCCACGCATGTGCCAACCGGCCGCCGCTGCTAGCCCCCGGCGCTAAGCCATGCCCCCATCGTTAAGCCCCCACCCCCCGCGATTGCGGACCACCCGCGACCTCCCTCCCCCCCCCGCGACCCCCCCTCTCCCTTAATTACACTTACCAGCATGATCCGGGCACCAGTGATGTCTTCCATGTCCTCCGGTCAGGTGATATCCCTTACTGCACTGGGACCCGATCACCTGAAGACCGGGCTGCAGTGCAGCATGGGAGACCAGCTGACCGGAGGGGAGACATCACCGGAGCCCCGACCACCGGTCCCTGGAGTCAGGTAAGTAAATTTTTTTTTTTTTTACACTGAATCAGCGTGTGGTCTGTTTAGACCACACAGCTGATCACTGGGGCCGGCTCCCGGCTCTGCTCTCCCCGTTAGAGCAGAGCAGGAGTCCGGTAACCGGGGGAGACCCTGGATAATGCCTCCTCCAGGTGGCGTTATTATCACAGGGCTTTCTCCGGTATTTTTTTACAATTTATTTTTAGTAACTTTGGTCGGATCACATTTCCCATTACAATTATGGGAAATGCGATCTGATTACTAAAATTAAGTGATACTTGGGGGTTGGAGTAGAATTTTACGAATCCTACTCCAATTGCCCTAATAACTATAGGTGATATTAAAATAATGTGAAAAGGGTGTGAAAACATCCCTTTTCACTTTATATTAGTAAAAATAATGTTAATAAATAGACCCTATGTCTCTATGTGACTTTTTTATTTTTTGTATATGCCAGCCTACGAGGGTGGATCTAAAAGTCTGTGTCCTGACGTAGTAGTAGATGTCGCCCCATATTGATTTTCTGTATGTATGTACTATAGGTCTTGGTAGAACACTGTGGAAAATGACAGCACAATTCTTTTATTTTTGCAGATATTGCCTACTAAATTTGGACACCACACCTTGTATTAACATTATTTTGTATTGCATTGTGTCATGTATTTTTGTATGTTATGTCCATTGTACAATATTTACATGTTGCCAGGTGTTGTGGCACACAGTGCTATTATTGAGTATAAATGATACTGTATGCCATTCTAGTTTATGTACTGCTACAGTAGTTGCATATTAGTTGTATATTTTGCCTTTTTGCCAATAGGAGAGACATACTGTGGACTCGGATGCTAGAGGCGTGGTCAACCACCAGGGTGTGGCCACGCCCTCACGGAAATATAAGGGTGGGATGCACTCCTCTGTCTCCAAGGCTGGTCCAGATCTCCTAGGCAAGTTCGGGTATAGGTAATAAGTACCTGCCCCCCACCCCTCTTTGCATATTAATGTAACTGATAGCAGAGGTGCCGTCATAGGGCCTGATTCAGACCCGGTCGCTATGAGCGTTTGCTCGCATGATGCATATGCAAATATTTGAAAGTGACGCGGCGGGGGGCGATCGCTCGCCAAGGCATAAGCACGCCCATTGTACCTGTACTAGCGTTCACTTTGTGTATGCAGACTTCCCTTAGCGTATGCAGAGACGCCCACTGCCCCACGTCATCTCCTGGAAGTTTATGAAAACATTGGTACATCGACCACTATCGGATGTGAACGCAGTGCTTGTGGTAACTTTTATTTACCGCAAGCATTGCGAGGAAAACAGAGGAATAAAATGGCTGGTGACATGTACTATGACGCTGCCTATTAATTATGCACGCCTCTAAAATGGCGTTTAAACACTCGGGCACGCCTGCGTTCGCATCTCCAACCCCCCGTTGTTACTGGACTGCCCCTGTTACCACCCACAAACGGCCTCCGCTGTCACTCACTCTGCTGGGCTGGCTCTGCTGGGCGAGCGAGGGATCTGTGGTCGCACAGTGTAGTTCGCGCATGAGAACTGCGATGCATACGCATGCGCAGATAAGCAACCATCGGCAATTGCGAACGGACTGCAGATACCGTCCGGGTCTGAATCAGGCCCATATTCCGTTCTACTGAGTTGCATCCTGCTGGGGCCACACTCCACAGGGTAAATGCAAGTGACCTAATGACTGGAAGAGGTCCTCAGGCATCCCCTGGAATTTCATGACTTTGTACGTATATTTATCCATTTCAGCAACTTATAAGTGCCCCTTAAAAATATGTTAAATATTATTACTAAATGCAAAAGGACAGAATCTCACACTGGTTTTTAGGTGCAATAGCAACTACTAACCAGTAGGCAAAAACAAACAACCAGTAACTCTTCTGGTACAACAAGCAAATAATGAATTCTATGAAGTTTAGTTGCTGTAATTAGCATTCGTCAATGTTTTGCTGTGAGAGCCGGCCCGGGCACGATCGAGGGCGTGGCCTAATCGTGCCATGCGTGGACACGCCCTCTTACAAAAAAAGAAAAGAAAAATGATTTGCAGTGTAGTGAAATGGTGCTGTGCACTGAGGGGGAGGGGGCACTTAGTGTGCACGCTCCCCCCACACAGACAGAAGACACTGCTGCTTCTGTTCAGCGGCACCAGACTGCCTGGCCCCACTGCAGCACTGTAGAGAGTGGAGGAGCAGGCTTCTGACAGGTGTCTGTTTTTTTCTGGGGTGCCTGAGACAAAGGAATGCCCTCCCCCCCATCCTCAGCTACACCCCTGTGTTTGGTCACGCCTACTCTCCTGTACCAGGCCGGGGCTTGCAAGAAGTATTGACAATCCTGCTTAGATGCCAGGCACCTTCATAGCCATGCTCCTGGTCAATTCTCTTTTACACTCCGGCAAAATCATACACATGTCCAGTTGAAGATATATAGGCAGAAAAGTGCATCTTAATATAACAGATCTGATATTGCTTGGATACCATTATAGGTTTATACTTCCTGACTTGCATACGACTGTCTACTTTGTTCTGACCATTGCTTTGTTCTTGCCACCTGATCTACCTTTAGTGTCTGTCTCTGCCAGCATATTTTGTATCACATTTATTTCTGATGTGCTGACCTGGCCTATCTTGACTTCCTTGCCCTAGTGGTTGATCACTAGTTATCTATACTAGTCAGAGACTTTAGCTATGTGCACAAGACGTTGGGCCAACTGAGTGCCAGTAAAAACATCAAGTTTTATCAACAAGGCAAAGATCTCTTCCTTATAGTTCCTGACCCATGGGTGTCACTGGTGACCGATACAAACACATAGGACACTAATATGTTAGCCAATGCTGGTTTGTACAGTTAATAAACCATGCTTTTTATTTGACATAATCCCATCCTCTTAAATAGTTATATTTTCTGTATGGCGCAGAGGTTCCCAAACGCGGTCCTCAAAGCTCCCCAACACTCTAGGTTTTAGAGATATCCACGGTTGAGCACAGGTAGTTAAATCAAATTGACTGGGGCACTAATTAAGTCATCTCTGGTAAAGCATGGATATCCTTAAAACCTGGACTGTTAGGGTGCCTTGAGGACCGAGTTGGGAACCACTGGTATAGCGCATTTCCTCTGTATCATTTTATTCATTTTCTTATTTAACCAGCTGCAACTTATCCCAAAAAGGTTGCAGGAAAATAGCAGCAGTACTTGTTTTTTTGACACAAACTAATTTAATAATATACAGATTGCTCTCACAGTACATGTATGTGTGATTCCTATATTAGTCGTACATCACCATATAAATAGGACTGTTACTTTTATTACAGCATAATTCCTTCTTACATAGCATGTTCTGGATATTCTCAGTAGGAACTTCACTCTCACACCAGGAAAGGTTTCACAATATGACTCGCATATATTATGAGAATCTCAAGAGTAACATATATCTTAATTTGGAAGTTATAACTATGCAAACAGCCTTTATTTTTAATCTGCATTATAATTATTGCTCATTTTAGATGTCAGGCAAGTCATATGTATTTTCATAGCTTTCTGACTTGGAATCCACAAGAAATGTAGGTAGTTAATGACTTCTTAACTATTTAATGGCAGCTCATCTCCCCACGTACATTTAACCTTTACAGCAGATGATTGCAGAATAAGGAACTGCAGACTTTTCTGTATTCTGCAAATCACTGTGTGTGAGTAAAACCAGTTTCATTCCAAGCAGGGCTGGTATATTTTTCTATGTTATGTATTCTAATGCAGTTTAACATTGTTATTGGGAGTTAATTATGAATGTATTAAAATTTGAAGGCACATTGCAAAAGCCTTTTCTTCCTTTACTGTCATGCACGTATTTATTGCTTAATGCTCTTTTTTTCCCAATCCCTTTCATTAAGTTACATGGACAGGCCACTCTTGACCTGCGGTCCCAATTAGCAGTCCACATTTATCCCCCAACAATAAAAAGGTCAACTGTAATGGAGTGAGAAACTCTGCAGCTAATGTAATTCTAATCATTACTTTTTATTTTCTCTCTAATTTTCTGCGCAACAAAACTTCAACTTACATCCATATATTATACATAATAATGCTCTTCCAACAAATCCATAATTAGCGGAGGGGTGGAGTGCAGATACTGTAGACTTGCTATAGATGGACAAATATGCTCATTACTGTAAATTGTTTTGGTTTTGGATCTGGGTTTAAAAAAACAAACAACAAATTAATAAAAACAGCTAAAATAATGTCATTTTTGCAATCAAAAACTGACATGTGTAGTGAGAGCTGTATGGTGGCTCACCACTAAAGGTGCCTACACACTTAGCGATATTTTACATGATTTGCCCGATTCCAACGCATTGTGATGACAAATCGTGTAAAATATGCCCAAGTCGTGAGTGTCCACTCATGATCACGATGCGTGTCCTCGCAGGTCGTACATCGCATCTTCAGATCTGCGGTGCTGTAGGGCAGATCTGACAATCTCAGTCACGATGCACTGGAATAGTTAGTAAGCACGATAGATCGTTTGTCACATTGGACAGTTTTTAACACCAAATCGTGCCCACGACTATTGGGGAGCTGCTGGGGAAAGTTAAATGGGAAATCGGACACAATGTCGGATCGTGAGCACATCGCCAATTGTGTAGGCACCTTAACAACTCCCACTGCCACTAATGAGCAGGGCCGGATTATAGGAGGGGCGACAGGGGCAGTCGTCCTGGGGCCCCCACACATAGAGGGTGTCCACATCCAGCAAAAAAAAAAACAGCACAGGGTTTAGCTGTCTGCGCTCTCCGTACACTTTCTCCTCGGCGGCTGCAAAGCCGCCGAGGAGCTTCAGTGTTGTACAGTCTCGCGAGACTTCACGTCATTTCGCGAGACTTTGACTGCAGAGACCAGAGCAGTGGCCGCGGTTTGTAGGAGAGAGGCTGTCGGCTGAGTGAGCAGACTCTGACGTCTCACTCAGCTCTAAAGACACCATGTTTACTCTGCTCCTCGGCGGTCTCCCGTGGAGTGGCTGCGAGCTGTCTCCTCAATCAAGGTCAAGTTTGTTGTTTGTGCGCATGCATAATATTTATATATATATATATATATACACACACACACACACACATATATACTGATATATATATATATATATATATATATATACACACTGTGGGCCTGATTCAGAGCCGCTCGTAAGCGGCCACTCGCTCGCTATGAGCGATGTTCGCACAGCTGCGCATGCGTATGGGTCGTAATGCGCATGTGCAAACCAGTCATTGCGGTCAGAAATCGAGCGCTCGCAAAACAGCGAGGGGCTGCTAATGTGATTCATAGAATGTACTGTTTGTGGGTGGTAACAGGGGAAGGTGCTTGAAAACGGGGGAGTGGAGATCCGAACGCAGGCGTGCCTAACGGTCAAAAGGGCATTTAATGGGAGTGCATAATTAGTAAAGGAGCGTCATCGATCACGTCACATGGTTGTCTTTTAGCCTGAACTGCTCGCATTGATAGCGGTAAGAAAAACCTACCACAAGCACTGCGAGCAGTTCAGATGCCTTGCGATGTACCCGATTAATCAAATAAATACCGAAGATGACGTGTGATGCGAACGGCAAAGGGGCATCTATACAAAATAGCGAGCGCATTTTTCGTTTGCTCGCTCAGACATAGAGGCATCAACAAACCGCAATGAGCGAGCGCTCAATTTAAATAGCCGGCCCCTTTTTAGGAACAACCGTCCGCAAATAGCATCCGGCTCTGAATAGTGTGTGTATGTGTATATATATATATATATATATATATATATATATATATATATATATATATATATATTAGGGGTGAGCGGGTTCGGATTTCTGAAATCCGAACCCCCCCGAGCCCCCGATCCGAGGCAGATCCGAGTCAGGCTCGACTTTTCCCGCCTGACTCGGATCTGAAATCGAGGCAAAACGTCATCATCCCGCCTTCCGAGTCTCGCGGGTTTTGGATCCTATATAAGGTACCGCGTCGGCGCCATTTTCTCACTCGGCTGTGGACAGTGAAGAGGGAGGGTGGGAGTTAGGGCTGGCTGGGCTGTGTAGTGTAGTGTAGTGTAGTGCAGAGTAGTGTTGTGCTGCGCTGTGCTGCTGTTGTCCACTACTTCCATAGGGGCTGGCTGTGTTGCGCTGTGCTGCTGTTGTTAATAGGGGCTGTGTCCACTACTTCAAAGTCCATAGGGGCTGGCTGGACTGTGTTGTGCAGTCAGTTCTCCATAGAGACTGTGTCCACTCCAAAGTCCTGTGCAGTGTCCCAGTCCTAAAGGGGTGCTGTAGTGTTGTCCAGGGGGTGCTCTGTCCATCAGGGGTGCTCCCCCCAAGTGCTAAAAAAATAATATATTTTCTGTGTTTGTGAATTGTGTGCGCAGTAGCCGCACGTGCATCAACAAAGTAGTGCCAAGCGTGCGCCTGTGTCATAAGTAAAGGGCCGGCTGGCTTGACCGTTAAAGGGTGCTGTAACCCCCAAAGTACACTCCAGTCCAAACCAAAAAAAAAATTATTTTCTGTGTTTGTGAATTGTGTGCGCAGTAGCCGCACGTGCATCAACAAAGTAGTGCCAAGCGTGCACCTGTGTCATAAGTAAAGGGCCGGCTGGCTTGACCGTTAAAGGGTGCTGTAACCCCCAAAGTACACTCCAAACCAAAAAAAAAAATATTTTCTGTGTTTGTGACTTGTGTGCACTGTGGCTGCACGTGCATCAACAAAGGAGCAGCGCCAAGCGTGCGCCTGTGTCCCATAAGTAATGACCCGGCTGGCTCATTTCTTAAAGGGTGGTGTAACCCACAAAGTGCACTACTCTCCAGCAAAAATAAAAAAATATTTTCTGTGTTTGTGTGCGCTTTAGCCGCACGTATATATCAATATAACATAAATGGAGGACCAAACTTTCTCCGATAAAAATAAAATAGGGAAAGATCAAGAACCACTTCCTCCTAGTGCTATTGCTGCTGCTGGGAGTTGTTCATCATCCCAGAGAGGAAGTAGGAACATCATTACTTTTACTAAACAATTGACCCTCCAACAGTCCCTAGCGATGAGGATGAAGTACGACAGCAGTCATCCTGAAGCAAAACGGATAACTGAGGCCTTGACTGCTATGTTGGTGTTAGACGTGCGTCCGGTATCCGCCATTAGTGCAGTGGGATTTAGACAATTGATGGAGGTAGTGTGTCCCCGGTTCCAAATCCCGTCTAGATTCCACCTGCATCCTCAAAGCAGCAGCGACAAGCGTGCGTCTGTCTGTTAAAGGGTGGTGACACCCTCAAAGTGTGCTACCCAAACAATAAAAATATTATTCTTTTTTTTTCGGTCTTTGTGAAATGTGTGGGCTGTAGCCGCACCTGCATCCTTAAAGCAGCAGCGACAAGCGTGCGTCTGTCTGTTAAAGGGTGGTGACACCCTCAAAGTGTGCTACACAAACAATTAAAATATTGTTCTTTTTTTTTCTGTCTTTGTGAAATGTGTGGGCTGTAGCCGCACCTGCATCCTTAAAGCAGCAGCGACAAGCGTGCGTCTGTCTGTTAAAGGGTGGTGACACCCTCAAAGTGTGCTACACAAACAATAAAAATATTGTTCTTTTTTTTTCTGTCTTTGTGAATTGTGTGGGCTGTAGCCGCACTTGCATCCTCAAAGCAGCAGCGACAAGCGTGCATCTGTCTGTTAAAGGTTGGTGACACCCTCAAAGTGTGCTACACAAACAATAAAAATATTGTTCTTTTTTTTTCTGTCTTTGTGAATTGTGTGGGGTGTAGCCGCACTTGCATCCTCAAAGCAGCAGCGACAAGCGTGCGTCTGTCTGTTAAAGGGTGGTGTAACTCTCAAAGTGCTCCAAAAAATAAAAAACTATTTTTTTAATGTGTTTGTGACTTGTGTGCGATGTAGCCGCACTTGCATCCTCAAAGCAGCAGCGACAAGCATGCGTCTGTCTGTTAAAGGGTGGTGACACCCTCAAAGTGTGCTACACAAACAATAAAAATATTCTTCTTTTTTCTGTCTTTGTGAATTGTGTGGGCTGTAGCCACACCTGCATCCTTAAAGCAGCAGCGACAAGCGTGCGTCTGTCTGTTAAAGGGTGGTAACACCCTCAAAGTGTGCTACACAAACAATTAAAATATTGTTCTTTTTTTTTCGGTCTTTGTGAAATGTGTGGGCTGTAGCCGCACCTGCATCCTTAAAGCAGCAGCGACAAGCGTGCGTCTGTCTGTTAAAGGGTGGTGACACCCTCAAAGTGTGCTACACAAACAATAAAAATATTCTTATTTTTTCTGTCTTTGTGAATTGTGTGGGCTGTAGCCGCACTTGCATCCTCAAAGCAGCAGCGACAAGCGTGCGTCTGTCTGTTAAAGGGTGGTGTAACCCTCAAAGTGCGCTCCACAAACAATAAAAATATTCTTTTTTTTTTTCTGTCTTTGTGAATTGTGTGGGCTGTAGCCGCACTTGCATCCTCAAAGCAGCAGCGACAAGCGTGCGTCTGTCTGTTAAAGGATTACATCGGTGACAGCATCCAAGTAGGCATGTCAGACAGTCCGTACCTGTACTGGCAGGAAAAAGAAGCAATTTGGAGGTCCCTGTACAAACTGGCTCTATTTTACCTGAGTTGCCCCCCCTCCAGTGTGTACTCCGAAAGAGTGTTTAGTGCAGCCGGGAACCTTGTCAGCGGAAGGCGTAGGAGGTTGCTTCCACAAAATGTGGAGAAGATGATGTTCATAAAATGAATTATCAACTCTTCCAGGGAGACCAGCCTCCAGAACGTACAGAGGGACCTGTGGTTCCAGCCGGGACGAATTAATACTCTGTGAGGATGAGGATGTACACACTGAAGAGGGTGAGGAATCGGTGGATGAAGATGACATCTTGCCTCCGTAGAGCCAGTTTGTGCAGGGACAGATTAATTGCCAGCTTGTTTTGTGGGGGCCCAAACGAACCAATCATTTCAGCCACAGTTGTGTGGCAGACCCTGGCGCTGAAATGATTGGTTTGTTAAAGTGTGCATGTCCTGTTTATACAACATAAGGGTGGGTGGGAGGGCCCAAGGACAATTCCATCTTGCACCTCTTTTTTTTCTTTGCATTATGTACAGTTTGGGGCCTAGTTTTTCAAACTGCCATCCTGTCTGCCACTGCAGTTTCACGCCTAGATGGGTCACGTGTTTGTGCCGCCCACTCGTGTCGCTTAGCATAGTCATCCAGCTACCTCGGTGCAACCTTTTGGACATAAAAACACTATTGTGAGGTGTGAGGTGTTCAGAATAGACTGGAAATGAGTGGAAATTAAGGTTATTGAGGTTAATAATAGCATAGGAGCAGAAAAACCTACAAATTCTGTGATTTTAGCTGTTTTTATGCTTTTTTTCAAAAAAATACAGATCCAAAACACAAAACCCAGAACCCAAAACACGGAAGGGTGGTTTTGGCAAAACCAATCCAGATCCAAAACACGAAGAAAGATCCAGATCCAAAACCAAAACACGAAAAGTGGCCGGTGCACACCCCTAATATATATATTAGGGGTGAGCGGGTTCGGATTTCTGAAATCCGAACCCCCCCGAGCCCCCCCGATCCAAGTCCGATCCGAATCAGGCTCGACTTTTCCCGCCTGACTCGGATCTGAAATCGAGGCAAAACGTCATCATCCCGCCTTCCGAGTCTCGCGGGTTTTGGATCCTATATAAGGTACCCACGTCGGCGCCATTTTCTCACTCGGCTGTGGACAGTGAAGAGGGAGGGTGGGAGTTAGGGCTGTGTAGTGTAGTGTAGTGTAGTGCTGCTGTTGTCCACTACTTCAAAGTCCATAGGGGCTGGCTGTGTTGTGCTGTGCTGCTGTTGTTAATAGGGGCTGTGTCCACTACTTCAAAGTCCATAGGGGCTGGCTGGACTGTGTTGTGCAGTCAGTTCTCCATAGGGGCTGTGTCCACTCCAAAGTCCTGTGCAGTGTCCCAGTCCTAAAGGAGTGCTGCAGTGTTGTCCAGGGGGTGCTCTGTCCATCAGGGGTGCTCCCCCCAAGTGCTAAAAAAATAATATATTTTCTGTGTTTGTGAATTGTGTGCGCAGTAGCCGCACGTGCATCAACAAAGTAGTGCCAAGCGTGCGCCTGTGTCATAAGTAAAGGGCCGGCTGGCTTGACCGTTAAGGGTGCTGTAACCCCCGAAAGTACACTCCAGTCCAAACCAAAAAAAAAATTATTTTCTGTGTTTGTGAATTGTGTGCGCAGTAGCCGCACGTGCATCAACAAAGTAGTGCCAAGCGTGCGCCTGTGTCATAAGTAAAGGGCCGGCTGGCTTGACCGTTAAGGGTGCTGTAACCCCCGAAAGTACACTCCAGTCCAAACCAAAAAAAAAATTATTTTCTGTGTTTGTGAATTGTGTGCGCAGTAGCCGCACGTGCATCAACAAAGTAGTGCCAAGCGTGCGCCTGTGTCATAAGTAAAGGGCCGGCTGGCTTGACCGTTAAGGGTGCTGTAACCCCCGAAAGTACACTCCAGTCCAAACCAAAAAAAAAATTATTTTCTGTGTTTGTGAATTGTGTGCGCAGTAGCCGCACGTGCATCAACAAAGTAGTGCCAAGCGTGCGCCTGTGTCATAAGTAAAGGGTCGGCTGGCTTGACCGTTAAGGGTGCTGTAACCCCCGAAAGTACACTCCAGTCCAAACCAAAAAAAAAATTATTTTCTGTGTTTGTGAATTGTGTGCGCAGTAGCCGCACGTGCATCAACAAAGTAGTGCCAAGCGTGCGCCTGTGTCATAAGTAAAGGGCCGGCTGGCTTGACCGTTAAGGGTGCTGTAACCCCCGAAAGTACACTCCAGTCCAAACCAAAAAAAAAATTATTTTCTGTGTTTGTGAATTGTGTGCGCAGTAGCCGCACGTGCATCAACAAAGTAGTGCCAAGCGTGCGCCTGTGTCATAAGTAAAGGGCCGGCTGGCTTGACCGTTAAGGGTGCTGTAACCCCCGAAAGTACACTCCAGTCCAAACCAAAAAAAAAATTATTTTCTGTGTTTGTGAATTGTGTGCGCAGTAGCCGCACGTGCATCAACAAAGTAGTGCCAAGCGTGCGCCTGTGTCATAAGTAAAGGGCAGGCTGGCTTGACCGTTAAATGGTGCTGTAACCCCCGAAAGTACACTCCAGTCCAAACCAAAAAAAAATTATTTTCTGTGTTTGTGAATTGTGTGCGCAGTAGCCGCACGTGCATCAACAAAGTAGTGCCAAGCGTGCGCCTGTGTCATAAGTAAAGGGCCGGCTGGCTTGACCGTTAAGGGTGCTGTAACCCCCGAAAGTACACTCCAGTCCAAACCAAAAAAAAAATTATTTTCTGTGTTTGTGAATTGTGTGCGCAGTAGCCGCACGTGCATCAACAAAGTAGTGCCAAGCGTGCGCCTGTGTCATAAGTAAAGGGCCGGCTGGCTTGACCGTTAAGGGTGCTGTAACCCCCGAAAGTACACTCCAGTCCAAACCAAAAAAAAAAATATTTTCTGTGTTTGTGAATTGTGTGCGCAGTAGCCGCACGTGCATCAACAAAGTAGTGCCAAGCGTGCGCCTGTGTCATAAGTAAAGGGCCGGCTGGCTTGACCGTTAAAGGGTGCTGTAACCCCTGAAAGTACACTCCAGTCCAAACCAAAAAAAAAATTATTTTCTGGGTTTAGCCGCACGTATATATCAAATCGATATAACATAAATGGAGGACCAAACTTTCTCCGATAAAAATAAAATAGAGAAAGATCAAGAACCACTTCCTCCTAGTGCTGAAGCTGCTGCCACTAGTCATGACATAGACGATAAAATGCCATCAACGTCGTCTGCCAAGGCCGATGCCCAATGTCATAGTAGAGGGCACATACAATCCCAAATGGCAAAGTTCAGGAAAATGACCTTGAAAAAGACATTTAAATCAGCTGAAGAGAAACGTAAACTTGCCAATATGCCATTTACGACACGGAGTGGCAAGGAACGGCTAAGGTCGATCCCTAGTATGTTCATGACTAGTGGTTCAGCTTCACATGACGATGGAAGCCCTCCTCCCACTAAAAAAATCAAAAGAGTTAAGCTTGCAAAAGCACAGCGAAGAACTGTGCTTTCTAAGAAGATATCACAAATCCCCAAGGAGAGTCCAAGTGTGGTGGTGGTTGCGATGCCTGACCTTCCCAGCACTGGACGGGAAGAGGTGGCTCTTTCCACCATTTGCACGCCCCCTGCAAGTGCTGAAAGGAGCACCCACAGTCCACTTGCTGATATGCAAATTGAAGATGTCACTGTTGAAGTACAACAGGATGAGGATACTGGTGTAGCTGGCGCTGAGGAGGAAGTTGGCGAGGAGGATTCTGATGGTGATGTGGTTTGTTTAAATCAGGCTCCGGGGGAGACAGTTGTTGTCCGTGGGATGAAAAAGCCCATCACGGTCATGCCTGGGCAGAAGTCCAAACATTCCACCTCTTTGGTCTGGCAATATTTCTATCCAAATCCGGACAACAACTGTCTTGCCATATGTACCATATGTAAAGGTGAAATAAGTAGGGGTAGGGACGTCAACCACCTAGGAACATCCTCCCTTATACGGCACCTGCAGCGCGTTCATAAAAAGTTACTGTCAAGTTCAGAAACTTTGGCTAAGACCGTAAGCAGTCCAGGGACACCTAAATCCCGTTGTCCTGTTGTATCCAAGCGCCTGCAAACCACACCGTCAACTCCCTCCTCGTCAATTTCCTCCTTAGTCAGGATCGGAAGTAGTCCTGCAGGCCATGTCACTGGCATGACTGACTCTCCTATCCGGGATTCCTCTGGAGGATCCTGCATTGCTACGCCTACTGCTGCCGCTGCTGCTGTTGCTGCTGGGAGTCATTCATCATCCCAGAGAGGAAGTAGGAACACCACTACTTTTACTAAACAATTGACCCTCCAACAGTCCTTAGCGAGGAGGATGAAGTACGACAGCAGTCATCCTGAAGCAAAACGTATAACTGAGGCCTTGACTGCTATGTTGGTGTTAGACGTGCGTCCGGTATCCGCCATTAGTGCAGTGGGATTTAGACAATTGATGGAGGTAGTGTGTCCCCGGTTCCAAATCCCGTCTAGATTCCACTTCACTAGGCAGGCGATACCGAGACTGTACAGAAACGTCAGAAAGTGTCCTCAGTGTCCTGAAAAATGCCGTTGTACACAATGTCCACTTAACCACGGACATGTGGACAAGTGGAACAGGGCAGACTAAGGACTATATGACTGTGACAGCCCACTGGGTAGATGTATCACCTTACGCAGCAACAGCAGCAGCGTCACCAGTAGCAGCATCTCAGAAACGCCAGCTCGTTACAAGGCAGGCTACGCTGTGTATCACCGGTTTCAGTAAGAGGCACACCGCCGACAACCTCTTAGAGAAACTGAGAGAAATCATCGCCCAGTGGCTTACCCCACTTAGACTCTCCTGGGGATTTGTGATATCTGACAACGCCACCAATATTGTGCGGGCATTACATCTGGGCAAATTCCAGCACGTCCCATGTTTTGCTCACACAATAAACTTGGTGGTGCAGAATTTTCTGAAAAGCGACAGGGGCGTGCAGGAGACGCTTTGGGTGGCCCGAAAAATTTCTGGCCACTTTCGCCATTCAGCGACTGCGTGCCGAAGACTGGAGCGCCAGCAAACACTCTTGAACCTGCCCCGCCATCACCTGAAGCAAGAGGTTGTGACGCGGTGGAACTCAACCCTCTATATGCTTCAGAGGATGGAGGAGCAGCAAAAGGCCATACAAGCCTATACATCCACCTATGACATAGGCAAAGGAGGGGGTATGCACCTGACTCAAGCGCAGTGGAGAATGATTTCCGTGTTGTGCAAGGTTCTCCAGCCCTTCGAACTTGCCACACGTGAAGTCAGTTCAGACACAGCCAGCTTGAGTCAGGTCATTCCCCTCATCAGGCTTTTGCAGAAGCAGCTGGAGAAAGTGAAGGAGGAGCTAAGACGGAGCGATTCCGCTCGGCATGTGGGACTTGTGGATGAAGCCCTTCATTCGCTTTGCCAGGATTCCAGGGTGGTCAATCTGTTGAAATCAGACCACTACATTTTGGCCACCGTGCTTGATCCTAGGTTTAAAGCCTATGTGGTGTCTCTCTTTCCGGCCGACACAAGCCTGCAGAGGTGCAAAGACCTGCTGGTGAACACACTGTCAGCTGAAGCGGAACGTGACACGTCAACGGCTCCTTCTTCATTTTCTCCCGCAACTGGGGCTGCCAGGAAAAAACTTAGGTATCCTAAGCAACCCGCTGGCGGTGATGCAGGGCAGGCAGGACCAAGTTTGGACATCTGGTCCGGACTGAAGGACCTGGCAACAATTTCTGACATGTCTACTGTCACTGCATATGATACTGTCACCATTGACAGAATGGTGGAGGATTACATCGGTGACAGCATCCAAGTAGGCATGTCAGACAGTCCATACCTGTACTGGCAAGAAAAAGAGGCAATTTGGAGGCCCCTGTACAAGCTGGCTCTATTTTACCTGAGTTGCCCCCCCTCCAGTGTGTACTCCGAAAGAGTGTTTAGTGCAGCCGGGAACCTTGTCAGCGAAAGGCGTAGGAGGTTGCTTCCACAGAATGTGGAGAAGATGATGTTCATCAAAATGAATTATCAGCTCTTCCAGGGAGACCAGCCTCCAGAAGGTACAGAGGGACCTGTGGTGGTGGATTCAAGTGGGGACGAGTTAATACTTTGTGAGGATGAGGATGTACACACTGAAGAGGGTGAGGAATCGGTGGATGAGGAGGATGAGGATGACATCTTGCCTCCGTAGAGCCAGTTTGTGCAGGGACACATTAATTGCCAGCTTGTTTTGTGGGGGCCCAAACGAACCAATCATTTCAGCCACAGTTGTGTGGCAGACCCTGGCGCTGAAATGATTGATTTGTTAAAGTGTGCATGTCCTGTTTATACAACATAAGGGTGGGTGGGAGGGCCCAAGGACAATTCCATCTTGCACTTCTTTTTTTTCTTTGCATTATGTACAGTTTGGGGCCTAGTTTTTCTAACTGCCATCCTGTCTGCCACTGCAGTGTCACTCCTAGATGGGTCACGTGTTTGTGCCGCCCACTCGTGTCGCTTAGCATAGTCATCCAGCTACCTCGGTGCAACCTTTTGGACATGAAAACACTATTGTGAGGTGTGAGGTGTTCAGAATAGACTGGAAATGAGTGGAAATTAAGGTTATTGAGGTTAATAATAGCATAGGAGCAGAGAAACCAACAAATTCTGTGATTTTAGCTGTTTTTATGCTTTTTTTAAAAAAAATACAGATCCAAAACACAAAACCCAGAACCCAAAACACGGAAGGGTGGTTTTGGCAAAACCAATCCAGATCCAAAACACGAAGAAAGATCCAGATCCAAAACCAAAACACAAAACACGAAAAGTGGCCGGTGCACACCCCTAATATATATATATATACTGTATGTGTATACTGTGTGTGTATGTATATATATATGTGTATATATGTATGTACAGTATGTGTAAATATGTACAGCATGTGTATATATATATATATATGTACAGTATGTGTGTATATATATATGTATGTACAGTATGTATGTGTATATATATATATATGTACAGCATGTGTATATATATATATATATATATATGTACAGTATGTGTGTGTGTATATATATATATATATATATATATGTACAGCATGTGTATATATATATGTATGTACAGTATGTGTGTATATATATATATAATATATATATATATATGTATGTACAGTATGTATATATCTATATATATATATATGTACAGTATGTGTGTGTATATATATATATATATATATATATGTACAGCATGTGTATATATATATGTATGTACAGTATGTGTGTATATATATATATATATAATATATATATATATACATGTATGTACAGTATGTATATATATATATATGTGCAGCATGTTTATATATATATATATATATTTCACCAAACTGATGTGGCACTTGATAAAGAAACTTTATTCCAACAGGTCACACATTCATAGCAATGTTTCAGTACCCCACCAATACTGTCATCAGGCTATATGTATATATATATATATATATATATGTGTGTGTGTGGATAGATATAATTGAACTTTAAATTCCAGTTTGTCACAACAATTGGATTCAAATTTAATAAACTGGAATTTCAAGTTCAAATCTCTCTCTCTCTCTATATATATATACAGTCAGGTGGATAAATATTGGGACATTGACAGAATTTTCATATTTTGGCCTCTATTCACCACCACAATGGCTTTGAAATGAAACAAACAAGATGTGCTTTAACTGCAGACTTTCAGATTTAATTTGAGGGTAATTACATCCAAATCAGGTGAACGGTGTAGGAATTACAACGGTTTCTATATGTGCTTCCCACTTTTTAAGGGGCCAAAAGTAATGGGACTATCAACTCAAAAGCTAATTCATGGACAGGTGTGGGCTATTCCCTCGTTATTTCATTATCAATTAAGCAGGTAAAAGGTCTGGAGTTGATTCTAGGTGTGACATTTGCATTTGGAATCAGTTGCTGTAAACTCTCAATATGAGATCCAAAGAGCTGTCACTATCAGTGAAGCAAGCCATCATTAGGCTGAAAAATCAAAACAAACCCATCAGAGAGATAGCAAAAACATTAGGTGTGGCCAAATCAACTGTTTGGAACATTCTTAAAAAGAAAGAAAGAGAGCTCAGCAACACCAGAAGACCCGGCAGACCACGGAAAACAACTGTGGTGGATGACAGAAGAATTATTTCCCTGGTGAAGAAAAACCCCTTCACAACAGTTGGCCAAATCAAGAACACTCTCCAGGAGGTAGGTGTATATGTGTCAAAGTCAACAATCAAGAGAAGACTTCACAAGAGTGAATGTAGAGGGTTCATCACAAGATGTAAACCATTGGTGAGCCTCAAAAACAGGAAGACCAGATTAGAGTTTGCCAAACAACATCTAAAAAAGCCATTACAGTTCTGGAACAAAATCCTATGGACAGATGAGACAAAGATCAACTTGTACCAGAGTGATGGGAAGAGAAGAGTATGGAGAAGGAATGGAACTGCTCATGATCCAAAACATACCACCTCATCAGTGAAGCATGGTGGTGGTAGTGTCATGGCGTGGGCATGTATGGCTGCCAATGGAACTGGTTCCCTTGTATTTATTGATGATGTGACTGCTGACAAAAGCAGCAGAATGAATTCTGAAGTGTTTTGGGCAATATCACATGCTCATATTCACTCAAATGCTTCAGAACTCATTGGACGGTGCTTCACAGTGAAGATGGACAATGACCCGAAGCATACTGCAAAAGCAACCAAAAAGTTTTTTAAGGCTAAAAAGTGGAATGTTATGCAATGGCCAAGTCAATCCCCTGACCTGAATCCCATTGAGCATGTATTTCACTTGATGAAGACAAAACTGAATGGAAAATGCCCCAAGAACAAGCAGAAACCGAAGACATTTGCAGTAGAGGCCTGGTAGAGCATCACCAGGGATGAAATCCAGCTCTGGTGATGTCTATGCATTCCAGACTTCAGGCTGTAATTTCCTGCAAAGGATTTGCAACAAAGTATTAAAAAGTGAAAGTTAGATTTAGGATTGTTTAGTTTGTCCCATTACTTTTGGCCCCTTAAAAAGTGGGAGGCACATATAGAAACCGTTGTAATTCCTACACCGTTCACCTGATTTGGATGTAATTACCCTCAAATTAAATCAGAAAGTCTGCAGTTAAAGCACATCTTGTTTGTTTCATTTCAAAGCCATTTGAGGTGGTGAATAGAGGCCAAAATATGAAAATTCTGTCAATGTCCCAATATTTATGCACCTGACTGTATATATATATATATATATATATATATATATATATATATAATAAAGAGAGAGCTATTTATTCATATACTGTGTGTATAATATATATAAATATATATATATATATATATACATATATATAAATATATAAAAAAACCATTGGTACAGTCAGCATGTGCTGAGTAGCTAATTTATTGCCGCCCATGTCTGATATATATATGTGTCTGTGTCCAAACAACAACCGCATCCAGTGCCCTCCTCGATGTTTACCCAAATAGAAACCAACATCAATCTCAATGCTTAAAAGGCGGCACTCAGACGACTTCATAAAGAATCCACACAGAGCCTGTATTGTATCTTGTACCTTTCGTCTGGATCCTGACGAAAGAACATAAATACAAGTTCTGAAACGTTGATACAATACAGGCTCTGTGTGGATTCTTTATGAAGTCGTCTAAGTGCCGCCTCTTAAGCATTGAGATATATATATATATATATGATCCTTCATATATACCCAGCATGACCGTTCGCTAACAATGTCACCCATTGGACATGCATGCATCGGAGTGCGCATCACCAGCGGTTACACACTGGCCGGTGTGCCTGATATGTTGCTCCGATACGTCTGATCAGACAACATATCGCTTAGTGTGTACCTGGCACATAACTCTTTTATAACATTGCCAATATATCACTTTAATAATGTTATTGATGGGGGCCCCCACAAGTTTGTTGCCCAGGGTCCCCCACAGACCTTAATCCGGCCCTGCTAATGAGGAACAAGCAACCCACCCTTGGCCAGCTTTGGTTTCTCACTCACCCACCTTACCCAGTTACTTAACACAACATTTCCTCACTACTGCTGTTTGGCCACTCCACTGTGGCAGCTGAAGCAGGCGTGTGCACGTCAGTGATCGTGGGCAGTACGCAGGACTGGCCTTAAGCTTTTTAGTTCCCAGTGCCGTCCTGTGCTGCCGCCCTTCCCTCCCCCCCTGTGCGCATACCAAAAACACCAGCGAGTGGGAGGAGGGCAAGGTTTTACGGCCGGTCACTGTGGTGAATACTCTTCAGGCAGGGTACATTTCGATGGCCCTGGTAGTCCGTGCCTTGAGCCGCCACTGGCAGTGTGTGTGGCTGCCATCTATAGGACATACTGTACTGTACGCACAAATACAAAGAATTTTTTTTTAAATGGACAGCTTGAATACAACTAAGAGACCATAAAGGAAACACAGAAAGAAACTAAAAGAAATATACTCAAAACAGAAATACTAAAGGAAAAAACTCTTTTACTATCAGAGATAAAGAGAAACAGTAAAAGAGAGACAGAGAAAGAAAACACAAGATGGGGGAGGTGAAGACGAAAACAGTGCTTTATGTGCTTGTGACCCGGCAAATGATGGCTCCAGGGGCCGGATTCAGAGATATACGCAATGCCAACATGCTAAGAAGCTACGCATGCGTCTAAGTCGCACAGCGCATGTGTCATGTTACATTACTGTAGTCACCCGCAGCAACTCTTTCCTCGCATAGGGCTCTATTTATTATCATTATTTTTACTAAAATAAAGTGAAAAAGGGTGTTTTCACACCCTTTTCACATTATTTTAGTTTCACCTAAAGTTACTAAAGGGCAATTGGAGTAGAATTCATATAATTCTACTCCAACCCCTAAGTATCACTTATTTTTAGTAAGCAGATCGCATTTCCCATCATTGTAATGGGAAATGTGATCTGGCCAAAGTTACTAAAAATAAATTGTGAAAAAAATACCAGGGGAAGCCCTGTGATAATAACGCCACCTGGAGACGGCATTATCCAGGGTCTCCCCCAGTTACCGTACTCCTGCTCCGCTCTAACAGGCAGAACAGAGCCCGAAGCCGGCCCCAGTGATCAGCTGTGTGGTCTAAACAGACCACACGCTGCTACAATGCAAAAAAAAAAATAGTAAAAAAAAAAATTATTTACCTGAGTCCAGGGACCGGAGATTGATGCTCCGGTGATCTCCTCCCTCCGGTCAACTGGTCTCCCATCCTGCATCGGATCTCGGTCATCAGGACCGGGTCCCAGTGCAGTGCAGGATGGGATGTCAGCTGACCGGAGGATAGCACCGGAGCCCCGATCACTGCAAGTAAGTGCAATTAAGTGAGGGAGTCGCGGGGCTTAGCGATGGGGCGGGGCTTAGCGGCGGCCAGTCGGCGCATGCACCAGCACTTGTCACTGTATTTTTTACGAAAATACCGAGATGAGTGTGCGGAGGGGATTCGCAGGGACAGAGCTTTATCGCAAGCTCTGTCCCTCCAAGGGATTATTAGTAAATCCCTGTGAAATTGGCTGAATTCGCAATGCGATTTCAGTCGGTAGTATCACACTACAATCTGCATTCAAAATGCGGATTGCAGTAAATAGAGCCCATAGTGAATGACAGTCAGGGAGCGTTTAGGGGAGGTACGGGAAGTGGCGGAAAAGAACTTGACCATTTTTGGGGCGTATTACAGGCTGTGGCTGTGATGCCATTCACAGTTAACATGGCTCCGGCATCTCAGTACGAGCCGTCGCTCTGCGTGACCATAGGGTTACTCAGAAGACCGATAATCGAAGTATCTGTGACCAATGTTGCGTCTTTGTACACAGATGTTTGGATTTGCAATCCTGCAGATGGGCGTCCAATTACATTATTTGCCGTATGCGACATTTGCGTATTTTTACACATTCACTGAGTACACATATGCTGCCGGGCGGCATTATCGTACAACAGGGGCATTTCTATGATGGGTGCAGGGCGTGCGGGCACACAGACCCGTGGGTCCAGGGGGGCCCACACTGCACCCATATTTTTAATTCTTACCACTCCGCCGCTGGAGTCCCACGTCGGTATCAGCGCTGTCCAAATCACCTGGAAAATGGCTGCCGCTGCCATTCTCCCGGCGTTTTGCACATGCGCAGTAGGGAAAATACTGGGAAAATGGCCGTGGCGCCATTTTCCCGGTGACCTGCGCATGCACCATAGACTTTGGGCAAACTCTAGTACCCAGAGTCTACCGGTGCAGCGCTTCACTCAGCAGAGGGAGAGGGGGGAGCCCCGGGCAGGGACTGCACGCGAGCCCCCTCCTCTCTTGAAGCACCCTTTGCTTACAACCTCTGAATAAGACCCCAAAATACTAGTTTACTATAATGTACAACAGAGAATGCATTATTCCTAATAATACAAGTCTTCCAAATACACAGTGACGCCTTCAAACCTGAGACATTATATCTAATGACATGGGAACTCATTGTCTATACAGATATTTTGTACAAGAACTCATACATATATTACCATTACTTGTCTATTATAATGGGCAGAGGAAGACTTGGCTGGATGAAAGTTATGATTAAGCTCTGAGTATGAAAGGATATAGCCTTCTAATGAGGACAGGAAAGAGGAGAGATTTATCTATATGTCAAAATCTGTTTAAGATCTGCCTAGCTGACGATGATCTGTGAAGATGACATCCTTATGCATAAGGAAACATACATGGAGAAGTAGACACCCATAAACTACTGATTAGAGTTTGTTATAAGCCACTATAAACAACTGAACTAAATTGTTATTACAGACTGAAAGGAGAGTAGAGGATAATGGGGGCCTCCCATGGGTGATTTGAACTGTTTGGATAAATATTGGGACAATGAACTAGTGGTTTGCGGAAACAATCATCACTGGTCATATAAATCTAGACGATAAGGTGCGTTGGGGCACATACTGTAGTGTAATAAGTTCCTTATTAAACAAATAAACAAAAAAAAATAAATCAGGAAACTCCTAACACAGTGGTTCCTAAACTGTGGGCTGTGGCACCCTGTGGTGCCTCGGGACACTTGCAGGGGTGCATTCAGGTTTGTGGTCCAGCACCAAATCAAATTCTTTGTGGTCAATGTAATGTAAATATGTGGACAAATAGAATCGCAAACCTGTCCTCCACCATCACATAACTGACCCTAAGGATGACAGGTTAGCACAATTTACTTCACTGTACTACTTTACCTTCATTTTTTCCCGAATTTCTCAATAACAAACTTTTGGCTTAGGGGTGCCGTGAGAACAATGCATTTACTCTAGAACGCCGTGGTAAAAAAGAGTTTGGGAACCTCTGTCCTAACAGATAAAAATCAATAAATACATCCTTAAAACACTAAATACTGAGTATATTGAAAAATCTTATATATTTATTTATTTTACAAATCCACTTTTGAGCAGAAGTTTTTGTAACTTGTAACAATACGAGGCCTATTTACAAGGTCTAATCATGAACATTTTGTGCCATAGCATCTCATTTGTAGTGAGAAATAAATCAATTTCCTTGCTATTTATCTACCACTAGGAGACGGAACAACTCTTCCGGAAATGGCAAGTGGACGGGTCCTTTGAGGTCTGAAGTCTACCGCAAAAGTTTGTTGCAGTTTTGCCCTGAAGTTGACAGTGTGAGCATGGAGTAAACCAACAGGGCCAAACTATAAATTAGAATAATAAGGGCTGCGATCTGCAGTGCTAGTTAGCCTTTTACAAGAAAGATATTATATGCTGACGTTCAGCGCTATCAGAGTTATAGTTGAGTGCAGCTGCCAATTATGAAGAAAGTGCCAATTCTTCAAAATATATTAATATAATTTTCCCTTTTTTCTCTTAATATAGCCTTTTGCAGGAGATTTCTGTGAAATTTCCTGTATTAGATTCTTACAGGTTGAGTCTCCCCTATCCAAATCATACTTGCCAGGGGCGTGGTCGGGGAATTACATGACGTTTAGGGGCGGGACTAGGGCGGAGCCACGTACTCGCATCATTTTGGCCCCGCCCCCGCTACACAATGCCGAGATTTCCGGCATTGTGGAGCAGGGGTCGGGTCATGATGACGCAAGAATCGTGTCATCAGCCCCCTGCTGTTGGGGTTTGGGGCTACATTGCGGGGGGGGGGGGCATGGAGGGGCCAGGAGGCTTGCTTACTTTTCCGGGGGAGCCGAGAGCAGCACCCGATTTTCGGGAAGCTCCTGGCCAAATCAGGAGAGAGAGGCATATATGATCCAACTATTCAGAAATACGGAATATTCCGAAATACGCAATATTTTGAGTATGACTGAGATAGTGACACCTTTGCTTTCTGATGGTTCAATGTACACAAACTTTGTTTAAGGCACAAAATTATTGAAAATATTGTATAAAATGACCTGCAGGCTGTGTGTATAAAGTGTATATAAAACATAAATACTCCAATATCCAAAATACCCCTGGTCCCAAGCATTTTGGATATGGGAGACTCAACCTGTAGTACATAGCTGGGATACATAAAATTATGCAGAAACTTTCATCGCAGCAGCTACTATGGATTAGTGCTGATGACGCACCGGCTCTGGCTCTAATCCGATGATGTGCACAAATAGTCGCACTATCGATCAGACATTGGCCGCACCAGTGGACATTAGAGCAACCCTAAAGCTGGGACTGTGTCTTTTGACGCAGTCTCTGACACTGACCACTCCCCCCCCGGCATGCCCGCCTCTGATAGCCACCGTCCAGGAATGCCCATTGGATCTGCATGGATCTCCAATTCCAATCTGAATCCTCCAGTGGTAACCATCGGTACGCATGCGCCTGTTGCTTTAACTACGTCCACCTCTGAATCTATAAAAATCTGTGGTGGCTGGCCACACACCCCCTCTGGTAGGTGGCCACAACCCTTAAGCATGGGCCCGCACCACTTCATTCCCCCGGTGGGCCCTTCATGTCCAAGTCCGACACTGGAAACATACACCCCAACTCTGTCCGCAGATCTACACCCCTATCTATCTCTGTAGATGTTTGTGGCATGTTTATTAAACAGCTGCGGCAGTGGGGGTCCCCAACCTACCGATTTGACCACCGGCGGGCCACTTCGGCCCGCGGGTGGAACAGCGGGACAGTACTGTCCTGCTGAAATAGGGATGCTGGGGAGGGGTGCCGCCCGTCTACGGGTGGCACCCCTGTGCGACTGCACTGGTCGAACACCCCTAGAGCCGACCCTGGTAAGGGGGGTCAGAGGCACACCTGGGTAGGGGTGTCGGAGGCACACTTGTGTAGTGGGGGGTCAGAGGCACACATGGGTAGGTTGGTTCAACAGCACTCTCTCCAGGATCTAATCTCCCTCTCCTCATCACAGTATCTGCAGGCAAACAAAGGCAGGCTGTGTAGTTTCCACTCTAGGTTCGGCGGCAGGCAGGGCACCGGACCTAGAGATAGGGCATGGCCAATGAAAATAGGGCATGTCATTATGACGTGTCCCCTTTTCGTCACTCTTGGGGGCGTGCCCGGCACTTACGGACATGCCGGGCAGCCCCCAAGTGCCACGGTCACTGTGAATGGATGCCGGGTACATGCACCCGGCGTCCATTCAGTGGCATTTTAGTAAAAATAATGTTAATAAATAGAGCCCAAGTTGAGAATACTGTACTTGGGGCTCTATTTATTAACATTATTTTTACTAAAATAAAGTGAAAAAGGGTATTTTTACACCCTTTTCACATTATTTTAGTTTCACATAAATTTACTAAAGTGCAATTGGAGTAGAATTTGTAAAATTCTACTCCAAACCCTAATTATAACATATTTTTAGTAAGCAGATCACATTTACCATAAGTGTAATGGGAAATGTCATCTGCCCAGGGTTACTAAAAATATATTGTGAAAACATGGAGATGGCGTTATGCAGTTTTTCCCCCAGTTTCTAGACTGCTGCTCTGCTCTAACAGGTAGAGCAGAGCCGGGAGCCGGCCCCAGTGATAAGCTGAGTGGTCTAAGTAGACCACAAGCTGATCACTGTAAAAAAAAAAAAAATAGTAAAAAAAAAAATGACTTACCTATTCCAGGGACCGGTGATCGGTGCTCCGGTGATGTTCTCTGGGGCTCCGGTCAGCTGGTCTCTCAGCTCCTGCACTGTGACCCTGGTCAGCTGCTGCATAGAACAGGGTGGCTGATTGAAGAACCTTGTGGTTTTTTAGATGCGAGAAATCTCGTTGCACCATGTGTTCCCACATGGGAAGAAGAACAACCCAGGTACATATCCTTATACATAGTGAAACATATAATATCACTTCCTTTATAAACTGTGATTCGAAATTTGTAATTTATGTATTGAGCTGTGAATGTAACCTATTTTATATAGGTAGAGCAAGGAGGCCCTTATGGGTTAGATTTATGGAGCATCGTATAAACATTGTAAAACAAAATAGACTACATAGTGTCTCACAACATTTTTTAGACAAACACGATAGTAACCCTGCGAGTCTTTCGATCATAGGCCAAGAACATGTTCCCACCATGGAACGTGGAGGTAATAGGTTCAATAAATTATGTTGTAGAGAGGTTTTCTGGATGCTCAAATTCAACTGCCTCCACCCAGATGGGTTGAATGAAACAATAGAATTAAACTCAGTAATCCAGTACTAGATGCGTTTTCACCATATCGTAGGCCATTTTCTGCTGCTGCATCACCATTTATCTTAAATGTAACCTCAGAGAAGAGTATTATTATTATTACTAATTATTACTATTTTTTCTGTATATATGTACAATCCTAAGAACATCAGGTCAAAATTCAATATAGATCTACCCTAGACGATGTAATCATAGCTTATTAGTTTTGACTATGATGAGGTAGTGATTTTCCTTCCTTTCCTAATCCATACTCTATGTAAAAAGTGAAACTTGAAATCACTTCTCTGTATATGATGTTTCTTTCTGTATAGATAGGCATGTTAATTGATCGATACATCTGAAGGGATTTTAATCCCCCCTAATCACGTCCTTATCACAATCTTGAGGTGTCTTAAAGAACCTATTGTTGGAACAATGTCGCTGGAATTTATCATCAAGATGCCTTTGTTTACATATACATTTTTACATATTCTAATGACCTAATAATAGTTAACCTCAGATAGGACACTTTGAACATATACAATCTCCTGGTAGTGCGTCCCTATATAAAACACTTATCCCTTCCGATATGTATAATTAGTTCTCGTACGTTTGCATTATTTACCCCATATTTATATCTACATTTGTTAGTTTGTGTTTCCCCTAACAACGATCACATACCAATGAGAACCAGTATACCTTTTTTGTGACATCGTAATTCTAATCCCTTGATTGGGTATTTGAAACATAAAAGCTTAGTGGCTCATACGGGACATGTGACTTGCGATCACGTGATCCCGTTGAGGAACACTACTAAGCCACATTACTCACTCAAATGAACAGGGTTGTTCCGGGTCACGTGATCGGGAATGATCATGTGGACTGACCAGGGACATCGTGATTGATTACAAACACACAATTAAGGTAATGTTATATTCATAAGTTTGTTCTATTTTAACTGTGAATCTTGTGGAGTGAATAGGATTGCCTTGCTCTCAGATTTTTTAGTTTTAATGGACGGTTTTGTGAGGTCTGTTTTTATTTTGACACAAATGTGATTAATTAATCAATTCACACCAGGTATATATAGACCATTTGAGACCATTCTTACATATGCTCCTGAGGAAGCTGGACATCAATATACCCAGCGAAACGTGTTGAGCCCACTATTGTTACTGGACCCACCATTCATATCTCCTCTGGTCCCCCCATTGCAGTTTGGACTGGAAAACCATCAATTTCGGCAGCTATGAGGAAACTTCCGGTGGATCTACATCAGCCTGGTTATGTGCAAGCAACTGCTGCTAAAGGACTGTATGAACTTTGTGATTCTAGAACCGGTAATATCTTGCTGCTTATTTGGGTTTTATGGACACAGAGGAGTAATCTTTGATTTTTAGTTATGAGACTTAATTGCTCTTTCAGATGTGGGGTCCCTATTACGATCTTTTTATATTTAATGGTCTTTTTGATTGATACATTCACACAAACATACCAAGATGTTATTTGTTTTTTAATAAATGTAAAACTTTTTTATTAGAAACCGTCCATTTGACTGTCATAAGAATACAGCTCAAATTTACTAGCGCTGGTATAGTTTTCTTTTTTGTTTACCTTGCTGCATAGAACAGTTGACTGGGGTCACAGTGCAGGATGGGAGACCAGCGGACTGGAGCCCCAGAGGACATCACCGGATTACCGCAAATTTAGTCGGAAATATCACACTACAATCTGCATTTTAAATGCGGATTGTAGTAAATAGAGCCCTTGGTGTAGTATGCACAGTGGGGAGAGAACTGAGTGAAGGATAGAAAACAAACAATAGTTATAAATGAAATGTATTCAGGGCAGGTTGGGCTAAGGTCATATAGTATTCAGTGCTTTTACTAATGAGGGTGTAGATGGCCTGGTGAAAGTGTTTGCTGATGATACTAAGCTATGTATGATCCCAAGTAGAAGCTTGCCACAGAAAGATCCAGGCAAAATGAGATCATGGGCTGTGAAATAGTTGATAACATTTAATGTAGATAAATTTGGGGTTATGCTACCAAAGACACAGTAATAACTATCAGAATAAGCAGGCTTATTTACCATGGACTAATTTTATTATGTACACGTACAGGGTTGAGTTTCCCATATCCAAATATTCCGAAATACGGAATTTTTCGAAATACGGAATGTTTTTGGCATGACTGAGATAATGAAACCTTTGATTTTTGATGGTTCAATGTACACAACTTTGTCTAAGGCACACATTATTAAAAATATTGTATAAAACTACCTTCAGGCTGTGTGTATAAGGTGTATATGACACATAAATTAATTTCATATCTTTACACAAACTTTGTTTGAGCCACAAAATTATTGAATATATTGTATAAAATTACCTGCAGGCTGTGTGTATAAGGTGTATATAACACAAATGCATTCTGTGTGTATATTTGGGTCCTATTCCCAAGATATTTCATTATGGTATGCAAATATTCCAAAATACGGAATATTCTGTTATCCAAAATACCCCTGGTCCCAAGAATTTTGTATATGGGAGACTCAACCGGTATATTCAAAGTCAATGCAAATACTTGTCCTAAATTAACATTTTATACTATGGAGACACTAAGGAGCAGATGTCCTTTGCAGATGGAAGAAAGAAGGTTTCACTATCAACATTTTAATTTTCTCTTCCAGGAGATCCCCGAGTGGGGTGGGAGGAGGTGCTGGGGGAGATGCATGTGATCACTGTGGGGACGGGGCTGGACGATTTGCATAATTAGGTCCTGCCTGATGGCATAATGACGTGGATTGTAGGATCTGACAATCGTATAATAACCCCCCTATCAGGGCCTGGCTCCATGGGTCGGAGCACCCTGTGCCGGCCCTCTCCAGCGTGCCCTATGGGGGCGTGGCCTAATTACCATAGGCCACTCCACCTACGTACCATTATTAGGAAGCATTCCCGCCTCCAAATAGCGTCAGGCTGGGGGGAGCCTCACTAGCTGGGCTTCCCCCAGCTCCTCTCACGTCACTGATTGGATGTTGCGCAGCATCGATTCAGAATCTCCGGGGTCCGGCACCGCCGCATAACTGCGGCAGTGGGGTTCCCCAACCTCCCGATTTGACCACTCGAGGGCCACTTCGGCCCACGGGTGGAACAGCGACACAGTACTGTCCCGCTGAAATCGGGATGTTGTGGGGTGTGCCATCTATGGGTGGCGTCCTTGTGCGACCGCACAGGTCGAACACCCCTAGAGCTAGCCCTGCCCCCTGTCCCAATCAGTTCACTAGAAAGTGGGCAGGATGCAGGAGTGTATTCTACATTCCATGAAGTTCGTGGGGTCTTTCCGAAATGTCCACGAATCTTCTGGGAGAGTAGGTAAGTAAGCACTATTAGAATAACTGAATCATTTCATGAGCTGGAGTGTGAGTGAAGATGTATGGATAAATAATGCTATTCCTCATGCAGGCCACTAGTTGTAGCAGGAGACTGATGCTGTAGAAATGGTAGGACTGATATTGGGAATAGGTGCATGCTAGCAGTATAGCCTGTCGCTGTAGCAGCATGAAGAATATCTTGGGGTAGACTGCTATACATTGGAACTGGGTGCCAAGAACACAAATGAAGCAAGTTACAGGAAACACTACAACTGAGTACTAGAGCACGACTGAAGCAGGCTGCAAGAATATACTGGGACAAGGTGCCGGCAGCACAAATGGAGCAGACTGCCAGAGACACTGGTACAAACAAAAAATGTTGCCTCACCTATTGTATGCAGTATCCCATCCATTCTATATGCTATCCATTTGCTCTTATTGACCCGGGTCCATCTTCTGCAGGGCATTAGGAATACGCATAATATTACCACCTGATGGTGTGGGCTTACTACTACATATTTTACATACGTTTTTATTTATAATAAATAGCAGTTTTTCATGCTAATGGATAACAGTTTTTTCTTTTACCTTGTATCTATCACGACTTGAAACTACCCACATTCTGTTAAGGACCACAGGTTGAGGTTTCAGAAGCTTAAGATACCTTTATGTGCCCATACATTGCCAATACAAGTAAGCATACATGTAAGAAACTCCACACAAGATTTATCCTCATTCACATCTGGGTGCTTCTGAGTTGGGACCATATCAAACCAGGAGAAGATCTTCATAGACCATCATATTCTCCTCATATTCACATCCCCAGGTGGCTACATCATACAGTGACATTATTACAATATATTGTGTTTCCAATTTATTTTATATACCAGAGAAATACCATATACCAGAGGACGTGGGACAATTCCTTTGATGGACTTATTGTTGACTTGTTGGAACAATCCAGAGTGCAAGTGAAGTTGATGTGTTTTGTAATGTGCCAGAAACACTGGATCTAGGTGCTATAGAACTAATAGAGCTGGCTGTAGTGATATATGCTGTGAAGCAATACTGGAGCAGATATGCTGGATTATAATGCAACAAAATGCTTTGAAGCAAATGTTTAATTTTATTATTTTATCAAGTTACTTATATATGGCATCAGCATATTCCATTGTGCTTTACAATTGGGAATAAAATAGTAATAGAACAAGACTGGATAATAACAGACAGACAAAGAGTTAAGAGGGCCCTGCTTGCAAGCTAACAATCTATAGAAAAAAAGTAATTGATAAACAAAGCTAAGTACTACATATTGCTGCAAATTGGTCCAGCCAGATTGCAGAGGTCCTTGGTGGGCTGTGTGATCTAGTCACACTGGGATGTTGGCCTATAGAGGGCATAATGTGAAAGTGAAGAAAGAGAAAATAAGTTATGTGTGGAGAGGGGATGTAATTGGGTAGGATAGCTGAAGGTTATGTGAGTGGTTCTGGAATTTAATAAGCTTGCCTGAAGAAGTGAGTTTTCAGGGTATGTTTGAAGGTTTGGAGACTAGAGGAAAGTCTTATTGTGGGAGGGAGGGCATTCCACAAAGTGGGTGCTACCCAAAAAAAAAGTAACTGAATGAGAGCAGGTGATGAGTGTGGATGAGAGATGCAGATCCTATGTTGATCGGAGAGATTGAGTTGGGAGATATTTTGAGATAAGCAAAGAGATATATGTTGCTTTTAACTTTAGAAAATTTTCATAACGATGTAACTACATTTCAAATAGAGATGTGCACCGACCCCCATGTTTTGGTTTTGGATCTGGATTCATCTTTGTGTTTTGCAAAACTACCCTCAAGTGTTTTAATTTTGGATCTGGATTTGAAAAAAAAAAAATTCTAAAAAGTTTTTAAAAGCAGCTAAAATCATGTCATTTTTGCAATCCAAATCTGAAATTCGGCTTTAAAATCCAAAATCCAAACAGCTGGAAGATCATAACCACAACTCAGATTTATCCAGATCACCGTAGAACCGTGACTTGGATCTGTCCGGATTCACGGAATTCAGGTGGAATCGGATTTCTGGAGAACCGAACCGCACATCTCTAATTTCAATATAGCTGCTACTTATCAGGAACAAGTTAACAATGGGGCAGATGAAGCTCCATCTCCAAACCTCCAAAAAAAAATAGGCCTATCACCATGGCTCCATTGGTTGGCCATAAATCATGTAATAATTATATTTCTATTTTTTTCACAAAATTCTGCACATTTTTCTATGTTTATATATTTAAGGAGACAATGGAGCTTATAGAATAGGGTGGAATACACAGCAACATGGCTCTGGAAACACTCAAGTAGCATTGGTCACATCTTCCACCCTTTCTTAGTATAGGACCCTTGAACATTTTTAGCCCCAGTCCCATGTGGTTCTTAATTTGGTCCTGCTAATTATAACAGTGTAACAACAGGCAGCAAGAGTGAGTGGTACTAATAGGAAAACAGCAAGCTACAGTACTACTAATGACTCAGTTGCAGACCCTGGCTGGCAACTTTGAGTGTTAAGAAGCAAGCCCATAGCACTGACCTATAAATTGCAGCCCATCTTTAAAGTGATGTGCCCCTTATATGCCATCAGTTCTCTCCACCTACCCCTTATATGCCATCAGATCCCTCCACATACCTTTTATGTGCCATCAGACTCCTCCACAAAAACTTTTTATGCCATGCACCTTTTACGCCATCAAGGCACCTACACATGTCCCTGTTTGAGATTAAACTCCTCCACGTGCCCCTTATCTGCTATAAATCCCATCCAAGCTGTCAGGATTCTGCCTGGAATTGGCTGTTACTTACCGCAGCGTTGGCTTCCCCTCATTAGCGAGAGCAGTGAGACGTCAGGTGCAGCGGTAGGTGACTTGCTGAGTATTCTCCCTGGGGCCCAGGTGACTATCACGCAATCCGCCATATTGGAGTTCCTGCGGCGACAGCCATCTTGGCTAAATCACCTGATGGATCCTTATCCAGTGGTAGCTGTGTCAGTTCTCAGCTGACTTGCTCATGCAATGAACAGCTACCTGGGGGTATAAACAGGACTCCAGGTGAACAGTAAATTGCCTGATCAACTTCGTTATTCCCAGATGGTTGCCGTTTGCTTCATCCAGGCATCACATGCAATCTTCCAGAGACTCTTTCCAATGGTATTTCCAGTATATGCTCTGTACATTTCCTATGTACTGATGGCCTGATTCAGACCCGCTCACGAGCGCACAACGCTCGCAAGCGGGTCAATGGTCCCCCACTGCGCATGCGCGAGACCTGGCCAGCGACGGGCGCTCCGTCGCTACGGGTCTCACACCAAAGCGGGACAGCTGTCGATTGTGATTGACAGCTTGCCCCGTTTTGGAGGCGGGCATGGGGGGTGGCTGGCCAAACGGAGGCATTCCCAAAGGAACGCCTGCCATTTGGGGGCGGCCCCACTGACATCACGAGTGATGTCAGTGGGTGAGCTTCCGGCTCTATTAGAGCTGAAAGCTCACTGGGGCTTGCGAGAACGAGACCCTACCACAAGGGTCTCGTCACAAGCCCCGATGGTAGCGATGGTCGTGACCATCACCTGGCCGCTCGCTAAAGCTGTGGGTGGTCAACCAACAGCTCAGCGAGCGGCCCGGAGGCCATCTTTAAAAAAAACACGGACGCACTGATTCATAGCGAGCGCTCTCAAAGAGCGTCCGGCTCTGAAACAGGCCCTGAGTCCTAGTGATTATTTACAAATAGCCATATCCTTGTGCAGCACTGTGATAGAACATCTTTGTCTGTTTGCTATTTACAATAGCCATATCCTTGTACAGCAGTGCTACAGAACACCTTGTCTGTGTGTGCTAACTCAAGTGCCTTTGCCTGTGTATTATTTACAAAGTGCCATATCTTTGTGCAGCAGTGTGATAGAACACCTTTTTCTTGTTTGCTATTTACAAGAGCCATATGCTTGTACTGCAGTGCTACAGAACACCTTTACCTGCATGTGCTATTTCAAGTGCATTTGCTTGAGTAATATTTATGAGTGACATATCCTTGTCTTTGTCTCCAAGTGCCACCTTTTGGTGCAGCAGTGCACCAGAATACCTTTCGCCTTTGTACTCGGTACGCACAGTGGTGTGCAAGTACAGATCCTCATTCTCCTCGAGTCAGCAGCATATCCTCATTTTCCAGTGTTAGCTGCAGAACATACTATTCAGTGGATTTCCTTTCTCTGGTCTGCCACAGAACCTATTCAGGAAACATTTCTATGGTGCTTCTCTGTACTAGTGGTACAGAGATTATATATCCAGTGGGCCAAAGTGGTGTGTCTTTCTCTATTCCCACTCGCATCGGATCCCTGACCTGGGGACCGCGTCCTGCTTGCCGGGGGCAGCAGAAACCCATATCCTGCTTGGAGGGGACATCTCCCCGCAGGTTAGACTCCGCACCCTAGGTCAGGTCTCGCCAACATCTGATGCTTGTGGACGAGGAGACTGAACATCCAGGCCCCTCGCTCCTGACTCCTTCATTGACCAAGGACCACAACTTCCAGCCCCTCAGTAGGGGACTCCAGGACGCAAAACATGACACATATACCCTTTATATGTCATCAGACACCTCCAAATGCCCCTTATATACCATCAAACTACTCCACATGTCCTTTTATGTCAACACACTCCTCTGCATGGACCTTATCTGCCATCCCACTACTCCAGATACCCCTTATCTGCCATCAGACATCTCCAGTGACCCCATATCTGCCATCAGACATCTCCAGATTGCTATTATACCTGATGGTTTGCATACATCTCTGATAGCAGGAGGACTGCGCCTACGCATAACCCGGTCTGCACAAGTGCAAAGGTTGGGGCATCAGTAAATTCCAACATGTTTGTCAATTCTGATTCCCCAATTAGGACCCAAAAATGGTCAGAATCTGGGAGTCTGGGAGTTTTAACATGTGTTTTGTCGATTTCCTGATGGATTGCCAGTCATCGATGTAAGCCAATCAGCGTTTGTGAGCAGAATGGGGAATTGGCCCATAGATGTATGTAGTAACATCATACTTCATGTATAAATATTTGGATTTTGAGTTACAGTAATTATTAATCTAAAAGGTCAATCTCACACATAACGACTTGAGAAATGAGCACTGAATAGCACTAAAACTACACTGCTGACATTCTTCAAACATCGCAAGTAGAAAACGTGAGACAAAATTTGTTTAGGTCCCTGATTGGACAGTATGCAGTCAGCATGTCAGCATTCACTACAATATGTCAACATTCATCATGTTGACACCAGAATGCCTTGATGGTTAAAATGTCAACATCAAACATGTCGATCTATGGAAATTGTCGACATGTCAGGATTGTCCTATGAAAAGAGAGGTTTACAAAAGTATTCATTCACATAACATTGCACTATTAGTACTCTGAGGGAGTACTACCTAATTACCTGAGGAATTCATCATTCCTCCTCCCCATAACTATCTATTTCGAAAAGCTGTCATTTTTGCGATGACAGCTTTTCGGGAAATAGATAGTTATCTCTATTTACACTAACTTACCGCAGCTGGAATCAGTGCTGCACATGCGCTGTTACATTCGTAAACCCAGCGCATGCGCAGCACTGCCTACATCGGCGGTAAGTTTGTGTCCCCCCCCAATGCCCCCGTCCCCGCACTTACCTGCCCGCTGCAGCGCCTCCGGTGGCTGTGCAGACACGTGGTCTCCTTTTTCTAAACTTTATTGTGTTCTGCTGGGAGAACACGTGTCTGCACAGCCCCAGGAGCCAGAGGAGGGACCAGAGTGCCAGAGGAAGACGTCGGGGGACCTCACCAGCTGGAAGTGTCACCTGCTATTCGCCACCTCACAGTGGCGGATAGTACCTCCATCAAATTCCGAAAATACATAATTTTCGGAATTTGATGAATACCATAATTTCCATATCCCCATACTAATGTACTAATATATGGGGAGTGTGGAAATTAACGCAGGGGGACTTAGCAAGGAGATATCAGTGATATATCCTGTGCCAAGTGTGTTCATGAATACTAAAATAACGTTAATTAAGGAAAATGTCTTATTGTTGATGAATAGGCCCCTGAGTCACCTTTGAGGCTGAAAAACTTCTCAGCACATTCAGTCTGCCTTTTCGCCTCCATGGCATCATGCACAGGTGCGGGCCCACTTCCCAATTTGGTTTGCAGCTTCCAAAACAATCGCTTCTGTCTTTGTTCTTGTAATTCACGGGAAAGCCTCATTCCCACTGAGCTTTGTGTGCATAATGATTCATTCACTGTGAGTTTCAGCAATGTAAGGACGTTTATGCCGTCATAAGTTCTCCATAGATCTTAATGGTTTAATATTTCAGCTTTTTAGCCTTGAAACCACTTGAGGCAACTTTCCCACAGCTTATGAAAACATTCAGTTAAAGCCCTTTTTTAATGTATCCGTCATGTTTCCCTATAATTCTGAAATCCTGGCAGGAACCCCCGAGACGCACTGACCTTTCTAAAGCTGGGTAAACACTATATACAATGTGTGACCCAGCCGACGGTGCGATGCATCGTGCGCGCTGTACACACTGCAGGATTTGGTGTGCGATGGCGCAGTGTGATGTTACATGCTGCCTGTAACTGCACTGAGTTGTTCAATGCATCGTCCCATCTGCTGTGCAGGTCATCATCTCCTCCCCATTTCTAACCAGTTCTGCCTCTATACCCCTTTTCCACCAAAATTCCGAGTCTGACCCGGAGTTGGAACAGGGGCCCTGTTCACCCACAGCTATAGCGAGCGGCCAAAATGATGGTCGTGATGGTCAAGACCATCGCTACCATCGGGCTTGCGACGAGACCCTTTGGTGCGAGACCCATAACGACGGCTTGACCGTCGTTATTCAGGTCTCGCGCATGCGCACGACGGAGCCGCCTCCGTCGTGCACATGGCAACTCGGGCAACATCGACCTGCTTGCGAGCGCTCGCGAGCGGGTCTGAATTAGGCCCAGGGTTCCTATCCGGATCAGAACCGGAATTTAGCCGGCGCCGCTCACACCGCAGTCGGGTCTGCATAGACCCGGCTTTTCCGGCGTGAAAGTGGACGCTTGGAGATGACATCATCTCCAAGCGCCACTGAAGCCGGACCAATCGGCCGGCTTGCAGCGCACTGAAGGTCATCAAGACCCGGAGTGTGCCGTACACACAGCAGGGTTTCACGGGTTACTCCCATGTTATACCCTGCTATATACCTGGGTTGGATTGCCGGGTCACTCGACCCGGCGATCCAACCCTCACCCCTTTTACACCAAGGAGTTGCCCGGGTTAACCCTGCAATAACCTGGGTTTTAGCTCCGGTGTAAAAGGGGTATAATTTGAGTATTTTATGAGTATGACTGCTGACGCAGCTACAGTATGTTCATAAACCATGTACATGTCCTGCAATGGTCTCTGTACTATAAGCATATTGCCAACTCTCCCTCATTGTCAGGGAGACTCTCTGAAATTGTAACAATCTCCCTGAAGAGTCTAACAATCTCCTTGATTGCACCTTACCCCTATTATTGAGCAATAAAAACCAGAGATACATGCCTTCAAATGGGATCATTAGTATAATTTCCCTGCATTCGTAATAAGGCACAATGATCCCTATGGCTACATGCATTGTCTGAAAAATATCAGTGTGTTTTCATCAACAAATAGATTTTACGAACTACTTTGGGGCTCATTTACATTTGGATGCAAATCTGTGTTATGACACGCCCCTCAGATGTAGCAGTATATGCCCACTTTTCCGCCGCGCTCATAGGTTCTGCTTTCACAATCTCTCTGAAATGCTTTTTCAAAAGTAGGCAAGTACGACTATAAGTCACTATTTTTTATTTTGTTCATACTGTTACAGATGTGTCCTCTTCCATCTTTGAAGGCAAAAGTGTGCACGCATCGCGTCATACGACTTGCCATGCACGTGAGCGCCATGGTACTCCAGGCTGCACCATGCAATTCTATGGATCGCGGGTGCACCATGCAAACCTATGGATCGCGAACACAGGGCGTTTACCCGGCCCCGAGCACGTGACCCCCTGCCATATGTGGCACAATTTTCAGCAAATATACAAGAGGACACATCTGTATATGTACATTGTAGGGCACCGCGGACCCCTTGTGGCGCCATATAAATAAAGGATAATAATAATTAATAACAATAATAATTTGTGTATCTATGTATCTAAAACTGATGCAATATAACCTGTATTATTCGAGGTTGAGGGAGGTGCATTACAGCGATGGAGAGGAAACTTATTTAGGGTAGGGTTAGCTGGTCTCACCATGAGTAGCAGCAATGTACAACAAATATGACCTCTTTCCAAATACACACCAAAGGGAAGCAGGAATGTGGAAGGAATAGAAATGTAAGATACAAACTGATCATCAAGAGCTGATTAACCTTTCTAGTATTTTGAGATGTGCGGTTCGGTTCTCCAGAATCCGAAAACACACGAATTTCATGAATCCGGACAGATCCGAGTCGCAGTTCTGATCTTCCCGAGGTTCGGAATTTAGATTTTAAATCCAAATTTTTGGTTTCTGACTGCACAAATTACATGATTTTAGATGTTTTTAAAACTAGAAAAAAAAAATACAAAAAAAACCAGATCCAAAACCAAAACACTTCAGGGTGGTTTTGTAAAACCAAAACATGAAGATGAATTTAGATCCAAAACCACAACCAAAAACTGGGGTCAGCACACATTTCTACTAGTATTAATATTAATGCTATATCAGGTTCTTACTAAAAAAATCATATTTTTCCCAATATCTAATCCTATTTGATCTGTTCATAAAAGCAGCAATCCCATGAAGAACATAACATACTGTAAATCACAGTGGCAGGCCACAAGACGCTGCCTGACAACTGCCCCTTGCCAGGGCTGCAATCAGCAATTGTGGGGCCCCGGACTAACAAAACAGGCAGCCCCCCTCCCACCAATGTTTCTGAAACTCTAGCCCCGCAGTGTCTCTCCAGTACCAGCCAGACCCCCTTCTGTCTCCACCTGCTAGTCCCCCTTCTATCTCCACCTTCCAGCCCCCCCTTCTGTCTCTGCCAACCAGACCCCCTTCTGTCTATACCTGCCAGCCCCCCTTCTGTCTCCAACTGCCAGCCCCCCTTCTGTCTTTGCCAGCCAGCCCCATTCTGTCTTTTCCAGCCAGCCCCCCTTCTGTCTCAGTCTGCCAGCCCCCTTCTGTATTTCCCAGCCTGCCCCATTCTGTATTTGCCATCCAGCCCTCCTTCTGTATTTGCTAGCCAGCCCCCTTCTGTCTCATCACGTCAGCCCCCGCATGACACTTACCCTTTTCTCTTCTAACATGCTGCGGCTCCTCTCCCTGTCACTTTATTGCATACACACTCGCCAGGCCACGGCAGTAGGAGTGGCCCCCCCGTTACAGTATTTCACAGGGGGGTGGTAGAAGCTAGCGTTGTGAGCGGGTGGATGAGCGAGCGGTAGTGTTCTAACTGTTGCACGGTGGGTGGCAAGAACAGCCGGCGGCCCACACCCCTCTCTGAGTGTCCGGGCCCGGGACTAGAGTCCCAACAGTCTCCCTCTGATGGCGGCTATGCCCCTTGCCACTGGTTTGGGTCTTCAGATTACCACCAATAACACAAACCCCCATAGCAGCAGCGGTCATACAGCGCATAATGGGCCCGATTTAGAGATGGATGCTAACCCGATGGTGAACGTACATCTCCGATGTTTCCCGGGTCTGTCACTCCCCAAACCGCAGCATGATTGACATGCTGCAGCATTTGGGGGGGTGGAGCGTAGGCGTGGCTGCTTATCTTTTCCCGTAAACGGGGGCGTGTCACTCCCATTTTCAGGTAGGGACGAGGCCGGGCTCTGCGTTTTCGGACACAGATTCCTGACATCTCAAGTGACCGGAACCTGGCCAGGCTGCGGAAAGCGTCACCTCCCGCAGCCTGCCCAAAGGAGTAACCATCGTGACCATCGGTTGCGATGGCGAACCCAGGCTGCAACCTTGGTCGCAGCACTGGGATCGCAAATGCAGCAAGAAGGTGTCTAACGCCTCCTGCTACATTTGCATTTTAAATGGACGGAATTGCACAGTCGCTTGGGTGCGACTCTGGATATTTCGTCCATCTCTGAATCATGCCCAATATACAGTAGTGAGCTCCGAAACACCCCCAAGGTGGTACAGCTAGCACTTTTTGTGTCATAGTCGTGTGTTCTCTTATAAATACAAGACAATAGCAATAATGACATCACACAACTTGGTTGTGCCTATTGGGAATTTTATGTACCCTGATATTGACCGTTGTTGCAAGATCATAAGCACTACAAAGGGGCAAGCATTGGTAAGTTGCTGCTGGACAGTTTTACGGATTAGTTGGTACTAGAACTGATGCTCTTGTTATTTGTTATCTCCAATATAACACAAGCTATTACAAATATATTCATTAAGATGAATCTTTGAAATAATAATCATAGTATAGCTTTCTTTGATTTAATCTGTAAGGAAGAAGTGTACATGTTGATTTGGCATGCAATATTTAACTTTAAGAAGGCTAATTTCCCCTTGCTGGGTTCATCAGTTCAACTCAAACTGGGATGAAGAAAAGATGCAGAAAATAAATTGAAGTCTATTAAAGTGATTTGAAATAAATACACATCTCAGTGTTTTTTCCTGTGGGGAACAAGTATAAAGGAACGAAATCAGACCCAATGTGGCTCACTTCAAAAGGAGAGGGAATTTAAAAATATATAAATCGGAAGAGACAGCATCTTTATTTGTGAGCTGCACGGAATGCAACAAGAGCTGTAGAATAAAATTAAGACTGGCTAAAATAGAAAATGGAAAACAGACTGCTAAAGAAAGCAGAACAATCCCATAAAAAATAATTTGGCATACTGTAATAGTAAAAAGACAAGGCAGATACATAAAAGTGCATTTTTAAAAACTAAATATCAATGGCATACAGTGTTCAACGGTGCCGCAACAAAGGGTGGGCAAGCAGTGGAATAGCATCCTGCAGTCTAGAAAGCTGCATCCTAAATCATCTTAAGGATGCTCTGGGTGCTCAGCTTGTCCCAATTGCCGGCGGCCAGCCAGCTAGAACATCCTTAGGGCACTCAGCTTCTCCCTAGTCCTGGTGACAAGCTGCCGCAGAGCCACCTGGTGCATCCTTAGGATACTCAGCTTCTGCTTAGTGTCATTAGGGAGTCACTGCAGAGCAGCCCTTAGGATGGTCGCTTCGCTTTCTACCTGGTCCCAGCAGCCCGCCCCCTCATTGTGATGTTATGATGTTACATGTTTGGGGGTGAGCACCGAGCGAATTATTGCAGAGTTACGGCCCTGGTGTTCAAACACAAATAGCAGTATTAGGCCCGTATTCAATTAGCCGCGAAAAGCCGAGATCCACAAAAAAGTATCGCCGATTGCGACTTTCTGCCTGTCGGAAAGTTATGTTCGTATTCAATTCCACCCGCTTTTCACGTACACGGAAACTCGATGCAATGTAATCTCTTAATGATGGAGAAAAGAAGTGCAAAATTTTTGTTTGGGGGTGCAAAGGTAAGGAAACCACTCAGAACCCTTGGGACAGCACCCCAATGGACAACTGCTTCAAATAATTTCTGAAAAAAACAGAAGAACACCCCAAAAAAGTACTTTGAATTTGGGGGCAAAAAAGCTCAAAGTGGGGGGACAAGTTCGCAAACTAGCAAAATAAGGTTCTGTGAAGGGTATTGGGGATTGTAGGTGCTTTTTTGGGGGAGGAATTTCACTTTTTTTTAAACTTCACTTTAGAGACATTAAAAGATGCTAGCACCCATTTTCAGGTACCCCAGATTTGCCAGGACTACTTATTTTCCCCATAAAAACCTGCTTTATGCCATTCTTCACCACTTGTGCAGGAATGGGTATGAAATACCGCCGACCGCATGCCCGGCGGTTCGATTCCCGTCAGCGGCAGCCCGACAGGAGCAGAGTACGAAGCAGTGGAAGCCTGACAGCGCTGGAAATCCCGATCGTGGATAGGTAAGTATACACTAACCTAACCTAACCCCCCTAACCCTCCTTAGGGGTGCCTAACCCTAACTTCCCCCCCAAGTGCCTAACCCTAATCCCCCCTCTAAGTGCCTAACCACCCCCTTCCCCGCTGCCTAAACCTAAGTCCACCGGGGGGGTGCCTAACCCTAAGTCCCCCCCGGGAGCCCTAAACCTAACCCTCCCCCCCGCAGCTGGCCGCTCGCGGCGCCCGGCATCAGTACGATCGTGATGCCGGGCGCCGGTCTCCCGGCGTCGGGGAAATGTGGGCGTCTACATCTAGACGCCCGGCATTTCACCCTTGCCGGGAAATGACAGTCGGGAAGCCGGCTGCCGGTATTTAGGCAGTCGGCTTCCCGATTGCTTCCCCTTGTGCAGAGACACTAATTAGAGGCAATTGTCCCAACTTAAGTAACCCAGTTTTATTAGGGCTAACTAATTGAATGCCGCCCTTAGTCTGTGGTTGGCATTAAAATGCACCCACTGTTTTGGTAGCTTTAAAAGATGCAAAACACACGTAGATAACCGCAAACCAGTGTTTGACAAGCCAAACATCATGCAAAAGCCATTTGCTCCTGATTTAACCCTTTGCAATGTGTCCAGTTTTGACTAACATATACCTGCCAAGAGTCAGTAACTAGTGCTGTACCGTCAATCAACAGCTAACCCAAGTCAGGGACTAGCAAAGTGTCTGTAATCACCAACTGTCCAGAGCCAGGAACTTGCACAGTCCCTGTAATCAGGGCCGTAGGGAGTAGTGTCGCTGCCGCTGTAACTGACTAGCAGGGTGCCGACATTATACCGACAGCCGGCTTCCCGACTGTCATATCCCGGCGAGGGTGAAATGACCGGCGTCTAGATGTAGACGCCGCTCATTTCATCGAAGGGATGCCGGGAGCCGCGTGCGGACAGCCGCAGGGGGGGGGGGAGGGTTAGGTTTAGGGCTCCCGGGGGGGACTTAGGGTCAGGCACCCCCCCTGAAGGTTAGGGTTAGGCTAGGGGGAGGGAGGGTTAGGCATGCTTGGGGGGAGGTTAGGGTTAGGCAGCGGGGAAGGGCGGGGGTTAGGTTTAGGCACTTAAGAGGGGGATTAGGGTTAGACACTTGGGGGGGAGGTTAGGGTTAGGCACCCCTAAGGGAGGGTTAGGTTAGTTATTAGTACTTACCTGGGGACGATCGGGATTTCCAGCGGTGTCGGGCTACCGCTGCCGGGATCTGTTCCTCTGTCGGCCTGATCCTGCTGGAATTCGAACTGCCGGCCATGCGGCCAGCGGTATTACATACCGATTCCCTTGGAATGGCACCCTGCGGCCAGTAACGCTGCTGCAGTGCTGCCTGGAGCATCCAAAGCACTCACAGTGCACGTACCCTGCGTGTGTAGAGCTTCCCGAAGTGCCTGGGCAGCTCTACACTTTATTCTGCCACCAGTCCCGCCCCCTCACGTGATATCACATGTCCCGCAGGGCGGGGCCAGCACAGAGCCATTACAGGCACAGGGTCATTACAGGCAGAGCTGCTCTAGCTCTGCCTGTAACCACCAACTGTCCAGAGCCAGGAATTAGTATTGTACAGTATTATTAGTTATGCACCCAATAGATCTGGACAGTCTACTAATCGATGATGGTGATAGTCACATTAGAGCGCGGTATGTATCTGTATGCTATATGTAAAGTTGTACATTTCATAAGATTGTGATCAGGGTCGTGGAGTCGGTACGCTGAAATTTTGACTCCCGAGGGTATATTTACTAAAGTGCAGGTTTTTAGAATTGGAGATCTTGCCCATAGCAACCAATCAGATTCTACTTAACTTATCTAGCACCTTCTAAAAGATAATAGCCAGAATCTGATTGGTTGCTATGGGCAACATCTCCACTTCTGAAAATCTGCACTTTAGTAAGTAAATATACCCCCCAATCCGACTTCTTAATAATGGTAAATTTATAGTAGTGTCTTAATTTAGATTAATTAGTAATAACAAATTTACTGTAGCAAAACTGTAGCACAAGGCATATTCATCACCACCACAGAAATCATCAGGCGACTAATGGTGCCTACACACGGTGAGATTTGTCAGATCATCGATTTCGTTGAACGATAATGATGAAAGATTAATGATTTCTGACAATAATTAAAATGAATGAAATCGTCCATATCTTACTGCAAACACAGGGCCTGATTCAGACCCACTCGCGAGCGGCTGTCCGCTCGCAAGTGGGTCGATGTTATGGACTGAGCATGCGCACGACGGAGGGAGCTCCGTCGTGCGCATGCGCCAGACGCGACGAGCGAAGGAAAGTCCTTCACTCGTTGTGTCCGATCAAAGGGGGCGTGCTGTCAATGTTGATTGACAGCACGCCCCCTTTGGTGGGCGTGCCGGGGGCGTGCCTCCCTGACGGGGGCGTTCCCACGGGAACGCCTCCCGTCAGAAGCCGGCCCACTGACATCACTAGTGATGTCAGTGGGAGTGATTTTGGCTCTGATAGAGCCAAAATCACTCCGGAGCTTGCGGTTGAAAACCTCAACCGCAGGCTCCGGCTCGCAAATTCGATGGTCGCGATGGTCTCGACCATCGCGACCATCACAATGCACGCTCGTATAGCCTGTGGGTGGTGACCCACAGCTATACGAGCGTCCAGGAGGACGCTCCATGAAAATGGAGCCCGGCCCTCATTCAGAGCGTGCGCTCTGCTCAGAGCGTACGGCTCTGAATGAGGGCCACAGTCTATGTCAGATATCGTTATGTGGCATCACATAACGGGAACGCGCATCGTTGGTCGTTGCATGCCCAACATGTCAACAATCTGAACGATTTTTACAATCGTTATCTATCATTCAGATTTTTAAGAAAATCTGACCGTGTGTATGCACTTGATCACCAAGTGGTGAGTAAAAAAGAAAACTCTTAGCAAACTGTAGGATGGGGCTCCCTTGATAGCCCAGGCCTCTTACAAAGTATACCCCTGTACCCACTTGATTGCTGCCCTGTAGGGTCTTGGTCTCACTGTATATGTTCACAAGTCCCCTATTTCCCCATGGACATTCCTATTGTCCCGTGGACTTCTACAAATAGTTATTCATTATTGACAATGGAGAACAAAGGCAAAGTGAGGAACCACATGAGTAATAGCAGCACAAAATTGGGAGGCAAAGTTGAAGTCAGTAGTCAAGGCTAGAGGAGGTCAGTCAAGATCAAGGCTTCAGTCGAATACACATAATATTGCAGTCACTCAGGTAACAGCAACTTAACCTACAATGGTCAATGGATATTTGTGAGAGCCAGGGCCAGAGTCACATGCACCAGTGCCACATCTCTCATGGGTCCCCCCAGACAAAGCGACCTATCCCCAACCCACCGCCATGCCCTACAGACTCACCAGTTAATCAACTTAATTTTTTTCTACAACCCCAGCACTGGTATAATGGGGGGATAAAGAATTACAATTCTCGGCAGCCCTTGTGTGCCCCTGGATCTGGGGTCTAGTTGCACATCTGAGCTAGAGGAGCATCACCATCATCAGGACAGATGTAAGGAAAGCTGGGGAAAATAATGAAGCTGTGGAAGGAGTGCGACGATTCTGTGAAGTCCCGAGCTTCAAGTAGACACTATGAATTCCTATTAATCTTTATACCTTAATGTCGCTATTTAGCATTGCGTATGCACAAGAAATAATTGCTTTCCAGACTTTGATTGTGGTTCCAAGCACAAAAAGATATTATTCACATAAAAGCATATAGTTACACGCCTTGATCTATAACACAATTAGCACAAAGGTTATACAAAATACAAGGTACAGTTGATACATACGCATGCACTCTGGATCTTTTCCGGCATCAACTATGAAACCTCCGCCAACAGAAAGAAAGATGACTAACTACCAGATCAAGAGTGCTTGCATATGTACCCTTGCAGAGATAGGCAATACAATTTAACGAGTTGGCATAATCCCATTGGTTCTTCCTTCTGGTTCTTCTTCTGTTACGATGCAGTTCATAGGTCAGTTTGTATTGTAATAGTTCAGCCCTCCAACAGCTCTTTGTGTGCGTTTTCCCGCCGAAGAACAAGTCTAAACTGACTAATAAACATTACATTACAGAGTACATTTCAATGCCTATCTCTCTAGAATCCATAACTTGCAAACGCATGTTGCGATTTCCTTGCCGATGGAACCGGAAGTCTGCAAATATAGTGGTTTAGAATGACACCAAACATGGTCTGCTTATCATGTACTAAACCTTAGATACTAAATTTATGTATTTCACAATAGACTTAATAACGTATAAAACCTCTAATATTAACCTTAATGCTTAGGGAGCCTTTTTATAAGTTTTGGTATGTGTAAGTGTAAGGATATTGCGTGTAGTCGCTAATATGCGTGATGTGTTTTATGTGCAGAGTGTTTTAATAAACAGCGAAACTGTGCGCTGTGCGTCTTGAGTCACTAGGATGATCTGTATATTGTATGGCAGCCATTAGGATGCTCTCTATATTGTATTGCAGCCACTAGGATGCTCTATAAATTGTATGGCGGTCACTAGGATGCTTTTTGTGTTGTATTTTATTGTGGTTACTTGGATGCTCTGTATTTGTATTATATTTGGTTATATGTTAAATAAATATTCCTTTTATGATGGAGTTCGTGTGAATACCTTTAATATTTACCCACCTAGGGCAGGGGTGGGGAACCTTTTTTCTGTCGAGGATTATTTTGATATAACATTATTCGCGGGCCCGGTGCAGGCCACACTGCCTCCATGTGATGTCACATGGGGGCGGGGCCACAATAGCCGGTGATTACAGCAATGCCTGGAGCATACTGAGGATGCTCCGGGCAGCTGTAAGGGCAGCGGTGTGACCATCTGAAGCGTCCTAAGGACGCTCCAGGCGGTACAGATTCTGGTTGCAGTGTGCCATTCTAGGAACCCTGCTAGCCAGATGAGGCTAGCAGAAAGAAGCTCTGAGGGCCAGACCAAATGACTCCGCGGACCTTATACGGCCCCCGGGCCTGAGGTTCCCCATCCCTGACCTAGGGTATGGGAACATTACATTCTAAGCAAGGTCACTGGCTCTTGGTGAATGGTTAGGCTTTGTTTTCAGTGTGGTAAATGGAATGGATAGTCTTCATTTTATTATTTTGCTGGACACTTGATGGTTGCAATTATCTTGTTACTACTTGATCAGCCTATAAAGCAATGGTCTGCATTTTATGTAAGTGAGGAGTACCCTTTAGTAGCAAAACTGGATTGGCATAATTCTATCCAGTATGTTTGATGGGCTAATAAGAAAGTCCAGCTGAAGGCTCCCATTCATGCGTTGATGGTCTAATAAGAAAGTCCAGCTGAAGGCTCCCATTCATGCGTTGATGGTCTAATAAGAAAGTCCAGCTGAAGGCTCCCATTCATGCGTTGATGGTCTAATAAGAAAGTCCAGCTGAAGGCTCCCATTCATGCGTTGATGGTCTAATGAGAAAGTCCAGCTGAAGGCTCCCATTCATGCGTTGATGGTCTAATAAGAAAGTCCAGCTGAAGGCTGCCATTCATGCGTTGATGGTCTAATAAGAAAGTCCAGCTGAAGGCTCCCATTCATGCGTTACACGTTTGGAATCATACGCTGTCAGCTTTTCCAGTGCAGAAAGTTACAATGAGTCTAAGATGAATAACCCCATGACTCCACCAAATTGTATTGAACATTTACATCTGTGCCTGTATATTGCTTGGTTAGGCTTTTAAGCCTATTTATTAATTCTGAAACCTCTGTCAACATCCCGGAGAGTTCCTTACCCAAATGCTTTCCAGTTTAATCACAGATGAATGGAAACATTTTTAAGCAATTCTGAAAATACTTTATTCTGTCTTTGTCTTTTTCCTGGCAATATCATGACATGACATTGCCTAAATCCTCTCTATTTTGTACCTGAATAATTCATGCGACCCAAAAGTGCACAGCAGCTAAAGATTAATAATCCCACTAAATGCATAATGGAGCCATTTACCTTGTGCCCCAGTCACATTGTATGTCCTGTTTGTATAAGTAAATACTAATTAAATAACCCGTGTATGTACCGTAAGTACAGCTCAGCACATTTACTACTAAATATTATGAATGGTATGATTACTTTGACAGTTTAGATGGCAGATATAACCTTTAAAGATAATTTTTACAATTACACCTGTAAACCCCTCTGGTTGGGTACGGGATCCCGACAGCCAGGATGCCGCTGGTCAGAATACCGACAGCAACATCCCGATAGTCAGAATCCCGACAGTAATTATTATAACCCTTACCCTCCCCACCTGCAGCCTAGCCCTAACCCTCCCCTCCCGCAGCCTAACCCTCCCGTCCGCAGCCTACCCCTCCCCTCCTGCAGCCTAACCATAACCCTTCCCACCAGCAGCCTTGCCCTAACCCTCCCCTCCCGCAGCCTAACCCTAAACTTTCTAACCCACAGCCTAAAGCTGGCCACACACTAGACCAACTTGCATCCAACCAGCCAACTAGTTGATTGGTTGAAATGAAAATCTGGTAACGGATGGAGTAACTGATGATCAGCAATTTGCTCCTAAATGCCAGAAAACAGATGAAAATGGTCATCAGACAAGTTTTTTAAATGTTTGATCTAAACAATTTGTTCAAACAACAATTTTGGTCCATTTTCCAGTATTTGGGAGCAAATTGCTGATTGTCATTTGCTTTCATACCTTACCAGATGTTCATTCCAACCAATCAATTAGTTGGCTGGTTGGACAGATAATATTTAGATGTGTGGCCAGCTTTACCCTAACCCTCCTGTCCCACAGCCTAACCCTCCCGTCCTGCAGCCTAACCCTAACCCTCCTCTCCCACAGCCTAACCTCTCCCTAGTACCTAATCCTCCCTCTAACCCTCCCCCTTGTGCCTATCCCTCACCCTAAGCCTAACCCTAAAGGCCCCCATACATCAGCAATTGATTGCAGCAATCGTGCAATTTGCAATCGATTGTGTATAAAAATCTTTCCCTTTTTCAATCGATTGTGGCATCTCTGCAATCAGCAATCGATTGAAAAAGGGAAAGATTTTTATACACAATCGATTGCAAATTGCACGTTTGCTGATGTATGGGGGCCTTAACCCTCTCCCTGACCCTAATACTTGCTGTACCTTATACAATCTGTAAGGATTCTGACATCTGGGATGCCGCTGTCAGTATTGTGACCGTCGGCACCTTGACTGTTGGGATGATGACTACATCCCAACCCCTCTAGTGTGCAAGCGTGCAAATACAAAGCTTAACTAATTTAGCAAACATTTGTGGGGAACATATATGTACAGTATTTGAAGGCATATTATGTACATAATGTTGGAGTATAGCAACAGCTAGAGGCTAAGTACTGTATACTTGATAAGCTACACCGGAGAGACAGTTGGTGGCGCTGTACTTTTATTTTGTCACTGTGGTGTTATACAGTAGAATGTTATGTTACAAAGTTTACAGATACTGGTTACAGAGAGGTTTCATTCTGCAACACATAAAGGGTCTGATTCAGATTTGGAGGAAGACTGTTTTGAGGATGGATCTTGCGGTTTTGCGCACTGAGCATGTGTTATCGTCAAGCGTACTTGTGTTATCGTCTTAGCCACATCTCCACTTGCGGATGAGTGGACATTAAAGGGTGGTAATGTGGCATTTTCACGTAGGGTAAGTTCAGTGAGGTGAAATTGTGTCAAGAAGGTACAATAATGATAATGTTTATTTGTATAGCACTTTTCTATTAAAGGACTCTAAGGGGTAAATTTACTAAAGTGAGAGTTTTTAGAAGTGAATTTTAAAGTGATGTTGCCCATAGTAACCAATCAGATTCTAGCTATTATCTTCTAGGAGGTGCTAGTTAAATGTTAAGTAGAATCTGATTGGTTGCTATGGGCAACATCACTTTTTAAACTCTCTTCTAAAAACTCTCACTTTAGTAAATTTACCCCTAAGTGGTATATTTACTCATGGTTGATTTTAATCAATTTTGATTGATTTAAAAATGATGAAAATCAATCAACATCGATGTTGAAAATCGATCAATATCGATATTGTGTTTCTGGGGCTAAATCACACATTTACTAACAGACAATTTTTGATTTGGTTTTTAAGTATTTGAAAATGTGGGATTTAGCCCCAAAACGACAACATCGATGTTGATCAATTTTGATGTATTTTAATCGATTTGAAATCAATCCAAATCAATTAAAATTGACCATTAGTAAAATATGAGATATGGTAAGAACTTACCCTTGTTATCTCTATTTCTACGAAGTCCATAGGGTTCCACAGGATACCTTGGGGTATAGGTGATGACGTCAGGCACGGACACCACAGAGTTAAATTTTCAGCCTCCCAGGATGCACCAGGGTCCCTCTCCTATACCCCACCCCCAAGCCAAGGCAATTCAGTTTCGTAACAAGCCATAGGCCGGAGGAGGAGAACAAAGAGAGAGAAGAAAGTCTGGAACACACAAGAATCACATTCTCACCAGAAGGAGACGGAGAAACCGGTGACCAGATTAAAGCCCATCTGCAGTACAGGTGCGACAGGGCGGGAGTCCTGTGGAACCCTATGGACTTCGTAGAAATAGAGATAACAAGGGTAAGTTCTTACCATATCTCATATTTTCTACTTCAGGGTCCATAGGGTATCCACAGGATACCTTGGGGATGTCACAAAGCAGTATCCTTTAAGGGTGGGAACGCTCCTGTGCTGTAAGGAGAATCCGCCGCCCGAAGGAAGCATCCTGAGAGGCGAAGGTATCAAAAGCATAATACCTTACAAAAATATGGACAGATGACCACGTGGCTGCCAATCACCGCTGAACCGCTGAGGCGCCACGTCGAGCTGCCCAAGAAGGACCCACAGACCTAGTGGAAGAGCTTTAATAGAGGATGGAACAGGAAGACCTGTGAATCCATCCTGCCAAAGTTAGCGTAGTGGCAGGCCAACCCTTTGTATGGAAACCAGAAAAGACAAAGCCGAGAGTCTGATTTCCTAAATGGACTGGTACGGTCAACTTAAATTCTTAGGGCCCGTACCACATCCAAGGAGGCCTCACCAGCAGACAGGACTGGGGAAGTAAAGGCCGGTACTATAATTTCCTCATTGATGTGGAAACTAGACACCACCGTAGGTAAAAAACCAGGGCAAGTGCGAAGCACTGCCCTGTTCCTAGGAAAGATGAGAAAAAGAGAGGTCTACATGACTGGGCCCCCCATTCTGAGATCCTACTGGCCAAATCAATGGCCAGAAGGAATACAGTCCTTGCCGTAAGCCATTTGAAATCCACTGAGCCCAGTGGATCAAATGGCGGTCCTCGGAGAGCCCTAAGGACCACAGCCAAATCCCAAGGAGCCACAGGTAGAGCAAAGGGATGGTGAACATAACGTACACCCTGCACAAAGGTGCGGACATCAGGAAGAGTAGCAATCCTACGATAAAACCATACTAACAGGGCAGAAACCTGCACCTTCAGGTAAGCAAGGCGAAGACCGTTATCTAAGCCCACCTGTAGGAAAGCCAACACTCTGGATATCCGGAATACCCGAGGAGCATAGCCTCTAGGGCGACACAACTGAAAGAAAGTATGCCATACCTGATGGTAAATGCTTGCAGATAAAAGCTTCCGAGCTCTTAGCATGGACAGAGCCCCTGTTAACTATAGAGCTGGAAAAACTCCTAGACCTTAAGAGGGCAGTCTCCACCGCCACACCGTCAAGAACAGACAACCCAGGTCTGGGTATCAGCCAGGATCCTGAGACAACAGGTCCGGGCATAGAGACAACAGCTTCGGAGTGTTAACTGAGAGGCTCCGAAGATCTGAGTAATAGTGCCGTCTGGCCCACGCTGGAGCTATCAGCAGGAGCGTGCCTCCTTCTTGCTATTACTGGAGGAAGAAGGGATAATGGAGGGACTAGGTACACAACTTGGAAGGTCCACTGGACCTACATAGTTCTACCAGAAGAGTCTCATCTCTGAAAGGCTCCACTTGTTCACCAGAAGATTGAACACCTCCTGATGAAGAGGACATTTCCCTGAATGCACTTCTTGACGGCTGAGAAAGCCTGCTTTCCATCTGAGGATTCCTGAATGAACACTGCCAATGATGGCAGGGATATAGCCTTCCACCCAAGCCTGAATTCGGACCACCACTGTTAGTGTCGCCTGACTTCGGGAACCTCCTAGGTGGTTTACATAAGCCATCATGATGGCGTTGTCAGACCTGTCCTGCATTCTGGAGAACCTTGAATACTGCTCAGAGTTCTCAGATGTTTATGAGAAGCGCATAATCTGCTGGTGTCCACCTGCCCTGGAACAAGTGTGGACCCGTCACTGCTTCCCAGCCACGGATACTGGCATCCGTCGTCAGAAGGACACTGTGCCCCTTGTTTAGGTGAGCTTTCCGCAGCCACCAGGCCAGAGAGAGACAAACCTTCGGGGAAAGCACTATTGACTTTATCCTATGGGGCAACCCATCCCATCCGGAGAGGATCAATTTTTTCTAGAGGTTTAGAGTGAAACTGGGTCCTCTCCACCAGTGAACAGTGACACCCTGGAACCCAGGAACCACATTGCCGAGTGAATAGACACTCGGCGACTCTGCAGGCAACTGCGTACCCTTTGCCTGTAATGCAGAGATCTTTTCCTCAATCACAAAGATCCTCAGGTGTTGGGATATGGAGCATCCTCTGTGAGGAATCAGAGAGGACCATTTCCAGTTTATCAGTCAGCCGTAACGTAGCAACACCGATATTGTCTGTTGCAGATGGCACTGAAGTATCTCTGGAGACCCTGGTAACAACAGGAGGTCGCCCGGATAGGGTAACAAGCGGACCCCCTGCATCCGCAGGTGGGCTGCCATAACTGCCATGACCCTGGTAAACTGTGAGGCGCGGAGGCCAGACCAAGGGGCAATGCCAGAAACTGGAAATGCTTATCGACCACTGCAAACCTGAGGAAAACACTGGTGGGCTAAGAAAATAGGGATATTCAGGTAGTCACCCTGAATATATCCAACGACACCACAAAATTCCCAGGCTCCATTGAATGATGGAATGCAGGGTCCCCCTCCTGAACCGAGGAACCCTTAAGAATTTGTTGAAGGATTCGAGGTTGAGGATGTCCTGGTAAGACCCATTGGGTTTCTGTACCAGAAAGAGGATGGAGTAATACCCCGTTCCCCTTTGGGGCAATGGAATAGATACTATAACACCTGCCTGGAGCATAGAGTGTAACACCCTCAAAAATTACAGGCTCTTGTCTTGAATTGAAGAAGACCTGTAACGAAAAACCGGCTGGGAGGCCTTTACCGGGAGGAGAGCACATACCTTCAAGAAAATACTTCTCTTACCCCAGTGTCCATGGTGGTCAGACACCAGCACTGGGCGAACTGGAGAAGCTGACCTCCTACTCTGGGGTCCCCCGAGAGGAGGCCCGTCCCATGAGGCTGAAGGCTTATAGTCCAACTTGGGAGTAGGACGTCTTGTACTCCAAGCCTGTTCTAATGGCTGAGCAGATTTCCTGGCTACTGACTGTCTTGGAAAGCTGTATTTTAGACTTACCCTGGCCTCACAGGGCCGAAAAGACGAAGCCCCAGACCCGGATGGGACTGTAGCCGATGGCAGACACACAGACGTAGCTGCTGCCTGCGGGGCCACAGTTGTGCCCAGATGAGGGCCAAACAGAACCTGTCCCGTAAAAGGCAAAGCATTCCAAATGGAATCTGCTTCCGCTTTCCAAGAGCGCAACCACAGGGTGCGGCGAGCCGCTACTGCTGCCGAGCCGCTACTGCTGCCGAGGAGATTCTGGAAAGGAGTAGGCTATATGTAAGACTGTCTCATTATGAACGTGGCTAAGTCTCTGAGAATTTGCCACTATCCACCTGCTCTGCTGGAAAGTCAGTGTGCAGAGATCCAGTTACCTACCCAGCGCTCCATGGCTCTGGCCCCCCAGCACACGGCCATAGCCAGCCTGGAAGCCCCTCCAGCAAGGGAATAATTGGATTTTAGATATATTTGCACCTTGCAATCTGTAACCTCCTTCAAGGAGGACCTGGAGGGCATGGGCAATGTAGCACTCCTCACTAGCCGTGTAACATGAGAATCTACCCGTAAAGGTAACTCCCATTCAGAAAAGTAATTATCCGCAAAGGGGTATGCAAAAGGTCAACCGTTTTTGAGGCTGGAATCGCTTACCCGGATTTTCCACGCCTCCTCTAAATGATCCACCTGACCAGATAGAGGACTTACAGTGGCAACACCCTAATCCTTAAAGAAGGCATATTTGGATTTAGCCACGGGGGATATGTAATAACCAAAGCCGCACGGACTGCCCGTATAAGGCCAGGTATATAGACTTTAGACCCAGACTACGCCTCCTCTGCACTAAGGGGCTCGTGTCTGAAAAAGTCAATAATGTCACCATCATCAGACGTCATGTCCTTATTATCCTGAGCCGTCTGAGACCCGAAAGGCCGTTTAGAAGGCCGAAATGGTGACTCCCCCTGTAAAACGTCCATCAGGTGCTATACCATTTGGACAATAAATTCACCCACACAGGCTCCTGCGAGACCTGGGGGGGGGGGCGAAAAACAGGATACACTGGGGTACCATCAACTGCCCAGGGACCCATGCATGTGATGAGACCACCCCTCGCTGCGATAACCCCTATGGGGAAACGCAGGGGGCGTTGCCCACAAGGGCTGTAAGCATCTTAGCCAGCCGAGGGCGGTCCCTTTTTGTGCAGGCACAGTGACAGAAATGGGGCGTGATATATAATACAACATGCCCTCCATAAACCCTCAGCGTCTACATATCCCTCCGCTAACTGCACATGATATCAGTACATTATAGCTGGAAGAGGATATCCTCGTTCACTTTCAGACATGAGGAGTGTGAACGGAGCGTATGTGACTTCCCACACAGAAAAAACAAGTTTACTGTGAGGTAATAAACACCCTGCAACACCGCACCGCAAGGGCTGTAGCAGAAGAAGAACAGGGATAGGAACATGGCTGACAGTCAGAAATGAAAGTACAGGCAAACAGCGCTAGCATTTAAGTCACATACAATGCAAAGATAACATCCTGCATTACAAGCACTGCGATCAACTACACAGACCAGAGCCTGGTAGGAAACAGTGCTGCATACACTGACCTTAATTGAAGGAGAGGTATGCAGGGGACCCGGACCGCAATGGCACCTGTATCAGCTTCCAGTAGCGTTTGCCATCCCCAGCACATGCAGAGAGAAAATGGCCACCGAGGAGCAGAGAGGAGGCGGGCCCGGGGGAGGAGCGCTGACACAGCCCGCTCAGACCGCTGTGGAATGGCACTGTGCAGCGGGGGATACGCTGGCTGTGAGACAGGGAAGGCGTTCTCCCCTTGGCCTGCTATTAACCCCTGGGACGCTGTGCTGTACCGCACATGCTGTGGTCCGCTGTCCCTGGTGGTCTAGTGGAACGCGCAGGATCAGTACCTGACCCCACGCGCAGTCGGTCCCCAGGGAGCCCCTTGCCTGGGGACCAAAAAGGACTGTGTTACCGGTCAGTGCCCACCGTGGGACCCCGCCGCTTACCTTGTCCCCCGTACATCCGGCCACAGTCCAGGTAGCCGGGGTCACCGCTAGCTGTGACCCCAGCTACCTACCAGCATCCCCGGATCGGTATCGGTGTTCTGGTACCAGCGGGGTGTAGGAGCGACAGCATGGACGTCAGTACTGACTGTCCATGCTGTAAGGCTCATCTTATGCAGCCACAGCTGCACTCTGAAAAAATCTTCTGGGGCTATTACAGCCCCCTCTGTGAATGTGATACGACCTCTGGCCGGACACCCACAAAACGGAATTGCCTTGGCTTGGGGGTGGGGTATAGGAGAGGGACCCTGGTGCATCCTAGGAGGCTGAAAATTTACCTCTGCATCGGCATGAAAGTGTCATTTTTACAGCTATGCTTATCATGAGATGAGGCAAAAACCTTATTTCAGGTAATACAGTTCTCATAACTTATCTCTCCCCCACCAAATGCCCCCTGCAATAATTAATTGTAGTAAGGAGTGGTGAGAGGTGAAGTCAAAACAGCATGGTGACCCGCAGCATGTGAGGAGTAATGAAAGCAGAAGGACTCCGCTGGTCAAACCATAAACCCCCATGAATGTAACCATAAACCCCCATGAATGTAACCATAAACCCCCATGAATGTAACCATAAACCCCCAGGAATGCAACCATAAACCCCCAGGTATGCAACCATAAACCCCCAGGAATGCAACCATAAATCCCCAGGAATGCAACCATAAACCCCCAGGAATGCAACCATAAACCCCCAGGGATGAAACCATAAACCCCTCCCAAAAAAACCCAAGGTGATATAAAAGGTAGATTAGATGGACCGACCTGTTCTTTATTTTTGTCAAATTCTATTTTTCATAAGTTCTTATAAAGGGAAAGTGTTCAGTAAACATTGATGTCCAGGCAGTTTGGGGACCCTGTCTCACCTAACAGACTTACTGCTGAGCACCTCTGTCAGACATACCCAGAAGTACTAGCAGATAACATTATGGTACATTACATGGAATGCTCAATCACTAACCGTCACCAAAAGATAAATCCTGAAAATGTCTTTTTGCATCATTTTATGTTTTCCTATATAAATAAGAGCCTGATTCAGAGTTAGAATGCTATTCCGATGTTCACGCAATTGAGCGATTATCGCTGGCCTGCGCTTGTGTTAGAGCCGCAATGCGCACATGCAGCAACTGAACTGTGATTAAGGTGGCAGTGTGTATTCAAACGCAAGTGATGGACAGGAAGCAAACATTTTGTGGGAGATAATGGGGAGCGACGGCTAAAATGGAGGCGTGTTCCGGTAATTTTTGGGGCGTGTTTCCGGCATTGTCTGCCATCCTGTACTCAGGGAACATGGCTCCAACGTCTCAGGTAGGGCGACAATGCTCTTCGACCATACAATCACTGAAGAAGTCGATATTTGCCTGACCTGTGTCAGATGCTGCGTGCGTGGACGCAGTTGCGGACAGTTACTGAGGATCTGGTGGGTGTCTCAATACAGGTTTCTGCGGCAGATGCATTAGCATATTATCGAAGATCCACAGCTTGCGGCAGCATTAGCGTACAACTCTGTATCATGGTCCTGAAATTCCACAGTATATTCATAATATATATATATATGTAAATATATAGACAGCAAGGGAAATTAGGCGGCACTCAGAGACTCCAGTCTTCAAACAAATGAACCCATAACCAGGGTGTTTATTTGTGTGGTCAACGTTTCGGGGAGCGTCTCCCCTTCCTCAGGAAAAACAGTATATATGTATATATATATATATATATATATATATATATATATATACATAGTAGGCAAGACACAATGGCTGTCTCCGAGCCTTATAGTGCAAAAAGTACGGTACATGAAAAAATATTGATCTTGAAAAATAAACAAGCTTTGCCGTGGCACATTGTGATATAGGTGCACAATACAAGGCTGAGCAAATGTTAGAGAACTTCGTTCATTTCAAATGCAAACTAAATTGATTTCAGTGCAAACAAACTGATCATTTGTCAGACAAAAATAGTATCTACTAAATGAGTGCATTGTCTCAATGCAGACAGCACAGAGAAGACAGGATGATACGGGATCAGGTCACATTGTCGACAGTTGTCATGTCGGCATTCATAATGTTAACACCAATATCTCGGCTCTAGAATGTCAACTTTGCTCAACATGTCGACAGGCACCATGATGACATCCTCAGTGTTCACAAATTAGGTTTAGGCTCCACCGGGAGGGTTAGTGTTAGGCACAAGGGGGAGGTTAGGGATAGGCCGCAGGAGAAGGGGTGGGAGGGAATAGTGTTAGGCACAAGGGGGAGGTTAGGGATAGGCCGCAGGAGAAGGGGTGGGAGGGAATAGTAAAATTGTTTTACTGCGCTATGCACTGTGAGCTCGGCCGGAGACAGGTGCTGCTGGTGGAGCGATGGCTGTATGTCAGCTGGCAGTGAGCTCAGCCAAAGACAGGTGCTGCTGATGGGACGGTAGCTGTGTGTCAGCTGGCGGTGAGCTCAGAAAAACCTCCAAATTGGCGTGCGGCAAGTATTGATATGCTGTGAAACAATCTCAATACAGCCATCGCTCCACCAGCAGCACCTGTCGCCGGCCGAGCTCACCGCCAGCTGACACAGAGCCACCGCTCCATCAGCAGTACTTGCCCTCGGCTGCACGGCATTCAGCTCCATCCAGCCGCGGAATCACAGCGTCCAGACGGGCTGAGCTGGGACGGACATCAGTGTGATCATAGACTTCCAGGGGTGAGCTACTCCATCTGTCATACATACCCGTATATCCCCCAGCGTGACTGCATTTCACACTGGGACGCCAGTAGTGATTGCATTTTAGCAGTGCAAGTGAGCTGACTCACCATTGGAGACAAATCGCTACAATTGTAGCCACATTGGTGTAGGAGCTGAACATTAGAATGCTATGTTGTAGAAACCTCAGTGTTACAGTTACACTCTCTTAGCAATGCACCTAAGCTAGAGAGTTATTTGATCCTTGCTATTACATGATTGATATATCTTGTTTGATTTTATATATGCATATTTGATTATAAATTTACCAGTGTCTATCTGTGGACCATTGTATTAAAGTATCAGATGTATTTCATTTTATTCAAGCCTCCTGTTTAATTAAACAGACAGCAAACCTTATATAGAGTTTTCTAATCCGAAAATCCAACAGTGCATAGCGCAGTAAAACAATTTTACATTTTCTTTTGTTTTTGTGGAGACTTTTGTCTCTAGGTTTTTGACCAAACCTGTATTACTTGCAGCTGGCACTGATTATAACCAAACCATTTTTGTATTGAGCGCCGGGAAATTTGCAGCTTTGACTGCAAATAGTTTTTTTCCTTTCATTGTGGGAGGGAATAGTGTTAGGCACAAGGGGAAGGTTAGCGATAGGCTGCAGGAGAAGGGGTGGGAGGGAATAGTGTTAGGCACAAGGGAGAGGTTAGGGATAGGCTGCAGGAGAAGGGGTGGGGGGATAGTGTTAGGCACAAGGGGGAGGTTAGGGTTAGGCTGCAGGAGAAGGGGTGGGAGGGAATAGTGTTAGGTACAAGGGGGAGGTTAGGGTTAGGCTGCAGGAGAAGGGGTGGGAGGGAATAGTGTTAGGCACAAGGGAAAGGTTAGGGTTAGGCTGCAGGAGAAGGGGTGGGGAGGGGATAGTGTTAGGCACAAGGGGGAGGTTAGGGTTAGGGTGCAGGAGAAGGGGTGGGAGGAAATAGTGTTAGGGACAAGGGGAAGGTTAGGGTTAGGCTGCAGGAGAAGGGGTGAGGAGGGAATAGTGTTAGGCACAAGGGGAAGGTTAGGGATAGGCTGCAAGAGAAGGGGTGGGGAGGGAATAGTGTTAGGCACAAGGGGAAGGTTAGGGATAGGCTGCAGGAGAAGGGGTGGGGAGGGAATAGTGTTAGGCACAAGGGGGAGGTTAGGGATAGGCTGCAGGAGAAGGGGTGGGGAGGGAATAGTGTTAGGCACAAGGGGGAGGTTAGGGATAGGCTGCAGGAGAAGGGGCGGGGAGGGAATAGTGTTAGGCACAAGGGGGAGGTTAGGGATAGGCTACAGGAGAAGGGATGGGGAGGGAATAGTGTTAGGCACAAGGGGAAGGTTAGGGATAGGCTGCAGGAGAAGGGGTGGGGAGGGAATAGTGTTAGGCACAAGGGGGAGGTTAGGGTTAGGCTGCGGGAGAAGGGGTGGGGGGGTAGTGTTAGGCACAAGGGGGAGGTTAGGATTAGGCTGCAGGAGAAGGTGGTGGTGGGGGATTGGGGTTAGGCACATGGGGGAAGTTAGGGTTAGGCTGCGGGTGGGGGATTAGGGTTAGGCACAAGAGGGAGGTTAGGATTAGGCTGCGGGAGAAGGGATGTGGGAGGAATAGTGTTAGGCACAAGGGGGGTGATTAGGGTTAGGCTAAGGCAAGTGCTTAAGCAATAATGTGATTGTACAGCTGTACTCACATTAAAGGCTCATACACACTAGACTGAGCGATATTGGTGATAGATATTGGGTGTACACACTGAATGATATTGTTAATGATATTGTTCAGTGTCTGTTGTGCTGCTGATCGGTCAGCACAACAGGACCTTCCACCAACGGCTGAAGAGAAAAGGTATATTAACTAACCCCCAGCCCCAAGTGTACCTGAAGCCGCAGTGAAATGGAAAGTCTTAATGGTGGTGTTCCGATGGTGGTGTTCCGGTATTTCAAAAACGACTTTGAACAAATATTTTTTTTTTGTAAATCTTTTTTTAATTAAATCATTTTTGATAAGTTCAAAATAGATGTTCTTCACCCAATTCACTCATAAAAAAAACACCGTCAATTTCTGAGCAGTTTTTAGAAGAAAAAAAATTGTGTCAGTTAAGTGGGTTACACAATAGTAGACCATACTGTAAGTCCTTTGCAGTGAAGTATGTATCAGTGGTAGCGATTCAATTTAAAGCGATGCTGAATAGACTCGGAAGGGAGCTATTCAATTCAGCGCGATGTTTGGTCCGACTAAAGGATTTCTTCTCGCACACTGGGGGTGGAAGAAGAAATCTGACAAAAGTGCCGTCCGTGCTGCTGTTTGAATGCGTAGCGCGGTGCTAACAATATCGCGGCTGGCACTTGGGACTAAACACCCTGGTTAAGTCACGAGAACCGGCATTCTCCGACTTAATAGCTCGCTGAATAGAATGGCTCCGGGAACTCCCTATTCAGCATCACTTTGAATTGAATTGCGGCCAGTGTGTATTATGAGTTTTCTGTAACTCTTGCTGATGCTAATTATGACTCTTTGCTAATTACAGCATGTTATTACTAGATTGATATATACTATATTTAATTGAGTGTCTCTGGTCCCATTTGGTCAACTGAGTTTTTCCCTTCTGGTGCTGATCACCACTCGCTCTACTGTCTGGGGAAACTTGCCGGCTCTGGTGTCTCAGCCGGGATCTGCCTCTGCTTTCACAGCTGTTCCCCTGGGTCTGCCTCCAGTCACTCGCAGCGCTGCCTCAGGGCTGTCTGCTGGCTCTGCCACACAACGAAGGGAAGGCCCGGCCTAAAATTTCTCTGTCTGCCCCTGTGGTTGCCACTGGAAACAAGATCAGTTACATACCTCCCAACATGACCCTCTCCAGGAGGGACACAATGCTCTGGTCCTGGACTTCCCTGGTAAGAGGCGGGGCTGCAGCGCAGTTCAAAATTCAAATAGGGGAGCCACACCAACTGTCATTTCACACACTGCCAAACATCACTGGCTGGGACTCACTGGCAGTTGGTGTGACTCCCCTACTTGAATTTTGTACTGTACTGCAGCCCAGCCTCTGGAGCCTCCACCAATCATAAATTACCAGGGAAGTCCAGGACCAGAGCATTGTGTCCCTCCTGGAGAGGGTCATGTTGGGAGGTATGCTGTTACCGTAGCTCTCGGCTGACCAACCGCCGTTGTCCTCCAGCTATCACTGACGTTACTCCATGACACTGGCCATGTGACAAGCTCCTGACCTCTCAAGCAGCTGTCGTCTGCACACCTTGCATAGCGGGGAATTACATCTATGGGCTCGATTTAAAAAGTTGTAAAAAACCCTTCAGCAGTGATAAAGATTCCTCCTGCAATCTCACAATTTTCTTCACATCACCATAGACAAGTGTGGGGAAAGCAAATTGCTAACACTTCAATATATTGCAGTAAGCTTCACTTACCTCAGGTTTAGATGAAAGCATGATGCCTTCTCAGGATAGCGTTATGCTGCACTTAAACGCCTGTGAACCGCAGTCATGTGCAAAAGTGGTACTGCTCATTTCGCACCTATGTAGTAGGGATAAAAGATGAAGCTTTGACTGGCCATGCTTGATTTTATAGGCTCACATGTGCTCAGTGCAGAGACAAGTGTCTCAGTTTAGTGCATATGTGCAGGCCGTACTTGCCTACCCCAACGGCACAGCCGGGAGGTTCTCGAAAATCAGGTGGCTCTCCCAGCCACCCAGAGAGGTGGGCAAGTCACTCGTGATGTCAGTGGTGAGCTGCCGGCTCTATTAGAGCCGAAAGCTCACTGAGGCTTGCGAGGCGTCTTGACCATTGCGACCATGAACCTGGCCGCTCGCTAAAGCTGTGGGTGGTCACCCACAGCTTAGCGAGCGGCCAGGAGGCCATCTTTAAAAAAAAAAAGGGATGCCCTGATTCAGAGCGAGCGTCCGGCTCTGAATCAGGCCCACAGTCTGGGAACTAAAAATACTCACCAAGGTCTTTTCAGTGGTTCACCGGGAGACGACACTGCAACACATCGCATGACACCACATAATAGGTATTTCTTTTTGAAATACTAGAAAGAAAAAAATTACATTTTCACCATGAAGGCATATGATGTTTACCACGACCTATAGAAAAATCTTTATAAATAGAACTGTAAGTACTAGCAATAAAACGTCAATGATGAACTGTTGTAGGTGTATTATTATGGGGACCTCAATGGTAATTTATAAGACCCAGAAAAAATAGTGAATATTGCTGGGCCAAATAAAAATTAGCAATGACAACTAATCAGCACATTGGTGTGATATAATTATTTAATTTTCATTAGTTAGTCCATTTATAAACACTCCAGAAAATGTATATTATTCCCTGCACATGGTCTCTAATAAGGTCCTGGCCATTTCCTAGTTGTCATTATTACATCACATGACATCATAATGCAGCTCAGGGGGATGTTACAGACTTTGTCAGTGTCAGTCCTTGATAGGTAGTTGTCAGTGGAGAGAGTCGGGTTTTTTCGTTGCTGAGTTTAAGGAGCTTTTAATAAGCTTTTTTAGTGACGATGAGTGGTGCAGGAGGACCAGGTCACATTAGTGACGGTAAGTGGTGCAGGAGGACCAGGTCACATTAGTGACGATGAGTGGTGCAGGAGGACCAGGTCACATTAGTGACGGTAAGTGGTGCAGGAGGACCAGGTCACATTAGTGACGGTAAGTGGTGCAGGAGGACCAGGTCACATTAGTGACGGTGAGTGGTGCAGGAGGACCAGGTCATATTAGTGACGGTAAGTGGTGCAGGAGGACCAGGTCACATTAGTGACGGTAAGTGGTGCAGGAGGACCAGGTCACATTAGTGACGGTAAGTGGTGCAGGAGGACCAGGTCACATTAGTGACGATGAGTGGTGCAGGAGGACCAGGTCACATTAGTGACGATGAGTGGTGCAGGAGGACCAGGTCACATTAGTGACGATGAGTGGTGCAGGAGGACCAGGTCACATTAGTGACGGTAAGTGGTGCAGGAGGACCAGGTCACATTAGTGACGATGAGTGGTGCAGGAGGACCAGGTCACATTAGTGACGGTAAGTGGTGCAGGAGGACCAGGTCACATTAGTGACGATGAGTGGTGCAGGAGGACCAGGTCACATTAGTGACGATGAGTGGTGCAGGAGGACCAGGTCACATTAGTGACGGTAAGTGGTTATTATAAGTTATTTTATTTCACCAAATAGAGCCATAGACATATATATATATATATATATATATATATACACACACATCAGCAAATATCTGGATACAAAGTAAATAATAGACAGCTTACTATACAATATAACAAACCTCACACTGGTCTTCAGTAATACACTGAGTGGGCGTTATAATATTAGACATATTGTGTGAGAATAGAATCGGGGTGATGTTTGTTTTTGGTGAGTTGATTCACCTGTATCTAGGGGTTAATTATATGATAATAATAAATAACTGACCTCACAGGGTTATATAATGTATTCATATACACTTGCAGATTAAATAAAAAAGTAGTTCCCGTTTTTGCACTTGTGTAATCTGCGGATGCGCTCCAGCATACCGATTGTATGACATTCTATAGCGCAAAATTGGCATGAGGCATGACGGCATGACGGCCGCCGGGATCCGGCAACCAAACCACAATACTTAGTTACCTGTTTCACAAGAGACAGAAACTGGTCCTTAAACCAGAGGAAATCTCATGTCAACGTTTCACTTGGTAAAAGGAGATATTGCTCATCATTTACACTGTACTATAAACACTGATTTAGCTTTTCTGCTTCTATATATTATCTATTTTCTCCAAGGCCTTTATATCAGCTGTGCAGATTTTTCCATTTGTATTACTTCTATTTGTGTTGATGATAAACAACTTGGCCTGACTGATATAGATATATTAGGTAACAAACACAGGAAGCTGGCAATTGTACCAGTACGTTTTTCTGCTTAACTTGCATTGATGTTTAGATACACTAATAGGTATATACCAGGGTTCCTGTACAAGATATTGGACATACACCCGGTGGGATAGTCCTGCATTTCGGGCACTGTCCCATTGGCACCGCTGCTCTGCATGCACGTGGCATTCATTTAGTGCTGGGGGCAGTAGCTGGAGTTCTGGGCTCGCCCCCAGTGTGACAAAAAATGGGGCAGTGACAGGCACGCCACCAAAATGTCATACACCAAAATACCAGACATCAGGCCATTATATAATATATATATTGTACACTGTATATACAGTATATATATATATATATATATATATATATACATACACACAGTCATTAAAATTCTGCATTCACAAATTTATCTAATGTCACTCACTGGGGTGCTCCCTCTTTGGACCAAATCCAAATATCCACAGGTAAAAGGGTACCACACACTGAATCATGTAGTTACAGGGGCACTCACCAGATTTCTTGATCACCATTAATAGTTTTTATTTTTCATCTGCAAAAAAAATTATTCCAGGTTGCATTTAGAAAAAACACCAACGTATCGGTCTGATAATAGACCTTTTTCAAGGCTGCAATCCATGTTCAATATATTCCAAACTCTCAGAGGGTCACATCAACCGTGCTCCACAACAACCATGAATATATGTTCTGGATTACTATATTTTTGGGCTTTTTGTCCCTTATAGAGCACCGCCCTGTTGGAAGATGGTAGCTTGGAGTGTGAACATTGCGAATATATATATATATACACAAAACACAGTATATATGTGTAAATAAATAGCTATATATCTATATATATATCTCCACATCTCTCTCTCTCTACATATATATATATATATATATATATATACACACAAACACGTTTGTCCCTGATATGTGTAACATGGTTGCAAATGAAATGAAGTTTATTCGCCTAACCTGTTACTTTCTTGCATAGTTACCCATAGTTTCCATCATATTGAAACTCCAACATTAGTGATTGTCGCTGTCATTTTGGCGTGTGTGGTGCCCATTGTGGCCTTCGCCATCTACAACTGGTAAGTTACTTATATCATGTACAAATAATGTTACAGTTGCTCTATCTAGATAAGGGTGGTAACTAGCGGTTTGCGAGCAGTGCCCAGCATAGAGCACAGGGCTCTGTGGGTGGCACCATCACTGGATCAGGTGAGGTGCTGCCAGTAGTATCCTTTGGATGATCCAAACATGTACCCTGCAGCCTGTAGTACCTGTATAGCCCCTCCCCCGAGTATCCAGAGGATGCCCCGGGCAGAGCTGTTCTTCCCGGCGGGCGTGACTGGCACAGGGCCCTGTTATGGCCCTGATCTAGATAAAAGGTGTATTATTACTATAGTATCATTATTATTTACATGTATAACCAATGTCATATGGGTGGCTGGTAGATGTGTATGTCTCTAGATTTTCCAGGGGCAGGTTTAGCGTTAGATGGGGGAGGTTAGTACCTGGATCTAATGCCAGCAGAAATGGACAATGTTATGTCTCTTGTCCCGGTGTTATCATCGTTTCTCAATAAACCCACAGAAACACACACTATTCAACCACCTAATAAATGTTTCCCACAGGTAAGCATACCTAACAACATTGGGAGAATGCAAATTGGGAGGGGCGGCACAGCTGCAGCACATTGCAGTGTGCCCATGTTATAGTGGGTGTGACCATGCTGAGAAAATGGCATTTTTCCAGGGCAGGATTAAGCCTTGGGGGGCATGGGGCACTTAAGACAGGAGTGTACCCGTCTTCACTACTCCTCCCCTCTTGTCAGCACTGCCCCCACCTGGTGGTAGCACAGTGGATATTGGAGACATGCAGGGTCATATGTCATATCATAGCTATGTCATATCAAATGTTCCATATGCCCATAAGATGTCCATCACATGCCCTGTATATGCCCATCAGATCTTCCCACAGCGCATATGCCTTCTATCTTCTCCAAAATATAGCTCAGCTGAGCTCTCCCCCACTTACCTTGTTGTTTCTGGATCCCATTCAGAGGCACAGCAGAGACAGAAGGCCGGAGAGCAGACTCTCCTCCTCTGCCTCTCCTGATTGGATGAGCTGCCGGGACCTCCTCAGCTAGGGTCTGTGTGTGAGGCAGCATGTCAGTCACTGCCCAGACTACACTGTCTGATTGCGATGCGGGGGGAGGGGGAAATTGCTGGGGTGGCGACACCTGGGCGATGTTTCCGCCTCTATACATTGCTTTTGAAATAATACGTTATCATATAAGAACTCTTGGTTCCATTCTGTGTTCTGCCACTGAGCACTTTTCATTATTTTTGCAGTTGTAAGACTCTGATCAAAAAAACACCAGACCGCGATGTGGAGGCGTGCGTACATCTGATACCAGGTAACATTAACTAGATTACTACTGTACATAGACAGTACTGACCACAGCACAGACATCATCAGCTCTAGTCTCAGTTATTATGTAGTAGCGTAGTATGTGAATCCCTTAGTATTATACTGTAGCATTGCTATTGTTTTGGATGCAAATGTATCAGCTGATAAACCCAGAGTTGTATTTGCAAGAGAAAAAGGAGAGAAACACCCACAATATTATTATTATTATTATTATTATTATTGCGCCATCATATTGCATTGCACTTTACAATTGGCAACACTGTAATAAAACTAGTTTGGTGTAGTGACAGACAGAGAGGTAAGATGGAACTGCTTGCAAGCTTACAATCTATAAGGAAATAGTCTCAGGAATTTGATACTGTACATGAGGTTAAGTACTAAATGTACGAAGTGTTTAGTAGGTTATAAGTTACACAACAATGCAGACCAGGAATCAGAGGGTTGTATGGAGTATGGAGAGAACACATGTGAGTTTTATTTGAACTGTGGAGAGATAATGAGAGGAGCTTAGGGAGGTTTAGTGGGTGGTTCTGGAATTTGATCAGCTTGTCTGAAGAGGAGAGTTTTCTAGGAATGCATGAAGGTTTGGAGGCTAGAGGATGATAATATCCTTTATTGATCGGATTTAAAAATCATTTACTGTTTGAACAGAAATAAAATTATTACAAACATAAACAGTTTGTGTTATAAATTGGGAAAATAAGGAATTGAAAAAAATAAAATTTTCAAGAATTTTCTGGGCCCGCTAGAGAACCTGGCCTGATGCTCAATAGTCTGGGATGCATGCACCCAATGATATAAACACAAGTTTTTGTTCTTGATGTTTAGATTTATAATTATGTCTCATTTCACCATTAATAAAGGGTTAGGCGTGGAAGCTGGCGGAACGTATCAAGACAGGTTGCACAAGTTAACTGCAGAAGGCAGATTCTGGGACGGATTTGGCGATGGACGGATTTGCAGAGCCGCAGGGAAGCAGCTACCATAATCCATCCACCTCTGATACACATGCAAAGGCGGGTGCGAAACCCCCCATGCTGCATTTGTGATTCCAGCACTGCGACCAACTTCGCAGGCTGGGATCTTCATCGCAACCAATGGTGGTGATAGTTGCTCCTTTGGTCAGGCTGCGGGAGCTGAAACTTCCCACAGCCTGACCAGGAACTGGTCACTTAAGAGGCCAGGAATCTGTGTCCACCAACTCAGACCCTGGATTTGCCCCTCCCGAAAAATGTGGGCAACACGCGCATGTCTCCGGGGATCACCGAACCAGGAATACCCCTGCTCCTCCCCCCAAAGACTGCAGCATGTCAATCATTGGGGGGTGGTCTGTGAGCGAGATCGTAGGACCCATTCTGCACATGCACAGGACCAGACCCAGAGACATCTGTGATTTACGTTCATCATCGGATGACCATACATTTCTGAATCAAGCACTCTGCTTGCAGCCTATGGATCTGCTAGCAAAATATGCCCTCCGTAATGTGCGCAAAAATTAATTTCCTCCATAGACATATAACATTCACTGAGGTCTGGTAAATCTTGCTACGAACATTAGACAAGTGAGCCTGCCCCCGTGCCAGCCTAATAAGCTGTTTTACATTCAGTTTTATTATGTGATTCTGCCAAAACAGTATACGGTTTAAGAGTTTGCAAACTGGCAGAGATTGGATATTGGTTTGAGTGTTCATCCTGTGGTTTGGAGGATGGAACCTCGGACTGCATCCCATGTGTGGCGGTTTGCAAGCCACATACTAAATTATAGATTAGTATATTACCCCCTTGTGCTCAGTGGCGCCAAGAGTGGAAAGGGAGCGGTTACTAATTACCTGGGCCCAGGCTGCTGGAGGGGTCCGGCACCAACCCCCTCCCTCTTAAATAACAGCAGCCCAGGACACGTTGCTGTTTGCTGGGATGCCTCAGTCTCCTATGCCTGTGGGGGGGGAGCAATCACGATGATCGCATTACCCCTGGCTTTGCCCTGGGCTGAGGGGCTCACAGCAACCCCCTTGCCATAGCACTTTTAAAAAAAATCCTAAGGGGGGCGTGGCCACACCTCCCATGGTTAGGCTACACCCCCTTCACCTGGGCCCGGCAGGCCTCTCTACATCCCTGCTTGTGCTACTCTACACTTATGTTGTTATATCTCCCTATTCTGTTTCATGATATCACATAATTCTACTGCCTTTTGGTTCAATGTATAAAATATTAGTTTAAAGCGACATTAAAAAATACAATATTTTTGGGAATGATAGGGAAAAAAATGCAAACCAAAAAGCTGTGAGTGTGGATTCTCCTGGCCAATCTTGAATAATGATGTGAATTTCTAGGGGTATTCATTTAGATAAGATTTTTTTCCTACTATTTATCAAGGTGCTGCCTACATTAATAAACAGAACCCTAAAAATATACTAATTAATAAGTGTGGGCTGCCTATTATCAATTACTAACCATTTTGTATTTTATATTTTAATAGGTAAAAAAGCGAAGCACGTTCCCAACATAGAGATCATAAATGAAAACTGGAATAAAAACATTTCAGAAAAAAAAGAAGATACCATCGACAGAAATAAAATAAAAAAACTCAAAAAAGTTCATTTCATGAACGATAAGGAATCGCTAGAAAAAGCAAAAAAAGACCAAAATTCTAAAAAATTTATTAAAATAAAGAAAACAGGAGGCAAATAAGAACAAAAATTCTGAGACAGAATAAAAAAAATTGTGCTACATTTTCCTGTCAATACGCTTATTAAAGCTAAATTTTAAATATTATTTATTCATTCTATTATTATTATATGTATAATGTTGGAGATATACAGCGGTGGTATGGCAGATCTATATATACACCAACTGAATTCCCCCTGCGCAATGAACAGTCCTTGTTGCTTAACCAGTGGGGTGGTTTATTCACATACAATGTGGTACAAGCGTACTCACTGTTACACATTAGTTGATGGAGCAGAGCTTGAGCAGTGTTGGGTGATATACAGCTCCCCAGCTGGTTAGTGTATATAGCTCTGCGGTAGTGGTGCAGGATGATAGAACAGTGGTATCATGTGTAACACAGTGGGTGGGGAGATGTACTTAGCCTTGAAGAGTGATATAATGGAGAGAGATAAAGTACCAACCAATCAGCTCCTGGCACTTTTCAAGCTGTAGGAGCCAATTGGTTGGTAGTATCTCTCTCTCCAATTTATTGTTCTCCAAGGTTTAGTACATCTGTCTCTGGGTCTCTTTGGAGTTAAGTAGGAGACGTCTCTCTCCCACCAGGTCACTCTTACACAGTGGCTAGATGGCGCTGTCCATGCACTTTAGTTAGGTCGGTGGCCATCCTGATAAGGGAATGAAGCCTCCCCTCAGGTACCAACATGGATTCTGTGCAGTAGCGCACTCCATTCTCAACACCCACCCCTCCTCGCTACGAGCTTCTACATGTTATACAAACATTCAAATAAAGCTTTCTCATAGCAACTTGTATGAAAGAAAGGGTTAAACACATAAAGAAACATGAATATTTCAAGTAACTTGGTATTGGTCTTCTTGATAGATTTACCAGTAAGAGTCCCCTCAATGACAGCATGGACCACGGCAAAGGTTGCTTAACTCACAAATGTGGGACTGCTGCCACCATCACGATTCTTGATGTCTCTCACACTGTGATCTTTTGATCTCATGGAAAAGGAATAGGCTTTGAGAGCCACTACATAAGTTTGAGTACTAGTTTGTGTACAAGTTAAGAGTACAAATAGGTGTACTGAGATGTTGGAGAGGCTGGAGAGCCGGTGGTAGCACGGATGCTGCTGATGCGGCTAAGGAGACATTGGAGAGGCTGTGTCAGGGTTCAGCCTAGGATCTGCCATCTCTTACCTCTACGCCGGCTTCCCCTGACTTCTCATGCGGTCAGACGTCTGGTGCGGTGACGGAAGAGGTGCTGAGTATTCTGCCTTAGGTGCTTGCCGACTTCCATGGTCGGGTGTGTCGGGGATTGGAATTCCCTTCATGGCTGCCGCCATCACAGTTCCTCTCATGTGACAAGTACCCTTGACCCAATGGTAGCATGGGGTGGGTCAGCTGATGCTGTCCACCAATGATCTGCTACCTCAGGGTATATAGGAAGTCTCCAGACAGAAGGAAGTTCCCTGAGCAATGTTGTCATTTTCCAGTGTCTGCTGATGCTAGTTCGTTCCAAGTCTGTTCTTGTGTTACTCCTGTGATTACCAGTACCAAATTGATACAGTGTGTTCAGACTATCTCTACTGTGCTTGCAGCAATTACCAAATCATTGTGCACCAGCGTGTTCTGATTATCTTTCCTGTGCTTGCAGCAATTACCAAATCATTGTGCTCCAGCGTGTTCAGAATATCTCTCCTGTGCTTGCAGCAAATACCAAATCATTGTGCTACAGTGTGTTCAGACTATCTCTACTGTGCTTGCAGCAATTACCAAATCATTGTGCACCAGCGTGTTCTGATTATCTTTCCTGTGCTTGCAGCAATTACCAAATCATTGTGCTCCAGCGTGTTCAGAATATCTCTCCTGTGCTTGCAGCAAATACCAAATCATTGTGCTCCAGTGTGTTCAGAATATCTCTCCTGTGCTTGCAGCAAATACCAAATCATTGTGCTACAGTGTGTTCAGAATATCTCTCCTGTGCTTGCAGCAATTACCAAATCATTGTGCTCCAGTGTGTTCAGAATATCTCTCCTGTGCTTGCAGCAATTACCAAATCATTGTGCAGGTGTTATGTTCTTTAGTGCAACTGTAGGAGAACGCTTCCCTGCGATAAACTGCTGTGGACATAGCTTCTGCCCAAAATTGTTTGTCTAGGCCTGCATCCTTCAATATACATCTTGCTTTCTCCACTAGTGTATGGTTAGCTTGTTCACTTGCATTGTTTTGCACAGGAGAATAGGCAATTATAAAATGATGCTCTATTCCATACAGATGTGTCCTTACACATCTTTGCGGCAGTTATGCCGAAAAAATGCCCACTCGGCGCCCCAGGTCACATGAGACTCTGCTAGCGCTGGGTGTCTTTTGTTTGCCAAAAAATTTATCTAAGTTAGTGTTCCCTCTAGCTCCGGCGGGAGGCACGCGCGACCGAGAAGGGGGCGTGGTCATCGGAAAAGGGGGCGTGTCTATAAGACGCGTCCCCTTTTCGTCACTCTTGGGGGCGTGCCCGGCACTTACAGACACGCCGGGCAGCCCCCAAGCCCTGCAGACAGGGAGAATAGATGCCGGGCGCATGCGCCCGGTGTCTATTCTCCGGCTGTGACCGGGTCACCGCATGTTTCTCCACCCGCGGGACACTGCATCCCGCGGGTGAGAACGGCTCCAGCAGGCTGTGAGGGCAGGGCGCTTTTTGCCCTCCTCCTGGAGGGCAGGGTGCTTTTTGCCCTCCAGAAGGAGGGCAGGGCGCCGCGCCCCGCTAAAACAGCCTAGCGGGAACGCTATAAGTTGCAATGCCAAGCAACTATAATACACCAGCAGACTGTGCTGATTAAATAGATATGTGACACTGGTATATCTGCAGCCATTTTCCCAACTATTTGCTTATATGCAATAGAAAATTTGCTGGGAAAATGGCCATGTGTAGTATACTCTGGCACAGAGTCTACTGCACATACTTAATAAGCCCCAGGGCAGTAGAACATGCACGCTGCTTGTGTACATGTAGTGGTGTAACGGTGGTGGTGCAGTGAAACTATCAAAGGGTTCACTGGCCTCCGTAATGCTGTATCACTGTTAGTATACTGGAAACTCCCTGGGGCATGGAGGATGGAGCTGAAGACGTGCAGACATGCCGCACATGCGCAGTAGCGCACAAGGTCTAAGGTTGCACCTCTGGCAATTCGGGAGTCCTAGAGCCCATACAGAGAAACAGGACAGGGTGCTGTCTCCTAACAATAGGGACATTTTCATAGAGGAAAGTGCTTGCACTAATGGCGCTTGTTTTTGTGTATGTGCTTATTGTGTGTATTATTAGGCCTACCATACTATCCCTTTCCGCAACACTCTTGAATTACACAAGTTCTGTGGCTGGCTGACTTCCAGCCTGCACTTCACCTTGTTTTAATCAGCCACAATTAATGAGTGTCCTGATTTAAAGGTACAGTATGGTAAGTATACTGTATGTAAGATGCTTCCCTAAAGTATAAGCATGTTTGCCTACAAATGTCCCAAATGTGGTAAGACCTTGGGCAGCTGTCCCGCGCACTTAGAACTTTGTGCAGTGTAATGGACACACCAAAAACTGATGCGCAATGCATTTCCAGGGAGAAAAGTTATAGTGCTGTGTAGTATTAGGCATGCCCTCTCCAGGAGTACACATCGTGTTGTTTGTATGACTGAAAGTTTCCAGCCAGTCCCTGGTAGGCCTTTGCACTTCTCTATACCATTTTCTCTTAGAAAAATAATAAGCTCCCTTTAAGTTCAGTATCACCACTATGTGAATGAGGCCTAAATGCATCTGATTACTCTCCATTGATGTTGGCCAGCACTACTGATTGTCTTTCCGCAGGTTCCTATTGGATGTCCTCTAGCCATTTCAAATTCAGTGTTTCAAAAGCCAAGGTAATAATCTTCCCAGGAAGACACATGTTTCTGATTTGTATTTTTATCTGTTGACAACACAATGATTATTCTTACATCTTATTCTCACTGTCATCGGTATCGTTGGGCCTGTTACAGAGGTGGAACCATGAGTGATGGGTGCTCTGTTTTTGGTTGTAGCGGATATGTGAAGTTATGCAGATTTCGTCTTTTGGATTGAGGCGCTCACCTCAGATCCACTGCATGCGTCTGACGACACAGCATTGGCCCATCATGGAGAACATCAGGGGACCATAACACATTCTGGGTAACTTCCTCAGAATCTCCACTTCAATTAATGTGCCTTGGCCAGTGAATCTGCGTCAGAAAACGCAGTTGTTGGCTTTTGAAGAACGCTTTCCTTCTCTGCTCTCAAATGTCTGCAGCTAGTCAATCAAACTGCGGTATGCGCAGTCATGAAACCATCAGTCAATTGCGACCAAATCGATACTGCGTCCAGGGCTAAATCAGTCCCTCAAAGCTGTCATTTCATCCCCACAGCCAATGTATATTCTTGTTCCTGGAGGAACCAGGTTCTTTGGATACGCAGATATTAATGAGACACACAAGAAGGCGCTAGTCTCAACAAATACAGTTTATTGAGAAAATTACTCAATGAATATTCTTATCGTGGTACATATATGTGACAGCGTAATGTTAACTCTGATATTCCAGGGAGCCCCTGCCACTTGCTTCAGTGTCTGGAATCAGGTTGATCTTATTAATGTGGGCACGTTGCAGGCTATCGTCCCAACAATGATGCTGCTGTAAAATGCAAATGGCAGCTTATATACCCTGCTCTCTGGAATAACTCCTGAATAAGCATTTAAAAGGTTCAAAGCCCAACTTAAAAATATACATAAATACTAATTGATAATACCATATGACAATTCTAACTAATACTTTGAACTTGTCATTCAACAATTCAATTAGCCACGACAGTGCAATAACTTTTTGCACATTAAGTTTTCGGATGCTTCGCGCAATCATTTCACTTATCGCGTCTATATGCGTTCGCATTTTTCGTACAATTGTTACAAATCGCCGGCGCGGTTTGTCACTTTCCAACACTTCGGTGATTGCTCCTACCACTGCCACCTGCCGTGCGAGTACTGCTCCATTGGTTGCTAGGCAATCTGCACGCCGGATGACGTCTCGCATCACTGGGAGCACGGGATGATTCTCTGTTGACCTGATTGGTGCGTCACCTCTTTTATGCCTGGCAGCGTCCTCATGGCCATGCCGGCTATAGCGTCTCCGTACATGCCTTTCCGGTTCCTGTGGCAAGTCTCATCCTCAGCGTTGTTGTCTCCTGCACCATGGCTAACTAAGCTGCACCACGAACTCCAAAGCCGCATCAATTCCTCCGGCTGTATTAGCCGCACCACGACTAAATAAGCCACGCCACGGTCTCCAAGGCCGCATCAATTCCTCCGACTGTGTAAGCCGCATCAATTCCACATCAGCTGTTCCAGCTGCATCAATACCAACAGCTGCACAAACTGCATCAATTCCTCCAGCCATACCAGCTGCATCAAGTACCACCGGCTGCATAAGCCGCATAAATTCGTTCAGCTATACCAGCTGCATCAAATATTTCCGGCAGTGCAAGGCGCATCAATTCCACTTCAGCTGCATCAATACCAATGGCTGCACAAGCCGCATCAATTCCTCCAGCCATACTAGCTGCATCAAGTACCACCGGCTGCACAAGCCACATCAATTCCTCCAGCTGTACCAGCTGCATCTATCCTACTAGCAAATTCCCGTTGCATCAATATATCCCGCTATACAAGCTGCATTACATCTCACCAGATCCTATTGTGTCATGTGAAACACTGGTTTTCCTAGGTTTTCTGTGTAAACCACTACTACTCCAAATATAAGTCCAGACGGCCACCTAAGTGGCTGCGATTGGCAGAAGACCTTGCTATGTTTGAGTTCTATTTGGTTTACGCAGTAAGGCCTAGGAAACCGTAACAACAATTCAATTGCAAAAGTCGCGTTGCAGCATTCGCACGATAATTCTTGCTGATTTCAGGCAGATTTCCCCATTTTCACCTACCCTTGATAAGTGTAGGTGACAATGGGGAAATCTGCCTGTTGCACCAAAAAAGGTAAAGTGATAGAGGATAACTGTATAAGTGTATTAGTGGCCATAATAGAAGTATTTGGGGTTCTTAAATTGTGTAAATTTGCTGTTATATGCAGTTTTCTAAAATAGTTAATACAGCTTACCTACCCTCCCGATTTGGTAGGGAGCCTCCCGAATATCGGGTGCCGCTCCCGACCCCCCAGAAAGGCAGGCAAGCCTCCTGACCCCCCCCAACTACTACAAGAAAACCCTGCAGCGGGGGGCCCGATCACACGATTTGCGCTGAATTGCATCATCGTGGCTCCGCCCCCTGCTGCACAATGGCAATATTTTCGGCATTGTGAAGAGGGGGCGGAGCCATGATGACGCGATCACATGGCTCCGCCCCTAAAACCACGTCATCGCCCGGGAAAGCCCCTTACTGTGCACAGACATTCAGCTCCCTCCCGGAAGGAGGGAACTGAATGTCGGCATGTATGGTTAAAGAATGAATGAAGAAAGTGTTTTCCTGAAAAATAAAAGCTCTACTTAAATTGGGGGTGCGTAAAAATGCCTATAATTATATATTTGTGTCATTTTATTTAAAAACCTTCACCATACACCTATATCACCCACCTGCAATCTTAAAAACACCTGTCCCATTCATATAGCACCCTATATACCTGCCCCATTCATATAGCACCCTATATACCTGTCCCATTCATATAGCACCCTATATACCTTTCCTACATCAATTAACCCATTTTCCTCCACCTTGCACTTTTAAAAACACCTGTCCCATTCATATAGCACCCTATATACCTGCCCCATTCATATATAGCACCCTATATACCTGTCCCATTCATATAGCACCCTATATACCTGTCCTACATCAATTAACCAATTTTCCTCCACCTTGCACTTTTTCACCCCAAAATTGACATTTCATTCCTGGCCAAAATAACCTAATTAAAACATTATTTTTATCTAATTAGTCATTAAGGAAGGTGACCCAGTGGTTCTGACATTTTTACCTTTAAATAGTGATTTCCCCCAATCTATCACCTGCTCAGGAGGTGGTGAAAACGAATTTGCGAAAACTGCTATGAAAAATTTGCACCCGCAAAAACTGCGGCCAATAGGACTGCATGATAAGTATTTTTTCGCACGATAAGCTGTTTTTCGTGAAAATGCGGCTTATCGCGGGAAATTGAATTCCCCCTTAAGCTCCTGTATTGACATCGACAGTAACCTTCATACTGTTCTTCCATTAGCCAGACTTGCACCCCACAATCTAATTTGAATGCTGTGGCTAAAGGAAATTTTCCTTCCAATACATTCTTATGCTACTGATGTGCCCTGCATACATTGGTTGTCTGTACTTGATCAAAACCGAAATAAAATACTTCTAATTAGAGAATAGATATGAGGACAAGAGCTGGTCGAAGGTGACATGTTTGTCATGAACATGGTGTGTGATCTTTCCCAAGTGATGATTACCTTATGGCAATTCTGCAGGGTGAGAGAAAGTCATTCTCAAAAACCCTTTTCCTGCATCAACTTCTAGACTATTTATTAACGCATCTCAACAAACTTTGAGGTGTAGCAGCTGGCACAGGTAATTAAAAACAAAATAGTTTTGAGGACCAATCGTCTGCCTGTTACTTTCCATTGATACCATTATGTACAAAGGTGAATGAGTCAACCTTAGCCCCCTCCCACCAATTTATTGACCCAATCCACAATATCCTAAATAGAGATGTGCGGGTCCGGTTTCCAGAGAACCGACACAACCGAATTTAGGGGTTCCGAGTCACTTTGGGGTTCTGAGCCGAACTGATTCCCGGCTTGGTTCTGCAGTAAATTCGGAACTTGGATTTAAAAACTGAACATGTAAACAGGTCCAAACGTGTTCAAATTACATGATTTTAGCTGTTTTTATTTATTTACTTAAAAATACAGATCCAAAACCAAAACACGTGAGAGTGAATCCCAATCCAAAACCAAAACATGGGGGTCAGAGCACATCTCTAATCCTGAACCCAAATACCTGGATAGATAGCAAAGAGTTCAGCATTCCTAGCCCATCCACCTATTTCCCTGTCTGTCCTAATAATAATTGAATGATCTACCAGTAGCACCTATCTGCCCTTTACTATATATTTCTAGTACCATTACCTTGGTTAGATTAGGATTAACATCCTTGATACTCTTCCTTTAACCCATTTTTTGTGACCAGTTTCCTACCTTAGTACAAGGTATCGTGCTCTGGGCCTAATTCAGACCCGCTCGCGAGCGCTGGCAAGCGGGTCGATGTTGGCCCAGTGCGCATGCGCACGACGGACCCGGCTCTGTCGTGCGCATGCGCGAGACCCGGATAGCGACGGGCAAGCCGTCGCTATGGGTCTCGCTACAAAGGGGGCGTGCTGTCGATGGTGAGTGACAGCACGCCCCCTTTGGTGGGCGTGTCTGGTCAGACGGAGGCGTTCCCATGGGATCGCCTACCTTCTGGGGCCGGCCCCACTAACATCACAAGTGATGTCAGTGGGAGTGCTCTTGGCACTGATAGAGCCGAAAGCACTCCAGGGCTTGCGGCAACGAGACCCTACCACAAGGGTCTTGTCGCAAGCCCGAAGGTCACGATGGTATTGACCATCGCAACCATCTTTTTGGCCGCTCGCTATAGCTGTGGGCGGTCACCCACAGCTATGCGAGCGGCCAGGAGGCCGCTCTAAAATTAGGAAGGACAGCCCTGATTCAGAGAGAGCACTCTGTCAGAGCGTCCGGCTCTGAATCAGGGCCTGTCTCTGGACCCCTTCTAGACAGACCTTAAAAAGTACTTCCTCACTGAGCAGAAAACTCTTTTACATATTGTCAATAGAATTTAGGTTTGCTTATTTAGATCCAGAGGGGCTGATTCTGAATTGGAAGCAAAACAAAAAACAGCAACAAGTAGCTTTGCACCTTGTCAAAACCATGTTACACTGTAGGTGGGGGGGATGCAAAATGTGCAGGGAAGGGGGGGGGGGGTAGTTTGGTAAGCCTCTCCTGCAACTCATGTCAGAAATTGTTGGCTATTAAACATTGTATTCTTTTATGGCCTTTTCTCTTCTCAGTAGCTGCAATACAGCTCTCGCAAGGCCAAATCACAATTTTAAATTTTTTTAATTAATCATTTGATCAATCGATCATTCTTTATTTACCTACCTTCCACAATTTACTCCACCTCCATTTTCCTGTACTTCCTCCGGGCCTCTGTCTGATCTAGTTCTTGATTAATGAAAACATTAAATTACATGATTTTAGCTGTTTTAATCAATTAAAAAAAAAAAATCCAGATTCAAAACCAAAACGTGAGATTGTTTTTGCTAAAACAAAACATGACGATGATTTAGAATCAAAACCAAAACACAGGGTTCCGCACACATCTCTCCTTTAGAACTTTGGACCAACAATAGATTTTTTTTTTTACATAGACAAGAACAGGATCCGAAGAGTGACTAATGGTTGGTTATCAAGTCGATCACAAAACTAAAGGATGTCACGCTTGCCACTGGGGGGTTAGAAGCTGAGGTCCAAGGTTGGGATAGGAATCGGAGGCGAGGGGCCTGAATGTACGATCCCCTCATCCACAGGGTTTGGACGTTCGTGAGACCCTATCAATGATGCGGAGTCTAACCTGCTGGGAGGTGTTCACCAGTGACCCCTACCAATCGAGATATGGGTTTTAGCTGCACCCAGCAGGCAGGTCGCCGTCCTTTGATATGGTATCCAAACCCTGTGGGAATAGAGAACCACACAGACGTTGGCCAAGAGAATGTCTCACTAGGAGACACAAGTTCACTAGAAACTGGAACTTGAGGTACCCACTGGTAGAAGTGTGAAGGCACACTATAGCTCCGGAAAGAGACGCTAATTTGCGTACAGGCTGAGGTAATATAATGCACTGTAGCTCCGGGAGGAGACGCTAATTTGCGTACATGCTGAGGTGGTATGACGCACTGTAGCTCCGGGAGGAGACGCTAATTTGCACACAGGCTGAGGTGGCAGATGCACTGTTGCTCCGGAAGGAGACGCTACTTTGCACACAGGCTGGGGTGTTATGACGCACTGTTGCACCTGAATGTAGCGCAGAGTTTGCACACAGGCTAAAGGTGTTGAATCGCGATTCTGCACTAAGGATAGCACGGAGTTGGCTCACTGGCAAAGATGACAATTCTGAGTTACACACAGGCTGAGATCGAATAATGCACTGTTGCACTGAGATAGCACAGAGTAGCACTCTGGCAGAGATGGTCCAAAAAGCACTAGAGAAGACACAGAGGAAATCTCCGGGGAGCCTGGAACGAGAACTTGACTAGTATGCACTAGGAAGGACAAACATTGTTCAGGCAACTTCCTGGTGTACTGGGGGTGGTATATATACCCAGGGGTAGCGGCTGATAGGAGGGCAGTGTCAGCTGACCCAAACCACATGACCATTGGTTGGAGGTACTGACATGTGAGAAGGACTGTTATGGCGGCGCCCAGGACAGGAACCACAATGCCCAAGACACAGGGCCGCTCATGTAAGTCCACCAGCGCCTAAGGAAGAATACTCAGCGCGTCACCCGCTGCCGCACCTGAGGTCTGACCGCACGAGAAGTCAGGGGAAGCCGGCGCAGAGGTGAGCAACAGCCGATCCTAGGCTGAACCCTTGACAAAGGAAACTCACCCAAACAATAGACCTGTCTGTCTCATTCTGGGCTGTTATTGAAAAATAGGGGGGAAAACAGTGTGGGATTCCCACTATTTTCAGGTAACGAGCACCAGGCTGAGCATGCCAGGGGAATTATGCCATAGCAGTGAGACACACAGCATGCGGTCCCCCAGCCCTGACATTAACCAGCCCCAAAATGGCAGTATATATGGGATGTGCGATAAGGTCAATGGCTGGGGAGGCACACATGGAGAAGGGTCTGAGTACTTGGAGCCTTTCTCACCCCCTACTCACTGTAACTCTCCCCTCACTACACTAAGCTTCAGTGTCCATTGATGCTCCTACCTGCATCACTGTGTCTTCTCTTGCTGCTGCTGACTGAGCTCTGAACACTGCAGTGCACTTCCTGGTCACGTGACACATCCAAGGTGTCCTTCAGTGCTCAAGGCCATGGCCACATACTCGGAGGCATGCCTCTATTAGCTCTCTTTCTGTGCAGCTTACTGCCCATAGTGTGGCCTTGCCCCCAGCTCTGAAAACAGTGTCTGACTTTACAGAAGCGAAGCTGACCTGTTGCTGCCTCATCTCTCATCTCCCTGCAGTCCCAGAGAGATCCATACAGCTGGTGATTGTTAACTATAAAAATGATTACGATAAACAAAAAAGATGTTTATAATTTATAAATATCTTCTTTATCTTATGCTAATCATTTATCTCAAGAGAATGACAGGGGAGGCTCTGCACGTCCCTGCAGTATATTTAATAGGTATAATTATCAGAGGTGTAGCTAGGGCATTTACAGCCCAGGGTAAGTTAAAAAATTAAGCCCCCCCCCCCAAGTAGGTGCGCACCGAAAAAGTGGACATGGTCACATGCCACAAGGGGCATGGCCACTGGGAAATGGGGGCATGGCAACATAACACACCACCGTTTCTCGTCACTGGGAACATTCCTTTCCATACCATATGTACCTTACTACCCAAAGTAGTAGTGCCCCTTATGCAGTGCCCCCAGTAGTGCCCCTTATACAGTACCCCCAGTAATGCACCCTCATACAGTGACCCCTGTAGTGCCACTTATACAGTGCCCCTTATACCGGCAGAGAAGACTGCTGCTGCTGCTCAGTGGCAACAGCCTCCCTGGCCCCACTGCAGCCCAGCACACGGCAGCCTGTGTTGTCCTGGGGATACTGACAGGTAAAAGGAAGGTGGGGGAATGGCAGCGGACCCGGGCTCCCCCGGACCCCTCCAACAAGCACGGACATTGATAATTTGTACCTCAAGCTCTACATAACCAGGGTACAAGGTAAAGGAAACAGCTTCTGATTCCTCATACTCCCACTCGCTTACTTTGATCGGCAGATGGAGGACGATTAGTAATGCGTAGAATATCCCAGATTATTGCATACCGTGCCGTGTGTGTGCATGATATGCGCACTCCTGCGCTCGCATGTGGCGTCGTAAGGTTTGTGCTGCAGTCGCTACAGTGTGTACCTGCAATCATGCGATGTGCAGGGAGTTCCTAGACATCTCACGATTGCCGGTCGCACCAGTGTGTACCCGGCATAAAATTTATTTAGTAAATAATAGAAGATGAAATTTAATAACTTTACAATACATGAAATGGCTGTAGGCAGGCATGTGCTAACGACAATAATGGCAATATGTTTATTATACTGTAGTACTGTAGTTCAAACAGATTTTCATTATGCCTGACATTCATGAAACTCCCTTTCCATAGACAAGGCTAATGCTGGTAATGTTGAAGAAAAAAAAAAAGTGTATGAAAAAATATTGGTCTTGAAAAATAAACGAGCGTTGCGGTGGCACATTGTGATATAGGTGCACAATACAGGACTGAGCAAATGTTAGCGAATTTAGGGATTGATTCAGAGATTGACGATAATGCGATATTTAAGAGCCCCCAAGGGTGCGGCAGGTCAGACCTGTCACAAAAGTAAGAAGGCCGCCGATGTGCGTCGATGTTACTGATATTTACGCACAGGGGTAAAGTGGGCCAGAACAGGGCGGAACTGCGTTCCGTCACTTCTATTTGGACACGAAACCAGTTCCGCCTCCCTTAGATCCAAGGAGCAGCCAGGCGCACTGAACGACAGTGGACGCAGGAGCGGGGCCTAAGGTAAGTATTGTGGTGGGGGGGGTTTGTGTGTGTGTGTGTGTGCATGGCACTTTTACAGGGGGCGTTACTATTAGGGGCATTACTGCAGGGGGGCATTAGTATTGGGGGCACTATTACCAGGGGGCATTACTATTTGGGGCACTATTACAGGGGGCATTACTATTGGGGGCATTTTTACAGGGATATTACTATTAGGGGCACTATAACAGGGGGCATTACTATTGAGGGCATTACTATTAGGGGCATTAATTCTAAGGGGGCATTACTATTGGGTATATTACCACTGGGGACATTTCTATTGGAGGCATTACTTCTACAGGGGGCACTACTACAGGATTCACTATTACAAGGAGCATTACTACAGAGGCATTACCACTGGGTCCACTACTAAAGGGGCATTACTACTGGGGGCATTGCATAGAGGGCACTGCATAAGGGGCACCACTGCTGGGGCATTGCATAAGGGGCACCACTCCTGGGGCACCACTACTGTGGGCTCTGCATAAGGGGCACTACCACTGTGGGCACTACATATGGGGCACTACTGATGTCAGTGCTGGCAGTGAGAATTGGGTGGCTGAATCACACTTCCTCTCAGTTTGTAAGTAGTGAATATGGGCTGCAGCACTGTGTGAGAAAACCTTGCCTCCGGGTATGGGAAAGGGGAGAACTGACCAGCCAGCAGCTTCACATCTCCCAGATCTCCCAAGAATCACAGCCCACCTGTGGCAGACATGGTACGATCTCTAAACTGAGGTGACGACACACTATTGAGATCATTATAAAATAACGTTTAGTAATAATTTGCTGCATTAAGAGGAATTGTTACTGCAACCATTCAGTAACAACATCTAAATAAAATATAAAGTGTGCATAAAAGAGAATATAAGATCAAGAGAAACTGATGTTTGTTTTTTTTCAAAACACTTTTCTATGCACACTTTTCTACTAATGTTTTTGTTTTGTTATTAATAAATAGTTGCAGTCAGTGTCGGACTGGGGCAGTAAGGGCCCACCAGGGAAGTGCAATGGCAGAGGCCCACTGAAGCAGTGTGACCAGTCATTAGTTAGCGGTGGTTTATCAACTTAATTCACACAGATACTTTTTCATCACCTTTATATTTGTTTGTTTATTATTTATGTATTTTAATTCTTTCTTATTATATTAACACTTACTGATTATCTTTGCACATCTATACTTTACACTTCACCTTCTTTCCCCTTTTCGCGTGATGCCCTGGGGATGTTCCTTGGCTGGATTCTTTTGGGGTGCCCTGCGCCTCAGACGTGAACCCCTGAATGTTAGGGACGCCGGCATAGAGGAGCCTTGACGTTGGCGCGGCGCTTAATCATATATTTGCAAATGTATGCAACTAATACCTCTGAATTTCTATTATCATGTAGGGGTCAAGTACTTTTTGCTGATATTGTTGCAGTGTGCTGGAGGGAATATCCTTTTTTTCTGTGGTTCTGAGTAAACCACGCACTTTACAAGCACCTGTGCAATATCATTAAGCTGATGTGAGTGACCACTATATTTTTTATTAACATTTAGTAATAGTTTGCTGTAGTAAGAGGAATTGTTACTGCAACTATTCTAAATAAAATATAAAGTGTGCATAAAAGAGAATATAATCAAACAAGATCAAGAGAAACTGTTGTTTGTTTTTTTCAAAACACTATTTTCTATGTACACTTTTCTACTAATGTTTATGTTTTGTTATTTGTAATAAATAGTTGCAGCCAGTGTCGGACTGGGGCAGTAAGGGCCCACCAGGGAAGTGCACTGGCAGAGGCCCACTAAAGCGGTGTGACCAGTCATTAGTTAGGGGTGGTTATCAACTATATGGTCACGACCATCCCACAAAGGACAAGGCATATTATACAGGCCCAGATTCCCAGACACAGCACTGTGCCCAATTTAAAGCCGTATTCAATTCGGAGCAAAAAGCCATTCCGCGTGTTCTTGGGGTTTTTTTGCAAAAATTTTGCCTGTTTTTTTTTTTATCAGTATTCAATTCCATTCCGCTTTCTCCTATGCAAAAAGTGAAGGCACTGAAATAGCCGAAACTACTCAAAACCCTTGATACACCCCCCCCCCCACAATGGGCAATTCACCCAAAAAAAGAATTTTAAAACTCCACGATCACCCCAAAAAACGCCTTTGAAATTTGGGGCAAAAATGGGGGACAACTCAAAAACTAGCGAAATAAGCTTCTGGGGGTGCTCTAAGAAGGGGCCAAGTGTTTTGGGGATTGCAGGTGCTTGTATGACGAAGGAATTACACTTTTCTAAAATTTCACTTTAGAGACATTAAAAGATGCTATTACCCATTTTCAAGTACCCCAAATTTGACATGACTACTTATTTACACCAAAAAATACTGCTTAATGCCATTCTTCACCACTTTTACAAGGACGCTAACAAGGAAAAATGTTAAACAACTTCAGTACCCCAAATAGTTTTATTAGCGCTATTGGAACACTACTACATTGATCCCCAATGTTAGTGCATCTTTTTTGGGGGTTCAGTCTGATTTCCCCAAGTCTGACAATACTTTCCGCCTGTTCTGCATTCGCCGCTTGCTGTTTTTTGTCTGTTTAGGAATTGAATACGGCGGAAAGCGGGCACGTACAATAAGTTTTTGCATCCAAAACCCGCGATGTCGGGGAAAAGTCGGGCAGGCAGAACTATTTAGTGTATTAATAGTGGGGCAGAAACAGAAAGGGGCATGGAGACAGAACAGGAGACAGAACAGGAGAGGGAGAGAGAGAGGGAGAGAGGGAGAGGGAGAGAGAGAGGGGGAGAGGGAGAGAATCCAGCTACAATAGCCAGTGACTCGGCAAGTGATGAGTTCACAATACTAATCCGTTATATATATATATATCTCTTTAATTATTCATCAATCCATAGATTTACGTTAGTGGAGCGGCCGCTGCGTCTTTGTGTGCAGTGTCTGTGCTAAAATATGCAAAAGCCGCAGGAGGCCTCCAATGATCCAATAGCTGCATCCTAACATGCAGCATCGAATCAACTGCTTGACCATTGGACATCCGATTAAACCTAGAGTTACTCTGGATGCCCGGAAAAATCACGCTGCTGGGGCCAGTGAAGCTGCATCAGCATGCCAAGAAAGGGAGGTTGACATGCCCCAGTTTTCTGGAATGCTCCCCGTTGCCACCACCACATGCCAGCAGTGTATCAATGATGGTGCTTTTGAGGCCGGAGTGGCAAGACGAGATCTGCATGCGTTGTTCATTAAACATCGGAGATCTGTGTAAATATCAGATCTACTTAAATCACTCAATCAGGCCATATAAACATACTAGGGGTGTGCACCGGCCACGTTTTGTGTTTTGGTTTTGGATCTGGATCTTTCTTCGTGTTTTGGATCTGGATTGGTTTTGCCAAAACCACCCTGTTTTGGGTTCTGGGTTTTGTGTTTTGGATCTGTATTTTTTTTAAAAAAAGCATAAAAACAGCTAAAATCACAGAATTTGTAGGTTTTTCTGCTCCTATGCTATTATTAACCTCAATAACCTTAATTTCCACTCATTTCCAGTCTATTCTGAACACCTCACACCTCACAATAGTGTTTTTATGTCCAAAAGGTTGCACCGAGGTAGCTGGATGACTATGCTAAGCGACACGAGTGGGCGGCACAAACACGTGACCCATCTAGGAGTGACACTGCAGTGGCAGACAGGATGGCAGTTAGAAAAACTAGGCCCCAAACTGTACATAATGCAAAGAAAAAAAAGAGGTGCAAGATGGAATTGTCCTTGGGCCCTCCCACCCACCCTTATGTTGTATAAACAGGACCAATCATTTCAGCGCCAGAGTCTGCCACACAACTGTGGCTGAAATGATTGGTTCGTTTGAGCCCCCACAAAACAAGCTGGCAATTAATGTGTCCCTGCACAAACTGGCTCTACGGAGGCAAGATGTCATCCTCATCCTCCTCATCCACCGATTCCTCACCCTCTTCAGTGTGTACATCCTCATCCTCACAAAGTATTAACTCGTCCCCACTTGAATCCACCACCACAGGTCCCTCTGTACCTTCTGGAGGCTGGTCTCCCTGGAAGAGCTGATAATTCATTTTGATGAACATCATCTTCTCCACATTCTGTGGAAGCAACCTTCCTACGCCTTTCGCTGACAGGGTTCCCGGCTGCACTAAACACTCTTTTGGAGTACACACTGGAGGGGGGGCAACTCAGGTAAAATAGAGCCAGTTTGTACAGGGGCCTCCAAATTGCCTCTTTTTTCTGCCAGTACAGGTATGGACTGTTTGACATGCCTACTTGGATGCTGTCACCGATGTAATCCTCCACCATTCTGTCAATGGTGACAGTATCATATGCAGTGACAGTAGACATGTCAGAAATTGTTGCCAGGTCCTTCAGTCCGGACCAGATGTTCAAACTTGGTCCTGCCTGCCCTGCATCACCGCCAGCGGGTTGCTTAGGATACCTAAGTTTTTTCCTGGCAGCTCCAGTTGCGGGAGAAAATGAAGAAGGAGCCATTGACGTGTCACGTTCCGCTTCAGCTGACAGTGTGTTCACCAGCAGGTCTTTGCACCTCTGCAGGCTTGTGTCGGCCGGAAAGAGAGACACCACATAGGCTTTAAACCTAGGATCGAGCACGGTGGCCAAAATGTAGTGGTCTGATTTCAACAGATTGACCACCCTGGAATCCTGGCAAAGCGAATGAAGGGCTTCATCCACAAGTCCCACATGCCGAGCGGAATCGCTCCGTCTTAGCTCCTCCTTCACTTTCTCCAGCTGCTTCTGCAAAAGCCTGATGAGGGGAATGACCTGACTCAAGCTGGCAGTGTCTGAACTGACTTCACGTGTGGCAAGTTCGAAGGGCTGGAGAACCTTGCACAACACGGAAATCATTCTCCACTGCGCTTGAGTCAGGTGCATACCCCCTCCTTTGCCTATGTCATAGGTGGATGTATAGGCTTGTATGGCCTTTTGCTGCTCCTCCATCCTCTGAAGCATATAGAGGGTTGAGTTCCACCGCGTCACAACCTCTTGCTTCAGGTGATGGCGGGGCAGGTTCAAGAGTGTTTGCTGGCGCTCCAGTCTTCGGCACGCAGTCGCTGAATGGCGAAAGTGGGCAGAAATTTTTCGGGCCACCCAAAGCGTCTCCTGCACGCCCCTGTCGCTTTTCAGAAAATTCTGCACCACCAAGTTTATTGTGTGAGCAAAACATGGGACGTGCTGGAATTTGCCCAGATGTAATGCCCGCACAATATTGGTGGCGTTGTCAGATATCACAAATCCCCAGGAGAGTCTAAGTGGGGTAAGCCACTGGGCGATGATTTCCCTCAGTTTCTCTAAGAGGTTGTCGGCGGTGTGCCTCTTACTGAAACCAGTGATACACAGCGTAGCCTGCCTTGTAACGAGCTGGCGTTTCTGAGATGCTGCTACTGGTGACGCTGCTGCTGTTGCTGCGTAAGGTGATACATCTACCCAGTGGGCTGTCACAGTCATATAGTCCTTAGTCTGCCCTGTTCCACTTGTCCACATGTCCGTGGTTAAGTGGACATTGTGTACAACAGCATTTTTCAGGACACTGAGGACACTTTTTCTGACGTTTCTGTACAGTCTCGGTATCGCCTGCCTAGTGAAGTGGAATCTAGACGGGATTTGGAACCGGGGACACACTACCTCCATCAATTGTCTAAATCCCACTGCACTAATGGCGGATACCGGACGCACGTCTAACACCAACATAGCAGTCAAGGCCTCAGCTATACGTTTTGCTTCAGGATGACTGCTGTCGTACTTCATCCTCCTCGCTAAGGACTGGTGGAGGGTCAATTGTTTAGTAAAAGTAGTGGTGTTCCTACTTCCTCTCTGGGATGATGAACGACTCCCAGCAGCAGCAACAGCAGCAGCAGTAGGCGTAGCAATGCAGGATCCTCCGGAGGAATCCCGGATAGGAGAGTCAGTCATGCCAGTGACATGGCCTGCAGGACTACTTCCGATCCTGACTAAGGAGGAAATTGACGAGGAGGGAGTTGACGGTGTGGTTTGCAGGTGCTTGGATACAACAGGACAACAGGATTTAGGTGTCCCTGGACTGCTTACGGTCTTAGCCAAAGTTTCTGAACTTGACAGTAACTTTTTATGAACGCGCTGCAGGTGCCGTATAAGGGAGGATGTTCCTAGGTGGTTGACGTCCCTACCCCTACTTATTTCACCTTTACATATGGTACATATGGCAAGACAGTTGTTGTCCGGATTTGGATAGAAATATTGCCAGACCAAAGAGGTGGAATGTTTGGTCTTCTGCCCAGGCATGACCGTGATGGGCTTTTTCATCCCACGGACAACAACTGTCTCCCCCGGAGCCTGATTTAAACAAACCACATCACCATCAGAATCCTCCTCGCCAACTTCCTCCTCAGCGCCAGCTACACCAGTATCCTCATCCTGTTGTACTTCAACAGTGACATCTTCAATTTGCATATCAGCAAGTGGACTGTGGGTGCTCCTTTCAGCACTTGCAGGGGGCGTGCAAATGGTGGAAAGAGCCAACTCTTCCCGTCCAGTGCTGGGAAGGTCAGGCATCGCAACCACCACCACACTTGGACTCTCCTTGGGGATTTGTGATATCTTCTTAGAACGCACAGTTCTTCGCTGTGCTTTGGCCAGCTTAACTCTTTTGATTTTTTTAGTGGGAGGAGGGCTTCCATCGTCATGTGAAGCTGAACCACTAGTCATGAACATACTAGGGATCGACCTTAGCCGTTCCTTGCCACTCCGTGTCGTAAATGGCATATTGGCAAGTTTACGTTTCTCTTCAGCTGATTTAAATGTTTTTTTCAAGGTCATTTTCCTGAACTTTGTCATTTGGGATTGTATGTGCCCTCTACTATGACATTGGGCATCGGCCTTGGCAGACGACGTTGATGGCATGTTATCGTCTATGTCATGACTAGTGGCAGCAGCTTCAGCACTAGGAGGAAGTGGTTCTTGATCTTTCTCTATTTTATTTTTATCGGAGAAAGTTTGGTCCTCCATTTATGTTAATCGATTTGATATATACGTGCGGCTAAACACAGAAAATATTTTTTTATTTTTGCTGGAGAGTAGTGCACTTTGTGGGTTACACCAACCTTTAAGAAATGAGCCAGCCGGCTCTTTACTTATGGGACACAGGCGCACGCTTGGCGCTGCTCCTTTGTTGATGCACGTGCGGCTACTGCGCACACAATTCACAAACACAGAAAATATTTTTTTTTTTTGGTTTGGACTGGAGTGTACTTTCGGGGGTTACAGCACCCTTTAACGGTCAAGCCAGCCGGCCCTTTACTTATGACACAGGCACACGCTTGGCACTACTTTGTTGATGCACGTGCGGCTACTGCGCACACAATTCACAAACACAGAAAATAATTTTTTTTTTGGTTTGGACTGGAGTGTACTTTCGGGGGTTACAGCACCCTTTAACGGTCAAGCCAGCCGGCCCTTTACTTATGACACAGGCGCACGCTTGGCACTACTTTGTTGATGCACGTGCGGCTACTGCGCACACAATTCACAAACACAGAAAATATTTTTTTTTTTGGTTTGGACTGGAGTGTACTTTCGGGGGTTACAGCACCCTTAACGGTCAAGCCAGCCGGCCCTTTACTTATGACACAGGCGCACGCTTGGCACTACTTTGTTGATGCACGTGCGGCTACTGCGCACACAATTCACAAACACAGAAAATAATTTTTTTTTTGGTTTGGACTGGAGTGTACTTTCGGGGGTTACAGCACCCTTTAACGGTCAAGCCAGCCGGCCCTTTACTTATGACACAGGCGCACGCTTGGCACTACTTTGTTGATGCACGTGCGGCTACTGCGCACACAATTCACAAACACAGAAAATAATTTTTTTTTTGGTTTGGACTGGAGTGTACTTTCGGGGGTTACAGCACCCTTAACGGTCAAGCCAGCCGGCCCTTTACTTATGACACAGGCGCACGCTTGGCACTACTTTGTTGATGCACGTGCGGCTACTGCGCACACAATTCACAAACACAGAAAATAATTTTTTTTTTGGTTTGGACTGGAGTGTACTTTCGGGGGTTACAGCACCCTTTAACGGTCAAGCCAGCCGGCCCTTTACTTATGACACAGGCGCACGCTTGGCACTACTTTGTTGATGCACGTGCGGCTACTGCGCACACAATTCACAAACACAGAAAATAATTTTTTTTTTGGTTTGGACTGGAGTGTACTTTCGGGGGTTACAGCACCCTTTAACGGTCAAGCCAGCCGGCCCTTTACTTATGACACAGGTGCACGCTTGGCACTACTTTGTTGATGCACGTGCGGCTACTGCGCACACAATTCACAAACACAGAAAATAATTTTATTTTTGGTTTGGACTGGAGTGTACTTTCGGGGGTTACAGCACCCTTAACAGTCAAGCCAGCCGGCCCTTTACTTATGACACAGGCGCACGCTTGGCACTACTTTGTTGATGCACGTGCGGCTACTGCGCACACAATTCACAAACACAGAAAATCATTTTTTTTTTGGTTTGGACTGGAGTGTACTTTCGGGGGTTACAGCACCCTTAACGGTCAAGCCAGCCTGCCCTTTACTTATGACACGGGCGCACGCTTGGCACTACTTTGTTGATGCACGTGCGGCTACTGCGCACACAATTCACAAACACAGAAAATAATTTTTTTTTTGGTTTGGACTGGAGTGTACTTTCGGGGGTTACAGCACCCTTTAACGGTCAAGCCAGCCGGGCCCTTTACTTATGACACAGGCGCACGCTTGGCACTACTTTGTTGATGCACGTGCGGCTACTGCACACACAATTCACAAACACAGAAAATAAATTTTTTTTTGGTTTGGACTGGAGTGTACTTTCGGGGGTTACAGCACCCTTAACGATCAAGCCAGCCGGCCCTTTACTTATGACACAGGCGCACGCTTGGCACTACTTTGTTGATGCACGTGCGGCTACTGCGCACACAATTCACAAACACAGAAAATAATTTTTTTTTTGGTTTGGACTGGAGTGTACTTTCGGGGGTTACAGCACCCTTAACGGTCAAGGCAGCCGGCCCCTTACTTATGACACAGGCGCACGCTTGGCACTACTTTGTTGATGCACGTGCGGCTACTGCGCACACAATTCACAAACACAGAAAATATATTATTTTTTTAGCACTTGGCGGGAGCACCCCTGATGGACAGAGCACCCCCTGGACAACACTACAGCACCCCTTTAGGACTGGGACACTGCACAGGACTTTGGAGTGGACACAGCCCCTATGGAGAACTGACTGCACAACACAGTCCAGCCAGCCCCTATGGACTTTGAAGTAGTGGACACAGCCCCTATTAACAACATCAGCACAGCACAACACAGCCAGCCCCTATGGACTTTGAAGTAGTGAACAACAGCAGCACTACACTACACTACACTACACAGCCCTAACTCCCACCCTCCCTCTTCAAGGTCCACAGCCGAGTGAGAAAATGGCGCCGACGCGGGTACCTTATACAGGATCCAAAACCTGCGAGACTCGGAAGGATGATGACGTTTTGCCTCGATTTCAGATCCGAGTCAGGCGGGAAAAGTCGAGCCTGACTCGGATCGGACTCGGATCGGGGGGGCTAGGGGGGGTTCGGATTTCAGAAATCCGAACCCGCTCACCCCTAAAACATACTCACCTTATATACACCATTGGGAAACCCAGGGTGTACCCGCCGTACTGCAACCGGCTGTGGTGTCTACTTCCAGTAAAATTGGAAGTGCATCATCACCGGGAGTAACAGGGTCACCATGGAAACAGTGTACAGCGCATAACTATATACAACACATAAAAAAACACCCAAAAATATATACAAATGCCCCCCCTCATTGTATGATACATTTATATGAGCCTTGTATGACAACCAGCATTGCAACATCATAATATACAGTAAGGCACAACTGTACATTCCAAATACTTACTGCAGTGATACATATGTAATGACAGTAATACATGTATCTTGCAGAAGCCAACAGTCAGCATAATCATAAGAGTATATCATCAACAGCATAAAACCCAAATATAGAGCAGAGATAGAGACAAGCCCCGATTTGAATTACACATATAAACTCTACACAACTGTACACTACAAGGCCTTCTACAATTGGGATGCGGTCATAATCCTAACCGCTAGGATTCCAGCATTTAGAATGCTGTTACCGGGATTCCAAAACTTATCAGAATACCCGCGCCGGCCTCACGACTGCGGGATACAGAAGGTAAGTACTGGGGTTAGGGGGAGGGTTAGGCAATAGGGGGAGGATTAGGTTTAGGCAACGGGGAGGGAGGGTTAGGTTTAGGCAGCGGGGAGGGAGGGTTAGGTTTAGGCATTGGGTTTAGGCTGCGGGGAGGGACGGTTTGGTTTAAGTATTGGGTTTAGGCTGGGGGGGGGTTAGTTTTAGGCTGTGGGGAGGAAGGAAAGGAGGTGTTGGGATTGTAACCTGGTCGGGATGCCGGCGCCGGGATTCTGACCACTGGGATACCAAGCGACAGCATAGCTTACCCGTCCCCTATAATTAGCACACATAGGGCCTGATTCAGACCCGCTCGCTAGATGCGACCGCTCTCTCCCAGCGTATGCAAATTCAGCTAAGTGACGCCAAAGCAGGCGATCGCACGGCAAGGCCTAAGCACGCCCACTATGTCTTGGCTAACGATCACTTTGTGTTTATAGACACCCACCAGCGTACGTCATCTCTAGGAAGTATATACAACCATCGGTACATCGGGAACCATCGGATCAGACCGCAGCGCTTGTGGTTGACTGTACCCTACCGCAAGCACTGCGAGCAGTTTGGTGTAAACATCAACCAGGTGACGTGTACTATGACGCTGCCTGTTAATTATGCACGCCTCTGAAACGGCGTTGAAACACTCAGGCACGCCTGCTTTCGCAACTCCACTCCCGTTACTACTGCCCTGCCCGTTACCACCCACAAACGGCCTCTCCTGTCACTCATTCCACTGGGCTGTCTTTGCTGGACGAGCGAGCGCTAACCGCGCACTGCGATGCATGAGCAAATGCATAACATCGGCCGCGTACGAGCGAGCGGCCGATTGCGAACGGGTGTGACTCAGGCCCATAGTGTAATGTCCAGCAGAGTAGCTCGAAAGGTGGTAACACCAGTAAGTAAAAGTACATGACACACATATGCAAAAAATTATCAAAATTAAAGGATAAAATGTAAATATTTAAAATAAAGATTAAGAAATATATGGCCACAGATATGGTAAAGGGCCAAACAAGTCAACATACCACCTACATACCCATTAGTACTAGACACATATGTAAAACAATAAATATATATCCTGGTTTGCCTCGCGAGCAATCTTTTAATGACTTGGTTATGTATTCAGTATAGAAAAGTGAGAAACAGCAAAGTGTCTAAAAAAAAAGCCCTGTAAAATAACACACAAGACTCTACAGCATTTTGGAACAACAAGTCCCAGCTTGACCTGTGGTAAGTCATGCAAATCCTCGTCATTCCACAATGCTGTAGAGCTTAAAATACTGTTATATACACATACTGACCATACATACAGTACAGTGACAGTAACCTGAGCTCCTCCTTGCTGCTACTTGCAGCCTCCACTCTCCTGTTCTGACTCGTTCCAATAATTACTTTCTCAGCACAGTATGTAAGGGGGACGTGTCTGTGCTCCGATTGGCTGAGTGACTGTGTGTGATGTGTCACTCAGCCAATCAGAGCACAGCACATACAGCTGCTGAGGAGATCCTGCTCTGATCTGGAAACTCCGTCCTCAGCGTTACAGACTACAGACTGCTTACAATGTAGTTACGGGGGCCCACCGGGGAGTTACATGGGCCCCTGGCAGGCCAGTCCAAGCCTTATTGCAGCAACATTTCTTCTTCATAAGGTGTAAATATTGTGAAATATATGTGTGTACTATTGGTGATGGTACCAGCACAGTAATAGTACACACCAGCAGAACCCTCATAGTCACAGAACAGCCCAGTACTAACCAGTGGGATGAGTCACTAAGCAGTAATGTGATTGTACAGCCGTACTCACACACAGACTCTCAGCATGGAGCTGAGCATACAGGTCACCAGCTGGTGACTGTATGTGAGTAGCGGTGATTGTATAAGTGGTGATAGCAGGTATATCATGCAGGATATCGCAGGGTCTCCCAGATCTATGTGGAACATGTCGTGTCCCACTGCGGTGCTCATTCACAGTGACAAGATGGCGCATGCACAGAAGACCTAATGGCAGCCATCTTGGTAAGGGATTGCTGCCTCCTTACAGGAGCATCATGGAGACTGTGCAGTAGGGCACTGTATATCCCAAAACGTACAGTATGGTTTATAATTAGCTCAATAATGCGTCACATCTCGTTTTCTTTTATATTTCAAATCTAGATCCCTAAATTTTTAAGCTTATTTCGGAGAGAAATATTCCCCTACTGACATAACCATAAAGGAGCTGTTTGTTAGTTATAGATATCTGACTATATTACAAAAAATGCTGACACGGTTATCCTTAGCTCATTGTTGCTATACGGTACACAGAGCCGTAACTAGACTTTTAGGTGCCCTGTGCCAGAAAGAGTATTGGTGACCCCCCTTTTCCCCATTTTTCAAATAGGGAGATAAGATAGTACACCATAAAAGGGGCCATGGCCTCATGGGGAAGGGCCAGGGAAGAGATAGGGGCGGCCAGGAGATGCCGGGGATAAAAGAAGAGGAAGCTACAAGTGAGAATGTTAATAAACAGGAAAATTGTCAGGCCCAAACAGCGTCTCCTGACCTGCGGTGCCCTGTGTCATGGCACAGGTGGCACTACCCTAGTTACAGCCCTGACAGTACATTCTGTCATAGAGGTACAAATAGGCTGCATTATGCTATTTCGGACAGTAAGCCCATATTTTTAAAGCGGCATTAATTTAAAGGGCAAAACTTACCTGGTTTTGCCTTTTAAGTAATTGCCCCTTTAAAAATATGGGCTAGCTCACCAAAATCGCAACTGTGCCTGCATCTTACAGGCTTTTACATTGGGCACTGGAGGTGCTTTACTGAGAAATTCTGTGGCAAAACCTGCTTTAGCAAGGGCTGTTTCAGAGAGGATGGGGTCTGCCAACTTCTCTCTTGCTGGCTTGTAGACTTTTGCACTGTGCCAATTTCAGATAGGACAATGTGCCACTGAAGCTGGTCCATTCATGAATTGCATTTGCCACACATGAGCACTGACAGTTCCTCTCTCTTTAGGGTGCTGCTGTGAAGGGGCATCTGCATTGAAGTGGTACGTGGTGGAAAATGTGGCATGATAGATGAGGGTGTAAACCTCTGTACTGTACTATAAATTATGAATAGTAGTTTAATACACACTAGGGATGAGCGGGTTCGGATTTATGGAATTTGAACCCCCCGATCCGAGTCGGATCCAAGTCAGGCTCCAGTTTTCCCGCATGACTCGGATCTGAAATCGAGGCAAAACATCATCATCCCGCTGTCGGATCTTGCAGGTTTTCGATCCCATAAAAGGTCCCCGCGTCGGCGCCATTTTTCACTCCGGCTGTGGACAGTGAAGAGGGAGGGTGGGAGTTAGGACTGGCTGGGCTGTGTTGTGCTGCGCCGCTGTTGTCCATAGGGGCTGTGTCCACTCCATAGGGGCTGGCTGGGCTGTGCTGTGCAGTCAGTTGTCCATAGGGGCTGTGTCCACTCCAAAGTCTATAGGGGCTGTTTGTGTGCGCTGTAGCCGCACGTGCATCAACAAAGTAGCGCAAGCGTGTGCCTGTGTCATAAATCAAGGGCCGGCTGGCTCATCTGTTAAAGGGTGGTGTAACCCCCAAAGTGCACTCCAAAAAAAAATTAAAAAATATTTTTTCTGTGTTTGTGAATTTTGTGCACTGTAGCCACACGTGCATCAACAAAGTAGCAGCGCCAAGCGTGCGCCTGTGTCATAAATCAAGGGCCGCTGGCTCATCTGTTAAAGGGTGGTGCAACCCCCAAAGTGCACTCCAAAAAAAATTTAAAATTATTTTTGTCTGTGTTTGTGAATTGTGTGCGCAGTAGCAGCACGTGCATCAACAAAGTAGCAGCGCCAAGCGTGCGCCTGTGTCATAAGTAAAGGGCTGGCTGGCTCGTCTGTTGATGGGTAGTGTAAACCCCCAAAGTGCACCCCAAAAATAATAAAAAATATTTTTTTTCTGTGTTTGTGAATTGTGTGAGCAGTAGCCGCACGTGCATCAACAAAGTAGCAGCACCAAGCGTGCGCCTGTGTCATAAATCAAGGGCCGCTGGCTCATCTGTTAAAGGGTGGTGTAACCCCCAAAGTGCACTCCAAAAATAATAAAAAATTATTTTTTTCTGTTTGTGAATTGTGTGAGCAGTAGCCACACGTGCATCAACAAAGTAGCAGCGCCAAGCATTTGCCTGTGTCAGAAATCAAGGGCCGCTGGCTCTGTTGACGGGTGGTGTAACCCCCAAAGTGCCAGAAATAAAAAAAAATCTTTTTCTGTGTTTGTGTGCGCATTAGCCGCATATGCATCAACAAGGTAGCAGTGTCAAGCGTGTGCCAGTGTCATAAATCAAGGGCCGACTGGATCGTCTGTTGACGGGTGGTATAACCCCAAAAGTGCCGGAAAAAATAAAAAATATATTTTTTTCTGTGTTTGTGACTTGTGTGCAGTGTACCATAAAAGCTGTAGTCCTAAAGGGGTGCTGTAGTGTTGTCCAGGGGGTGCTCTGTCCATCAGGGGTGCTCCCCCCAAGTGCAAAAAAAAAATTCTTTTTTTTTCTGTTTGTGTGCGCTGTAGCCGAACGTGCATCAACAAAGTAGCGCCAAGCATGCGCCTGTGTCATAAGTAAAGGGCCGGCTGGCTCATCTGTTGAAGTGTGGTGTAACCCCCAAAGTGCACTCCAAAAAAAAATATTTTTTTTTCTGTGTTTGTGTGTGCAAATTTATCCGATAAAAATAAAATAGGGAAAGATCAAGAACCACTTCCTCCTAGTGCTGAAGCTGCTGCCACTAGTCATGACATAGACAATGAAATGCCATCACCGTTGTCTGCCAAGGTCGATGCCCAATGTCATAGTAGAGGGCATATAAAATCCCGAATGGCAAAGTTCAGGAAAATTATCATAAAAAATAAATTTAAATCGTCTGAGGAGAAATGTAAACTTGCCAATATGCCGTTTACGACACGGAGTGGCAAGGAACGGCTAAGGTCCTCCCCTATGTTCATGACTAGTGGTTCAGCTTCACATGACGATGGAAGCCCTCCTCCCGCTACAAAAATCAAACGAGTTAAGCAGGCAAAAGCACAGCAAAGAACTGTGCGTTCTAAGAAGATATCACAAATCCCCAATGAGAGTCCAAGTGTGTCGGCAGTTGCGATGCCTGACCTTCCCAACACTGGACAGGAAGAGGTGACTCCTTCCACCATTTGCACGCCCTCTGCAAATGCTGGAAGGAGCACCCACAGTCCACTTGCTGATATGCAACTTGAAGACGTCACTGTTGAAGTACAACAGGATGAGGATATTGGTGTAACTGGCGCTGAGGAGGAAGTTGACGAGGAGGATTCTGATGGTGAGGTGGTTTGCTTAAATCAGGCACCGGGGGAGACAGTTGTCCGTCGGATGAAAAAGCCCATCATGGTCATGCCTGGGCAGAATAGATTGTTTACCAAAGATATATCTTACCTCCTATGTAAAAACATGTGAATCTTAAGGCCCCCATACACGGCACGATATATGTGCCGATCCGATGGATCGGCACGATATAGGTGCTATATCGTGCCGTGTATGGGCACAATATTGTACCTGATATTGTATGGCGCGCTCCCGCGGGGTCGTACATCGCATCCCCAGGTCTTCCTGCAAAACCATCTGACCTGGGATGCTATGTATGATCCCATTCAGATGAAGGAGGGGGAAGCCGTCATATCGTGCGGTCTGAGGGGACCGCACGATTGCCGGCGGTGACAGCACAATCCGCTGCCGATAGATCGGCAGTCGCCCTACACGGTACACCTTTACACTAGGGGATCAGCTCCAGGGGGAGCTGCGCCCTGTGCAGGATGGTACCTTGTCACCCCTCATCTGCTCCGCATGCTACCAAAAATGGATGTGTAGCCTAATTACCATAGACCACGCCCCCTAAATTACATTATTTTGGTTATGTCCGTATGGCTCGCCTCACATTAACGACAGGCTGGGGGCAAGCCCAGCACTATGTCAGTAGCTGGGCTGCCCGCAACCCTCTTCATACACTGAATGGATGCCATGCGAATGCCTGAGTAATCCATTCCTCTTCTCTGGGGCTGGTAACAACGCACGGCTGCAACGGTGGAGGTGTCCAACCTCCTGACTGCCCACGGGACAAAGGTGGAAAAGTGGGGCTGTACCCGAAAAACAGGACTATCCTGCTGAAATTAGGAATGGCTGGTAGGGGTGCGCCCTCTAAAGGATGGCCTACAGCCAGCCCTGGGGGTATATTTATCAAAGGTAGATTTTCATTGATTTTAAATCAATCAAAATCAATTAAAAGGGACATTCTATTTATAGTCAAGTATGTATCAGTATGTATTATGACATTTCTGTAACTCTTGCTGATGCTAATTATGACTCTTTGCAAACTACAGTATTTTATGACTATATTCATTTATACTACATTAACCTGAGTGTCTCACTGAGGTGCAATACAGGGTACATCTGGACCCATTTGGACAGCTGAGCTTTTAGTTTTTGGTGCTGATCACCACTCGCTCTGGGAGAACTTGTCATCTCCTGTCACAGCTGTTCCCCTGGGTCTGCCTCCAGTCACTCCCAGCGCTGCCTCGGGCTGTCTGCTGGTTCTGCTGCACAACGAAGGGAAGGCCGGCCTAATGCTTCTGTATTAGCCCTTGTGGCAGTGGCTCCCCCCTGTGGTGACACCCGGTGCAGGGAGGGTTCTCCATGCCAGCAATAAGGGGGTGTGGCCTTGCAGACAAGGGTGTGACCTTGTGGGTAATGAGCGGGCCTGAAATCCCATTTTAGTCACTCCAGGGGTTCCAAAGATGCGGACTGCCCCCAGGGACCTGCCTGTGTGCAGTGACAGCTCCCTCACTGTGTCAGACATGATCTTATAGGGTCACACATGCCCAGTGCGAAGACAAGTGTCTCAGTTTAGTCCGTATTTACAGGCCATACTTACCTACCCGAGTGAAGTGGGCGGCACAGGCGTCTGATGATGCAATTCGTGTTGAATCATGTCATTGTGGCTCCGCCCCCTACTACATAATGTTGGCAATCTTGGCACTGCAATAGCGGGGGACGAGCTACGATGACGTGCTCGCGCCATCTTGCGTCCACACCCACCTACCTCCGGACTCCGTCCCCCCCAGATCCTCCCACCCCCATTGAGCCTCTGCCTCTCAGTGCTGACAGGCTGCCAAACGATCGGCAAGCCTACTGCAGGCCCTCCTGTCCATGCATGCACACTGGGCCTGATTCAGAGACGGGCACTTATGAGATTGCAGCTGCTATTTCACACGGAACGCATCTGTGAAAATCTGCTATTAGTTTCCATAGCTGCCTTCTCATCTGCGTACGATGTCACTTACCTGTGTAAATATCGGTAACAATGACGCACATTGAGCAGCCATCTTGCCCTTGCGGTGGGTCTGACCAGCCATAAACACTGCATCTCTCCTGCCACGTAGTGAGCTCTCATGGAGATCGCAATGGCTAATTGATGCACGCCAATGTAACGGAGTTTAAACGGTCAGACACGCCTGTGTTTTTCTGACCACCCCTCTGTTACCACCCACAAATGCTGACAACCTATCACTCACTTTGTGATGGATCCTCTGTACGTCCATAATCGCAATGCGATCGCAGCGCATGCGCAGTATGGCTTAAACGCATGCGCAATGGCAAACAATCGCTCCATCTGCATAAAAATCGACATTTAATCCGTCTCCGAACTATCAAAATCCCTACCAAAGACTTTTCAGTAGTTCACCGGGAGACAACACTGCAACACATCGGATGATACCAGAAGATAAATATTTCTTTGTGAATATGAGAGAAAAAAAAAAGAAATTGTCACCATGAAGGCATATGATGATTACCACAACCTATAGCATTTTTTATAAATAGAACTGTAAAGTATTGCACTTGCAATAAAACGTCAATGATGAGCTGTAGTAGGTGTACAGTATTGTAATGGGGACCCCAATGGTAATTTATAAGACTCAGATAAACTAGTGAGTATTACTGGGCCAAATAAAAATGTGTAATGACAACTAATCAGCACATTGGTGTGATACAATTATTTCATTTTTGTCAGTTAGTCAATTTTTAAACACTCCAGAAAATGTATATTATTCCCTGCACATGGTCTCTAATAAGGTCCTGGCCATTTCCTAGTTGTCATTATTACATCACATGACATCATGCAGCGGTGGCTCAGGGGGATGTTATAGACCAGTGGTCTCCAACGTTAATTGAAGTGTGAGCTACTGAAAAAAATGAAACCTCCTGAAGAACTATTTTCATAGAAAATAAAAATGCATTTATTATTACAGTGATATTGTTGTAGTTTGTAAATAAAATGTAAGCACAGGCACATTTCACTGATAATTACCGGCTCCGAGGAGGTACGTGCAGTAGAGGAGTAAAAGATATAGGCAGGGCTGCTGTGTGATTTTACGGCAGGGCTGGGCGGGAGCCACTCGCTCCACCTTAGCGTAGACGCAGTGGGTGGAACCACTGGGAAGCACATCAGGTGATTGCTGTAGGGGCTGTGGCAATCACCTGACGTGCTTCCCTGTGGCTCCACCCATGGCGCTGATACCACGAGGGAGCACACGTCAGAGGTCACTTCCTCCTAGTTGACTCACCAGTACTGCAGTTAGGTGAGCTACCAAAATTAAGACCGCGAGCTACAGGTTGGATACCACTGTTATAGGCTTTATCAGTTTCAGTCTTTTGAAAGGAAGTTGTCAGTGGAGACGGTCAGATTATTAGGTTGCTGAGTTTAAGGAGAGTTTTAATAAGATTTTTAGTGACGATGAGTGGTGAAGGAGAACCAGGCCAGATAAGTGAAGTTAAGTGATTATTATTAATTATTTTAATAATTCTTCCTAAGAAGAAATAAATAATTTTATTTGACCAAATAGAGCTATAGACACATATATACCTCAGCAAATATCTGGATACAAAGTACATAATAGACAGCTTAGTATACAATATAACAAACCTCACACTAGTCTTCAGTAATACCCAAAGAGGGTGTTATAATTAGGGATGTGCGCCGACCCCCGTGTTGTGGTTTTGGATCTGTATCTCCTTCAAGATTTTGAATCTGGATTTGGTTTTACAAAACCACCCTTGCATGTTTTGGTTTTGGACCTGTATTTTTTTTTTTCCATTGTATAAACAGCTAAAATCACATAATTTGGGCCTGTTTTTGTCCCTACAGTATTATCAACCTTAATAATCATTTTCAGGCATTTCCAGGCATTTTTAACCACCTCACAGCTCACAATATTGATTTCACTATTTTTCACCAATATAGGCCAAAGGCTGCAGCGAGCTGGCTGGCTAAAGTAAGCAACAGAGCAGCGGCACAAATGCACGGCAGTTTTAAAGAAAAATAGGACATCTATGACACATTGGCACACAGCAGTGGCAGGCAGGATGGCAGCTTAATAAACAATAATAATGTCAGTCGGCAATGCCCCAAATTGTGCAAAATGTAAAGAAAAGAGGTGCAAGATGGAATTTTCCTTGGGCCCTCCCACACACTCTTATGTGGGATATTACAAAGGACATACACAGTTTAAGAAAACCAAGCACTTTAGCGACAAGGACTGACACTTTTGTAGCTGAAATCCTTGGTTTGTTTGGCCCCCCACAAAACATTTTTTGGAAGGACTACCTTCAATTATTAAGGAGGAGGTTGATGATGAGGGTGTTGGTGGTGGAGGTTGCATGTGCTGGTGCAAACTGCTGGTAGCTGATACTGGACTGCTTGTTATTAATTTGCAAATTATATACTTTTGTTAAACAAATTGCATGAACTTGCTGCAAATGACATAACAGGGAGGAGGTGCCTAGATGGTTAATGTACCTTCCTCTGCTAACTTTGGCTTTACAAATGGAACAGATGCCTTCACAACTGTTGTCAGAATTTAGATTAAAATAATTCCACACCCAATACGTTTGTTTTTTTTTTATTCACGAACAAGAACTGTTGCCACTGGTGGCTGATTTACGCAAACAACATCCTCATCATCAACATCCTCATTAGTGTCACATAGGACACAAATTTTCCCCTCATCCTCCTTTTGCACTTCCTCCACACTATCACCATCATTTTCTATTATTTCACCATCTAATACTAGCACAGCCGATATGGCGTCAGTGATCCCCTGTGCAACTGGGTGACAGCTGTTATACTTACTTCCTCTATCAAAGGATTGTTTAATAGTCAATTGTTTTTATTAAATTACTACTAGTAGTAATCTTCTTGGTCCCTTTCTGGGATGAAGATCCACCCCCAACTGCAGGAACAGGCGTAGCACTCAAGAATACTTCTGAGGAATCATGGATAGGAGAGGAGTCAGTCATGCTTCTGAAATTGGATGCAGCAGGACTACTTCCGATCACGATTGAGGATGTTGATGATGCAGGTGTTGGTGGTGGAGATTGCAGGCGCTTGGATCTAACAGAGAGAAGGGAGCAGCAAGGTGACGCTGGACTAATTGTTAAATTTTTAGCCAAAGTTTCTTAATTTTGCAAACACTTTGGAATTTGATGAATGCTGCAAGAGATGTAACAGGGAGGAGGTTTAGATGGTTAAGGTGCTTACCTCTACTCACTCTTGCTTTGCAAACATTACAGATGGCTTGACAACTGTTGTCCGGATTTGGGTGAAAATAATTCCACACATGAGAAGTGGATTTTTTTGTCTTTTGCTCCAGCATGACAATGGGCTTTTTCATACAATGGGCAACAACTGTTGCCTGATTTCCACAAACAAAATCCTCGGCATCAACATCCTCTTCATCAACATCCTCATGATTCTTGTTAGCGCCAACTACAGAAATATCCTCCTCATCCTCTTGGTGCAATTCCACAGAAGCATCCTCGATTTCTATGTCAGCATGTTGAGTTGTGCTGCTCATCTCTACATTTGCAGAGGGCACACAAATGGTGGAAGGAGGATCTTCTTCAAGTACAGTATTAGAAAGGTCAGGCTCACACATGGCAACCGCGGACACACTTGGACTCTCCTCGGGGATCTGTGATTTTTCTGAGCACACAGTTGGTTCATGTGCCGTTAATTTTTTTGGCACTTCTACAGGGAGAAGGGCTTACATCATCATAAGATGAAGAACCAGAAGTCATAAATAAAGGCCAAGGCCTTATCCTTTCCTTGCCAGTTCGTGTAGTAAATGGCATATTGCCAATTTTTTGTTTCTCTGCAGCTAACTTAGCTTTTAATTTTTTTTCTTTAACACTGTAAAACATTAAAACAAATTATATAGACCAACAAAGCAGTGCGCAACAAAAACAGCAACTCAAACAACCAAATTGTGAAAAGAAGTGTCACCCACACTTCACCTTTTAAAACAGTAGAACTAATAAATAACACAATAAAGGCACCACCGAAAGTAGAGACAAAGTCTATCTTCTCCCTTAATAGGGAAAGTCGGTCATCATTCCTCGTGGCACAGACCAGCACTTGGTTCAGGACACCCAAACAGTGGAGCACGTGAAGGGAAGTGACGGAACGCGATCTATGTCACTTCCGGTCCGCGGATGGAAACCGGAAGTGGATTATCCACCTCTGATATTACGTCTAGAAAGAAAGGGCGGATATCCTGGTGCAGAATGTGAATTTTGGAGGGAAAATACATTGATACATATATAAGATGGGTTACAGGAATGCTGCAGGCGCAACTTGTCAACTTATTATATTATAATATATAAGATGGGGAAAAGTGGGCTTTCAGTTTATAGCTTTAGATACTGTGTAAATTAGGGAACAAACTAGCAGCTAGAAGGTCTATGTCTGGAATTAGTTTTTACCACTTACTAATTGTTTATGGTATAAATCTTAGTTAGGATGGTATCTTCTCATACCTTGAAAAAGACACATTAAGTGTCAAAACGAGTTGGTGAGGAGGTGCTCTGGAGATATTCTGGTGGACTTACTTCTATGGGCTGAAACAGAAGGCTCTCCGGGGACGCCTGGATTTTTATGTCTTAGCCTTGATGTCTACAATTTGGAGTAGACTAAATTTCTGGTATGAGTCCATTCATATTCATGACCAAAGGAACTTTGTGTTTTTTTTGTTGTTTAATGTATTGGAAATAAAAGCAATATTACACTATTAGAGATTTTTTTCCCCTGCATTTGCTGGGGAAGTCTCTTTTATTTGTTTTCCAGTAACATGGATGATTATCAATAGTGGGTTTTCTCCCTTTCTCTGCATTGCTATATTTGTCTACCTAATCAGTAGATACTACATCGGGTAGGAGCCCCACCTTACTTCACATTATGGGCCAAATGTAATAGGGTGAGAGTTTAGAAAAGTGAGAGTTTCTGACACTTTTTAAACTTTGCCAATGTAATAAAGTCCAAAAACGAAGTAACAGAGCGAACTTGCATGTTTTTTTAGACTTAAAAAACTCTCACGATTTAAAATCTCATTCAGATGTTTTCCCATTTTGAAGATAAAACTCAACCAATGTGAGAGGTTACTGTTAAACTCTCACATTTTCTAAACTCTCACCCTATTACATTTGGCCATGTGTGTGTGAATGTTTGAAGATAATAGTACACTATGAGATTGTCTTTTTTTTGTATGTACCGGAGAAGAATTTCTGAAGACTACATTTATCAAGTCTTTTTGACTTAAGGTACCCATACACAGTAAGATTGTTTACCCGATATGGACAGTTTCGACAGGTTGTACAGACCAATTGTCACGCTGGGAGGCGGTTTTCTGGAAGCTGAGGCCTGAGGCTGCGGGAGGAAACGGAGGTGAGGGGCCTGAATGTACGACCTCCGCATCCACGGGTCTTGGTCGTTGGCAAGACCTAGTCAAAGGTGCGGAATCTAACCCACGAGATGGTGTTCACCAGTGACCCCACCAATCGGGATATGGTCTTGAGCTGCACCTCGTAAGCAGGTCGTGGTCCTTTGACTAGGTGACCAAAGCCCGCCGGAAAAAGGAGAGACAAACACTCGTGGCCCAAAGGGTCTGTGCCAGTAAGGAGCACGTAGGGACACTGTACTTGAGGTACAAGGAAGTGTGCACTGCGGACACACTCTACCGGGTTGCTGGTTAGAAAGAGTGCACCACGGTGCAATACTGTAAAACATAGGTAGGGACCACAGAGTCCAGTAACGAGGTGGTTAGTGGTACTGGAGCCAGCCAGAGATTATGACGCTGGAGAGGTGGGTACGTATAACTACACTCAGGCTGTGATGGTAAAGCACTGGTGAAATGGATAGTATACTGCACACAGGCGGCGGTGGTAACGCACTGGTGGAATGGAGGTATACTGCACACAGGCAGGGTGGTAACACACTGATGAGATGAATGATGTAGCTGCACACAGGCTGAGGTGGTAAAGCACTGATGAGATGAATGGTATAGCTGCTCACAGGCTGAGATGGTAAAGCACTGGTGAGATGAATGATATAGCTGCACACAGGCTGAGATGGTAACGCACTGATGAGATGAATGATATAGCTGCACACAGGCTGAGATGGTAAAGCACTGATGAGATGAATGATATAGCTGCTCACAGGCTGAGATGGTAAAGCACTGATGAGATGAATGATATAGCTGTACACAGGGTGCACACAGGCTGAGATGGTAAAGCACTGATGAGATGAATGATATAGCTGCACACAGGCTGAGATGGTAAAGCACTGATGAGATGAATGGTATAGCTGCGCACAGGCTGAGATGGTAAAGCACTGATGAGATGAATGGTATAGCTGCGCACAGGCTGAGATGGTAAAGCACTGGTGAGATGAATGATATAGCTGCACACAGGCTGAGATGGTAAAGCACTGGTGAGATGAATGGTATAGCTGCACACAGGCTGAGATGGTAAAGCACTGATGAGATGAATGATATAGCTGCACACAGGCTGAGATGGTAAAGCACTGATGAGATGAATGATATAGCTGCACACAGGCTGAGATGGTAAAGCACTGGTGAGATGGATGATATAGCTGCACACAGGCTGAGATGGTAAAGCACTGATGAGATGGATGATATAGCTGCACACAGGCTGAGATGGTAAAGCACTGATGAGATGAATGATATAGCTGCACACAGGCTGAGATGGTAAAGCACTGATGAGATGAATGGTATAGCTGCGCACAGGCTGAGATGGTAAAGCACTGATGAGATGAATGGTATAGCTGCGCACAGGCTGAGATGGTAAAGCACTGATGAGATGGATGATATAGCTGCACACAGGCTGAGATGGTAAAGCACTGATGAGATGAATGATATAGCTGCACACTGGTGAGATGGATGATATAGCTGCACACAGGCTGAGATGGTAAAGCACTGATGAGATGAATGATATAGCTGCACACAGGCTGAGATGGTAAAGCACTGATGAGATGGATGATATAGCTGCACACTGGTGAGATGGATGATATAGCTGCACACTGGTGAGATGAATGATATAGCTGCACACAGCCTGAGATGGTAAAGCACTGATGAGATGAATGATATAGCTGCACACAGGAATAGATCACTGGAAGCAAGGAAACCTGGAACGAGAGACCACTAGTAACACTAGCAGCGACAATGGTTGTTCATGCAACTAGCTGATACACAGGAGCCGGATATATACCCCTGGAAGCCCACTGCTTGGTCCACAGCGTCAGCTGACCGGCCAGACTGTCAGGGAAGGAAGGATAGTCAGAGAAGGAAGTGTCATGGCGGCGCCCATGACAGGAACTCCGATCCTCGCGCACCAGGCCGCCCGGGACACCAGCATCAGGGAGAATGCTCAGCACCTCCCACGTCGCCGCACCAGCCGCCCGACTGCCCGGGAAGTCAGAGGAAGCCGGCGGGACGGCCGATCCCCGGCTGAACTCTGACACCAATCTTATGAAAATAGGTGTTTTTTGTGTGCTCTGCGACCCCCGATGCGCGTCCCTGCTGTCCTCTAGTTGGATCGCAGATCAGATGGTTTTGCAGAGAGATCTACGATCTTTTGAGTACAATGTGATACACTTCTATGCATCTTTATCCTATGATCGTAACAATCAATCGTACACCATTTGACCACATTTTATGAAAAATTTCAAGGGAACAATTTCAAGGGCAATTGTACAACACATCTTACCAACTCTGAATTGCACCATGTATGTGGGACCATAAGAAATCTCTTCAATCTTAAGGGAAGTAATATGTCATAGCGTTCTTTTTATCTTATTGTGTAATTTATTAGTTCTACTGTAAAACATTGCTTGTTTGATTTTGACTTAAGCCTTTGGGCATCGGCCTTCGTAGATGACGTTGATGGCCTTGCATCTTCATCATGACTGCTCGTAGCAGCTGCAAGACTGGTATGTGGTTCCTGCTCTCCTCTCATTTGATCGTCCTCCGTATCAACAAACTTACACTGCGGTCTGACCAGCAGTGTCACTGAACAATATTTTTTTGGACACTGGGGAAGATCGCCCCTGAATGAGGCAGCAGCCCCTTGATGAACAACACAGACAGCACCCTTTTCCATGGACAACAAAGCACCCCTGCCGAGTGCGGACAGACCACCTGCAGAGTCACAAATGGACGATAAAATGCAGCAGTGTTACCGTACTCTAATAGCGCAGCTAAGTTGCTAACGCACACACACAAAAAAAGCACTTTTAATTTTTTTACACTGGGGAAGAGCACCCCTGGTTTGAGGCAGCAGCCCCTTGATGAACAACACAGACAACACCCATTTTTTATGGACAATAAAGCACCCCTGCCGAGTGCGGACAGACCACCTGCAGATAATGGAAACAATATATGTGATTAGAAGTGGTCTTGGGCGCCTGGCACTTTAAAATGGCTGCAGATAAAATGTCAAAAATAGTACTACCCTCCGATACTCAAAATACGTATGATTAAATAATTTCTGTGACAATTCAAGTGCGCACGGTGACAAAATAGGAACTATAAAATACTTCCCAACTGTGATGATGTTGGGGTCTCGTATATGTCAGTCGGTCTCAGTCGATGGTACTCTAATTTATATGAAAAACATAAACATCGTGCGAGACAAAGTGTATTAATGTAATACATTTATTGCAACACTCAAAAGGTGAAAAACTGGTGTATCTCCCGCGGTACACCACATATATATTTAAAACTATTCATAAGCACTATTTGCAGTATGCAGAATAACCAACTACATGTGTACAGTATACATGCACATTAGTATAAAAGGGCCTCTGCCTCTTATTCTCAGTAAGATTTGGGGAATTACCAGACGTCCCTCTTATAAGGGCCCGTATAGATGGTAAAGGTGGAGGTCTCCGGATAACCTCTCCTTTGGACCCCTATCAGGGTGTCTCCTGTGTATAATTTCTCCTGGGTAGATGATCCTGTCACAATTAGGGGTGTGCACCGGCCACTTTTCGTGTTTTGTGTTTTGGTTTTGGATCTGGATCTTTCTTCGTGTTTTGGATCTGGATTGGTTTTGCCAAAACCACCCTTCCGTGTTTTGGGTTCTGGGTTTTGTGTTTTGGATCTGTATTTTTTTTTAAAAAAGCATAAAAACAGCTAAAATCACAGAATTTGTAGGTTTTTCTGCTCCTATGCTATTATTAACCTCAATAACCTTAATTTCCACTCATTTCCAGTCTATTCTGAACACCTCACACCTCACAATAGTGTTTTTATGTCCAAAACGTTGCACCGAGGTAGCTGGATGACTATGCTAAGCGACACGAGTGGGCGGCACAAACACGTGACCCATCTAGGCGTGAAACTGCAGTGGCAGACAGGATGGCAGTTTGAAAAACTAGGCCCCAAACTGTACATAATGCAAAGAAAAAAAAGAGGTGCAAGATGGAATTGTCCTTGGGCCCTCCCACCCACCCTTATGTTGTATAAACAGGACATGCACACTTTAACAAACCAATCATTTCAGCGCCAGGGTCTGCCACACAACTGTGGCTGAAATGATTGGTTCGTTTGGGCCCCCACAAAACAAGCTGGCAATTAATGTGTCCCTGCACAAACTGGCTCTATGGAGGCAAGATGTCATCCTCATCCTCCTCATCCACCGATTCCTCACCCTCTTCAGTGTGTACATCCTCATCCTCACAAAGTATTAACTCGTCCCCACTTGAATCCACCACCACAGGTCCCTCTGTACCTTCTGGAGGCTGGTCTCCCTGGAAGAGCTGATAATTCATTTTGATGAACATCATCTTCTCCACATTCTGTGGAAGCAACCTCCTACGCCTTTCGCTGACAAGGTTCCCGGCTACACTAAACACTCTTTCGGAGTACACACTGGAGGGGGGGCAACTCAGGTAAAATAGAGCCAGTTTGTACAGGGGCCTCCAAATTGCCTCTTTTTCCTGCCAGTACAGGTATGGACTGTCTGCCATGCCTACTTGGATGCTGTCACCGATGTAATCCTCCACCATTCTGTCAATGGTGACAGTATCATATGCAGTGACAGTAGACATGTCAGAAATTGTTGCCAGGTCCTTCAGTCCGGACCAGATGTCCAAACTTGGTCCTGCCTGCCCTGCATCACCGCCAGCGGGTTGCTTAGGATACCTAAGTTTTTTCCTGGCAGCCCCAGTTGCAGGAGAAAATGAAGAAGGAGCCGTTGACGTGTCACGTTCCGCTTCAGCTGACAGTGTGTTCACCAGCAGGTCTTTGCACCTCTGCAGGCTTGTGTCGGCCGGAAAGAGAGACACCACATAGGCTTTAAACCTAGGATCGAGCACGGTGGCCAAAACGTAGTGGTCTGATTTCAACAGATTGACCACCCTGGAATCCTGGCAAAGCGAATGAAGGGCTTCATCCACAAGTCCCACATGCCGAGCGGAATCGCTCCGTCTTAGCTCCTCCTTCACTTTCTCCAGCTGCTTCTGCAAAAGCCTGATGAGGGGAATGACCTGACTCAAGCTGGCAGTGTCTGAACTGACTTCACGTGTGGCAAGTTCGAAGGGCTGGAGAACCTTGCACAACACGGAAATCATTCTCCACTGCGCTTGAGTCAGGTGCATACCCCCTCCTTTGCCTATGTCATAGGTGGATGTATAGGCTTGTATGGCCTTTTGCTGCTCCTCCATCCTCTGAAGCATATAGAGGGTTGAGTTCCACCGCGTCACAACCTCTTGCTTCAGGTGATGGCGGGGCAGGTTCAAGAGTGTTTGCTGGTGCTCCAGTCTTCGGCACGCAGTCGCTGAATGGCGATAGTGGCCAGAAATTTTTCGGGCCACCCAAAGCGTCTCCTGCACGCCCCTGTCGCTTTTCAGAAAATTCTGCACCACCAAATTTATTGTGTGAGCAAAACATGGGACGTGCTGGAATTTGCCCAGATGTAATGCCCGCACAATATTGGTGGCGTTGTCAGATATCACAAATCCCCAGGAGAGTCTAAGTGGGGTAAGCCACTGGGCGATGATTTCCCTCAGTTTCTCTAAGAGGTTGTCGGCGGTGTGCCTCTTACTGAAACCGGTGATACACAGCGTAGCCTGCCTTGTAACGAGCTGGCATTTCTGAGATGCTGCTACTGGTGACGCTGCTGCTGTTGCTGCGTAAGGTGATACATCTACCCAGTGGGCTGTCACAGTCATATAGTCCTTAGTCTGCCCTGTTCCACTTGTCCACATGTCCGTGGTTAAGTGGACATTGTGTACAACGGCATTTTTCAGGACACTGAGGACACTTTTTCTGACGTTTCTGTACAGTCTCGGTATCGCCTGCCTAGTGAAGTGGAATCTAGACGGGATTTGGAACCGGGGACACACTACCTCCATCAATTGTCTAAATCCCACTGCACTAATGGCGGATACTGGACGCACGTCTAACACCAACATAGCAGTCAAGGCCTCAGTTATACGTTTTGCTTCAGGATGACTGCTGTCGTACTTCATCCTCCTCGCTAAGGACTGTTGGAGGGTCAATTGTTTAGTAAAAGTAGTGGTGTTCCTACTTCCTCTCTGGGATGATGAACGACTCCCAGCAGCAGCAACAGCAGCAGCGGCAGCAGTAGGCGTAGCAATGCAGGATCCTCCAGAGGAATCCCGGATAGGAGAGTCAGTCATGCCAGTGACATGGCCTGCAGGACTACTTCCGATCCTGACTAAGGAGGAAATTGACGAGGAGGGAGTTGACGGTGTGGTTTGCAGGCGCTTGGATACAACAGGACAACGGGATTTAGGTATCCCTGGACTGCTTACGGTCTTAGCCAAAGTTTCTGAACTTGACAGTAACTTTTTATGAACGCGCTGCAGGTGCCGTATAAGGGAGGATGTTCCTAGGTGGTTGACGTCCCTACCCCTACTTATTTCACCTTTACATATGGTACATATGGCAAGACAGTTGTTGTCCGGATTTGGATAGAAATATTGCCAGACCAAAGAGGTGGAATGTTTGGTCTTCTGCCCAGGCATGACCGTGATGGGCTTTTTCATCCCACGGACAACAACTGTCTCCCCCGGAGCCTGATTTAAACAAACCACATCACCATCAGAATCCTCCTCGCCAACTTCCTCCTCAGCGCCAGCTACACCAGTATCCTCATCCTGTTGTACTTCAACAGTGACATCTTCAATTTGCATATCAGCAAGTGGACTGTGGGTGCTCCTTTCAGCACTTGCAGGGGGCGTGCAAATGGTGGAAAGAGCCACCTCTTCCCGTCCAGTGCTGGGAAGGTCAGGCATCGCAACCACCACCACACTTGGACTCTCCTTGGGGATTTGTGATATCTTCTTAGAAAGCACAGTTCTTCGCTGTGCTTTTGCCAGCTTAACTCTTTTGATTTTTTTAGTGGGAGGAGGGCTTCCATCGTCATGTGAAGCTGAACCACTAGTCATGAACATACTAGGGATCGACCTTAGCCGTTCCTTGCCACTCCGTGTCGTAAATGGCATATTGGCAAGTTTACGTTTCTCTTCAGCTGATTTAAATGTCTTTTTCAAGGTCATTTTCCTGAACTTTGCCATTTGGGATTGTATGTGCCCTCTACTATGACATTGGGCATCGGCCTTGGCAGACGACGTTGATGGCATGTTATCGTCTATGTCATGACTAGTGGCAGCAGCTTCAGCACTAGGAGGAAGTGGTTCTTGATCTTTCTCTATTTTATTTTTATCGGAGAAAGTTTGGTCCTCCATTTATGTTATATCGATTTGATATATACGTGCGGCTAAACACAGAAAATAATTTTTTTTTTGGTTTGGACTGGAGTGTACTTTGTGGGTTACAGCACCCTTTAACGGTCAAGCCAGCCGGCCCTTTACTTATGACACAGGCGCACGCCTGGCACTACTTTGTTGATGCACGTGCGGCTACTGCGCACACAATTCACAAACACAGAAAATAATTTTTTTTTGGTTTGGACTGGAGTGTACTTTCGGGGGTTACAGCACCCTTTAACGGTCAAGCCAGCCGGCCCTTTACTTATGACACAGGTGCACGCTTGGCACTACTTTGTTGATGCACGTGCGGCTACTGCGCACACAATTCACAAACACAGAAAATAATTTTTTTTTGGTTTGGACTGGAGTGTACTTTCGGGGGTTACAGCACCCTTTAACGGTCAAGCCAGCCGGCCCTTTACTTATGACACAGGCGCACGCTTGGCACTACTTTGTTGATGCACGTGCGGCTACTGCGCACACAATTCACAAACACAGAAAATAATTTTTTTTTTGGTTTGGACTGGAGTGTACTTTGGGGGTTACAGCACCCTTTAACGGTCAAGCCAGCCGGCCCTTTACTTATGACACAGGCGCACGCTTGGCACTACTTTGTTGATGCACGTGCGGCTACTGCGCACACAATTCACAAACACAGAAAATAATTTTTTTTTTGGTTTGGACTGGAGTGTACTTTGGGGGTTACAGCACCCTTAACGGTCAAGCCAGCCGGCCCTTTACTTATGACACAGGCGCACGCTTGGCACTACTTTGTTGATGCACGTGCGGCTACTGCGCACACAATTCACAAACACAGAAAATATTTTTTTTTTTGGTTTGGACTGGAGTGTACTTTGGGGGTTACAGCACCCTTTAACGGTCAAGCCAGCCGGCCCTTTACTTATGACACAGGCGCACGCTTGGCACTACTTTGTTGATGCACGTGCGGCTACTGCGCACACAATTCACAAACACAGAAAATAATTTTTTTTTTGGTTTGGACTGGAGTGTACTTTCGGGGGTTACAGCACCCTTAACGGTCAAGCCAGCCGGCCCTTTACTTATGACACAGGTGCACGCTTGGCACTACTTTGTTGATGCACGTGCGGCTACTGCGCACACAATTCACAAACACAGAAAATAATTTTTTTTTGGTTTGGACTGGAGTGTACTTTCGGGGGTTACAGCACCCTTTAACGGTCAAGCCAGCCGGCCCTTTACTTATGACACAGGTGCACGCTTGGCACTACTTTGTTGATGCACGTGCGGCTACTGCGCACACAATTCACAAACACAGAAAATAATTTTTTTTTGGTTTGGACTGGAGTGTACTTTCGGGGGTTACAGCACCCTTTAACGGTCAAGCCAGCCGGCCCTTTACTTATGACACAGGCGCACGCTTGGCACTACTTTGTTGATGCACGTGCGGCTACTGCGCACACAATTCACAAACACAGAAAATAATTTTTTTTTTGTTTTGGACTGGAGTGTACTTTGGGGGTTACAGCACCCTTTAACGGTCAAGCCAGCCGGCCCTTTACTTATGACACAGGCGCACGCTTGGCACTACTTTGTTGATGCACGTGCGGCTACTGCGCACACAATTCACAAACACAGAAAATAATTTTTTTTTTGGTTTGGACTGGAGTGTACTTTCGGGGGTTACAGCACCCTTAACGGTCAAGCCAGCCGGCCCTTTACTTATGACACAGGTGCACGCTTGGCACTACTTTGTTGATGCACGTGCGGCTACTGCGCACACAATTCACAAACACAGAAAATAATTTTTTTTTTGGTTTGGACTGGAGTGTACTTTCGGGGGTTACAGCACCCTTAACGGTCAAGCCAGCCGGCCCTTTACTTATGACACAGGCGCACGCTTGGCACTACTTTGTTGATGCACGTGCGGCTACTGCGCACACAATTCACAAACACAGAAAATAATTTTTTTTTTGGTTTGGACTGGAGTGTACTTTCGGGGGTTACAGCACCCTTAACGGTCAAGCCAGCCGGCCCTTTACTTATGACACAGGCGCACGCTTGGCACTACTTTGTTGATGCACGTGCGGCTACTGCGCACACAATTCACAAACACAGAAAATAATTTTTTTTTGGTTTGGACTGGAGTGTACTTTCGGGGGTTACAGCACCCTTTAACGGTCAAGCCAGCCGGCCCTTTACTTATGACACAGGCGCACGCTTGGCACTACTTTGTTGATGCACGTGCGGCTACTGCGCACACAATTCACAAACACAGAAAATATATTATTTTTTTAGCACTTGGGGGGAGCACCCCTGATGGACAGAGCACCCCCTGGACAACACTACAGCACTCCTTTAGGACTGGGACACTGCACAGGACTTTGGAGTGGACACAGCCCCTATGGAGAACTGACTGCACAACACAGTCCAGCCAGCCCCTATGGACTTTGAAGTAGTGGACACAGCCCCTATTAACAACAGCAGCACAGCACAACACAGCCAGCCCCTATGGACTTTGAAGTAGTGGACAACAGCAGCACTACACTACACTACACTACACTACACTACACAGCCCTAACTCCCACCCTCCCTCTTCACTGTCCACAGCCGAGTGAGAAAATGGCGCCGACGCGGGTACCTTATATAGGATCCAAAACCCGCGAGACTCGGAAGGCGGGATGATGACGTTTTGCCTCGATTTCAGATCCGAGTCAGGCGGGAAAAGTCGAGCCTGACTCGGATCGGACTCGGATCGGGGGGGCTCGGGGGGGTTCGGATTTCAGAAATCCGAACCCGCTCACCCCTAGTCACAATGCGCCAATGCGTTTTGGGAGTGTACCTCCCTTCCTCAAGGCTGTGTCACAGCCTCCAGAAACGCATTGGAGCATTGTGGCAGTTAGTTGCTAACGCACAAAAGAAAAAAAAGAAAGTACTTTTATTTGGGGAAGAGCACCCCTAATTAACAGAGCAGCCCCCCTGGACAACACAGCTCCCCTTTATGGACTGCAGCCCTAGCCTAATGGACATGACAACAACACAGCAGAAGCCACAGTTAACTGACAGGACAAGTGACACAGCAGCTGCAGCACCCACTGAAGGAAGCCCCCCTTTATATACTGAAGCCTAAGCCCCTTTATAGACAACACAGCAGCAGCCTTCAGGACAAGACCCCGAGAGGACATACACACTGAGTGACTGAGAGTGACTGAGTACGTCTGCTAGCTGCTCTCTACAGTCGGAGTGAAAATGGCGCAGATCGCGGGGACCTTTATATAATCAAAATCCGACGAGAATTCGACAGCGGGAGGATTATGCGTTTTGCCTCATTTTCGGATCCGAGTCAGGTGGGAAAACCCGAGCCTATCTCAGTTCTCATCTCGGATCTGGAAGTTCAGGTGGCTCATCTCTAGTTATAATATTAAACATATTGTGTGAGAATAGAATCGGGGTGATGTTTGTTTTTGGTGAGTTGATTCACCCTTGTCTAGGGGTTAATTATATGATAATAATAAATAACTGACCTCACAGGGTTATATAATGAATTCATATACACTTCTAGATGAAATAAACAACTGTCTTAAATTACCAAATTAAGTCAAAAACATCTTTTTTTAATTTTATTTATTTATCTACTTTAGTTAAAATAGAGGCGATTAGGGGCTGTCCAGCAACACCCCCCCCCCCTGTAGTGTCCAAATGTCCCATTGTAAACTAATAAACCTTCCCTGCTTGTGGCAACAAATCCCGCAGTGGCATTACCCTCTAACCACCTAATAGTGATAGAAACCCCAGTAGCATCTATACCCCCACTCCAGTGTCCATATGTGAGGAAATACTCTTGGACCCCGGCGACAACCCTTCTTATGACTAATTAAGCAATTTTAAGGTTTCCAATTAGCTTAGTCAGTAATTACTCACCTTCTGAAGTGCTGTCTTCAGCATCCAGCGTCGGGACTCGGTCTCCTGCAGCAGCGGTGAGTATGTCAGTGTGTGTGAGTGTTTGTAAGTCTGTATGAGTGTGTATGTATGAGTGTTGTGTGTGTGACCCCCGTTGTGTGTGTCCCCAGTGTCAATGCACCCCCCCTAATGGGTGCAGGAAGAACTACAACTCCCAGCATCCCTTGTGCCTCCCTGCAGCCCCCGGGACTCCCAGCAGCCCCCCTTTGGGCTCCACTGGGAGCAGTGGAAACCACCAGAGACCTTCGGGCAGGTAAGTGAAGAATTTGTATCTATTTCCTTTTACACGGCGCAAGGTTTTCAGAGCTAAAAACCCCCCAACCACTTTTTTTTAAATTGGACACCATGGGTATCGGGAGCGCGCATACCCGTGGTAATTCAAAATTGGGCGCAAGGGGAGCAAGGTTTTTTCCTCGCAAAACCTCGCGCCCAATTGAATATACCCCTATATGTGTAAATAAATAGCTATACATCTGTATACAGTATATCTCCACATCTCTTTCTCTCGCTCTACATACAGTATATATATATATATATGGAAACAATCTCATGTTTGTCCCTGATATGTGTAACATGGATGCAAATTAAATGAAGTTTATTCGCCTAACCTGTTACTTTCTTGCATAGTTACCCATAGTTTCCATCATATTGAAACTCCAACATTAGTGATTGTCGCTGTCATTTTGGCATGTGCTGTGTCCATTGTGGCCTTCGCCATCTACAACTGGTAAGTTACTGATATCATGTACAAACAATGTTACAGTTGCTCTATCTAGATAAGGGTGGTAACTAGCGGTTTGCGAGCAGTGCCCAGCATAGAGCGCAGGGCTCTGTGGGTGGCACCATCGCTGGATCAGGTGAGGTGCTGCCAGTAGTGTCATTTGGATGTTCCAAACATGCACCCTGCAGCCTGTAGTACCTGTATAGCCCCTCCCCCGAGTATCCAGAGGATGCCACGGGCAGTGCTGTTCTTCCCGGCAGGCGTGACCGGCACAGGGTGGCATAAAGCCCTGTTATGGCACTGATCTAGATAAAAGGTGTATTATTACTATAGTATCATTATTATATACAAATATAACCAATGTCATATGGGTGGCTGGTAGATGTGTATGTCTCTAGATTTTCCAGGGGCAGGTTTAGCATTAGGTGGGGGAGGTTAGTACCTGGATCTAATGCCAGCAGAAATGGACAATGTTATGTCTCTTGTCCCTGTGTTATCATTGTTTCTCAATAAACCCACAGAAACAAACACTATTCAACCACCTAATACATGTTTTCCACAGGTAAGCATACCTCTGCCTCTCCTGATTGGATGAGCTGCCGGGACCTCCTCAGCTAGGGTCTGTGTGTGAGGCAGCATGTCAGTCACTGCCCAGCCCAGACTACACTGTCTGATTACAAGCCGGGGAGAGGGGGAATCGCGGGGGTGGCGACATCTGGGCGATGTTTCCTCCTCTATACATTGCTTTTGAATCATATAAGTTATCATATAAGAACTCTTGGTTCCATTCTGTGTTCTGCCACTGAGCACTTTTCATTATTTCTGCAGTTGTAAGAGTCTGATGTCTAAAAAACCACCAGACCGCGATGTGGAGGCGTGCGTATATCTGATACCAGGTAACATTAACTAGATTACTACTGTACATAGAAAGTACTGAGCACAGGACAGACATCATCAGCTCTAGTCTCAGTTATTTTGTAGTAGCGCAGTGTGTGAAACCCTTTAGTATTATAAGATGGAACTGCTTTGAAGGAAATAGCCCCAGGCATTTGATACTGTACATGAGGTTAAGTGCTAAATGTACAAAGTGTTTAGTAGGTTATAAGTTACACAACAATGCAGGCCAGGAGTCAGAGGGTTGTATGGAGTATGGAGAGAACACATGTGAGTTTTATTTGAACTGTGTAGAGATAATGAGAGGAGCTTAGGGAGGTTTAGTGGGCGGTTCTGGAATTTGATCAGCTTGTCTGAAGAGGAGAGTTTTCTAGGAATGCATGAAGGTATGGAGGCTAGAGGATGATAATATCCTTTATTGATCAGATTTAAAAATCATATACTATTTGCACAGATATCAAAATATTAAAAACATAAACAGTTTGTGTTACACATTGAGAAAATAATGAATTGAAAAAAAAAAAATTCCAATAATTTTCCAGGCCCACTAGAGAACCTGGCCTGATACTGCAACACAAAGGGTTAGGCACGGAAACTGGTGGAACGTATGAAGACAGATTTGCACAAGTTAACTGCAGAAGGCAGACTCTGGACCTGCGATGGACGGATTTGCAGAGCCGCACACAAGCAGATGTGCTAATCCATCCATCTCTGATGCAAATGTACAGGGAGGTGTGAGGCACCCCCTTGCTGCATTTACGATCCCAGCACTGCAACCGACTTTGCAGGCTGGGACCTCCATCGCAACCAATGGTGACGATGGTTGCTCCATTGGTCAGGCTGTGGGAGCCGAAGCTTCCCACAGCCTGACCAGGAACTGGTCACTTAAGAGGCCAGGAATCTATATCCACCGATGTAGACCCTGGCCTTGTCCCTCTCGAAAAATGGGGGGTAACACACCCCTGTCTCCGGGAACACTGACCAGGAACGCTCCGCTCCTCCCCCCAAATGACACGGCATGTCAATCATCCAGCAGCTTGTGGGGGTCAGTGAGCGAGATCACAGGACCCATTCTGCACATGCGCAGTACCAGACCCAGAAACATCTGAGATGTACGTTCATCATCGGATGACAGTACATTTCTGAATCGAGCACTCTGCTTGCAGCCTATGGATCTGTGAGCAAAATATGCCCTCCGTAATGTGCACAAAAAGTAATCTCCTCCATAGACGTATAACATTCACTGAGGTCTGGTAAATCTTACTACGAACATTAGACAAGTGAGCCTGCCCCGTGCCCAGCCTAATAAGCTGTTTTACATTCAGTTTTATTATGTGATTCTGCCAAAACAGTATACGGTGTAAGATTTTGCAAACTGGCAGAGATTGGATATGGTTTGAGTGTTCATCCTGTGGATTGGAGGATAAAACCTCAGACTGCATCCCATGTGTGGTGGTTTGCAAGCCACATACAAAATTATAGATTAGTAAATTACCCCCTTGTGCTCAGGGGTGCCGAGAGGGGGGGAGGGCAGGTAATAATTACCCAGGCCCAGGCTGCTGGAGAGGCCCAGTGTTGGCCCCCTCCCTCTTAAATCACAGCAGCACAGCACAAATTTCTGTGTGCTAGGCTGCAGCAGTCTCCTATGCCTGGGGGGAGGGGGCTATCACGCTGATCATGCCACTCTTGGCTGTGCGGCGGGCTGAGGGGCTCACAGTGCCCCCCTCCCCAGCGCATATTATTTTTAAATCCTAAGGAAGCGTGGCCACACCTGGCATGATTAGACCACACCCCCTTCACCCTGGCCCGAGAGGCCTCTCTATGCCCCTGCTTGTGCTATTTTACACTTATGTTGTTATATCTTCCTATTCTGTTTCATATCACATAATTCTACTGCCTTTTGGTTCAGTCTATAAAAGATTAGTTTAAAGCGACTTTAAAAAATACAATGTTTTTGTAGCCCTTCATAGGGAATGATAGGGAAAAAAATGCAAACCAAAAAGCTGCGAGTGTGGATTCTCCTGGCCAATCTTGAATAAGGATGTGAATTCCTAGGGGTATTCATTTAGATAAGATTTTTTTTTTACTATTTATCAAGGTGCTGGCAGTAACCAACTCCAGCTATAGCGTCCTCTATAAATTATAATTTTTCTTTTCCGGCTACATTAATACACAAACACCTAAAAACTAATTAATAAGTGTGGGCTGCCTATTAACCATTACTAACTATTTCTATTTTTCATTTTAATAGGTAATAAAAAAGCAAAGCATGAAAACATAGATGTAATAAATGAAATCTGGAATAAGAACATTGCAGAAAAAAAAGCTGATGACATTGACAAAAATAAAATAAAAAACAAAAAAGTTAATTTTATGAATGATTCAATGAAATTTAATCACCTAACCTGTTACTTTCTTGCATAGTTACCTTCAATATCTGTCACATGGAACCATCAATATTAGTATTTGTTGCTGTCATCTTGACTTGTACTCTGTCTATTGTGGCCTTCTCCATCTACAACTGGTAAGTTACCAATATCATGTACAAATAATGTTACAGTTGATCTATCTAGATAAGGGTGGTAACTAGCGGTTTGCGAGCAGTGCCCAGCATAGAGCGCAGGGCTCTGTGGGTGGCACCATCGCTGGATCAGGTGAGGTGCTGCCAGTAGTGTCCTTTGGATGATCCAAACATGCACCCTGCAGCCTGTAGTACCTGTATAGCCCCTCCCCCGAGTATCCAGAGGATGCCCCGGGCAGTGCTGTTCTTCCCGGCGGACGTGACCGGCACAGGGTGCCATAAAGCCCTATTATGGCACTGATCTAGATAAAAGGTGTATTATTACTATAGTCTCATTATTATATACAAATATAACCAATGTCATATGGGTGGCTGGTAGGTGCGTATGTCTCTAGATTTTCTCGGGGCAGGTTTAGCATTAGGTGGGGGAGGTTAGTACCTGGATCTAATGGCAGCAGAAATGGACAATGTTATGTCTCTTGTCCCTGTGTTACCATTGTTTCTCAATAAACCCACAGAAACACTATTCAACCAAAAAATACATGTTTTCCACAGGTAAGCATACCTCTGCCTCTCCTGACCTGCTCAGCTAGGGTCTGTGTGTGAGGCAGCATGTCAGTCACTGCCCAGACTACACTGTCTGATTGCAAGCCAGGGAGAGGGGGAATCGCGGGGGTGGCGACATCTGGGCGATGTTTCCGCCTCTATACATTGCTTTTGAAATCATATAAGTTATCATATAAGAACTCTTGGTTCCATTCTGTGTTCTGCCACTGAGCACTTTTCATTATTTCTGCAGTTGTAAGAGTCTGATAAAGGAAAAAACAGCAGACCGCGATGTGGAGGCGTGCGTATATCTGACACCAGGTAACATTAACCAGATTACTACTGAACATAGACAGTACTGACCACAGCACAGACATCATCAGCTCTAGTCTTAGTTATTATGTAGTAGCGCAGTATGTGACTTCCTTTAGTATTATACTGTAACCCACAATATTATTATCATTATTATTATTATTGCACTATCATATTGCATTGCACTTTACAATTGATAACACTGTAATAAAACTAGATTGGTGTATGGACAAATAGACAGAGGGGTAAGATGGAACTGCCTTGAAGGAAATAGTCTCAGGAATGTGATACTGTACATGAGGTTAAGTGCTAAATGTACAAAGTGTTTAGTAGGTTATAAGTTATACAACAATGCAGGCCAGGGGCTAACCTTAACATCGAAAAAGGAGTACAAATTTTTTCCAAAAAATGGGAACCTTATATACTTTGTTTACCAACCCAAACCCAGAACAATATATGGAAAGTTTTTGAACATACAGAATGGTTTATGCTAAGACACATTAACTAAAATAGCCTGTCACCATTATACATGTGCTTCTCCTCATGAAATGCCTTCTGACAACGTATTTCCCCCCCTCTAACTTCGTTTCTCTTTACCTTCGATTTCACTCCCTCTACTCTACATATTTACATGACAACATGAATTATATTGATATGTTGATGATAATATATTAAAATATAATATATTAAAATACCAGTTATTGTTTCTACGAATTATATAGGCTGTGTAGCCTGATTGACTTTGCTTATATATTATATTAGACTTTTTATTTTCCCCTTTTTTTCTTTTCTTTTGATGATGTATTATACTAATTTTGCTGCAGAATATGCAAATTTTGTCTATTTTGCATGTTAAATTTAAATCGGGTACTCTTTTCTGTACTCTGATATGATTTCTATTCAATTTTACTTGTTCTAGATTCTAGATTCAAAAAATTAGAAAATTAGAAAAAATTAGAAAATGTCTATTTTGCATGTTAAATTTAAATCGGGTATTCTTTTCTGTACTCTGATATGATTTCTATTCAATTTTACTTGTTCTAGATTCAAAAAATTAGAAAATTAATAACAGTAATTTTGTATACTATGTGTTTTAAAGAAACAGACCAGTTGTACATTTGATAACTTTACTATACTCAGTTTTCGCATTGTACAATGTATAACTGCCTTTGCTGTTTAATAAAAAGATTTAAAAAAACAATGCAGGCCAGGAGTCAGAGGGTTGTATGGAGTACGGAGAGAACACATGTCAATTTTATTTGAACTGTGTAGAGATAATGAGGTGCTTAGGGAGGTTTAGTGGGCGGTTCTGGAATTTGATCAGCTTGTCTGAAGAGGAGAGTTTTCTAGGAATGCATGAAGGTTTGGAGACTAGAGGATGATAATATCCTTTATTGATCAGATTTAAAAATCATGTACTGTTTGCACATAAATCAAAATATTAAAAACATAAACAGTTTGTGTTACAAATTGGGAAAATAATGAAATGAAATGAAAAAAAAAATTCCAATAATTTTCCATATATGAGGGGGTAGAGCGGAGGGGTGCAAATCTAGACTGGAGCAATCTCAAGCTTCAGATGTGTGTATAAATACACAATATGGAGTATAGGGACGTGCTCTAGACTGCACACCCTACTAGTAATGAAAGGTGCCATCATGCTGAGATTTTAAACATACACAAAAAAAGAGTTGCAGATGCACTATGCGATCATTACTGTTTACATTTAAACTTATTAAATAGAATTTCAGAGGTAGTTTCAGTGGCAAACGCAGGATTTCTAGAAGGTTTTTTTTACAAAAGCTTGATTTTACAGTGAGTGTGGTCAGTCCATGAAGAGGGCATAATTATCACTTAACCAGCTTTAATATGCGTCATACAAAGTATATTGTGTGTCATAACTCCAGCATATAGAGGACCAGCAATCACAGAAGCCATTATATGCGGCAATAGGGCCATCCTGCCTGAGCTGAATGTTTTTATTTTAGATGTAGGTACCATTCCTGAGTATTAGAGCAAGTCCAGGAGTCTGGGGGAGCAGCAGAAGAACCTAGCACTGCCCTGGACATATATATACATATTGGGCTCTATAGCAGCATATCCCTAACAGTGAATGTTTTCCAGATCTCCTAGTTGGTGCACAGGTTATTTATTACTGACTGATATGTTAAAAGATCCACAGTTGGTGCTAATTATTTCATGTGTGATACTGTGAAGAACATGCGGCACTAGTAAAATTCTATTACATTACTATTTCTATTGTGGTCATGGTGTGGGCTTGGGAGGGGGATTTCCAGGCAGATGGAAACCCCCCTGCGATTGCCTATCAGTTTGCATATCAATGGCCAATGATACGGGCCTGCCCACCAGCGTCAAGGTCACCTCATTGAGCAGGTCCCTAACACTCTGGGGTTCACATCTGGGACGCAAGGCACCCCATAAGACAATCCAGCCAAAGACCTCCCCAAGGCATCACACGAAAAGAAGGGTGACAGTGAAGTGTTAAAGTATCAAGAGTATAAAAGTAACTTATGAGTGTTTAGATAATAATAAAAGTAGAATATGTGTGACAGTGTCACAATATTTTTATGAATATACTGTGATTCCACTTACAGTGTCACATTATTTTTTTTATGAATATACTGTTTCCACCTACAGTGTCACAATATTTTTATGAATACACTGCGCTACCACTTACAGTGACTCACAATACATGTTGAATATTGCATTGCGTTTCCACTTATAGTGTCACAATATTTTGTATGAATACACTGTGCTACCTATTACAGTGTCACAATATGTGTATGAATATTACACTGCGGTCTGACTGGCAACGTCACAGCAAAAAAACAATAATAATAATAATAATATAGTACACTGGGGTACAGCACAAAAAAATACATATTCTTTTTTTAAATTATATTATTAGCTTTTTTTAGTTTTTTACACTGAGCACCCTTGGATGGACAGAGCACTTCTGGATGGACACAGCAGCCCCTGCCTCTGGATGGACGCAGCAACCCCTGGATGGACACAGCTGCCCCTGCCCTGGATGGACACAGCAGCCCCTGCCCCTGGATGGACGCAGCAACCCCTGGATGGACACAGCTGCCCCTGCCCCTGGATGAACACAGAAACCCCTGGATGGACACAGCAGCCACTGGCCCAATATGGACAGAGCAAGCCCTGGATGGACACAGCAGCCCCAGCCCTGTATGGACACAGCAACCCCTGTATAAACACAGCAGCTCATGGATGGACATAGCAGCCCCTTGATGGACACAGCAGCCTCTGCCTCTGGATGGACACAGCAACCCCTAGATGGAAACAGCAGCCCCTGGATGGACACAAAAGCCCCTGGATGGACACAGCAGCCACTGCCCCGGGATGGACACAGCAGCCCCTCTTGGACGAAGCACAGACCTGACAGCCTGGTACTCAGCAAGCAAATGGTGCCGATCACCCCGGGGAGGGACTTTTATACAACCCAAAACCCGCAAGAATTCGACAGCGGGATGATGACATTTGCCTTGTTTTGGGATACGAATCTGGTGGGAAAACCCGAGCTGGACTCGGATTTCAGGCTTGGATAGCGAAGTTTGGGTGGGTCCGGTTCTCAGAGAACCAGACCTGTTCATCTCTAGATATAACCTCGTTGGTGCACATAATGTATATTTCCTTTGGTTATGGTAGCAGTTCCTGAATAGGTGCTTAGCTGACTAAAAATTGTAGCTTTACTTGAATTAAGATGGTTTTTGAGGAGTTGCTGTTGCTGGTTTGGAGCTCACACATTGGGTTCATGGACCATAAGACGCTATGTGCTATGCAGTATAATTTGGCAGCAGTTAAAGAAGATATTACAATCTTTTTATATGAGGTACTAAAGATTATTCTATGGAGGAGAGCAATTATACATCCTTGCTGGTGATATATCATCTGGATTATAATAGTCTGATAGCTGTAGTCTATAAGTCCCCAGCTTTATTCTCTTTTCCTGTCTGGGATAAAATGTCTCTGTCTTTCTGATGACAATGACTGAAATGCCATATGCTACCGAGTCTGTATATGTCAGTAGTCTCTGGCAGGGATGCATGTACATTAGTTGTGACTTGTATTTGGGCACTTCTGTGCTACTATTACTCTCCTGCACTACTCTGGTCAGGCTTCTAGGAGGGTCCTTAAGTTTTTCCACATCTCATTTAAATTAGATGTTCTCCCTGCTGCTCTGCTGATACTCTATGTCCCAATACATGTCCCCGACTCCTCTTCAAATAGCAGGATCAGCCTCCATGACTAACTGCCATTCTTCTCCAACTGTACCACCTGACACTGGTCACATGACAAGCTCCTGACTTCTTCAGCAGATGCAGAGGCTGCTGGGAATTGTGGTCTGCCCAGTGTCAGATGCAATAACTCACATGGGGCTCTATTTACTACAATCCGCATTGGTAATGCAGATTGTAGTGTGATATTACCAACTGAATTCGCATTGCGAATTCAGGCAATATCACAGGGATTTACTACAAATCCCTTGCAGGGACAGAGCTTGCGAGAAAGCTGTCCCTGTGAATCCCCTCCGCACACTAGTCACGGTGTTTTCGCAAAAAAAATACCGTGACCAGTGCCCCGTGCATGTGCCGACCAACCGTTGCTGCTACCCCCCGGAGCTAAGCCCCACCCCTATCGTTAAGCCCCGCCCCCTGCGATAGCAGACCCCCCCGCGTTGTATTATTAGTTATGCACCCAATAGGTCTGGACAAGATTACTTATCGATGATGGTGATAGTCACATTAGAGCTCTGTATGTATCTGTATGCTATATGTAAAGTTGTACATTTTATAAGATTTGTGATCAGGGTTGTAGAGTCGGTATACTGAAATTTTGACTCCCGGGGGTATATTTACTAAAGTGCAGGTTTTTAGAATTGGAGATGTTGCCCATAGCAACCAATCAGATTCTACTTAACTTATCTAGCACCTTCTAAAAGATAATAGCTACAATCTGATTGGTTGCCATGGGCAACATCTCCACTAACTCTCACTTTAGTAAATATCCCACTCCTCTATTTTACTACAATCCGACTTCTTTATAATGGTAAATATATATCGTAATGTCTTAATTTAGATTAATTAGTAAAATTGTAGAACAAGGTATATTCATCACCACCACAGAAATCATCAGGCTACTTAGACTGACTGGACATAAAATAAATGTATTTTTTTTTTAAAAGCTAGTTTTGTTTTGCGCTTGTTTTGAACAGAACTTTATTGTTTTCCAAATAGAGAACAAACCTACCATGCTGCGCTGTTCATGTCCCCACAACCCCTGCTGTTTCAACCAGGGCTGTATCTAGGGGTGTGAAGGTGCCCACACACATACCGATCTGCCCACGATCAGCCGATGTGTACGATTTCCCTTGAAACTCTCCCCGGCAACTCTGCACACGATCTCCACACGATTTGGTGTCCAATCTTCAAACGATCTCTCCTGCAGTCAGACAGTGCATCGTGTCCTAGATTGTCAGATCTGCCCTACTGCACGGCAGATCTGAAGATGCGATGTGCGACCAGCGGGGACGCGCATCGCATCGTGAGTGGGGACTCACGATTTGCTCATGATTTGGCCATATTTTACACGATCTGTCGTTCCAATGTGTCGGAATCAGCCAGATCGTGTAAAATATCGCTATGTGTGTGGGCACCTTAAAAGCGGTATCATCTCACAGAGCATAGGGCTCTGTGGGTGCGACTGCCGTTGCCCTGCGGCCCCTGCATCTGGCTTGCAGGGTGCCTGGAATGGCAACCTGCAGCCAGTATCGCTGCTGCAGTGCCATATATATGTAAAGATGTACGTTTCATAAGATTTGTGATCAGGGTCGTGGAGTCGGTACGCCGAAATTTTGAACCCCCTCCGGGGGTATATTTACTAAACTGTGGGTTTTTAGAAGTGGAGATGTTGCCCATAGCAACCAATCAGATTCTGCTTAACATTTATCTAGTACTTTCTAAAAGATAATAGCTAGAATCTGATTGGTCGCTATGGGCCACATCTCCATTTCTAAAAACACGCACTACAATCTGACTTCTTTATAATGGTAAATGTATAGTAATGTCTTAAAATACATTAATTAGTAACAACAGATTTAATGTAGTAAAATTGCAGCACAAGGCAAATTCATCACCACCACAGAAATCATCAGGTGACTAATGGCCGTATTCAATTAATTTCGCACCAGCGAAACTTTTTCACATGGCGAGGTTTTCACCAACATCGCTGGTTGTCTATGTGGAAAAGTATTGGACGCATCCCCGCTATTCCCCATATTCAATTAGAAAGGCGGCCAAAATGGGACCCGGCGAAACTGAAACATGCGGAAAGTCAGGGGGGAAGTGCATCTTTTGGGGGAAAATCAGCCTCACCCCCCCCCAAAAGATGCACTAACATTGGGGATCACTATAGATGCCCCCGAATAGCCCTGCAGAAGATATTTGGGGTATTTAATTACTGTCATTAGCTTCAAAATCGCGTCTTTACACAATTGGTGAAGAATAGCATTTAGCAATCTTTTTTCATTAAAATAAATATTCCCAGCAAATTTGGGGTACATCAAAATGGGTGATAGCATATTTTAAAGTTGCTAGTGTGAAGTTATAAAATTTGGAAAAAAAAAACCTGCCAAAACCACCTGCAATCGTAAAAACACCTGGGCATACTTGGGGACCCCACAGCAGTCGAGTTCGCTAGTTTTTAACTTTGTCCCCCAACTTGAGTCATTTTCGCCCCCAAATTGAAAGTCATTTTTTGAGGTGATCGACGTTTTTTTTTTTTTTTAAACTTTGACAGTTTACCTTTGGGGGGCTGTCGTAAGGGTCCTGAGTGGTTTCCAGACTTCTGAGTGGTTTCCTAAACCCCAGTTCTGCACAATTTTCTGCCTGCTATTCATAGGCAAAACTTTTCCGCCGGGTACAAGATCAAGAGAAACTGATGTTTGTGCATAGAAAATAGTGTTTTGAAAAAAACACTTTTCTACTAATGTTTTTGTTTTGTTATTTTTTTTTTTCAAATTCTTTATTTAAAGCGCTCATAAAAAAGAATAAACAGACTGAGGTATAAACAAATATGAGTGCAAATAGCCTCAACAATGAGACACATTTTCAAACGTAAAAAAAAAATACAATATAGATCTATATATGTACACAATAATTAAAAGGAAATAGGGCATGGGGGGAAGACAAAAGGGGGAGTGTAAGGAAGGGAAACAGAACTATTATAGAAATTAAAACATCTGAAAGATTTTTAAATAATATTAAAACAAAAACAAGGAGAAGTACCTATCTAAGGTAGTAAAACATATAAATACGAAAGAGTGGGGTGGGGAGCAAGACCCTCCCGCCGCACATGGGTTCAGTGGAGGAAGTATAAGGGTCAAGAGTGAGGGGTGCCCTCACTGGAGAGCCAAGGGGCCCACACTTGGGCAAATAGATGGCCCCTATCATGGAGATAGTAAGTAATATTCTCCATTGCCGCAATGTGCCAAATTTGTTTTTTTAAGGCAGTAAGAGATGGCGGGAGAGGGTTTTTCCATTGTCGGGCTATTAACTGTTTGGCGGCTATTAGGATATGGGACAACAGTTTCTGGGAGCGCTTGGAAAGGTCGGGAGGTGGGTAGTATAGTAGAAAGATCCATAGGTCCTGTGGAATCAGAGTTTCAAGGAGCTGATTTATAAGGATATGGACAGAGGTCCAGAAAATATTGAGGACTGGGCAAGTCCGCCAGACAAGGGTAAGAGTACCTCGGAGGCCACAATTTCTCCAGCAGAGGGGTGAGGTAGAAGGAAACATTTGTGAGAGTCGTACTGGGGTATAGTACCAGCGGTAGTATAATTTATATGATGTTTCCTTAAACTGTGTAGAAATATAGGATTTGGCAATAGCCTGTCTCATGTCGTCAAAAGCCTCCTCGTCCGGCGGCGGGCCAAGGTCCGTCTCCCAAGAGGATTCGTGTGGATTACGGGTTGAAAAAGCAACATCAATAAGGATATTATGAATTTGGGAAATCATTCCTTTAGACGTGGGGTGGAATCTGCAGAGCCGTTCAAAGGGGGTGAGGGTGCGTAGGAGTGAATCTTGTGGCATAGATTGTAGAAAATGCCGTATTTGGCAATATTCAAAGGGGCAGAGGGGTTGGGTAGGAGTTTTTGACTGTATTTCCGAAAAGGAAAGCCAATGGCCATCCGCGCTAAAATCCACAGGAAATTTGAGGGACAGATGTGTCCACCATGTCATGCGGGTCATTTGTAAGCCTGGTGGAAAACAGGGATTGTTCCATATGGGTGTGAGGGGAGACATAGGAGAGGTGATTGAGAATTTAACAGAGTATAGGTTCCACAAATGTATTAGGAATTAAAGAGTAGGTGGAAGGCTGGAGGAGGGGGGGCGATATCTTTTTTGTAAGCCCCAGAGGGAGGACAGATCTTGGAAATTAATAAAGTTGGCTTCAATATCAAGCTAGGATGTTGTTCCAGGGGGAGAATAGGAGGAAACTATTTGAGAAAAGTGGGTAGCCAAGTAATATATATACCACCTTTAGAAATAGGTTTCTTAAGGATAACAGAAGATAACCTGGGGGTTTTACCATTCCAAATAAAGCGGGTAATACTCTTCTGGATTTTATGGAGGAGAGAGTGGGGAACAGCTATAGGGAGTGTTTGGAATAGATAGAGCCATTTAATAAGGATGTTCATTTGAACAGAGATGATTCTGCCCAGCCATGAAATAATGTTTTTTCCAAGAGGTCAGGTCTGTGTGTAGTTTAGCGAAAAGTTGTGGGAAGTTTTCCTGATATAGCAGGTTATAATGGGAAGTCAGGAAGATCCCAAAGTATTTAAGTTTTTTATGTTGCCATTTAAAATTATAGAAGGGCTTGAGGGATTCAGCGTCTCGATGGGGGACATGAAGAAGCATGGCCTCCGATTTAAAGTAATTAATTTTGTACCCGGAAAGTGTGCTATATTTATCCAGGAGTTCGTAAAGATTGGGCAAAGAGATCCGAGGTTGAGTAAGTGTAAGCAGAATGTCATCCGCAAAAAGGGCAATTTTAGAGGAGATGTTCCCGACCTGCACACCTGTGATACTAGGATTAAGGTGGAAAGGGAGTCTAGAGGCTCAATTATTAGGGCGAAGATTAAGGGGGAAAGGGGACATCCCTGTCTGGTGCCGTTGGAGATGGAAAATAAATCGGATGGGACTCCATTAATGGAGACTCTAGCTGAAGGAACAGAATAGAGGGCCATGACGCCGGTCAGGAAGTTCCCAGACAACCCAAAGGACTGTAGGGCGTGAGACATGAAACCCCAGGAGATCCTAGCAAATGCTTTTTCAGCATCCAGAGAGAGAATAATAGCTGGGGATCTCCTGGAGTTAATGATATGAATCAGATCCACCGCCCTGCGGGTATTATCCCGTGCCTGACGGCCTGGAATGAAACCAACTTGGTCATAGTGGACCAAAGAGGGAAGAACAAGGTTGAGCCTATTGGCCAAAATATTCGCATAAAGTTTAACATCAAGGTTAAGCAGGGAAATAGGTCTATAGCTTGCGCAAACAGTGGGGTCTTTGCCCTCTTTAGGTATCACAACAATTCGGGCCTCCAGCATTTCTGCAGGGAAGGATCCCCCCCGCAGAACATTATTAAAAAGGGAGCACAGGTGGGGAACTAAAAGACTCCCAAACTTCTTATAGTATGCAGCAGTATAGCCATCAGGCCCAGGAGATTTACCCGATTTTTGCTCCTTAATGGACGCTAGTATTTCTTCCCCCGAGATCTCTCTGCCCAAGTCATCCAGGGTCTCCCGGGATAGTTGAGGGAGGTGGGCAGCAGCAAGAAAGTTTTGGATTGTTACATCAGTAGGTGGGGTAGAGGAGGGGGGGGGGGGAGACTGCAATTCAGTAATTTTGAAATTCAGCTCTAATGGTGGCAGGGTCATGGAGGTGACTCTTAGAAATTTTGATCATAAGAATATTTTTGTGGGTACGTATTGAACGAAGCCTAGAGGCCAGGATCTTATCTGCCTTATCACCTTTTTCGTAAAATGTCTGGTGGAGCCATTTTAGGCGTTTAGTAGTATGTTGGGAGAGTAGGAGGGCAAGGGAGCGCCGAGCAGTGAGTAGCTCCGACAAGATAGAGGGGTCTTGAGATTGTTTGTGTTGAGCCTCCAGTTGTTGGAGTTTAATAGAGAGAGTATTAGTGTGGGTCAGAAAATCTTTTTTGATTTTGAAGGCCTTGCTAATCAGGTGTCCCCTCAACACAGCCTTATGGGCCATCCAGACTGTTGAGGGGGAGGTATCTGGAAGGGCGTTTAACTGAAAATAATCCATAAGGTTTTTATTAAGTCGTGTGACTACATCTTGGTTGTGGAGGAGAGTGTCATTCATACGCCATGTCAATGGACGTGGGCGGTCCGTGATACCTGAGAGTTCCGCCGAGATAGGTGTATGGTCAGACCAGATCAAGGGGTAGACCTTGACATTCATGAGACGGAGGGCTAAGTCATGGCTGAGCAGAATCATGTCTATGAGGGAGTAGGAGTTATGTACTTGGGAAAAGAAGGTGTAATCTCGAGTTAAGGGTTCCCGAACCCGCCAGGAGTCGTAGAGAAGTTGGGACTTCATGAGATCGAGGATAGCTTTGGAATTGCGAAGGTCTGCTCTGCTGAAGTTAGTGGCTCCAGAGGCAGATCTATCCAGTGTAGGATTAAGAACCACATTAAAGTCCCCTGATAAAATAAGAGGGCCCTGCCATTTATGGGATAGAAGAGTAACTAATTTAGTGAAAAAAGCATGTTGGTTTTGATTAGGAGCATATATGTTGACAATAGTACATAAAGTGTTGTTGAGAGTGCCTATAAGAAAACAACCTACTTTATCCTGGAGGGAATCAATCAGATCAAAAGTGAGGTGTCGGGCCATAAGGATGGCGACTCCTCATTTTTTTTGTTTAGCGTCACAGGCGTGGTAGGTAGTAGGATATGCCTTAGAACGCAACTCTGGGTGGAGGTTTCGCAAAAAGTGGGTCTCCTGCAAGAACACCAGGTCGCCCCTGTAAATGTTAAGGGTAGAAAAAAGTTTGGTACGCTTTTGGGGGCTGTTGAGGCCCTTCACATTAAACGAGAGCAGTAAGAGAAAGCTGTTTGTTAGGAGCTGTTTGTTAGTTAAAGATATCTGACTATATTACAAAAAATTCTGACACGGTTATCCTTAACTTATTGTTGCTATACAGTACGTTCTGTCATAGAGATACAAATAGGCTGCATTAACCAGGCATGGTGCTATTTCGGACAGTAAGCCCATATTTTTAAAGCAGCATTAATTTAAAGGGCAAAACTGACCTGGTTTTGCTTTTTAAATCATTGCCGCTTTAAAAATATGGGCTAGCTCGCCAGAATTGCACCTCTGCCTGCATCTTACAGGCTATTACATTGGGCACTGGAGGTGCTTTACTGTACAATTCTGTGGCAAAACCTGCTTTAGCAAGAACTGTTTCAGAGAGGATGGGGTCTGCCAAGTTCTCTCTTGCTGGTGCATGCTCCAAGTAGACTCTGGCACTGTGCCCATTTCCTGGTGATTTCTCTACTGTGCATGCACATATCTATAGGATATGGCATCAGTGCCTTTTACCAGTGATTTTAGATACTGTAGGACAATGTGCCACTGAAGCTAGTCCATTCATGCATCTAGTTCATTCATGAATTGCATTTGCCACACATGAGCACTGACAGTTCCTCTCTCTTTAGGGTGCTGCTGTGAAGGGGCATCTGCACTGAAGTGGTACGTGGTGGAAAATGTGGCATCATAGATGAGGGTGTAAACCTCTGTACTGTACTATACATTATGAGTAGTCGTTTAATACAGACACTTGAAACTTGAGTCAGGGAGAGGTGAGACCCCAACTAAGATGAGTCCCCAGAGAACAGGATGCTTTTCAATAGGGGATAATGGTCTTTATTAAAGGGATGATGGAAAATGCCAAGGGTAGGAGGGTAGAGGGTTACATAGGTAAATACATTAAGACTATAAATTCCTCTGTAACACAGGCGGACAACCTATAGATTGTTTAGCAAAGATATGTAGTTATGTAAAAAGTTCAAAAGAGTTTCAACTATTTAAAATAACTTTAGAGTTAAACATGTGAATCTTACACTAGGGGGTATACAGTACTTACTAAAGGTAGATTTTCATTGATTTTAAATCAATCAAAATCAATTCAAACTGACCTATAGTAAATATACCTGTCATTTTCTACACAACATTCCATTAACAATCACATGTACTGTATTCCAACAAACAGATGCTTTAACACATTTGTAGACCATTCCGTAGGTCCTTTGTAGTATGTATCAGTATGTATTATGACATTTCTGTAACTCTTGCTGACACTAATTATGACTCTTTGCAAACTACAGTATTTTATGACTATATTCATTTATACTACGTTAACCTGAGTGTCTCACTGAGGTGCAATACAGGGTACATCTGGACCCATTTGATCAGCTGAGCTTTTAGTTTTTGGTGCTGATCACCACTCGCTCTGGGAGAACTTGCCATCTCCTGTCACAGCTGTTCCCCTGGGTCTGCCTCCAGTCACTCCCAGCGCTGCCTCGGGCTGTCTGCTGGTTCTGCTGCACAACGAAGGGAAGGCCGGCCTAATGCTTCTGTATTAGCCCTTGTGGCAGTGGCTCCCCCCTGTGGTGACACCTGGTGTGGGGAGGGTTCTCCATGCCGGCAATAAGGGGGTGTAGCCTTACAGATAGGGGGCGTGACCTTGTGGGTAATGGGCGGGCCTGAAACCCCATTTTAGTCACTCCAGGGGTTCCAAAGATGCAGACTGCCCCCAGGGACCTGTCTGTGTGCAGTGATGGCTCCCTCACTGTGCCATGCATGATCTTATAGGCTCACACATGCCCAGTGCGAAGACAAGTGTCTCAGTTTAGTGCGTATTTACAGGCCATACTTACCTAGCCCAGTGAAGATGGCGGCACAGGTGGCTGATGACACGATTCGTGTTGAATCACGTCATTGTGGCTCCGCCCCCTGCTCCACATTCCTGGTAATCTTGGCACTGCAATAGCTATTTCACACGGAACGCATCTGTGAAAATCTGCTAATAGTTCTAATGTCTTCTCATCTGCGTACGATGTCACTTACCTGTGTAAATATCGGTAACAATGACGCACATTGGGCAGCCATCTTGTCCTTGCTGCGGGTCTGACCAGCCATAAACACTGCAGCTCTCCTGACACGCGGTGAGCTCTAATGCTGCGTAAGAGATCGCAATGGCTAATTTATGCACGCCAATGTAACGGTGTTTAAACAGTCAGACACGCCTGTTTTTCTAACCACCCCTCTGTTACCAACCACAAATGCTGACAACCTGCAACTCACTTTGTGATGGATCCTCTGTATGCGTAATTGCGCATGTGGCGTATACGCATGAGCAATGCAAACAGTTGCTCGATCTGCGTAGAAATCGCCATTTTGTCCGTCTCTGATTCAGGTCCACAGTCTGCGCATTATAAAAATCCCTACCAAATACTTTTCAGTAATTCCCCGGGAGAGAACACTGCAACACATCGGATGATACCAGAAAATAAGTATTTCTCTTTAATATACTACAAAAGAGATGACATTGACACCATGAAGGCATATGATGTTTTCCACAACCTATAGAAAAATCTTTATAAATAGAAGTGTAAGTACTGTACTAGCAATAAAACGTCAATGATGAACTGTTGTAGGTGTACAGTATTGTAATGGGGACCTCAATAGTAATTTAAAAGCCTCAGATAAATTAGTGAGTATTACTGGGCCAAATAAAAATTAGTAATGACAACTAGTCAGAACATTGGGGTGATACAATTATTTAATTCTTGTCAGTAATGGTGCATACACACGGGACGATCGTCAGCGATAACGATATCGCTGAACGATCTCCCTGCTTCCCGATGTGCTGGATGATCGATATCGATCATCCAGCACTCCACCAATGACGGGCCAGCGACCCTATGTAGCCTGGTCGATGTCGACCAGATTGGCCTGCATGCACGGCTGATGGAGAATATCGTTATCGTCCATACATGCCTGCGCATCGCAGGTCATTGGTGGGTTGAAAGGCACAGAAAAATGCACGATATGAACGATAACGATATGATCAATATCGTTATCGTTCGTATCATGCATTTATTTCGTACCGTGTGTACGCACCATTAGTCAAGTTTTAAACACTCCAGAAAATATATATTATTCCCTGCACATGGTCTCCTGGCCATTTCCTAGTTGTTATTCCCTGCATAAGGTCCTGGCCATTTCCTAGTTGTCATTATTACATCACATGACATCATAATGCAGCTCAGGGGGATGTTAGAGACTTTGTCAGTGTCAGTCCTTGATAGGTAGTTGTCAGTGGAGAGAGTCGGGTTTTTTCGTTGCTGAGTTTAAGGAGCTTTTAATAAGCTTTTTTAGTGACGATGAGTGGTGCAGGAGGACCAGGTCACATTAGTGACGATGAGTGGTGCAGGAGGACCAGGTCACATTAGTGACGATGAGTGGTGCAGGAGGACCAGGTCACATTAGTGACGATGAGTGGTGCAGGAGGACCAGGTCACATTAGTGACGATGAGTGGTGCAGGAGGACCAGGTCACATTAGTGACGATGAGTGGTGCAGGAGGACCAGGTCACATTAGTGACGATGAGTGGTGCAGGAGGACCAGGTCACATTAGTGACGGTAAGTGGTGCAGGAGGACCAGGTCACATTAGTGACGGTGAGTGGTGCAGGAGGACCAGGTCACATTAGTGACGATGAGTGGTGCAGGAGGACCAGGTCACATTAGTGACGGTAAGTGGTGCAGGAGGACCAGGTCACATTAGTGACGATGAGTGGTGCAGGAGGACCAGGTCACATTAGTGACGGTAAGTGGTGCAGGAGGACCAGGTCACATTAGTGACGGTAAGTGGTGCAGGAGGACCAGGTCACATTAGTGACGGTAAGTGGTGCAGGAGGACCAGGTCACATTAGTGACGATGAGTGGTGCAGGAGGACCAGGTCACATTAGTGACGATGAGTGGTGCAGGAGGACCAGGTCACATTAGTGACGATGAGTGGTGCAGGAGGACCAGGTCACATTAGTGACGGTAAGTGGTTATTATAAGTTATTTTATTTCACCAAATAGAGCCATAGACATATATATATATATATACACACACATCAGCAAATATCTGGATACAAAGTACATAATAGACAGCTTACTATACAATATAACAAACCTCACACTGGTCTTCAGTAATACACTGAGTGGGCGTTATAATATTAGACATATTGTGTGAGAATAGAATCGGGGTGATGTTTGTTTTTGGTGAGTTGATTCACCTGTATCTAGGGGTTAATTATATGATAATAATAAATAACTGACCGCACAGGGTTATATAATGTATTCATATACACTTGCAGATGAAATAAACAACTTTTTTAAACGACTTCAATTAAGTCAAGAACTTCTTTTTTTTTCAATGTATTTATTTACATTACTGAAAATAGAGGCGATTAGGGTCTGTCCAGCAACCCCCCCCTCCTGCAGTGTCCAAATGTCCCATTGTAAACTAATAAACCTTCCCTGCTTGTGGCAACAAATCCCCCAGTGGCATTACCCCCTAACCACCTGGTAGTGATAGATTCCCCAGTAGCATTACTACGCCCCCCCGTGTCCATGTTCCCATTAAAGTTTTGTACCCTTCCCCCACACAGACATCACAGTGGCAATAGATCTCACCCCACTGGCACTACCACTCCCCAGTGACATTAAACCCTCCACCCACCTTATGCAGAGCATAGCAGTGCCCGTGTCAGAGGGACTGATGATCTGCCCCCTGCTGGCGTTGGTCTCTACACTTGTAGTTCCCGTTTTTGCACTTGTGTAATCTGCGGATGCGCTCCAGCATACCGATTGTATGACATTCTAGGGCGCAAAATTGGCATGAGATATCAGCTGTCAGAGGCATGACGGCCGCCGGGATCCAGCACCCAACCACAATACTTAGTTACCTGTTTCACAAGAGACAGAAACTGGTCCTTAAACCAGAGGAAATCTCATGTCAACGTTTCACTTGGTAAAAGGAGATATTGCTCATCATTTACACTGTACTATAAACACTGATTTAGCTTTTCTGCTTCTATATATTATCTATTTTCTCCAAGGCCTTTATATCAGCTGTGCAGATTTTTCCATTTGTATTACTTCTATTTGTGTTGATGATAAACAACTTGGCCTGACTGATATAGATATATTAGGTAACAAACACAGGAAGCTGGCAATTGTACCAGTACGTTTTTCTGCTTAACTTGCATTGATGTTTAGATACACTAATAGGTATATACCAGGGTTCCTGTACAAGATATTGGACATACACCCGGTGGGATAGTCCTGCATTTCGGGCACTGTCCCATTGGCACCGCTGCTCTGCATGCACGTGGCATTCATTTAGTGCTGGGGGCAGTAGCTGGAGTTCTGGGCTCGCCCCCAGCGTGACAAAAAATGGGGCAGTGACAGGCACGCCACCAAAATGTCATACACCAAAATACCAGACATCAGGCCATTATATAATATATATATTGTACACTGTATATACAATATATATATATATATATATATATATATATATATATATATACATACATACACACAGTCATTAAAGTTCTGCATTCACAAATTTATCTAATGTCACTCACTGGGGTGCTCCCTCTTTGGACCAAATCCAAATATCCACAGGTAAAAGGGTACCACACACTGAATCATGTAGTTACAGGGGCACTCACCAGATTTTTTGATCACTATTAATAGTTTTTATTTTTCATCTGCAAAAAAAAATTATTCCAGGCTGCATTTAGAAAAAACACCAACGTATCGGTCTGATAATAGACCTTTTTCAAGGCTGCAATCCATGTTCAATATATTCCAAACTCTCAGAGGGTCACATCAACCGTGCTCCACAGCAACCATGAATATATGTTCTGGATTACTATATTTTTGGGCTATTTGTCCCTTATAGAGCACCGCCCTGTTGGAAGATGTAGCTTGGAGTGTGGACATTGCGAATACATATATATATATATATATATACTAGGGGTGAGCGGGTTCGGATTTCTGAAATCCGAACCCCCCCGAGCCCCCCCGATCCGAGTCCGATCCGAGTCAGGCTCGACTTTTCCCGCCTGACTCGGATCTGAAATCGAGGCAAAACGTCATCTTCCCGCCTTCCGAGTCTCGCGGGTTTTGGATCCTATATAAGGTACACACGTCGGCGCCATTTTCTCACTCGGCTGTGGACAGTGAAGAGGGAGGGTGGGAGTTAGGGCTGTGTAGTGTAGTGTAGTGTAGTGTAGTGCTGCTGTTGTCCACTACTTCAAAGTCCATAGGGGCTGGCTGTGTTGTGCTGTGCTGCTGTTGTTAATAGGGGCTGTGTCCACTACTTCAAAGTCCATAGGGGCTGGCTGGACTGTGTTGTGCAGTCAGTTCTCCATAGGGGCTGTGTCCACTCCAAAGTCCTGTGCAGTGTCCCAGTCCTAAAGGAGTGCTGTAGTGTTGTCCAGGGGGTGCTCTGTCCATCAGGGGTGCTCCCCCCAAGTGCTAAAAAAATAATATATTTTCTGTGTTTGTGAATTGTGTGCGCAGTAGCCGCACGTGCATCAACAAAGTAGTGCCAAGCGTGCGCCTGTGTCATAAGTAAAGGGCCGGCTGGCTTGACCGTTAAGGGTGCTGTAACCCCCGAAAGTACACTCCAGTCCAAACCAAAAAAAATATTATTTTCTGTGTTTGTGAATTGTGTGCGCAGTAGCCGCACGTGCATCAACAAAGTAGTGCCAAGCGTGCGCCTGTGTCATAAGTAAAGGGCCGGCTGGCTTGACCGTTAAGGGTGCTGTAACCCCCGAAAGTACACTCCAGTCCAAACCAAAAAAAAAATTATTTTCTGTGTTTGTGAATTGTGTGCGCAGTAGCCGCACGTGCATCAACAAAGTAGTGCCAAGCGTGCGCCTGTGTCATAAGTAAAGGGCCGGCTGGCTTGACCGTTAAGGGTGCTGTAACCCCCGAAAGTACACTCCAGTCCAAACCAAAAAAAATATTATTTTCTGTGTTTGTGAATTGTGTGCGCAGTAGTCGCACGTGCATCAACAAAGTAGTGCCAAGCGTGCGCCTGTGTCATAAGTAAAGGGCCGGCTGGCTTGACCGTTAAGGGTGCTGTAACCCCCGAAAGTACACTCCAGTCCAAACCAAAAAAAAAATTATTTTCTGTGTTTGTGAATTGTGTGCGCAGTAGCCGCACGTGCATCAACAAAGTAGTGCCAAGCGTGCGCCTGTGTCATAAGTAAAGGGCCGGCTGGCTTGACCGTTAAGGGTGCTGTAACCCCCGAAAGTACACTCCAGTCCAAACCAAAAAAAATATTATTTTCTGTGTTTGTGAATTGTGTGCGCAGTAGTCGCACGTGCATCAACAAAGTAGTGCCAAGCGTGCGCCTGTGTCATAAGTAAAGGGCCGGCTGGCTTGACCGTTAAAGGGTGCTGTAACCCCCAAGTACACTCCAGTCCAAACCAAAAAAAAAATTATTTTCTGTGTTTGTGAATTGTGTGCGCAGTAGCCGCACGTGCATCAACAAAGTAGTGCCAAGCGTGCGCCTGTGTCATAAGTAAAGGGCCGGCTGGCTTGACCGTTAAGGGTGCTGTAACCCCCGAAAGTACACTCCAGTCCAAACCAAAAAAAAAATTATTTTCTGTGTTTGTGAATTGTGTGCGCAGTAGCCGCACGTGCATCAACAAAGTAGTGCCAAGCGTGCGCCTGTGTCATAAGTAAAGGGCCGGCTGGCTTGACCGTTAAAGGGTGCTGTAACCCCCGAAAGTACACTCCAGTCCTAACCAAAAAAAAATTATTTTCTGTGTTTGTGAATTGTGTGCGCAGTAGCCGCACGTGCATCAACAAAGTAGTGCCAAGCGTGCGCCTGTGTCATAAGTAAAGGGCCGGCTGGCTTGACCGTTAAGGGTGCTGTAACCCCCGAAAGTACACTCCAGTCCAAACCAAAAAAAAAATTATTTTCTGTGTTTGTGAATTGTGTGCGCAGTAGCCGCACGTGCATCAACAAAGTAGTGCCAAGCGTGCGCCTGTGTCATAAGTAAAGGGCCGGCTGGCTTGACCGTTAAGGGTGCTGTAACCCCCGAAAGTACACTCCAGTCCAAACCAAAAAAAATATTATTTTCTGTGTTTGTGAATTGTGTGCGCAGTAGTCGCACGTGCATCAACAAAGTAGTGCCAAGCGTGCGCCTGTGTCATAAGTAAAGGGCCGGCTGGCTTGACCGTTAAAGGGTGCTGTAACCCCCAAGTACACTCCAGTCCAAACCAAAAAAAAAATTATTTTCTGTGTTTGTGAATTGTGTGCGCAGTAGCCGCACGTGCATCAACAAAGTAGTGCCAAGCGTGCGCCTGTGTCATAAGTAAAGGGCCGGCTGGCTTGACCGTTAAAGGGTGCTGTAACCCCCGAAAGTACACTCCAGGCCAAACCAAAAAAAAATTATTTTCTGTGTTTGTGAATTGTGTGCGCAGTAGCCGCACGTGCATCAACAAAGTAGTGCCAAGAGTGCGCCTGTGTCATAAGTAAAGGGCCGGCTGGCTTGACCGTTAAAGGGTGCTGTAACCCACAAAGTACACTCCAGTCCAAACCAAAAAAAAAATTATTTTCTGTGTTTAGCCGCACGTATATATCAAATCGATATAACATAAATGGAGGACCAAACTTTCTCCGATAAAAATAAAATAGAGAAAGATCAAGAACCACTTCCTCCTAGTGCTGAAGCTGCTGCCACTAGTCATGACATAGACGATAACATGCCATCAACGTCGTCTGCCAAGGCCGATGCCCAATGTCATAGTAGAGGGCACATACAATCCCAAATGGCAAAGTTCAGGAAAATGACCTTGAAAAAGACATTTAAATCAGCTGAAGAGAAACGTAAACTTGCCAATATGCCATTTACGACACGGAGTGGCAAGGAACGGCTAAGGTCGATCCCTAGTATGTTCATGACTAGTGGTTCAGCTTCACATGACGATGGAAGCCCTCCTCCCACTAAAAAAATCAAAAGAGTTAAGCTGGCAAAAGCACAGCGAAGAACTGTGCTTTCTAAGAAGATATCACAAATCCCCAAGGAGAGTCCAAGTGTGGTGGTGGTTGCGATGCCTGACCTTCCCAGCACTGGACGGGAAGAGGTGGCTCTTTCCACCATTTGCATGCCCCCTGCAAGTGCTGAAAGGAGCACCCACAGTCCACTTGCTGATATGCAAATTGAAGATGTCACTGTTGAAGTACAACAGGATGAGGATACTGGTGTAGCTGGCGCTGAGGAGGAAGTTGGCGAGGAGGATTCTGATGGTGATGTGGTTTGTTTAAATCAGGCTCCGGGGGAGACAGTTGTTGTCCGTGGGATGAAAAAGCCCATCACGGTCATGCCTGGGCAGAAGACCAAACATTCCACCTCTTTGGTCTGGCAATATTTCTATCCAAATCCGGACAACAACTGTCTTGCCATATGTACCATATGTAAAGGTGAAATAAGTAGGGGTAGGGACGTCAACCACCTAGGAACATCCTCCCTTATACGGCACCTGCAGCGCGTTCATAAAAAGTTACTGTCAAGTTCAGAAACTTTGGCTAAGACCGTAAGCAGTCCAGGGACACCTAAATCCCGTTGTCCTGTTGTATCCAAGCGCCTGCAAACCACACCGTCAACTCCCTCCTCGTCAATTTCCTCCTTAGTCAGGATCGGAAGTAGTCCTGCAGGCCATGTCACTGGCATGACTGACTCTCCTATCCGGGATTCCTCTGGAGGATCCTGCATTGCTACGCCTACTGCTGCCGCTGCTGCTGTTGCTGCTGCTGGGAGTCGTTCATCATCCCAGAGAGGAAGTAGGAACACCACTACTTTTACTAAACAATTGACCCTCCAACAGTCCTTAGCGAGGAGGATGAAGTACGACAGCAGTCATCCTGAAGCAAAACGTATAACTGAGGCCTTGACTGCTATGTTGGTGTTAGACGTGCGTCCGGTATCCGCCATTAGTGCAGTGGGATTTAGACAATTGATGGAGGTAGTGTGTCCCCGGTTCCAAATACCGTCTAGATTCCACTTCACTAGGCAGGCGATACCGAGACTGTACAGAAACGTCAGAAAAAGTGTCCTCAGTGTCCTGAAAAATGCCGTTGTACACAATGTCCACTTAACCACGGACATGTGGACAAGTGGAACAGGGCAGACTAAGGACTATATGACTGTGACAGCCCACTGGGTAGATGTATCACCTTACGCAGCAACAGCAGCAGCGTCACCAGTAGCAGCATCTCAGAAACGCCAGCTCGTTACAAGGCAGGCTACGCTGTGTATCACCGGTTTCAGTAAGAGGCACACCGCCGACAACCTCTTAGAGAAACTGAGGGAAATCATCGCCCAGTGGCTTACCCCACTTAGACTCTCCTGGGGATTTGTGATATCTGACAACGCCACCAATATTGTGCGGGCATTACATCTGGGCAAATTCCAGCACGTCCCATGTTTTGCTCACACAATAAACTTGGTGGTGCAGAATTTTCTGAAAAGCGACAGGGGCGTGCAGGAGACGCTTTGGGTGGCCCGAAAAATTTCTGGCCACTTTCGCCATTCAGCGACTGCGTGCCGAAGACTGGAGCGCCAGCAAACACTCTTGAACCTGCCCCGCCATCACCTGAAGCAAGAGGTTGTGACACGGTGGAACTCAACCCTCTATATGCTTCAGAGGATGGAGGAGCAGCAAAAGGCCATACAAGCCTATACATCCACCTATGACATAGGCAAAGGAGGGGGTATGCACCTGACTCAAGCGCAGTGGAGAATGATTTCCGTGTTGTGCAAGGTTCTCCAGCCCTTCGAACTTGCCACACGTGAAGTCAGTTCAGACACTGCCAGCTTGAGTCAGGTCATTCCCCTCATCAGGCTTTTGCAGAAGCAGCTGGAGAAAGTGAAGGAGGAGCTAAGACGGAGCGATTCCGCTCGGCATGTGGGACTTGTGGATGAAGCCCTTCATTCGCTTTGCCAGGATTCCAGGGTGGTCAATCTGTTGAAATCAGACCACTACGTTTTGGCCACCGTGCTCGATCCTAGGTTTGAAGCCTATGTGGTGTCTCTCTTTCCGGCCGACACAAGCCTGCAGAGGTGCAAAGACCTGCTGGTGAACACACTGTCAGCTGAAGCGGAACGTGACACGTCAACGGCTCCTTCTTCATTTTCTCCCGCAACTGGGGCTGCCAGGAAAAAACTTAGGTATCCTAAGCAACCCGCTGGCGGTGATGCAGGGCAGGCAGGACCAAGTTTGGACATCTGGTCCGGACTGAAGGATCTGGCAACAATTTCTGACATGTCTACTGTCACTGCATATGATACTGTCACCATTGACAGAATGGTGGAGGATTACATCGGTGACAGCATCCAAGTAGGCATGGCAGACAGTCCATACCTGTACTGGCAGGAAAAAGAGGCAATTTGGAGGCCCCTGTACAAACTGGCTCTATTTTACCTGAGTTGCCCCCCCTCCAGTGTGTACTCCGAAAGAGTGTTTAGTGCAGCCGGGAACCTTGTCAGCGAAAGGCGTAGGAGGTTGCTTCCACAGAATGTGGAGAAGATGATGTTCATCAAAATGAATTATCAGCTCTTCCAGGGAGACCAGCCTCCAGAAGGTACAGAGGGACCTGTGGTGGTGGATTCAAGTGGGGACGAGTTAATACTTTGTGAGGATGAGGATGTACACACTGAAGAGGGTGAGGAATCGGTGGATGAGGAGGATGAGGATGACATCTTGCCTCCATAGAGCCAGTTTGTGCAGGGACACATTAATTGCCAGCTTGTTTTGTGGGGGCCCAAACGAACCAATCATTTCAGCCACAGTTGTGTGGCAGACCCTGGCGCTGAAATGATTGGTTTGTTAAAGTGTGCATGTCCTGTTTATACAACATAAGGGTGGGTGGGAGGGCCCAAGGACAATTCCATCTTGCACCTCTTTTTTTTCTTTGCATTATGTACAGTTTGGGGCCTAGTTTTTCAAACTGACATCCTGTCTGCCACTGCAGTTTCACGCCTAGATGGGTCACGTGTTTGTGCCGCCCACTCGTGTCGCTTAGCATAGTCATCCAGCTACCTCGGTGCAACGTTTTGGACATAAAAACACTATTGTGAGGTGTGAGGTGTTCAGAATAGACTGGAAATGAGTGGAAATTAAGGTTATTGAGGTTAATAATAGCATAGGAGCAGAAAAACGTACAAATTCTGTGATTTTAGCTGTTTTTATGCTTTTTTTAAAAAAAATACAGATCCAAAACACAAAACCCAGAACCCAAAACACGGAAGGGTGGTTTTGGCAAAACCAATCCAGATCCAAAACACGAAGAAAGATCCAGATCCAAAACCAAAACACAAAACACGAAAAGTGGCCGGTGCACACCCCTAATATATACACATACACACAGAATATATGTGTAAATAAATAGCCATATATCTATATATATCTCCACATCTCTCTCTGCACACACATATAAATATATATATATATATATATATATATATAGAAACAATCTCATGTTTGCCCCTGATATGTGTAACATGGCTGCAAATTAAATGAAGTTTATTCGCCTAACCTGTTACTTTCTTGCATAGTTACCCATAGTTTCCATCATATTGAAACTCCAACATTAGTGATTGTCGCTGTCATTTTGGCGTGTGTGGTGCCCATTGTGGCCTTCGCCATCTACAACTGGTAAGTTACTGATATAATGTACAAATAATGTTACAGTTGCTCTATCTAGATAAGGGTGGTAACTAGCGGTTTGCGAGCAGTGCCCAGCATAGAGCGCAGGGCTCTGTGGGTGGCACCATCGCTGGATCAGGTGAGGTGCCGCCAGTAGTATCCTTTGGATGATCCAAACATGCACCCTGCAGCCTGTAGTACCTGTATAGCCCCTCCCCCGAGTATCCAGAGGATGCCACGGGCAGAGCTGTTCTTCCCAGCGGGTGTGACAGGTACAGGGTGCCATAAAGCCCTGTTATGCCACTGATCTAGATAAAAGGTGTATTATTACTATAGTCTCATTATTATATACAAATATAACCAATGTCATATGGGTGGCTGGTAGGTGCGTATGTCTCCAGATTTTCCAGGGGCAGGTTTAGCGTTAGGTGGGGGAGGTTAGTACCTAGATCTAATGCCAGCAGAAATGGACAATGTTATGTCTCTTGTCCCTGTATTATCATTGTTTCTCAATAAACCCACAGAAACAAACACTATTCAACCACCTAATAAATGTTTTCCACAGGTAAGCATACCTCTGCCTCTCCTGATTGGATGAGCTGCCGGGACCTCCTCAGCTAGGGTCTGTGTGTGAGGCAGCATGTCAGTCACTGCCCAGACTACACTGTCTGATTGCGATGCGGGGGGAGGGGAAATTGCTGGGGTGGCGACACCTGGGCGATGTTTCCGCCTCTATACATTGCTTTTGAAATCATATAAGTTATCATATAAGAACTCTTGGTTCCATTCTGTGTTCTGCCACTGAGCACTTTTCATTATTTTTGCAGTTGTAAGAGTCTGATAAAGGAAAAAACACCAGACCGCGATGTGGAGGCGTGCGTACATCTGATACCAGGTAACATTAACCAGATTACTACTGTACATAGACAGTACTGACCACAGCACAGACATCACCAGCTCTAGTCTCAGTTATTATGTAGTAGCGCAGTATGTGAATCCCTTAGTATTATACTGTAGCATTGCTATTGTTTTGGATGCAAATGTATCAGCTGATAAAACCAGTTTTATTTGCAAGAGAAAAAGGAGAGAAACACCCACAATATTATTATTATTATTATTATTATTATTATTATTATTGCGCCATCATATTGCATTGCACTTTACAATTGGCAACACTGTAATAAAACTAGATTGTTGTAGTGACAGACAGAGAGGTAAGATGGAACTGCTTGCAAGCTTACAATCTATAAGGAAATAGCCCCAGGCATTTGATACTGTACATGAGGTTAAGTGCTAAATGTACAAAGTGTTTAGTAGGTTATAAGTTACACAACAATGCAGGTCAGGAATCAGAGGGTTGTATGGAGTATGAAGAGAACACATGTGAGTTTTATTTGAACTGTGTAGAGATAATGAGAGGAGCTTACGGAGGTTTAGTGGGTGGTTCTGGAATTTGATCAGCTTGTCTGAAGAAGAGAGTTTTCTAGGAATGCATGAAGGTTTGGAGGCTAGAAGATGATAATATTCTTTATTGATCAGATTTAAAAATCATTTACTGTTTGCACAGAAATCAAAATATTAAAAACAAACAGTTTGTCTTATAAATTGGGAAAATAAGGAATTGAAAAAAAATAAAATTTCCAATAATTTTCCGGGCCCGTTAGAGAACCTGGCCTGATGCTCAATAGTCTGGGATGCATGCACCCAATGATATAAACACAAATTTTTGTTCTTGATGTTTAGATTTATAATCATGTCTCATTTCACCATTAATAAAGGGTTAGGCGTGGAAGCTGGCGGAACGTATCAAGACAGGTTGCACAAGTTAACTACAGAAGGCAGATTCTCGGTCTGATTCGGCGATGGACGGATTTGCAGAGCCGCACACAAGCAGCTGCGCTAATCCATCCATCTCTGATACACATGCAAAGGGGGGTGCAAAAAACCCTGGGCCCGGCAGCCCTCTCTACATCCCTGCTTGTGCTACTCTACACTTATTTTGTTATATCTCCCTATTCTGTTTCATGATATCACATAATTCTACTGCCTTTTGGTTCAATGTATAAAATATTAGTTTAAAGCGACATTAAAAAATACAATATTTTTGTAGCCCTTCATAGGGAATGACAGGGAAAAAAATGCAAACCAAAAAGCTGTGAGTGTTTTTACTATTTATCAAGGTGCTGGCAGTTACCAGCAATAGCGTCCTCTATAAATTAAAAAAAAAAAATCAGCCTACATTAATAAACAGAACCCTAAAAATATACTAATTAATAAGTGTGGGCTGCCTATTATCAATTACTAACCATTTCTATTTTATATTTTAATAGGCAAAAAGGCAAAGCATGTCAACATAGATATCATAAATGAAAACTGGAATAAAAACATTTCAGAAAGAAAAGAGGATAACATCGACAGAAATAGAATAAAAAAACTCAAAAAAGTTCATTTTATGAACGATATGGAATCCCTAGAAAAAGCAAAAAAAGATGAAAATTCAAAAAAATTTATTAAAGTAAAGAAAACAGGAGGCAAATAAGAACAGTCATTCTGAGACATAATAAAAAAAATATGCGACATTTTCCTGGCGATATGCTTATTAAAGCTAAATTTTAAATGTTATTATTTATTCATTCTTATATTATTATATGTATAATGTTGGAGATATATGTGTACAGGTGCGGTGGTATGGCAGAGCTACACATACACCAACTGAATTCCCCCTGCGCAATGAACAGCCCTTGTTGCTTAACCAGGGGAGTGGTTTATTCTCATACAATGTGGTACAACCGTACTCACTGTTACAAATTAGTTGATGGAGCAGAGCTTGAGCAGTGTTGGGTGATATACAGCTTCCCAACTGGTTAGTGTATATAGCTCTGTGGTAGTGGTGCAGGATGATGGAACAGTGGTATCATGTGTAACACAATGGGTGGGGAGATGTACTGAGCCTTGGAGAGTGATATAGTGGAGAGAGATAAATTACCAACAAATCAGCTCCTGTCACTTTTCAAGCTGTATTTATAAAGTGACAATTAGGAGCCAATTGGTTGGTAGCATTTCTCTCTCCAATTTATTCAACACCCACCCCCCCCTCGCTACGAGCTTCTCCGTGTTATACAAACATTCAAATAAAGCTTTCTCATAGCAACTTGTATGAAAGAAAGGGTTAAACACATAAAGAAACATCAATATTTCAAGTAACTTGGTATTGGTCTTCTTGATAGATTTACCAGTAAGAGTCCCCTCACTGACAGCATGGACCACGGCAAAGGTCGCTTAACTCACAAACGTGGGACTGCTGCCACCAGCACGATTCTTGATGTCTCTCACACTGTGATCTTTTGATCTCATGGAAAAGGGCCCTAGACTGTATACTCTGAATATATAAATGGGAGGTGCTACCTGTTGAGACTAATGTTGCAGACACAAAAGGGAAAATTACAAGTGCACAATTCCAGCATTACTAATTACATATATAATACATTTTTGCAATAGCATTTTGCAATAAATAGAGGTTTTAGCATAATCATGGCCCAGGTTTTCGGCCTACCCACCATGATAAGGTGACCTCTTAGGGTAGGTCCATAACATACTGGAGTTAAAGTCCAGCCTGCAGGACTCCCCCAACCAGCCCAGCTGAGCCACCCCAAGGCATCACACTAGTGAGAAAGGTGAAGTATAAAAGAGTGTTATATAGATAGGAGCAGCTACTGCATATGTTAGAAGTGAGGTGAAAATTAGATGTATGAAATGTTAGATATAAAATAAACAAACAATAAAGGTGCTAAAAGTGCAAAAAAGGAAAAATGTGTTATATTATGATGCCCTGAAGCGGCCCAAACAAAGCAATCCAGGGGACCCGCGCCCCAAAAATCACCCCATAGATGCACTCTATAAATTTATAGGACTTACCTAAATTGTGCCTTGTTCAAAAGTGCAGTCTGCTATGAAACCCGAAGCCTGCTTCGTGTGAACCCCCTAGAACCCAGGATAGCGAAGTCTTCTGCCAATAACAACCGCCTGTTGTTCCCTTAGAACTAGGTGACGTTCACCGGTACATAGGCGGCCACCTGGTCTTATCACTCGGGGTAGTAGAAGTTCACACGAAGATACAATGGGATTCAGTGGTGAGAGAGACAACAGGAACAGTAGCTGGTATAAAATAGATGCGGCTTTGAGAGCCGATGGTGCGGCTTGGAGCTGGATGCAGAAGTGAATAATAAACGATGTGGCTTTGAAAGCTATGGTGCGGCTTGGAGCAGGTTACATAAGCTTCTACACAGTTGATGCGGCTTACAGAGACAATGGTGCGGCTCGGAGCTGGATGCAGAAGTGAGTAACAACTGATGAGGCTTTGGGAGCCGATGGTGCGACTTGCAGATGGTTACAGAAGCTTGTACACAGTTGATGCGGCTTAGAAAGCCAATGGTGCAGCTTGGAGCCAGTTCCAGAAGCTTGTACACAGTTGATGTGGCTTAGAACACAGATGGTGAGGCTCAGAGCTGGATGCAGAAGTGAGTAATTACCGATGCGGCTTTGAGAGCCGATGGTGCGGCTTGCAGCCGGTTACAGAAGCTTGTACACAGTTGATGCGGCTTAGAGAGGCATTTTGAAGAACGTTCTCCTTCTCCGCCCTCAATGCCTGCAGCTAGTCAATCAAACTGTGGCATGTGCAGTCATGGAACCATCAGTCAATTGCGACCAAATCGATACTGCATCCAGGGCTAAATCAGTCCCTCAAAGCTGTAATTTCATCCCCACGGCCAATGTATATTCTTGTTCCTGGAGGAACCAGGTACTTTGGATACGCAGATATTAATGAGACACACAAGAAAGCGCTAGTCTCAACAAATACAGTTTATTGAGAAAACTATTCAATGAATATACTTATTGTGGTACATATATGTGACAGCGTAATGTTACCTCTGATATTCCAGGGTGCCCCTGCCACTTGCTTCAGTGTCTGGAATCAGGTTGATCTTATTAACGTGGGCACGTTGCAGGCTATCGTCCCAACAATGATGCTGCTGTAAACTTGCAGCTGGAATAACTCCTGAATAAGCATTTAAAAGGTTCAAAGTTTAACTTGAAAATAAACAAGAATACTAAATGACAATACCATATGACAATTCTAACTAATACTTTGAACTTGTCATTCAACAATTCAATTAGCCACGACAGTGCAATAACTTTTTGCGCGTTAAGTTTTCGGATGCTTTGCGCAATCATTTCACTTATCGCGTCTATACACGTTCGCATTTTTCATACAATTGTTACAAATCGCCGGCGCTGTTTGTCACTTTCCAACACTTCAGTGATAGCTCCTACCACTTCCACCTGCCGCGCGAGTACTGCTCCATTGGTTGCTAGGCGATCTGCACGCCGGATGACGTCTCGCATCACTGGGAGCACGGGATGATTCTCTGTTGCCCTGATTGGTGCGTTACCTCTTTTATGCCTGGCAGCGTCCTCATGGCCATGCCGGCTATAGCATCTCCGTACATGCCTTTCGGGTTCCTGTGGCAAGCCTCTTCCTCAGTGTTGTTGTTTCCTGCACCATGGCTAACTAAGCCGCACCACGATCTCCAAGGCCGAATCAATTCCTCCGGCTGTATTAGTCGCACCACGACTAAATAAGCCGTACCACGGTCTCCAAGGCCGCATCAATTCCTCTGACTGTGCAAGCCGCATCAATTCCTCTAGCCATACCAGCTGCATCAAGTACCACCGGCTGCACAAGCCGCATCAATTCCTCCAGCTGTACCAGCTGCCTCAAGTATTTCCGGCAGTGCAAGGCGCATCAATTCCAGTTCAGCTATATCAGCTGCATCAAGTATTTCCGGAGTGCAAGGCGCAGCAATTCCACTTCAGCTATATCAGCTGCATCAATACCAATGGCTGCACAAACCACATCAATTCCTCCAGCTGTACCAGCTGCATCAAGTACCACCGGCTGCACAAGCCGCATCAATTCCTCCAGCCATACCAGCTGCATCAAGTACCACCGGCTGCACAAGCCGCATCAATTCCTCCAGCTGTACCAGCTGCATCAAGTACCACCGGCTGCACAAGCCGCATCAATTCCTCCAGCCATACCAGCTGCATCAAGTACCACCGGCTGCACAAGCCGCATCAATTCCTCCAGCTGTACCAGCTGCATCAGTATCACCGGCTGTACAAGCCGCATCAATTCCTCCAGCCATACCAGCTGCATCAAGTACCACCGGCTGCATAAGCCGCATCAATTCCTCCAGCCATACCAGCTGCATCAAGTAACACCGGCTGCACAAGCCACATCAATTCCCCCAGCTGTACCAGCTACATCAAGTACCACTGGCTGTACAAGCCCTATCAATTTCATATCAGCTATACCAGCTACATCAAATCCACCGGCTGCACAAGCCGCATCAATTTCTTCAGCTATACCAGAAGCATCAATCCTACTAGCAAATTCCCGCTGCATCAATCTATCACGCTGTACAAGCCGCATTACATCTCACCAGCTCCTATTGTGTCATGTGAAATTCTGGTCTTCCTAGGTTATCTGTGTAAACCACTACTACTCCAAGTTTAAGTCTAGGCGGCCACCTAAGTACTGGTGAACGTAGTTAGTTCTATGGGAACAGCGGGTGGCTGTTATTGGCAGAAGACCTCGCCATGTTTGAGTTCTATTTGGTTTACACATTAAGGCCTAGGAAACCATAACAACAATTCAGTTGCAAAAGTTGCGTTGCAGCATTCGCACGATAATTCTTGCTGACTTCAGGCAGATTTCCCCATTTTCACCTACTCTTGATAAGTGCAGGTGACAATGGGGAAATCTGCCTGTAGTCCACAAAAAGATAAAGTAATATAAGACAAAAAGACAAAGTGATATAGGATAACTGTACAGAAGTGTATGCAGCACAGATGGTGTAATGGTTAGCATTACTGCCTCACAGCACTGAGGTTGTGGGTTCGATTCCCACCACGGCCTTAACTGAGCGGAGTTTGTATATTCTCTCTGTGCTTGCGTGGGTTTCCTCCCACACTCCAAAAATATACTGGTAGGTTAATTGGCTCCTAACAAAAATTAACCCTAGTGTGTATCTGTGTGCCTGTACATGTGGTAGGGAATATAGATTGTAAGTTCCACTGGGGCAGGGACTGATTTTCGAGTCAATCACAAAACTAAAGGAAACCCACCCAAACAATAGACCTGCCTCTGGGCTGTCATTGAAAAACGGTGTGGGATTCCCACTATTTTCAGGCTGAGCATGCCAGGGGAATAATACCATAGCAGTGAGACACACAGCATGCGGCCCCCCAGCCCTAACATTAACCAGACCCAAACTGACAGTATATATGTGATGTGCGATGAGGTCAATGGCTGGGGAGGAACACATGGAGATGGGTCTGAGTGCTGGGAGCCTTTCTCACCCCCTACTGACTGTAACTCTCCCCTCTCTACACTAAGCTTCAGTGTCCATGGATGCTCCTACCTGCATCACTATGTCATCTCTTGCTGCTGACTGAGCTCGGATCTCTGAACACTGCAGTGCACTTCCTGGTCACATGACACATCCAAGGTGTCTTTCAGTGCTCAAGGCATGGCCACATTCTTGGAGGTATGCCTCTAATAGCTCTCTTTCTGTGCCGCTTACTGCCGTAGTGTGGCCTTGCCCCCAGCTCTGCAAGTAGTGTCTGACTTTACAGAAGCAAGGCTGAGCTGTTGCTGCCTCATCTCTCGTCTCCCTGCAGTCCCAGAGAGATCCATACAGCTGGTGAGTGTTAACTATAAAAATGATTACGATAAACAAAAAAAATATTTATAATTTAAAAATATCTTCTTTGTCTTATGTTAATCATTTATCTCAAGCGAATGACAGGGGAGGCTCTGCCTACCCTGACTGCACATCCCTGCAGTATATTTAATAGGTATAATTATCAGTGGTGTAACTAGGGCATTTAGAGCCCAGGGCAAGTTAAAACATGAAGCCCCCCCTCTAGGTAGCTGCGTGCCAAAAAAGTGGACCACTGGGAAATGGGGCATGGCAACATGACACACCACCATTTCTCGTCACTGGGAACATTCCTTTCTATTCCATATGCACCTTATTACCCCAAGTAGTAGTGCCCCTTATGCAGTGCCCCCTATGTAGTTCCTCCAGTAGTGCACCCTTATACAGAGCCCTCAGTAATGCACCCTCATACAGTGCCCCCTGTAGTGCTACTTATACAGTGCCCCCAGTAGTACCACTTATATAGTGCCCCCCAGTAATGCCCCTTATACAGTGCCGCTACTATTGGTCCTCCTACGCAGAGTCCCTTATACAATGCCAACCAGTATTGGTCCCCCCTATGCAGTGCTCCCAGTAGTGGTCCCCCTATGCAGTGCTCCCAGTAGTGGTCCCCCTATGCAGTGCTCCCGGAAGTGCCTATTATACAGTGCCCCCAGTAAAGGTCCCCTCTAAGCAGTGCCCCTTATATAGTGTCCCAGTAATAGTCCCCCCTATGCAGTGCCCCAGTAGTGGTCCACCCTATGCAGTGCCCCTTATATAGTGCCACCAATAGCAGTCCTTCCTATGCAGTGCCCCTTATATAGTGCCCCCAGTAGTAGTAACCCCTATGCAGTGCCCCCAGTAGTAGTCCCCCCTATGCAGTGCCCCAGTAGTGGTCTCCCTATGCAGTGCCTCTTATATAGTGCCCCCAGTAGCATTCCTCCCTATGCAGTGCCCCAGTAGTGGTCCACCCTATGCACTGCCCTTTATATAGTACCCCCAGTAGTAGTGATCCCTATCCAGTCCCCTAGTAGTGCCCCTTATATAGTGCCCCCAGTCCTCCCTATGCAGAACCCCCAGTAGTGCCACCAGTAGTAGTCCTCCCTATGCAGTGACCCCAGTAGTAGTCCCCCCTATGCAGTGGGGTCCCGCTGCTGCCACATCCTCTCCCGGGGTCCCGCTTCACTCCTTAGTACAATAAGAGGTTACTTTAAGGACATTTGAATTCAATTTTCAAACAGAAAAGTGACCATCTTTTTTATACTGTGGGGGGAATATCGACAGTGACACGAAAGTGACTTACTGACTTTCAAGCTTCAGGCCCATAGAGAGACGGCTCTTTTGGGGGTATGTGAGTTAATCGCAGGAGGTGTGGCCACGCTTCCCTTTGAAAAAAATAATAACAATAGTGATTTCAACACTGCAGCGCGGCGTTTGCGCGCTGGAGGGGGGGCTTCAAGACCCTCAGCCAGGGGCAAAATTAAGGGAGGGCACCACCGCACAGGCAGAGAAGACTGCTGCTGCTGCTCAGTGGCAACAGCCTCCCTGGTCCCACTGCAGCCCAGCACACGGCTGCCTATGTTGTCCTGGGGATACTGACAGGTAAGAGGAAGGTGGGGGAATGGCAGCGGTCCCGGGCTCCAACAAGCACGGACATTGATAATTTGTACCTCAAGCTCTACATAACCAGGGTACAAGGTAAATGATTCCTCATACTCCCACTCGCTTACTTTGATCGGCAGATGGGGGATGATTAGTAATGTGTAGAAAATCCCAGATTATTGCATACCGTGCCGTGTGTGTGCATGATATGCGCGCTCCTGTGCTCGCGTGTGGCATCGTAAGGTTCGTGCTGCAATCGCTACAGTGTGTACCTGCAATCATGCGATGTCCAGGGAGTTCCTAGACATCTCACGATTGCCGGTCGCACCAGTGTGTACCCGGCATAAGATTTATTTAGTAAATAATAGAAAATGAAATTGAATAACTTTACAATACATGAAATGGCTGTAGGCAGGCATGTGCTAACGACAATGATGGTAATAGACAAGGCTAATGCTGGTAATGTTGAAAAAAAAAAAGGGTATGAAAAAATATTGGTCTTGAAAAATAAACGAGCGTAGCGGTGGCACATTGTGATATAGGTGCACAATACAGGACTGAACGACAGTGGACACAGGCGCGGGGCCTAAGGTAAGTATTGTGGGGGATTTTTGTGTGTCTGTGTGTGTGTGTGCATGGCACTTTTACAGGGGGCGTTACTATTAGGGGCATTACTGCAGGGGGGCATTAGTATTAGGGACACTATTACAGGGGGCATTACAATTTGGGGCACTATTGCAGGGGGCATTATTACGGAGACATTACTATTAGGGGCACTATTACAGGGGGCATTACTATTGGGGCATTACTATTAGAGGCATTAATTCTAAGGGGGGGATTACTATTGGGGGCACTATTACAAGGAGCATTACCACTGGGGCCACTACTACAGGGGGCACTACTAAAGGGGCATTACTTCTGGGGGAATTGCATAGAGGGCACTGCATAAGGGGCACCACTGCCCTCACAGCCTGGCATTGCATAAGGGGCACTGCATAAAGGGCACTACCACTGTGGTAGTGTTCTCTCTAGCTCCGGCGGCAGGCAGGGCGCCAGAGCTAGAGAGGGCAACTTTGTGCGTGAGCCGAAGGCGTGCGTCCGAAAAAGGGGCCTGGCCATGAAAAGTGGGCGTGTCTATAAGACGAGTCCCTTTTTCGTCATACTTGGGGGCGTGCCCGGCACTTACGGACACGCCGGGCAGCCCCCAGGCGCTGCAGACAGTGTGAATAGATGCCGGCGGTGACTGGGTCACCGCACATTTCTCCACCCGCGGGACACTGCGACCTGTGGGTGAAGATGGCACCCACAGGCTGTGAGGGCAGGGCGCTTTTTGCTCTCCTTCTGGAGGGCAGGGCGCCGCGCCCCGCTAAAACAGCCTAGCGGGAACGCTACTGTGGGCACTACATATGGGGCACTACTGATGTCAGTGCTGGCAGTGAGAACTGGGTGGCTGAATCACACTTCCTCTCAGTATGTAAATAGTGAATATGGGCTGCAGCACTGTGTGAGAAAACCTTGCCTCCGGGTATGGGAAAGGGGAGAACCTCACAGACATGGTACGATCTCTAAACTGAGGTGACGACACACTATTGAGATCATTATAAAACAATGTTTAGTAATAGTTTGCTGTATTAAGAGAAATTGTTACTGCAACCATTCAGTAACACAGGGCTCGACAAATCCCGGGGGCAGGTCGCCATGGCTACTAGATTTTGCTACCTGGCTACCAGATTTTGCAGTGAGGGAAGAAGCAGATTCTCATCAGCTCTGGCAGAGTTCATGCCTATAGTATTGCGGTGTTCATATCAAGCACAGGAGTGCATGTGCTGAGTGTCGCCTGTGGTGACTGCTGTGCCTCTGTCCATCCCGGCCTGCACTGACTAATCCTCTCCATACTGGCCTGCTCTGATCCCTGCTTTCTGTCCCAGTCTATGCTGATCCTCCTGTGCGTCCCGGCTGTCTACTGTCTCCTATCAATCCATAGATTTACGTTAGTGGAGCGGCCGCTGCACCTTTGTGCGCAGTGTCTGAGCTAAAATATGCAAAAGCCGCAGGAGGCCTCATATAAAAAGACGCTGATTTCCGGTTTCTGTGATCCAATGGCTGCATCCTAACATGCAGCATCAAAACAACTGCGTGACCATTGGACGCAGTCACTGGCATCAGCATGCCCAGAAAGGAAGGCTGACATGTCCCAGTTTTCTGGAATGCTCCCCGTTGCCACCACCACATGCCAGCAGTGTATCAATGCTGGTGCTTTTGAGGCCGGCGTAGCAAGACGAGATCTGCATGCGTTGTTAATTAAACATTGGAGATCTGTGTAAATATCAGATTTACTTAAATCACTGAATCAGGCAGTATAAACACACTCACCTTATATACACCATTGGGAAACCCAGTGTGTGCCCGGCGTACTGCAACCGGCTGTGGTGTCTACTTCCGGTAAAATTGGAAGTGCATCATCACCGGGAGTAACAGGGTCACCATGGAAACAGTGTACAGCACATAAATATATACAACACATAAAAAAACACCCACAAATATACACAAATGCCCCCCTCATTGTATGATACATTTATGTGAGCCTTGTATGACAACCAGCATTACAAGACACATAATAATATACAGTAAGGCACAACTGTACATTCCAAATACTTACTGCAGTGATACATATGTAATGACAGTAATACATGTATCTTGCAGAAGCCAACAGTCAGCATAATCATAAGAGTATATCATCAACAGCATAAAACCCAAATATAGAGCAGAGAGAGAGACAAGCCCCGATTTGAATTACACAAATAAACTCTACACAACTGTACACTACAAGGCCTTCTACAATTGGGATGCGGTCATAATCCTAACCGCTAGGATTCCGGCATTTAGAATGCCGATGCCGGGATCCCAAAATTTATCAGAGTACCTGCGCCGGCCTCACGACCGCGGGATACAGAAGGTAAGTACTGGGGTTAGGGGGAGGGTTAAGCAATAGGGGGAGGATTAGGTTTAGCCAGCAGGGAGTGTTAGGTTTAGGCTGCGGGGAGGAAGGGTTAGGTTTAGGCATTGGGTTTAGGCTGGGGGGGGAGAGGGTTAGATTTAGGCATTGGGTTTAGGCTGGGGGGGAGGGTTAGGTTTAGGCTGTGGGGAGGAAGGAAAGGAGGTATCGGGATTGTAACCTGGTCGGGATGCCGGCGCCGGGATTCTGAGCGCCAGGATCCCAAGCGACAGCATCGCTTACCCGTCCCCTATAATTAGCACACATGGGGCCTGATTCAGACCTGCTCGCTAGATGCGGCCGCTCACTCCCAGCGTATGCAAATTCAGCTAAGTGACGTCAAGGCTGGCGATCGCAAGGCAAGGCCTAAGCACGCCCACTATGTCTTGGCTAATGATCACTTTGTGTTTATAGATGCCCACCAGCGTACGTCATCTCCAGGAAGTATATACAACCATCGGTACATCGGGAACCATTGGATCAGACCGCAGCGCTTGTGGTTGACTGCACCCTACCGCAAGCACTGCGAGCAGTTCTGTGTAAAAATCAACCTGGTGACGTGTACTATGACGCTGCCTGTTAATTAAGCACGCCTCTGAAACACTCAGGAACGCCTGCGTTCGCAACTCCACTCCCCCGTTACTACTGCCCTGCCCCTGTTATCACCCACAAATGGCCTCTCCTGTCACTCATTCCACTGGGCTGGCTTTCCTGGGCGAGCGAGCGCTATCCGATCGCTCAAACTAGTTTGTGCACTGCGATGTATATGAAAATGCATAACATCGGCCGCGTACGAGCGAGCAGCCGATTGCGAACGGGTGTGAATCAGGCCCATGGTGTGAAGTCCAGCAGAGTACCCTGAAAGATGGTAAGTAAAAATAAATGATACACATATGCAAAATATTATCAAAATTAAAGGGTAAAATGTAAAAATGTAAAATAAAGATTAAGAAATATATGGCCACATATATGGTAAAGGGCCATACAAGTCAACATACCACCTACATACCCATAAGTACTAGACACATATGTAAAACAATAAAAAAAAAAATAGAAGGCCCCATATATGGTAGGGGACCAGACTACTCAGCATACCACCTCAATGAGGAATAACCATACCCATAAGCACAAAGAAAATAATAATTGTCATAACTAATATGCTCTTATAAACTGGAAACGCGTGTGTGTGTGTGTGTGTGTATATATTAGGGGTGTGCACCGGCCACTTTTCGTGTTTTGGTTTTGGATCTGGATCTTTCTTCGTGTTTTGGATCTGGATTGGTTTTGCCAAAACCACCCTTCCGTGTTTTGGGTTCTGGGTTTTGGATCTGTATTTTTTTTTTAAAAAGCATAAAAACAGCGAAAATCACAGAATTTGTGGGTTTTTCTGCTCCTATGCTATTATTAACCTCAATAACCTTCATTTCCACTCATTTCCAGTCTATTCTGAACACCTCACAATATTGTTTTTATGGCCAAAAGGTTGCACCGAGGTAGCTGGATGACTATGCTAAGCGACACGAGTGGGCGGCACAAACACGTGGCCCATCTAGGAGTGACACTGCAGTGGCAGACAGGATGGCAGTTTGAAAAACTAGGCCCCAAACAGTACATACTGCAAAGAAAAAAAAGAGGTGCAAGATGGAATTGTCCTTGGGCCCTCTCACCCACCCTTATGTTGTATAAATAGGACATGCACACTTAACAAACCAATCATTTCAGTGCCAGGGTCTGCCACATGACTGTGGCTGAAATGATTGGTTCGTTTGGGCCCCCACAAAACAAGCTGGCAATTAATGTGTCCCTGCACAAACTGGTTCTACGGAGGCAAGATGTCGTCCTCATCCTCCTCATCCACTGATTCCTTGGATAAAACAGGAAAAAGGGATTTAGGTGACCCTGGACCGCTTATGGTCTGAGCCAAAGTTTCTGAACTTGACAGTAACTTTTTATGAACGCGCTGCAGGTGCCGTATAAGGGAGGATGTTCCTAGGTGGTTAACGTCCCTACCCCTACTTATTTCACCTTTACATATGGTACATATGGCAAGACAGTTGTTGTCCGGATTTGGATAGAAATATTGCCAGACCAAAGAGGTGGAATGTTTGGTCTTCTGCCCAGGCATGACCGTGATGGGCTTTTTCATCCCACGGACAACAACTGTCTCCCCCGGTGCCTGATTTAAACAAACCACATCACCATCAGAATCCTCCTCGCCAACTTCCTCCTCAGTGCCAGCTACACCAGTATCCTCATCCTGTTGTACTTCAACAGTGACATCTTCAATTTGCATATCAGCAAGTGGACTGTGGGTGCTCCTTTCAGCACTTGCAGGGGGCGTGCAAATGGTGGAAAGAGCCAACTCTTCCCGTCCAGTGCTGGGAAGGTCAGGCATCGCAACCGCCACCACACTTGGACTCTCCTTGGGGATTTGTGATATCTTCTTAGAACGCACAGTTCTTCGCTGTGCTTTTGCCAGCTTATCTCGTTTGATTTTTTTAGCGGGAGGAGGGCTTCCATCGTCATGTGAAGCTGAACCACTAGTCATGAACATAGGGAAAGACCTTAGCCGTTCCTTGCCACTCCGTGTCGTAAATGGCTTATTGGCAAGTTTACGTTTCTCTTCAGATGATTTAAATGTTTTTTTCAAGGTCATTTTCCTGAACTTTGTCATTTGGGATTGTATGTGCCCTCTACTATGACATTGGGCATCGGCCTTGGCAGACGACGTTGATGGCATGTTATCGTCTATGTCATGACTAGTGGCAGCAGCTTCAGCACTAGGAGGAAGTGGTTCTTGATCTTTCCCTATTTTATTTTTATCGGAGAAAGTTTGGTCCTCCATTTATGTTATATTGATATATACATGCGGCTAAGGCGCACACAAACACAGAAAATAATTTTTTATTTTTGTTGGAGACTAGTGCACTTTGTGGGTTACACCACCCTTTAAGAAATGAGCCAGCCGGCCCTTTACTTATGGGACACAGGCGCACGCTTGGCACTACTTTGTTGATGCACGTGCGGCTATTGCGCACACAATTCACAAACATAGAAAATATTTTTTTATTTGGTTTGGACTGGAGTGTACTTTGGGGGTTACAGCACCCTTTAACGGTCAAGCCAGGCGGCCCTTTACTTATGACACAGGCGCACGCTTGGCACTACTTTGTTGATGCACGTGCGGCTACTGCGCACACAATTCACAAACACAGAAAAAAATTTTTTATTTGGTTTGGAGTGTACTTTGGGGGTTACAGCACCCTTTAACGGTCAAGCCAGCCGGCCCTTTACTTATGACACAGGCGCACGCTTGGCACTACTTTGTTGATGCACGTGCGGCTACTGCGCACACAATTCACAAATACAGAAAATATTTTTTTATTTGGTTTGGAGTGTACTTTGGGGGTTACAGCACCCTTTAACGGTCAAGACAGCCGGCCCTTTACTTATGACACAGGCGCACGCTTGGCACTACTTTGATGATGCACGTGCGGCTACTGCGCACACAATTCACAAACAGAGAAAAAAAATTTTTATTTGGTTTGGAGTGTACTTTGGGGGTTACAGCACCCTTTAACGGTCAATCCAGCCGGCCCTTTACTTATGACACAGGCGCACGCTTGGCACTACTTTGATGATGCACGTGCGGCTACTGCGCACACAATTCACAAACACAGAAAAAAAATTTTTATTTGGTTTGGAGTGTACTTTGGGGGTTACAGCACCCTTTATCGGTCAAGCCAGCCGGCCCTTTACTTATGACACAGGCGCACGCTTGGCACTACTTTGTTGTAGTAGTAACCCCTATGCAGTGCCCCAGTAGTAGTCCCCCCTATGCAGTGCCCCAGTAGTGGTCTCCCTATGCAGTGCCTCTTATATAGTGCCCCCAGTAGCATTCCTCCCTATGCAGTGCCCCAGTAGTGGTCCACCCTATGCACTGCCCTTTATATAGTACCCCCAGTAGTAGTGATCCCTATCCAGTCCCCTAGTAGTGCCCCTTATATAGTGCCCCCAGTCCTCCCTATGCAGAACCCCCAGTAGTGCCCCTTGTATAGTGCCACCAGTAGTAGTCCTCCCTATGCAGTGACCCCAGTAGTAGTCCCCCCTATGCAGTGGGGTCCCGCTGCTGCCACATCCTCTCCCGGGGTCCCGCTTCACTCCTTAGTACAATAAGAGGTTACTTTAAGGACATTTGAATTCAATTTTCAAACAGAAAAGTGACCATCTTTTTTATACTGTGGGGGGAATATCGACAGTGACACGAAAGTGACTTACTGACTTTCAAGCTTCAGGCCCATAGAGAGACGGCTCTTTTGGGGGTATGTGAGTTAATCGCAGGAGGTGTGGCCACGCTTCCCTTTGAAAAAAATAATAACAATAGTGATTTCAACACTGCAGCGCGGCGTTTGCGCGCTGGAGGGGGGGCTTCAAGACCCTCAGCCAGGGGCAAAATTAAGGGAGGGCACCACCGCACAGGCAGAGAAGACTGCTGCTGCTGCTCAGTGGCAACAGCCTCCCTGGTCCCACTGCAGCCCAGCACACGGCAGCCTATGTTGTCCTGGGGATACTGACAGGTAAGAGGACGGTGGGGGAATGGCAGCGGTCCCGGGCTCCAACAAGCACGGACATTGATAATTTGTACCTCAAGCTCTACATAACCAGGGTACAAGGTAAATGATTCCTCATACTCCCACTCGCTTACTTTGATCGGCAGATGGAGGATGATTAGTAATGTGTAGAATATCCCAGATTATTGCATACCGTGCCATGTGTGTGCATGATATGCGCGCTCCTGCGCTCGCGTGTGGCATCGTAAGGTTCGTGCTGCAATCGCTACAGTGTGTACCTGCAATCACGCGATGTCCAGGGAGTTCCTAGACATCTCACGATTGCCGGTCGCACCAGTGTGTACCCGGCATAAGATTTATTTAGTAAATAATAGAAAATGAAATTGAATAACTTTACAATACATGAAATGGCTGTAGGCAGGCATGTGCTAACGACAATGATGGTAATAGACAAGGCTAATGCTGGTAATGTTGAAAAAAAAAAAGGGTATGAAAAAATATTGGTCTTGAAAAATAAACGAGCGTAGCGGTGGCACATTGTGATATAGGTGCACAATACAGGACTGAACGACAGTGGACACAGGCGCGGGGCCTAAGGTAAGTATTGTGGGGGATTTTTGTGTGTCTGTGTGTGTGTGCATGGCACTTTTACAGGGGGCGTTACTATTAGGGGCATTACTGCAGGGGGGCATTAGTATTAGGGACACTATTACAGGGGGCATTACAATTTGGGGCACTATTGCAGGGGGCATTATTACGGAGACATTACTATTAGGGGCACTATTACAGGGGGCATTACTATTGGGGCATTACTATTAGAGGCATTAATTCTAAGGGGGGGATTACTATTGGGGGCACTACTACAGGGGGCACTATTACAAGGAGCATTACCACTGGGGCCACTACTACAGGGGGCACTACTAAAGGGGCATTACTTCTGGGGGAATTGCATAGAGGGCACTGCATAAGGGGCACCACTGCCCTCACAGCCTGGCATTGCATAAGGGGCACTGCATAAAGGGCACTACCACTGTGGTAGTGTTCTCTCTAGCTCCGGCGGCAGGCAGGGCGCCAGAGCTAGAGAGGGCAACTTTGTGCGTGAGCCGAAGGCGTGCGTCCGAAAAAGGGGCCTGGCCATGAAAAGTGGGCGTGTCTATAAGACGAGTCCCTTTTTCGTCATACTTGGGGGCGTGCCCGGCACTTACGGACACGCCGGGCAGCCCCCAGGCGCTGCAGACAGTGTGAATAGATGCCGGCGGTGACCGGGTCACCGCACATTTCTCCACCCGCGGGACACTGCGACCTGTGGGTGTGATGGCACCCACAGGCTGTGAGGGCAGGGCGCTTTTTGCTCTCCTTCTGGAGGGCAGGGCGCTGCGCCCCGCTAAAACAGCCTAGCGGGAACGCTACTGTGGGCACTACATATGGGGCACTACTGATGTCAGTGCTGGCAGTGAGAACTGGGTGGCTGAATCACACTTCCTCTCAGTATGTAAATAGTGAATATGGGCTGCAGCACTGTGTGAGAAAACCTTGCCTCCGGGTATGGGAAAGGGGAGAACCTCACAGACATGGTACGATCTCTAAACTGAGGTGACGACACACTATTGAGATCATTATAAAACAATGTTTAGTAATAGTTTGCTGTATTAAGAGAAATTGTTACTGCAACCATTCAGTAACACAGGGCTCGACAAATCCAGGGGGCAAGTCGCCATGGCTACTAGATTTTGCTACCTGGCTACCAGATTTTGCAGTGAGGGAAGAAGCAGATCCTCATCAGCTCTGGCAGAGTTCATGCCTATAGTATTGCGGTGTTCATATCAAGCACAGGAGTGCATGTGCTGAGTGTCGCCTGTGGTGACTGCTGTGCCTCTGTCCATCCCGGCCTGCACTGACTAATCCTCTCCATACTGGCCTGCTCTGATCCCTGCTTTCTGTCCCAGTCTATGCTGATCCTCCTGTGCGTCCCGGCTGTCTACTGTCTCCTATCAATCCATAGATTTACGTTAGTGGAGCGGCCGCTGCACCTTTGTGCGCAGTGTCTGAGCTAAAATATGCAAAAGCCGCAGGAGGCCTCATATAAAAAGACGCTGATTTCCGGTTTCTGTGATCCAATGGCTGCATCCTAACATGCAGCATCAAAACAACTGCGTGACCATTGGACGCAGTCACTGGCATCAGCATGCCCAGAAAGGGAGGCTGACATGCCCCAGTTTTCTGGAATGCTCCCCGTTGCCACCACCACATGCCAGCAGTGTATCAATGCTGGTGCTTTTGAGGCCGGCGTAGCAAGACGAGATCTGCATGCGTTGTTCATTAAACATTGGAGATCTGTGTAAATATCAGATTTACTTAAATCACTGAATCAGGCCCTATAAACACACTCACCTTATATACACCATTGGGAAACCCAGTGTGTACCCGGCATACTGCAACCGGCTGTGGTGTCTACTTCCGGTAAAATTGGAAGTGCATCATCACCGGGAGTAACAGGGTCACCATGGAAACAGTGTACAGCACATAAATATATACAACACATAAAAAAACACCCACAAATATACACAAATGCCCCCCTCATTGTATGATACATTTATGTGAGCCTTGTATGACAACCAGCATTACAAGACACATAATAATATACAGTAAGGCACAACTGTACATTCCAAATACTTACTGCAGTGATACATATGTAATGACAGTAATACATGTATCTTGCAGAAGCCAACAGTCAGCATAATCATAACAGTATATCATCAACAGCATAAAACCCAAATATAGAGCAGAGAGAGAGACAAGCCCCGATTTGAATTACACAAATAAACTCTACACAACTGTACACTACAAGGCCTTCTACAATTTGGATGCGGTCATAATCCTAACCGCTAGGATTCCGGCATTTAGAATGCCGATGCCGGGATCCCAAAATTTATCAGAGTACCTGCGCCGGCCTCACGACCGCGGGATACAGAAGGTAAGTACTGGGGTTAGGGGGAGGGTTAAGCAATAGGGGGAGGATTAGGTTTAGCCAGCAGGGAGTGTTAGGTTTAGGCTGCGGGGAGGAAGGGTTAGGTTTAGGCATTGGGTTTAGGCTGGGGGGGGAGAGGGTTAGATTTAGGCATTGGGTTTAGGCTGGGGGGGAGGGTTAGGTTTAGGCTGTGGGGAGGAACGAAAGGAGGTATCGGGATTGTAACCTGGTCGGGATGCCGGCGCCGGGATTCTGAGCGCCAGGATCCCAAGCGACAGCATCGCTTACCCGTCCCCTATAATTAGCACACATGGGGCTCGCTAGATGCGGCCGCTCACTCCCAGCGTATGCAAATTCAGCTAAGTGACGTCAAGGCTGGCGATCGCAAGGCAAGGCCTAAGCACGCCCACTATGTCTTGGCTAATGATCACTTTGTGTTTATAGATGCCCACCAGCGTACGTCATCTCCAGGAAGTATATACAACCATCGGTACATCGGGAACCATTGGATCAGACCGCAGCGCTTGTGGTTGACTGTACCCTACCGCAAGCACTGCGAGCAGTTCTGTGTAAAAATCAACCTGGTGACGTGTACTATGACGCTGCCTGTTAATTAAGCACGCCTCTGAAACACTCAGGAACGCCTGCGTTCGCAACTCCACTCCCCCGTTACTACTGCCCTGCCCCTGTTATCACAGACAAATGGCCTCTCCTGTCACTCATTCCACTGGGCTGGCTTTCCTGGGCGAGCGAGCGCTATCCGATCGCTCAAACTAGTTTGTGCACTGCGATGTATACGAAAATGCATAACATCGGCCGCGTACGAGCGAGCAGCCGATTGCGAACGGGTGTGAATCAGGCCCATGGTGTGAAGTCCAGCAGAGTACCCTGAAAGATGGTAAGTAAAAATAAATGATACACATATGCAAAATATTATCAAAATTAAAGGGTAAAATGTAAAAATTTAAAATAAAGATTAAGAAATATATGGCCACATATATGGTAAAGGGCCAAACAAGTCAACATACCACCTACATACCCATAAGTACTAGACACATATGTAAAACAATAAAAAAAAAATAGAAGGCCCCATATATGGTAGGGGACCAGACTACTCAGCATACCACCTCAATGAGGAATAACCATACCCATAAGCACAAAGAAAATAATAATTGTCATAACTAATATGCTCTTATAAACTGGAAACGTGTGTGTGTGTGTGTGTGTATATATTAGGGGTGTGCACCGGCCACTTTTCGTGTTTTGGTTTTGGATCTGGATCTTTCTTCGTGTTTTGGATCTGGATTGGTTTTGCCAAAACCACCCTTCCGTGTTTTGGGTTCTGGGTTTTGTGTTTTGGATCTGTATTTTTTTTTTAAAAAGCATAAAAACAGCGAAAATCACAGAATTTGTGGGTTTTTCTGCTCCTATGCTATTATTAACCTCAATAACCTTCATTTCCACTCATTTCCAGTCTATTCTGAACACCTCACAATATTGTTTTTATGGCCAAAAGGTTGCACCGAGGTAGCTGGATGACTATGCTAAGCGACACGAGTGGGCGGCACAAACACGTGGCCCATCTAGGAGTGACACTGCAGTGGCAGACAGGATGGCAGTTTGAAAAACTAGGCCCCAAACAGTACATACTGCAAAGAAAAAAAAGAGGTGCAAGATGGAATTGTCCTTGGGCCCTCCCACCCACCCTTATGTTGTATAAATAGGACATGCACACTTAACAAACCAATCATTTCAGTGCCAGGGTCTGCCACATGACTGTGGCTGAAATGATTGGTTCGTTTGGGCCCCCACAAAACAAGCTGGCAATTAATGTGTCCCTGCACAAACTGGTTCTACGGAGGCAAGATGTCGTCCTCATCCTCCTCATCCACTGATTCCTTGGATAAAACAGGAAAAAGGGATTTAGGTGACCCTGGACTGCTTACGGTCTGAGCCAAAGTTTCTGAACTTGACAGTAACTTTTTATGAACACGCTGCAGGTGCCGTATAAGGGAGGATGTTCCTAGGTGGTTAACGTCCCTACCCCTACTTATTTCACCTTTACATATGGTACATATGGCAAGACAGTTGTTGTCCGGATTTGGATAGAAATATTGCCAGACCAAAGAGGTGGAATGTTTGGTCTTCTGCCCAGGCATGACCGTGATGGGCTTTTTCATCCCACGGACAACAACTGTCTCCCCCGGTGCCTGATTTAAACAAACCACATCACCATCAGAATCCTCCTCGCCAACTTCCTCCTCAGTGCCAGCTACACCAGTATCCTCATCCTGTTGTACTTCAACAGTGACATCTTCAATTTGCATATCAGCAAGTGGACTGTGGGTGCTCCTTTCAGCACTTGCAGGGGGCGTGCAAATGGTGGAAAGAGCCAACTCTTCCCGTCCAGTGCTGGGAAGGTCAGGCATCGCAACCGCCACCACACTTGGACTCTCCTTGGGGATTTGTGATATCTTCTTAGAACGCACAGTTCTTCGCTGTGCTTTTGCCAGCTTATCTCGTTTGATTTTTTTAGCGGGAGGAGGGCTTCCATCGTCATGTGAAGCTGAACCACTAGTCATGAACATAGGGAAAGACCTTAGCCGTTCCTTGCCACTCCGTGTCGTAAATGGCTTATTGGCAAGTTTACGTTTCTCTTCAGATGATTTAAATGTTTTTTTCAAGGTCATTTTCCTGAACTTTATCATTTGGGATTGTATGTGCCCTCTACTATGACATTGGGCATCGGCCTTGGCAGACGACGTTGATGGCATGTTATCGTCTATGTCATGACTACTGGCAGCAGCTTCAGCACTAGGAGGAAGTGGTTCTTGATCTTTCCCTATTTTATTTTTATCGGAGAAAGTTTGGTCCTCCATTTATGTTATATTGATATATACGTGCGGCTAAGGCGCACACAAACACAGAAAATAATTTTTTATTTTTGTTGGAGACTAGTGCACTTTGTGGGTTACACCACCCTTTAAGAAATGAGCCAGCCGGCCCTTTACTTATGGGACAAGGGCGCACGCTTGGCACTACTTTGTTGATGCACGTGCGGCTACTGCGCACACAATTCACAAACACAGAAAATATTTTTTTATTTGGTTTGGACTGGAGTGTACTTTGGGGGTTACAGCACCCTTTAACGGTCAAGCCAGGCGGCCCTTTACTTATGACACAGGCGCACGCTTGGCACTACTTTGTTGATGCACGTGCGGCTACTGCGCACACAATTCACAAACACAGAAAAAAATTTTTTATTTGGTTTGGAGTGTACTTTAGGGGTTACAGCACCCTTTAACGGTCAAGCCAGCCGGCCCTTTACTTATGACACAGGTGCACGCTTGGCACTACTTTGTTGATGCAGGTGCGGCTACTGCGCACACAATTCACAAATACAGAAAATATTTTTTTATTTGGTTTGGAGTGTACTTTGGGGGTTACAGCACCCTTTAACGGTCAAGACAGCCGGCCCTTTACTTATGACACAGGCGCACGCTTGGCACTACTTTGATGATGCACGTGCGGCTACTGCGCACACAATTCACAGAGAAAATTTTTTTTTATTTGGTTTGGAGTGTACTTTGGGGGTTACAGCACCCTTTAATGGTCAATCCAGCCGGCCCTTTACTTATGACACAGGCGCACGCTTGGCACTACTTTGATGATGCACGTGCGGCTACTGCGCACACAATTCACAAACACAGAAAATAAATTTTTATTTGGTTTGGAGTGTACTTTGGGGGTTACAGCACCCTTTATCGGTCAAGCCAGCCGGCCCTTTACTTATGACACAGGCGCACGCTTGGCACTACTTTGTTGATGCACGTGCGGCTACTGCACACACAATTCACAAACACAGAAAATATTTTTTTATTTGGTTTGGACTGGAGTGTACTTTGGGGGTTACAGCACCCTTTAACGGTCAAGCCAGGCGGCCCTTTACTTATGACACAGGCGCACGCTTGGCACTACTTTGTTGATGCACGTGCGGCTACTGCGCACACAATTCACAAACACAGAAACATTTTTTTTATTTGCTTTGGAGTGTACTTTGGGGGTTACAGCACCCTTTAACGGTCAAGCCAGCCGTCCCTTTACTTATGACACAGGCGCACGCTTGGCACTACTTTGTTGATGCACGTGCGGCTACTGCGCACACAATTCACAAACACAGAAAAAATATTTTTTTTTAGCACTTGGGGGGAGCACCCCTGATGAACAGAGCACCCCCTGGACAACACTACAGCACCCCTTTTAGGACTGGGACACTGCACAGGACTTTGGAGTGGACACAGCCCCTATGGACAACTGACTGCACAACACAGTCCAGCCAGCCCCTATGGACTTTGAAGTAGTGGACACAGCCCCTATTAACAACAGCAGCACAGCACAACACAGCCAGCCCCTATGGACTTTGAAGTAGTGGACAACAGCAGCACTACACTACACTACACAGCCCAGCCAGCCCTAACTCCCACCCTCCCTCTTCACTGTCCACAGCCGAGTGAGAAAATGGCGCCGACGCGGGTACCTTATATAGGATCCAAAACCCGCGAGACTCCGAAAGCGGGATGATGACGTTTTGCCTCGATTTCAGAATCCGAGTCAGGCGGGAAAAGTCTTGCCTGACTCGGATCGGGGGGGCTCGGGGGGGTTCGGATTTCAGAAATCCGAACCCGCTCACCCCTAGTATATATATATATATCCTGGTTTGCCTTGCAAGCAATCTTTTAATGACTTGGTTATGTATTCAATATAGAAAAGTGAGAAACAGCAAAGTGTCTCAAAAAAACCTTCAAAATAACAAATTAGGCTCTCCAGCATTTTGGAACAACAAGTCCCAGCTTGACCTGTGGCAAGTCATGCAAAGCCTCATCATTCCACAATGCTGTAGAGCTTAAAATACTGTTATATACACATACTGACCATACATACAGTACAGTGACAGTAACCTGAGCTCCTCCTTGCTGCTACTTGCAGCCTCCACTCTCCTGTTCTGACTCGTTCCAATAATTACTTTCTCAGCACAGTATGTAAGGGGGGCGTGTCTGTGCTCCGATTGGCTGAGTGACTGTGTGTGATGTGTCACTCAGCCAATCAGAGCACAGCACATACAGCTGCTGAGGAGATCCTGCTCTGATCTGGAAACTCCGTCCTCAGCGTTACAGACTACAGACTGCTTACAATGTAGTTACGGGGGCCCACCGGGGAGTTACATGGGCCCCTGGCAGCCCAGTCCAAGCCTTATTGCAGCAACATTTCTTCTTCAAAAGGTGTAAATATTGTGAAATATATGTGTGTACTATTGGTGATGGTACCAGCAGAGTAATAGTACACACCAGCAGAACCCTCATAGTCACAGAACAGCCCAGTACTAACCAGTGGGATGAGTCACTAAGCAGTAATGTGATTGTACAGCCGTACTCACACACAGACTCTCAGCATGGAGCTGAGCATACAGGTCACCAGCTAGTGACTGTATGTGAGTAGCGGTGATTGTATAAGTGGTGATAGCAGGTATATCATGCAGGATATCGCAGGGTCTCCCAGATCTATGTGGAACATGTCGTGTCCCACTGCGGTGCTCATTCACAGTGACAAGATGGCGCATGCACAGAAGACCTAATGGCAGCCATCTTGGTAAGGGATTGCTGCCTCCTTACAGGAGCATCATGGAGACTGTGCAGTAGGGCACTGTATATCCCAAAACGTACAGTATGGTTTATAATTAGCTCAATAATGCGTCACATCTCGTTTTCTTTTATATTTCAAATCTAGATCCCTAAATTTTTAAGCTTATTTCGGAGAGAAATATTCCCCTACTGACATAACCATAAAGGAGCTGTTTGTTAGTTATAGATATCTGACTATATTACAAAAAATGCTGACACGGTTATCCTTAGCTCATTGTTGCTATACGGTACACAGAGCCGTAACTAGACTTTTAGGTGCCCTGTGCCAGAAAGAGTATTGGTGCTCTCCCCTTCCCCATTTTTCAAATAGGGACATAAGATAGTACACCATAAAAGGGGCCATGGCCTCATGGGAAAATGCCAGGGAAGAGATAGGGGAGGCCAGGAGATGCCGGGGATAAAAGAGGAAGCTACAAGTGAGAATGATAATAAACAGGAAAATTGTCAGGCCAAAACAGCGTCTCCTGCCCTGTGGTGCCCTGTGTCATGGCACAGTTGGCACTACCCTAGTTATGGCCCTGATGGTACATTCTGTAACAGAGGTACAAATAGTCTGCATTATGCTATTTCGGACAGTAAGCCCATATTTTTGAAGCGGCATTAATTTAAATGGCAAAACTTACCTGGTTTTGCCTTCTAAATCATTGCCGCTTTAAAAATATGGGCTAGCTCACCAAACTCACAACTGTGCCTGCTTCTTACAGGCTATTACATTGGGCACTGGAGATGCTTTACTGTGCAATTCTGTGGCAAAACCTGTTTTAGCAAGGGCTGTTTCAGAGAGGATGGGGTCTGCCAACTTCTCTCTTGCTGGCTTGTACTCTTGCACTGTGCCAATTTCAGATAGGACAATGTGCCACTGAAGCTGGTCCATTCATGTAGCTAGTCCATTCATGAATGGCATTTGCCACACATGAGCACTGACAGTTCCTCTCTCTTTAGGGTGCTGCTGTGAAGGGGCATCTGCACTGAAGTGGTACGTGGTGGAAAATGTGGCATCATAGATGAGGGTGTAAACCTCTGTACTGTACTATACATTATGAGTAGTCGTTTAATACAGACACTTGAAACTTGAGTCAGGGAGAGGTGAGACCCCAACTAAGATGAGTCCCCAGAGAACAGGATGCTTTTCAATAGGGGATAATGGTCTTTATTAAAGGGATGATGGAAAATGCCAAGGGTAGGAGGGTAGAGGGTTACATAGGTAAATACATTAAGACTATAAATTCCTCTGTAACACAGGCGGACAACCTATAGATTGTTTAGCAAAGATATGTAGTTATGTAAAAAGTTCAAAAGAGTTTCAACTATTTAAAATAACTTTAGAGTTAAACATGTGAATCTTACACTAGGGGGTATACAGTACTTACTAAAGGTAGATTTTCATTGATTTTAAATCAATCAAAATCAATTCAAACTGACCTATAGTAAATATACCTGTCATTTTCTACACAACATTCCATTAACAATCACATGTACTGTATTCCAACAAACAGATGCTTTAACACATTTGTAGACCATTCCGTAGGTCCTTTGTAGTATGTATCAGTATGTATTATGACATTTCTGTAACTCTTGCTGACACTAATTATGACTCTTTGCAAACTACAGTATTTTATGACTATATTCATTTATACTACGTTAACCTGAGTGTCTCACTGAGGTGCAATACAGGGTACATCTGGACCCATTTGATCAGCTGAGCTTTTAGTTTTTGGTGCTGATCACCACTCGCTCTGGGAGAACTTGCCATCTCCTGTCACAGCTGTTCCCCTGGGTCTGCCTCCAGTCACTCCCAGCGCTGCCTCGGGCTGTCTGCTGGTTCTGCTGCACAACGAAGGGAAGGCCGGCCTAATGCTTCTGTATTAGCCCTTGTGGCAGTGGCTCCCCCCTGTGGTGACACCTGGTGTGGGGAGGGTTCTCCATGCCGGCAATAAGGGGGTGTAGCCTTACAGATAGGGGGCGTGACCTTGTGGGTAATGGGCGGGCCTGAAACCCCATTTTAGTCACTCCAGGGGTTCCAAAGATGCAGACTGCCCCCAGGGACCTGTCTGTGTGCAGTGATGGCTCCCTCACTGTGCCATGCATGATCTTATAGGCTCACACATGCCCAGTGCGAAGACAAGTGTCTCAGTTTAGTGCGTATTTACAGGCCATACTTACCTAGCCCAGTGAAGATGGCGGCACAGGTGGCTGATGACACGATTCGTGTTGAATCACGTCATTGTGGCTCCGCCCCCTGCTCCACATTCCTGGTAATCTTGGCACTGCAATAGCTATTTCACACGGAACGCATCTGTGAAAATCTGCTAATAGTTCTAATGTCTTCTCATCTGCGTACGATGTCACTTACCTGTGTAAATATCGGTAACAATGACGCACATTGGGCAGCCATCTTGTCCTTGCTGCGGGTCTGACCAGCCATAAACACTGCAGCTCTCCTGACACGCGGTGAGCTCTAATGCTGCGTAAGAGATCGCAATGGCTAATTTATGCACGCCAATGTAACGGTGTTTAAACAGTCAGACACGCCTGTTTTTCTAACCACCCCTCTGTTACCAACCACAAATGCTGACAACCTGCAACTCACTTTGTGATGGATCCTCTGTATGCGTAATTGCGCATGTGGCGTATACGCATGAGCAATGCAAACAGTTGCTCGATCTGCGTAGAAATCGCCATTTTGTCCGTCTCTGATTCAGGTCCACAGTCTGCGCATTATAAAAATCCCTACCAAATACTTTTCAGTAATTCCCCGGGAGAGAACACTGCAACACATCGGATGATACCAGAAAATAAGTATTTCTCTTTAATATACTACAAAAGAGATGACATTGACACCATGAAGGCATATGATGTTTTCCACAACCTATAGAAAAATCTTTATAAATAGAAGTGTAAGTACTGTACTAGCAATAAAACGTCAATGATGAACTGTTGTAGGTGTACAGTATTGTAATGGGGACCTCAATAGTAATTTAAAAGCCTCAGATAAATTAGTGAGTATTACTGGGCCAAATAAAAATTAGTAATGACAACTAGTCAGAACATTGGGGTGATACAATTATTTAATTCTTGTCAGTAATGGTGCATACACACGGGACGATAGTCAGCGATAACGATATCGCTGAACGATCTCCCTGCTTCCCGATGTGCTGGATGATCGATATCGATCATCCAGCACTCCACCAATGACGGGCCAGCGACCCTATGTAGCCTGGTCGATGTCGACCAGATTGGCCTGCATGCACGGCTGATGGAGAATATCGTTATCGTCCATACATGCCTGCGCATCGCAGGTCATTGGTGGGTTGAAAGGCACAGAAAAATGCACGATATGAACGATAACGATATGATCAATATCGTTATCGTTCGTATCATGCATTTATTTCGTACCGTGTGTACGCACCATTAGTCAAGTTTTAAACACTCCAGAAAATATATATTATTCCCTGCACATGGTCTCCTGGCCATTTCCTAGTTGTTATTCCCTGCATAAGGTCCTGGCCATTTCCTAGTTGTCATTATTACATCACATGACATCATAATGCAGCTCAGGGGGATGTTAGAGACTTTGTCAGTGTCAGTCCTTGATAGGTAGTTGTCAGTGGAGAGAGTCGGGTTTTTTCGTTGCTGAGTTTAAGGAGCTTTTAATAAGCTTTTTTAGTGACGATGAGTGGTGCAGGAGGACCAGGTCACATTAGTGACGGTAAGTGGTGCAGGAGGACCAGGTCACATTAGTGACGATGAGTGGTGCAGGAGGACCAGGTCACATTAGTGACGATGAGTGGTGCAGGAGGACCAGGTCACATTAGTGACGGTAAGTGGTGCAGGAGGACCAGGTCACATTAGTGACGGTAAGTGGTGCAGGAGGACCAGGTCACATTAGTGACGGTAAGTGGTGCAGGAGGACCAGGTCACATTAGTGACGATGAGTGGTGCAGGAGGACCAGGTCACATTAGTGACGATGAGTGGTGCAGGAGGACCAGGTCACATTAGTGACGATGAGTGGTGCAGGAGGACCAGGTCACATTAGTGACGATGAGTGGTGCAGGAGGACCAGGTCACATTAGTGACGGTAAGTGGTGCAGGAGGACCAGGTCACATTAGTGACGATGAGTGGTGCAGGAGGACCAGGTCACATTAGTGACGGTAAGTGGTGCAGGAGGACCAGGTCACATTAGTGACGATGAGTGGTGCAGGAGGACCAGGTCACATTAGTGACGGTAAGTGGTGCAGGAGGACCAGGTCACATTAGTGACGATGAGTGGTGCAGGAGGACCAGGTCACATTAGTGACGATGAGTGGTGCAGGAGGACCAGGTCACATTAGTGACGGTAAGTGGTGCAGGAGGACCAGGTCACATTAGTGACGGTAAGTGGTTATTATAAGTTATTTTATTTCACCAAATAGAGCCATAGACATATATATATATATATATATACACACACATCAGCAAATATCTGGATACAAAGTACATAATAGACAGCTTACTATACAATATAACAAACCTCACACTGGTCTTCAGTAATACCCTGAGTGGGCGTTATAATATTAGACATATTGTGTGAGAATAGAATCGGGGTGATGTTTGTTTTTGGTGAGTTGATTCACCTGTATCTAGGGGTTAATTATATGATAATAATAAATAACTGACCGCACAGGGTTATATAATGTATTCATATACACTTGCAGATGAAATAAACAACTTTTTTAAACGACTTCAATTAAGTCAAGAACATCTTTTTTTTTTTTTAAATGTATTTATTTACATTACTGAAAATAGAGGCGATTAGGGTCTGTCCAGCAACCTTCCCCCCCCCTGCAGTGTCCAAATGTCCCATTGTAAACTAATAAACCTTCCCTGCTTGTGGCAACAAATCCCCCAGTGGCATTACCCCCTAACCACCTAGTAGTGATAGATTCCCCAGTAGCATTACTACGCCCCCCCCCCCACTGTCCATGTTCCCATTAAAGTATTGTACCCTTCCCCCACACAGACATCCCAGTGGCAATAGATCTCACCCCAATGGCACTACCACTCCCCAGTGACATTAAACCAGGGTTGCCTACCTTTAATATTCTCTTCCCGGGAGAAGCCCGGGTAAGAGAAGCAGCAGGGGGCCGACGGGGGCGGGGCTTGACGATTCGCGTCATTAAGCCCCGCCCCCTCGCGGTAAAATTGTCGCGATTGGGCACAATTTACATAGGGGGCGGGGCCAAATGCTGTGATTCATGCAGAATCACAGCTTAAGCCCCGCCCCCTTCACGGAGACCCGCGATCGCAGCGGGTATTCTCCTAATTCTGCCCACTTCACTAGGAAGTGGGCAGAATGCGGGAGAAATGCCTACCCTTCCGGGGGTGCGGGGGGTTACCCGAAAAATCGGGAGCCTCGCGCGAAAACCGGGAGGGTAGGCATGTATGCATTAAACCCTCCACCCACCTTATGCAGAGCATAGCGGTGCCCGTGTCAGAGGGACTGATGATCTGCCCCCTGCTGGCGTTGGTCTCTACACTTGTAGTTCCCGTTTTTGCACTTGTGTAATCTGCGGATGCGCTCCAGCATACCGATTGTATGACATTCTAGGGCGCAAAATTGTCATGAGATATCAGCTGTCAGAGGCATGACGGCCGCCGGGATCCAGCACCCAACCACAATACTTAGTTACCTGTTTCACAAGAGACAGAAACTGGTCCTTAAACCAAAGGAAATCTCATGTCAACGTTTCACTTGGTAAAAGGAGATATTGCTCATCATTTACACTGTACTATAAACACTGATTTAGCTTTTCTGCTTCTATATGTTATCTATTTTCTCCAAGGCCTTTATATCAGCTGTGCAGATTTTTCCATTTGTATTACTTCTATTTGTGTTGATGATAAACAACTTGGCCTGACTGATATAGATATATTAGGTAACAAACACAGGAAGCTGGCAATTGTACCAGTACGTTTTTCTGCTTAACTTGCATTGATGTTTAGATACACTAATAGGTATATACCAGGGTTCCTGTACAAGATATTGGACATACACCCGGTGGGATAGTCCTGCATTTTGGGCACTGTCCCATTGGCACCGCTGCTCTGCATGCACGTGGCATTCATTTAGTGCTGGGGGCAGTAGCTGGAGTTCTGGGCTCGCCCCCAGTGTGACAAAAAATGGGGCACTGACAGGCACGCCACCAAAATGTCATACACCAAAATACCAGACATCAGGCCATTATATAATATATATATTGTACACTGTATATACAGTATATATATATATATATAATATATATATACATACACACAGTCATTAAAATTCTGCATTCACAAATTTATCTAATGTCACTCACTGGGGTGCTCCCTCTTTGGACCAAATCCAAATATCCACAGGTAAAAGGGTACCACACACTGAATCATGTAGTTACAGGGGCACTCACCAGATTTTTTGATCACCATTAATAGTTTTTATTTTTCATCTGCAAAAAAAAATTATTCCAGGCTGCATTTAGAAAAAACACCAACGTATCGGTCTGATAATAGACCTTTTCCAAGGCTGCAATCCATGTTCAATATATTCCAAACTCTCAGAGGGTCACATCAACCGTGCTCCACAACAACCATGAATATATGTTCTGGATTACTATATTTTTGGGCTATTTGTCCCTTATAGAGCACCGCCCTGTTGGAAGATGTAGCTTGGAGTGTGGACATTGCGAATACATATATATATATACATATATATATACACATACACAAACACACAGAATATATGTGTAAATAAATAGCCATATATCTATATATATCTCCACATCTCTCTCTGCACACACATATAAATATATATATATAGAAACAATCTCATGTTTGCCCCTGATATGTGTAACATGGCTGCAAATTAAATGAAGTTTATTCGCCTAACCTGTTACTTTCTTGCATAGTTACCCATAGTTTCCATCATATTGAAACTCCAACATTAGTGATTGTCGCTGTCATTTTGGCGTGTGTGGTGCCCATTGTGGCCTTCGCCATCTACAACTGGTAAGTTACTGATATAATGTACAAATAATGTTACAGTTGCTCTATCTAGATAAGGGTGGTAACTAGCGGTTTGCGAGCAGTGCCCAGCATAGAACGCAGGGCTCTGTGGGTGGCACCATCGCTGGATCAGGTGAGGTGCCACCAGTAGTATCCTTTGGATGATCCAAACATGCACCCTGCAGCCTGTAGTACCTGTATAGTCCCTCCCCCGAGTATCCAGAGGATGCCACGGGCAGACCTGTTCTTCCCAGCGGGTGTGACAGGTACAGGGTGCCATAAAGCCCTGTTATGCCACTGATCTAGATAAAAGATGTATTATTACTATAGTCTCATTATTATATACAAATATAACCAATGTCATATGGGTGGCTGGTAGGTGCGTATGTCTCCAGATTTTCCAGGGGCAGGTTTAGCGTTAGGTGGGGGAGGTTAGTACCTGGATCTAATGCCAGCAGAAATGGACAATGTTATGTCTCTTGTCCCTGTGTTATCATTGTTTCTCAATAAACCCACAGAAACAAACACTATTCAACCACCTAATAAATGTTTTCCACAGGTAAGCATACCTCTGCCTCTCCTGATTGGATGAGCTGCCGGAACCTCCTCAGCTAGGGTCTGTGTGTGAGGCAGCATGTCAGTCACTGTCCAGACTACACTGTCTGATTGCGATGCGGGGGGAGGGGAAATTGCTGGGGTGGCGACACCTGGGCGATGTTTCCGCCTCTATACATTGCTTTTGAAATCATATAAGTTATCATATAAGAACTGTTGGTTCCATTCTGTGTTCTGCCACTGAGCACTTTTCATTATTTCTGCAGTTGTAAGAGTCTGATAAAGGAAAAAACACCAGACCGCGATGTGGAGGCGTGCGTACATCTGATACCAGGTAACATTAACTAGATTACTACTGTACATAGACAGTACTGACCACAGCACAGACATCACCAGCTCTAGTCTCAGTTATTATGTAGTAGCGCAGTATGTGAATCCCTTAGTATTATACTGTAGCATTGCTATTGTTTTGGAAACAAATGTATCAGCTGATAAAACCAGAGTTTTATTTGCAAGAGAAAAAGGAGAGAAACACCCACAATATTATTATTATTATTATTATTATTATTATTATTATTATTATTGCGCTATCATATTGCATTGCACTTTACAATTGGCAACACTGTAATAAAACTAGATTGGTGTAGTGACAGACAGAGGGATAAGATGGAACTGCTTGCAAGCTTATAATCTATAAGGAAATAGTCTCAGGAATGTGATACTGTACATGAGGTTAAGTGCTAAATGTACAAAGTGTTTAGTAGGTTATAAGTTACACAACAATGCAGGTCAGGAATCAGAGGGTTGTATGGAGTATGAAGAGAACACATGTGAGTTTTATTTGAACTGTGTAGAGATAATGAGAGGAGCATAGGGAGGTTTAGTGGGTGGTTCTGGAATTTGATCAGCCTGTCTGAAGAGGAGAGTTTTCTAGGAATGCATGAAGGTTTGGAGGCTAGAAGATGATAATATTCTTTATTGATCAGATTTAAAAATCATTTACTGTTTGCACAGAAATCAAAATATTAAAAACAAACAGTTTGTCTTATAAATTGGGAAAATAAGGAATTGAAAAAAATTAAATTTCCAATAATTTTCCGGGCCCGGTAGAGAACTTGGCCTGATGCTCAATAGTCTGGGATGCATGCACCCAATGATATAAACACAAATTTTTGTTCTTGATGTTTAGATTTATAATCATGTCTCATTTCACCATTAATAAAGGGTTAGGCGTGGAAGCTGGCGGAACGTATCAAGACAGGTTGCACAAGTTAACTACAGAAGGCAGATTCTCGGTCTGATTCGGCGATGGACGGATTTGCAGAGCCGCACACAAGCAGCTGCACTAATCCATCCATCTCTGATACACATGCAAAGGGGGGTGCAAAAAACCCTAAACCCTGGGCCCGGCAGGTCTCTCTACATCCCTGCTTGTGCTACTCTACACTTATTTTGTTATATCTCCCTATTCTGTTTCATGATATCACATAATTCTACTGCCTTTTGGTTCAATGTATAAAATATTAGTTTAAAGCGACATTACAAAATACAATATTTTTGTAGCCCTTCATAGGGAATGATAGGGAAAAAAATGCAAACCAAAAAGCTGTGAGTGTTTTTACTATTTATCAAGGTGCTGGCAGTTACCAGCGATAGCGTCCTCTGTAAATTAAAAAAAAAAATTCTGCCTACATTAATAAACAGAACCCTAAAAATATACTAATTAATAAGTGTGGGCTGCCTATTATCAATTACTAACCATTTCTATTTTATATTTTAATAGGCAAAAAGGCAAAGCATGTCAACATAGATATCATAAATGAAAACTGGAATAAAAACATTTCAGAAAGAAAAGAGGATAACATCGACAGAAATAGAATAAAAAAACTCAAAAAAGTTCATTTTATGAACGATATGGAATCCCTAGAAAAAGCAAAAAAAGATGAAAATTCAAAAAAATTAATTAAAGTGAAGAAAACAGGAGGCAAATAAGAACAGTCATTCTGAGACACAATAAAAAAAATATGCTACATTTTCCTGGCGATATGCTTATTAAAGCTAAATTTTAAATGTTATTATTTATTCATTCTTATATTATATGTATAATGTTGGAGATATATGTGTACAGGTGCGGTGGTATGGCAGAGCTACACATACACCAACTGAATTCCCCCTGCGCAATGAACAGCCCTTGTTGCTTAACCAGGGGAGTGGTTTATTCACATACAATGTGGTACAACCGTACTCACTGTTACAAATTAGTTGATGGAGCAGAGCTTGAGCAGTGTTGGGTGATATACAGCTTCCCAACTGGTTAGTGTATATAGCTCTGCGGTAGTGGTGCAGGATGATAGAACAGTGGTATCATGTGTAACACAATGGGTGGGGAGATGTACTGAGCCTTGGAGAGTGATATAGTGGAGAGAGATAAAGTACCAACAAATCAGCTCCTGTCACTTTTCAAGCTGTATTTATAAAGTGACAATTAGGAGCCAATTGGTTGGTAGCATTTCTCTCTCCAATTTATTGTTCTCCAAGGTTTAGTACATCTGTCCCTGGGTCTCTTTGGAGTTAAGTAGGAGACGTCTGTTTCCCACCAGGTCACTCTTACACAGTGGCTAGATGGTGCCGTCCATGTGCTTTAGTTAGGTCGGTGGCCATCCTGATAAGGGAATGAAGCCTCCCCTCAGGAACCAACATGGATTCTGTGCAGTAGCGCACTCCATTTTCAACACCCACCCCCCCCTCGCTACGAGCTTCTCCGTGTTATACAAACATTCAAATAAAGCTTTCTCATAGCAACTTGTATGAAAGAAAGGGTTAAACACATAAAGAAACATCAATATTTCAAGTAACTTGGTATTGGTCTTCTTGATAGATTTACCAGTAAGAGTCCCCTCACTGACAGCATGGACCACGGCAAAGGTCGCTTAACTCACAAACGTGGGACTGCTGCCACCAGCACGATTCTTGATGTCTCTCACACTGTGATCTTTTGATCTCATGGAAAAGGGCCCTAGACTGTACACTCTGAATATATAAATGGGAGGTGCTACCTGTTGAGACTAATGTTGCAGACACAAAAGGGAAAATTACAAGTGCACAATTCCAGCATTACTAATTACATATATAATACATTTTTGCAATAGCATTTTGCAATAAATAGAGGTTTTAGCATAATCATGGCCCACGTTTTCGGCCTACCCACCATGATAAGGTGACCTCTTAGGGTAGGTCCATAACATACTGGAGTTAAAGTCCAGCCTGCAGGACTCCCCCAACCAGCCCAGCTGAGCCACCCCAAGGCATCACACTAGTGAGAAAGGTGAAGTATAAAAGAGTGTTATATAGATAGGAGCAGCTACTGCATATGTTAGAAGTGAGGTGAAAATTAGATGTATGAAATGTTAGATATAAAATAAACAAACAATAAATGTGCTAAAAGTGCAAAAAAGGAAAAATGTGTTATATTATGATGCCCTGAAGCGGCCCAAACAAAGCAATCCAGGGGACCCGTGCCCCAAAAATCACCCCATAGATGCACTCTATAAATTTATAGGACTTACCTAAATTGTGCCTTGTTCAAAAGTGCAGTCTGCTATGAAACCCGAAGCCTGCTTCATGTGAACCCCCTAGAACCCAGGATAGCGAAGTCTTCTACCAATAACAACCGCCTGTTGTTCCCTTAGAACTAGGTGACGTTCACCGGTACATAGGCGGCCACCTGGTCTTATCACTCGGGGTAGTAGAAGTTCACACGAAGATGGGATTCAGTGGTGAGAGAGACAACAGGAACAGTAGCTGGTATACAATAGATGCGGCTTTGAGAGCCGATGGTGCGGCTTGGAGCCGGTTACATAAGCTTGTACACAGTTGATGCGGATTACAGAGCCAATGGTGCGGCTCGGAGCTGGATGCAGAAGTGAGTAACAACTGATGCGGCTTTGGGAGCCGATGGTGCGTCTTGCAGATGGTTACAGAAGCTTGTACACAGTTGATGCGGCTTAGAAAGCCAATAGTGCGTCTTGGAGCCAGTTCCAGAAGCTTGTACACAGTTGATGTGGCTTAGAACACAGATGGTGCGGCTCAGAGCTGGATGCAGAAGTGAGTAATTACCAATGCGGCTTTGAGAGCCGATGGTGCGGCTTGCAGCCGGTTACAGAAGCTTGTGGACAGTTGATGCGGCTTAGAGAGGCATTTTGAAGAACGTTCTCCTTCTCCGCCCTCAATGCCTGCAGCTAGTCAATCAAACTGCAGCATGTGCAGTCATGGAACCATCAGTCAATTGCAACCAAATCGATACTGTGTCCAGGGCTAAATCAGTCCCTCAAAGCTGTCATTTCATCCCCACGGCCAATGTATATTCTGGAGGAACCAGGTATTTTGGATACGCAGATATTAATGAGACACACAAGAAGGCGCTAGTCTCAACAAATACAGTTTATTGAGAAAACTATTCAATGAATATACTTATTGTGGTACATATATGTGACAGCGTAATGTTACCTCTGATATTCCAGGGTGCCCCTGCCACTTGATTCAGTGTCTGGAATCAGGTTGATCTTATTAATGTGGGCACGTTGCAGGCTATCGTCCCAACAATGATGCTGCTGTAAACTTGCAGATGGCAGCTTATATACCCTGCTCTCTGGAATAACTCCTGAATAAGCATTTAAAAGGTTCAAAGTTCAACTTGAAAATATACATGAATACCAAATGACAATACCATATGACAATTCTAACTAACACTTTGAACTTGTCATTCAACAATTCAATTAGTCACGACAGTGCAATAACTTTTTGCGCGTTAAGTTTTCGGATGCTTTGCGCAATCATTTCACTTATCGCGTCTATACACGTTCGCATTTTTCATACAATTGTTACAAATCGCCGGCGCTGTTTGTCACTTTCCAACACTTCAGTGATAGCTCCTACCACTTCCACGTGCTGCGCGAGTACTGCTCCATTGGTTGCTAGGCGATCTGCACGCCGGATGACGTCTCGCATCACTGGGAGCACGGGATGATTCTCTGTTGAGCTGATTGGTGCGTCACCTCTTTTATGCCTGGCAGCGTCCTCATGGCCATGCCGGCTATAGCATCTCCATACATGCCTTTCCAGTTCCTGTGGCAAGTCTCTTCCTCAGTGTTGTTGTCTCCTGCACCACGGCTAACTAAGCCGCACCACGATCTCCAAGGCCGAATCAATTCCTCCGGCTGTATTAGCCGCACCACGACTAAATAAGCCGCACCACGGTCTCCAAGGCCGCATCAATTCCTCCGACTGTGCAAGCCACATCAATTCCTCTAGCCATACCAGCTGCATCAACTACCACCGGCTGCATAAGCTGCATCAATTCCTTCAGCTATACCAGCTGCATCAAGTAAAAACCGGCTGCATAAGCAGCATCAATTCCTTCAGCTATACCAGCTGCATCAAGTATTTCAGGCAGTGCAAGGCGCATCAATTCCAGTTCAGCTATATCAGTATCAGCTGCATCAATACCAACGGCTGCACAAACCACATCAATTCCTCCAGCTGTACCAGCTGCATCAAGTACCACCGGCTGCACAAGCCGCATCAATTCCTCCAGCTGTACCAGCTGCATCAGTATCAATGGCTGTACAAGCCGCATCAATTCCTCCAGCTATACCAGCTGCATCAAGTACCACCGGCTGCATAAGCCGCATCAATTCCTCCAGCCATACCAGCTGCATCAAGTAACACCGGCTGCACAAGCCACATCAATTCCCCCAGCTATACCAGATACATCAAGTACCACTGGCTGTACAAGCCCTATCAATTTCATATCAGCTATACCAGCTACATCAATACCACCGGCTGCACAAGCCGCATCAATTTCTTCAGCTATACCAGCTGCATCAATCCTACTAGCAAATTCCCGCTGCATCAATATATCACACTGTACAAGCCGCATTACATCTCACCAGCTCCTATTGTGTCATATGAAATTCTGGTCTTCCTAGGTTATCTGTGTAAACCACTATTACTCCAAGTTTAAGTCCAGACGGCCACCTAAGTACTGGTGAACGTAGTTAGTTCTATGGGAACAGCGGGTGGCTGTTATTGGCAATAGACCTCGCCATGTTTGAGTTCTATTTGGTTTACACAGTAAGGCCTAGGAAACCATAACAACAATTCAGTTGCAAAAGTTGCGTTGCAGCATTCGCACGATAATTCTTGCTGACTTCAGGCAGATTTCCCCATTTTCACCTACTCTTGATAAGTGCAGGTGACAATGGGGAAATCTGCCTGTAGCCCCCAAAAAGACAAAGTGATATAGGATAACTGTATAGAAGTGTATGCAGCACAGATGGTGTAATGGTTAGCATTACTGCCTCACAGCACTGAGGTTGTGGGTTCGATTCCCACCACAGCCTTAACTGAGCGGAGTTTACATATTCTCTCTGTGCTTGCGTGGGTTTCCTCCGGGTGCTCCGGTTTCCTCCCACACTCCAAAAATATACAGGTAGGTTAATTGGCTCCTAACAAAAATTAACCCTAGTGTGTATCTGTGTGCCTGTACATGTGGTAGGGAATATAGCTTGTAAGTTCCACTGGGGCAGGGACTGATTTTCGAGTCAATCACAAAACTAAAGGAAACAAACCCAAACAATAGACCTACCTCTGGGCTGTCATTGAAAAATAGGGGGAAAAACGGTGTGGGATTCCCACTATTTTCAGGCTGAGCATGCCAGGGGAATAATACCATAGCAGTGAGACACACAGCATGCGGCCCCCCAGCCCTAACATTAACCAGACCCAAACTGACAGTATATATGTGATGTGCGATGAGGTCAATGGCTGGGGAAGAACACATGGAGATGAGTCTGAGTGCTGGGAGCCTTTCTCACCCCCTACTGACTGTAACTCTCCCCTCTCTACACTAAGCTTCAGTGTCCATGGATGCTCCTACCTGCATCCCTGTGTCATCTCTTGCTGCTGCTGACTGAGCTCGGATCTCTGAACACTGCAGTGTACTTCCTGGTCACATGACACATCCAAAGTGTCTTTCAGTGCTCAAGGCATGGCCACATTCTCGGAGGTATGCCTCTAATAGCTCTCTTTCTGTGCCGCTTACTGCCGTAGTGTGGCCTTGCCCCCAGCTCTGCAAGTAGTGGCGGACTTTACAGAAGCGAGGCTGAGCTGTTGCTGCCTCATCTCTCGTCTCCCTGCAGTCCCAGAGAGATCCATACAGCTGGTGAGTGTTAACTATAAAAATGATTACGATAAACAAAAAAAATATTTATAATTTAAAAATATCTTCTTTGTCTTATGCTAATCATTTATCTCAAGAGAATGACAGGGGAGGCTCTGCCTACCCTGACTGCACGTCCCTGCAGTATATTTAATAGGTATAATTATCAGTGGTGTAACTAGGGCATTTAGAGCCCAGGGCAAGTTAAAACATGAAGCCCCCCCTCTAAGTAGCTGCGTGCCAAAAAAGTGGACATAGTCACATGCCACAATGGGAGTGGCCACTGGGAAATGGGGCATGGCAACATGACACCACCATTTATCATCACTGGGAACATTCCTTTCTATTCCATATGCACCTTATTACCCCAAGTAGTAGTGACCCTTATGCAGTGCCCCATATGTAGTTCCCCCAGTAGTGCACCCTTATACAGAGCCCTCAGTAATGCACCCTCATACAGTGCCCCCTGTAGTGCTACTTATACAGTGCCCCCAGTAGTACCACTTATATAGTGCCCCCGGTAATGCCCCTTATACAGTGCCACTACTATTGGTCCTCCTATGCAGAGCCCCTTATACAATGCCAACCAGTATTGGTCCCCCCTATGCAGTGCTCCCAGTAGTGGTCCCCCCTATGCAGTGCTCCCGGAAGTGCCCATTATACAGTGCCCCCAGTAAAGGTCCCCTCTATGCAGTGCCCCTTATATAGTGTCCCAGTAGTAGTCCCCCCTATGCAGTGCCCCAGTAGTGGTCCACCCTATGCAGTGCCCCTTATATAGTGCCACCAATAGCAGTCCTGCCTATGCAGTGCCCCTTATATAGTGCCCCCAGCCCCCCCATGAAGTGCCCCTTATATAGTGCACCCAGTAGTAGTCCTCTCTATGCAGTGACCCCAGTAGTAGTCCCCCCTATGTAGTGCCCCTTATATAGTGCCCCCAGTAGTAGTCCTCTCTATGCAGTGCCCCCAGTAGTAGTAGCCCCTATGCAGTGCCCCTGTAGTGTACCCAGTAGTAGTCCCCCCTATGCAGTGCCCCAGTAGTGGTCTCCCTATGCAGTGCCTCTTATATAGTGCCCCAGTAGCATCCCTCCCTATGCAGTGCCCCAGTAGTGGTCCACCCTATGCACTGCCCTTTATATAGTACCCCCAGTAGTAGTGATCCCTATCCAGTCCCCTAGTAGTGCCCCTTATATAGTGCCCCCAGTCCCCCTATGCAGAACCCCCAGTAGTGCCCCTTGTATAGTGCCCCCAGTAGTAGTCCTCCCTATGCAGTGACCCCAGTAGTAGTCCCCCCTATGCAGTGGGGTTCCGCTGCTGCCACATCCTCTCCCGGGGTCCCGCTTCACTCCTTAGTACAATAAGAGGTTACTTTAAGGACATTTGAATTCAATTTTCAAACAGAAAAGTGACCATCTTTTTTATACTGTGGGGGGAATATCGACAGTGACACGAAAGTGACTTACTGACTTTCAAGCTACAGGCCCATAGAGAGACGGCTCTTTTGGGGGTATGTGAGTTAATCGCAGGAGGTGTGGCCACGCTTCCCTTTGAAAAAAATAATAACAATAGTGATTTCAACACTGCACAGCGGCGTTTGCGCGCTGGAGGGGGGCTTCAAGACCCTCAGCCAGGGGCAAAATTAAGGGGGGGGGCACCACCGCACAGGCAGAGAAGACTGCTGCTGCTGCTCAGTGGCAACAGCCTCCCTGGTCCCACTGAAGCCCAGCACACGGCAGCCTGTGTTGTCCTGGGGATACTGACAGGTAAGAGGAAGGTGGGGGAATGGCAGCGGTCCCGGGCTCCAACAAGCACGGACATTGATAATTTGTACCTCAAGCTCTACATAACCTGGGTACAAGGTAAAAGAAACAGCTTCTGATTCCTCATACTCCCACTCGCTTACTTTGATCGGCAGATGGAGGATGATTAGTAATGCGTAGAATATCCCAGATTATTGCATACCGTGCCGTGTGTGTGCATGATATGCGCGCTCCTGCGCTCGCGTGTGGCATCGTAAGGTTCGTGCTGCAATCGCTACAGTGTGTACCTGCAATCACGCGATGTCCAGGGAGTTCCTAGACATCTCACGATTGCCGGTCGCACCAGTGTGTACCCGGCATAAGATTTATTTAGTAAATAATAGAAAATGAAATTGAATAACTTTACAATACATGAAATGGCTGTAGGCAGGCATGTGCTAACGACAATGATGGTAATAGACAAGGCTAATGCTGGTAATGTTGAAAAAAAAAAGGGTATGAAAAAATATTGGTCTTGAAAAATAAACGAGCGTTGCGGTGGCACATTGTGATATAGGTGCACAATACAGGACTGAGCAAATGTTAGAGAATTTAGGGCCGGATTCAGAGATTGACGCTAATGCGATATTTATGCAGATCGAGTAAATGTTTGCCATTACGCATGCGTAGAAGCTGCACTGCGCGGGCACAGCGATCGCATTGCAATTACAGATGCACAGAGGATCCCATCACAAAGTGACTGACAGGTTGTCAGAGTTTGGGGAGTGGTCAAAAAAATGCAGGCATGCATAAATTAGCCACTGCGAGTGCATGTGCAAGTGTGTGTGTCAGAAGAGCTCCCAAGGGTGCGACAGGTCAGACCTGCCACAAAAGTAAGATGGCCGCCGATCTGCGTCGATGTTACCGATATTTACGTACAGGGGTGAAGTGGGCCGGAACAGGGCGGAACTGCGTTCCATCACTACAATTTGGAGACGAAACCTGTTCCGCCTCCCATAGTTCCAAGGAGCAGCCAGGCGCACTGAACGACAGTGGACACAGGTGCGGGGCCTAAGGTAAGTATTGTGGGGGATTTTTGTGTGTGTGTGTGCATGGCACTTTTACAGGGGGCGTTACTATTAGGGGTATTACTGCAGGGGGGCATTAGTATTAGTGACACTATTACAGGGGGCATTACTATTTGGGGCACTATTACAGGGGGCATTATTACGGAGACATTACTATTAGGGGCACTATTACAGGGGGCATTACTATTGGGGCTTTACTATTAGAGGCATTAATTCTAAGGGGGGGATTACTATTGGGGGCACTACTACAGGGGGCACTATTACAAGGAGCATTACCACTGGGGCCACTACTACAGGGGGCACTACTAAAGGGGCATTACTACTGGGGGAATTGCATAGAGGGCACTGCATAAGGGACACCACTGCCCTCACAGCCGGCGGTGACCGGGTCACCGCACATTTCTCCACCCGCAGCACACTGCGACCAGTGGGTGAAGACGGCACCCACAGGCTGTGAGGGCAGGGCGCTTTTTACACTCCTTCTGGAGGGCAGGGCGCCGCGCCCCGCTAAAACAGCCTAGCGGGAACGCTACTGTGGGCACTACATATGGGGCACTACTGATGTCAGTGCTGGCAGTGAGAATTGGGTGGCTGAATCACACTTCCTCTCAGTATGTAAATAGTGAATATGGGCTGCAGCACTGTGTGAGAAAACCTTGCCTCCGGGTATGGGAAAGGGGAGAACCTCACAGACATGGTACGATCTCTAAACTGAGGTGACGACACACTATTGAGATCATTATAAAACAATGTTTAGTAATAGTTTGCTGTATTAAGAGGAATTGTTACTGCAACCATTCAGTAACACAGGGCTCGACAAATCCTGGGGGCAGGTCGCCATGGCTACTAGATTTTGCTGCCTGGTTACCAGATTTTGCAGTGAGGGAGGAAGCAGATCCTTATCAGCTCTGGCAGAGTTCATGCCTATAGTATTGCGGTGTTCATATCAAGCACAGGAGTGCATGTGCTGAGTGTCGCCTGTGGTGACTGCTGTGCCTCTGTCCATCCCGGCCTGCACTGACTACTCCTCTCCATACTGGCCTGCTCTGATCCCTGCTTTCTGTCCCAGTCTATGCTGATCCTCCTGTGCGTCCCGGCTGTCTACTGTCTCCTATCAATCCATAGATTTACGTTAGTGGAGCGGCCGCTGCACCTTTGTGTGTAGTGTCTGAGCTAAAATATGCAAAAGCCGCAGGAGGCCTCATATAAAAAGACGCTGATTTCCGGCTTCTGTGATCCAATGGCTGCATCCTAACATGCAGCATCAAATCAACTGCGTGACCATTGGACGCAGTCACTGGCATCAGCATGCCCAGAAAGGGAGGCTGACATGCCCCAGTTTTCTGGAATGCTCCCCGTTGCCACCACCACATGCCAGCAGTGTATCAATGCTGGTGCTTTTGAGGCCGGCGTGGCAAGACGAGATCTGCATGCGTTGTTCATTAAACATCGGAGATCTATGTATATATCAGATTTACTTAAATCACTGAATCAGGCCCTATAAACATACTCACCTTATATACACCATTGGGAAACCCAGTGTGTACCCGCCGTACTGCAACCGGCCGTGGTATCTACTTCCGGTAAAATCAGAAGTGCATAATCACCAGAAGTAACAGGGTCACCATGGAAACAGTGTACGGCACATAAATATATACAACACATAAAAAAAACACCCACAAATATACACAAATGCCCCCCTCATTGTATGATACATTTATATGGGCCTTGTATGACAACCAGCATTACAAGACACATAATAATATACAGTAAGGCACAACTGTACATTCCAAATACTTACTGCAGTGATACATATGTAATGACAGTAATACATGTATCTTGCAGAAGCCAACAGTCAGCATAATCATAAGAGTATATCATCAACAGCATAAAACCCAAATATAGAGCAGAGAGAGAGACACAAGCCCCGATTTGAATTACACAAATAAACTCTACACAACTGTACACTACAAGGCCTTCTACAATTGGGATGCGGTCATAATCCTAACCGCTAGGATTCCGGCATTTAGAATGCCGAGATCCCAAAATTTATCAGAGTACCCGCGCCGGCCTCACGACCGCGGGATACAGAAGGTAAGTACTGGGGTTAGGGGGAGGGTTAAGCAATAGGGGGAGGATTAGGTTTAGCCAGCAGGGAGTGTTAGGTTTAGGCAGCGGGGAGGGAGGGTTAGGTTTAGGCTGCGGGGAGGGAGGGTTAAGTTTAGGCAGCGGGGAGGAAGGGTTAGGTTTAGGCATTGGGTTTAGGCTGGGGGGGAGAGGGTTAGATTTAGGCATTGGGTTTAGGCTGGGGGGGAGGGTTAGGTTTAGGCATTGGGTTTAGGCTGGGGGGGATAGGTTTAGGCTGTGGGGAGGAAGGAAAGGAGGTATCGGGATTGTAACCTGGTCGGGATGCCGGCGCCGGGATTCTGAGCGCCAGGATCCCAAGCGACAGCATCGCTTACCCGTCCCCTATAATTAGCACACATGGGGCCTGATTCAGACCTGCTCGCTAGATGCGGCCGCTCACTCCCAGCGTATGCAAATTCAGCTAAGTGACGTCAAGGCTGGCGATCGCAAGGCAAGGCCTAAGCACGCCCACTATGTCTTGGCTAATGATCACTTTGTGTTTATAGATTCCCACCAGCGTACGTCATCTCCAGGAAGTATATACAACCATCGGTACATCGGGAACCATTGGATCAGACCGCAGCGCTTGTGGTTGACTGTACCCTACCGCAAGCACTGCGAGCAGTTCTGTGTAAAAATCAACCTGGTGACGTGTACTATGACGCTGCCTGTTAATTAAGCACGCCTCTGAAACACTCAGGAACGCCTGCGTTCGCAACTCCACTCCCCCGTTACTACTGCCCTGCCCCTGTTATCACCCACAAATGGCCTCTCCTGTCACTCATTCCACTGGGCTGGCTTTCCTGGGCGAGCGAGCGCTATCCGATCGCTCAAACTAGTTTGTGCACTGCGATGCATACGAAAATGCATAACATCGGCCGCGTACGAGCGAGCAGCCGATTGCGAACGGGTGTGAATCAGGCCCATGGTGTGAAGTCCAGCAGAGTACCCTGAAAGATGGTAACACCAGTAAGTAAAAATAAATGATACACATATGCAAAATATTATCAAAATTAAAGGGTAAAATGTAAAAATTTAAAATAAAGATTAAGAAATATATGGCCACATATATGGTAAAGGGCCAAACAAGTCAACATACCACCTACATACCCATAAGTACTAGACACATATGTAAAACAAAAAAAATAAAAAAATAGAAGGCCCCATATATGGTAGGGGATCAGACTACTCAGCATACCACCTCAATGAAGAATAACCATACCCATAGGCACAAAGAAAATAATAATTGTCATAACTAATATGCTCTTATAAACTGGAAACGTGTGTGTGTGTGTATATTAGGGGTGTGCACCGGCCACTTTTCGTGTTTTGTGTTTTGGTTTTGGATCTGGATCTTTCTTCGTGTTTTGGATCTGGATTGGTTTTGCCAAAACCACCCTTCCGTGTTTTGGGTTCTGGGTTTTGTGTTTTGGATCTGTATTTTTTTTTTAAAAAGCATAAAAACAGCTAAAATCACAGAATTTGTGGGTTTTTCTGCTCCTATGCTAATATTAACCTCAATAACCTTAATTTCCACTCATTTCCAGTCTATTCTGAACACCTCACACCTCACAATAGTGTTTTTATGATGTTTACATCACACACAAGTCACAAACACAGAAAAAAAAAGTGTTTTGGGGGGTAACACCACCCTTTAACAGACTTATGGGACACAGACGCACACTTGGCGCTGCTCCTTTGTTCATGCACGTGCAGCTACAGTGCACACAATTCACAAAGACAGAAAAAAAAGAATTCTATTCTGAACACCTCACACCTCACAATATTGTTTTTATGGCCAAAAGGTTGCACCGAGGTAGCTGGATGACTATGCTAAGCGACACGAGTGGGCGGCACAAACACGTGGCCCATCTAGGAGTGACACTGCAGTGGCAGACAGGATGGCAGTTTGAAAAACAAGGCCCCAAACAGTACATACTGCAAAGAAAAAAAAGAGGTGCAAGATGGAATTGTCCTTGGGCCCTCCCTCCCACCCTTATGTTGTATAAATAGGACATGCACACTTAACAAACCAATCATTTCAGCGCCATGGTCTGCCACATGACTGTGGCTGAAATGATTGGTTCGTTTGGGCCCCCACAAAACAAGCTGGCAATTAATGTGTCCCTGCACAAACTGGTTCTACGGAGGCAAGATGTCGTCCTCATCCTCCTCATCCACCGATTCCTTGGATAAAACATGAAAAAGGGATTTAGGTGACCCTGGACTGCTTACGGTCTGAGCCAAAGTTTCTGAACTTGACAGTAACTTTTTATGAACGCGCTGCATGTGCCGTATAAGGGAGGATGTTCCTAGGTGGTTAACGTCCCTACCCCTACTTATCTCACCTTTACATATGGTACATATGGCAAGACAGTTGTTGTCCGGATTTGGATAGAAATATTGCCAGACCAAAGAGGTGGAATGTTTGGTCTTCTGCCCAGGCATGACCGTGATAGGCTTTTTCATCCCACGGACAACAACTGTCTCCCCCGGAGCCTGATTTAAACAAACCACATCACCATCAGAATCCTCCTCGCCAACTTCCTCCTCAGTGCCAGCTACACCAGTATCCTCATCCTGTTGTACTTCAACAGTGACATCTTCAATTTGCATATCAGCAAGTGGACTGTGGGTGCTCCTTTCAGCACTTGCAGGGGGCGTGCAAATGGTGGAAAGAGCCACCTCTTCCCGTCCAGTGCAGGGAAGGTCAGGCATCGCAACCGCCACCACACTTGGACTCTCCTTGGGGATTTGTGATATCTTCTTAGAACGCACAGTTCTTCGCTGTGCTTTTGCCAGCTTAACTCATTTGATTTTTTTTAGCGGGAGGAGGGCTTCCATCGTCATGTGAAGCTGAACCACTAGTCATGAACATAGGGAAAGACCTTAGCCGTTCCTTGCCACTCCGTGTCGTAAATGGCTTATTGGCAAGTTTACGTTTCTCTTCAGATGATTTAAATGTTTTTTTCAAGGTCATTTTCCTGAACTTTGTCATTTGGGATTGTATGTGCCCTCTACTATGACATTGGGCATCGGCCTTGGCAGATGACGTTGATGGCATGTTATCGTCTATGTCATGACTAGAGGCAGCAGCTTCAGCACTAGGAGGAAGTGGTTCTTGATCTTTCCCTATTTTATTTTTATCGGAGAAAGTTTGGTCCTCCATTTATGTTATATTGATATATACGTGCGGCTAAGGCGCACACAAACAGAGAAAATAATTTTTTATTTTTGTTGGAGACTAGTGCACTTTGTGGGTTACACCACCCTTTAAGAAATGAGCCAGCCGGCCCTTTACTTATGGGACACAGGCGCACGCTTGGCACTACTTTGTTGATGCACGTGCGGCTACTGCGCACACAATTCACAAATACAGAAAATATTTTTTTATTTGGTTTGGAGTGTACTTTGGGGGTTACAGCACCCTTTAACGGTCAAGCCAGGCGGCCCTTTACTTATGACACAGGCGCACGCTTGGCACTACTTTGTTGATGCACGTGCGGCTACTGCACACACAATTCACAAACACAGAAAAAAATTTTTTATTTGGTTTGGAGTGTACTTTGGGGGTTACAGCACCCTTTAATGGTCAAGCCAGCCGGCCCTTTACTTATGACACAGGCGCACGCTTGGCACTACTTTGTTGATGCACGTGCGGCTACTGTGCACACAATTCACAAATACAGAAAATATTTTTTTATTTGGTTTGGAGTGTACTTTGGGGGTTACAGCACCCTTTAACGGTCAAGACAGCCGGCCCTTTACTTATGACACAGGCGCACGCTTGGCACTACTTTGATGATGCACGTGCGGCTACTGCGCACACAATTCACAAACACAGAAAAAAAATTTTTATTTGGTTTGGAGTGTACTTTGGGGGTTACAGCACCCTTTAACGGTCAATCCAGCCGGCCCTTTACTTATGACACAGGCGCACGCTTGGCACTACTTTGTTGATGCACGTGCGGATACTGCGCACACAATTCACAAACACAGAAAATATTTTTTTATTTGGTTTGGAGTGTACTTTGGGGGTTACAGCACCCTTTAACGGGCAAGCCAGCCGGCCTTTTACTTATGACACAGGCGCATGCTTGGCACTACTTTGTTGATGCACGTGCGGCTACTGCGCACACAATTCACAAACAGAGAAATTTTTTTTTTATTTGGTTTGGACTGGAGTGTACTTTGGGGGTTACAGCACCCTTTAACGGTCAAGCCAGGCGGCCCTTTACTTATGACACAGGCGCACGCTTGGCACTACTTTGTTGATGCACGTGCGGCTACTGCGCACAGAATTCACAAACACAGAAAAAAAAAATTTATTTGGTTTGGAGTGTACTTTGGGGGTTACAGCACCCTTTAACGGTCAATCCAGCCGGCCCTTTACTTATGACACAGGCGCACGCTTGGCACTACTTTGTTGATGCACGTGCGGATACTGCGCACACAATTCACAAACACAGAAAATATTTTTTTATTTGGTTTGGAGTGTACTTTGGGGGTTACAGCACCCTTTAACGGGCAAGCCAGCCGGCCCTTTACTTATGACACAGGCGCACGCTTGGCACTACTTTGTTGATGCACGTGCGGCTACTGCGCACACAATTCACAAACAGAGAAATTTTTTTTTTATTTGGTTTGGACTGGAGTGTACTTTGGGGGTTACAGCACCCTTTAACGGTCAAGCCAGGCGGCCCTTTACTTATGACACAGGCGCACGCTTGGCACTACTTTGTTGATGCACGTGCGGCTACTGCGCACACAATTCACAAATACAGAAAATATTTTTTTATTTGGTTTGGAGTGTACTTTGGGGGTTACAGCACCCTTTAACGGTCAAGCCAGCCGGCCCTTTACTTATGACACAGGCGCACGCTTGGCACTACTTTGATGATGCACGTGCGGCTACTGCGCACACAATTCACAAACACAGAAAAAAAAAAATTATTTGGTTTGGAGTGTACTTTGGGGGTTACAGCACCCTTTAACGGTCAATCCAGCTGGCCCTTTACTTATGACACAGGCGCACGCTTGGCACTACTTTGTTGATGCATGTGCGGATACTGCGCACACAATTCACAAACACAGAAAATATTTTTTTATTTGGTTTGGAGTGTACTTTGGGGGTTACAGCACCCTTTAACGGGCAAGCCAGCCGGCCCTCTACTTATGACACAGGCGCACGCTTGGCACTACTTTGTTGATGCACGTGCGGCTACTGCGCACACAATTCACAGAGAAATTTTTTTTTTATTTGGTTTGGACTGGAGTGTACTTTGGGGGTTACAGCACCCTTTAACGGTCAAGCCAGGCGGCCCTTTACTTATGACACAGGCGCACGCTTGGCACTACTTTGATGATGCACGTGCGGCTACTGCGCACACAATTCACAAACACAGAAAAAAAAAAATTATTTGGTTTGGAGTGTACTTTGGGGGTTACAGCACCCTTTAACGGTCAATCCAGCTGGCCCTTTACTTATGACACAGGCGCACGCTTGGCACTACTTTGTTGATGCATGTGCGGATACTGCGCACACAATTCACAAACACAGAAAATATTTTTTTATTTGGTTTGGAGTGTACTTTGGGGGTTACAGCACCCTTTAACGGGCAAGCCAGCCGGCCCTCTACTTATGACACAGGCGCACGCTTGGCACTACTTTGTTGATGCACGTGCGGCTACTGCGCACACAATTCACAGAGAAATTTTTTTTTTATTTGGTTTGGACTGGAGTGTACTTTGGGGGTTACAGCACCCTTTAACGGTCAAGCCAGGCGGCCCTTTACTTATGACACAGGCGCACGCTTGGCACTACTTTGTTGATGCACGTGCGGCTACTGCGCACACAATTCACAGAGAAATTTTTTTTTTATTTGGTTTGGACTGGAGTGTACTTTGGGGGTTACAGCACCCTTTAACGGTCAAGCCAGCCGGCCCTCTACTTATGACACAGGCGCACGCTTGGCACTACTTTGTTGATGCACGTGCGGCTACTGCGCACACAATTCACAGAGAAATTTTTTTTTTATTTGGTTTGGACTGGAGTGTACTTTGGGGGTTACAGCACCCTTTAACGGTCAAGCCAGGCGGCCCTTTACTTATGACACAGGCGCACGCTTGGCACTACTTTGTTGATGCACGTGCGGCTACTGCGCACACAATTCACAAACACAGAAAATATATAATTTTTTTAGCACTTGGGGGGAGCACCCCTGATGGACAGAGCACCCCCTGGACAACACTACAGCACCCCTTTAGGACTGGGACACTGCACAGGACTTTGGAGTGGACACAGCCCCTATGGAGAACTGACTGCACAACACAGTCCAGCCAGCCCCTATGGACTTTGAAGTAGTGGACACAGCCCCTATTAACAACAGCAGCACAGCGCAGCACAGCACAACACTACTCTGCACTACACTACACTACACTACACTACACAGCCCAGCCAGCCCTAACTCCCACCCTCCCTCTTCACTGTCCACAGCCGAGTGAGAAAATGGCGCAGACGCGGGTACCTTATATAGGATCCAAAACCCGCGAGACTCGGAAGGCGGGATGATGACGTTTTGCCTCGATTTCAGAATCCGAGTCAGGCGGGAAAAGTCTTGCCTGACTCGGATCGGGGGGGCTCGGATTTCAGAAATCCGAAACCGCTCACCCCTAGTATATATATATATATATCCTGGTTTGCCTCGCGAGCAATCTTTTAATGACTTGGTTATGTATTCAATATAGAAAAGTGAGAAACAGCAAAGTGTCTCAAAAAAACCTTCAAAATAACAAATTAGGCTCTCCAGCATTTTGGAACAACAAGTCCCAGCTTGACCTGTGGTAAGTCATGCAAAGCCTCGTCATTCCACAATGCTGTAGAGCTTAAAATACTGTTATATACACATACTGACCATACATACAGTACAGTGACAGTAACCTGAGCTCCTCCTTGCTGCTACTTGCAGTCCCCACTCTCCTGTCCTGACTCCTCCATCTTGTGACTTGTTCCAATAATTACTTTCTCAGCACAGTATGTAAGGGGGACGTGTCTGTGCTCCGATTGGCTGAGTGACTGTGTGTGATGTGTCACTCAGCCAATCAGAGCACAGCACATACAGCTGCTGAGATCCTGCTCTGATCTGGAAACTCCGTCCTCAGCGTTACAGACTACAGACTGCTTACAATGTAGTTAGGGGGGCCCACCGGGGAGTTACATGGGCCCCTGGCAGGCCAGTCCAAGCCTTATTGCAGCAACATTTCTTCTTCAAAAGGTGTAAATATTGTGAAATATATGTGTGTACTATTGGTGATGGTACCAGCAGAGTAATAGTACACACCAGCAGAACCCTCATAGTCACAGAACAGCCCAGTACTAACCAGTGGGATGAGTCACTAAGCAGTAATGTGATTGTACAGCCGTACTCACACACAGACTCTCAGCATGGAGCTGAGCATACAGGTCACCAGCTAGTGACTGTATGTGAGTAGCGGTGATTGTATAAGTGGTGATAGCAGGTATATCATGCAGGATATCGCAGGGTCTCCCAGATCTATGTGGAACATGTCGTGTCCCACTGCGGTGCTCATTCACAGTGACAAGATGGCGCATGCACAGAAGACCTAATGGCAGCCATCTTGGTAAGGGATTGCTGCCTCCTTACAGGAGCATCATGGAGACTGTGCAGTAGGGCACTGTATATCCCAACACGTACAGTATGGTTTATAATTAGCTCAATAATGCGTCACATCTCGTTTTCTTTTATATTTCAAATCTAGATCCCTAAATTTTTAAGCTTATTTCGGAGAGAAATATTCCCCTACTGACATAACCATAAAGGAGCTGTTTGTTAGTTATAGATATCTGACTATATTACAAAAAATGCTGACACGGTTATCCTTAGCTCATTGTTACTATACGGTACACAGAGCCGTAACTAGACTTTTAGGTGCCCTGTGCCAGAAAGAGTATTGGTGCTCTCCCTTTCCCCATTTTTCAAATAGGGACATAAGATAGTACACCATAAAAGGGGCCATGGCCTCATGGGAAAATGCCAGGGAAGAGATAGGGGAGGCCAGGAGATGCCGGGGATAAAAGAAGAGGAAGCTATAAGTGAGAATGATAATAAACAGGAAAATTGACAGGCCAAAACAGCGTCTCCTGCCCTGTGGTGCCCTGTGTCATGGCACAGTTGGCACTACCCTAGTTATGGCCCTGACGGTACATTCTGTAACAGAGGTACAAATAGTCTGCATTATGCTATTTCGGACAGTAAGCCCATATTTTTGAAGCGGCATTAATTTAAATGGCAAAACTTACCTGGTTTTGCCTTCTAAATCATTGCTGCTTTAAAAATATGGGCTAGCTCGCCAAACTCACAACTGTGCCTGCATCTTACAGGCTATTACATTGGGCACTGGAGGTGCTTTACTGTGCAATTCTGTGGCAAAACCTGCTTTAGCAAGGGCTGTTTCAGAGAGGATGGGGTCTGCCAACTTCTCTCTTGCTGGCTTGTACTCTTGTACTCTTGCACTGTGCCAATTTCAGATAGGACAATGTGCCACTGAAGCTGGTCCATTCATGTAGCTAGTCCATTCATGTAGCTAGTCCATTCAGGCAGCTAGTCCATTCATGAATTGCATTTGCCACACATGAGCACTGACAGTTCCTCTCTCTTTAGGGTGCTGCTGTGAAGGGGCATCTGCACTGAAGTGGTACGTGGTGGAAAATGTGGCATCATAGATGAGGGTGTAAACCTCTGTACTGTACTATACATTATGAGTAGTCGTTTAATACAGACACTTGAAACTTGAGTCCGAGAGAGGTGAGACCCCAACTAAGATGAGTCCCCAGAGAATAGGATGCTTTTCAATAGGGATAATGGTCTTTATTTAAGGGATGATGGAAAATGCCAAAGGTAGGAGGGTAGAGGGTTACATAGGTAAATACTAGGGGTGTGCACCGGCCACTTTTCGTGTTTTGTGTTTTGGTTTTGGATCTGGATCTTTCTTCGTGTTTTGGATCTGGATTGGTTTTGCCAAAACCACCCTTCCGTGTTTTGGGTTCTGGGTTTTGTGTTTTGGATCTGTATTTTTTTTAAAAAAAGCATAAAAACAGCTAAAATCACAGAATTTGTTGGTTTCTCTGCTCCTATGCTATTATTAACCTCAATAACCTTAATTTCCACTCACTTCCAGTCTATTCTGAACACCTCACACCTCACAATAGTGTTTTCATGTCCAAAAGGTTGCACCGAGGTAGCTGGATGACTATGCTAAGCGACACGAGTGGGCGGCACAAACACGTGACCCATCTAGGAGTGACACTGCAGTGGCAGACAGGATGGCAGTTAGAAAAACTAGGCCCCAAACTGTACATAATGCAAAGAAAAAAAAGAAGTGCAAGATGGAATTGTCCTTGGGCCCTCCCACCCACCCTTATGTTGTATAAACAGGACATGCACACTTTAACAAATCAATCATTTCAGCGCCAGGGTCTGCCACACAACTGTGGCTGAAATGATTGGTTCGTTTGGGCCCCCACAAAACAAGCTGGCAATTAATGTGTCCCTGCACAAACTGGCTCTACGGAGGCAAGATGTCATCCTCATCCTCCTCATCCACCGATTCCTCACCCTCTTCAGTGTGTACATCCTCATCCTCACAGAGTATTAATTCGTCCCTGCTGGAACCACAGGTCCCTCTGTACGTTCTGGAGGCTGGTCTCCCTGGAAGAGTTGATAATTCATTTTATGAACATCATCTTCTCCACATTTTGTGGAAGCAACCTCCTACGCCTTTCGCTGACAAGGTTCCCGGCTGCACTAAACACTCTTTCGGAGTACACACTGGAGGGGGGGCAACCCAGGTAAAATAGAGCCAGTTTGTACAGGGACCTCCAAATTGCTTCTTTTTCCTGCCAGTACAGGTACGGCCTGTCTGACATGCCTACTTGGATGCTGTCACCGATGTAATCCTTTAACAGACAGACGCACGCTTGTCGCTGCTGCTTTGAGGATTCAAGTGCGGCTACAGCCCACACAATTCACAAAGACAGAAAAAAAAAAAGAATATTTTTATTGTTTGTGGAGCACACTTTGAGGGTTACACCACCCTTTAACAGACAGACGCACGCTTGTCGCTGCTGCTTTGAGGATGCAAGTGCGGCTACAGCCCACACAATTCACAAAGACAGAAAAAAGAAGAAGAATATTTTAATTGTTTGTGTAGAACACTTTGAGGTGTCACCACCCTTTAACAGACAGACGCACGCTTGTCGCTGCTGCTTTAAGGATGCAGGTGCGGCTACAGCCCACACATTTCACAAAGACCGAAAAAAAAAAGAACAATATTTTAATTGTTTGTGTAGAACACTTTGAGGTGTCATCACCCTTTAACAGACAGACGCACGCTTGTCGCTGCTGCTTTAAGGATGCAGGTGCGGCTACAGCCCACACAATTCACATAGACAGAAAAAAAAAGAACAATATTTTAATTGTTTCTGTAGCACACTTTGAGGGTGTCACCACCCTTTAACAGACAGACGCACGCTTGTCGCTGCTGCTTTGAGGATGCAAGTGTGGCTACATCGCACACAAGTCACAAACACATTAAAAAAATTGTTTTTTATTTTTTGGAACACTTTGAGAGTTACACCACCCTTTAACAGACAGACGCACGCTTGTCGCTGCTGCTTTAAGGATGCAGGTGCGGCTACAGCCCACACATTTCACAAAGACCGAAAAAAAAAGAACAATATTTTAATTGTTTGTGTAGAACACTTTGAGGGTGTCACCACCCTTTAACAGACAGACGCACGCTTGTCGCTGCTGCTTTAAGGATGCAGGTGCGGCTACAGCCCACACATTTCACAAAGACCAAAAAAAAAAGAACAATATTTTAATTGTTTGTGTAGCACACTTTGAGGGTGTCACCACCCTTTAACAGACAGACGCACGCTTGTCGCTGCTGCTTTGAGGATGCAGGTGGAATCTAGACGGGATTTGGAACCGAGGACACACTACCTCCATCAATTGTCTAAATCCCACTGCACTAATGTCGGATACCGGACGCACGTCTAACACCAACATAGCAGTCAAGGCCTCAGTTATACGTTTTGCTTCAGGATGACTGCTGTCGTACTTCATCCTCATCGCTAGGGACTGTTGGAGGGTCAATTGTTTAGTAAAAGTAGTGATGTTCCTACTTCCTCTCTGGGATGATGAACAACTCCCAGCAGCAGCAACAGCACTAGGAGGAAGAGGTTCTTGATCTTTCCCTATTTTATTTTTATCGGAGAAAGTTTGGTCCTCCATTTATGTTATATTGATATATATACGTGCGGCTAAAGCGCACACAAACACAGAAAATATTATTTTATTTTTGCTGGAGAGTAGTGCACTTTGTGGGTTACACCACCCTTTAAGAAATGAGCCAGCCGGCTCTTTACTTATGGGACACAGGCGCACGCTTGGCGCTGCTCCTTTGTTGATGCACGTGCAGCCACAGTGCACACAATTCACAAACACAGAAAATAATTTTTTTTTTGGTTTGGACTGGAGTGTACTTTCGGGGGTTACAGCACCCTTAACGGTCAAGCCAGCCGGCCCTTTACTTATGACACAGGCGCACGCTTGGCACTACTTTGTTGATGCACGTGCGGCTACTGCGCACACAATTCACAAACACAGAAAATAATTTTTTTTTTGGTTTGGACTGGAGTGTACTTTCGGGGGTTACAGCACCCTTAACGGTCAAGCCAGCCGGCCCTTTACTTATGACACAGGCGCACGCTTGGCACTACTTTGTTGATGCACGTGCGGCTACTGCGCACACAATTCACAAACACAGAAAATAATTTTTTTTTTGGTTTGGACTGGAGTGTACTTTCGGGGGTTACAGCACCCTTAACGGTCAAGCCAGCCGGCCCTTTACTTATGACACAGGCGCACGCTTGGCACTACTTTGTTGATGCACGTGCGGCTACTGCGCACACAATTCACAAACACAGAAAATATATTATTTTTTTAGCACTTGGGGGGAGCACCCCTGATGGACAGAGCACCCCCTGGACAACACTACAGCACCCCTTTAGGACTGGGACACTGCACAGGACTTTGGAGTGGACACAGCCCCTATGGAGAACTGACTGCACAACACAGTCCAGCCAGCCCCTATGGACTTTGAAGTAGTGGACACAGCCCCTATTAACAACAGCAGCACAGCACAACACAGCCAGCCCCTATGGACTTTGAAGTAGTGGACAACAGCAGCACTACACTACACTACACTACACAGCACTAACTCCCACCCTCCCTCTTCACTGTCCACAGCCGAGTGAGAAAATGGCGCCGACGCGGGTACCTTATATAGGATCCAAAACCCGCGAGACTCGGAAGGCGGGATGATGACGTTTTGCCTCGATGTCAGATCCGAGTCAGGCGGGAAAAGTCGAGCCTGACTCGGATCGGACTCGGATCGGGGGGGCTCGGGGGGGTTCGGATTTCAGAAATCCGAACCCGCTCACCCCTAGTAAATACATTAAGACTATAAATTCCTCTGTAACACAGACGGACAACCTACTGTATAGATTGTTTACCAAATATATATATTACCTCCTATGTAGTTATGTAAAAAGTTCAAAAGAGTTTCAACTATTTAAAATAACTTTAGAGTAAAACGTGAATCTTACACTAGGGGGTATACAGTACTTACTAAAGGTAGATTTTCATCAATTTTAAATCAATCAAAATCAATTGAAACGGACCTATAGTAAATATACCTGTCATTTTCTACACAACATTCCATTAACAATCACATGTACTGTATTCCAACAAACAGATGCTTTAACACATTTGTAGACCATTCCGTAGGTCCTTTGTAGTATGTATCAGTATATATTATGACATTTCTGTAACTCTTCCTGACGCTAATTATGACTCTTTGCAAACTACAGTATTTTATGACTATATTCATTTATGCTACATTAACCTGAGTGTCTCACTGAGGTGCAATACAGGGTACATCTGGACCCATTTGGACAGCTGAGCTTTTAGTTTTGGTGCTGATCACCACTCGCTCTGGGAGAACTTGTCATCTCCTATCACAGCTGTTCCCCTGGGTCTGCCTCCAGTCACTCCCAGCGCTGCCTTCGGGCTGTCTGCTGGTTCTGCTGCACAACGAAGGGAAGGCCGGCCTAATGCTTCTGTATTAGCCCTTGTGGCAGTGGCTCCCCCCTGTGGTGACACCCGGTGTGGGGAGGGTTCTCCATGCCGGCAATAAGGGGGTGTAGCCTTACAGATAGGGGGCGTGACCTTGTGGGTAATGGGCGGGCCTGAAACCCCATTTTAGTCACTCCAGGGGTTCCAAAGATGCAGACTGCCCCCAGGGACCTGTCTGTGTGCAGTGACGGCTCCCTCACTGTGTCATGCATGATCTTATAGGCTCACACATGCCCAGTGCGAAGACAAGTGTCTCAGTTTAGTGCATATTTACAGGCCATACTTGCCTACCCCAGTGAAGATGGCGGCACAGGCGGCTGATGACGCAATTCGCGTTGGATCATGTCATTGTGGCTCCGCCCCCTGCTCCACAATGCTGATAATCTTGGCACTGCAATAGCGGGGGATGGGGCTACGATGACGCGTTAGAGCCATCATGCCTCCAGACCCACCTACCTCCTGCCTCCGTCCCCCCCAGACCATCCCACCCCCATTGAGCCCCTCCCCTCTCTGTGCTGACAAGACTGCCTACTCCCGGAGGTCAGCAAGCCTACTGCAGGCCCTCCTGCCCGTGCATGCACACTGGGCCTAATTCAGAGATGGGCGCTAATGAGATTGCAGCTGCTATTTCACACGGAACGCATCTGTGAAAATCTGCTAATAGTTTTAAAGCTAAAAAGAACATGAGGACGCCCACAGCTGCCTTCTCATCTGCGTACGATGTCGCTTACCTGTGTAAATATCGGTAACAATGACGCACATTGAGCAGCCATCTTGCCCTTGCGGCGGGTCTGACCAGCCATAAACACTGCAGCTCTCCTGACACGCAGTGAGCTCCCATGGTGCGTAAGAGATCGCAATGGCTAATTTATGCACGCCAATGTAACGGTGTTTAAACGGTCAGACACGCCTGTTTTTCTGACCACCCCTCTGTTACCAACCACAAATGCTGACAACCTGCAACTCACTTTGTGATGGATCCTTTGTACGTGTAATTGCGCATGTGGCGTATACGCATGAGCAATGCAAACAGTTGCTCGATCTGCGTAGAAATCGCCATTTAGTCCGTCTCTGAATCAGGTCCACAGTCTGCGCATTATAAAAATCCCTACCAAATACTTTTCAGTAATTCCCCGGGAGAGAACACTGCAACACATCGGATGATATCAGAAGATAAGTATTTCTCTGTAATATACTACAAAAGAGATGACATTGTCGCCATGAAGGCATATGATGTTTTCCACAACCTATAGAAAAATCTTTATAAATAGAAGTGTAAGTACTGTACTAGCAATAAAACGTCAATGATGAACTGTTGTAGGTGTACAGTATTGTAATGGGGACCTCAATAGTAATTTAAAAGCCTCAGATAAATTAGTGAGTATTACTGGGCCAAATAAAAATTAGTAATGACAACTAGTCAGAACATTGGGGTGATACAATTATTTAATTCTTGTCAGTAATGGTGCATACACACGGGACGATCGTCAGCGATAACGATATCGCTGAACGATCTCCCTGCTTCCCGATGTGCTGGATGATCGATATCGATCATCCAGCACTCCACCAATGACGGGCCAGCGACCCTATGTAGCCTGGTCGATGTCGACCAGATTGGCCTGCATGCACGGCTGATGGAGAATATCGTTATCGTCCATACATGCCTGCGCATCGCAGGTCATTGGTGGGTTGAAAGGCACAGAAAAATGCACGATATGAACGATAACGATATGATCAATATCGTTATCGTTCGTATCATGCATTTATTTCGTACCGTGTGTACGCACCATTAGTCAAGTTTTAAACACTCCAGAAAATATATATTATTCCCTGCACATGGTCTCCTGGCCATTTCCTAGTTGTTATTCCCTGCATAAGGTCCTGGCCATTTCCTAGTTGTCATTATTACATCACATGACATCATAATGCAGCTCAGGGGGATGTTACAGACTTTGTCAGTGTCAGTCCTTGATAGGTAGTTGTCAGTGGAGAGAGTCGGGTTTTTTCGTTGCTGAGTTTAAGGAGCTTTTAATAAGCTTTTTTAGTGACGATGAGTGGTGCAGGAGGACCAGGTCACATTAGTGACGGTAAGTGGTGCAGGAGGACCAGGTCACATTAGTGACGGTAAGTGGTGCAGGAGGACCAGGTCACATTAGTGACGGTAAGTGGTGCAGGAGGACCAGGTCACATTAGTGACGATGAGTGGTGCAGGAGGACCAGGTCACATTAGTGACGGTAAGTGGTGCAGGAGGACCAGGTCACATTAGTGACGATGAGTGGTGCAGGAGGACCAGGTCACATTAGTGACGATGAGTGGTGCAGGAGGACCAGGTCACATTAGTGACGATGAGTGGTGCAGGAGGACCAGGTCACATTAGTGACGATGAGTGGTGCAGGAGGACCAGGTCACATTAGTGACGATGAGTGGTGCAGGAGGACCAGGTCACATTAGTGACGGTAAGTGGTGCAGGAGGACCAGGTCACATTAGTGACGGTAAGTGGTTATTATAAGTTATTTTATTTCACCAAATAGAGCCATAGACATATATATATACACACACATCAGCAAATATCTGGATACAAAGTACATAATAGACAGCTTACTATACAATATAACAAACCTCACACTGGTCTTCAGTAATACCCTGAGTGGGCGTTATAATATTAGACATATTGTGTGAGAATAGAATCGGGGTGATGTTTGTTTTTGGTGAGTTGATTCACCTGTATCTAGGGGTTAATTATATGATAATAATAAATAACTGACCGCACAGGGTTATATAATGTATTCATATACACTTGCAGATGAAATAAACAAATTTTTTAAACGACTTCAATTAAGTCAAGAACTTCTTTTTTTTTTTTTAAATGTATTTATTTACATTACTGAAAATAGAGGCGATTAGGGTCTGTCCAGCAACCTTCCCCCCCCCTGCAGTGTCCAAATGTCCCATTGTAAACTAATAAACCTTCCCTGCTTGTGGCAACATATCCCCCAGTGGCATTACCCCCTAACCACCTAGTAGTGATAGATTCCCCAGTAGCATTACTACGCCCCCCCCCCACTGTCCATGTTCCCATTAAAGTATTGTACCCTTCCCCCACACAGACATCCCAGTGGCAATAGATCTCACCCCAATGGCACTACCACTCCCCAGTGACATTAAACCAGGGTTGCCTACCTTTAATATTCTCTTCCCGGGAGAAGCCCGGGTAAGAGAAGCAGCAGGGGGCCGACGGGGGCGGGGCTTGACGATTTGCGTCATTAAGCCCCGCCCCCTCGCGGTAAAATTGCCACGATTGGGCACAATTTACATAGGGGGCGGGGCCAAATGCTGTGATTCATGCAGAATCACAGCTTAAGCCCCGCCCCCTTCACGGAGACCCGCGATCGCAGCGGGTATTCTCCTAATTCTGCCCACTTCACTAGGAAGTGGGCAGAATGCGGGAGAAATGCCTACCCTTCCGGGGGTGCGGGGGGTTACCCGAAAAATCGGGAGCCTCGCGCGAAAACCGGGAGGGTAGGCATGTATGCATTAAACCCTCCACCCACCTTATGCAGAGCATAGCGGTGCCCGTGTCAGAGGGACTGATGATCTGCCCCCTGCTGGCGTTGGTCTCTACACTTGTAGTTCCCGTTTTTGCACTTGTGTAATCTGCGGATGCGCTCCAGCATACCGATTGTATGACATTCTAGGGCGCAAAATTGGCATGAGATATCAGCTGTCAGAGGCATGACGGCCGCCGGGATCCAGCACCCAACCACAATACTTAGTTACCTGTTTCACAAGAGACAGAAACTGGTCCTTAAACCAGAGGAAATCTCATGTCAACGTTTCACTTGGTAAAAGGAGATATTGCTCATCATTTACACTGTACTATAAACACTGATTTAGCTTTTCTGCTTCTATATATTATCTATTTTCTCCAAGGCCTTTATATCAGCTGTGCAGATTTTTCCATTTGTATTACTTCTATTTGTGTTGATGATAAACAACTTGGCCTGACTGATATAGATATATTAGGTAACAAACACAGGAAGCTGGCAATTGTACCAGTACGTTTTTCTGCTTAACTTGCATTGATGTTTAGATACACTAATAGGTATATACCAGGGTTCCTGTACAAGATATTGGACATACACCCGGTGGGATAGTCCTGCATTTCGGGCACTGTCCCATTGGCACCGCTGCTCTGCATGCACGTGGCATTCATTTAGTGCTGGGGGCAGTAGCTGGAGTTCTGGGCTCGCCCCCAGCGTGACAAAAAATGGGGCAGTGACAGGCACGCCACCAAAATGTCATACACCAAAATACCAGACATCAGGCCATTATATAATATATATATTGTACACTGTATATACAATATATATATATATATATATATATATATATACATACATACACACAGTCATTAAAGTTCTGCATTCACAAATTTATCTAATGTCACTCACTGGGGTGCTCCCTCTTTGGACCAAATCCAAATATCCACAGGAAAAAGGGTACCACACACTGAATCGCGTAGTTACAGGGGCACTCACCAGATTTTTTGATCACCATTAATAGTTTTTATTTTTCATCTGCAAACAAAAATTATTCCAGGCTGCATTTAGAAAAAACACCAACGTATCGGTCTGATAATAGACCTTTTTCAAGGCTGCAATCCATGTTCAATATATTCCAAACTCTCAGAGGGTCACATCAACCGTGCTCCACAGCAACCATGAATATATGTTCTGGATTACTATATTTTTGGGCTATTTGTCCCTTATAGAGCACCGCCCTGTTGGAAGATGTAGCTTGGAGTGTGGACATTGCGAATACATATATATATATATATATATACACATACACACAGAATATATGTGTAAATAAATAGCCATATATCTATATATATCTCCACATCTCTCTCTGCACACACATATAAATATATATATATATATATATAGAAACAATCTCATGTTTGCCCCTGATATGTGTAACATGGCTGCAAATTAAATGAAGTTTATTCGCCTAACCTGTTACTTTCTTGCATAGTTACCCATAGTTTCCATCATATTGAAACTCCAACATTAGTGATTGTCGCTGTCATTTTGGCGTGTGTGGTGCCCATTGTGGCCTTCGCCATCTACAACTGGTAAGTTACTGATATAATGTACAAATAATGTTACAGTTGCTCTATCTAGATAAGGGTGGTAACTAGCGGTTTGCGAGCAGTGCCCAGCATAGAGCGCAGGGCTCTGTGGGTGGCACCATCGCTGGATCAGGTGAGGTGCCGCCAGTAGTATCCTTTGGATGATCCAAACATGCACCCTGCAGCCTGTAGTACCTGTATAGCCCCTCCCCCGAGTATCCAGAGGATGCCACGGGCAGAGCTGTTCTTCCCAGCGGGTGTGACAGGTACAGGGTGCCATAAAGCCCTGTTATGCCACTGATCTAGATAAAAGGTGTATTATTACTATAGTCTCATTATTATATACAAATATAACCAATGTCATATGGGTGGCTGGTAGGTGCGTATGTCTCCAGATTTTCCAGGGGCAGGTTTAGCGTTAGGTGGGGGAGGTTAGTACCTAGATCTAATGCCAGCAGAAATGGACAATGTTATGTCTCTTGTCCCTGTATTATCATTGTTTCTCAATAAACCCACAGAAACAAACACTATTCAACCACCTAATAAATGTTTTCCACAGGTAAGCATACCTCTGCCTCTCCTGATTGGATGAGCTGCCGGGACCTCCTCAGCTAGGGTCTGTGTGTGAGGCAGCATGTCAGTCACTGCCCAGACTACACTGTCTGATTGCGATGCGGGGGGAGGGGAAATTGCTGGGGTGGCGACACCTGGGCGATGTTTCCGCCTCTATACATTGCTTTTGAAATCATATAAGTTATCATATAAGAACTCTTGGTTCCATTCTGTGTTCTGCCACTGAGCACTTTTCATTATTTTTGCAGTTGTAAGAGTCTGATAAAGGAAAAAACACCAGACCGCGATGTGGAGGCGTGCGTACATCTGATACCAGGTAACATTAACCAGATTACTACTGTACATAGACAGTACTGACCACAGCACAGACATCACCAGCTCTAGTCTCAGTTATTATGTAGTAGCGCAGTATGTGAATCCCTTAGTATTATACTGTAGCATTGCTATTGTTTTGGATGCAAATGTATCAGCTGATAAAACCAGTTTTATTTGCAAGAGAAAAAGGAGAGAAACACCCACAATATTATTATTATTATTATTATTATTATTATTATTATTGCGCCATCATATTGCATTGCACTTTACAATTGGCAACACTGTAATAAAACTAGATTGTTGTAGTGACAGACAGAGAGGTAAGATGGAACTGCTTGCAAGCTTACAATCTATAAGGAAATAGCCCCAGGCATTTGATACTGTACATGAGGTTAAGTGCTAAATGTACAAAGTGTTTAGTAGGTTATAAGTTACACAACAATGCAGGTCAGGAATCAGAGGGTTGTATGGAGTATGAAGAGAACACATGTGAGTTTTATTTGAACTGTGTAGAGATAATGAGAGGAGCTTACGGAGGTTTAGTGGGTGGTTCTGGAATTTGATCAGCTTGTCTGAAGAAGAGAGTTTTCTAGGAATGCATGAAGGTTTGGAGGCTAGAAGATGATAATATTCTTTATTGATCAGATTTAAAAATCATTTACTGTTTGCACAGAAATCAAAATATTAAAAACAAACAGTTTGTCTTATAAATTGGGAAAATAAGGAATTGAAAAAAAATAAAATTTCCAATAATTTTCCGGGCCCGTTAGAGAACCTGGCCTGATGCTCAATAGTCTGGGATGCATGCACCCAATGATATAAACACAAATTTTTGTTCTTGATGTTTAGATTTATAATCATGTCTCATTTCACCATTAATAAAGGGTTAGGCGTGGAAGCTGGCGGAACGTATCAAGACAGGTTGCACAAGTTAACTACAGAAGGCAGATTCTCGGTCTGATTCGGCGATGGACGGATTTGCAGAGCCGCACACAAGCAGCTGCGCTAATCCATCCATCTCTGATACACATGCAAAGGGGGGTGCAAAAAACCCTGGGCCCGGCAGCCCTCTCTACATCCCTGCTTGTGCTACTCTACACTTATTTTGTTATATCTCCCTATTCTGTTTCATGATATCACATAATTCTACTGCCTTTTGGTTCAATGTATAAAATATTAGTTTAAAGCGACATTAAAAAATACAATATTTTTGTAGCCCTTCATAGGGAATGACAGGGAAAAAAATGCAAACCAAAAAGCTGTGAGTGTTTTTACTATTTATCAAGGTGCTGGCAGTTACCAGCAATAGCGTCCTCTATAAATTAAAAAAAAAAAATCAGCCTACATTAATAAACAGAACCCTAAAAATATACTAATTAATAAGTGTGGGCTGCCTATTATCAATTACTAACCATTTCTATTTTATATTTTAATAGGCAAAAAGGCAAAGCATGTCAACATAGATATCATAAATGAAAACTGGAATAAAAACATTTCAGAAAGAAAAGAGGATAACATCGACAGAAATAGAATAAAAAAACTCAAAAAAGTTCATTTTATGAACGATATGGAATCCCTAGAAAAAGCAAAAAAAGATGAAAATTCAAAAAAATTTATTAAAGTAAAGAAAACAGGAGGCAAATAAGAACAGTCATTCTGAGACATAATAAAAAAAATATGCGACATTTTCCTGGCGATATGCTTATTAAAGCTAAATTTTAAATGTTATTATTTATTCATTCTTATATTATTATATGTATAATGTTGGAGATATATGTGTACAGGTGCGGTGGTATGGCAGAGCTACACATACACCAACTGAATTCCCCCTGCGCAATGAACAGCCCTTGTTGCTTAACCAGGGGAGTGGTTTATTCTCATACAATGTGGTACAACCGTACTCACTGTTACAAATTAGTTGATGGAGCAGAGCTTGAGCAGTGTTGGGTGATATACAGCTTCCCAACTGGTTAGTGTATATAGCTCTGTGGTAGTGGTGCAGGATGATGGAACAGTGGTATCATGTGTAACACAATGGGTGGGGAGATGTACTGAGCCTTGGAGAGTGATATAGTGGAGAGAGATAAATTACCAACAAATCAGCTCCTGTCACTTTTCAAGCTGTATTTATAAAGTGACAATTAGGAGCCAATTGGTTGGTAGCATTTCTCTCTCCAATTTATTCAACACCCACCCCCCCCTCGCTACGAGCTTCTCCGTGTTATACAAACATTCAAATAAAGCTTTCTCATAGCAACTTGTATGAAAGAAAGGGTTAAACACATAAAGAAACATCAATATTTCAAGTAACTTGGTATTGGTCTTCTTGATAGATTTACCAGTAAGAGTCCCCTCACTGACAGCATGGACCACGGCAAAGGTCGCTTAACTCACAAACGTGGGACTGCTGCCACCAGCACGATTCTTGATGTCTCTCACACTGTGATCTTTTGATCTCATGGAAAAGGGCCCTAGACTGTATACTCTGAATATATAAATGGGAGGTGCTACCTGTTGAGACTAATGTTGCAGACACAAAAGGGAAAATTACAAGTGCACAATTCCAGCATTACTAATTACATATATAATACATTTTTGCAATAGCATTTTGCAATAAATAGAGGTTTTAGCATAATCATGGCCCAGGTTTTCGGCCTACCCACCATGATAAGGTGACCTCTTAGGGTAGGTCCATAACATACTGGAGTTAAAGTCCAGCCTGCAGGACTCCCCCAACCAGCCCAGCTGAGCCACCCCAAGGCATCACACTAGTGAGAAAGGTGAAGTATAAAAGAGTGTTATATAGATAGGAGCAGCTACTGCATATGTTAGAAGTGAGGTGAAAATTAGATGTATGAAATGTTAGATATAAAATAAACAAACAATAAAGGTGCTAAAAGTGCAAAAAAGGAAAAATGTGTTATATTATGATGCCCTGAAGCGGCCCAAACAAAGCAATCCAGGGGACCCGCGCCCCAAAAATCACCCCATAGATGCACTCTATAAATTTATAGGACTTACCTAAATTGTGCCTTGTTCAAAAGTGCAGTCTGCTATGAAACCCGAAGCCTGCTTCGTGTGAACCCCCTAGAACCCAGGATAGCGAAGTCTTCTGCCAATAACAACCGCCTGTTGTTCCCTTAGAACTAGGTGACGTTCACCGGTACATAGGCGGCCACCTGGTCTTATCACTCGGGGTAGTAGAAGTTCACACGAAGATACAATGGGATTCAGTGGTGAGAGAGACAACAGGAACAGTAGCTGGTATAAAATAGATGCGGCTTTGAGAGCCGATGGTGCGGCTTGGAGCTGGATGCAGAAGTGAATAATAAACGATGTGGCTTTGAAAGCTATGGTGCGGCTTGGAGCAGGTTACATAAGCTTCTACACAGTTGATGCGGCTTACAGAGACAATGGTGCGGCTCGGAGCTGGATGCAGAAGTGAGTAACAACTGATGAGGCTTTGGGAGCCGATGGTGCGACTTGCAGATGGTTACAGAAGCTTGTACACAGTTGATGCGGCTTAGAAAGCCAATGGTGCGGCTTGGAGCCAGTTCCAGAAGCTTGTACACAGTTGATGTGGCTTAGAACACAGATGGTGAGGCTCAGAGCTGGATGCAGAAGTGAGTAATTACCGATGCGGCTTTGAGAGCCGATGGTGCGGCTTGCAGCCGGTTACAGAAGCTTGTACACAGTTGATGCGGCTTAGAGAGGCATTTTGAAGAACGTTCTCCTTCTCCGCCCTCAATGCCTGCAGCTAGTCAATCAAACTGTGGCATGTGCAGTCATGGAACCATCAGTCAATTGCGACCAAATCGATACTGCATCCAGGGCTAAATCAGTCCCTCAAAGCTGTAATTTCATCCCCACGGCCAATGTATATTCTTGTTCCTGGAGGAACCAGGTACTTTGGATACGCAGATATTAATGAGACACACAAGAAAGCGCTAGTCTCAACAAATACAGTTTATTGAGAAAACTATTCAATGAATATACTTATTGTGGTACATATATGTGACAGCGTAATGTTACCTCTGATATTCCAGGGTGCCCCTGCCACTTGCTTCAGTGTCTGGAATCAGGTTGATCTTATTAACGTGGGCACGTTGCAGGCTATCGTCCCAACAATGATGCTGCTGTAAACTTGCAGCTGGAATAACTCCTGAATAAGCATTTAAAAGGTTCAAAGTTTAACTTGAAAATAAACAAGAATACTAAATGACAATACCATATGACAATTCTAACTAATACTTTGAACTTGTCATTCAACAATTCAATTAGCCACGACAGTGCAATAACTTTTTGCGCGTTAAGTTTTCGGATGCTTTGCGCAATCATTTCACTTATCGCGTCTATACACGTTCGCATTTTTCATACAATTGTTACAAATCGCCGGCGCTGTTTGTCACTTTCCAACACTTCAGTGATAGCTCCTACCACTTCCACCTGCCGCGCGAGTACTGCTCCATTGGTTGCTAGGCGATCTGCACGCCGGATGACGTCTCGCATCACTGGGAGCACGGGATGATTCTCTGTTGCCCTGATTGGTGCGTTACCTCTTTTATGCCTGGCAGCGTCCTCATGGCCATGCCGGCTATAGCATCTCCGTACATGCCTTTCGGGTTCCTGTGGCAAGCCTCTTCCTCAGTGTTGTTGTTTCCTGCACCATGGCTAACTAAGCCGCACCACGATCTCCAAGGCCGAATCAATTCCTCCGGCTGTATTAGTCGCACCACGACTAAATAAGCCGTACCACGGTCTCCAAGGCCGCATCAATTCCTCTGACTGTGCAAGCCGCATCAATTCCTCTAGCCATACCAGCTGCATCAAGTACCACCGGCTGCACAAGCCGCATCAATTCCTCCAGCTGTACCAGCTGCCTCAAGTATTTCCGGCAGTGCAAGGCGCATCAATTCCAGTTCAGCTATATCAGCTGCATCAAGTATTTCCGGAGTGCAAGGCGCAGCAATTCCACTTCAGCTATATCAGCTGCATCAATACCAATGGCTGCACAAACCACATCAATTCCTCCAGCTGTACCAGCTGCATCAAGTACCACCGGCTGCACAAGCCGCATCAATTCCTCCAGCCATACCAGCTGCATCAAGTACCACCGGCTGCACAAGCCGCATCAATTCCTCCAGCTGTACCAGCTGCATCAAGTACCACCGGCTGCACAAGCCGCATCAATTCCTCCAGCCATACCAGCTGCATCAAGTACCACCGGCTGCACAAGCCGCATCAATTCCTCCAGCTGTACCAGCTGCATCAGTATCACCGGCTGTACAAGCCGCATCAATTCCTCCAGCCATACCAGCTGCATCAAGTACCACCGGCTGCATAAGCCGCATCAATTCCTCCAGCCATACCAGCTGCATCAAGTAACACCGGCTGCACAAGCCACATCAATTCCCCCAGCTGTACCAGCTACATCAAGTACCACTGGCTGTACAAGCCCTATCAATTTCATATCAGCTATACCAGCTACATCAAATCCACCGGCTGCACAAGCCGCATCAATTTCTTCAGCTATACCAGAAGCATCAATCCTACTAGCAAATTCCCGCTGCATCAATCTATCACGCTGTACAAGCCGCATTACATCTCACCAGCTCCTATTGTGTCATGTGAAATTCTGGTCTTCCTAGGTTATCTGTGTAAACCACTACTACTCCAAGTTTAAGTCTAGGCGGCCACCTAAGTACTGGTGAACGTAGTTAGTTCTATGGGAACAGCGGGTGGCTGTTATTGGCAGAAGACCTCGCCATGTTTGAGTTCTATTTGGTTTACACATTAAGGCCTAGGAAACCATAACAACAATTCAGTTGCAAAAGTTGCGTTGCAGCATTCGCACGATAATTCTTGCTGACTTCAGGCAGATTTCCCCATTTTCACCTACTCTTGATAAGTGCAGGTGACAATGGGGAAATCTGCCTGTAGTCCACAAAAAGATAAAGTAATATAAGACAAAAAGACAAAGTGATATAGGATAACTGTACAGAAGTGTATGCAGCACAGATGGTGTAATGGTTAGCATTACTGCCTCACAGCACTGAGGTTGTGGGTTCGATTCCCACCACGGCCTTAACTGAGCGGAGTTTGTATATTCTCTCTGTGCTTGCGTGGGTTTCCTCCCACACTCCAAAAATATACTGGTAGGTTAATTGGCTCCTAACAAAAATTAACCCTAGTGTGTATCTGTGTGCCTGTACATGTGGTAGGGAATATAGATTGTAAGTTCCACTGGGGCAGGGACTGATTTTCGAGTCAATCACAAAACTAAAGGAAACCCACCCAAACAATAGACCTGCCTCTGGGCTGTCATTGAAAAACGGTGTGGGATTCCCACTATTTTCAGGCTGAGCATGCCAGGGGAATAATACCATAGCAGTGAGACACACAGCATGCGGCCCCCCAGCCCTAACATTAACCAGACCCAAACTGACAGTATATATGTGATGTGCGATGAGGTCAATGGCTGGGGAGGAACACATGGAGATGGGTCTGAGTGCTGGGAGCCTTTCTCACCCCCTACTGACTGTAACTCTCCCCTCTCTACACTAAGCTTCAGTGTCCATGGATGCTCCTACCTGCATCACTATGTCATCTCTTGCTGCTGACTGAGCTCGGATCTCTGAACACTGCAGTGCACTTCCTGGTCACATGACACATCCAAGGTGTCTTTCAGTGCTCAAGGCATGGCCACATTCTTGGAGGTATGCCTCTAATAGCTCTCTTTCTGTGCCGCTTACTGCCGTAGTGTGGCCTTGCCCCCAGCTCTGCAAGTAGTGTCTGACTTTACAGAAGCAAGGCTGAGCTGTTGCTGCCTCATCTCTCGTCTCCCTGCAGTCCCAGAGAGATCCATACAGCTGGTGAGTGTTAACTATAAAAATGATTACGATAAACAAAAAAAATATTTATAATTTAAAAATATCTTCTTTGTCTTATGTTAATCATTTATCTCAAGCGAATGACAGGGGAGGCTCTGCCTACCCTGACTGCACATCCCTGCAGTATATTTAATAGGTATAATTATCAGTGGTGTAACTAGGGCATTTAGAGCCCAGGGCAAGTTAAAACATGAAGCCCCCCCTCTAGGTAGCTGCGTGCCAAAAAAGTGGACCACTGGGAAATGGGGCATGGCAACATGACACACCACCATTTCTCGTCACTGGGAACATTCCTTTCTATTCCATATGCACCTTATTACCCCAAGTAGTAGTGCCCCTTATGCAGTGCCCCCTATGTAGTTCCTCCAGTAGTGCACCCTTATACAGAGCCCTCAGTAATGCACCCTCATACAGTGCCCCCTGTAGTGCTACTTATACAGTGCCCCCAGTAGTACCACTTATATAGTGCCCCCCAGTAATGCCCCTTATACAGTGCCGCTACTATTGGTCCTCCTACGCAGAGTCCCTTATACAATGCCAACCAGTATTGGTCCCCCCTATGCAGTGCTCCCAGTAGTGGTCCCCCTATGCAGTGCTCCCAGTAGTGGTCCCCCTATGCAGTGCTCCCGGAAGTGCCTATTATACAGTGCCCCCAGTAAAGGTCCCCTCTAAGCAGTGCCCCTTATATAGTGTCCCAGTAATAGTCCCCCCTATGCAGTGCCCCAGTAGTGGTCCACCCTATGCAGTGCCCCTTATATAGTGCCACCAATAGCAGTCCTTCCTATGCAGTGCCCCTTATATAGTGCCCCCAGTAGTAGTAACCCCTATGCAGTGCCCCCAGTAGTAGTCCCCCCTATGCAGTGCCCCAGTAGTGGTCTCCCTATGCAGTGCCTCTTATATAGTGCCCCCAGTAGCATTCCTCCCTATGCAGTGCCCCAGTAGTGGTCCACCCTATGCACTGCCCTTTATATAGTACCCCCAGTAGTAGTGATCCCTATCCAGTCCCCTAGTAGTGCCCCTTATATAGTGCCCCCAGTCCTCCCTATGCAGAACCCCCAGTAGTGCCACCAGTAGTAGTCCTCCCTATGCAGTGACCCCAGTAGTAGTCCCCCCTATGCAGTGGGGTCCCGCTGCTGCCACATCCTCTCCCGGGGTCCCGCTTCACTCCTTAGTACAATAAGAGGTTACTTTAAGGACATTTGAATTCAATTTTCAAACAGAAAAGTGACCATCTTTTTTATACTGTGGGGGGAATATCGACAGTGACACGAAAGTGACTTACTGACTTTCAAGCTTCAGGCCCATAGAGAGACGGCTCTTTTGGGGGTATGTGAGTTAATCGCAGGAGGTGTGGCCACGCTTCCCTTTGAAAAAAATAATAACAATAGTGATTTCAACACTGCAGCGCGGCGTTTGCGCGCTGGAGGGGGGGCTTCAAGACCCTCAGCCAGGGGCAAAATTAAGGGAGGGCACCACCGCACAGGCAGAGAAGACTGCTGCTGCTGCTCAGTGGCAACAGCCTCCCTGGTCCCACTGCAGCCCAGCACACGGCTGCCTATGTTGTCCTGGGGATACTGACAGGTAAGAGGAAGGTGGGGGAATGGCAGCGGTCCCGGGCTCCAACAAGCACGGACATTGATAATTTGTACCTCAAGCTCTACATAACCAGGGTACAAGGTAAATGATTCCTCATACTCCCACTCGCTTACTTTGATCGGCAGATGGGGGATGATTAGTAATGTGTAGAAAATCCCAGATTATTGCATACCGTGCCGTGTGTGTGCATGATATGCGCGCTCCTGTGCTCGCGTGTGGCATCGTAAGGTTCGTGCTGCAATCGCTACAGTGTGTACCTGCAATCATGCGATGTCCAGGGAGTTCCTAGACATCTCACGATTGCCGGTCGCACCAGTGTGTACCCGGCATAAGATTTATTTAGTAAATAATAGAAAATGAAATTGAATAACTTTACAATACATGAAATGGCTGTAGGCAGGCATGTGCTAACGACAATGATGGTAATAGACAAGGCTAATGCTGGTAATGTTGAAAAAAAAAAAGGGTATGAAAAAATATTGGTCTTGAAAAATAAACGAGCGTAGCGGTGGCACATTGTGATATAGGTGCACAATACAGGACTGAACGACAGTGGACACAGGCGCGGGGCCTAAGGTAAGTATTGTGGGGGATTTTTGTGTGTCTGTGTGTGTGTGTGCATGGCACTTTTACAGGGGGCGTTACTATTAGGGGCATTACTGCAGGGGGGCATTAGTATTAGGGACACTATTACAGGGGGCATTACAATTTGGGGCACTATTGCAGGGGGCATTATTACGGAGACATTACTATTAGGGGCACTATTACAGGGGGCATTACTATTGGGGCATTACTATTAGAGGCATTAATTCTAAGGGGGGGATTACTATTGGGGGCACTATTACAAGGAGCATTACCACTGGGGCCACTACTACAGGGGGCACTACTAAAGGGGCATTACTTCTGGGGGAATTGCATAGAGGGCACTGCATAAGGGGCACCACTGCCCTCACAGCCTGGCATTGCATAAGGGGCACTGCATAAAGGGCACTACCACTGTGGTAGTGTTCTCTCTAGCTCCGGCGGCAGGCAGGGCGCCAGAGCTAGAGAGGGCAACTTTGTGCGTGAGCCGAAGGCGTGCGTCCGAAAAAGGGGCCTGGCCATGAAAAGTGGGCGTGTCTATAAGACGAGTCCCTTTTTCGTCATACTTGGGGGCGTGCCCGGCACTTACGGACACGCCGGGCAGCCCCCAGGCGCTGCAGACAGTGTGAATAGATGCCGGCGGTGACTGGGTCACCGCACATTTCTCCACCCGCGGGACACTGCGACCTGTGGGTGAAGATGGCACCCACAGGCTGTGAGGGCAGGGCGCTTTTTGCTCTCCTTCTGGAGGGCAGGGCGCCGCGCCCCGCTAAAACAGCCTAGCGGGAACGCTACTGTGGGCACTACATATGGGGCACTACTGATGTCAGTGCTGGCAGTGAGAACTGGGTGGCTGAATCACACTTCCTCTCAGTATGTAAATAGTGAATATGGGCTGCAGCACTGTGTGAGAAAACCTTGCCTCCGGGTATGGGAAAGGGGAGAACCTCACAGACATGGTACGATCTCTAAACTGAGGTGACGACACACTATTGAGATCATTATAAAACAATGTTTAGTAATAGTTTGCTGTATTAAGAGAAATTGTTACTGCAACCATTCAGTAACACAGGGCTCGACAAATCCCGGGGGCAGGTCGCCATGGCTACTAGATTTTGCTACCTGGCTACCAGATTTTGCAGTGAGGGAAGAAGCAGATTCTCATCAGCTCTGGCAGAGTTCATGCCTATAGTATTGCGGTGTTCATATCAAGCACAGGAGTGCATGTGCTGAGTGTCGCCTGTGGTGACTGCTGTGCCTCTGTCCATCCCGGCCTGCACTGACTAATCCTCTCCATACTGGCCTGCTCTGATCCCTGCTTTCTGTCCCAGTCTATGCTGATCCTCCTGTGCGTCCCGGCTGTCTACTGTCTCCTATCAATCCATAGATTTACGTTAGTGGAGCGGCCGCTGCACCTTTGTGCGCAGTGTCTGAGCTAAAATATGCAAAAGCCGCAGGAGGCCTCATATAAAAAGACGCTGATTTCCGGTTTCTGTGATCCAATGGCTGCATCCTAACATGCAGCATCAAAACAACTGCGTGACCATTGGACGCAGTCACTGGCATCAGCATGCCCAGAAAGGAAGGCTGACATGTCCCAGTTTTCTGGAATGCTCCCCGTTGCCACCACCACATGCCAGCAGTGTATCAATGCTGGTGCTTTTGAGGCCGGCGTAGCAAGACGAGATCTGCATGCGTTGTTAATTAAACATTGGAGATCTGTGTAAATATCAGATTTACTTAAATCACTGAATCAGGCAGTATAAACACACTCACCTTATATACACCATTGGGAAACCCAGTGTGTGCCCGGCGTACTGCAACCGGCTGTGGTGTCTACTTCCGGTAAAATTGGAAGTGCATCATCACCGGGAGTAACAGGGTCACCATGGAAACAGTGTACAGCACATAAATATATACAACACATAAAAAAACACCCACAAATATACACAAATGCCCCCCTCATTGTATGATACATTTATGTGAGCCTTGTATGACAACCAGCATTACAAGACACATAATAATATACAGTAAGGCACAACTGTACATTCCAAATACTTACTGCAGTGATACATATGTAATGACAGTAATACATGTATCTTGCAGAAGCCAACAGTCAGCATAATCATAAGAGTATATCATCAACAGCATAAAACCCAAATATAGAGCAGAGAGAGAGACAAGCCCCGATTTGAATTACACAAATAAACTCTACACAACTGTACACTACAAGGCCTTCTACAATTGGGATGCGGTCATAATCCTAACCGCTAGGATTCCGGCATTTAGAATGCCGATGCCGGGATCCCAAAATTTATCAGAGTACCTGCGCCGGCCTCACGACCGCGGGATACAGAAGGTAAGTACTGGGGTTAGGGGGAGGGTTAAGCAATAGGGGGAGGATTAGGTTTAGCCAGCAGGGAGTGTTAGGTTTAGGCTGCGGGGAGGAAGGGTTAGGTTTAGGCATTGGGTTTAGGCTGGGGGGGGAGAGGGTTAGATTTAGGCATTGGGTTTAGGCTGGGGGGGAGGGTTAGGTTTAGGCTGTGGGGAGGAAGGAAAGGAGGTATCGGGATTGTAACCTGGTCGGGATGCCGGCGCCGGGATTCTGAGCGCCAGGATCCCAAGCGACAGCATCGCTTACCCGTCCCCTATAATTAGCACACATGGGGCCTGATTCAGACCTGCTCGCTAGATGCGGCCGCTCACTCCCAGCGTATGCAAATTCAGCTAAGTGACGTCAAGGCTGGCGATCGCAAGGCAAGGCCTAAGCACGCCCACTATGTCTTGGCTAATGATCACTTTGTGTTTATAGATGCCCACCAGCGTACGTCATCTCCAGGAAGTATATACAACCATCGGTACATCGGGAACCATTGGATCAGACCGCAGCGCTTGTGGTTGACTGCACCCTACCGCAAGCACTGCGAGCAGTTCTGTGTAAAAATCAACCTGGTGACGTGTACTATGACGCTGCCTGTTAATTAAGCACGCCTCTGAAACACTCAGGAACGCCTGCGTTCGCAACTCCACTCCCCCGTTACTACTGCCCTGCCCCTGTTATCACCCACAAATGGCCTCTCCTGTCACTCATTCCACTGGGCTGGCTTTCCTGGGCGAGCGAGCGCTATCCGATCGCTCAAACTAGTTTGTGCACTGCGATGTATATGAAAATGCATAACATCGGCCGCGTACGAGCGAGCAGCCGATTGCGAACGGGTGTGAATCAGGCCCATGGTGTGAAGTCCAGCAGAGTACCCTGAAAGATGGTAAGTAAAAATAAATGATACACATATGCAAAATATTATCAAAATTAAAGGGTAAAATGTAAAAATGTAAAATAAAGATTAAGAAATATATGGCCACATATATGGTAAAGGGCCATACAAGTCAACATACCACCTACATACCCATAAGTACTAGACACATATGTAAAACAATAAAAAAAAAAATAGAAGGCCCCATATATGGTAGGGGACCAGACTACTCAGCATACCACCTCAATGAGGAATAACCATACCCATAAGCACAAAGAAAATAATAATTGTCATAACTAATATGCTCTTATAAACTGGAAACGCGTGTGTGTGTGTGTGTATATATTAGGGGTGTGCACCGGCCACTTTTCGTGTTTTGGTTTTGGATCTGGATCTTTCTTCGTGTTTTGGATCTGGATTGGTTTTGCCAAAACCACCCTTCCGTGTTTTGGGTTCTGGGTTTTGGATCTGTATTTTTTTTTTAAAAAGCATAAAAACAGCGAAAATCACAGAATTTGTGGGTTTTTCTGCTCCTATGCTATTATTAACCTCAATAACCTTCATTTCCACTCATTTCCAGTCTATTCTGAACACCTCACAATATTGTTTTTATGGCCAAAAGGTTGCACCGAGGTAGCTGGATGACTATGCTAAGCGACACGAGTGGGCGGCACAAACACGTGGCCCATCTAGGAGTGACACTGCAGTGGCAGACAGGATGGCAGTTTGAAAAACTAGGCCCCAAACAGTACATACTGCAAAGAAAAAAAAGAGGTGCAAGATGGAATTGTCCTTGGGCCCTCTCACCCACCCTTATGTTGTATAAATAGGACATGCACACTTAACAAACCAATCATTTCAGTGCCAGGGTCTGCCACATGACTGTGGCTGAAATGATTGGTTCGTTTGGGCCCCCACAAAACAAGCTGGCAATTAATGTGTCCCTGCACAAACTGGTTCTACGGAGGCAAGATGTCGTCCTCATCCTCCTCATCCACTGATTCCTTGGATAAAACAGGAAAAAGGGATTTAGGTGACCCTGGACCGCTTACGGTCTGAGCCAAAGTTTCTGAACTTGACAGTAACTTTTTATGAACGCGCTGCAGGTGCCGTATAAGGGAGGATGTTCCTAGGTGGTTAACGTCCCTACCCCTACTTATTTCACCTTTACATATGGTACATATGGCAAGACAGTTGTTGTCCGGATTTGGATAGAAATATTGCCAGACCAAAGAGGTGGAATGTTTGGTCTTCTGCCCAGGCATGACCGTGATGGGCTTTTTCATCCCACGGACAACAACTGTCTCCCCCGGTGCCTGATTTAAACAAACCACATCACCATCAGAATCCTCCTCGCCAACTTCCTCCTCAGTGCCAGCTACACCAGTATCCTCATCCTGTTGTACTTCAACAGTGACATCTTCAATTTGCATATCAGCAAGTGGACTGTGGGTGCTCCTTTCAGCACTTGCAGGGGGCGTGCAAATGGTGGAAAGAGCCAACTCTTCCCGTCCAGTGCTGGGAAGGTCAGGCATCGCAACCGCCACCACACTTGGACTCTCCTTGGGGATTTGTGATATCTTCTTAGAACGCACAGTTCTTCGCTGTGCTTTTGCCAGCTTATCTCGTTTGATTTTTTTAGCGGGAGGAGGGCTTCCATCGTCATGTGAAGCTGAACCACTAGTCATGAACATAGGGAAAGACCTTAGCCGTTCCTTGCCACTCCGTGTCGTAAATGGCTTATTGGCAAGTTTACGTTTCTCTTCAGATGATTTAAATGTTTTTTTCAAGGTCATTTTCCTGAACTTTGTCATTTGGGATTGTATGTGCCCTCTACTATGACATTGGGCATCGGCCTTGGCAGACGACGTTGATGGCATGTTATCGTCTATGTCATGACTAGTGGCAGCAGCTTCAGCACTAGGAGGAAGTGGTTCTTGATCTTTCCCTATTTTATTTTTATCGGAGAAAGTTTGGTCCTCCATTTATGTTATATTGATATATACATGCGGCTAAGGCGCACACAAACACAGAAAATAATTTTTTATTTTTGTTGGAGACTAGTGCACTTTGTGGGTTACACCACCCTTTAAGAAATGAGCCAGCCGGCCCTTTACTTATGGGACACAGGCGCACGCTTGGCACTACTTTGTTGATGCACGTGCGGCTATTGCGCACACAATTCACAAACATAGAAAATATTTTTTTATTTGGTTTGGACTGGAGTGTACTTTGGGGGTTACAGCACCCTTTAACGGTCAAGCCAGGCGGCCCTTTACTTATGACACAGGCGCACGCTTGGCACTACTTTGTTGATGCACGTGCGGCTACTGCGCACACAATTCACAAACACAGAAAAAAATTTTTTATTTGGTTTGGAGTGTACTTTGGGGGTTACAGCACCCTTTAACGGTCAAGCCAGCCGGCCCTTTACTTATGACACAGGCGCACGCTTGGCACTACTTTGTTGATGCACGTGCGGCTACTGCGCACACAATTCACAAATACAGAAAATATTTTTTTATTTGGTTTGGAGTGTACTTTGGGGGTTACAGCACCCTTTAACGGTCAAGACAGCCGGCCCTTTACTTATGACACAGGCGCACGCTTGGCACTACTTTGATGATGCACGTGCGGCTACTGCGCACACAATTCACAAACAGAGAAAAAAAATTTTTATTTGGTTTGGAGTGTACTTTGGGGGTTACAGCACCCTTTAACGGTCAATCCAGCCGGCCCTTTACTTATGACACAGGCGCACGCTTGGCACTACTTTGATGATGCACGTGCGGCTACTGCGCACACAATTCACAAACACAGAAAAAAAATTTTTATTTGGTTTGGAGTGTACTTTGGGGGTTACAGCACCCTTTATCGGTCAAGCCAGCCGGCCCTTTACTTATGACACAGGCGCACGCTTGGCACTACTTTGTTGTAGTAGTAACCCCTATGCAGTGCCCCAGTAGTAGTCCCCCCTATGCAGTGCCCCAGTAGTGGTCTCCCTATGCAGTGCCTCTTATATAGTGCCCCCAGTAGCATTCCTCCCTATGCAGTGCCCCAGTAGTGGTCCACCCTATGCACTGCCCTTTATATAGTACCCCCAGTAGTAGTGATCCCTATCCAGTCCCCTAGTAGTGCCCCTTATATAGTGCCCCCAGTCCTCCCTATGCAGAACCCCCAGTAGTGCCCCTTGTATAGTGCCACCAGTAGTAGTCCTCCCTATGCAGTGACCCCAGTAGTAGTCCCCCCTATGCAGTGGGGTCCCGCTGCTGCCACATCCTCTCCCGGGGTCCCGCTTCACTCCTTAGTACAATAAGAGGTTACTTTAAGGACATTTGAATTCAATTTTCAAACAGAAAAGTGACCATCTTTTTTATACTGTGGGGGGAATATCGACAGTGACACGAAAGTGACTTACTGACTTTCAAGCTTCAGGCCCATAGAGAGACGGCTCTTTTGGGGGTATGTGAGTTAATCGCAGGAGGTGTGGCCACGCTTCCCTTTGAAAAAAATAATAACAATAGTGATTTCAACACTGCAGCGCGGCGTTTGCGCGCTGGAGGGGGGGCTTCAAGACCCTCAGCCAGGGGCAAAATTAAGGGAGGGCACCACCGCACAGGCAGAGAAGACTGCTGCTGCTGCTCAGTGGCAACAGCCTCCCTGGTCCCACTGCAGCCCAGCACACGGCAGCCTATGTTGTCCTGGGGATACTGACAGGTAAGAGGACGGTGGGGGAATGGCAGCGGTCCCGGGCTCCAACAAGCACGGACATTGATAATTTGTACCTCAAGCTCTACATAACCAGGGTACAAGGTAAATGATTCCTCATACTCCCACTCGCTTACTTTGATCGGCAGATGGAGGATGATTAGTAATGTGTAGAATATCCCAGATTATTGCATACCGTGCCATGTGTGTGCATGATATGCGCGCTCCTGCGCTCGCGTGTGGCATCGTAAGGTTCGTGCTGCAATCGCTACAGTGTGTACCTGCAATCACGCGATGTCCAGGGAGTTCCTAGACATCTCACGATTGCCGGTCGCACCAGTGTGTACCCGGCATAAGATTTATTTAGTAAATAATAGAAAATGAAATTGAATAACTTTACAATACATGAAATGGCTGTAGGCAGGCATGTGCTAACGACAATGATGGTAATAGACAAGGCTAATGCTGGTAATGTTGAAAAAAAAAAAGGGTATGAAAAAATATTGGTCTTGAAAAATAAACGAGCGTAGCGGTGGCACATTGTGATATAGGTGCACAATACAGGACTGAACGACAGTGGACACAGGCGCGGGGCCTAAGGTAAGTATTGTGGGGGATTTTTGTGTGTCTGTGTGTGTGTGCATGGCACTTTTACAGGGGGCGTTACTATTAGGGGCATTACTGCAGGGGGGCATTAGTATTAGGGACACTATTACAGGGGGCATTACAATTTGGGGCACTATTGCAGGGGGCATTATTACGGAGACATTACTATTAGGGGCACTATTACAGGGGGCATTACTATTGGGGCATTACTATTAGAGGCATTAATTCTAAGGGGGGGATTACTATTGGGGGCACTACTACAGGGGGCACTATTACAAGGAGCATTACCACTGGGGCCACTACTACAGGGGGCACTACTAAAGGGGCATTACTTCTGGGGGAATTGCATAGAGGGCACTGCATAAGGGGCACCACTGCCCTCACAGCCTGGCATTGCATAAGGGGCACTGCATAAAGGGCACTACCACTGTGGTAGTGTTCTCTCTAGCTCTGGCGGCAGGCAGGGCGCCAGAGCTAGAGAGGGCAACTTTGTGCGTGAGCCGAAGGCGTGCGTCCGAAAAAGGGGCCTGGCCATGAAAAGTGGGCGTGTCTATAAGACGAGTCCCTTTTTCGTCATACTTGGGGGCGTGCCCGGCACTTACGGACACGCCGGGCAGCCCCCAGGCGCTGCAGACAGTGTGAATAGATGCCGGCGGTGACCGGGTCACCGCACATTTCTCCACCCGCGGGACACTGCGACCTGTGGGTGTGATGGCACCCACAGGCTGTGAGGGAAGGGCGCTTTTTGCTCTCCTTCTGGAGGGCAGGGCGCTGCGCCCCGCTAAAACAGCCTAGCGGGAACGCTACTGTGGGCACTACATATGGGGCACTACTGATGTCAGTGCTGGCAGTGAGAACTGGGTGGCTGAATCACACTTCCTCTCAGTATGTAAATAGTGAATATGGGCTGCAGCACTGTGTGAGAAAACCTTGCCTCCGGGTATGGGAAAGGGGAGAACCTCACAGACATGGTACGATCTCTAAACTGAGGTGACGACACACTATTGAGATCATTATAAAACAATGTTTAGTAATAGTTTGCTGTATTAAGAGAAATTGTTACTGCAACCATTCAGTAACACAGGGCTCGACAAATCCAGGGGGCAAGTCGCCATGGCTACTAGATTTTGCTACCTGGCTACCAGATTTTGCAGTGAGGGAAGAAGCAGATCCTCATCAGCTCTGGCAGAGTTCATGCCTATAGTATTGCGGTGTTCATATCAAGCACAGGAGTGCATGTGCTGAGTGTCGCCTGTGGTGACTGCTGTGCCTCTGTCCATCCCGGCCTGCACTGACTAATCCTCTCCATACTGGCCTGCTCTGATCCCTGCTTTCTGTCCCAGTCTATGCTGATCCTCCTGTGCGTCCCGGCTGTCTACTGTCTCCTATCAATCCATAGATTTACGTTAGTGGAGCGGCCGCTGCACCTTTGTGCGCAGTGTCTGAGCTAAAATATGCAAAAGCCGCAGGAGGCCTCATATAAAAAGACGCTGATTTCCGGTTTCTGTGATCCAATGGCTGCATCCTAACATGCAGCATCAAAACAACTGCGTGACCATTGGACGCAGTCACTGGCATCAGCATGCCCAGAAAGGGAGGCTGACATGCCCCAGTTTTCTGGAATGCTCCCCGTTGCCACCACCACATGCCAGCAGTGTATCAATGCTGGTGCTTTTGAGGCCGGCGTAGCAAGACGAGATCTGCATGCGTTGTTCATTAAACATTGGAGATCTGTGTAAATATCAGATTTACTTAAATCACTGAATCAGGCCCTATAAACACACTCACCTTATATACACCATTGGGAAACCCAGTGTGTACCCGGCATACTGCAACCGGCTGTGGTGTCTACTTCCGGTAAAATTGGAAGTGCATCATCACCGGGAGTAACAGGGTCACCATGGAAACAGTGTACAGCACATAAATATATACAACACATAAAAAAACACCCACAAATATACACAAATGCCCCCCTCATTGTATGATACATTTATGTGAGCCTTGTATGACAACCAGCATTACAAGACACATAATAATATACAGTAAGGCACAACTGTACATTCCAAATACTTACTGCAGTGATACATATGTAATGACAGTAATACATGTATCTTGCAGAAGCCAACAGTCAGCATAATCATAACAGTATATCATCAACAGCATAAAACCCAAATATAGAGCAGAGAGAGAGACAAGCCCCGATTTGAATTACACAAATAAACTCTACACAACTGTACACTACAAGGCCTTCTACAATTTGGATGCGGTCATAATCCTAACCGCTAGGATTCCGGCATTTAGAATGCCGATGCCGGGATCCCAAAATTTATCAGAGTACCTGCGCCGGCCTCACGACCGCGGGATACAGAAGGTAAGTACTGGGGTTAGGGGGAGGGTTAAGCAATAGGGGGAGGATTAGGTTTAGCCAGCAGGGAGTGTTAGGTTTAGGCTGCGGGGAGGAAGGGTTAGGTTTAGGCATTGGGTTTAGGCTGGGGGGGGAGAGGGTTAGATTTAGGCATTGGGTTTAGGCTGGGGGGGAGGGTTAGGTTTAGGCTGTGGGGAGGAACGAAAGGAGGTATCGGGATTGTAACCTGGTCGGGATGCCGGCGCCGGGATTCTGAGCGCCAGGATCCCAAGCGACAGCATCGCTTACCCGTCCCCTATAATTAGCACACATGGGGCTCGCTAGATGCGGCCGCTCACTCCCAGCGTATGCAAATTCAGCTAAGTGACGTCAAGGCTGGCGATCGCAAGGCAAGGCCTAAGCACGCCCACTATGTCTTGGCTAATGATCACTTTGTGTTTATAGATGCCCACCAGCGTACGTCATCTCCAGGAAGTATATACAACCATCGGTACATCGGGAACCATTGGATCAGACCGCAGCGCTTGTGGTTGACTGTACCCTACCGCAAGCACTGCGAGCAGTTCTGTGTAAAAATCAACCTGGTGACGTGTACTATGACGCTGCCTGTTAATTAAGCACGCCTCTGAAACACTCAGGAACGCCTGCGTTCGCAACTCCACTCCCCCGTTACTACTGCCCTGCCCCTGTTATCACAGACAAATGGCCTCTCCTGTCACTCATTCCACTGGGCTGGCTTTCCTGGGCGAGCGAGCGCTATCCGATCGCTCAAACTAGTTTGTGCACTGCGATGTATACGAAAATGCATAACATCGGCCGCGTACGAGCGAGCAGCCGATTGCGAACGGGTGTGAATCAGGCCCATGGTGTGAAGTCCAGCAGAGTACCCTGAAAGATGGTAAGTAAAAATAAATGATACACATATGCAAAATATTATCAAAATTAAAGGGTAAAATGTAAAAATTTAAAATAAAGATTAAGAAATATATGGCCACATATATGGTAAAGGGCCAAACAAGTCAACATACCACCTACATACCCATAAGTACTAGACACATATGTAAAACAATAAAAAAAAAATAGAAGGCCCCATATATGGTAGGGGACCAGACTACTCAGCATACCACCTCAATGAGGAATAACCATACCCATAAGCACAAAGAAAATAATAATTGTCATAACTAATATGCTCTTATAAACTGGAAACGTGTGTGTGTGTGTGTGTGTATATATTAGGGGTGTGCACCGGCCACTTTTCGTGTTTTGGTTTTGGATCTGGATCTTTCTTCGTGTTTTGGATCTGGATTGGTTTTGCCAAAACCACCCTTCCGTGTTTTGGGTTCTGGGTTTTGTGTTTTGGATCTGTATTTTTTTTTTAAAAAGCATAAAAACAGCGAAAATCACAGAATTTGTGGGTTTTTCTGCTCCTATGCTATTATTAACCTCAATAACCTTCATTTCCACTCATTTCCAGTCTATTCTGAACACCTCACAATATTGTTTTTATGGCCAAAAGGTTGCACCGAGGTAGCTGGATGACTATGCTAAGCGACACGAGTGGGCGGCACAAACACGTGGCCCATCTAGGAGTGACACTGCAGTGGCAGACAGGATGGCAGTTTGAAAAACTAGGCCCCAAACAGTACATACTGCAAAGAAAAAAAAGAGGTGCAAGATGGAATTGTCCTTGGGCCCTCCCACCCACCCTTATGTTGTATAAATAGGACATGCACACTTAACAAACCAATCATTTCAGTGCCAGGGTCTGCCACATGACTGTGGCTGAAATGATTGGTTCGTTTGGGCCCCCACAAAACAAGCTGGCAATTAATGTGTCCCTGCACAAACTGGTTCTACGGAGGCAAGATGTCGTCCTCATCCTCCTCATCCACTGATTCCTTGGATAAAACAGGAAAAAGGGATTTAGGTGACCCTGGACTGCTTACGGTCTGAGCCAAAGTTTCTGAACTTGACAGTAACTTTTTATGAACACGCTGCAGGTGCCGTATAAGGGAGGATGTTCCTAGGTGGTTAACGTCCCTACCCCTACTTATTTCACCTTTACATATGGTACATATGGCAAGACAGTTGTTGTCCGGATTTGGATAGAAATATTGCCAGACCAAAGAGGTGGAATGTTTGGTCTTCTGCCCAGGCATGACCGTGATGGGCTTTTTCATCCCACGGACAACAACTGTCTCCCCCGGTGCCTGATTTAAACAAACCACATCACCATCAGAATCCTCCTCGCCAACTTCCTCCTCAGTGCCAGCTACACCAGTATCCTCATCCTGTTGTACTTCAACAGTGACATCTTCAATTTGCATATCAGCAAGTGGACTGTGGGTGCTCCTTTCAGCACTTGCAGGGGGCGTGCAAATGGTGGAAAGAGCCAACTCTTCCCGTCCAGTGCTGGGAAGGTCAGGCATCGCAACCGCCACCACACTTGGACTCTCCTTGGGGATTTGTGATATCTTCTTAGAACGCACAGTTCTTCGCTGTGCTTTTGCCAGCTTATCTCGTTTGATTTTTTTAGCGGGGGGAGGGCTTCTATCGTCATGTGAAGCTGAACCACTAGTCATGAACATAGGGAAAGACCTTAGCCGTTCCTTGCCACTCCGTGTCGTAAATGGCTTATTGGCAAGTTTACGTTTCTCTTCAGATGATTTAAATGTTTTTTTCAAGGTCATTTTCCTGAACTTTATCATTTGGGATTGTATGTGCCCTCTACTATGACATTGGGCATCGGCCTTGGCAGACGACGTTGATGGCATGTTATCGTCTATGTCATGACTACTGGCAGCAGCTTCAGCACTAGGAGGAAGTGGTTCTTGATCTTTCCCTATTTTATTTTTATCGGAGAAAGTTTGGTCCTCCATTTATGTTATATTGATATATACGTGCGGCTAAGGCGCACACAAACACAGAAAATAATTTTTTATTTTTGTTGGAGACTAGTGCACTTTGTGGGTTACACCACCCTTTAAGAAATGAGCCAGCCGGCCCTTTACTTATGGGACAAGGGCGCACGCTTGGCACTACTTTGTTGATGCACGTGCGGCTACTGCGCACACAATTCACAAACACAGAAAATATTTTTTTATTTGGTTTGGACTGGAGTGTACTTTGGGGGTTACAGCACCCTTTAACGGTCAAGCCAGGCGGCCCTTTACTTATGACACAGGCGCACGCTTGGCACTACTTTGTTGATGCACGTGCGGCTACTGCGCACACAATTCACAAACACAGAAAAAATTTTTTTATTTGGTTTGGAGTGTACTTTAGGGGTTACAGCACCCTTTAACGGTCAAGCCAGCCGGCCCTTTACTTATGACACAGGTGCACGCTTGGCACTACTTTGTTGATGCAGGTGCGGCTACTGCGCACACAATTCACAAATACAGAAAATATTTTTTTATTTGGTTTGGAGTGTACTTTGGGGGTTACAGCACCCTTTAACGGTCAAGACAGCCGGCCCTTTACTTATGACACAGGCGCACGCTTGGCACTACTTTGATGATGCACGTGCGGCTACTGCGCACACAATTCACAGAGAAAATTTTTTTTTATTTGGTTTGGAGTGTACTTTGGGGGTTACAGCACCCTTTAACGGTCAATCCAGCCGGCCCTTTACTTATGACACAGGCGCACGCTTGGCACTACTTTGATGATGCACGTGCGGCTACTGCGCACACAATTCACAAACACAGAAAATAAATTTTTATTTGGTTTGGAGTGTACTTTGGGGGTTACAGCACCCTTTATCGGTCAAGCCAGCCGGCCCTTTACTTATGACACAGGCGCACGCTTGGCACTACTTTGTTGATGCACGTGCGGCTACTGCACACACAATTCACAAACACAGAAAATATTTTTTTATTTGGTTTGGACTGGAGTGTACTTTGGGGGTTACAGCACCCTTTAACGGTCAAGCCAGGCGGCCCTTTACTTATGACACAGGCGCACGCTTGGCACTACTTTGTTGATGCACGTGCGGCTACTGCGCACACAATTCACAAACACAGAAACATTTTTTTTATTTGCTTTGGAGTGTACTTTGGGGGTTACAGCACCCTTTAACGGTCAAGCCAGCCGTCCCTTTACTTATGACACAGGCGCACGCTTGGCACTACTTTGTTGATGCACGTGCGGCTACTGCGCACACAATTCACAAACACAGAAAAAATATTTTTTTTTAGCACTTGGGGGGAGCACCCCTGATGAACAGAGCACCCCCTGGACAACACTACAGCACCCCTTTTAGGACTGGGACACTGCACAGGACTTTGGAGTGGACACAGCCCCTATGGACAACTGACTGCACAACACAGTCCAGCCAGCCCCTATGGACTTTGAAGTAGTGGACACAGCCCCTATTAACAACAGCAGCACAGCACAACACAGCCAGCCCCTATGGACTTTGAAGTAGTGGACAACAGCAGCACTACACTACACTACACAGCCCAGCCAGCCCTAACTCCCACCCTCCCTCTTCACTGTCCACAGCCGAGTGAGAAAATGGCGCCGACGCGGGTACCTTATATAGGATCCAAAACCCGCGAGACTCCGAAAGCGGGATGATGACGTTTTGCCTCGATTTCAGAATCCGAGTCAGGCGGGAAAAGTCTTGCCTGACTCGGATCGGGGGGGCTCGGGGGGGTTCGGATTTCAGAAATCCGAACCCGCTCACCCCTAGTATATATATATATATCCTGGTTTGCCTTGCAAGCAATCTTTTAATGACTTGGTTATGTATTCAATATAGAAAAGTGAGAAACAGCAAAGTGTCTCAAAAAAACCTTCAAAATAACAAATTAGGCTCTCCAGCATTTTGGAACAACAAGTCCCAGCTTGACCTGTGGCAAGTCATGCAAAGCCTCATCATTCCACAATGCTGTAGAGCTTAAAATACTGTTATATACACATACTGACCATACATACAGTACAGTGACAGTAACCTGAGCTCCTCCTTGCTGCTACTTGCAGCCTCCACTCTCCTGTTCTGACTCGTTCCAATAATTACTTTCTCAGCACAGTATGTAAGGGGGGCGTGTCTGTGCTCCGATTGGCTGAGTGACTGTGTGTGATGTGTCACTCAGCCAATCAGAGCACAGCACATACAGCTGCTGAGGAGATCCTGCTCTGATCTGGAAACTCCGTCCTCAGCGTTACAGACTACAGACTGCTTACAATGTAGTTACGGGGGCCCACCGGGGAGTTACATGGGCCCCTGGCAGCCCAGTCCAAGCCTTATTGCAGCAACATTTCTTCTTCAAAAGGTGTAAATATTGTGAAATATATGTGTGTACTATTGGTGATGGTACCAGCAGAGTAATAGTACACACCAGCAGAACCCTCATAGTCACAGAACAGCCCAGTACTAACCAGTGGGATGAGTCACTAAGCAGTAATGTGATTGTACAGCCGTACTCACACACAGACTCTCAGCATGGAGCTGAGCATACAGGTCACCAGCTAGTGACTGTATGTGAGTAGCGGTGATTGTATAAGTGGTGATAGCAGGTATATCATGCAGGATATCGCAGGGTCTCCCAGATCTATGTGGAACATGTCGTGTCCCACTGCGGTGCTCATTCACAGTGACAAGATGGCGCATGCACAGAAGACCTAATGGCAGCCATCTTGGTAAGGGATTGCTGCCTCCTTACAGGAGCATCATGGAGACTGTGCAGTAGGGCACTGTATATCCCAAAACGTACAGTATGGTTTATAATTAGCTCAATAATGCGTCACATCTCGTTTTCTTTTATATTTCAAATCTAGATCCCTAAATTTTTAAGCTTATTTCGGAGAGAAATATTCCCCTACTGACATAACCATAAAGGAGCTGTTTGTTAGTTATAGATATCTGACTATATTACAAAAAATGCTGACACGGTTATCCTTAGCTCATTGTTGCTATACGGTACACAGAGCCGTAACTAGACTTTTAGGTGCCCTGTGCCAGAAAGAGTATTGGTGCTCTCCCCTTCCCCATTTTTCAAATAGGGACATAAGATAGTACACCATAAAAGGGGCCATGGCCTCATGGGAAAATGCCAGGGAAGAGATAGGGGAGGCCAGGAGATGCCGGGGATAAAAGAGGAAGCTACAAGTGAGAATGATAATAAACAGGAAAATTGTCAGGCCAAAACAGCGTCTCCTGCCCTGTGGTGCCCTGTGTCATGGCACAGTTGGCACTACCCTAGTTATGGCCCTGATGGTACATTCTGTAACAGAGGTACAAATAGTCTGCATTATGCTATTTCGGACAGTAAGCCCATATTTTTGAAGCGGCATTAATTTAAATGGCAAAACTTACCTGGTTTTGCCTTCTAAATCATTGCCGCTTTAAAAATATGGGCTAGCTCACCAAACTCACAACTGTGCCTGCATCTTACAGGCTATTACATTGGGCACTGGAGATGCTTTACTGTGCAATTCTGTGGCAAAACCTGTTTTAGCAAGGGCTGTTTCAGAGAGGATGGGGTCTGCCAACTTCTCTCTTGCTGGCTTGTACTCTTGCACTGTGCCAATTTCAGATAGGACAATGTGCCACTGAAGCTGGTCCATTCATGTAGCTAGTCCATTCATGAATGGCATTTGCCACACATGAGCACTGACAGTTCCTCTCTCTTTAGGGTGCTGCTGTGAAGGGGCATCTGCACTGAAGTGGTACGTGGTGGAAAATGTGGCATCATAGATGAGGGTGTAAACCTCTGTACTGTACTATACATTATGAGTAGTCGTTTAATACAGACACTTGAAACTTGAGTCAGGGAGAGGTGAGACCCCAACTAAGATGAGTCCCCAGAGAACAGGATGCTTTTCAATAGGGGATAATGGTCTTTATTAAAGGGATGATGGAAAATGCCAAGGGTAGGAGGGTAGAGGGTTACATAGGTAAATACATTAAGACTATAAATTCCTCTGTAACACAGGCGGACAACCTATAGATTGTTTAGCAAAGATATGTAGTTATGTAAAAAGTTCAAAAGAGTTTCAACTATTTAAAATAACTTTAGAGTTAAACATGTGAATCTTACACTAGGGGGTATACAGTACTTACTAAAGGTAGATTTTCATTGATTTTAAATCAATCAAAATCAATTCAAACTGACCTATAGTAAATATACCTGTCATTTTCTACACAACATTCCATTAACAATCACATGTACTGTATTCCAACAAACAGATGCTTTAACACATTTGTAGACCATTCCGTAGGTCCTTTGTAGTATGTATCAGTATGTATTATGACATTTCTGTAACTCTTGCTGACACTAATTATGACTCTTTGCAAACTACAGTATTTTATGACTATATTCATTTATACTACGTTAACCTGAGTGTCTCACTGAGGTGCAATACAGGGTACATCTGGACCCATTTGATCAGCTGAGCTTTTAGTTTTTGGTGCTGATCACCACTCGCTCTGGGAGAACTTGCCATCTCCTGTCACAGCTGTTCCCCTGGGTCTGCCTCCAGTCACTCCCAGCGCTGCCTCGGGCTGTCTGCTGGTTCTGCTGCACAACGAAGGGAAGGCCGGCCTAATGCTTCTGTATTAGCCCTTGTGGCAGTGGCTCCCCCCTGTGGTGACACCTGGTGTGGGGAGGGTTCTCCATGCCGGCAATAAGGGGGTGTAGCCTTACAGATAGGGGGCGTGACCTTGTGGGTAATGGGCGGGCCTGAAACCCCATTTTAGTCACTCCAGGGGTTCCAAAGATGCAGACTGCCCCCAGGGACCTGTCTGTGTGCAGTGATGGCTCCCTCACTGTGCCATGCATGATCTTATAGGCTCACACATGCCCAGTGCGAAGACAAGTGTCTCAGTTTAGTGCGTATTTACAGGCCATACTTACCTAGCCCAGTGAAGATGGCGGCACAGGTGGCTGATGACACGATTCGTGTTGAATCACGTCATTGTGGCTCCGCCCCCTGCTCCACATTCCTGGTAATCTTGGCACTGCAATAGCTATTTCACACGGAACGCATCTGTGAAAATCTGCTAATAGTTCTAATGTCTTCTCATCTGCGTACGATGTCACTTACCTGTGTAAATATCGGTAACAATGACGCACATTGGGCAGCCATCTTGTCCTTGCTGCGGGTCTGACCAGCCATAAACACTGCAGCTCTCCTGACACGCGGTGAGCTCTAATGCTGCGTAAGAGATCGCAATGGCTAATTTATGCACGCCAATGTAACGGTGTTTAAACAGTCAGACACGCCTGTTTTTCTAACCACCCCTCTGTTACCAACCACAAATGCTGACAACCTGCAACTCACTTTGTGATGGATCCTCTGTATGCGTAATTGCGCATGTGGCGTATACGCATGAGCAATGCAAACAGTTGCTCGATCTGCGTAGAAATCGCCATTTTGTCCGTCTCTGATTCAGGTCCACAGTCTGCGCATTATAAAAATCCCTACCAAATACTTTTCAGTAATTCCCCGGGAGAGAACACTGCAACACATCGGATGATATCAGAAGATAAGTATTTCTCTTTAATATACTACAAAAGAGATGACATTGACACCATGAAGGCATATGATGTTTTCCACAACCTATAGAAAAATCTTTATAAATAGAAGTGTAAGTACTGTACTAGCAATAAAACGTCAATGATGAACTGTTGTAGGTGTACAGTATTGTAATGGGGACCTCAATAGTAATTTAAAAGCCTCAGATAAATTAGTGAGTATTACTGGGCCAAATAAAAATTAGTAATGACAACTAGTCAGAACATTGGGGTGATACAATTATTTAATTCTTGTCAGTAATGGTGCATACACACGGGACGATAGTCAGCGATAACGATATCGCTGAACGATCTCCCTGCTTCCCGATGTGCTGGATGATCGATATCGATCATCCAGCACTCCACCAATGACGGGCCAGCGACCCTATGTAGCCTGGTCGATGTCGACCAGATTGGCCTGCATGCACGGCTGATGGAGAATATCGTTATCGTCCATACATGCCTGCGCATCGCAGGTCATTGGTGGGTTGAAAGGCACAGAAAAATGCACGATATGAACGATAACGATATGATCAATATCGTTATCGTTCGTATCATGCATTTATTTCGTACCGTGTGTACGCACCATTAGTCAAGTTTTAAACACTCCAGAAAATATATATTATTCCCTGCACATGGTCTCCTGGCCATTTCCTAGTTGTTATTCCCTGCATAAGGTCCTGGCCATTTCCTAGTTGTCATTATTACATCACATGACATCATAATGCAGCTCAGGGGGATGTTAGAGACTTTGTCAGTGTCAGTCCTTGATAGGTAGTTGTCAGTGGAGAGAGTCGGGTTTTTTCGTTGCTGAGTTTAAGGAGCTTTTAATAAGCTTTTTTAGTGACGATGAGTGGTGCAGGAGGACCAGGTCACATTAGTGACGGTAAGTGGTGCAGGAGGACCAGGTCACATTAGTGACGATGAGTGGTGCAGGAGGACCAGGTCACATTAGTGACGATGAGTGGTGCAGGAGGACCAGGTCATATTAGTGACGATGAGTGGTGCAGGAGGACCAGGTCACATTAGTGACGGTAAGTGGTGCAGGAGGACCAGGTCACATTAGTGACGGTAAGTGGTGCAGGAGGACCAGGTCACATTAGTGACGGTAAGTGGTGCAGGAGGACCAGGTCACATTAGTGACGGTAAGTGGTGCAGGAGGACCAGGTCACATTAGTGACGATGAGTGGTGCAGGAGGACCAGGTCACATTAGTGACGATGAGTGGTGCAGGAGGACCAGGTCACATTAGTGACGATGAGTGGTGCAGGAGGACCAGGTCACATTAGTGACGATGAGTGGTGCAGGAGGACCAGGTCACATTAGTGACGATGAGTGGTGCAGGAGGACCAGGTCACATTAGTGACGATGAGTGGTGCAGGAGGACCAGGTCACATTAGTGACGGTAAGTGGTGCAGGAGGACCAGGTCACATTAGTGACGGTAAGTGGTTATTATAAGTTATTTTATTTCACCAAATAGAGCCATAGACATATATATATATATATATATACACACACATCAGCAAATATCTGGATACAAAGTACATAATAGACAGCTTACTATACAATATAACAAACCTCACACTGGTCTTCAGTAATACCCTGAGTGGGCGTTATAATATTAGACATATTGTGTGAGAATAGAATCGGGGTGATGTTTGTTTTTGGTGAGTTGATTCACCTGTATCTAGGGGTTAATTATATGATAATAATAAATAACTGACCGCACAGGGTTATATAATGTATTCATATACACTTGCAGATGAAATAAACAACTTTTTTAAACGACTTCAATTAAGTCAAGAACATCTTTTTTTTTTTTTAAATGTATTTATTTACATTACTGAAAATAGAGGCGATTAGGGTCTGTCCAGCAACCTTCCCCCCCCCTGCAGTGTCCAAATGTCCCATTGTAAACTAATAAACCTTCCCTGCTTGTGGCAACAAATCCCCCAGTGGCATTACCCCCTAACCACCTAGTAGTGATAGATTCCCCAGTAGCATTACTACGCCCCCCCCCCACTGTCCATGTTCCCATTAAAGTATTGTACCCTTCCCCCACACAGACATCCCAGTGGCAATAGATCTCACCCCAATGGCACTACCACTCCCCAGTGACATTAAACCAGGGTTGCCTACCTTTAATATTCTCTTCCCGGGAGAAGCCCGGGTAAGAGAAGCAGCAGGGGGCCGACGGGGGCGGGGCTTGACGATTCGCGTCATTAAGCCCCGCCCCCTCGCGGTAAAATTGCCGCGATTGGGCACAATTTACATAGGGGGCGGGGCCAAATGCTGTGATTCATGCAGAATCACAGCTTAAGCCCCGCCCCCTTCACGGAGACCCGCGATCGCAGCGGGTATTCTCCTAATTCTGCCCACTTCACTAGGAAGTGGGCAGAATGCGGGAGAAATGCCTACCCTTCCGGGGGTGCGGGGGGTTACCCGAAAAATCGGGAGCCTCGCGCGAAAACCGGGAGGGTAGGCATGTATGCATTAAACCCTCCACCCACCTTATGCAGAGCATAGCGGTGCCCGTGTCAGAGGGACTGATGATCTGCCCCCTGCTGGCGTTGGTCTCTACACTTGTAGTTCCCGTTTTTGCACTTGTGTAATCTGCGGATGCGCTCCAGCATACCGATTGTATGACATTCTAGGGCGCAAAATTGGCATGAGATATCAGCTGTCAGAGGCATGACGGCCGCCGGGATCCAGCACCCAACCACAATACTTAGTTACCTGTTTCACAAGAGACAGAAACTGGTCCTTAAACCAAAGGAAATCTCATGTCAACGTTTCACTTGGTAAAAGGAGATATTGCTCATCATTTACACTGTACTATAAACACTGATTTAGCTTTTCTGCTTCTATATGTTATCTATTTTCTCCAAGGCCTTTATATCAGCTGTGCAGATTTTTCCATTTGTATTACTTCTATTTGTGTTGATGATAAACAACTTGGCCTGACTGATATAGATATATTAGGTAACAAACACAGGAAGCTGGCAATTGTACCAGTACGTTTTTCTGCTTAACTTGCATTGATGTTTAGATACACTAATAGGTATATACCAGGGTTCCTGTACAAGATATTGGACATACACCCGGTGGGATAGTCCTGCATTTTGGGCACTGTCCCATTGGCACCGCTGCTCTGCATGCACGTGGCATTCATTTAGTGCTGGGGGCAGTAGCTGGAGTTCTGGGCTCGCCCCCAGTGTGACAAAAAATGGGGCACTGACAGGCACGCCACCAAAATGTCATACACCAAAATACCAGACATCAGGCCATTATATAATATATATATTGTACACTGTATATACAGTATATATATATATATATAATATATATATACATACACACAGTCATTAAAATTCTGCATTCACAAATTTATCTAATGTCACTCACTGGGGTGCTCCCTCTTTGGACCAAATCCAAATATCCACAGGAAAAAGGGTACCACACACTGAATCATGTAGTTACAGGGGCACTCACCAGATTTTTTGATCACCATTAATAGTTTTTATTTTTCATCTGCAAAAAAAAATTATTCCAGGCTGCATTTAGAAAAAACACCAACGTATCGGTCTGATAATAGACCTTTTCCAAGGCTGCAATCCATGTTCAATATATTCCAAACTCTCAGAGGGTCACATCAACCGTGCTCCACAACAACCATGAATATATGTTCTGGATTACTATATTTTTGGGCTATTTGTCCCTTATAGAGCACCGCCCTGTTGGAAGATGTAGCTTGGAGTGTGGACATTGCGAATACATATATATATATACATATATATATACACATACACAAACACACAGAATATATGTGTAAATAAATAGCCATATATCTATATATATCTCCACATCTCTCTCTGCACACACATATAAATATATATATATAGAAACAATCTCATGTTTGCCCCTGATATGTGTAACATGGCTGCAAATTAAATGAAGTTTATTCGCCTAACCTGTTACTTTCTTGCATAGTTACCCATAGTTTCCATCATATTGAAACTCCAACATTAGTGATTGTCGCTGTCATTTTGGCGTGTGTGGTGCCCATTGTGGCCTTCGCCATCTACAACTGGTAAGTTACTGATATAATGTACAAATAATGTTACAGTTGCTCTATCTAGATAAGGGTGGTAACTAGCGGTTTGCGAGCAGTGCCCAGCATAGAACGCAGGGCTCTGTGGGTGGCACCATCGCTGGATCAGGTGAGGTGCCACCAGTAGTATCCTTTGGATGATCCAAACATGCACCCTGCAGCCTGTAGTACCTGTATAGTCCCTCCCCCGAGTATCCAGAGGATGCCACGGGCAGACCTGTTCTTCCCAGCGGGTGTGACAGGTACAGGGTGCCATAAAGCCCTGTTATGCCACTGATCTAGATAAAAGATGTATTATTACTATAGTCTCATTATTATATACAAATATAACCAATGTCATATGGGTGGCTGGTAGGTGCGTATGTCTCCAGATTTTCCAGGGGCAGGTTTAGCGTTAGGTGGGGGAGGTTAGTACCTGGATCTAATGCCAGCAGAAATGGACAATGTTATGTCTCTTGTCCCTGTGTTATCATTGTTTCTCAATAAACCCACAGAAACAAACACTATTCAACCACCTAATAAATGTTTTCCACAGGTAAGCATACCTCTGCCTCTCCTGATTGGATGAGCTGCCGGAACCTCCTCAGCTAGGGTCTGTGTGTGAGGCAGCATGTCAGTCACTGTCCAGACTACACTGTCTGATTGCGATGCGGGGGGAGGGGAAATTGCTGGGGTGGCGACACCTGGGCGATGTTTCCGCCTCTATACATTGCTTTTGAAATCATATAAGTTATCATATAAGAACTGTTGGTTCCATTCTGTGTTCTGCCACTGAGCACTTTTCATTATTTCTGCAGTTGTAAGAGTCTGATAAAGGAAAAAACACCAGACCGCGATGTGGAGGCGTGCGTACATCTGATACCAGGTAACATTAACTAGATTACTACTGTACATAGACAGTACTGACCACAGCACAGACATCACCAGCTCTAGTCTCAGTTATTATGTAGTAGCGCAGTATGTGAATCCCTTAGTATTATACTGTAGCATTGCTATTGTTTTGGAAACAAATGTATCAGCTGATAAAACCAGAGTTTTATTTGCAAGAGAAAAAGGAGAGAAACACCCACAATATTATTATTATTATTATTATTATTATTATTATTATTGCGCTATCATATTGCATTGCACTTTACAATTGGCAACACTGTAATAAAACTAGATTGGTGTAGTGACAGACAGAGGGATAAGATGGAACTGCTTGCAAGCTTATAATCTATAAGGAAATAGTCTCAGGAATGTGATACTGTACATGAGGTTAAGTGCTAAATGTACAAAGTGTTTAGTAGGTTATAAGTTACACAACAATGCAGGTCAGGAATCAGAGGGTTGTATGGAGTATGAAGAGAACACATGTGAGTTTTATTTGAACTGTGTAGAGATAATGAGAGGAGCATAGGGAGGTTTAGTGGGTGGTTCTGGAATTTGATCAGCCTGTCTGAAGAGGAGAGTTTTCTAGGAATGCATGAAGGTTTGGAGGCTAGAAGATGATAATATTCTTTATTGATCAGATTTAAAAATCATTTACTGTTTGCACAGAAATCAAAATATTAAAAACAAACAGTTTGTCTTATAAATTGGGAAAATAAGGAATTGAAAAAAATTAAATTTCCAATAATTTTCCGGGCCCGGTAGAGAACTTGGCCTGATGCTCAATAGTCTGGGATGCATGCACCCAATGATATAAACACAAATTTTTGTTCTTGATGTTTAGATTTATAATCATGTCTCATTTCACCATTAATAAAGGGTTAGGCGTGGAAGCTGGCGGAACGTATCAAGACAGGTTGCACAAGTTAACTACAGAAGGCAGATTCTCGGTCTGATTCGGCGATGGACGGATTTGCAGAGCCGCACACAAGCAGCTGCACTAATCCATCCATCTCTGATACACATGCAAAGGGGGGTGCAAAAAACCCTAAACCCTGGGCCCGGCAGGTCTCTCTACATCCCTGCTTGTGCTACTCTACACTTATTTTGTTATATCTCCCTATTCTGTTTCATGATATCACATAATTCTACTGCCTTTTGGTTCAATGTATAAAATATTAGTTTAAAGCGACATTACAAAATACAATATTTTTGTAGCCCTTCATAGGGAATGATAGGGAAAAAAATGCAAACCAAAAAGCTGTGAGTGTTTTTACTATTTATCAAGGTGCTGGCAGTTACCAGCGATAGCGTCCTCTGTAAATTAAAAAAAAAAATTCTGCCTACATTAATAAACAGAACCCTAAAAATATACTAATTAATAAGTGTGGGCTGCCTATTATCAATTACTAACCATTTCTATTTTATATTTTAATAGGCAAAAAGGCAAAGCATGTCAACATAGATATCATAAATGAAAACTGGAATAAAAACATTTCAGAAAGAAAAGAGGATAACATCGACAGAAATAGAATAAAAAAACTCAAAAAAGTTCATTTTATGAACGATATGGAATCCCTAGAAAAAGCAAAAAAAGATGAAAATTCAAAAAAATTAATTAAAGTGAAGAAAACAGGAGGCAAATAAGAACAGTCATTCTGAGACACAATAAAAAAAATATGCTACATTTTCCTGGCGATATGCTTATTAAAGCTAAATTTTAAATGTTATTATTTATTCATTCTTATATTATATGTATAATGTTGGAGATATATGTGTACAGGTGCGGTGGTATGGCAGAGCTACACATACACCAACTGAATTCCCCCTGCGCAATGAACAGCCCTTGTTGCTTAACCAGGGGAGTGGTTTATTCACATACAATGTGGTACAACCGTACTCACTGTTACAAATTAGTTGATGGAGCAGAGCTTGAGCAGTGTTGGGTGATATACAGCTTCCCAACTGGTTAGTGTATATAGCTCTGCGGTAGTGGTGCAGGATGATAGAACAGTGGTATCATGTGTAACACAATGGGTGGGGAGATGTACTGAGCCTTGGAGAGTGATATAGTGGAGAGAGATAAAGTACCAACAAATCAGCTCCTGTCACTTTTCAAGCTGTATTTATAAAGTGACAATTAGGAGCCAATTGGTTGGTAGCATTTCTCTCTCCAATTTATTGTTCTCCAAGGTTTAGTACATCTGTCCCTGGGTCTCTTTGGAGTTAAGTAGGAGACGTCTGTTTCCCACCAGGTCACTCTTACACAGTGGCTAGATGGTGCCGTCCATGTGCTTTAGTTAGGTCGGTGGCCATCCTGATAAGGGAATGAAGCCTCCCCTCAGGAACCAACATGGATTCTGTGCAGTAGCGCACTCCATTTTCAACACCCACCCCCCCCTCGCTACGAGCTTCTCCGTGTTATACAAACATTCAAATAAAGCTTTCTCATAGCAACTTGTATGAAAGAAAGGGTTAAACACATAAAGAAACATCAATATTTCAAGTAACTTGGTATTGGTCTTCTTGATAGATTTACCAGTAAGAGTCCCCTCACTGACAGCATGGACCACGGCAAAGGTCGCTTAACTCACAAACGTGGGACTGCTGCCACCAGCACGATTCTTGATGTCTCTCACACTGTGATCTTTTGATCTCATGGAAAAGGGCCCTAGACTGTACACTCTGAATATATAAATGGGAGGTGCTACCTGTTGAGACTAATGTTGCAGACACAAAAGGGAAAATTACAAGTGCACAATTCCAGCATTACTAATTACATATATAATACATTTTTGCAATAGCATTTTGCAATAAATAGAGGTTTTAGCATAATCATGGCCCACGTTTTCGGCCTACCCACCATGATAAGGTGACCTCTTAGGGTAGGTCCATAACATACTGGAGTTAAAGTCCAGCCTGCAGGACTCCCCCAACCAGCCCAGCTGAGCCACCCCAAGGCATCACACTAGTGAGAAAGGTGAAGTATAAAAGAGTGTTATATAGATAGGAGCAGCTACTGCATATGTTAGAAGTGAGGTGAAAATTAGATGTATGAAATGTTAGATATAAAATAAACAAACAATAAATGTGCTAAAAGTGCAAAAAAGGAAAAATGTGTTATATTATGATGCCCTGAAGCGGCCCAAACAAAGCAATCCAGGGGACCCGTGCCCCAAAAATCACCCCATAGATGCACTCTATAAATTTATAGGACTTACCTAAATTGTGCCTTGTTCAAAAGTGCAGTCTGCTATGAAACCCGAAGCCTGCTTCATGTGAACCCCCTAGAACCCAGGATAGCGAAGTCTTCTACCAATAACAACCGCCTGTTGTTCCCTTAGAACTAGGTGACGTTCACCGGTACATAGGCGGCCACCTGGTCTTATCACTCGGGGTAGTAGAAGTTCACACGAAGATGGGATTCAGTGGTGAGAGAGACAACAGGAACAGTAGCTGGTATACAATAGATGCGGCTTTGAGAGCCGATGGTGCGGCTTGGAGCCGGTTACATAAGCTTGTACACAGTTGATGCGGATTACAGAGCCAATGGTGCGGCTCGGAGCTGGATGCAGAAGTGAGTAACAACTGATGCGGCTTTGGGAGCCGATGGTGCGTCTTGCAGATGGTTACAGAAGCTTGTACACAGTTGATGCGGCTTAGAAAGCCAATAGTGCGTCTTGGAGCCAGTTCCAGAAGCTTGTACACAGTTGATGTGGCTTAGAACACAGATGGTGCGGCTCAGAGCTGGATGCAGAAGTGAGTAATTACCAATGCGGCTTTGAGAGCCGATGGTGCGGCTTGCAGCCGGTTACAGAAGCTTGTGGACAGTTGATGCGGCTTAGAGAGGCATTTTGAAGAACGTTCTCCTTCTCCGCCCTCAATGCCTGCAGCTAGTCAATCAAACTGCAGCATGTGCAGTCATGGAACCATCAGTCAATTGCAACCAAATCGATACTGTGTCCAGGGCTAAATCAGTCCCTCAAAGCTGTCATTTCATCCCCACGGCCAATGTATATTCTGGAGGAACCAGGTACTTTGGATACGCAGATATTAATGAGACACACAAGAAGGCGCTAGTCTCAACAAATACAGTTTATTGAGAAAACTATTCAATGAATATACTTATTGTGGTACATATATGTGACAGCGTAATGTTACCTCTGATATTCCAGGGTGCCCCTGCCACTTGATTCAGTGTCTGGAATCAGGTTGATCTTATTAATGTGGGCACGTTGCAGGCTATCGTCCCAACAATGATGCTGCTGTAAACTTGCAGATGGCAGCTTATATACCCTGCTCTCTGGAATAACTCCTGAATAAGCATTTAAAAGGTTCAAAGTTCAACTTGAAAATATACATGAATACCAAATGACAATACCATATGACAATTCTAACTAACACTTTGAACTTGTCATTCAACAATTCAATTAGTCACGACAGTGCAATAACTTTTTGCGCGTTAAGTTTTCGGATGCTTTGCGCAATCATTTCACTTATCGCGTCTATACACGTTCGCATTTTTCATACAATTGTTACAAATCGCCGGCGCTGTTTGTCACTTTCCAACACTTCAGTGATAGCTCCTACCACTTCCACGTGCTGCGCGAGTACTGCTCCATTGGTTGCTAGGCGATCTGCACGCCGGATGACGTCTCGCATCACTGGGAGCACGGGATGATTCTCTGTTGAGCTGATTGGTGCGTCACCTCTTTTATGCCTGGCAGCGTCCTCATGGCCATGCCGGCTATAGCATCTCCATACATGCCTTTCCAGTTCCTGTGGCAAGTCTCTTCCTCAGTGTTGTTGTCTCCTGCACCACGGCTAACTAAGCCGCACCACGATCTCCAAGGCCGAATCAATTCCTCCGGCTGTATTAGCCGCACCACGACTAAATAAGCCGCACCACGGTCTCCAAGGCCGCATCAATTCCTCCGACTGTGCAAGCCACATCAATTCCTCTAGCCATACCAGCTGCATCAACTACCACCGGCTGCATAAGCTGCATCAATTCCTTCAGCTATACCAGCTGCATCAAGTAAAAACCGGCTGCATAAGCAGCATCAATTCCTTCAGCTATACCAGCTGCATCAAGTATTTCAGGCAGTGCAAGGCGCATCAATTCCAGTTCAGCTATATCAGTATCAGCTGCATCAATACCAACGGCTGCACAAACCACATCAATTCCTCCAGCTGTACCAGCTGCATCAAGTACCACCGGCTGCACAAGCCGCATCAATTCCTCCAGCTGTACCAGCTGCATCAGTATCAATGGCTGTACAAGCCGCATCAATTCCTCCAGCTATACCAGCTGCATCAAGTACCACCGGCTGCATAAGCCGCATCAATTCCTCCAGCCATACCAGCTGCATCAAGTAACACCGGCTGCACAAGCCACATCAATTCCCCCAGCTATACCAGATACATCAAGTACCACTGGCTGTACAAGCCCTATCAATTTCATATCAGCTATACCAGCTACATCAATACCACCGGCTGCACAAGCCGCATCAATTTCTTCAGCTATACCAGCTGCATCAATCCTACTAGCAAATTCCCGCTGCATCAATATATCACACTGTACAAGCCGCATTACATCTCACCAGCTCCTATTGTGTCATATGAAATTCTGGTCTTCCTAGGTTATCTGTGTAAACCACTATTACTCCAAGTTTAAGTCCAGACGGCCACCTAAGTACTGGTGAACGTAGTTAGTTCTATGGGAACAGCGGGTGGCTGTTATTGGCAATAGACCTCGCCATGTTTGAGTTCTATTTGGTTTACACAGTAAGGCCTAGGAAACCATAACAACAATTCAGTTGCAAAAGTTGCGTTGCAGCATTCGCACGATAATTCTTGCTGACTTCAGGCAGATTTCCCCATTTTCACCTACTCTTGATAAGTGCAGGTGACAATGGGGAAATCTGCCTGTAGCCCCCAAAAAGACAAAGTGATATAGGATAACTGTATAGAAGTGTATGCAGCACAGATGGTGTAATGGTTAGCATTACTGCCTCACAGCACTGAGGTTGTGGGTTCGATTCCCACCACGGCCTTAACTGAGCGGAGTTTGCATATTCTCTCTGTGCTTGCGTGGGTTTCCTCCGGGTGCTCCGGTTTCCTCCCACACTCCAAAAATATACAGGTAGGTTAATTGGCTCCTAACAAAAATTAACCCTAGTGTGTATCTGTGTGCCTGTACATGTGGTAGGGAATATAGCTTGTAAGTTCCACTGGGGCAGGGACTGATTTTCGAGTCAATCACAAAACTAAAGGAAACAAACCCAAACAATAGACCTACCTCTGGGCTGTCATTGAAAAATAGGGGGAAAAACGGTGTGGGATTCCCACTATTTTCAGGCTGAGCATGCCAGGGGAATAATACCATAGCAGTGAGACACACAGCATGCGGCCCCCCAGCCCTAACATTAACCAGACCCAAACTGACAGTATATATGTGATGTGCGATGAGGTCAATGGCTGGGGAAGAACACATGGAGATGAGTCTGAGTGCTGGGAGCCTTTCTCACCCCCTACTGACTGTAACTCTCCCCTCTCTACACTAAGCTTCAGTGTCCATGGATGCTCCTACCTGCATCCCTGTGTCATCTCTTGCTGCTGCTGACTGAGCTCGGATCTCTGAACACTGCAGTGTACTTCCTGGTCACATGACACATCCAAAGTGTCTTTCAGTGCTCAAGGCATGGCCACATTCTCGGAGGTATGCCTCTAATAGCTCTCTTTCTGTGCCGCTTACTGCCGTAGTGTGGCCTTGCCCCCAGCTCTGCAAGTAGTGGCGGACTTTACAGAAGCGAGGCTGAGCTGTTGCTGCCTCATCTCTCGTCTCCCTGCAGTCCCAGAGAGATCCATACAGCTGGTGAGTATTAACTATAAAAATGATTACGATAAACAAAAAAAATATTTATAATTTAAAAATATCTTCTTTGTCTTATGCTAATCATTTATCTCAAGAGAATGACAGGGGAGGCTCTGCCTACCCTGACTGCACGTCCCTGCAGTATATTTAATAGGTATAATTATCAGTGGTGTAACTAGGGCATTTAGAGCCCAGGGCAAGTTAAAACATGAAGCCCCCCCTCTAAGTAGCTGCGTGCCAAAAAAGTGGACATAGTCACATGCCACAATGGGAGTGGCCACTGGGAAATGGGGCATGGCAACATGACACCACCATTTATCATCACTGGGAACATTCCTTTCTATTCCATATGCACCTTATTACCCCAAGTAGTAGTGACCCTTATGCAGTGCCCCATATGTAGTTCCCCCAGTAGTGCACCCTTATACAGAGCCCTCAGTAATGCACCCTCATACAGTGCCCCCTGTAGTGCTACTTATACAGTGCCCCCAGTAGTACCACTTATATAGTGCCCCCGGTAATGCCCCTTATACAGTGCCACTACTATTGGTCCTCCTATGCAGAGCCCCTTATACAATGCCAACCAGTATTGGTCCCCCCTATGCAGTGCTCCCAGTAGTGGTCCCCCCTATGCAGTGCTCCCGGAAGTGCCCATTATACAGTGCCCCCAGTAAAGGTCCCCTCTATGCAGTGCCCCTTATATAGTGTCCCAGTAGTAGTCCCCCCTATGCAGTGCCCCAGTAGTGGTCCACCCTATGCAGTGCCCCTTATATAGTGCCACCAATAGCAGTCCTGCCTATGCAGTGCCCCTTATATAGTGCCCCCAGCCCCCCCATGAAGTGCCCCTTATATAGTGCACCCAGTAGTAGTCCTCTCTATGCAGTGACCCCAGTAGTAGTCCCCCCTATGTAGTGCCCCTTATATAGTGCCCCCAGTAGTAGTCCTCTCTATGCAGTGCCCCCAGTAGTAGTAGCCCCTATGCAGTGCCCCTGTAGTGTACCCAGTAGTAGTCCCCCCTATGCAGTGCCCCAGTAGTGGTCTCCCTATGCAGTGCCTCTTATATAGTGCCCCAGTAGCATCCCTCCCTATGCAGTGCCCCAGTAGTGGTCCACCCTATGCACTGCCCTTTATATAGTACCCCCAGTAGTAGTGATCCCTATCCAGTCCCCTAGTAGTGCCCCTTATATAGTGCCCCCAGTCCCCCTATGCAGAACCCCCAGTAGTGCCCCTTGTATAGTGCCCCCAGTAGTAGTCCTCCCTATGCAGTGACCCCAGTAGTAGTCCCCCCTATGCAGTGGGGTTCCGCTGCTGCCACATCCTCTCCCGGGGTCCCGCTTCACTCCTTAGTACAATAAGAGGTTACTTTAAGGACATTTGAATTCAATTTTCAAACAGAAAAGTGACCATCTTTTTTATACTGTGGGGGGAATATCGACAGTGACACGAAAGTGACTTACTGACTTTCAAGCTACAGGCCCATAGAGAGACGGCTCTTTTGGGGGTATGTGAGTTAATCGCAGGAGGTGTGGCCACGCTTCCCTTTGAAAAAAATAATAACAATAGTGATTTCAACACTGCACAGCGGCGTTTGCGCGCTGGAGGGGGGCTTCAAGACCCTCAGCCAGGGGCAAAATTAAGGGGGGGGGCACCACCGCACAGGCAGAGAAGACTGCTGCTGCTGCTCAGTGGCAACAGCCTCCCTGGTCCCACTGAAGCCCAGCACACGGCAGCCTGTGTTGTCCTGGGGATACTGACAGGTAAGAGGAAGGTGGGGGAATGGCAGCGGTCCCGGGCTCCAACAAGCACGGACATTGATAATTTGTACCTCAAGCTCTACATAACCTGGGTACAAGGTAAAAGAAACAGCTTCTGATTCCTCATACTCCCACTCGCTTACTTTGATCGGCAGATGGAGGATGATTAGTAATGCGTAGAATATCCCAGATTATTGCATACCGTGCCGTGTGTGTGCATGATATGCGCGCTCCTGCGCTCGCGTGTGGCATCGTAAGGTTCGTGCTGCAATCGCTACAGTGTGTACCTGCAATCACGCGATGTCCAGGGAGTTCCTAGACATCTCACGATTGCCGGTCGCACCAGTGTGTACCCGGCATAAGATTTATTTAGTAAATAATAGAAAATGAAATTGAATAACTTTACAATACATGAAATGGCTGTAGGCAGGCATGTGCTAACGACAATGATGGTAATAGACAAGGCTAATGCTGGTAATGTTGAAAAAAAAAAGGGTATGAAAAAATATTGGTCTTGAAAAATAAACGAGCGTTGCGGTGGCACATTGTGATATAGGTGCACAATACAGGACTGAGCAAATGTTAGAGAATTTAGGGCCGGATTCAGAGATTGACGCTAATGCGATATTTATGCAGATCGAGTAAATGTTTGCCATTACGCATGCGTAGAAGCTGCACTGCGCGGGCACAGCGATCGCATTGCAATTACAGATGCACAGAGGATCCCATCACAAAGTGACTGACAGGTTGTCAGAGTTTGGGGAGTGGTCAAAAAAATGCAGGCATGCATAAATTAGCCACTGCGAGTGCATGTGCAAGTGTGTGTGTCAGAAGAGCTCCCAAGGGTGCGACAGGTCAGACCTGCCACAAAAGTAAGATGGCCGCCGATCTGCGTCGATGTTACCGATATTTACGTACAGGGGTGAAGTGGGCCGGAACAGGGCGGAACTGCGTTCCATCACTACAATTTGGAGACGAAACCTGTTCCGCCTCCCATAGTTCCAAGGAGCAGCCAGGCGCACTGAACGACAGTGGACACAGGTGCGGGGCCTAAGGTAAGTATTGTGGGGGATTTTTGTGTGTGTGTGTGCATGGCACTTTTACAGGGGGCGTTACTATTAGGGGTATTACTGCAGGGGGGCATTAGTATTAGTGACACTATTACAGGGGGCATTACTATTTGGGGCACTATTACAGGGGGCATTATTACGGAGACATTACTATTAGGGGCACTATTACAGGGGGCATTACTATTGGGGCTTTACTATTAGAGGCATTAATTCTAAGGGGGGGATTACTATTGGGGGCACTACTACAGGGGGCACTATTACAAGGAGCATTACCACTGGGGCCACTACTACAGGGGGCACTACTAAAGGGGCATTACTACTGGGGGAATTGCATAGAGGGCACTGCATAAGGGACACCACTGCCCTCACAGCCGGCGGTGACCGGGTCACCGCACATTTCTCCACCCGCAGCACACTGCGACCAGTGGGTGAAGACGGCACCCACAGGCTGTGAGGGCAGGGCGCTTTTTACACTCCTTCTGGAGGGCAGGGCGCCGCGCCCCGCTAAAACAGCCTAGCGGGAACGCTACTGTGGGCACTACATATGGGGCACTACTGATGTCAGTGCTGGCAGTGAGAATTGGGTGGCTGAATCACACTTCCTCTCAGTATGTAAATAGTGAATATGGGCTGCAGCACTGTGTGAGAAAACCTTGCCTCCGGGTATGGGAAAGGGGAGAACCTCACAGACATGGTACGATCTCTAAACTGAGGTGACGACACACTATTGAGATCATTATAAAACAATGTTTAGTAATAGTTTGCTGTATTAAGAGGAATTGTTACTGCAACCATTCAGTAACACAGGGCTCGACAAATCCTGGGGGCAGGTCGCCATGGCTACTAGATTTTGCTGCCTGGTTACCAGATTTTGCAGTGAGGGAGGAAGCAGATCCTTATCAGCTCTGGCAGAGTTCATGCCTATAGTATTGCGGTGTTCATATCAAGCACAGGAGTGCATGTGCTGAGTGTCGCCTGTGGTGACTGCTGTGCCTCTGTCCATCCCGGCCTGCACTGACTACTCCTCTCCATACTGGCCTGCTCTGATCCCTGCTTTCTGTCCCAGTCTATGCTGATCCTCCTGTGCGTCCCGGCTGTCTACTGTCTCCTATCAATCCATAGATTTACGTTAGTGGAGCGGCCGCTGCACCTTTGTGTGTAGTGTCTGAGCTAAAATATGCAAAAGCCGCAGGAGGCCTCATATAAAAAGACGCTGATTTCCGGCTTCTGTGATCCAATGGCTGCATCCTAACATGCAGCATCAAATCAACTGCGTGACCATTGGACGCAGTCACTGGCATCAGCATGCCCAGAAAGGGAGGCTGACATGCCCCAGTTTTCTGGAATGCTCCCCGTTGCCACCACCACATGCCAGCAGTGTATCAATGCTGGTGCTTTTGAGGCCGGCGTGGCAAGACGAGATCTGCATGCGTTGTTCATTAAACATCGGAGATCTATGTATATATCAGATTTACTTAAATCACTGAATCAGGCCCTATAAACATACTCACCTTATATACACCATTGGGAAACCCAGTGTGTACCCGCCGTACTGCAACCGGCCGTGGTATCTACTTCCGGTAAAATCAGAAGTGCATAATCACCAGAAGTAACAGGGTCACCATGGAAACAGTGTACGGCACATAAATATATACAACACATAAAAAAAACACCCACAAATATACACAAATGCCCCCCTCATTGTATGATACATTTATATGGGCCTTGTATGACAACCAGCATTACAAGACACATAATAATATACAGTAAGGCACAACTGTACATTCCAAATACTTACTGCAGTGATACATATGTAATGACAGTAATACATGTATCTTGCAGAAGCCAACAGTCAGCATAATCATAAGAGTATATCATCAACAGCATAAAACCCAAATATAGAGCAGAGAGAGAGACACAAGCCCCGATTTGAATTACACAAATAAACTCTACACAACTGTACACTACAAGGCCTTCTACAATTGGGATGCGGTCATAATCCTAACCGCTAGGATTCCGGCATTTAGAATGCCGAGATCCCAAAATTTATCAGAGTACCCGCGCCGGCCTCACGACCGCGGGATACAGAAGGTAAGTACTGGGGTTAGGGGGAGGGTTAAGCAATAGGGGGAGGATTAGGTTTAGCCAGCAGGGAGTGTTAGGTTTAGGCAGCGGGGAGGGAGGGTTAGGTTTAGGCTGCGGGGAGGGAGGGTTAAGTTTAGGCAGCGGGGAGGAAGGGTTAGGTTTAGGCATTGGGTTTAGGCTGGGGGGGAGAGGGTTAGATTTAGGCATTGGGTTTAGGCTGGGGGGGAGGGTTAGGTTTAGGCATTGGGTTTAGGCTGGGGGGGATAGGTTTAGGCTGTGGGGAGGAAGGAAAGGAGGTATCGGGATTGTAACCTGGTCGGGATGCCGGCGCCGGGATTCTGAGCGCCAGGATCCCAAGCGACAGCATCGCTTACCCGTCCCCTATAATTAGCACACATGGGGCCTGATTCAGACCTGCTCGCTAGATGCGGCCGCTCACTCCCAGCGTATGCAAATTCAGCTAAGTGACGTCAAGGCTGGCGATCGCAAGGCATGGCCTAAGCACGCCCACTATGTCTTGGCTAATGATCACTTTGTGTTTATAGATTCCCACCAGCGTACGTCATCTCCAGGAAGTATATACAACCATCGGTACATCGGGAACCATTGGATCAGACCGCAGCGCTTGTGGTTGACTGTACCCTACCGCAAGCACTGCGAGCAGTTCTGTGTAAAAATCAACCTGGTGACGTGTACTATGACGCTGCCTGTTAATTAAGCACGCCTCTGAAACACTCAGGAACGCCTGCGTTCGCAACTCCACTCCCCCGTTACTACTGCCCTGCCCCTGTTATCACCCACAAATGGCCTCTCCTGTCACTCATTCCACTGGGCTGGCTTTCCTGGGCGAGCGAGCGCTATCCGATCGCTCAAACTAGTTTGTGCACTGCGATGCATACGAAAATGCATAACATCGGCCGCGTACGAGCGAGCAGCCGATTGCGAACGGGTGTGAATCAGGCCCATGGTGTGAAGTCCAGCAGAGTACCCTGAAAGATGGTAACACCAGTAAGTAAAAATAAATGATACACATATGCAAAATATTATCAAAATTAAAGGGTAAAATGTAAAAATTTAAAATAAAGATTAAGAAATATATGGCCACATATATGGTAAAGGGCCAAACAAGTCAACATACCACCTACATACCCATAAGTACTAGACACATATGTAAAACAAAAAAAATAAAAAAATAGAAGGCCCCATATATGGTAGGGGATCAGACTACTCAGCATACCACCTCAATGAAGAATAACCATACCCATAGGCACAAAGAAAATAATAATTGTCATAACTAATATGCTCTTATAAACTGGAAACGTGTGTGTGTGTGTATATTAGGGGTGTGCACCGGCCACTTTTCGTGTTTTGTGTTTTGGTTTTGGATCTGGATCTTTCTTCGTGTTTTGGATCTGGATTGGTTTTGCCAAAACCACCCTTCCGTGTTTTGGGTTCTGGGTTTTGTGTTTTGGATCTGTATTTTTTTTTTAAAAAGCATAAAAACAGCTAAAATCACAGAATTTGTGGGTTTTTCTGCTCCTATGCTAATATTAACCTCAATAACCTTAATTTCCACTCATTTCCAGTCTATTCTGAACACCTCACACCTCACAATAGTGTTTTTATGATGTTTACATCACACACAAGTCACAAACACAGAAAAAAAAAGTGTTTTGGGGGGTAACACCACCCTTTAACAGACTTATGGGACACAGACGCACACTTGGCGCTGCTCCTTTGTTCATGCACGTGCAGCTACAGTGCACACAATTCACAAAGACAGAAAAAAAAGAATTCTATTCTGAACACCTCACACCTCACAATATTGTTTTTATGGCCAAAAGGTTGCACCGAGGTAGCTGGATGACTATGCTAAGCGACACGAGTGGGCGGCACAAACACGTGGCCCATCTAGGAGTGACACTGCAGTGGCAGACAGGATGGCAGTTTGAAAAACAAGGCCCCAAACAGTACATACTGCAAAGAAAAAAAAGAGGTGCAAGATGGAATTGTCCTTGGGCCCTCCCTCCCACCCTTATGTTGTATAAATAGGACATGCACACTTAACAAACCAATCATTTCAGCGCCATGGTCTGCCACATGACTGTGGCTGAAATGATTGGTTCGTTTGGGCCCCCACAAAACAAGCTGGCAATTAATGTGTCCCTGCACAAACTGGTTCTACGGAGGCAAGATGTCGTCCTCATCCTCCTCATCCACCGATTCCTTGGATAAAACATGAAAAAGGGATTTAGGTGACCCTGGACTGCTTACGGTCTGAGCCAAAGTTTCTGAACTTGACAGTAACTTTTTATGAACGCGCTGCATGTGCCGTATAAGGGAGGATGTTCCTAGGTGGTTAACGTCCCTACCCCTACTTATCTCACCTTTACATATGGTACATATGGCAAGACAGTTGTTGTCCGGATTTGGATAGAAATATTGCCAGACCAAAGAGGTGGAATGTTTGGTCTTCTGCCCAGGCATGACCGTGATAGGCTTTTTCATCCCACGGACAACAACTGTCTCCCCCGGAGCCTGATTTAAACAAACCACATCACCATCAGAATCCTCCTCGCCAACTTCCTCCTCAGTGCCAGCTACACCAGTATCCTCATCCTGTTGTACTTCAACAGTGACATCTTCAATTTGCATATCAGCAAGTGGACTGTGGGTGCTCCTTTCAGCACTTGCAGGGGGCGTGCAAATGGTGGAAAGAGCCACCTCTTCCCGTCCAGTGCAGGGAAGGTCAGGCATCGCAACCGCCACCACACTTGGACTCTCCTTGGGGATTTGTGATATCTTCTTAGAACGCACAGTTCTTCGCTGTGCTTTTGCCAGCTTAACTCATTTGATTTTTTTTAGCGGGAGGAGGGCTTCCATCGTCATGTGAAGCTGAACCACTAGTCATGAACATAGGGAAAGACCTTAGCCGTTCCTTGCCACTCCGTGTCGTAAATGGCTTATTGGCAAGTTTACGTTTCTCTTCAGATGATTTAAATGTTTTTTTCAAGGTCATTTTCCTGAACTTTGTCATTTGGGATTGTATGTGCCCTCTACTATGACATTGGGCATCGGCCTTGGCAGACGACGTTGATGGCATGTTATCGTCTATGTCATGACTAGAGGCAGCAGCTTCAGCACTAGGAGGAAGTGGTTCTTGATCTTTCCCTATTTTATTTTTATCGGAGAAAGTTTGGTCCTCCATTTATGTTATATTGATATATACGTGCGGCTAAGGCGCACACAAACAGAGAAAATAATTTTTTATTTTTGTTGGAGACTAGTGCACTTTGTGGGTTACACCACCCTTTAAGAAATGAGCCAGCCGGCCCTTTACTTATGGGACACAGGCGCACGCTTGGCACTACTTTGTTGATGCACGTGCGGCTACTGCGCACACAATTCACAAATACAGAAAATATTTTTTTATTTGGTTTGGAGTGTACTTTGGGGGTTACAGCACCCTTTAACGGTCAAGCCAGGCGGCCCTTTACTTATGACACAGGCGCACGCTTGGCACTACTTTGTTGATGCACGTGCGGCTACTGCACACACAATTCACAAACACAGAAAAAAAATTTTTATTTGGTTTGGAGTGTACTTTGGGGGTTACAGCACCCTTTAATGGTCAAGCCAGCCGGCCCTTTACTTATGACACAGGCGCACGCTTGGCACTACTTTGTTGATGCACGTGCGGCTACTGTGCACACAATTCACAAATACAGAAAATATTTTTTTATTTGGTTTGGAGTGTACTTTGGGGGTTACAGCACCCTTTAACGGTCAAGACAGCCGGCCCTTTACTTATGACACAGGCGCACGCTTGGCACTACTTTGATGATGCACGTGCGGCTACTGCGCACACAATTCACAAACACAGAAAAAAAATTTTTATTTGGTTTGGAGTGTACTTTGGGGGTTACAGCACCCTTTAACGGTCAATCCAGCCGGCCCTTTACTTATGACACAGGCGCACGCTTGGCACTACTTTGTTGATGCACGTGCGGATACTGCGCACACAATTCACAAACACAGAAAATATTTTTTTATTTGGTTTGGAGTGTACTTTGGGGGTTACAGCACCCTTTAACGGGCAAGCCAGCCGGCCTTTTACTTATGACACAGGCGCATGCTTGGCACTACTTTGTTGATGCACGTGCGGCTACTGCGCACACAATTCACAAACAGAGAAATTTTTTTTTTATTTGGTTTGGACTGGAGTGTACTTTGGGGGTTACAGCACCCTTTAACGGTCAAGCCAGGCGGCCCTTTACTTATGACACAGGCGCACGCTTGGCACTACTTTGTTGATGCACGTGCGGCTACTGCGCACAGAATTCACAAACACAGAAAAAAAAAATTTATTTGGTTTGGAGTGTACTTTGGGGGTTACAGCACCCTTTAACGGTCAATCCAGCCGGCCCTTTACTTATGACACAGGCGCACGCTTGGCACTACTTTGTTGATGCACGTGCGGATACTGCGCACACAATTCACAAACACAGAAAATATTTTTTTATTTGGTTTGGAGTGTACTTTGGGGGTTACAGCACCCTTTAACGGGCAAGCCAGCCGGCCCTTTACTTATGACACAGGCGCACGCTTGGCACTACTTTGTTGATGCACGTGCGGCTACTGCGCACACAATTCACAAACAGAGAAATTTTTTTTTTATTTGGTTTGGACTGGAGTGTACTTTGGGGGTTACAGCACCCTTTAACGGTCAAGCCAGGCGGCCCTTTACTTATGACACAGGCGCACGCTTGGCACTACTTTGTTGATGCACGTGCGGCTACTGCGCACACAATTCACAAATACAGAAAATATTTTTTTATTTGGTTTGGAGTGTACTTTGGGGGTTACAGCACCCTTTAACGGTCAAGCCAGCCGGCCCTTTACTTATGACACAGGCGCACGCTTGGCACTACTTTGATGATGCACGTGCGGCTACTGCGCACACAATTCACAAACACAGAAAAAAAAAAATTATTTGGTTTGGAGTGTACTTTGGGGGTTACAGCACCCTTTAACGGTCAATCCAGCTGGCCCTTTACTTATGACACAGGCGCACGCTTGGCACTACTTTGTTGATGCATGTGCGGATACTGCGCACACAATTCACAAACACAGAAAATATTTTTTTATTTGGTTTGGAGTGTACTTTGGGGGTTACAGCACCCTTTAACGGGCAAGCCAGCCGGCCCTCTACTTATGACACAGGCGCACGCTTGGCACTACTTTGTTGATGCACGTGCGGCTACTGCGCACACAATTCACAGAGAAATTTTTTTTTTATTTGGTTTGGACTGGAGTGTACTTTGGGGGTTACAGCACCCTTTAACGGTCAAGCCAGGCGGCCCTTTACTTATGACACAGGCGCACGCTTGGCACTACTTTGATGATGCACGTGCGGCTACTGCGCACACAATTCACAAACACAGAAAAAAAAAAATTATTTGGTTTGGAGTGTACTTTGGGGGTTACAGCACCCTTTAACGGTCAATCCAGCTGGCCCTTTACTTATGACACAGGCGCACGCTTGGCACTACTTTGTTGATGCATGTGCGGATACTGCGCACACAATTCACAAACACAGAAAATATTTTTTTATTTGGTTTGGAGTGTACTTTGGGGGTTACAGCACCCTTTAACGGGCAAGCCAGCCGGCCCTCTACTTATGACACAGGCGCACGCTTGGCACTACTTTGTTGATGCACGTGCGGCTACTGCGCACACAATTCACAGAGAAATTTTTTTTTTATTTGGTTTGGACTGGAGTGTACTTTGGGGGTTACAGCACCCTTTAACGGTCAAGCCAGGCGGCCCTTTACTTATGACACAGGCGCACGCTTGGCACTACTTTGTTGATGCACGTGCGGCTACTGCGCACACAATTCACAGAGAAATTTTTTTTTTATTTGGTTTGGACTGGAGTGTACTTTGGGGGTTACAGCACCCTTTAACGGTCAAGCCAGCCGGCCCTCTACTTATGACACAGGCGCACGCTTGGCACTACTTTGTTGATGCACGTGCGGCTACTGCGCACACAATTCACAGAGAAATTTTTTTTTTATTTGGTTTGGACTGGAGTGTACTTTGGGGGTTACAGCACCCTTTAACGGTCAAGCCAGGCGGCCCTTTACTTATGACACAGGCGCACGCTTGGCACTACTTTGTTGATGCACGTGCGGCTACTGCGCACACAATTCACAAACACAGAAAATATATAATTTTTTTAGCACTTGGGGGGAGCACCCCTGATGGACAGAGCACCCCCTGGACAACACTACAGCACCCCTTTAGGACTGGGACACTGCACAGGACTTTGGAGTGGACACAGCCCCTATGGAGAACTGACTGCACAACACAGTCCAGCCAGCCCCTATGGACTTTGAAGTAGTGGACACAGCCCCTATTAACAACAGCAGCACAGCGCAGCACAGCACAACACTACTCTGCACTACACTACACTACACTACACTACACAGCCCAGCCAGCCCTAACTCCCACCCTCCCTCTTCACTGTCCACAGCCGAGTGAGAAAATGGCGCAGACGCGGGTACCTTATATAGGATCCAAAACCCGCGAGACTCGGAAGGCGGGATGATGACGTTTTGCCTCGATTTCAGAATCCGAGTCAGGCGGGAAAAGTCTTGCCTGACTCGGATCGGGGGGGCTCGGATTTCAGAAATCCGAAACCGCTCACCCCTAGTATATATATATATATATCCTGGTTTGCCTCGCGAGCAATCTTTTAATGACTTGGTTATGTATTCAATATAGAAAAGTGAGAAACAGCAAAGTGTCTCAAAAAAACCTTCAAAATAACAAATTAGGCTCTCCAGCATTTTGGAACAACAAGTCCCAGCTTGACCTGTGGTAAGTCATGCAAAGCCTCGTCATTCCACAATGCTGTAGAGCTTAAAATACTGTTATATACACATACTGACCATACATACAGTACAGTGACAGTAACCTGAGCTCCTCCTTGCTGCTACTTGCAGTCCCCACTCTCCTGTCCTGACTCCTCCATCTTGTGACTTGTTCCAATAATTACTTTCTCAGCACAGTATGTAAGGGGGACGTGTCTGTGCTCCGATTGGCTGAGTGACTGTGTGTGATGTGTCACTCAGCCAATCAGAGCACAGCACATACAGCTGCTGAGGAGATCCTGCTCTGATCTGGAAACTCCGTCCTCAGCGTTACAGACTACAGACTGCTTACAATGTAGTTAGGGGGGCCCACCGGGGAGTTACATGGGCCCCTGGCAGGCCAGTCCAAGCCTTATTGCAGCAACATTTCTTCTTCAAAAGGTGTAAATATTGTGAAATATATGTGTGTACTATTGGTGATGGTACCAGCAGAGTAATAGTACACACCAGCAGAACCCTCATAGTCACAGAACAGCCCAGTACTAACCAGTGGGATGAGTCACTAAGCAGTAATGTGATTGTACAGCCGTACTCACACACAGACTCTCAGCATGGAGCTGAGCATACAGGTCACCAGCTAGTGACTGTATGTGAGTAGCGGTGATTGTATAAGTGGTGATAGCAGGTATATCATGCAGGATATCGCAGGGTCTCCCAGATCTATGTGGAACATGTCTGTGTCCCACTGCGGTGCTCATTCACAGTGACAAGATGGCGCATGCACAGAAGACCTAATGGCAGCCATCTTGGTAAGGGATTGCTGCCTCCTTACAGGAGCATCATGGAGACTGTGCAGTAGGGCACTGTATATCCCAACACGTACAGTATGGTTTAGAATTGACTCAATAATGCGTCACATCTCGTTTTCTTTTATATTTCAAATCTAGATCCCTAAATTTTTAAGCTTATTTCGGAGAGAAATATTCCCCTACTGACATAACCATAAAGGAGCTGTTTGTTAGTTATAGATATCTGACTATATTACAAAAAATGCTGACACGGTTATCCTTAGCTCATTGTTACTATACGGTACACAGAGCCGTAACTAGACTTTTAGGTGCCCTGTGCCAGAAAGAGTATTGGTGCTCTCCCTTTCCCCATTTTTCAAATAGGGACATAAGATAGTACACCATAAAAGGGGCCATGGCCTCATGGGAAAATGCCAGGGAAGAGATAGGGGAGGCCAGGAGATGCCGGGGATAAAAGAAGAGGAAGCTATAAGTGAGAATGATAATAAACAGGAAAATTGACAGGCCAAAACAGCGTCTCCTGCCCTGTGGTGCCCTGTGTCATGGCACAGTTGGCACTACCCTAGTTATGGCCCTGACGGTACATTCTGTAACAGAGGTACAAATAGTCTGCATTATGCTATTTCGGACAGTAAGCCCATATTTTTGAAGCGGCATTAATTTAAATGGCAAAACTTACCTGGTTTTGCCTTCTAAATCATTGCTGCTTTAAAAATATGGGCTAGCTCGCCAAACTCACAACTGTGCCTGCATCTTACAGGCTATTACATTGGGCACTGGAGGTGCTTTACTGTGCAATTCTGTGGCAAAACCTGCTTTAGCAAGGGCTGTTTCAGAGAGGATGGGGTCTGCCAACTTCTCTCTTGCTGGCTTGTACTCTTGTACTCTTGCACTGTGCCAATTTCAGATAGGACAATGTGCCACTGAAGCTGGTCCATTCATGTAGCTAGTCCATTCATGTAGCTAGTCCATTCAGGCAGCTAGTCCATTCATGAATTGCATTTGCCACACATGAGCACTGACAGTTCCTCTCTCTTTAGGGTGCTGCTGTGAAGGGGCATCTGCACTGAAGTGGTACGTGGTGGAAAATGTGGCATCATAGATGAGGGTGTAAACCTCTGTACTGTACTATACATTATGAGTAGTCGTTTAATACAGACACTTGAAACTTGAGTCCGAGAGAGGTGAGACCCCAACTAAGATGAGTCCCCAGAGAATAGGATGCTTTTCAATAGGGATAATGGTCTTTATTTAAGGGATGATGGAAAATGCCAAAGGTAGGAGGGTAGAGGGTTACATAGGTAAATACTAGGGGTGTGCACCGGCCACTTTTCGTGTTTTGTGTTTTGGTTTTGGATCTGGATCTTTCTTCGTGTTTTGGATCTGGATTGGTTTTGCCAAAACCACCCTTCCGTGTTTTGGGTTCTGGGTTTTGTGTTTTGGATCTGTATTTTTTTTAAAAAAAGCATAAAAACAGCTAAAATCACAGAATTTGTTGGTTTCTCTGCTCCTATGCTATTATTAACCTCAATAACCTTAATTTCCACTCACTTCCAGTCTATTCTGAACACCTCACACCTCACAATAGTGTTTTCATGTCCAAAAGGTTGCACCGAGGTAGCTGGATGACTATGCTAAGCGACACGAGTGGGCGGCACAAACACGTGACCCATCTAGGAGTGACACTGCAGTGGCAGACAGGATGGCAGTTAGAAAAACTAGGCCCCAAACTGTACATAATGCAAAGAAAAAAAAGAAGTGCAAGATGGAATTGTCCTTGGGCCCTCCCACCCACCCTTATGTTGTATAAACAGGACATGCACACTTTAACAAATCAATCATTTCAGCGCCAGGGTCTGCCACACAACTGTGGCTGAAATGATTGGTTCGTTTGGGCCCCCACAAAACAAGCTGGCAATTAATGTGTCCCTGCACAAACTGGCTCTACGGAGGCAAGATGTCATCCTCATCCTCCTCATCCACCGATTCCTCACCCTCTTCAGTGTGTACATCCTCATCCTCACAGAGTATTAATTCGTCCCTGCTGGAACCACAGGTCCCTCTGTACGTTCTGGAGGCTGGTCTCCCTGGAAGAGTTGATAATTCATTTTATGAACATCATCTTCTCCACATTTTGTGGAAGCAACCTCCTACGCCTTTCGCTGACAAGGTTCCCGGCTGCACTAAACACTCTTTCGGAGTACACACTGGAGGGGGGGCAACCCAGGTAAAATAGAGCCAGTTTGTACAGGGACCTCCAAATTGCTTCTTTTTCCTGCCAGTACAGGTACGGCCTGTCTGACATGCCTACTTGGATGCTGTCACCGATGTAATCCTTTAACAGACAGACGCACGCTTGTCGCTGCTGCTTTGAGGATTCAAGTGCGGCTACAGCCCACACAATTCACAAAGACAGAAAAAAAAAAAGAATATTTTTATTGTTTGTGGAGCACACTTTGAGGGTTACACCACCCTTTAACAGACAGACGCACGCTTGTCGCTGCTGCTTTGAGGATGCAAGTGCGGCTACAGCCCACACAATTCACAAAGACAGAAAAAAGAAGAAGAATATTTTAATTGTTTGTGTAGAACACTTTGAGGTGTCACCACCCTTTAACAGACAGACGCACGCTTGTCGCTGCTGCTTTAAGGATGCAGGTGCGGCTACAGCCCACACATTTCACAAAGACCGAAAAAAAAAAGAACAATATTTTAATTGTTTGTGTAGAACACTTTGAGGTGTCATCACCCTTTAACAGACAGACGCACGCTTGTCGCTGCTGCTTTAAGGATGCAGGTGCGGCTACAGCCCACACAATTCACATAGACAGAAAAAAAAAGAACAATATTTTAATTGTTTCTGTAGCACACTTTGAGGGTGTCACCACCCTTTAACAGACAGACGCACGCTTGTCGCTGCTGCTTTGAGGATGCAAGTGTGGCTACATCGCACACAAGTCACAAACACATTAAAAAAATTGTTTTTTATTTTTTGGAACACTTTGAGAGTTACACCACCCTTTAACAGACAGACGCACGCTTGTCGCTGCTGCTTTAAGGATGCAGGTGCGGCTACAGCCCACACATTTCACAAAGACCGAAAAAAAAAGAACAATATTTTAATTGTTTGTGTAGAACACTTTGAGGGTGTCACCACCCTTTAACAGACAGACGCACGCTTGTCGCTGCTGCTTTAAGGATGCAGGTGCGGCTACAGCCCACACATTTCACAAAGACCAAAAAAAAAAGAACAATATTTTAATTGTTTGTGTAGCACACTTTGAGGGTGTCACCACCCTTTAACAGACAGACGCACGCTTGTCGCTGCTGCTTTGAGGATGCAGGTGGAATCTAGACGGGATTTGGAACCGAGGACACACTACCTCCATCAATTGTCTAAATCCCACTGCACTAATGTCGGATACCGGACGCACGTCTAACACCAACATAGCAGTCAAGGCCTCAGTTATACGTTTTGCTTCAGGATGACTGCTGTCGTACTTCATCCTCATCGCTAGGGACTGTTGGAGGGTCAATTGTTTAGTAAAAGTAGTGATGTTCCTACTTCCTCTCTGGGATGATGAACAACTCCCAGCAGCAGCAACAGCACTAGGAGGAAGAGGTTCTTGATCTTTCCCTATTTTATTTTTATCGGAGAAAGTTTGGTCCTCCATTTATGTTATATTGATATATATACGTGCGGCTAAAGCGCACACAAACACAGAAAATATTATTTTATTTTTGCTGGAGAGTAGTGCACTTTGTGGGTTACACCACCCTTTAAGAAATGAGCCAGCCGGCTCTTTACTTATGGGACACAGGCGCACGCTTGGCGCTGCTCCTTTGTTGATGCACGTGCAGCCACAGTGCACACAATTCACAAACACAGAAAATAATTTTTTTTTTGGTTTGGACTGGAGTGTACTTTCGGGGGTTACAGCACCCTTAACGGTCAAGCCAGCCGGCCCTTTACTTATGACACAGGCGCACGCTTGGCACTACTTTGTTGATGCACGTGCGGCTACTGCGCACACAATTCACAAACACAGAAAATAATTTTTTTTTTGGTTTGGACTGGAGTGTACTTTCGGGGGTTACAGCACCCTTAACGGTCAAGCCAGCCGGCCCTTTACTTATGACACAGGCGCACGCTTGGCACTACTTTGTTGATGCACGTGCGGCTACTGCGCACACAATTCACAAACACAGAAAATAATTTTTTTTTTGGTTTGGACTGGAGTGTACTTTCGGGGGTTACAGCACCCTTAACGGTCAAGCCAGCCGGCCCTTTACTTATGACACAGGCGCACGCTTGGCACTACTTTGTTGATGCACGTGCGGCTACTGCGCACACAATTCACAAACACAGAAAATATATTATTTTTTTAGCACTTGGGGGGAGCACCCCTGATGGACAGAGCACCCCCTGGACAACACTACAGCACCCCTTTAGGACTGGGACACTGCACAGGACTTTGGAGTGGACACAGCCCCTATGGAGAACTGACTGCACAACACAGTCCAGCCAGCCCCTATGGACTTTGAAGTAGTGGACACAGCCCCTATTAACAACAGCAGCACAGCACAACACAGCCAGCCCCTATGGACTTTGAAGTAGTGGACAACAGCAGCACTACACTACACTACACTACACAGCACTAACTCCCACCCTCCCTCTTCACTGTCCACAGCCGAGTGAGAAAATGGCGCCGACGCGGGTACCTTATATAGGATCCAAAACCCGCGAGACTCGGAAGGCGGGATGATGACGTTTTGCCTCGATGTCAGATCCGAGTCAGGCGGGAAAAGTCGAGCCTGACTCGGATCGGACTCGGATCGGGGGGGCTCGGGGGGGTTCGGATTTCAGAAATCCGAACCCGCTCACCCCTAGTAAATACATTAAGACTATAAATTCCTCTGTAACACAGACGGACAACCTACTGTATAGATTGTTTACCAAATATATATATTACCTCCTATGTAGTTATGTAAAAAGTTCAAAAGAGTTTCAACTATTTAAAATAACTTTAGAGTAAAACGTGAATCTTACACTAGGGGGTATACAGTACTTACTAAAGGTAGATTTTCATTGATTTTAAATCAATCAAAATCAATTCAAACTGACCTATAGTAAATATACCTGTCATTTTCTACACAACATTCCATTAACAATCACATGTACTGTATTCCAACAAACAGATGCTTTAACACATTTGTAGACCATTCCGTAGGTCCTTTGTAGTATGTATCAGTATATATTATGACATTTCTGTAACTCTTCCTGACGCTAATTATGACTCTTTGCAAACTACAGTATTTTATGACTATATTCATTTATACTACATTAACCTGAGTGTCTCACTGAGGTGCAATACAGGGTACATCTGGACCCATTTGGACAGCTGAGCTTTTAGTTTTGGTGCTGATCACCACTCGCTCTGGGAGAACTTGTCATCTCCTATCACAGCTGTTCCCCTGGGTCTGCCTCCAGTCACTCCCAGCGCTGCCTTCGGGCTGTCTGCTGGTTCTGCTGCACAACGAAGGGAAGGCCGGCCTAATGCTTCTGTATTAGCCCTTGTGGCAGTGGCTCCCCCCTGTGGTGACACCCGGTGTGGGGAGGGTTCTCCATGCCGGCAATAAGGGGGTGTAGCCTTACAGATAGGGGGCGTGACCTTGTGGGTAATGGGCGGGCCTGAAACCCCATTTTAGTCACTCCAGGGGTTCCAAAGATGCAGACTGCCCCCAGGGACCTGTCTGTGTGCAGTGACGGCTCCCTCACTGTGTCATGCATGATCTTATAGGCTCACACATGCCCAGTGCGAAGACAAGTGTCTCAGTTTAGTGCATATTTACAGGCCATACTTGCCTACCCCAGTGAAGATGGCGGCACAGGCGGCTGATGACGCAATTCGCGTTGGATCATGTCATTGTGGCTCCGCCCCCTGCTCCACAATGCTGATAATCTTGGCACTGCAATAGCGGGGGATGGGGCTACGATGACGCGTTAGAGCCATCATGCCTCCAGACCCACCTACCTCCTGCCTCCGTCCCCCCCAGACCATCCCACCCCCATTGAGCCCCTCCCCTCTCTGTGCTGACAAGACTGCCTACTCCCGGAGGTCAGCAAGCCTACTGCAGGCCCTCCTGCCCGTGCATGCACACTGGGCCTAATTCAGAGATGGGCGCTAATGAGATTGCAGCTGCTATTTCACACGGAACGCATCTGTGAAAATCTGCTAATAGTTTTAAAGCTAAAAAGAACATGAGGACGCCCACAGCTGCCTTCTCATCTGCGTACGATGTCGCTTACCTGTGTAAATATCGGTAACAATGACGCACATTGAGCAGCCATCTTGCCCTTGCGGCGGGTCTGACCAGCCATAAACACTGCAGCTCTCCTGACACGCAGTGAGCTCCCATGGTGCGTAAGAGATCGCAATGGCTAATTTATGCACGCCAATGTAACGGTGTTTAAACGGTCAGACACGCCTGTTTTTCTGACCACCCCTCTGTTACCAACCACAAATGCTGACAACCTGCAACTCACTTTGTGATGGATCCTCTGTATGCGTAATTGCGCATGTGGCGTATACGCATGAGCAATGCAAACAGTTGCTCGATCTGCGTAGAAATCGCCATTTTGTCCGTCTCTGATTCAGGTCCACAGTCTGCGCATTATAAAAATCCCTACCAAATACTTTTCAGTAATTCCCCGGGAGAGAACACTGCAACACATCGGATGATACCAGAAAATAAGTATTTCTCTTTAATATACTACAAAAGAGATGACATTGACACCATGAAGGCATATGATGTTTTCCACAACCTATAGAAAAATCTTTATAAATAGAAGTGTAAGTACTGTACTAGCAATAAAACGTCAATGATGAACTGTTGTAGGTGTACAGTATTGTAATGGGGACCTCAATAGTAATTTAAAAGCCTCAGATAAATTAGTGAGTATTACTGGGCCAAATAAAAATTAGTAATGACAACTAGTCAGAACATTGGGGTGATACAATTATTTAATTCTTGTCAGTAATGGTGCATACACACGGGACGATCGTCAGCGATAACGATATCGCTGAACGATCTCCCTGCTTCCCGATGTGCTGGATGATCGATATCGATCATCCAGCACTCCACCAATGACGGGCCAGCGACCCTATGTAGCCTGGTCGATGTCGACCAGATTGGCCTGCATGCACGGCTGATGGAGAATATCGTTATCGTCCATACATGCCTGCGCATCGCAGGTCATTGGTGGGTTGAAAGGCACAGAAAAATGCACGATATGAACGATAACGATATGATCAATATCGTTATCGTTCGTATCATGCATTTATTTCGTACCGTGTGTACGCACCATTAGTCAAGTTTTAAACACTCCAGAAAATATATATTATTCCCTGCACATGGTCTCCTGGCCATTTCCTAGTTGTTATTCCCTGCATAAGGTCCTGGCCATTTCCTAGTTGTCATTATTACATCACATGACATCATAATGCAGCTCAGGGGGATGTTACAGACTTTGTCAGTGTCAGTCCTTGATAGGTAGTTGTCAGTGGAGAGAGTCGGGTTTTTTCGTTGCTGAGTTTAAGGAGCTTTTAATAAGCTTTTTTAGTGACGATGAGTGGTGCAGGAGGACCAGGTCACATTAGTGACGGTAAGTGGTGCAGGAGGACCAGGTCACATTAGTGACGATGAGTGGTGCAGGAGGACCAGGTCACATTAGTGACGGTAAGTGGTGCAGGAGGACCAGGTCACATTAGTGACGGTAAGTGGTGCAGGAGGACCAGGTCACATTAGTGATGGTAAGTGGTGCAGGAGGACCAGGTCACATTAGTGACGGTAAGTGGTGCAGGAGGACCAGGTCACATTAGTGACGGTAAGTGGTGCAGGAGGACCAGGTCACATTAGTGACGGTAAGTGGTGCAGGAGGACCAGGTCACATTAGTGACGATGAGTGGTGCAGGAGGACCAGGTCATATTAGTGACGATGAGTGGTGCAGGAGGACCAGGTCACATTAGTGACGGTAAGTGGTGCAGGAGGACCAGGTCACATTAGTGACGGTAAGTGGTGCAGGAGGACCAGGTCACATTAGTGACGGTAAGTGGTGCAGGAGGACCAGGTCACATTAGTGACGATGAGTGGTGCAGGAGGACCAGGTCACATTAGTGACGATGAGTGGTGCAGGAGGACCAGGTCACATTAGTGACGGTAAGTGGTGCAGGAGGACCAGGTCACATTAGTGACGGTAAGTGGTGCAGGAGGACCAGGTCACATTAGTGACGATGAGTGGTGCAGGAGGACCAGGTCACATTAGTGACGGTAAGTGGTGCAGGAGGACCAGGTCACATTAGTGACGGTGAGTGGTGCAGGAGGACCAGGTCACATTAGTGACGATGAGTGGTGCAGGAGGACCAGGTCACATTAGTGACGGTAAGTGGTGCAGGAGGACCAGGTCACATTAGTGACGATGAGTGGTGCAGGAGGACCAGGTCACATTAGTGACGATGAGTGGTGCAGGAGGACCAGGTCACATTAGTGACGGTAAGTGGTGCAGGAGGACCAGGTCACATTAGTGACGGTAAGTGGTTATTATAAGTTATTTTATTTCACCAAATAGAGCCATAGACATATATATATATATATATATACACACACATCAGCAAATATCTGGATACAAAGTACATAATAGACAGCTTACTATACAATATAACAAACCTCACACTGGTCTTCAGTAATACCCTGAGTGGGCGTTATAATATTAGACATATTGTGTGAGAATAGAATCGGGGTGATGTTTGTTTTTGGTGAGTTGATTCACCTGTATCTAGGGGTTAATTATATGATAATAATAAATAACTGACCGCACAGGGTTATATAATGTATTCATATACACTTGCAGATGAAATAAACAACTTTTTTAAACGACTTCAATTAAGTCAAGAACATCTTTTTTTTTTTTTAAATGTATTTATTTACATTACTGAAAATAGAGGCGATTAGGGTCTGTCCAGCAACCTTCCCCCCCCCTGCAGTGTCCAAATGTCCCATTGTAAACTAATAAACCTTCCCTGCTTGTGGCAACAAATCCCCCAGTGGCATTACCCCCTAACCACCTAGTAGTGATAGATTCCCCAGTAGCATTACTACGCCCCCCCCCACTGTCCATGTTCCCATTAAAGTATTGTACCCTTCCCCCACACAGACATCCCAGTGGCAATAGATCTCACCCCAATGGCACTACCACTCCCCAGTGACATTAAACCAGGGTTGCCTACCTTTAATATTCTCTTCCCGGGAGAAGCCCGGGTAAGAGAAGCAGCAGGGGGCCGACGGGGGCGGGGCTTGACGATTCGCGTCATTAAGCCCCGCCCCCTCGCGGTAAAATTGCCGCGATTGGGCACAATTTACATAGGGGGCGGGGCCAAATGCTGTGATTCATGCAGAATCACAGCTTAAGCCCCGCCCCCTTCACGGAGACCCGCGATCGCAGCGGGTATTCTCCTAATTCTGCCCACTTCACTAGGAAGTGGGCAGAATGCGGGAGAAATGCCTACCCTTCCGGGGGTGCGGGGGGTTACCCGAAAAATCGGGAGCCTCGCGCGAAAACCGGGAGGGTAGGCATGTATGCATTAAACCCTCCACCCACCTTATGCAGAGCATAGCGGTGCCCGTGTCAGAGGGACTGATGATCTGCCCCCTGCTGGCGTTGGTCTCTACACTTGTAGTTCCCGTTTTTGCACTTGTGTAATCTGCGGATGCGCTCCAGCATACCGATTGTATGACATTCTAGGGCGCAAAATTGGCATGAGATATCAGCTGTCAGAGGCATGACGGCCGCCGGGATCCAGCACCCAACCACAATACTTAGTTACCTGTTTCACAAGAGACAGAAACTGGTCCTTAAACCAAAGGAAATCTCATGTCAACGTTTCACTTGGTAAAAGGAGATATTGCTCATCATTTACACTGTACTATAAACACTGATTTAGCTTTTCTGCTTCTATATGTTATCTATTTTCTCCAAGGCCTTTATATCAGCTGTGCAGATTTTTCCATTTGTATTACTTCTATTTGTGTTGATGATAAACAACTTGGCCTGACTGATATAGATATATTAGGTAACAAACACAGGAAGCTGGCAATTGTACCAGTACGTTTTTCTGCTTAACTTGCATTGATGTTTAGATACACTAATAGGTATATACCAGGGTTCCTGTACAAGATATTGGACATACACCCGGTGGGATAGTCCTGCATTTTGGGCACTGTCCCATTGGCACCGCTGCTCTGCATGCACGTGGCATTCATTTAGTGCTGGGGGCAGTAGCTGGAGTTCTGGGCTCGCCCCCAGTGTGACAAAAAATGGGGCACTGACAGGCACGCCACCAAAATGTCATACACCAAAATACCAGACATCAGGCCATTATATAATATATATATTGTACACTGTATATACAGTATATATATATATATATAATATATATATACATACACACAGTCATTAAAATTCTGCATTCACAAATTTATCTAATGTCACTCACTGGGGTGCTCCCTCTTTGGACCAAATCCAAATATCCACAGGTAAAAGGGTACCACACACTGAATCATGTAGTTACAGGGGCACTCACCAGATTTTTTGATCACCATTAATAGTTTTTATTTTTCATCTGCAAACAAAAATTATTCCAGGCTGCATTTAGAAAAAACACCAACGTATCGGTCTGATAATAGACCTTTTCCAAGGCTGCAATCCATGTTCAATATATTCCAAACTCTCAGAGGGTCACATCAACCGTGCTCCACAACAACCATGAATATATGTTCTGGATTACTATATTTTTGGGCTATTTGTCCCTTATAGAGCACCGCCCTGTTGGAAGATGTAGCTTGGAGTGTGGACATTGCGAATACATATATATATATATATATATACACATACACACAGAATATATGTGTAAATAAATAGCCATATATCTATATATATCTCCACATCTCTCTCTGCACACACATATAAATATATATATATAGAAACAATCTCATGTTTGCCCCTGATATGTGTAACATGGCTGCAAATTAAATGAAGTTTATTCGCCTAACCTGTTACTTTCTTGCATAGTTACCCATAGTTTCCATCATATTGAAACTCCAACATTAGTGATTGTCGCTGTCATTTTGGCGTGTGTGGTGCCCATTGTGGCCTTCGCCATCTACAACTGGTAAGTTACTGATATAATGTACAAATAATGTTACAGTTGCTCTATCTAGATAAGGGTGGTAACTAGCGGTTTGCGAGCAGTGCCCAGCATAGAACGCAGGGCTCTGTGGGTGGCACCATCGCTGGATCAGGTGAGGTGCCGCCAGTAGTATCCTTTGGATGATCCAAACATGCACCCTGCAGCCTGTAGTACCTGTATAGCCCCTCCCCCGAGTATCCAGAGGATGCCACGGGCAGAGCTGTTCTTCCCGGCGGGTGTGACAGGTACAGGGTGCCATAAAGCCCTGTTATGGCACTGATCTAGATAAAAGGTGTATTATTACTATAGTAACATTATTATATACAAATATAACCAATGTCATATGGGTGGCTGGTAGGTGCGTATGTCTCCAGATTTTCCAGGGGCAGGTTTAGCGTTAGGTGGGGGAGGTTAGTACCTGGATCTAATACCAGCAGAAATGGACAATGTTATGTCTCTTGTCCCTGTGTTACCATTGTTTCTCAATAAATCCACAGAAACAAACACTATTCAACCACCTAATCAATGTTTTCCACAGGTAAGCATACCTCTGCCTCTCCTGATTGGATGAGCTGCCGGGACCTCCTCAGCTAGGGTCTGTGTGTGAGGCAGCATGTCAGTCACTACCCAGACTACACTGTCTGTTTGCGATGCGGGGGGAGGGGAAATTGCTGGGGTGGCGACATCTGGGCGATGTTTCCGCCTCTATACATTGCTTTTGAAATCATATAAGTTATCATATAAGAACTGTTGGTTCCATTCTGTGTTCTGCCACTGAGCACTTTTCATTATTTCTGCAGTTGTAAGAGTCTGATAAAGGAAAAAACACCAGACCGCGATGTGGAGGCGTGCGTACATCTGATACCAGGTAACATTAACCAGATTACTACTGTACATAGACAGTACTGACCACAGCACAGACATCATCAGCTCTAGTCTCAGTTATTATGTAGTAGCGTAGTATGTGAATCCCTTAGTATTATACTGTAGCATTGCTATTGTTTTGGATGCAAATGTATCAGCTGATAAAACCAGAGTTGTATTTGCAAGAGAAAAAGGAGAGAAACACCCACAATATTATTATTATTATTATTATTATTATTGCGCTATCATATTGCATTGCACTTTACAATTGGTAACACTGTAATAAAACTAGTTTGGTGTATTGACAGACAGAGAGGTAAGATGGAACTGCTTGCAAGCTTATAATCTATAAGGAAATAGTCTCAGGAATGTGATACTGTACATGAGGTTAAGTGCTAAATGTACAAAGTGTTTAGTAGGTTATAAGTTACACAACAATGCAGGCCAGGAATCAGAGGGTTGTATGGAGTATGAAGAGAACACATGTGAGTTTTATTTGAACTGTGTAGAGATAATGAGAGGAGCTTAGGGAGGTTTAGTGGGTGGTTCTGGAATTTGATCAGCCTGTCTGAAGAGGAGAGTTTTCTAGGAATGCATGAAGGTTTGGAGGCTAGAAGATGATAATATTCTTTATTGATCAGATTTAAAAATCATTTACTGTTTGCACAGAAATCAAAATATTAAAAACAAACAGTTTGTCTTATAAATTGGGAAAATAAGGAATTGAAAAAAATGAAATTTCCAATAATTTTCCGGGCCCGCTAGAGAACCTGGCCTGATGCTCAATAGTCTGGGATGCATGCACCCAATGATATAAACACAAATTTTTGTTCTTGATGTTTAGATTTATAATCATGTCTCATTTCACCATTAATAAAGGGTTAGGCGTGGAAGCTGGCGGAACGTATCAAGACAGGTTGCACAAGTTAACTGCAGAAGGCAGATTCTGGGACGGATTTGGCGATGGACGGATTTGCAGAGCCGCACACAAGCAGCTGCGCTAATCCATCCATCTCTGATACACATGCAAAGGGGGGTGCGAATCACCCCATTGCTGCATTTGTGATTCCAGCACTGCGACCACCTGCGCAGGCTGGGATCTTCATCGCAATCAACGGTGGTGATAGTTGCTCCTTTGGAAGCTTCCAACAGCCTGACCAGGAACTGGTTACTTAAGAGGCCAGGAAGCTGTTTCCACCGACGCAGACCCTGGCCTTGCCCCTCCCGAAAAATCAGGATAATACACGCCTGTCTCCGGGGGACACTGAACCAGGAATGTCCCTGCTCCTCCCCCCAAACACTGCAGCATGTCAATCATTGGGTGGGTCTGTGAGCGAGATCGTAGGACCCATTCTGCACATGCTCAGGACCAGACCCAGAAACATCTGAGATGTACGTTTATCATCGGATTACCATACATCTCTGAATCAAGCACTCTGCTTGCAGCCTATGGATCTGCTAGCAAAATATGCCCTCCGTAATGTGCGCAAAAATTAATCTCCTCCATAGACATATAACATTCACTGAGGTCTGGGAAATCTTGCTACGAACATTAGACAAGTGAGCCTGCCCCCGTTCCCAGCCTAATAAGCTGATTTACATTCAGTTTTATTTTGTGATTCTGCCAATAGTATACATTTTAAGAGTTTGCAGAATGGCAGAGATTGGATATGGATTGAGTGTTCATCCTGCGGTTTGGAGGATGGAACCTCGGACTGCATCCCATGTGTGGTAGTTTGCAAGCCACATACTAAATTATAGATTAGTAAATTACCCCCTTGTGCTCAGTGGCGCCAAGAGTGGAAAGGGAGCGGTTACTAATTACCCAGGCCCAGGCTGCTGGAGGGGTTCGGCACCGACCCTCCTCCCTCTTAAATCACAGCAGCCCTGGACACGTTGCTGTTTGCTGGCTCGGTCTACTATGCCTGTGGGGGGGGGGAGCAATCACGATGATCGCGTGCCCCCTGGCTTTCTGCCAGGCTGAGGGGCTCACAGCAACCCCCTCCCTAGCACACTTTTTTTTTTAAATCCTAAGGGGGCATGGCCACGCCTCCCATGGTTAGGCTACGCCCCCTTCACCTGGGCCCGGCAGGCCTCTCTACATCCCTGCTTCTGCTACTCTACACTTATTTTGTTATATCTCCCTATTCTGTTTCATGATATCACATAATTCTACTGCCTTTTGGTTCAATGTATAAAATATTAGTTTAAAGCGACATTACAAAATACAATATTTTTGTAGCCCTTCATAGGGAATGATAGGGAAAAAAATGCAAACCAAAAAGCTGTGAGTGTTTTTACTATTTATCAAGGTGCTGGCAGTTACCAGCGATAGCGTCCTCTGTAAATTAAAAAAAAAAATTCTGCCTACATTAATAAACAGAACCCTAAAAATATACTAATTAATAAGTGTGGGCTGCCTATTATCAATTACTAACCATTTCTATTTTATATTTTAATAGGCAAAAAGGCAAAGCATGTCAACATAGATATCATAAATGAAAACTGGAATAAAAACATTTCAGAAAGAAAAGAGGATAACATCGACAGAAATAGAATAAAAAAACTCAAAAAAGTTCATTTTATGAATGATATGGAATCCCTAGAAAAAGCAAAAAAAGACCAAAATTCTAAAAAATTAATTAAAATAAAGAAAACAGGAAGCAAATAAGAACAAACATTCTGAGACACAATAAAAAAAATTGTGCTACATTTTCCTGTTGATATGCTTATTAAAGCAAAATGTTAAATGTTATTATTTATTCATTCTAATATTATTATATGTATAATGTTGGAGATATATGTGTACAGGTGCGGTGGTATGGCAGAGCTATATATACACCAACTGAATTCCACCTGCGCAATGAACAGCCCTTGTTGCTTAACCAGTGAAGTGGTTTATTCACATACAATGTGGTACAACTGTACTCACTGTTACACATTAGTTGATGGAGCAGAGCTTGAGCAGTGTTGGGTGATATACAGCTCCCCAGCTGGTTAATGTATATAGCTCTGCGGTAGTAGTGCAGGATGATGGAACAGTGGTATCATGTGTAACACAATGGGTGGGGAGATGTACTGAGCCTTGGAGAGTGATATAGCGGAGAGCGATAAAGTACCAACCAATCAGCTCCTGTCACTTTTTAAGCTGTATTTATAAAGTGACAATTAGGAGCCAATTGATCTGTAGCATTTCTCTCTCCAATTTTTTGTTCTCCAAGGTTTAGTACATCTGTCCCTGGGTCTCTTTGGAGTTAAGTAGGAGACTTCTCTCTCCCACCAGGTCACTCTTACACAGTGGCTAGATGGTGCCGTCCATGCGCTTTAGTTAGGTCGGTGGCCATCCTGATAAGGAAATGAAGCCACCCCTCAGGACCCAACATGGATTCTGTGCAGTAGCGCACTCCATTCTCAACACCCACCCCCCCCTCGCTACGAGCTTCTCCGTGTTATACAAACATTCAAATAAAGCTTTCTCATAGCAACTTGTATGAAAGAAAGGGTTAAACACTTAAAGAAACATCAATATTTCAAGTAACTTGGTATTGGTCTTCTTGATAGATTTACCAGTAAGAGTCCCTTCACTGACAGCATGGACCACGGCAAAGGTCGCTTAATTCACAAACGTGGGACTGCTGCCACCAGCACGATTCTTTATGTCTCTCACACTGTGATCTTTTGATCTCATGGAAAAGGGCCCTAGGCTTTGAGAGCCAGGACATAAGTTTGAGTACTAGTTGTTGTACAAGTTAAGAGTACAAATAGGTGTACTGAGATGTTGGAGAGGCTGGAGAGCCGTTGGCAGCACGGACGCTGCTGATGCGGCTAAGGAGACATTAGAGAGGCTGTGTCAGGGTTCATCCTAGGATCAACCATCTCTTACCTCCACGCCGGCTTCCCCTGACTTCTCATGCGATCAGACGTCTGGTGCGGTGACGGAAGAGGTGCTGAGTATTCTGCCTTAGGTTCTTGCAGACTTCCATGGTCGGGTGGGTCAGGGATCGGAGTTCCCTTCATGGCCGCCACCATGACAGTTCCTTTCATGTGACAAGTACCCTTGACCCAATGGTAGCATGGGGTGGGTCAGCTGATGCTGTCCACCAATGATCTGCTATCTCAGGGTATATTGGAAGTCTCCAAACAGAAGGAAGTTGCCTGAGCAATGTTGTCGTTTTTCCGGTGTCTGCTGATGCTACTTCGTTCCAAGTCTGTCATTGTGTTACTCCTGTGATTACTAGTACCAAATCATTGTGCTACAGTGTGTTCAGAATATCTCTCCTGTGCTTGCAGCAATTACCAAATTATTGTGCAGGTGTTATGTTCTTTAGTGCAACTGTAGGAGAACGGTTCCCTGCGATAAACTGCTGTGGACACAGCTTCTGCCAAAAATTGTTTGTCTAGGCCTGCATCCTTCAATATACATCTTGCTTTTTCCACTTGTGTATGGTTAGCTTGTTCCCTTGCATTGTTTTGCTCAGGAGAATAGGCAGTTATAAAATGATGCTCTATTCCATACAGATGTGTCCTTACACATCATTGCGGCAGTTATGCCGAAAAAATGCCCACTCTGCGCCCCAGGTCACATGAGACTCTGCTAGCGCTGGGTGTCTTTTTTTTGCCAAACAAATGAACCTAAGTTGCAATGCCAAGCAACTATAACACACCAGCTAACTGTGCTGATTAATTTGATATGTGACACTGGTATATCTGCAGCCATTTTCCCAACTATTTGCTTATATGCAATAGAAAATTTGCTGGGAAAATGGCCATGTGTAGTATACTCTGGCACAGAGTCTACTGCACATACTTAATAAGCCCCAGGGCAGTAGAGCATGCACGCTGCTTGTGTACATGTAGTGGTGTAACGGTGGTGGTGCAGTGAAACTATCAAAGGGTTCACTGGCCTCCGTAATGCTGTATCACTGTGAGTATACTGGAGACTCCCTGGGGCATGGAGGATGGAGCTGAAGATGTGCAGACATGCCGCACATGCGCAGTAGCGCACAAGGTCTAAGGTTGCACCTCTGGCAATTTGGGAGTCCTAGAGCCCATACAGAGAAACAGGACAGGGTGCTGTCTCCTAACAATAGGGACATTTTCATAGAGGAAAGTGCTTGCACTAATGGCGCTTGTTTTTGTGTATGTGCTTATTGTGTGTATTATTAGGCCTACCATACTATCCCTTTAACCTGGGACACTATTAAATGACACAAGTTCTGTGGCTGGCTGACTTCAAGCCTGCACTTCACCTGGTTTTAATCAGCCACAATTAATGAGTGTCCTGATTTAAAGGTACAGTATGGTAAGTATACTGTATGTAAGATGCTTCCCTAAAGTATAAGCATGTTTGCCTACAAATGTCCCAAATGTGGTAAGACCTTGGCCAGCTGTCCCGCGCACTTAGAACTTTGTGTAGTGTAATGGACACACCAAAAACTGATGCGCAATGCATTTCCAGGGAGAAAAGTTATAGTGCTGTGTAGTATTAGGCATGCCCTCTCCAGGAGTACACATCGTGTTGTTTGTATGACTGATAGTTTCCAGCCAGTCCCTGGTAGGCCTTTGCATTTCTCTATCTATACCATTTTCTCTTAGAAAAATAATAAGCTTTCTTTAAGTTCAGTATCACCACTATGTAAATGAGGACTAAGGGCCTGATTCAGAGCCGGACGCTATTTGCGCTCGCTCATTCAGAAAAAGGGGCCAGATATTTAAATTGAGCGCTCGCTCTTTGCGGTCTGTTGACGCCTCTATGTCTGAGCGAGCGAACGAAACATGCGCTCGCTATTTTGTAAAGACGCCCCCTGGCCGCTCGCATCCTACGTCATCTCCGCTATTTATTAGATTAATCGAGTACATCGAAAGGCGTCTGAACTGCTCGCAGTGCTTGTGGTTGGATTTTCCTACCGCAATCATGCGAACAGTTCAGGCTAAGAAACAACCAAGTGACGTGGTCGATGACGCTGCTTTGTTAATTATGCACACCCTTAAAACGCCCGTTTTGACCGTTTGGCACGCCTGCGTTCGGATCACCACTCCCCGTTTTCAAGCACCTTCCCCTGTTACCACCCACAAACGCCTCATCCTGTCAAATTAGCAGGCACTCGCTATTTTGCGAGCGCTCGATTTCCGACCGCAATGACTGGTTGGCGCATGCGCATTACGACCCATACTCATGCGCAGTTGTGCGAACATCGCTCGGAGCGAACGAGCGGCCACTTACGAGCGGCTCTGAATCAGGCCCTAAATGCATTTGATTATTCTCCATCGGTGTTGGCCAGCACTACTAAATGTCTTTCCGCAGGTTCCTATTGGATGTCCTCTGGCCGTTTCAAATTCAATGTTACAAAAGCCAAGGTAATAATCTTCCCAGGAGTCAACACATGTTGCTGATCTGTCTTTTTATCTGTTGACAACACAATGATTATTCTTATATCTCATGCTCGCTGCCATCAGTGTCCTTTGGCCTGTTACAGAGGTGGAGGCATGATTGATGGGAGCTGTGTGTTCGGTTGTAGCGGATCTGAGAAGTGATTTTGTCTTTTGAACTGAGGCGCCCACCAGTGCATTCTCAGGACTGCTGCAGGTGTCTGAAGACACAGCATCGTCCCATCATGGAGAACATCAGCGGACCATCATACATTTTGGTTAGCTTGCTCAGAATCTCCACTTTAAATAATGTGCCTAGGCCAGTGAATCTGCGTCAGAAAATGCAGTTGCTGGCTTCGGTACTGTTAAGGCTCAGCACTAGCAACAAGGAATAGTCCTGCACAGCATTGAGGGCTGAAATATCTTGGCTGGATGCGGCCGTGTAGTTGCCTTGAGGGCTCGAGGTGTTAGGACAGAATGTGGCTTATGAGCTAATTGGCTAATTCATTGCGATGCGGCCTTTGGGCCGGTAGCAGCCTCTGGGCTGAGTTGCTGCCTTGGCAGGATGCAGCCCCTGGGCCGAGATACAGTCTCTAAGGAGTGTAGCAGCCTTTGGACTGAGTGGCAGCCTTGATGGCTGAAATGCTTGGCTGGAAGATGCTGAGGTGCGCACAGTGTCGCCGCGATGAAACCAGCGGTAAAACATAAAGTACACAGGGTTGCATACACAGGATGCTGAAGTGTGCTTTATGTCACCAGAATGACACAAGCGACAGTACACAGGATTGCATACTCTGATGAGCGGCCTGTGCTGCCGGGTTGACACGAGCCACAGGACGCTGGGTTGCGCACTCTGGACTCTGAGTGCGGTCTATGCCGCCTGGATGACACAAACGGCAAGGCAGGAATGTAGATCGTGCTGCCAAGATGACATGAATGGCAGGAACAATGGAGCTGGCTTGATACTGGAAACTCGACTGCGAACAGGAGACCAAACGACAACCGGAAACATGTGAAACTCTATCACCGGCATGGAGTGAAGGGCTGGCTGGAATTTAACAGAAACAGGGCCCAACCAGAGCAAGCCTCCCTTAATGACAGACTAGTGTGCACCTGGGCTGTGCACAGACAGGAGAATCAATTAGTGTGCACCTGATACTGCACACAGACAGGCAGCAATTAGTGCAGTGCCTCAGAAGCAACTAAGGTTGGAAACTGCAAACAATTTTATCTGCTTAACTGCATATCCTAACAGGTACGTTCCCAATATGGAGGCGACATGTGTCCATTTTGAAGAACGCTCTCCTTCTTTGCCCTCAAATGCCTGCAGGTAGTCAATCAAACTGCTGCATGCGCAGTCATGGAACCATCGGTCAATTGCGATCAAATCGATACTGTGTCCAGGGCTAAATAAGTCCCTCAAAGCTGTCATTTCATCCCCACGGCCAATGTATATTCTTGTTCCTGGAGGAATCAGGATCTTTGGATACGCAGGTATTAATGAGACACACAAGAAGGCGCTAGTCTCAACAAATACAGTTTAGTGAAAAAAATATTCAATGAATATTCTTAGCTTGGTACATATATGTGACAGTGTAATGTTACCTCTGATATTCCAGGGTGCCCCTGCCACTTGCTTCAGTGTCTGGAATCAGGTTGATCTTATTAATGTGGGCACGTTGCAGGCTATCGTCCCAACAATGATGCTGCTGTAAACTTGCAGATGGCAGCTTATATACCCTGCTCTCTGGAATAACTCCTGAATAAGCATTTAAAAGGTTCAAAGTTCAACTTGAAAATATACAGTGGTGCTTCATAGTTTGCAAATCCTTCATAATTTTCTATATTTCTGCTGAAATTTGGCCTAAAACTACATGAGATTTTCTTACAAGTCTAAAAGTAGATAAAGAGAACCAAATCAAACAAATGAGACTAAAAAATTAGACATGCTCATTTATTATTATCTGTGAGTGTAAAAAATATGTGAACCTTTGCTTTCAGAATTTTACAAATTCTACTCCAATTGCTCAAGGCACACCCCCAATACTCAGAGGCATGCCTCTATTAGCTTTTTTCTGTGCAGCTTACTGCCCATGGTGGTGCCCCGTCCCCAGCTCTGCAAGCAGTGTCTGACTATATAGAAGTGAGGCTGTGCTGTTGCTGCCTATCTCTCGTCTCCCTGCAGTCCCAGGGAGCTCCACAAAGCTGGTGAGTGGATTACGATAAACAAAGAAGATGTTTATAAGTTATAAATATCTTCTTTGTCTTATTCAAATCATTTTTATATCAAATCTCAGGTGTATGACAGGGTAGGCTCTGCCTCCCCTCCCTATCCTGTCTGCACGTCCCTGCAGTATATCTAATAGGTATAATTATATCTTACTGAGTAGGCTTCAGCATCCTAAACTTTGACATTCCCTTTTGATGTCAACTCTTCAGCTTCATGCTCTTGAAGGCACCAAAGGCTGAAATCTTATTTATACTTTAACACTCTTGACAGCTTTAAAATAGCTGGCAGGTCTCTCCTTTAAGAATGTGCCATCATTTCCATCGTCTCCAGTTCTGAAACATACATCAGTAAAGTGTAAGAATGAACTGTATGAGTCCTGTACTTCAGATGCTTCTTCTCTCATATGTTATTCTGCTGCAAGTTACATATCACATCCTACAGACATGCAATTCTGCTGTCAATAACAATCATTTACAGTTCACAAAAATTTAAAAAACGCTGATTCCCTTTCACCCACAGTTAACTTAAAACCTTCTCTCTATATGGGGAATATTTACTAAAGTGACAGTTTTTAGAAGTTGAGAGGTTGCCCAGGGCAACCAATCAAATTCTACTAAACATTTAACCAGCACCTTCTAGAAATTAATAGCTAGAATCTGATTGGTTGCTATGGGCAACATCTCCATTTCTAAAAACTCTCTCTTTAGTAAATATACAGTACCCATTAAGGCAGGTATCCACTTGCCGATTAAAATGAGCAATTGAACGATAAAGATATAATTATCGTGCAATCGCTCATTAATCGTGCACAAATCGGGCATGAAAATGTCGGAAACGGCTAGCGATGCGCGCTCCCGCTGGTCGTTTCCGACATCAATCATCGCCTGAACATGCAGGTCAATCTGCCGATAACGACAGATTGACCATGTTCAGGGATGAGGGAGGCTGTCTGCACTGAACTACATATCGTTCAGTGTAGACACTGCAGGGGAAGAGGAAAGACAGTACGATTACGATGTTGTAATCGTGCTTTCGTTCCACTATCTGCTAGTAGATACTCACCATTAGTCTCTATTATGTTTCTAATCAGGATTTTGGGGTGAATAATACCCTTATCAGACCAAAGAGTCTATTTACTAAGCTGTGTTAGGAGATCAAGTGAACGGTGATAAGGTACCAGCCAATCAGCTCCTAACTGCCATTTTTCAAACACAGCCTGTGGGATGGCAGTTAGGAGCTGATTGGCTAGTACCTTATCACTGTTCCCTTGATCTCCTAACACAGCTTAGTAAATAGACCCCCAAGCCTCTAACCTGGGATATTGCCGGGTCAACATGGGTGCTGGTTTGATCTGAAAAGGTCAGCCCAGGTGTCCTGGACCTCAACTCTGGTCACCAACAGGGTTATTCCTGGGTCCGATCCGGCTTGACTGCACTGTGAAAGATGCAACATGGTTAATTTGACCCGGGTCATGCCTAAAGCGATCGGATTGGCGGCTGTGGTGCGCTGGGAGATGATGTCACCTGTCAGCGGCAGTGCAGGCAGCATGGTGATTTTGCAGGATGCTGAACAGCTCCTACCCATAAGGGGGGAGGAGGAGATAAGGAGACAGATCACAGGCACTGTCAAGGAGGCCTCTGTCTACACCAACATATCTAAGATCCTGACTGCCAGGGGCTTCGAGTGTTCACAGCAGCAAGTGGCAAACAAGTTTATGGCCCTCAAGAAGCACTACATCAAGATACTTGACCAAAACAAGAAGAAGAGTAGTGTAGCTTGCATGGATTGGGTATATTATGAGTTATGCGATGCTGTATTTACAAACTCAGCATTTTCTAACCCTGTTTCCATATCATCTTCAAGCTGCGCTGCTAGTATCAATTCAACATCTGAAAGCAGCAAAAATCCGCAATAATACAGGAACTCCCGGCTACTCACTGGTAACTTGTCGGCCATGATTAATACAACGCAGTGAGCAGTCACCAACCACTGTTCATTACCTCAACGTTGTTTGCCAAAAAAAAGTCAATTTATTATGACACACACTGTTTTGCAGCGCCGACACTGGGACGACTCAAGAATAACCCTGGTCCAAGGTACAGTTTGAAAGAGGTGTGTGCAGTTGTGACACGGACTTGAGACCATGTTCAAAAGTCCGGTCCGACCTGGGATTTTGGTCTGAAAACAGTATAAGGGTGAGTTGTAGAGAGAGTTGTTGATACTTTATCTCTCTCCACTTTATCCCTCTTATAGGGCGGGATGTACTAAAGGAAAAATGCGGTAAAAACCCCGTTTTCGGGGGTTTTACCACATTTCCATATGTACTAAGCCCCGGTCACCCTTTTATCGATGCGGAGGGTAACACCAGAAAAACCTGGCATTATCCTATAGAAGCCTATGGGCTTCTTATCGCATCCCGCACCCGACGCTTCACCGCCACCTCGCCGCCCTGCCGTCGCCCAGCACTGGCCCCCACTCACCTGCTCTCCATGGTTGCCGTCCCATGCTCCTGCTGGGTCCTCTGCCTCCTCCTCCTAACCTTCCGGGTGCAGGGAGGAGGAGGAGCCCAGGGCTACCTGCACAGGTCACCAGCAGGTAGTTCCCGGGGCTTGGAGGGGGTTGGTTCCCACGGAGACCCCCTCACCCGGCGTCGGCTGCTTCGCAAAGGGCAGCTCTTATCACAAGAGCTGTCCTTTGCGATACTAATCACATATGTTAGTACATATGTGATTAGTAAGGTTGTGTTAACTTTATCTCTCTTCAAGGTTTGATACTGTAGCTCTCCTAAAACTCCAAAGATTTTGTCCCATTCACATTCATAAATTCCAAATGCTTATTTCCAGATACTTTATATTACTTTTTAAATTGCCTTTTGGGAATACATAAACTAGAGAATACAGCCACATGTATGTAACCCTTGGACTAGGGTTGTCCATTGGCCATCGAAGGTTAACAACTACAGTATCAATGGTATGGTTTGCAGGCAATGGTTGATGGTTTTACCATCAATAGAGTCCTGAAGGTGACATTTTTCATTACTTTTCATTTGCTGTGCAAGGCCACCGTCTCCTTTCGTACACGCATGTGTAATCGCAAGCCACGGATGGTTCAACCATCCATGAATGGGTTTCCGCTATAGATGGTTATGGCTTGGATGAACAGCGCTAACCTCAGCCCCAGTTGTTATAAAACATACTAGTAAAGATTATGAGGTGGATGCAAGCTGTTGATTAACATAATGGGCGGAGTTCCAGGAAGCAGGGGGCAGTTTAGAACAGCCTTAGTTTCTGAAAACTACAAATCCCAGTATCCAATAGCTGTGAGAAGACAGGAAGTGACATCAGTTGCTGCCAACATCGGTGGTTTGGATCCAAAACCAAAGAAAAAAAAGAGAAGCAGAGAAAGAAGAGTGGTAGAGGAGATTGGAAATGCAGCTATACTGTAGGGAGCAGCCTTACTCAGAGAGGCCACTTGCAACCACAAACAATTGTCTGTAAGTCTGCTGAGTGAGCTCAAGTGAGAGAAGCACATAGCCAGCGAGACGTTGACAATTGTGAGATGGTAGGAGCAGAGAAGTTATAGAGAACACTGTTACTTGAACTACTAGGATAGACAGAAGACACAGGCTGAGCAATAAGACTGAAAGCAGCTTTCCCTCAGTCAGGAGATATGAGAAGGGCATCACATCCTGTAGTCCAATCTCACAGATCAAACTGCCAAAATAATAATCCGAGCACCTACAATGATCAGATAAGGCTGTCAGTTAGGTAAAAAGGGGCTATCATTACAGCAGGCAGAGGTAATACGCTGCCAGAGCTAGCTGCCCAATCAAATGGGGGAATGGGTGCCAATACCATAGTGGAGTCTGTCATATCCAAGTGTTAGCTTGCCAGGAGCCCGGCACATGCTACAAGAGAGGCAGAGGGAGACCAGATCCTGTTCAAAGGGAAAGAGTAAGCCAGACAGTAACTCCAGGGAAAGAACGAAAGAGACTCCAGACACCCCGCTGTGAGACTCATGGAAGATCCATGAGATTTCCATTCAGGTCCTTAGCCTGTTTGTATGTTGCTGATACTGCTGCTAATCCCTTTATATGTGTCATAATAAAGATAATATCTTGAGGACTTACTAGTTTAGAGATTTGTTCAATGCTTTTTGCATGTGTAGGTTAACTGCATAACTCTTTAAAGTAACAACCACAGTTTGTTTGGAACAAAGATATTTATTTCCTTACATTGTCCTAATCTGCTGGGGATATTCTGTTTCAACTAACCATGCGGCACATTCATTTACTAGTGACTACTGTTTAAGGGACTATTCTTCCCCTTTCTACTACATCTAACCCCAATCTGTAGAGGAACAACGTATTACTACTATGGTCTGAACCACCCTTTACCCAACAGATTGAACTTACTACCTGCCATAGCCGGAACTATCAGTACATCAGCCAAGCTGTTATCATTATATTGCATTTGTACTAGTATTAACATTGCATTATTGCCTTTGCATGCTTAGCATTACTATACCCTGCTATTGTCTATTTTGCTGCCTGTTGTGTTCAATTGTTATTCTATTTTGATGTTGTTACTGTATTGCATTATTTTAATTGCTCCATAATGTAAGGTGCTGAAACAGTTTTGAACGTGTCACCCATAATTGCTCTCACATTGTGTTCATAACACGAAATGCAGAATTTCTCCTGTATTCAGAGCCCCTATCTGTATGTGCATTGTGATACCCTTCATGATACATCTCGTACCTGTCACGCTTGGCGCTGGGGAAGTGGAAACTCTGGGTCCGGGTTGCGGGAGGAAAAGAAGGCGAGGGGCCTGGATATATGTTCTCCTCATCCACAGCTCTCGAGTGTTGACGAGTCCTGGGCAATGGTGCGGAGTCTAACCCACAGGATGGTGTTCGCCAGTGACCCCTCCAATCGGGATTTGGGCTTAGCTGCACCCTGTGAGCAGGTCGCGGTCCCTTGACCAGGTACCCGAGCTCAGTGGGAATTGGAGACACAAATAACCGTGGCCCTAATAAGAGATGCCTAAGATTTAAGGCACTGTGGAGTGATCCACAAACAACGCAAAGAAGTCTGGCAATACTGTAGCACAAAGGCCCTCATTCAGAGCCACTCGCTAGCGGCAGTACGCTCGTTCCGAGCGATGTTCGCACATCTGCGCATGCGTACGGTTTTTAGTACGCATGCGCGAACCAGTCAGTGCGGCCGAAAATCGTTGGTACGCAATATAGCGAGGGCCTGCTATTTTGACTGACAGAATGAGGCATATGTGGGTGGTAACAGGGGAAGGTGCTTGAAAACGGGGAGTGGAGATCCGAACGCAGGCGTGCTTAAAGGTCAAAACGGGCGTTTTAAGGGAGTGCATAATTAATACAGCAGCGTCATTGACCACGTCACTTGGTTTTTTTTAACTCAGAACTGCTCGCAAAATAGCGGTTGAAAACACCAACCACAAGAATAGCGAGCAGTTCATACGCTGTACGATGTACTCGATTAATCTAATAAATAGCGGACATGACGTATGGTGCGTGCGGCCAGGGGGCGTTTTTATCAAAAAAACGAGCGTATGTTTTGCTCGCTCGTTCAGACTTAGAGGTGGGAACAGACTGCAATTTGCGAACGGATCATTTGAATAGCCACCCCTTGTTTTTGAACGAACGACCACAAATAGCGAACGGCTCTGAATCAGGCCCAAAGTTCATTAGTGACACGTTTAGCACACAGGCAGATATGGTAATTCACTGTTGCATGAAGTTCACTAGAGACTCGTTTAGTACACAGGCAGATGGTAATTAACTGTTGCACCTGTTTCACTAGAGACTTGTTTAGCACACAGGCAGATGGTAATACACTGTTGCATGAAGTTCACTAGAGACACGTTTAGCACACAGGCAGATGGTAATTCACTGTTGCATGAAGTTCACTAGAGACACGTTTAGCACACAGGCAGATGGTAATACACTGTTGCAAGAAGTTCACTAGAGACACGTTTAGCACACAGGCAGATGGTAATACACTGTTGCAAGAAGTTCACTAGAGACACGTTTAGCACACAGGCAGATGGTAATACACTGTTGCAAGAAGTTCACTAGAGACACATTTAGCACATAGGCAGATGGTAACTCACTGTTGCACAGGGATCACAGTAACGTCTTGGCACACAGGCAGAGATGGAACACACTGTAGAGGAAAAAGAACGCCAGGAACCTGGACCGGAACTCAACTAGGGACTAGGAGACAACCGTTGTTCAGGCAGTTTGCAGAAAGGTGGATGCAGGCTATATACCCCACAGAACCCTTTGATAGGTGCACAGCGATCAGCTGATGCTCACCTATCCCAGGCCAGAAGTACAGTCACATGGGCCGACTGACATGGCGGCGCCCATGCCGGGAACCCCGATTCCAGACACCGGACCGTCCACAGTCCCCTACGCACGGGGAGAATGCTCAGCGTCCTCTCAGCCGCCGCGCCAGCTGCCCGACCGCCCGGGAGATCAAAGGAAGCCGGCGAGGAGGTAAGGCTGCGCTGATCCCCAGCAAAGCCCTGACAGTACCCTTCATGGTACATCTCGTTCTATCCATGGTGCAAAAATCTATGTTTGGAAACAGGGTATTTACACTGATGTACAATTCTGCATAACACGCAATTTTGATGAAACGTCCACATTGAACTTTGCCTATGTGAGAACAACCCATTACAGCCTAGTTATGCAAGTGGAGACGTGATTAAAAAGAGCCTTTTTCTGAAAGTACTTACAGTATTTTCACAGTGACGTTCCTCAGTGTTTAATCAATTGCTGGAAGCTGTAAACTTTATTTTAAATATTGAGCATTATTAAGCCACTGTGAAGTACTCTACATAGAGTATGACAAAGAAAAAAATTGCCACAAAGTGTAATTTTATAGTTTGGGGTTTTGCTTTATCTGCGAGATAATTGTTGGATACCACTGATTAAAACAAAGCTGCAAGATCCATTGTCAATTTATTCGCTCGACTAAAGTTAATTGCTGTCGACAGGGTTTGACAGCAGATTGTCTAAGTGGCAACCTTAAATACCTTTTGTAGAATATATATGGAAAAATACTTGCATGGATTTTTAGCTGCCAACTCACAAGAAACATCAGTTTATCACAGCACTCAGTTTCAGTAGTAATGTTGCCTCTCAGCAAGACAGCAGCTTGCTCCCCAGGCAGTGAGAGAGCGGCTGGATCAAACTGACACATCTTTATTAGTCTCTCACAGGTGGTCTGGCAATCAAGGCTGCACACAAGCCTAACTATCACCAGACAGAAGCTAAAGTTGGTCTCTTTCTATAATTGTTAGATCCTGATATACTGTAGGTGTATCTATAAGTGGTGCATGGTGTGCGGGCACCTGGGTCAAGGGGCATCCACAGATGATACCTGTCCATCTGTGCCACAGAAATCACCGGGAAAATGGTGCCATTGATAAAGACTTATAAGAGTCAAAATGCGTTGGTGTAGAGTCTGGTAAGAGATCCGTTGACCTGGAGGTACTGTCTTGGAGCACTAAGATCTTCTAATCTTCCCGGGGAGGAGTGTCTTATAATTTCTTTGCATTTAAGGCTTTATTGTCTCTGTGATCTGGTATGTCCTGCTACCAGCCATTTGGTTGATTTATGCTTTATGAAGAATTTGTGTTACAATAAATTGTGGTGTGTTATGAAATCTTTTATTTTTGTTTCATTTTGAGGAATATCACATACTCAGCCATCTAAGAAGAATATCACTCCAAAAAAAAGAAATAGAAATCCCTCTTAATTTCCGTAATTCTCTGGATAAAGTGTTCATACAGTACATGCTTTCCATTGGATATATGCTTAGTTTCCTTTCAGATATTTTTATAAGAATCCAAAAAACTTCTATTGAAAGTTAATCAAATTGTCCTACACCCCAATTAGGAAGGGCTGTATCACATGAGTGTTGGTGCTGATTAAAATACGCCTGTGACACTCCCCTAACACGCCCATGAAATGGTCCCTTTTGTGATCACAGTCCCAGTCTTCACCCTGAAACGCCCAGTGATCGCAAACCCCTTCTCAAGTGTTAGCGATGCTGCACGCAATTGCGAATGGCATTAATCATGTGGGTTCGAGCATGCACAATAAGGGTTTCAAGGACATTTCGCGAATGCGCAGTAGCAAAACATTGCTCAGCTGTGTAATTACCGGTACCGCTTCCATCTCTGAATCAGGCCCATAGACTTACTATTAATTAAGATATTTGTAATTTCCTTAACTTGTTAAACAGTCTTTAACAATTAACATGCTCAAAAGGAAAACAGATGGTGTAAAACTGTTTTGATATATTTTGATACTTTGGCTGTGAGGCTAGTATTGTATTATAGTATAGGAGAAGTGATGTGCTCTTGTGAGGATAGAGGTGTGAGAGAAGGGAGGAGATGTTACCTCAGGCTCCATCCTGGAAGCCAATATTTCTTAAAGGTAATCATATATTACAAGCAAACACCCCGGTTAGTCCACTATGTCTCTATAATCCAGGGGCAGAACTATGACAATGTCGGCGGCTGCCGCCGGCCCCCGGGACTGAAGGGGCACCTCCTCTATTGACCACAATATATTCACCCCACTTGGGGCTGTAACTATGTACCTGGAGTGTACCGTCATGGCCTCCCAATACATGGCACCTCTTCCCAGCATCTGAGAAGACACCATAACCATATACTGGTGGAGAGCTCCATATCAGACCATCAGCTGCCGCTTCCGTCTTTCTATAGCCTGTCCCAGCTCATTGATGTCGCTGCTCAGCAGCTTCTCATGCCAGTGTGACTCTGACTCTCCCCCTCACCCACAACTCCCCGTCCCACTCCTCCCTGGTGGCAACTCTAGCCGTGGACCTGTGTGTCGGGCCCCTTGCATAAGCGCGGCTTCAGATCTTCCAGGCAGGGGCAGTACTATGGGAGACAATGGAGGCGCCTGCCGCCGGGCGCCAGCACTGAAGGGGCACCTCCTCCATTGCCCACAATATTTTCACCCCACTTAGGGCTGTAAATATGTTCCACCATAATAGCAGTCTTACAGTATCTTCTTCTTTTCCCCTCCATCAAGGGTATCAGGAAGGTTCCCCACCCCACCCCACATCAGTTGGCTTTTGCCTCCATCAGGAGGACTCTGAGCCTCATGCAAGTTGCACTATACAGGTCACTATCTTATCTGTGACTAATGCATAGCTGTATATACCCAAGAAAGGGTGTTTTTTGGGGAAATCCTGCAAATTTACATTAGTAAATAGGCCTAATAGAAACAAATTCACATATTCTACATTAGTTTTTTTGTGCGTATACATACAGCCATTTCCCCAGTCGTTTTTACAGCGCCGGACCCTCATGCCGACGCGGGACTCCAGAGAGGTAAGTAATATTATGGGTGCAGGGTGTGCGGTGAGGGGCCCCCCTGGACCCAGAGGCCCGTGTGCCCCGCACACCCTGCACCCATTATAGATACGCCCCTGGTAGCAGTCTTACAGTATCTTGACTCAAACTCAGTTCTCAAAACCCCCACATCAGGTGGGTATCCCCTCTATCTGGGGTATCAGCAGGGCTCGTCCACTCACATCACATGGATTTCGCCTCCATCAGGAGGACTCTGAGCCTCATGTTAATTGCACTATACAGGTCACTATCTATCTGTGACTAATGCATAGCTGTATATACCCGAAAAAGGAGAGAGTATCCTGCAAATTTACTGTAGTAAATAGGCTTAATAGAAACAAATTCACATATTCTATATTAGTGTTTTTGTGCAGATAGATAGATAGATTTTTTTTTTGGGGGGGGGGGGGGGGCATCAAATTATAACTTGCCTCCGGACATCTGGGATGAACTTATGCCACTGCTATTATCTATAATACCTGATAATTCTATATATAAATGAACCCATCTCACAGTAAGGACTCTGGGCCTGATTCAGAGCCGGACGCTCTGACCAGAGCGCTCGCTCTGAATCAGGGCCCTCCTACCTAAAAATGGAGCGGCCTCTTGGACGCTCACATAGCTGTGGGTTACCACCCACAGCTTATGCGAGCGTCCATGATGATGGTCGCGATGGTCAAGACCATCGCGACCATCGGGCTTGCGACGAGACCCTGCGGTAGGGTCTCGTGGCTGCAAGCCCTGGTGATGTCAGTGGGGCCGGACCCAGACAGTAGGCGTTCCCATGGGAAACGTCTCCGTCTGGCAGCCACGCCCCCGGCACGCCCACCAAAGGGGGCGTGCTGTCAGTCACCATCGACAGCACGCCCCCTTTGGTGCGAGACCCGGAGCGACAGCTTGGCTGTCGCTATGCGGGTCTCGCGCATGCGCACGACGGAGCTCCCTCCGTCGTGCGCATGTGCATTAGGGCACCATCGACCCGCTTGCGAGCGTCCTACGCTCGCGAGCGGGTCTGAATTAGGCCCTCTATTCATCATCATTTAATTTCTACAAAAGCAGCAATTGTAGAAATTAAGTTATCGGGCCATTCATCAAGAAGGTAAAGCAGGAGATTTCACAGAAACTCCTGCTTACCTTCCTCTCGAGGAATGGCCCGCTGTCCCCATACACTAGTATCACAAATATATCTCCTGCTTACCTTCCTCTCGTGGCATGGCCCACTGTCCCCATACACTAGCATCACAGATATTTCTCCTACTTACCTTTCTCTTGCGGAATGGCCTGCTGTACCCATACACTAGTATCACAGATATATCTCCTACTTACCTTTCTCTTGCGGAATGGCCTGCTGTCCCCATACACTAGTATCACAGATATATCTCCTACTTACCTTCCTCTCGTGGAATGGCCCGCTGTACCCATACACTAGTATCACAGATATATCTCCTGCTTACCTTCCGCTCGTGGAATGGCCCGCTGTACCCATACACTAGTATCACAGATATATCTCCTGCTTACCTTCCTCTCGTGGAATGGCCTGCTGTACCCATACACTAGTATCACAGATATATCTCCTACTTACCTTCCGCTCGTGGAATGGCCCGCTGTACCCATACACTAGTATCACAGATATATCTCCTGCTTACCTTCCTCTCGTGGAATGGCCCGCTGTACCCATACACTAGCATCACAGATATTTCTCCTACTTACCTTTCTCTTGCGGAATGGCACGCTGTACCCATACACTAGTAAGGGCTCTATTCATAATCACTTAATTTCCACAAAAGCAGGTGAAAATGCACATTCTCACCTGCAATTGTAGAAATTAAGTATTCGGACCATTCATCAAGAGGGTAAAGCAGGAGATATCACAGATACCAGTATGTCTCCTGCTTACCTTCCTCTCGCGGAAGCGCCCGCTATCCCCATACACTATTATGGGGACAGAATTACAATATTTTCGGAGCTTGAGTGCAGGAGAATTCACCATCTTCAGATGGTGAGTGCTCCCGCTCCGGGCTCGCAACCCTTTAGGATCACTCCGCCCCTGTCCATCTCCTTTCGCCGTACGTCGGGGCTCTTGTGCACTTGCATGACCTGTAGAGCTGGCTGTACTGGCAAAAAGAACTATCACTGAAGAATCAAAACTTTGCCCTACTAAAATGTTTAAAGCAATCTGTACATTTTGCAGACACACCGATTTTTATACGAACTGTACGTGGTCCTTTAAAACCACGGTGATAATTACCTAAGCATCAATGTTAAAAAGATTGTCTGGAGTCTATGAAATTTTAAAACTGCAGTGCTAACAGGACATCATTACGAGCACTTAAAAAAATGATCTCAGGAGTAGCAATTACAGTGAACAATAAAACTGATGGGGAGGATCCATTAGAACATTTAATAACCAGAGCGACGAGGTACAGGCACTTGCACAATGTTTTATTATTTTGGGTAAACAGGAGTTAGTTCTGCAATTCAGCACTAATACTGTAAATGTAGAAATGGAAGCCTATTAATGTTCTGGTTAAAAAAAAAACAGAAAAAGAAAAGTTTGTGAGGTTGATGCCAGCTGGATACCGCCATCTCAAAATATATTAAAAGATTAAAAGCCACAGGCAAACAGGTGGTGAGTATGAAGTGGATAACAGTTTCCATGAACACTGCAGAGAATTGTAATATATCTACAGCAGGTTCTGCTGACTGCACTTTAAAATCTGTTAAGAGAGTGAACTTTGCAAGAAAATGTCCTTGACTATTTAAAGGGGTTCTCCCCCATCAGATCTCTTTATATATTGGCTTGCAGTCTTGTACATGCTGTCTTGTAACTTTTACTAAATGCTTGGCTTTTTCTTTCTAGCTCGCTGCTCATTTAAGGCATGATTTTATATCATCGGACAGATTATTTTATTTTCATTGCCCTAAAATAACGAAATGGCCATCTAATGGCTCACCATCTATCGTTACCATCGATGATGCCATCGGTGCTTTACCTAGATAGCAGGAAATCATACTGTAGGTGAAAAACTACTTATGTTTTCAACCATCGATAGGCCTTACTACTATGGGTCAAGTCACCACGGCGGGCCAATCAGGGTAGGGTGGCAGGGCTACGTGGAGCAATAGGGGGCAGGGCTAAGCATGGTGCACAAAGAAAGAAAACATTGCTGTCATCGATGTCAGAGAAACATCGGACCTTCAACATGGATAACAAAACCATCGACCATTGGTGGCAAACCATCAATGGTTGCTAAACGTCGATGAACTTACCTACTAGAATAGGACACAAAGCTGGTATCCGGTTACAATTGTAGCCAATGAAGTGAGCACAGCGGTGTAGTATCATATGGTAATGGAAATAAATATTTTATAATAATGATATGATTATGCGGATAAAAATCACATAACAAAGCAAGACAGAAGATATAATATACTTTTTTCACCTGACCTATAAGCAGGAGTTCTATCACCCAGGCCAAATACTCAGCTCGGCGACCCCCCACAATCCCACCACTGTAGATAGTAATCATTCTCTACCAGGGGCATTTTAAGAGAGTAGGGGGCCCGCCTCCTCTCTCTAGCGATGCCGCTGCAGACGGCGGGTGCAGTAGATTCTGGCATAGCGCCGTTTTCCCAGTGACATCAGTACTGCATATGTGCGAGACACTGGGAAAATGTCATTTTCCCAGTTATTTTTTCTGCTCAGCAGCAGTATGAAAACAACAGATGGGTAAGTATAAAGTCTAAATGGGTGCAGGTTGTGCGGAGTGGGCCGTTCTGGACCCAGGGGCCTGTGTGACTTATATGACCGCCATATAATGCAGAGAACATCACAGTGATAACCATACAATACATAGAGCATCACAAAGACCGCCATATAATGCAGAGAGCATTGTAGTGACAGCAATATAATTCAGAGAACATCACAGTAGCCAACATATAATACAGAGGGCATCACAATGGCTGCAATATAATACCTATAGCATCACAGTGACCAACATATAATACAGAGGGCATCACAATGGCTGCAATATAATACCTATAGCATCACAGTGACCAACATATAATATAGAGGGCATCACAATGGCTGCAATATAATACCTATAGCATCACAGTGACCAACATATAATACAGAGGGCATCACAATGGCTGCAATATAATACCTATAGCATCACAGTGACCAACATATAATATAGAGGGCATCACAATGGCTGCAATATAATACCTATTGCATCACAGTGACCAACATATAATATAGAGGGCATCACAATGGCTGCAATATAATACCTATAGCATCACAGTGACCAACATATAATACAGAGGGCATCACAATGGCTGCAATATAATACCTATAGCATCACAGTGACCAACATATAATACAGAGGGCATCACAATGGCTGCAATATAATACCTATAGCATCACAGTGACCAACATATAATACAGAGAGCATCACAATGGCTGCAATATAATACCTATAGCATCACAGTGACCAACATATAATACAGAGGGCATCACAATGGCTGCAATATAATACCTATAGCATCACAGTGACCAACATATAATACAGAGAGCATCACAATGGCTGCAATATAATACCTATAGCATCACAGTGACCAACATATAATACAGAGAGCATCACAATGGCTGCAATATAATACCTATAGCATCACAGTGACCAACATATAATACAGAGAGCATCACAATGGCTGCAATATAATACCTATAGCATCACAGTGACCAACATATAATACAGAGGGCATCACAATGGCTGCAATATAATACCTATAGCATCACAGTGACCAACATATAATACAGAGAGCATCACAATGGCTGCAATATAATACCTATAGCATCACAGTGACCAACATATAATATAGAGGGCATCACAATGGCTGCAATATAATACCTATAGCATCACAGTGACCAACATATAATACAGAGAGCATCACAATGGCTGCAATATAATACCTATAGCATCACAGTGACCAACATATAATAGCGCGAGCATCAGTGGCCGGCATGCAATATATAAAGCATCAGTGACATTATAATACAGAGGAGTTTGAACGCTAAGCAGTACAGACAGTATTTTGATTGCCTTCCTCAGAAGGTATTAACTATCTCATTATTATTGTAACAACTCCATTCAATGCAATTTTACATAATCCACATTATTAATTAGTCACAACATAATCAAATAATTCCATTTATGTACATTAACCCATTAATTACATCCTCTGATAAAAATGCATTCATCCTAATTTACCTAATTAAAGCTTCAGGACCTCATTCAGAGTATCTCGCAAGATGCGATCGCTTGCTTGCAAAAAGGGGCCGGGTATGCAAATCAAGCGATCGCTCTTTGCACTGTAAGGACGCCCTCTGTGTCTTAGTGAGCGACGGCAGTTAGCGTACGCTGGACTATAAAACCTCCCACCTGTCACTCGCAGCACACGTCATCTCCGGGAAATGTCTGATTAATCGTGAACATCGAGGGCCATCGGAGCTGCCCGCAGCGCTTGGGGTTGACCTAACCTACCCCAAGCACTGCGAGCAGTTCTGGCTAACAGACAACCAAGTAACGTGTGCTATGACGCTACTTTGCTAATTATGCACACCCATTAAACGCCGTTCTGACGGTCAGACACGCCTGCGTTCACACATCCACACCCCCGTTCACAAGCACCTTCCCCTGTTACCACCCATAAATGGCACTGTCTGTCACTCAAAGCAGCGACCTGAAATTGGCCTGCGAGCTAGCTAAATCAGATCGCAACGAATGACTTGCGCATGCGCACTGCGAATTATATGCATATGTGCAATTATCGCTCCCAGCGAGCGAGCGTGCCCTAGCGAGAGACTCTGAATGAGGTCCTGAACCCACAACATCCATATTCTTATTATTACCTACAGTACCATAATCTATACCCTCCCCCAAACCGACCACTTACCAAGCCCTAACTTACCTTTTTTTAGATCTCTTTTGTCCCTCTCTTGATGCAGCCTAGGGATGGACATCGATGGTCGATGTTTGCTGACCATCTATTCTTTTCGATGGTAGTGTTATTACCATTAGATGGCAGCATTCCAATGTTTGCCACCATCAAATGGTAATGATTTGATGGTGTTGTGATGTGTGTTTTTTTTTTTAATGCTGAGATGCACGGTCCATGCCTGCAGCTCTCAGCATCAGGCATCTTGCCCTGCCCCCGATCACACCCCATCCCGTCCCCAGCGCCGTCCCCTGCCAGCCCTGAAATAGGGCTATTGTGCATGCGAATATCAATTGACTAGTTTTTTCTTCTAATACTTTTGATGCGATTGTTACTTACCATTGCATTGAAAGTTTTGATGGTGGAAGCCCAGGCGTCATTTGATGGTTGGCTTTTGATGTCCATCCGTAATGCAGCCACACAGCATTCAGGAAGTAGCAGCCTGTCAGGCAGGTCCCGCAGAGGCTGCTGCTGACAGTGAGGATGAGGCGGGGCCATGTAAAGACAGACAGGGGAGTCAGGGGTTGTGCAGCCAATTACAGCAGAGCATGCCCCCTGGGAGGCTATAACTATATGCTGCCTGTCATCCCTCCCTGCTCTCTGTGATCGCAATAACTCCGGCACCCCCCCTCCTCCTCTGTCACCCGGGGAACATACCCTGCCTCCACCCCAGCTCCGACCCTGCTATAACATAAAGCACAGATCAAGAAATTCAACGTCTTTGTCACATATCCCACAATTTATATTATAACAAGTAACCACATAAAACACGGGGAACATGTATACATTTTCACATAGGCGACGTCCAACTCTCTCCCTAGGGAGACTCTTTTCCGCTGAAAAATAAGCAACCGTGCAGCAATCTCAGCGTACAGTATATTGCTACCAACACATATTAAAGAAGGCCGATGGGTAAACCCAGCTTGTTTATAATTCGCTGTTTTGTTGAAGCCCATTTCTCCCCGTAGGCTGAAGCCAAAGTGCTTTTCTTGCTAACTGAGTCACACTCTCGCCCAAACCATGTTAATAAGCACGGTCTGTGTAAGTGGATCTGAATAATGTAAAAGGACATTTCTCATATTAGCAATGAAAATATCATTTAGATTTATTGACATAATAGTTTACATAACTGTACAGTACAGATTCTAACCCTGTTTAACACTTTCAAGACACAAAGGACAGCAACAAAATGAAGTGTGATACTGTATATGATGTGCAATGACACAGCAATGAGAGATCGGATAGTATTGTATAAGTAATAAGGAGCTAAGTGACGAGGTAAGTGTCCTATTGAGCCACACAGACATTGGATGAGATTGTGCCATTCAGTGCAGGGCTTAAATAGCTAGCTCCCTGGCGTTTTTTTTAATGGTAGTGCTTTCGGAAGATTATCAATGGCACAAAGAGCCCTATAGCAGTTATTTTCCAATTACACTGCCCAACATATCCCAGGTTTGGTATGGGGTATACTCAGGGCCGGCTCTAGGGGTGTTCGACCAGTGCGGTCGAACAGGGACGCCACCCATAGAGGGCACACCCCTCCCCAACATCCCGATTTCAGCGGGACAGTACTGTCCCGTTGTTCCACCCGTGGGCCGAAGTGGCCCGCTGGTGGTGAAATCGGGAGGTTAGGGACCCCCACCGGCACAGCTGTGCCGAACCCTGGAGTCTGAATCGATGCTGCGCGCATGTGCGCGGCATCCATTCAGTGATGGGAGAGGGCTGGGGGAAGCCCAGCTAGTGAGGCTCCCCCCAGCCTGACGTTATTTGGAGGCGTGCCATGCGTTCATGCCTCTAAATAACGTCACATAGGAGGCGTGGCCTATGGTAATTAGGTCACACACCCATTTTTGATGTGAGGCCACACTTTGAAGAGCTGGCACGGGGTGCTCCGAACCCTGGAGCCGGCCCTGGATATACTTCCTAACATTTATACAGGCAAAGTCAGGACAAAATAAACCATACTTTCCTACTTTTGGGGGCGGGACTCTCACGTCATTAGGCCCCACCCTCGTTACGGCAAAACGCAGCTAATCGTGGGTCCATGGGAAGTGGGCGCAGCTAAAATGACGCATTTTGGCCCTGTCCCCTCCCTACAGATCCGCGGTTAACGGCAATTATCTCCCCATCCTGCCCAAACTTCACTAGGAAATGGGCAGGATGCAAGAGATCCAGACACTATTCCGGGGATTTGGGGGACTACCTGAAAAATTGGGAGACTCCCGCACCTACCGGGAGGGTAGGCAAGTATAAAGTAAACCCAGAGCCCAATACATGAAAACCAGGCCCTATACTCATCCAGACATGCCCTAATTTAAACAATATTGTCCACTTTCCTATGATACCATATCCCAGTAAAGTCTTGGATTCCCCCCTAAAAATGTAAAGTGACCCCTTTCCCAAATTTTTTTGCAAAGTTGTAACATATAGTCTACAGCAGAGGTTCCCAAACTCCGTCATTACAGTCCAGATTTTAAGGATATCCATGCTTAACCTGGACTATAATGGCAGAGTTTGGGAACCTCTGGACTGCAGTATAATGTCTAATGCCATCTAAAGATTGCATTAGCTAGATCGTTTTTGGATCTTGATAAATGGGGCTTTTACACAGTCCGTATAGAAAGCCTTGGGGACTGCTTTTGCAATATCTGCTGTGGTACTGGCTTGATAAATGGTTTCAACAATGGTTTTAGGAGGATTGTCTCCATTTCTAAGTATGATAAATAGGCCTCTATGCCGATTATGTTCTTCTCATGTCAGATGCTTGCAATAGGAATAATCTCTTCCAGTTGGAGTTGTTACACTATGTGACATGAACACTGGAATAGTGTTTGAGGGCAGGTATATTTGTCCCAGTTTTCTGATTTACATGTTTTAAAAGGTATGTAGTCAGGAAGCCGGCGGGCGAAGTCCCGGCATGGGATTAATGATAATGAAATCCCGACGCCTATCATTATCCACCCGCCGAAATCCCGAACGAAGGTAAGCCGGGTAGTGGGTGCGGACAGCTGAAGAGGGTGAGTTAGGTTAGGGTCTCCCGGGGGGGGGGCCTAGGGTGAGACACCTCCCGGAAGGGTTAGGGTCAGGCTAAGGGAAGGTGGGGGATTAGGGATAGGCACCCCTGGAGGGAGGTTAGGGTTAGGCACCCCACAGGAGGGTTAGGTTTAGGGTGCTGGGAGGGGTGGTTAGGTTTAGGCCCTTACGGGGGGAGGTTAGGGTTAGGCACCCCTAAAGGAGGGTTAGGGATAGTGAAAAAACGTACCTGTCGGGATCTGCTGTTGCCGGTCTTCCGGCGTCAGGATTCACACATACTGATTCTGTTTTAAAGACCCCAGGAAAATGTTTATTGTTATTTAAATGACTTGCTGAGCGCTTTTGGGGTTTGGTAAAAGCCAGTTAAGGGTTTTAGGGATTAGAGAGGGAGAGCGGGCTTCATCCATTAGGCCCGCTTCGGGTCTTTAGTACCTAAGGGCGGGATGTACTAAAGACTGAAATACGGTCAAAACGCCAACACCCCGTTTTTTGAAGTTTTGGCCTCATTTCCATATGTACCAATCAACAGAATGTGATATATTGCAATATTATCACCGGCATGTACACGATATTTGGCGGAATGTACAGCATCATGGATGCGATGTTTAGTACATACCACCCTTAGAGCAGGCTGATTAGTACTTAGCATCTGTGTGAGTATGTGAAAAAGCAGTCAGGCTGGACATTAAGTTTTACACTACCTGGGGAAAAGGACTGCAGAGTCTCTGGGGGAGATGTACTAAGCATTGCATCCACGATGCGGTACATCCCGATTCTCTCATTGGGGTACACACCGCAGTTGATTACCGTGCTATGTACTAAGAAATGCGATTTATATCACAAAGAACAGCTCTCCCGATAAGAGCTGTCCTATGCGATGCCTGCGGATAGAGAGACTTCTGGGTTTAACACCCAGAAGTCCATCTGGCGTCCTTTTCTGCATGTGCAGAAGGATGCCAGCGCCGATGGGAGGGATCCGATCAGATCACTCTCAGGGGGCGTCCTGATAAGATGCCCACAGGCTTTTATTGGGTAACACCACCTGAAGATGGCGTTACCCACCGGGACGAAGCTGCTTAGTACATATGGGAAATGCGGTAAAACCATACTTGCCTAAAAGCATTTCAGGGAGGTTGTGAAAGCAGCACCTATGAGCGCGGTGGTAAAGTGGGCGTGTACTGCTACATCTGGGGGGCGTGTCATAAACCTGACTTACATCCAAATGTAAATGAGCCCCAAAGCAGATAATAAGATCTACATGTTGATGAAAACACACTGATACTTTTCAGAAAATGCTTGTAGCCATAGGGATCATTGGCCCTCATTCAGAGCCGTACGCTCTGAGCAGAGCGCACGCTCTGAATGAGGGCCGCCCTCCATGAAAATGGAGCGTCCTCCTGGACGCTCGTATAGCTGTGGGTCACCACCCACAGCCTATACGAGCGTGCATTTTGATGGCCGCGATGGTCGTGACCATCGCGACCATCGAAACTGCGAGCCGGAGCCTGCGGTTGAGGTTTTCAACCGCAAGCTCCGGAGTGATTTTGGCTCTATCAGAGCCAAAATCACTCCCATTGACATCACTAGTGATGTCAATGGGCCGGCTTCTGACGGGAGGCGTTCCCGTGGGAACGCCCCCGTCAGGGAGGCACGCCCCCGGCACGCCTACCAAAGGGGGCGTGCTGTCAATCAACATCGACAGCACGCCCCCTTTGATCAGACACAACGAGCGAAGGACTTTCCTTCGCTCGTCGCGTCTGGCGCATGCGCACGACGGAGCTCCCTCCGTCGTGCGCATGCTCAGTCCAGAACATCGACCCACTTGTGAGCGGACAGCCGCTCGCGAGTGGGTCTGAATCAGGCCCATTGTGCCTTATACCCAATGCAGGGAAATTATACTAATGATCCCATTTGAATGCATACATCTTTGTTTTTTTTAATATAACAGCTTCATAATGGGAGTAAGGTGCAATCAGGGAGATTATTAGACTCTTCAGTGAGACAGGGAGATTGCTGCTATTTAAGGAGTCTCCCTGACAATCAGGGAGAGTTGGCAAGAATGCATTTTTGGGGGGTTCACCGCATTTTTTACTTTAGTACATCCTGCCCTCTGGGAGAGAAAACTTGCTACTTGGTAAAAGTGAGCTATACTTGCTGAAACTTCCAGTGTTTTTGTAGTGGTCAGTCACAAAAGATTTATGAGTAGTAATGGCCGGAGATCCAACGTTTTTATTTTACAGTTTAATTTTATTTCTCAGTTTAATAAAACAGGCTGAGGTCAGTTGCACCCAAAACCTTATGCTGGGTACACACTAGGCGATATGTCATCCGATCCGGCGGATCAGAGCGACATATCGGGCACATCAGTGGTGGTTTTTACCTAGGGGCTACAGGGCAGCCGCCCCCCCCAGTAAAATCCGCCCCCTCCATGACTGCAGTGGCTACATTGTGACTGGCAGTGACTTCCCATTGGAAGCGCCACCTGCCAGTCACATAAACAACAGGCAGTCTCAGGGTGAGGTGCCTCCCCGAGTCCCGGTGCCTGTCAGTTTCATTGTGCCGGTGCCGGGACCTGGCCAGGAGCCGGTAAGTGTTGCTCCTGCTCAGCAGCAGCAGCCCCCCCCCCCACCTAAGAGGGTAGGAGCCGCCGCTGGAGCACATCGTCTTAATGTCGCTGACGATGAGCATCTTGTGCGTCATCAGCAACATCCTCCGTCGGCCCTGCAAGCAGGTCCGACTAGGGATATCGTTAGCGAGGGCCCCGCAGTTGCTCCGTCACTGCCAGTATCGGCAAGTGTGTATGCACTTACCGATGCCGGCGGGGGTCCCATCACTAAAGATACTCGGCTTTAGACTTGTGTGATATCTTGACTACTGTTCACTACGGTCTACCCCAGGAGATGGTGCCTGTCCCACTAATCCTGTTACAAAGGGTGTACAGTAACTCACTTTGTTCAGTTGAGCCCATTACAAGAGAATGATAGAAACTGATTTATGGTGTCTCTCTGTATTGAAACTAAGGACCTCATTCAGAGTCGGTCGAAGCGGCCGCACGGTCGTACGCGAAAAGGGGCCGTATGTGCAAATGATTCCCTCGCAAGTTGCGTCCCTAAGTTCGGATCGGTAGTTGGCCGACCAAGGGGAGGAAGCGGTCGGAAGACAAAAAAAATACGCCCCCTTCTCGTACGCATTGCACGTCATCTCCGGGCATATAAAGATTAATCGAGACCATCGGGAACCATCGGAACTGGTCGTAGAGCTTAAGGTTGACCATACCCTCTCTTAAGCTCTACGATCATGTCAGTGTAAAAACCACCCATATCACATGTGCCATGACGCTACTTTGTTAATTATGCACTCCCATAAACCGTATGCACTCCCACAAAACGCCGTCCGCATAATTAGGCACGGCTGCGTTCGGACCTCCACTCCCCCGTTTTCAAGCACCTTCCCCTCTTACCACCCACAAGCGCCTCAATCTGTCACTCAAGCTACTGACCTGGCTGTGTTCAAGGAGAGAGAAATTTCTGATCGTAGCGGCTAGTTTGCGCACGCGCATTGCGAACTGTACGCATGCGCAGTATAGCGAACATCGGTGGCATACGACCGTGCGGCCACTTCGACCGACTCTGAATGAGGTCCTCGATGCCTCTTACATGCTTCGTCTTTCACTTACTCTGTTCTCAGGCCTCTACAGAGATTTAGATATTGCACCATAGATTAGATACCATTGCTGGATGACCTAAGAGAACATTTTTTGGACACTAGTCAGTAGCACAGGCAATTTCCCTAGGACAGTTCACTTTTCTTTTGCCTTAAATGTTGTTTTGATCACAGTGTTATGTGCCATTAATCACTGATGCACATGTGCTTGGACCATTTATCACTGATGCACATGTGCTTGGACCATTTATCACTGATGCACATGTGCTTGGACCATTTATCACTGATACACATGTGCTTGGACCATTTATCACTGATACACATGTGCTTGGACCATTAGTCACTGATACACGTGCTTGGACCATTTATCACTGATACGCATGTGCTTGGACCATTTATCACTGATACACATGTGCTTGGACCATTTATCACTGATGCACATGTGCTTGGACCGTTTATCACTGATACACATGTGCTTGGACCATTTATCAGTGATACACATGTGCTTGGACCATTAGTCACTGATACACATGTGCTTGGACCATTAGTCACTGATACACATGTGCTTGGACCATTAATCACTGATACACATGTGCTTGGACCATTAATCACTGATACACATGTGCTTGGACCATTAATCACTGATACACATGTGCTTGGACCATTAATCACTGATACACATGTGCTTGGACCGTTTATCACTGATACACATGTGCTTGGACCGTTTATCACTGATACACATGTGCTTGGACCGTTTATCACTGATACACATGAGCTTGGACCATTAATCACTGATACACATGTGCTTGGACCGTTTATCACTGATACACATGTGCTTGGACCATTAATCACTGATACACATGTGCTTGGACCGTTTATCACTGATACACATGTGCTTGGACCATTTATCACTGATACACATGTGCTTGGACCGTTTATCACTGATACACATGTGCTTGGACCATTTATCACTGATACACATGTGCTTGGACCATTTATCACTGATGCACATGTGCTTGGACCATTTATCACTGATGCACATGTGCTTGGACCGTTTATCACTGATACATTGGACCATTTATCACTGATACACATGTGCTTGGACCGTTTATCACTGATACATTGGACCGTTTATCACTGATACACATGTGCTTGGACCATTTATCACTGATACACATGTGCTTGGACCATTTATCACTGATACACATGTGCTTGGACCATTAGTCACTGATACACATGTGCTTGGACCATTTATCACTGATACACATGTGCTTGGACCATTTATCACTGATACACATGTGCTTGGACCATTTATCACTGATGCACATGTGCTTGGACCATTTATCACTGATACACATGTGCTTGGACCCAGGGGCTGGCTGGCAACTTTTAGCCTGGGGGGCAAATACATGCAGGCGGCCCTGGCAGAGGAGTAGCGTGTAGCCAGGGTGCCCGAAGAATGTGCGTGCTGCGGTGCCCCCCCCCCCTCAAGTGTTCCAGGGAGGACGCCGGTCCATATGGGATTAATGTAAAGTAAAAATAAAGATTAGGGACAGCCCCGTCGTGGTGCCCATATGCAGAGCCCCCCTGTGCCCCAGGAGAGGACCCCCTTATGCAGGCCTCCAGTAGTGCCCCCAGTAGTGATCCCTCCTATGCATTGCCCCTTATACAGTGCCCCCAGTAGTGGTCCCCCCTGTGCAGTGCCCCTTGTGTCCCCAGTAGTAAGCCCCTTATATAGTGCCGCCAGTAGTGGTACCCCCTATGCAGTGCTCCTTATATAGTGCCCCCAGTAGCAGTCCACACCCCATGCAGTGCCCCCAATAGTGGTAACCCTTATGCAGTGCCCCTTAAATAGTGGCCCCAGTTGTAGTCTTCCCCCTATGCAGTACCCCAGTATTGCCCTTTTTATAGAGCCCCCAGCAGTGGTCCCTCGATGCAGTGCCCCCAGTGGTAGTCCCCTCCCTCTTATGTAGTGCCCCTAGTAGTAGCCCCCTCCCCCTATGCCAGTGATTTTCAACCTTTTTTAACTCGCGGCACACTACACAAGATTTTAAAATTGCCAAGGCACACTATCCGGCGATGCGGTGTGCGCGGACTATGAAAAAACACACTACATTAGTTCCCACAGGAACAAAACACACTACATTGGCCCCCACAAGAATAAAAAACACACTACATTGGCACCCACAAGAATAAAACAATCCCATTGACTGGCCTAACAGAGAAAAAAAAAAAAAACATTGTCCCCACAAAAAAAACAACCATACCACATTGCGCCCCACAGAATTGCTCCCCACAGAAAAAGAAACCTATGGCTGGCCGCACAGAAACAAAAAACAAAACAAAACAAAACACATTGTTCCCCACTAAATAGGCAAATATATGGCTGGATAACATATGGCTGGTTGTCACTAAAAAAAATGACATGACTGGTTCCCACGAAAAACTAACTATGGCTGGTACCCAAGAAGAAGAAAAAAATGTCTAGTCCCCACAAAACCCACATTTCTTCCCCCCTTGTCACTCACACTGCAGCAGGATTGCGTGCGGGCGGGCTTCCAGGCAGGCTGCAGAGCCTGCCTGGACAGAGCTCGGGCTGGCTGATTGGCGCAGGGCGTTGGCTGGCAGAGCAGGCTGGAGGGCAGTGGACAACGTGGCGTGCGTGACCTGTGATGTCACGCCGCCGCATCTTTGCAGGTCACTACCTGGTCGCGCCTGAGTCTCCCAGAGGAGCTCAGCGGCCCGGGATGCTGAAGTACAGTAAAATGTGCCCGGTGGCTCTGACAGCCCCGCAGCACACTTCACAACTGGCCGCGGCACACTAGTGTGCCGCGGCACACCGGTTGAAAACCGCTGCCCTATGCAGTGGCCCTAGTAGTTGTCCCCTCACCTTGAAGTGCCGCAGTAGTAGTCTCCCCTTGTAGTAGTAGTCCCCCCCCTTGTAGTCCCCCCCCTTGTAGTCCCCCCCTTGAAGTGCCCCCAGTTATAATCCCCAGTAGTGGTCCCCCCTTGTAGTGCACCCCCCTGTAGTGCCCCCAGTAGTGATCTCCCCCTTGTAGTACCCCCAGTAGTGGTCTCCCTCTTGTAGTTCCCCCAGTAGTAGTCCCTCCCTCTTGTAGTGCCCCCAATAGTGGTTCCCCCTTTGTAGTGCCCCCAGTAGCCCCCCCTTGTAGTGCCCCCAGTAGTAGTAGTCCCCCCTTGTATTGCGCCCATTAGTAGTAGTCCCCCTCTTGCAGTGCCTCCAGTAGTGGTCTCCCCCTTGTAGTGCCAGCCCCCCCCCCCAGTAGACACACGTAGTAAAAAAAAAAAAAAAAACACCCACTTACCCGAATCCCTGCTCCCGCCGTCGCCATCCGCTCCTCCGTCTGTCCTTCCCGGGCCGGGCCGCTTTGCATTATGGGAGAGACGTCATAAGACGTTATGACGCCTCTCCCATTGCCCACTGCGGGAGCCGGAAGATGGAGCGGCTCCTGCAGTGGGCGCAGCAGCAGCTAATGAGAGTCTGACAGACTCTTATTGGCTGCTGATCAAAACAAACACACAGCTGCCGGAGCCGGCGGCTGTGTTTGTCACTTGTGTAGCGCTGACCGAACTCCGTCCGCTCAGCGCTACACACGCGGTGCAGTCTGTGTCACAGTGACACAGACTGCCCGTGGCCCGCATGACGCTGCGGCCCAGGGGGCACATGGCACCCTGCCCCCCGGCCAAGCCCGCCACTGCTTGGACCGTTTATCACTGATACACATGTGCTTGGACCATTTATCACTGATACACATGTGCTTGGACAGTTTATCACTGATACATTGGACCATTTATCACTGATACACATGTGCTTGGACCATTTATCACTGATACACATGTGCTTGGACCATTTATCACTGATGCACATGTGCTTGGACCATTTATCACTGATACACATGTGCTTGGACCATTTATCACTGATACACATGTGCTTGGACCATTTATCACTGATACACATGTGCTTGGACCATTTATCACTGATACACATGTGCTTGGACCGTTTATCACTGATACACATGTGCTTGGACCGTTTATCACTGATACATTGGACCATTTATCACTGATACACATGTGCTTGGACCGTTTATCACTGATACACATGTGCTTGGACCGTTTATCACTGATACACATGTGCTTGGACCATTTATCACTGATGCACATGCGCTTGGACCATTTATCACTGATACACATGTGCTTGGACCGTTTATCACTGATACACATGTGCTTGGACCGTTTATCACTGATACATTGGACCATTAATCACTGATACACGTGTGCTTGGACCATTTATCACTGATACACATGTGCTTGGACCATTTATCACTGATACACATGTGCTTGGACCATTTATCACTGATGCACATGAGCTTGGACCACTAATCACTGATACACATGTGCTTGGACCATTTATCACTGATACACATGTGCTCGGACCATTTATCACTGATACATTGGACCATTTATCACAGATACACATGTGCTTGGACCGTTTATCACTGATACACATGTGCTTGGACCATTTATCACTGATACACATGTGCTTGGACCGTTTATCACTGATACACATGTGCTTGGACCATTTATCACTGATACACATGTGCTTGGACCATTTATCACTGATACACATGTGCTTGGACCATTTATCACTGATACACATGTGCTTGGACCATTTATCACTGATACACATGTGCTCGGACCATTTATCACTGATACATTGGACCATTTATCACTGATACACATGTGCTTGGACCATTTATCACTGATACACATGTGCTTGGACCATTTATCACTGATACACATGTGCTTGGACCATTTATCACTGATACACATGTGCTTGGACCATTTATCACTGATACATTGGACCATTTATCACTGATACACATGTGCTTGGACCATTTATCACTGATACACATGTGCTTGGACCATTTATCACTGATACATTGGACCATTTATCACTGATACACATGTGCTTGGACCATTTATCACTGATAAATTGGACCATTTATCACTGATACACATGTGCTTGGACCGTTTATCACTGATACACGTGTGTTGGTCATAGCTTCATATTTTCCTTCTTTTTCTTGCTTTGCTCTCTCATCCCCTGGATTATATGTTGCGCCTAGCATTCTCTTTCCCTGCTATGTGACTCTTCATCATTCTGCAACACCAAATCCATTCTCCAGTAACATTTGCAAAGTTCAGTTGTTATTTGGACTTCTCTGCTTTGTGACTCTTCATCACTGTTTTCTTCTGCAACCCCTAAGAAAAGTCTGAGACTATTTTGTATTTCCCTTCTGAGTGATTCATTAATGCTGTAATCATTCTGCACTCTGGGCCTGATTCAGAGCCGCTCGTAAGCGGCTGCTCGTTCGCTGTGAGCGATGTTCGCACAACTGCGCATGCGTATGGGTCGTAATGCACATGCACAAACCAGTCATTGGGGTCGGGAATCGTGCGCTCGCAAAACAGCGAGGGGCCGGTAATTTGATTGACAGAATGTACCGTTTGTGGGTGGTAACAGGGGAAGGTGATTGAAAACCGGGGAGTGGAGATCCGAACGCAGGCGTGCCAAACGGTGAAAACAGCGTTTAATGGGAGTGCATAATTAGTATAGGAGCGTCATCGACCACATCACTTGGTTGTCTTTTAGCCTGAACTGCTCGCAGTGATAGCCGTAAGAAAAACCTACCACAAGCACTGCGAGCAGTTCAGATGCCTTTCGATGTACCCGATTAATCTAATAAATACCGGAGATGACGTGTGATGCGAATGGCAAAGGGGCGTCTTTACAAAATAGCGAGCGCATTTTTCGTTCGCTCGCTCGCTCAGACATAGAGGTGTCAACAAACCGCAAAGAGCGAGCGCTCAATTTAAATATTCAGCCGCTTTTTTGGAACGACCGTCCACAAATAGCGAGTGGGTCTGAATCAGGCCCTCTGTTATATCGCCCTATACTCCTCTCCTACCCAGACAGCAGCTTTTTTTCCGCTTGCACTGCTGTCATCATTATCAGCTTATTTTGTACAACGGAACTTTTACTATTCTTTTTGGTTCCTGTTCTCTTGTGTGCCAACGCAATCATTTACTGTAATACATTCCTGCTTGCGGGTTCACATGTCTCAAGTGTATTTGTGTTTCGGTAAACAACGATATTGCTTCTCTGTTCCTGTTTGTGCTAGAGGATTCCTAACACTGGTAAGGAGGGATCTCCATGCAATTATTTGGCTAACAATGAGGAAGGGGGGTGCTCTGTGTAATTTATATAGGAGGATGACCCCCTGTGCAGTATATGTCTGGCAGTAAAGCTTGTCATTGTGCAATATAGGTTTGGCAGTAGGGGGTATATTTCATTTACCCTATTAGCAGTTGTGTTCTCCTACCATGAAATGAAGGAGCCTTTTTATGAACAAGTAGAGTAAATCCAACCCAGCTAGAAGTTAGAACCATTAATTTGACTCGGATGGATAAAAAAACCACAGCTATTGCATTTGCATGATTGAAAAGCAGTGTTTGTGACTTGTATGTGGCCAGGAGCTAGAAAACGATACACACTGAGTAACATTACATTGCAAATAAGAGACTGGAAAATATTTTCACTGAAATCAGTGTGAGATTTATCTTTAATTAGTAGACATGGTAGAATGATTAGCCTGCTGCCTTAATGCTCATAGACGGTGTATGGCCGGCTGTGTCCAGTCTGTGGGAATTATCTTGGCAAAGCATGTAATGTAAGGTAGGCACACTATACAGCTAATAGCATTAATATACGTACGCACATAGGGCCTGATTCAGACCGGCTCGCATCCAGCGTATGCAAATTTGTCAAAGTGATGGCATGGGAAGCGATCGCTTGCCAAGGCATAAGCACGCCCACTTTGGCTGCGCGAGCGATCGCTATGTGTATGCAGACACCCATTAGCATATGTAGAGACGCCCATTAGCGCACGTCATCTCCAGGAAGTGTATTAAAACATTGGTACATCAAGCACCATCGGAAGCGAACGCAGCGCTTGTGGTTGCCTTACCCTGCCGCAAGCACTGCGAGGACTTCAGTGTAAAAAACAGGCATGTGACGTGTACTATGATGCTGCCTGTTAATTATGCACGCCTTAAACGGCGTTGAAATACCGAGGTACGCCTGCGTTCGCACCTCCACACCCCCGTTATTAGTGCCCTGCCTCTGTTACCACCCACACACGGCCTCTCCTGTCACTCATTTCACTGGGCTGTCTTTGGTGGGCGAGCGAGCGGGCTGCGATCGCACACAGTAATTCGTGCACGCGCAGTACGAAGCGTGTGCATGCGCATTTGCAAACCATCGGCACAGCGCTAGCGAGCGGGTCTGAATGAGGTCCATATACTGCATGATTCATCTACAAAACAACTTTATAAGACTTGATAGAAAAATAAAGAGTGTGTACATGGCATTATACAGAATATAACAAGAACAGACGCTGCTACAATTAGTTCTGCTTCATTATGTATGGAGGAGGGGAAAACAACAACACATCAGGAAGAATACATTAAATATCTGGGTGCAATAGTGAAAGCTTAATATATAAAGGGTAACTCCACAGTGGCGTCACAAGGGGGGTGCGCCGAGTGGTGACACCAAGGTCACTGACAGGAGCCGGGTGCTGCACTGTAGCATTAAGTGACACTGGGCGAGATGCACTAAATGGAAAATGCAATAAAAACTCAGTTTCCGGTGTTTTACCGCATTTTCCGTATGCACTAATGTGTAGCCGCCGGGGTTCCGATGCGGAGGGTAACGTCAACTACTGCTGGCGTTACCCTATAGAAGCCTATGGGCTTCTACCGCATCACTCTGGTATGAGGGATCCGATCGGATCCCTCCCAGTATGCCCCGCGGCCGCCGCGTCACTCTACATGCGCAGATGGACTCCTGGGTCATAAACACAGAAGTCAACAGGGCTGAGCGGACTGCAAAGGACAACTCTTATCGGAAGAGCTGTCCTTTGTGCTACTGATCGCATATGTGCGTATGCGATCAGTAGGGAGTGCACACCACCGACTGTGAGGGAGCCGCCTCTGCACACAAGGCAGTCCGCACCTCCGGGATCCACCCTCCCCAGTAATAAGCAGGGGCCCAAGGGGGTTCGAGCCCTGAGGCCATGCCCCTTCCCACGTGACCACGCCCCATTTTTGGCGTGACTGCGATCGCAGTGACTATGCAGAAACATCGCAGTTATTGACAGGAAGTGCCATTTGTGGGTGGTAACGCGGGGGGGGGGATCTGCAAAATGCATAAATTATCCACTGTGATGCCCTGCGCAGTCTGAAGTCTCATAGCGTGCGTGGAAGTTAGCAATTTCTGAGTAAGGTGAGGGCTTGTGCAAGTGTGCGTGACACTGCGATGGTACTCGATTGTACCAATGGTTTCGCAGTCTTGCTAAACAGTACGTATGAGTGCTGAGTAAAGTGGGCATCCTTGTGCAGTGCTGTGATAGCGAGCGCAATTAATTAGCATAGTATGGCAGTTGAACTGTGTGCATAATCACAATTGCATACGCAGTTGCGTACGGTAGTGAATCAGCCTCACTGTTCCCGACTGGCCAGAGCCGGCCCTAGCCAATTTGGTGCCCTAGGCAAAATTTTGACTGGTGCCCCCTACCCCTACACTATATATATATTATATTATATATATAATTATATATATAGATATATATATATATTAATGCCCCTGTAGCAGTGCCCCTATACAGTAGTAATACCCCCATAGCAGTGGCGTAACTAGGGTCTTCGGAGCCAAGGGCAAGAAGAAGAAGAAGAACGGCGCCACCCCCCCACCCCACGAACACACACAAAGGCCAAAGGCGCGCAGGCAAAAAATGGGCACGGTCAAATAACAGAAGGGGCGTGGTCACTTTAAATGGGCTGTGCAAACATGACATGACACCCATTTCCCATCAATCTGTGAACATTCCTTTCCATATGCACCTTACCTATATGGTGGTTTCTCACAATGAGGAAATGTATCTTCCCTGGGAAGACGGCGTCTTCAGTCGGTATTCACTATTCATGTAGGTCACATCATCCGGAAGATGCCTCTTTGTGTAGGAATATTAAGAAGGTCATCATCTATAGAGTGTAAGCTTGTGAGCAAGGCCCTCTTACCCTTATGTATGTCATGTATGTATGTCTTTTACAACCCAGTATAATGTTAATCTTGATTCAAATTGTAAAGCGCAACGGAATTTGCTGCGCTATATAAGAAACTGTTCATGATAATAATAATAATGAACAGCGGTTCACCCAGGTGCAGGGCTGGATTAAAGGGAGGGCGAAGGGGGCGGTCGTCCCGGGGCCCCCACACATAAGGGGCCCCCACACACTGCCCAGAGTCGCCGCTGCTACTGACAGCATTTAGCTGTCTCCGGCGCCGCTATTGTTCTTGTCGGCGGCTCAGCTGTTCCCTGACAGCAGCCGCCGAGGAGATTCCTACAGTCAGAGTCTCGTGAGATTTGACATCATCATCTCGCGAGACTCTGACTGTAGGAAGCTCCTCGGTGGCTGCAGTCAGTGACAGTCAGAGGGGGAGCCGAGGCTCCGACATAAAGAAGAGTTGAGTCGACTTTACTCAGGTCCTCATGGTGCACCTCAGCAGTGCAGAGCGCTGACAGGTAGGTACTGTAGCCCTTAGTGTGTGTGTGTGTGTGTGTGTATATATATATATATATATATATATACATACACACTGTGGGCCTGATTCAGAGCCGGACGCTCTGACAGAGCGCTCGCTCTGAATCAGGGCCGGCCTTCTGTTTTTTTAGAGCGGTCTCCTGGCCGCTCGCATAGCTGTAGGTGACCACCACAGCTATAGCGAGCGGCCAGGAAGATGGTCGCGATGGTCAAGACCATCGCGACCATCGGGCTTACTACAAGACCCTTGTAGTAGGGTCTCGTTGCCGCAAGCCCTGGAGTGCTTTCGGCTCTAACAGAGCTGAAAGCACTCCCACTGACATCACTTGTGATGTCAGTGGGGCCGGCCCCAGACGGTAGGCGTTCCCATGGGAACGCCTACGTCTGGGCAGCCACGCCCCGGCCCGTCCACCAAAGGGGGCGTGCTGTCACTCAACATCGACAGCACACCCCCTTTGGTACGAGACCCGGAGCGACGGTTTGCCCGTCGCTATCCGGGTCTTGCGCATGTGTACGACAGAGCCTGCTCCGTTGCGCGCATGCGCACTGGGCCACCATCGACCCGCTTGTGAGCGGGTCTGAATCAGGCCCTCTGTGTGTACATACACAGTATATATAGCTATATATAATGTATATATAGCCATATATACTATATGTGTGTGTGTATATATATATATATATATATATATATTTGTGTTTATTACATTTGCTTTAAAATGCAAAATTACTGGAATATGCAGGTAATTTTTTATATATATATTAGGGGTGAGCGGGTTCGGATTTCTGAAATCCGAACCCCCCCGATCCGAGTCCGATCCGAGTCAGGCTCGACTTTTCCCACCTGACTCGGATCTGAAATCGAGGCAAAACGTCATCATCCCGCCTTCCGAGTCTCGCGGGTTTTGGATCCTATATAAGGTACCCGCGTCGGCGCCATTTTCTCACTCGGCTGTGGACAGTGAAGAGGGAGGGTGGGAGTTAGGGCTGGCTGGGCTGTGTAGTGTAGTGTAGTGTAGTGCTGCTGTTGTCCACTACTTCAAAGTCCATAGGGGCTGGCTGTGTTGTGCTGTGCTGCTGTTGTTAATAGGGGCTGTGTCCACTACTTCAAAGTCCATAGGGGCTGGCTGGACTGTGTTGTGCAGTCAGTTCTCCATAGGGACTGTGTCCACTCCAAAGTCCTGTGCAGTGTCCCAGTCCTAAAGGGGTGCTGTAGTGTTGTCCAGGGGGTGCTCTGTCCATCAGGGGTGCTCCCCCCAAGTGCTAAAAAAATAATATATTTTCTGTGTTTGTGAATTGTGTGCGCAGGAGCCGCACGTGCATCAACAAAGTAGTGCCAAGCGTGCGCCTGTGTCATAAGTAAAGGGCCAGCTGGCTTGACCGTTAAAGGGTGCTGTAACCCCCAAAGTACACTCCAGTCCAAACCAAAAAAATATATATTTTCTGTGTTTGTGAATTGTGTGCGCAGTAGCCGCACGTGCATCAACAAAGTAGTGCCAAGCGTGCGCCTGTGTCATAAGTAAAGGGCCGGTTGGCTTGACCGTTAAAGGGTGCTGTAAACCCCAAAGTACACTCCAGTCCAAACCAAAAAAATATATATTTTCTGTGTTTGTGAATTGTGTGCGCAGTAGCCGCACGTGCATCAACAAAGTAGTGCCAAGCGTGCGCCTGTGTCATATGTAAAGGGCCGGCTGGCTTGACCGTTAAAGGGTGCTGTAACCCCCAAAGTACACTCCAGTCCAAACCAAAAAAAAAAATATTTTCTGTGTTTGTGAATTGTGTGCGCAGTAGCCGCACGTGCATCAACAAAGTAGTGCCAAGCGTGCGCCTGTGTCATAAGTAAAGGTCCGGCTGGCTTGACCGTTAAAGGGTGCTGTAACCCCCAAAGTACACTCCAGTCCAAACCAAAAAAATATATACTTTCTGTGTTTGTGAATTGTGTGCGCAGTAGCCGCACGTGCATCAACAAAGTAGTGCCAAGCGTGCGCCTGTGTCATAAGTAAAGGGCCGGCTGGCTTGACCGTTAAAGGGTGCTGTAACCCCCAAAGTACACTCCAGTCCAAACCAAAAAAATATATATTTTCTGTGTTTGTGAATTGTGTGCGCAGTTGCCGCACGTGCATCAACAAAGTAGTGCCAAGCGTGCGCCTGTGTCATAAGTAATGGTCCGGCTGGCTTGACCGTTAAAGGGTGCTGTAACCCCCAAAGAACACTCCAGTCCAAACAAAAAAAATATATATTTTCTGTGTTTGTGAATTGTGTGCGCAGTAGCCGCACGTGCATCAACAAAGTAGTGCCAAGCGTGCGCCTGTGTCATAAGTAAAGGGCCGGCTGGCTTGACCGTTAAAGGGTGCTGTAACCCACAAAGTACACTCCAGTCCAAACCAAAAAAATATATATTTTCTGTGTTTGTGAATTGTGTGCGCAGTAGCCGCACGTGCATCAACAAAGTAGTGCCAAGCGTGTGCCTGTGTCATAAGTAAAGGGCCGGCTGGCTTGACCGTTAAAGGGTGCTGTAACCCCCAAAGTACACTCCAGTCCAAACCAAAAAAAAATATATTTTCTGTGTTTGTGAATTGTGTGCGCAGTAGCCGCACGTGCATCAACAAAGTAGTGCCAAGCGTGCGCCTGTGACATAAGTAAAGGGCCGGCTGGCTTGACCGTTAAAGGGTGCTGTAACCCCCAAAGTACACTCCAGTCCAAACCAAAAAAAAAATATTTTCTGTGTTTGTGAATTGTGTGCGCAGTAGCCGCACGTGCATCAACAAAGTAGTGCCAAGCGTGCGCCTGTGTCATAAGTAAAGGTCCTGCTGGCTTGACCGTTAAAGGGTGCTGTAACCCCCAAAGTACACTCCAGTCCAAACCAAAAAAATATATATTTTCTGTGTTTGTGAATTGTGTGCGCAGTAGCCGCACGTGCATCAACAAAGTAGTGCCAAGTGTGCGCATGTGTCATAAGTAAAGGGCCGGCTGGCTTGACCGTTAAAGGGTGCTGTAACCCCCAAAGTACACTCCAGTCCAAACCAAAAAAATAAATATTTCTGTGTTTGTGAATTGTGTGCGCAGTAGCCGCACGTGCATCAACAAAGTAGTGCCAAGCGTGCGCCTGTGTCATAAGTAAAGGTCCGTCTGGCTTGACCGTTAAAGGGTGCTGTAACCCCCAAAGTAAACTCCAGTCCAAACGAAAAAGAAAAATATTTTCTGTGTTTGTGAATTGTGTGCGCAGTAGCCGCACGTGCATCAACAAAGTAGTGCCAAGCGTGCGCCTGTGTCATAAGTAAAGGTCCGGCTGGCTTGACCGTTAAAGGGTGCTGTAACCCCCAAAGTACACTCCAGTCCAAACCAAAAAATATATATTTTCTGTGTTTGTGAATTGTGTGCGCAGTAGCCGCACGTGCATCAACAAAGTAGTGCCAAGCGTGCGCCTGTGTCATAAGTAAAGGGCCGGCTGGCTTGACCGTTAAAGGGTGCTGTAACCCCCAAAGTACACTCCAGTCCAAACCAAAAAAAAAAATATTTTCTGTGTTTGTGAATTGTGTGCGCAGTAGCCGCACGTGCATCAACAAAGTAGTGCCAAGCGTGTGCCTGTGTCATAAGTAAAGGTCCGGCTGGCTTGACCGTTAAAGGGTGCTGTAACCCCCAAAGTACACTCCAGTCCAAACCAAAAAATAAATATTTTCTGTGTTTGTGAATTGTGTGCGCAGTAGCCGCACGTGCATCAACAAAGTAGTGACAAGCCTGTGTAAAGAGCCGGCTGGCTCATTTCTTAAAGGCTGGTGTAACCCACAAAGTGCACTACTCTCCAGCAAAAATAAAAAAAATATTTTCTGTGTTTAGCCGCACGTATATATCAAATCGATATAACATAAATGGAGGACCAAACTTTCTCCGATAAAAATAAAATAGAGAAAGATCAAGAACCACTTCCTCCTAGTGCTGAAGCTGCTGCCACTAGTCATGACATAGACGATAACATGCCATCAACGTCGTCTGCCAAGGCCGATGCCCAATGTCATAATAGAGGGCACATACAATCCCAAATGACAAAGTTCAGGAAAATGACCTTGAAAAAAACATTTAAATCATCTGAAGAGAAACGTAAACTTGCCAATATGCCATTTACGACACGGATTGGCAAGGAATGGCTAAGGTCGATCCCTAGTATGTTCATGACTAGTGGTTCAGCTTCACATGACGATGGAAGCCCTCCTCCCACTAAAAAAATCAAAAGAGTTAAGCTGGCAAAAGCACAGCGAAGAACTGTGCTTTCTAAGAAGATATCACAAATCCCCAAGGAGAGTCCAAGTGTGGTGGTGGTTGCGATGCCTGACCTTCCCAGCACTGGACGGGAAGAGGTGGCTCTTTCCACCATTTGCACGCCCCCTGCAAGTGCTGAAAGGAGCACCCACAGTCCACTTGCTGATATGCAAATTGAAGATGTCACTGTTGAAGTACAACAGGATGAGGATACTGGTGTAGCTGGCGCTGAGGAGGAAGTTGGCGAGGAGGATTCTGATGGTGATGTGGTTTGTTTAAATCAGGCTCCGGGGGAGACAGTTGTTGTCCGTGGGATGAAAAAGCCCATCACGGTCATGCCTGGGCAGAAGACCAAACATTCCACCTCTTTGGTCTGGCAATATTTCTATCCAAATCCGGACAACAACTGTCTTGCCATATGTACCTTATGTAAAGGTGGAATAAGTAGGGGTAGGGACGTTAACCACCTAGGAACATCCTCCCTTATACGGCACCTGCAGCGCGTTCATAATAAGTTACGTCAAGTTCAGAAACTTTGGCTAAGACCGTAAGCAGTCCAGGGACACCTAAATCCCGTTGTCCTGTTGTATCCAAGCGCCTGCAAACCACACCGTCAACTCCCTCCTCGTCAATTTTCTCCTTAGTCAGGATCGGAAGTAGTCCTGCAGGCCATGTCACTGGCATGACTGACTCTCCTATCCGGGATTCCTCCGGAGGATCCTGCATTGCTACGCCTCCTGCTGCTGCTGCTGCTGTTGCTGCTGCTGGGAGTCGTTCATCATCCCAGAGAGGAAGTAGGAAAACCACTACTTTTACTAAACAATTGACCCTCCAACAGTCCTTAGCGAGGAGGATGAAGTACGACACCAGTCATCCTGAAGCAAAACGTATAACTGAGGCCTTGACTGCTATGTTGGTGTTAGACGTGCGTCCGGTATCCGCCATTAGTGCAGTGGGATTTAGACAATTGCTGGAGGTAGTGTGTCCCCGGTTCCAAATCCCATCTAGATTCCACTTCACTAGGCAGGCGATACCGAGACTGTACAGAAACGTCAGAAAAAGTGTCCTCAGTGTCCTGAAAAATGCCGTTGTACCCAATGTCCACTTAACCACGGACATGTGGACAAGTGGAACAGGGCAGACTAAGGACTATATGACTGTGACAGCCCACTGGGTAGATGTATCACCTTACGCAGCAACAGCAGCAGCGTCACCAGTCGCAGCATCTCAGAAACGCCAGCTCGTTCCAAGGCAGGCTACGCTGTGTATCACCGGTTTCAGTAAGAGGCACACCGCCGACAACCTCTTAGAGAAACTGAGGGAAATCATCGCCCAGTGGCTTACCCCACTTAGACTCTCCTGGGGATTTGTGATATCTGACAACGCCACCAATATTGTGCGGGCATTACATCTGGGCAAATTCCAGCACGTCCCATGTTTTGCTCACACAATAAACTTGGTGGTGCAGAATTTTCTGAAAAGCGACAGGGGCGTGCAGGAGACGCTTTGGGTGGCCCGAAAAATTTCAGGCCACTTTCGCCATTCAGCGACTGCGTGCCGAAGACTGGAGCGCCAGCAAACACTCTTGAACCTGCCCCGCCATCACCTGAAGCAAGAGGTTGTGACGCGGTGGAACTCAACCCTCTATATGCTTCAGAGGATGGAGGAGCAGCAAAAGGCCATTCAAGCCTATACATCCACCTATGACATAGGCAAAGGAGGGGGTATGCACCTGACTCAAGCGCAGTGGAGAATGATTTCCGTGTTGTGCAAGGTTCTCCAGCCCTTCGAACTTGCCACACGTGAAGTCAGTTCAGACACTGCCAGCTTGAGTCAGGTCATACCCCTCATCAGGCTTTTGCAGAAGCAGCTGGAGAAAGTGAAGGAGGAGCTAAGACGGAGCGATTCCGCTCGGCATGTGGGACTTGTGGATGAAGCCCTTCATTCGCTTTGCCAGGATTCCAGGGTGGTCAATCTGTTGAAATCAGACCACTACATTTTGGCCACCGTGCTCGATCCTAGGTTTAAAGCCTATGTGGTGTCTCTCTTTCTGGCCGACACAAGCCTGCAGAGGTGCAAAGACCTGCTGGTGAACACACTGTCAGCTGAAGCGGAACGTGACACGTCAACAGCTCCTTCTTCATTTTCTCCCGCAACTGGGGCTGCCAGGAAAAAACTTAGGTATCCTAAGCAACCCGCTGGCGGTGATGCAGGGCAGGCAGGACCAAGTTTGGACATCTGGTCCGGACTGAAGGACCTGGCAACAATTTCTGACATGTCTACTGTCACTGCATATGATACTGTCACCATTGACAGAATGGTGGAGGATTACATCGGTGACAGCATCCAAGTAGGCATGTCAGACAGTCCATACCTGTACTGGCAGGAAAAAGAGGCAATTTGGAGGCCCCTGTACAAACTGGCTCTATTTTACCTGAGTTGCCCCCCCTCCAGTGTGTACTCCGAAAGAGTGTTTAGTGCAGCCGGGAACCTTGTCAGCGAAAGGCGTAGGAGGTTGCTTCCACAAAATGTGGAGAAGATGATGTTCATAAAATGAATTATCAACTCTTCCAGGGAGACCAGCCTCCAGAACGTACAGTGGGACCTGTGGTGGTGGATTCAAGTGGGGATGAGTTAATACTTTGTGAGGATGAGGATGTACACACTGAAGAGGGTGAGGAATCGGTGGATGAGGAGGATGAGGATGACATCTTGCCTCCGTAGAGCCAGTTTGTGCAGGGACACATTAATTGCCAGCTTGTTTTGTGGGGGCCCAAACGAACCAATCATTTCAGCCACAGATGTGTGGCAGACCCTGGCGCTGAAATGATTGGTTTGTTAAAGTGTGCATGTCCTGTTTATACAACATAAGGGTGGGTGGGAGGGCCCAAGGACAATTCCATCTTGCACCTCTTTTTTTTCTTTGCATTATGTACAGTTTGGGGCCTAGTTTTTCAAACTGCCATCCTGTCTGCCACTGCAGTATCACGCCTAGATGGGTCACGTGTTTGTGCCGCCCACTCGTGTCGCTTAGCATAGTCATCCAGCTACCTCGGTGCAACCTTTTGGACATAAAAACACTATTGTGAGGTGTGAGGTGTTCAGAATAGACTGGAAATGAGTGGAAATTAAGGTTATTGAGGTTAATAATAGCATAGGAGCAGAAAAACCTACAAATTCTGTGATTTTAGCTGTTTTTATACTTTTTTTCAAAAAAATACAGATCCAAAACACAAAACCCAGAACCCAAAACACGGAAGGGTGGTTTTGGCAAAACCAATCCAGATCCAAAACACGAAGAAAGATCCAGATCCAAAACCAAAACACAAAACACGAAAAGTGGCCGGTGCACACCCCTAATATATATATAGATAGATAGATAGATAGATAGATAGATAGATAGATAGATAGATAGATAGATAGATAGATAGATATACACACAGTACATGTATATATATACAGATATACTGTGTGTGTGTGTATATATATATATATATATATATATATATATATATATATATTAGGGATGTGCAGGCTCGGATAGGTTCGAGTTTGCACGTGGAGTTCGGATTTTTCCCTCCAAAAAAACGGAACTCAGAAAGAGGCAAAACGTCATCTTGCATGGACGAACATCATCATTCCTGGACAAGGTTGCGTTCATACGCAGCCTGCCGATGTTTGCAATCTGCGCATGCACAAAAGACGCAGTGAACGTACGCGAACCAGTCAATGCGATCGGGAAGCGTTCGCAGCTTGTACACAGACACACCGCAAGCATGAGTGACAGGACGTGCCGTTTGTGGGTGGTGACAGAGGGTGGTCGATGGTAACGGGGGTGTGGTGGTGTGAACGCAGGCGTGTCTGTGCATCTGAACGCCGTTTCAGGGGCGTGCATAATTAAGACGCATCATCAGCATACATGTCACATGGCTGAATTCCACACAGCAGCACTCGCAGTGCTTGCGGTAGGGTATGGTCAGTGGTGCGTATGAGTCCGATGTCAGCCGATGTTACCAACTGTTTAATACACTTCCTGGAGATGACGTATGTTACTAAGGGAAAGTGGGCATCTTGTGTCAGGCTGGTGGGCGTCTAAATACATACCGCGATCGTACGGCAAAACATAGTGGGCGTGCTAGTGTCTTACTAGCGATCGCAGGATTTGCATACTTTGGCTGCTGACGGCGGCGTGCGAACGCAGCCTTGTGACCTGGTCTGAATCAGGCCCTTAATTAAAGCACAATAAGACATTTTCTTGCATTAGTGCAAATTATTCCCAACATTTTCAAAAGAAAAATTGCAAAAAAAATGTATGTAAAGTCATCTCGGGTCCTTAAGTCCACTCAAACCTTCTTTTTTGTGCCACAAAACAGATATTCATTATACATTTTAAAATTTCTCTGTTTACTGTTCAAGTGAATATCTCAGGAGTAAAAAAAATTCTGCAACTGCCCCAATATCCTTGAGACTGTCCTGATTTATGATCTGGAATAAGCAAGAAATACAGGGCCTTAGCAGAATAGGTAGGGGTTTGGACAGCTTAGAGGGCTTGCCAGATATCGTTCTGATTTTGCAGTGGCTGATGTTGGGAATGGAGTGGGTTGTCCTGTAGTGGCTGATGTTGGGAATGAAGTGGGTTGTCCTGTAGTGGCTGAGTTGGGAATGAAGTGGGTTGTTCTGTAGTGGTTAATGTTGGGAATGAAGTGGGTTGTCCTGTAGTGCCTGATGTTGGGAATGAAGTGGGTTGTCCTGTAGTGGCTGATGTTGGGAATGAAGTGGGTTGTCCTGTAGTGGCTGATGTTGGGAATGAAGTGGGTTGTTCTGTAGTGGCTGATGTTGGGAATGAAGTGGGTTGTCCTGTAGTGGCTGATGTTGGGAATGAAGTGGGTTGTCCTGTAGTTGCTGATGTTGGGAATGAGGTGGGTTGTCCTGTAGTGGCTGATGTTGGGAATGAAGTGGGTTGTCCTGTAATGGCTGATGTTGGGAATGAAGTGGGTTGTCCTGTAGTGGCTGATGTTGGGAATGAAGTGGGTTGTCCTGTAGTGGCTGATGTTGGGAATGAAGTGGGTTGTCCTGTGGAAACCAGGACACATACTGTATGAACCTAAAGGTAAGTACTGTACACACCATACAATATATATTGTGCATCTTGGTAGTTTTGACCGATCTGCATGACCATCATATATAGAGCAGTTTCCCAAGGACCGCCATAACAGTTTAGGTTTTAAGGCTATCTATGCTTGAGTCCAGATGGCTTAAAAACAAATATACTGAGTTACTAATTAAGTCACCTGTGCTTAAACATGGATATCCTTAAAACCTGGACTGTAACGGCGGAGTTTGAGAATCTCTGGTATAGTGTGTACACCCAATGTATCGTTTACACGCATTGTCCATCGCCTCGTCCTATCAGATGTGGTGTTCTTCAGATGAGACGATGCAAAGTACAATGGGGTGCACATCGTGTAGTGTGTACTAGACTGTGTACAGACTAGACTGTGCCAGGCAACCTGTTCATTTGTGCGCATGCGTACTAGCGCAATTCTGTGCATTCGCATATTTACAGTAAAAGACTGCCCACTGAGAGTATTGCTACCGTACTTGAGGCCTGGGTTGTAAAAATGAGATTGTCTTCTATTGCAACACTGCAAACAGGAGAGATAGGTTCAATTAATATTATGTATTGTACATATAAAAAAGCCTTTTAAAAACAATGAAATACACGTAGACATCAGGGTAATGCAACAAAAGGCTACTAATAGGAATTACAAATTATACACAAAAAAAACAAATGTGTCCTAAAGGAGAACCGTATCTAAGTTACAATGCAACTGAAATAATTAATCACGACTGAGCCCAAAAGTACATTTCTAGCAATTTGCAGAATACAGATACATAATTATGCAAACAATCTGATATTCTATAATCATATTAAAACAATAGAAACTGTTAATCAAAAATATGCTAATTAAATAATGAAATGGAATGAACAGTAAATATAAAGGGATAATTTGCTTTTTAAGAAACAGTAACATAAAACATGTTTAGAAATACTTATACGTATTAACATTTATTTATTATTATTAATAATATTATTATTATTTATTTTTAAACATCATATTGGGCATGAGCATTCATTCTCTGAAATATAATATCTTCAAGTTCAAGGGGACGGACATGTAAATAATAAGCTATAATACAAGGCAGGGGCATAACTAGAACTTTGAAGGCCCCATAGCAAAATTTTGAAAGGGCCCCCCAAAGCCTCTGTGGCCTCAACTGAAGTGTCCTAGGCCTAATGTCAAGATCTAGGGCCATTGGTGGCTTGGGCTTAATGTCCAAAGCCACTTTACATATTTCATGGATCAGGCATTGAGCCTGCCTATCTGTGGGCATATAAAATGACCTGGGCCTAATGCCTTTAGTCACTTAAACTTGTGGCACGGGCTTTATACCCGCCTAATATGTTCCACAGGCCTGAGGCCTAACCATCCCGACACCTGATGGTCTAGTGAGGAGTTAATGATTACCAGTTGCCTCCTCTTCTCAGCATCACGTCGTATTGTGGCTTCTTCCACAGTCACCGGATCTCTTCACTCAATGTCTTCTCTCTTCTACAGTACCTCCACCGAACTGAAGTTCACCCTCGGCAGCCTCAAATAAAAGATGCTGTGAGTGGGCAGAGCTATGTCGCTTCCTATTGGCTGCCTGTTTGTGAGCCATTATTGGCTCGCAGATTGCGCCAAATACAAATGCCCACGACTGCCTCTTTTGTTTCTATTGGCTGCTGGCCCAAAAGCACTGATTGGCTCGCGACCAGCACCAAACTTAAGCCTCCACTGCTTCCAGACTGGCCCTGGGAGCCAAGACCCGGTCCCAGCACCGGCCGCCCACCGCCGCAGCTGTGTTCTTTTCGGAGGTGTGACTGGGTCTAGGGGGAGGCGGGCCCCAGAGGTGGTACAGGCCCAATAACCACCGCACCCTCTGCACCCACTCTAGTTCCGTCACTTATATTGTAAGGTCTATTTTTTATTTTTTTAAAGGAAAATGAAACTCATATTGTACATTGAGTTGGTTGTGCGTTCCACAGTTCCATTGTATTGCTCCTGACGTATCAAACAGTGCAGCACCTAGTTCCTCTATTCTAAAAATAAGCAGCGCTGTTGTCTAGGCCGCTCTCCCACTGTCTTTATTTTCACATAAATGAATTATTCACGAAGGCTGTTTAAAACATGCAATACAGGAATTTCTTCCACTACAGAAATGAGAATAAGGGGTAGATGTATCAAACCTCCTAAAATTAGAGAAGTGGAAAAGTTCCCCATATCAACCAATCAGCTTCTAGCTAGCATTTATCAAGTCCATTCTATAAAATGATAGGTAGAAGCTGATTGGCTGCTATAGGCAATTTCTTCACTTGTCCTCTTCTTCACTCTTTAGAATGATTGATACTGTACATCTTCCCCTATATGTTTTCCAAGATTAAAAAGTGAAAATATTGGCATTTAAACAGCACCTGTTAGACAGCCAATTTCTGGAATGAACTAATATTTGAAAGAATTGTGTAGAGCCATTTAGAATGTTGGATGATCAGACCTTCTTTTATTAGAAGCAAAATATAGATGGTTCATCATAGAGCAATCTTACATAGTGAATCAATGCTGGCTTCATTGGCTGTTCCCTATATTTTATCATACCGTGGCTTATACACTCTATATACTTCCATCATAAATTAAACACACACTGTATATGAGAAAATGAGAATTAACATTATTAATGTATTATTGGAAGCAAAAGCAAATTTATATCGAAGGCAAAATGCCTATTTTACAGTTACAGATTAGGTAAAACGGAATTAAGTTTGAAATGGAAATGGGCAGACCTGAGATTTCTAAAGCTACATAAGAATTCTATGGGGTCTATTTACTAAGCCTTGGATGGAGATAAACTGAAAGGTGATAAAGTACCAGCCAACCAGCTCCTGTCATATTTCAAACACAGCCTGTGACATGGCAGTTAGGAGCTGGTTGGCTGGTACTTTATCTCAGTTAACTGTATCTCCATTAAAAGCTTAGTAAATAGATCCCTATGTTCCTTAAAGCAACCAGTCTAGGCAGGAGGAAGGTGATCATGTATTTTAGCGCCAGTGGCAGGATGGGTGCAGGATGTGCGGAGGGCCACACTGCACACTCTGCACCCATTTCTTTAAAATTCACCTCTATGGAGTGCCCCGTCAGCTGCAGCAACGCTCCACAAATCACTGGCAAAAAGGCATGGCGACGATTTTCCCAGCGTCTTGATACATGCACAGTAGGGATATCACTGGGAAAATGGCAGCCGCGCCATTTTCCCGGAGGTCTGCACATGTGCAAAATACTCTGTGCTCCTAGTGCTCAGAGTCTATTGTGCTGCCGGCAACAGGGGAGGGGCCCGGATGGAGACTGCACACGGGCCTCCTCCTCTCTTAATATGCCCCTGTTTGGCACCCCTATATATTTATATAATAATATTTATTTAATTTGTGCCACCTGTCCCCCTTATATAACATATTTATTGAAGTTGTGGGAACCCCCTCTTCCCCCTACCTCCCTTCCTTTTACTTACCTTGCTCCACCACTGTTCTGTCCAATTTGTTTATGCTGTGCTACTCCAAACCAGACAGAGGACCTCATTTAGAGCTGCTCGCAAAAAGCGAGCGCTCGCTCTGAATCAGGGCGGCCGTTTTTTTCTTTTACCCGGCCTCCTGACCACTCGCAAAGCTGCAAGCGACCATCATGACCATCGGGCTTGCAACGAGACCCTTGTGGTAGGGTCTCGTTCCCGCAAGCCCCAGTGAGCTTCCTTCTCTAATAGAGCAGGAAGCTCACTACTGACATCACGAGTGATGTCAGTAGGGCCGCCCACAAACGGCAGGCGTTCCTTCAGGAACGCCTCCGTTTGGTCAGCCACCCCCCCTCCCCGCCTACAAAACGGGCCGAGCTGTCGATCAACATCGACAACCGCCCCGTTTTGTTGCGAGCCCCGGAGCGAGTGATTTCTCGCTCGCTGCGGGGCTCACGCACGCGCAGTGTGCATGCCGCGAGTGCGCATTGCGCGGCCATCGACCAGCTTGCGGGCGCTATGTGCTTGCGAGAGGGTCTGAATCAGGCCCAGAGTGATGAGGTTCCGGTCCTGACAACAGTACAGTTCACAATGAATGAAGGAGCACTTCTGGTTCCGGCAGTCAGTGAGGGAGGTAATTTCGGGTCATCACAGGTAGCGCTAAGGAGGAAGTCAGCAGAGCGCAGCTGGGGACAAGTCAGAAGGTGCGGAGGGAAGATGCACCACTACAGAATTCCCAACTGACTGGTATTTCAGTTACTGAGCGCTGCGTTCATGAAGGCCGTGCATAAGCCGCCTGAGCGGCTGCATAAAGCTCAACAAAGCAGACTGCGGTGTAAAGGTGATACAGCCCTGGGTCACTGCGGCCCACGGGTGGGACGGTGTCCAAAAAGTAGGACTGTTCCTTGTTAAGACCAGTGTACAGAATTATCTATCATTCTATTATATCTACTGTATAAAATAAACTACAGGACAAAGTACACAAGTTTATAAATGACATAAATTCCCACGTATATACTGTATTCATTAAAGGGGACCTCACCAGTATGGCAAACAGCAGTGTACAATAAGCATTAAAGGTTACTTTCTATGAATGTTAAATTGCATTACGGCACTTTCTGCTTTCAGGAGACTAGTTTTCATAGTCTTAAAAGGTTTTTACCCTCCAAATGATCTTTTAATTATATTCTTAGTGTCTCCTATTAACTTTTAATTGTGTTCCAGATAAGGTAGAAGCTTATCCCGGATTTGGCGGCTGACGGTGAGAGAATCCCACTAGACTGACAATATTATTGTCATGCCACTTACTGGAGAAAACATGCAGAACACAGCTGACCTTGACTTAGGGATATTGATTTAAAGGTTATTTGGTGATTTAGAAACAGAAGATTAGGACAGCTAATAATCATTTATCCTCATCTAGTTTCCACATTGACAAAGCATTACATGCAGTCTATCGAGTTGTGGAGCTTGAGCCTCGCTACAAAAAAATGGTGGCAAAAAAAATTAGATGTTGACAAATGGTTGACCAAGAAAGTCAAGTACTTACAGCAAGGTGTCGCACTGCAGCTGCTGTGTAACCGGTGGTGTCACAAGGGGGTGCTGGCCGCACCCGGGTGTCACCCGCTGAGGGGTGACACCAAAGTGCCGAGTCCACCTCAGTGACATAAGCCTCAGCTCTTCCTGACACAGTGAGGGAGCCAGCATTGCAAATTACATTGGTTCCCAGAGGACAGTACGCACATCCGGAACCCACCGGAAAGACTGAAAAGGGTGTTTGGGCTGCGAGGCCACGCCTTCTTTTTTAGCGCCACATGGCTTCGATGCGCGCACTACCCTACTGACTGCACCAAGTGTCACCCAGTGGAGGGACGCCACTGTGTGAAGCTACAATCCCAGCATTCCGTGTCTCTGTTTCAGCAGAACTGTGGCAGGGCATGCTGGGACATGTAGCTCTACCGCTGCTGTCGGTGACACCATCTGAGGGGGCGACACCAAAATAGCAGAACTGCTCTGCTGTTTTGGTGTCACCCTTTGGATGGTGTCACCAAGCAGTGGTTATGGCATACGTCATCCATACTGTGTCGTGAGAGGACGGCGGCTGTTCAGCAGGCCCCCAGTGTGACAAGAACAGGAGTGTGAAAGGTGGTCATGCCCCCAAAATATCATACACCAGGGGGCGTGGTGGATACGATACTTTGCCCCCTTTCAAGTGGCACATGTGTGGAGTCCAGAGTAGCTGGAAAATGGATGCCGCGGCCATTTTCCCATCGTTTGCGCATGTACAGAGAAAATGGCCACCGAATGGAGAGGAGGGGGCCCGTGTCGGAGACTGCACACGGGCCCCCTCCTCTCAAAAACACCCCTGGCACTAGGTGACAACAACTGATGCCACTGACTGAAGTGCAAAACTTTGCCTACCCCTAGCATTACTACTAAAACTTTTATTATACCCAATTGGGAAAATGAGCAATAGAAAAAAGGTACATGGAAAATATTCATAATAAATTCATCAAGATGGTTATCACCATCCTCCTATAGTTATCCCTTTTACTTCCTATGTTCTGTCTATTTCACAGATACTTCACCAAATTAGATTTATATTTGGGATGTATTTTTGTGTTTGTTTTACATCATGAACATAGCAAGCACCATATTATTTGTCAAGGGACACCGGTAAAGTTTTTGAGGTCCCCTACCCTTTTCTTGAAGCTACACCTGTCCGTTCACAGAATATAAGAACTACAAAACCTGCACTGCACAAAAAAACTATCTGAAAGTATTACATATTTAATAATGTGGCTGTAATGACTTTCAGCAGAATGAAACTCCTTGCAAGCCTTACCTTTCTGACATGTAAACACAGTTTGAGAAGGGCAGAAATTAATAATCTTCTCTCGTGTTACGTAGGGGGTCAGTCAATTTGGCCCCATTTTTGTATCGGTCTCCCTGCTTTAACTTTTAATATTTGAACTAAGTACTGGATTTACCAAAGCTGTTCAGTAATTGGGAATAAATCATCATCCAAATTAGAAAGCAATTAGGAATGGCAAACTCACTGAATGCAGGTTTCATTAGCGCATATTAAAGTCTTAATTATTACTATTTATTTATTTATTTTTTAAAAATGCCTCAGCTGAAAAGATTATGTAATCCGTCTGTAGCTATTTACGTAGTGTCACCAGTGGATTAATAAAGGGGCTCTGCAAATGTTTGATAAGGCCTGAGCCAGTAAGGGCCGTGCTCTAATGATGTGTGCAGGATTACAAGTACTTGTATCAGTAACTGGATTATTTAGCTGCTGTAAAAGCATCAAACTCTTTTCAAGAAATGATATAACATTTAACGCCATGATATGGCTGCAAACCTCCATGACCAATATTTATTATTATGACAACAAATAATAAGGAAATATCTTTATAACTAATAATGTACAATTATAAATGGGTTTATGATAATTATTCCTAGAATGGGATGAAAAATGTATTGTCTCTAGTGTGTACCCAGTTATAGAACAATATAAATCTAATATCAATACCAATCTATTGTCTCTAACACAGGTAAACAAAGTAGGGATGTGCAGGCTCAGATAGGTTCGAATTTTCCCGCCAAGTTCCGATTTTTCCCGCCAAAAATCTGGACTCAGAAAGAGGCAAAATGTAATCTTTCATGGACAAACAGCCTCATTCCTGGAAGATGATGTTTGTCCATGAAAGATGACGTTTTGCCTATTTCTGAGACCCAATTTTGGCGGGAAAAATCCGATCTTGGCGGGAAAATTCAAACCTATCCGAGCCTGCACATCCCTAAAACAAACAAACACAGAACTCCAACCGTACTGATTTTAGTGAAACAATTCTGTTTTTTTCAAGCACTGTCCAGCCATCCCATGTGAGGGCCGCAGAGTCCCCAAAGGGGAGCAAGGTTGGGTAGCACAGCAGCAGTAAATGGATGCCGCATCCATGCACTAGGGAGAGGGACTGGGGGCAGCCCAACAGCTCGGAAAGCACTGAGCATGCTCCAAGTCATACATGCCTACTCTCCCGGGAATTGCGGGAGGCTCCTGATATTTCAGGTAACTCCCCGCACCCCCATAAGAGTAGGCATGTCTCCCGCATCCCGCCCACTTCCTAGTGAAGTGGGCAGGATTGGGAGATTTTAACTGGAATTTTCGGGTCCGTGGGGAAGGGACGGGGCTAAATGTCACAAATCCTCACAGACCCGCGAATCGCGGGTGTTTTACATACAGGGGGCGGGGCCTAATGCCGTCTATCGTCTGGCTCCCGCCCCCGAAGAGGAGAGCAGCAGGTCCCCTCCTGCTGCTCCCGGAAAGCTGCCCAGGAATGTCGGCAAGTATGCTCCAAGTGTGACAAAAAATGAAGGGGTGAGGCACGTCCATGCCCTGTACCACCAGGCCATGCCCCTGTAGTGCGAGGTCCCGCTCCCTTCCTCCCCAATGTTAGGAGGTATGCGTAAACATACACATAAATACATACACTCTCACACAGGGGTTGAATTGGGATGGAAAACCAGCCCACGGAAATTCCTGAAGTGGCCTGCAATAACAGTCTCTGTCGAAACAGACATTTTCATTTTGAATGAATATGTTACCGCGATATACTACAGTAAAAGCGGTATCGATAGCTGCTGTCCCTGCAAGCTACTTCCTTGGCATACTGGAGGAGTCTGTCACCTTTGCGAAAGACTCATCCAGGGAAATTGACACTGCACATGTGCACGGTAGCAACTATGCAAAAAGACCTGGCGCTGATATTATTATAATTGTGATTTATTATACTATTAAATATTATCAATCAAGCAGCAAAGAGCTAATGTGTATGTGGTTGCACATATAGGTACACCTAGATACCAGGTGTTGCACAAAAAACATTAAAACACCCTTGCGCTGATACTATAGATGAAAGTTGGTACAGAGGAAGTCACAAATGCAAAATTATAAACATATTTAGGTATTATCACACATATAATATAATTCATTGACCGGTCAACAAAATTGTGAACGGATAACGTCAGCCTCCGATGCCCGATCACAGATTGGGGTTTCGATCCCCACTGAAACTTGGGGTATCAGGGATTCACGCTTACCATCAGTGACCACCAGTCACTGACTCCGCCCACTGTGCCGTGTGTGTAACAATGTTACCACTACCGAGCTCCTTTTATCGGCACTCGGAACCCATTCTGCTGCGTATGCGTTGACTTGCTGCAGCCACACCCCTTGATTGGTGTCGGCTGATTCCTCCTGATCCCTCGCAATGGACCAGACTCTGCATGGTAGCTGGCAGAGGGCTTTGAGATACGGAGTTCCACCTAGAACAGCCGGAGAACGGAATAGCGTTTGGCGCAATTCTGTTGGTCGCAGGATTGAGATGCAATTGTAGTCAGGCCAGTTGTGTATTGCTCAAAGTCTTGAAAAAGACTCGTCCTTCAGGTTGAGGGGGTACATCAGCATACAAGAATCTTAACAGCAGTTCTTCTCCACAAACAGGGCTGGACTGGCCACCTGGCAATTCTGGCAAATGCCAGAAGGGCCGATGCTCAGATGGGCCGGTCCAGCCAGTGCTCATGAGGAGGGACCATTGTGACAGCCATGGCCATGGGCACCGCCGGCTACTGCTGCTATACAATGATTGGCCACACGCTGCCTGTTGACATAATGAGGCAGCGCGTGGCCATAATATGTTTCTTAGCAGCGCAGCACTCCGACTTCAATCACAGCTGCGGCCCACCCCCACCACTTTTTCCCTTCTGCTGTCCAGCCAGTAACTCCTCCTCTATCCTCTCCCATTGGCTGGACAGAATATCACATGCACGGAAGTCAGGGTGGCTTCCACGTTGGTTGGGGATAGATTGCCTGCAGTACACAACCCTCCAAGTTCCAGTTGTCTGTCCTGCATTCTTCACTGCCGGGGACCGCGCAGTACAGGAGGAGGTATGACGAGCAACTAAAGAAGTAACAAGTAAGTGATTAATCATCCACATCTGCTCCAAGCCCAGTCTGGCCACACATGGTTCCAACTGACCTGACCTATTCCTCCCCAGTTTATAACCTGACTCTTTTATCCACAGCGTGCATGTCTGTTTGCTTCTTCCTGACCCCTTCCCCCTCCCAGTGTGTCTGTCTCTGTCAAACACGGTCTCTCTCACCCTTTGTTTTAACCCTTTATAACCAAGTTTGTGTATACATCTGACCCTACCCATGTGTGCCTCTACCTGTACCCATATGTGCTTCTGTCCCTACCCAAAGGCGTAGTTACCATAGTTGCAGGGGCTGCAGTTGCTTTGGGGCCCAAGTCTCACCCTCAGGCTCATCTCCCCTTGCACCCAGCTCTCATCTCACGTGGCGCAGAACAGTGTTCCCTGTGTCAGAGGAGCACTCTCCTCAGCCACTGTTTTTAGTTTTTCTAGTACCCAGAGCGATTTACGCATTTTACGCATGCGTTGCTCTCTGCCGCGTCTTCCATGTTCTTCTCTACCTTCAGCATCAGATGTGCCCAGCTTTCCAGTACAATGGGAGGTACCATTAGCCTCCATATTCCATTGTGCCACCAGGGAGGGCTGGGATGAGGCGGAAGGAGGACGGGATGGCATGTTCCAACCAGGCTGCCCAGTATTGTGCAGGACACCTAATATACTTCAGTGGTTCGGCAGGCCCAGTCTGCCTGGCACAAATATTATAAGGCCACACCTGTCTGCGCTTTCCCTGATTCACTTATTGATGGTGGCACCAATGCCCTTTATGTAAACAGGGTACCAAAATGTGTAGTTATGGTTCTGATTTGGTGTGCACAGATGTGTCCCCTGTGTTCAGCACCCCCTTCCCTAAATAATTCCTACAGTGAACACTATCTAATCCTCGACAACTGCTAAGCTAGGTATTGGTCAATTGGGAAAATGCCTTTCCTTTTCTTTGTGTGTGACCTACACCAATGTAGTGCCAGGTTTACCTAACAGAACCAACCAAATACCAAAGGTCTGACTATGGCACATGTATGAATCCCCTGCAGGATGAGCTCTGTAATGTGTGTATTTTAATACAGAGAATGATGTACACTTGTATGTTTTTTCTAATATTAATTATATTTGTAAAAGCATAGACTGAGAAATGGGAGGAGTCAGGAATAGTAAGGGGAGGAGTCTATGTCAGGAGCCAGATGCTGACGTGAAGTGGGCCTGTGTGCCTTCAATGCCAGTGCCTATTTTTAGTCCCAGTCCAGCCCTGTCCACAAAGGATATACAGGGTTGTACAATTTTACCAGGCACACAGCCTTCTTTTATGCCACTTGTCACGGCCAGGGTATTTCAGCATGGCGCTAGGTGAGTGTTACCTGTGAGGTCATTGTGGCGCGGGCTGTCTGGTGGCGGAGCTGGTGTCTGGCGGGGGGCTTTGGCTGCGCGCGTTGTTGTGCGTGCCTGTTGTCACTGCGCTGGTAAGGCCTGGCGGCGTCTCCATTCCGTTTGGCATGGGCGCCGCCATCTTGCCTTCTGGCCATGTGATGCGGCTGGCCAATCCTGGTGAGTCACATGCTCCCTCCGGCCAGTAACAGCACGGCATGGGGTATTTAGGAAGGGTCAGTGCCTTCCTTCTTTGCCAGTGCAACGTGTATCTCAGCCTAGCTGAGAGGGAGTTCTCTGTGCTTATCCTGTTCCTGTGAATTCGTTGTCTGCCAGTCTGCCTGTCAGCTCCTAGCTCCCACTGGACTACCCCGCTTCCTCCATCACCCTTGCCCATACCTGAGTGCCTGAGCCTGCTGACATCCTGCGCTTCAGTTCACTACCTGCATACCTGGCTTGTTTATTCTCAGTTCACTACCTGCATACCTGGCTTGTTTATTCTCAGTTCACTACCTGCATACTTGGCTTGTTTATTCTCAGTTCACTACCTGCATACCTGGCTTGTTTATTCTCAGTTCACTACCTGCATATCTGGCTTGATTATTTTCAGTTTCACTACCTGCACACCTGGACAGCTCTAATTGTTTCAACTTGGACATTAACCCTTTTACTCCCACCACAGAACTCTTGTGCACATTTATATATTCCTGGACTTTTATTTACTGCCACTTTATATGTCTACTCAAGCACTTATTAAAAATCCTAGTTTTATTTTCAAATCTGCTTCTGTGATTGCTCCTGATACCACCCCGGGTCCACAAACAACCCCGAACATAACACCACTCTTATACACATTACCACAGGGGGTAAGTCCGCCCTGGGTTCCTCTTAGCCAATCATGCTATCTCACAAAACATAAATAAACACATCTTACATTTCACAGAAATTAACTAAATTTCCTCGTTACCACCCAAGAACAGTTGGCTTTCCTAAAACACACAAACTTAGCACAGACTGTCACTCAGACGGTAAATATAACATTTCACAGGAACTGATAAATTCTTTCAAATACGAGGAACAAGCAATAAAAGCAGTTTGGCTTTCCCTGTCTTAACGCCTCCATTTCTTACGAAGTTCAATCCAATCGCTTCTTACACACAAACAAATTATCTTTCCCAAACTTGCTTAGTATTGTAGCCAGAGACACACCGGAGCCTTCCTAGCCCGCATTTCAATGAAAGTGCTGTAAACGAAGGGTTTAGCCATATGACACTATTCACACAGCAACCTTCCATCCGGGTCTTTTTATTCATCAGACCTCCTGCTAGGAAATGACAATTAGCATCAAGTTTCCTGCAGCCACAGAGGCTGGTCATGTCATATACAAAAAGTGCATTTAAACCCATGTTAAACACAAATTGATATTCAAACCTGTTTCCCCAATTTCAAATCTGCGCACAGCACTTTATATGATGAAATGAAATATCACCTATAAATCTACAGTACATGGCGTCCTGCGCCTACATTGTCCCTTTAACAATGGTGCCGTGTAATAAGGGTTAACCCTTTCAGTCCCGAGGTGGCGATTTTAGCCGCGTGTGGTCGAGCTCCGGCCACAAAAATAATCCTAAAACAACACGTAAAATTGTCCATGGAATAATAATAAATAAATATTACAGAAATTTCATACTTAAAAAGTGTTTACTATAATGCCACTTGATTAGTTAGTTGAAGGAGGCGGATCTTATATTTTACACTGATTTCAATATATCAACAGCGGATATTTACTGTGTCCACACACAACTCGTAGTAGTTTATAGACATTCAAATATCCTCCTTTTTGAATATATAGTGAGTCTCTCAGTCTAATAGGCTGTAGCCGCAGTCAATTTAGATACGGATGTCTGTTATAATACCTCTGTGTTGTTCATGACATAGGACATGTACAAAAGTTATTAGGTCTCCATTTCGGGAGGTCCGTACAGCCCCTTTGAGCTGATCGGGGAAAAGAGAGGGAGGAGGGAGGCTTAATCTCTCCAACGGGAGACTTTCCAGTTAATATCTGTCAGGTTATTATGTTCTTTAGTGAGCGTTAGTACGATCTCAGCCTCAACCTCACAGATGGTTCACTTCCAGCAATGCAGTGTATGTACGTCTCTCCGAAGTTCCAGGCAATACTGGCAAACGAGAAGGTGTCACAGAAATACCCAGGGGTCCAAACCTCTCAATGAATTATATTATATGTGTGATAAATAAATACGTTTATAATTTTACACATGTGCTCGGTGTCAGACTCATGAGTCGGCTGCAAAAGAAGGATCGTAAGATCCCTCTCCAGCGAGTACACATCTACAAGCTTACATCAGTTTACACCATCTGAGAATGGTGTAAATCTGCAGGGACAATCTCCAAAAAGCTTTGCTTTTCCGAGTTTGGTACATAGGGATCAGATCATAGTCCTGAAGATAATAATGGGAACTGAGATCTGCAGCGCTAAGAGGCCACTGATGGAAGTGTGGAACACGGTCATGTGCAGCAGGAACTTTCTCATGCTCCCAGTCAGGGCCGTTGAAAGCTTGGCCGGGCCCTGGTAATGGAGGGGACGTGGCCTAATGGCGGGAGGTGTGACCACGCCCGCTTGAAAAACAAGCCCCCCAGCCCAGTGCTAAGCAGGGGGGGGTGCGATCAGTGTGATCGCTCCCCCCCACAGCCATAGGAGACTGCTCCGGCTGCTGCAGCAGCCGCGAGCAGTCTCACACAGCAGCCCAGCACAAGCTGTGTGCTGAGCTGCTGTGAGGGATGGGGGGTGAGGGCGATGCCCGACCCCGCACAGCCCCTCTAGCAAGCTCGGGCCCGGGTAAACTGTACCCGCTCCCCCCCCTCTCAGCACCCATGCTCCCAGTGGCCCAATCCGTCCCTGCGCACACACACACACCTGCACACACAAGCACACTGATTCTTAATGGAAAGCAAAGCAAAAGAATCAAGTAACTGTATGTAACAAACCATGTTGCATTGCGAGGGGTGTAAATACATTTATTGTCCTTGCATGTGGGATAAATACTGTCTGCTTCTGCATGTAGCCCACAAATGCTGGCAGTTTTATTTTTATGCTGCAATTTAGATTTGAGTTTGGACACATCCCTCCCAAGACTTGCCAACCTTTCAACTGCCCACTCCGGGAGGGGGCAGTTAGGTCGGCACTGCGAGGAAGGGGGACGTGGCACGGGCAGAGGTGGGCAAGTCTGGGTGCGTGATGACTCGGGAAATGGGCAGCAGCGGCCGGGTAGCTTCAGCCTCTAGGAGACTTCTCTGCACCCATTCGCTCTCACCTAGCCACCACTGCTTTGAGCATATAGTGGCAACGCAAGAAATATGTACATGGGGGAATAAACCAACTTTGTTTAAATATCATTCTGATCAGAATTGAAAACCAAGGCCCAGAGCTATGACTAAGCAATGTTAACCACTGTGCTAGCACTGTTGCTGTGACCATTTGGATGATCTGATTGGCTTTGGGTTGTTCTCTGTAAAGAAGGTCCATTATCTACAGTGATTGATGCTGCAGGCAGAAAACTTTTATACAGACTTTTTATTTTACAGTAAATGTTACGATATTATATACAAGGTTACATTTAAAAAAAAAAAGAAATTGCTGCCATGAGATCGTCCTCATATCTCAATTTTCCTTGAACTCACTAACAGTTATGCGCCTCGTCGTAGAAGTTCAAAACACATTTAAAATGAGTTAAAAGTAACATCCTATATATCAAGCCTATTTGGGAGAATGCACCTTCAACTGTGGAATGAAAGATAATAGCATTTACAACGTCTACGACCATATAAAAAAAACACAAGGCCACAGGCTCTAAGAAGATGTCTGTTATATTTCAAAGTAAAGAGTGAATTATAATCAGTGCCGTAACAGCGTCCTGTGCTGGCCAGATCTCTGAACGCATGTCGTCACGTAGATGGGGCGGTTACACCAGCACTGGGAAGTGCAACACTGCCCAGAGCATCTCCAGGATGCTCCGTGCGGCTGTACTTACAGGCCACAGGGTGCATGGCATGGTTGGACCGTCCAAAAGATGCTCCAGGTGGCACTGCCAGAAGCATGGGCTGTGGGGCGATGGTGCCCTGTGCTCTGTGTGGTGGCAATGCTTGAACATTCAGGGGGCTGTAGGCTTCTACAGCGGGGGGAGGGACGGCTCTTGGGGTGTTCGACCAGAGCGGTCGAACAGGGGCGCCACCCCATAGAGGCCATACCCCCTCCAACATCCCTATTTCAGTGGGAGAGCACTGTTCCACTGTTCCACCCGTGGGGCGAAGTGTCCCGCGGGTGGTCAAATCAGGAGGTTGGGTACCCCCACCCACCACCTAGACCCCAGAGTCTGAATGGATGCTGCGCATGTGCACGGTATCCATTCAGTGCAGGGAGAGGGCTGGGGGAAGCCCAGCTAATGACGAGTGCTATGCTCGCCCCCAGCCTGACGTTACACGGGAGACATGCCATGCGGGCACGCTTCCAAGTAACTTCACTTAGGGGGCGTGGCCCATGGTAATTAGGCCACACACCCATTTTCGAACGCTTACCCCATCTCCGGCACAGGGCGCTGTGCATGGGGATGCGGGAGGACGCAGGGGGAGGTGGCAGCTGGCTAGGAGACTTGCCCACTTTTCCGGGCAGCCGGGGTGCCATCTGATTTTCTGGAGCCTCCCGCCCATTACGGGAGAGTAGGCAAATATTAATATCTGCCTAGTAGGGGTATTCAATATGGGTGCGATAACATTGTTTTTTGCGTTAATATCGCACTTTTTAACTTTTTTGCGTTAATATCACTGGTTTTAGGTTTACACCGTATTCAATTTCAAAGACTTATCGCAGTTTTGAAAAGTCTTTGATAAAAAACGGTGATAACTTTTCACCATTGAATAGGTGTCGAAAAAAAGTGCAGAATTGGGGTTTAGGGGTGTAGGCTTAAAAAAAATAGCCTGCACCCCTGAGATTGACATTTAAAAAAGAACTGTGTCAAAAAAAGTTTTTTTTTAAAAATAGGGACACCCCAAAAAATTAATTTAAAAATTGGGGTGCAAAAAAAAAAAAATTGGGAAAAAATTGTTAAAGAATAGGGAAATAGGTTCAGGGCTATTCTGCAAGTATGCGACAGATGTTTTCTAGAATAGAATTATAGCGGCAGGTGTACAAATGCAGAATTTTTAAAAACTGACTTTAGGGACTTAAAAATATGCTAGTACCCATTTTCATGTACCCCAAATTTGATGGGGCCACTTAAAAAAACGAAAAAAATAACCTAAGTGCTCTTCTGCATCACTTCTTCAATGTCGGAAAAAAAACACCTGCTTCGGCTATTTAAATGCCCGACTTTCAATTAAAGGCTAAAACGGGGGTACCCATAGTGATCCCCCATGTTTTTACAACTTTAGGGGGGTCTTACAATTATTTTAAGGAAAAATTTGTAACTTTACGCAAATCCAACTTCGGAGTTACCCATTTTCGTTAATTTTATTTTGAATACGGGGATAAGCGGGAGCACGCACCATACCTTTACGCAGAAAAAAACTCCGATATGAAACATTAACTTCGCCAGGGAAGTTCACCTTTCATATTGAATACCCCTCTAAGTATTAATGTCTGCTTTGTAATGCTGGTAATATAGAAATTATAAAGCGGGGGGCGGGGCCGCAATGATGCAATCGTGCAGACACGCACCCACTCTGCCCACTTCAGCCTCCCCCACCCTCCTTGCTGCACCGACCTGGCAGCCCCCACGCGGAGGGGGCTGCCAGAAAGTCGGTAAGTGTGCTGCCAGCTGCAAAGCTCGTTGCCACGTGAATCCATACATCACAGTGGTTCCTGCTTCCGATAAGGTTGTTTTGCCAATTTTCGCCAGTGAAAGTTCCCACTTCATTTGCATACTTGTGCTCCTGCAATACCTTTCCTGCTTCTAGCCATCTAAGTGTAAAGACAATGGAATAAGACATTTATAAAAATGCTTTATTTCTATAATAAAGTATTTTTCATGTCTTAAACTGTTTATAAATACATTTCCCAAAATTGGACTTTCACTTGCCTGTGTTCATCTGCACAGATTGGCCCAGCAAAGTGTGAACTCTTATCTCCAGGATAGTTGAGTATAGCTCATCTGCCTGGAGCTGTAAGAGTTAACGCTTCTGCAAAAAAAAAAATTCTAAAAAACCAGCCATTAAATTAAAAAATATATTGCTGCAATTGGGGCTTTGACGAATACACCCCGTACTATATAGCATGAACAATGTGAAGTCTTTCATTTCTTATCTCAGCGTATAATTCAGAGGTGGACCAATTGTTGTGCACTGACGAATTATATCAGTGGCACACACATAGACTTTCATAATAACATTATACTTACTATTGATATATATTGTATAGAGACAGAATTGAGTACTATGGGAATATAAGTTAGCCTAGCGCTAGCAATAAGAAGCCATACTACATATTGACACATTACTGATAGCAACATACTGTCAGTATTTTGTTACTACCATGAGTAATATAGTAATCCAATTTCCAAAGTTACTTTCGTAGGTGGATACATTTATTCATTGGACTATATTATAGTGTCATCATAATCACATGACCACAAAATCAGCAGTAACATACATCTTAAGCCACGATTAGGCTGATAGTATTAGATTAGTATTGGTGAGTTCCCTAAATATCACAGAGTATATATTTCCATATGTGAATCTTCTATGTGATTTCTCTGTGATATTACTTCAATAAATCCTTGTTATTAGTAAAATATGGGAACCCCACTGCTGTACTAAATAATAGTTTACACTGTTAAAGAGGAAGGAAACACAGTAAACGAGAAGTGTTTTAACCTCATTTAGTTTATTATCATGTTTTCACAATTTATGTTCATTTCTATATAGGGAGTTTTAATATTTCGCTGTTTTCTTTGTATTTTTATGTGCAAATAATACAAGTTATTTTTTAATATTTATATTATTTATGTATTGTGCGCCCCAAACAAAACAACTTCTTTTTTTCTTCTTTATATTTTTGATCATTGTTGCTAGTTGTCTCAAGGGCTGCACCCCCACAGAATAATACTTATGTGTGAAATAAAATTAATATATACATGAGTTGAAATTAGGGGTTTCTTTCTCTGGTTTTTATACCAGATTTATAAACAATATAAGTACTAGTGCAGTGGATATTTTGATTTTTGTAAGCATTCTCTCAATGGGCCCTTCATCCCCATTCCAACACTGGGCACAGATGGTATGTCAATACTTGGATACTAAAGTGAAAATTAGATAAGCATATTGGCTAGTCATGAATTATAAGACTTTCTGTTATAGATATTTCTATATATGGGAGAACATTTTCCGGTAGTTTAACATTTTTGTACTTCAATTTCTAACTTCTATACAAATTATAGACCTTTCCGACTTCAGCAAAGTAATATTTTTGAACACTACATTTTCTGAAAACATAAGTACTGTGACAAAAACACTGGAAAGGCTGTCATGGGGAAATATATATGGCCCAGGTTTTTAGATTCTGTCTGGTAGACAGAAGCTGATTAGCAGCTTTGATTGCTAGTCCGCCTGCGAGAGGCTGATAAAGTATATGTTAGTCTCTGTATTCAGTCTCTCACTGCCTGGGGAACATGTAAGGCGCATGTTGAGAGATACTGTGATTACTGAATGTAAGTGTTGTGCTAAAGACTTCTGTTTTGTGAGAGGAACGTTAGGACCCACCACACTGAGAGAGAGAGATTAATTTTGTTTAGTGAGAACCGGACAGGCCAGGATTTACTTTTATATCTTGTTTATTTTTGTGTTGTTAACAAAACTAGCTGTGGATCCTTGTACTACTACTTGGCTGCTGCATGACAAGTGCAACTGTTTGGCCCATGAGACAGCACCCTTACCCTGATCTTACCACAGTACCTATATCTTCATTTATTTTTTTCAATCTGTCACAGAACAATTATGTGATTTTGAAGTCTTAGCCATAAATAATAAATAACCAGAATTTTAACACTATATTAACACAAAAATCACAGAAAAATATATTTGCTTTCTCTATCATCACATTGGAGAATATGCTCAATATTTATGTCACTAGTGTATCAAATTTTTTGGTTTCCTTTAATTTTACAGCTGAAATACAGTGATATGGCCATTGTCTGCAACCTCAAAGTGCGTGCTGACTTGTACATGCTTGATTATCATACATTACTATTCAGAGATGTCACAGTAAACTCCCAGCATTCAGGCATAGATAACTGAAGTGTTCCTGCTCTCATGCAGAGAATTGCAGGGAGCGTTGAGCTGTACTCTCCTGTGTAATGTACAATGTACTAAAACACAAAGGGATTGCCAGGAGAAATTGGCTTTGCAGGAATAGGAGAATTATAACAAAGGTGCATTATGGGGGAGATCTAGTTTTTAAGCTGTACAATAACCATTTACTCCAGTAAAAATGCTAAATTTTTGACACAACTTTTTGCCAAAGTTTGGAGGTCACTGTAAGCGTTCTCAAAGTGTTAATTTGTGGTAAGAACGAGAAAAAAAATTGAACAATATACAGTCTGAACACAAGAAATAGAACACAACTCTGTGATAGTAAAAAATTCCAGTGGGTATTTTTATTAGGGATGTGAAGGCTCGGATAGGTTCGAGTTTGCACGTGGAGTTCGGATTTTTCCCTCCAAAAAAACGGAACTCAGAAAGAGGCAAAACGTCATCTTACATGGACGAACATCATCATTCCTGGACAAAAGTCCAGGAATGATGATGTTCGTCCATGTAAGATGACATTTTGCCTCTTTCTGAGTTCCGTTTTTTTGGAGGGAAAAATCCGAACTCCACGTGCAAACTCGAACCTATCCGAGCCTGCACATCCCTAATTTTTATTGTCACCTTCATGTGAATGATGGGATACACGTGCTGCTCCACAACTAGGCCTGTGGTCCCCATGGCCCTATCCACATCATCTGGGTTGGGGTTATCCCCGGGACCTTCCACAACTTTTCCCACTTCAACTGCATCTGCACTGCAAATTTCCATATTGCGTAGTTCTCCGTGACTGTTAACTTGGCGAAGTTCATACTAGCACCTGCACTGTGTATTTTCACCATTAATATGAATAAAGGACTTTTCTGTACTCAGATCTTTTTATTATACGTTGCTGCAGCCACTTTCTTTGTGTCGTTATTCTTCACAAGCTGATGGCCTGGGCCCATAACCTATTGACAGAACCTATAGATGTTGATATAGGAGACAGCGGTGTGCGCTCTCCTCTGACAAATTTCACATCAGTGCTGAAGCGCCCCCTACCAAAGCTGAAAAGAGCACACAGAGGAGGACGGAACACAATCGCAGAGCCTCCCCATCTCCAAGCGCAGGGAGAAGTGTAACACTGCACCCATGTGCAGTGTGAATGGCACCGATCAGGGAATAATCCCGATTGGCACCGCAGTAGAAAAGATCTGTGCTGGGTCTGACCCATTTTGGAACTGTGGGCCTGATTCAGACCCGCTCGCAAGTGCTATGCGCTCGCGAGTGGATCGTTGTTAGGCCACTGTGCATGCGCACGCCGGAGCCAGCTCCGACGTGCGCATGCGCGAGACCCGGCTAGCGCCGGGTGCTCCTTCACTACGAGTCTTGCACCAAAAGGGGGCGGCTGTCGATTTTGATTGACAGCTCGCACCGTTTTGGAGGCATGGCGTGGGGGTGGCTTCACAAACGGAGGCGTTCCCATGCGAACGCCTGCCGTTTGTGGGTGGTCCCACTGACATCACCAGTGGTGTCAGTGGGAGAGCTTCCAGCTCTAATAGAGCCAGAAGCTCTCTGGGGCTTGCGGCCACGAGACCCTACCACAAGGGTCTCGTCGCAAGCCCGATGGTTGCGATGGTCTTGACCATCGCGACCATCATCCTGGCCGCTCGCAACAGCTGTGGGTGGTCACCCACAGCTATGTGAGTGGCCAGTAGGCCGCTCAAAAAAAAAATGCCCTGATTCAGAGCGAGCGCTCTTTCAGAGCGTCCGTCTCTGAATCAGGCCCTGTGTTCCAAATCTCGGGTCAGATCCAGGATTTAGGTGTAAAAGCAGTATGATGTAGCCTGAGTGCAGTAAAGGCATGTTCGTGTACTGGCGAACAGATGCAGACCTGCATAAAAAATGCATATACATCTGTTCAAGCCATATTGGTGATTGGTTGACTGCAAATGTATCGCAAATGTAAGATACTGGTGCGATCTTCATTGCTCAGGCATACTGTATATTATGTTCTCTATGCACTATTTAACAATATTTTTTTCGTATGCGAGATGGAGAGTTGTATCTTCTGTACTATTGGCAGATGTATGAAGCTCTGGAAAGTGATAAATTGGAGAGTGATAAAGTACCAGTCACTCAGCTCCTAACTGTCATGTTACAGGCTGTGTTTGAAAAATGACAGTTGGGAGCTAATTGGGTGGTCGTTTATCACTCTCCAATTTATCACTTTCCAGAGCTTCATATATCTGCCCCTTAGAGAGTTTGTTTTTTTAAGTTCTATTGCAATTTAATAACAAATTATTTTTTTTAAAGCAAAATATATGCAATAAAACATGGGTAAAATTATATGTGCTGCATGCCGGACATAAATCTGATGCGTACTCTACTGGTCAATTACAAAATTTAACAAAAAAAGTTATTTTATAGTGGCACACATAAGAGACCCATAACAAGATTACATTTTACATTTTACATTTCAAATGAAATTAAATATATATTAAAAAGCTGGATTTACTGGGGATCACAAACATAGGCAAAATAATTATAACTCATAGAAAGGTTGTGTATTCAAAAAATGGAGAATTAAGGTATGAGATGTCTGGGAGAGAATCTATTGCTATGAATTAGGATCTTATGACTCGGATAGTCCCAGTGTTCCATGTGTCTGTCTGAGAATGTGGATGTGAATATTAATCACTATGTGTCATTAGGAATTAGTTTCTTGTCAGACTGTCACTACTGATGGATTTTTGAAATTCGATTTGAATTTTCTGATGTTACCATCTAATTGTATTCTAATATTCCCTTTGATTGAGAAATCCTATTATATCAGATTTGACAGATTTTATTAGATGGTTACTTTATTTAATACTCTGCATTAGATATAGAAATTATTCAATTATCATTATTGCCAAAAGACAATAGAGTCATTTTACTAAGCTTGTAGAATTATAATTACAATTTGTGAATGTTACATCACTGTATCTTTCTCAATATCCCTATTAGATACAGTACTTGTGAGTATCAATCTGACGAGTTTTGTTGTGGCCAGTGGATTTAGATCTTATGTAACTGAGATTATAAAATTGTGTCTCTAAAGCTCTTAACATAATTGGTTGGTAAATTTCAATCAGATTTTTGTGAGTGATATTAGTTCACCCAAACTGTGTTGTGGGAGAGGACAGTAAGCACTGGCTCTGCCACTGGCCACATACACAGGTGATCACCATGTTTTCAATCAACACAAGAAAAAAAAAGAGCAATTTCCGGGGTGTACAAGACCAATGATTATTTAAAAGAATAAATTCTTTATTGATATACATTAAAAAAGATATCATCTTGATATCCTACAGTATATGCGGTGAAATATTATAAACATAAAGGGTTTAATTCAGAGGTGGCCGTACGGTCTACGACCGCACGGCCACCTCGATGTTTGGCCAGTGCGCATGCGTGAAACCCGCTACGACCGACAGCGCCGGTCGTAGCGGGTCTCTTTCCAAAGGGGGTGAGCTGTCGATGTTGATTGACAGCTCGCCCCGTTTGGAAGGCGGGCCGGGGGGGTGGCAGCCCAAATGGAGGCGTTCCCATGGGAACACCTACCGTTTGGGGGAGGCCCCACTGACATCACTAGTGATGTCAGTGGAGAGCTTCCGGCTCTGACAGAGCCAGAAGCTCTCCAGGGCTTACGACAAGTGAGACCCTACCCTAGGGTCTCGTCGTAAGCCCCGATGGTCGCAATGATCTACAACCATCGCGACCATCACCCTAGCGGTCGCTAGAGCTGTGGGTGTTAACCCACAGCCTAACGACCGAAACAGAGGCGGGCGGGCGGTCAGGATGCAAGCGGCCGCCCAGTTTCTGAGCGACCGCTTGCATCCTCCGACCGCCTCTGAATAAGGCCCAAAGTGTTTAGTAAAGATACGAAAAATAGTGTATATTAAAAAAAATTAAAAAATAAATAAATCTTCCTAAGGCAGTCTTCCTGAGGCAGTCTTGCTGAGGCAGTCTTGCTGAGGCAGTCTTGCTGAGGCAGTCTTCCTGAGGCAGTCTTCCTAAGGCAGTCTGAAAGCAGGTTTGGTATGCGATCCCGGTGGTCGGGATGCCAGTGCTGGCATTTACAATACCGACAGCGGCATCCCAACAGTCAGAATCCGACCAAAGTAGGCAAGTACCCTAACCCAATAACCTTTCCCCCCACAGCCTAACCCTAACTCTCCCCCCTGCAGCCTAACCCTTCCCCAAGTAGGCTATCCCTTCTCTAGTGCCTAACCCCTAAACCTAATCCTCCCCCTAACCCCAATACCTACCATCAATTGGGATATTGGCACCAGGATTTCGACTGCTGTCAGGATTCCAGCGCCGGTATTTTGAGCACGACATGCCAACCGCTGGGATGATAACTACATCTGAAAGCATAGAGCATCAATTTGTATTGCTTGTTTTGTAGGGGCAGTAACAGAGTTATCAGCGTGTATTGCTCTTTATCTACACTTGCATTTGTATTTCTGGTGTAAATTTAGGGTAAATAGAGTTATAATTCATCATCGTGTTTTGGTTTTGGCAAAACCACCCTCAAGTGTTTTGGTTCGCATTCGGTTTTGGTTCAGTTTTGTATTTCTTAAAAGTTGATGAAAACTTGAAAAGCGATAAAAAATTATAACAATTGATAAAAAAATCGATAAAATTATGTAATTTGGAGTTGGATCTGTTTACATGCAATCCAAAACCCGAGTTTGGTGTTTAAATCCAATTTCTGAACTGACTGCAGAAACAAGCCGGGACTCGGTTTAATTCGGGATCACAAAGTGATTCCTAACTATGCAGGGGCAGAACTATGGGAGACAATGGAGGCGCCTGCCGCTGGGCTCCAGCTCTGAAGGGGGCACCTCCTCCATTGTCCACAACATATTCACCCCACTTAGGGCTGTAACTATGTCCCCAGAGTGTACCGTCACGGCCGCCCAATACATGGCACCCCTTCCCGGCACCTGAGAAGCCACCATACACAAGTGGAGAGCTCCACGTCAGACCATCAGCTACTGCCTTCGTCTATCTATAGATTTGTCTGCATGCAAATTGCTACATTACAGTGTCAGTGGCTGTGACAGGGGAGGCACCAAATTATAACTTGCCTCCGGGCGTCTGGGATGAACTTACGCCACTGTAACTAGGACTCAGTTCGACTCAGAACCCCTAAGTTCGGTTGTGCCCGTATTTCAGGAAAACTGACCTACTACTACAAATATTATTAGCATTGATACATCTTGGCGAAATGCATGATGGGAGAGGGGATAACTAGTATAACTCTTTTTCTTTTCCATTTGGAACTGACTATGCTGCAGTTATCAGTGGTAGCATCCTGTGAGACGGTTATACAATTCCATGTTCTGGCATGAATGAGGAATCATAAAATAGCACCTGCAGAGGTGAGATTTATCATTAATAATAGCTATTTATAAAAAGGGTGTTTTGTTTTTATATCAAATATTTTATTAACAGCATCAAACTTTACAGAGGTAAAATAAATCAAGAAGTACCAACATATCTCACCCCTGCACATTAGACAAGTGTACATTGCAGGCATAAGGGTTAGTTTGCTGAGAAAAGATATAACAGAATATATTGAATAATCCTATACTGCACAACATATTACAGTACCAGAAGTCAGATGCCTGCGCTTTTGCCTTTTAGAGAAAAGGGACGTTCAGAACAAATGATGGAGAAGTGATATTTTTCCCATGTAGACAGAGGAATCCTCGGTCATCAGTTCCATCTTGTGAACAATCCAGACCTTTTTCCTCAGAGCATCCAAAGTTATGGGAGTTTACTGTAGGATTTCCAGGCTATGCAAAAGAGGTAGGAAATTGCAACCCCAGACCATACGGCTTACGCAAAAGGTTGCCAGCTGCAGCTGCTGCAGGAACTCCTGCAAGTCCTCTGGTATTTTTAAAGCAGCAATCATTTTAAAGGCAAAATAAATAATGCCTGGTTTTGCCTTAACAATGACTGTCACTTTAAAAATACAAGAAGACTTGTAATAGTCCCAGCAGCGGCTGCAGCTCGCGACCTATTACATAAGCCTCCAAATATCTGTTCAGACCTCTACATACAGCTCCTCTGCTCATGAGGACATTTGATCGAGCTAGGTTTCTCATAGGTGTGCAGTGGCGTTCTGCTATACGCACGCCTCGGGCAGTTGAACGCACTCGGCCTCACAACGCACACTAGGGCGTGCAAATATCAGAGCCCGACAGCGTGCCCAAGAGTTGTATATCTATTACATATACAATGTGTTTAATCGAATAGGAGTTTAGTTTAACATGCCAAAGCAGAGCAGCGACATTTCGTTTCCCTCTGAGATCTTAATCATACTCAAAGCAAATAGATCAGTTGTGGCCTCACTCACCCTGCAAAATGTCCCCTTTATATAGCACGAAGTGGCATCAGCTGTGCATCCAGCCATAGGAAATATATAAAAAGTTGTTGTTTTATGGTCTTTTAAGACATATATGGGGTCTATGTACTAAGCCTTGGTGAGAGATAAAGTACCAACCAGTCAGCTCCTAACTGTCAATTTTCAAACAGTGACAAAAGTGACAGTTAGGAGCTGATTGGTTGGTACTTTATCTCCATCCACTTTATCTCTTTCCAAGGCTTAGTAAACTTTAACTTTTTTTATTTCTAACCTGTCTTAAGTATATGTAAAAATATTTGTCATCCAAAACCCCATAATTGTAACATTTAACCCATTTAAAATGTAAACTCTTTTTTACGTGTACACTATGGGTCGGATTCAGATCCGTTCGCCAGCAAGCGATTGCTCGTAGCGAGCGATGTTTTGCAATGTGCGCATGCGTATGTATAGCAGTGCGCGTGCGTGAACTAGTGCGAGCGATCGGGAAGTACTCGCCGTTTGTGGGTGGTAACAGGGGCTAGACATTTTAAACGGGGGAGTGGAGGAGCGAACGCAGGTGTGCCTGAGAATCTTAACGCCGTTTCAGAGGCGTGCATAATTAAAAGGCAGTGTCATAGTACACGTCACCTGGTTGAATTATACACTGAAGTGCTCGCAGTGCTTGCAGCAAGTCAACCTCAAGCGCTGCGATCACATCCGATGGTGCTCGATGTGCCAATGTTTTCATGCACTTCCAGGAGATGACGTGCGCATGCGGGCGTCTTGTGAATGGCTGGTGGGCGACTGCATACACAAAGTGATCTCACGCCAAGACACAGTGGGCGTGCTAATGCCTTGCCATGCGATCACCTGCCTTGCTGGGCGTGCGCTGGATTTGCATACGCTGGGAGCGAGCACCCGCATCTAGCGAACAGGTCTGAATCAGGCCCTATATACTGTACTGTACTTTAGATTTGCATTGCTTTTGCACTCTCCGTCCTAATACGTTACTAGAAATTCACCTCCCAATGATTGTAATGCAAGAGGTTCTGCTGACACTTCTATTTTGAATTCCCCTTGCTTAACTCACTGCTGTGATCCTATTTTTCTACCTATCAAAGTCAGCATGGATGAAGCAATATAAATAGCTCTCTGACAGTATTGCCGGAAAGGTAATTATATCTACACTCCAGCGATAACTAAACTTTTATATAGTTTGGCTTCCCTGTAGCTCTCGCTGCTACATTAATCCCAGGTTCTGCATTAAGCTATAACCTGAGGGAAATCCCTTGATAGGCTTGCACTCTGCTCTGCTTATTGACATATTGCTAGATGGAGTTGCTTGCATTTCCTAGAACACAGATAATGTAAGATAACCAATAGCAATCACCATGAAAGAGGTCCCGCTTGCTCTACATGAGAGGTCATTTTCCTTCATCAACATTTTTCAAAAGTATGATTTGCACCCGGAGCAAAGTTCCAAAGTTTAAAGAAGTAACATCTCCTCTTGTTTAGAGTTGTTTGTAGGTGTACATGATTGATGTGGCAGGGTAAGGGTGCACAACGCAGGTAACAATGAATGAGCCAATCTCTGCCTACAATTACTGACATGTCTACCGTGACTTCATCTGATACGGTCACCATTCAGAGAATGGTGGATGATTATTTTAGGGATAGCATCCAAATAGGCATGTCACACAGTCCGTTTCACTACTGGCAGGAAAAAGAGGCAATTTGGAGTCCCTTACACAAATTGGCTTTGCTTTACCTAAGTTGCCCACCCTCCAGTGTGTACTCTGAAAGAGCTTTCAGCGCAGCCGGGAACCTTGTCAGTGATCGGCGTAGGAGGTTACTTCCCCAAAATGTGGAAAAGATGATGTTAATCAAAATGAATTACAACTTCCACGAGGAAGACCTTTAGCAGCAATTAAGTCAAAAAAATACAGAGGCGCCTGTAATGGTGGATTCCAGTGGGGACAAATTAATATTGTGTGAAGAAGAGGATGTACACACCGAAGGGGATGATGATGACGATGACGACATCTGATCTTACCTATGTTGTAAAGCCAGTTTATGTATGTAGAGATCATTGACAGCAATGTCAGCTGCCCATTGATAGCTTGTTTTGTGGGGGCCCAAACAAACCAATGGCTTTAGCCACAATTGGCAGTCCCTGTCGCTGAAGAGACTGGTTTGTTAAACTGTGCAGTACCAACCAATAAGCTCCTGGCCCTATTTAACCTAGATCTGGCTAACTGACAAGTATTTCCGCCTCCTGAAAAAGCCACCCTAGTGCGGTGAAACGCGTTGAGGACACAGAGATACAGGACTTGTGACAACATTGCACGTACCATTCAGGATTTACTATAGAGCTTCCCCGTGAAACCCATCTACAGTTGTCGGCACTCCACGTGACCCTGCACAGCCCAGTGGAAGTGAGAGACTCACAGAGTTGTGACTGGTGAGACCCGTGGAGAGAGACGTCAGAACACTGTGCCGGGAGGAATATTCACACTGATGAAGCATATACAGCGTGAGACCCGCTGGAGCGGCGTTACATGCTGGAGGACAGTGAGTACTCCGGAGTACTGAGCTGTCCACTCCTTACATTGTTACATTCTTTATTATTCTGAATTTCATCTTTTAAGCACTGTGGAACATTGGAATATTGAAATTATTTAGCTCTGGTTGGGAACACTTAACCACAATAACTAATTGTTACATTTGTTGCCTTTTACCAGTGGCATTTATGCACTTAAGGCTCTATTTATTAACATTATTTTTACTAAAATAAAGTGAAAAAGGGTGTTTTCACACCAGGGGCGGATTGGGATGGAAAACCAGCCCGGGAGGTTTCTGGAAGCAGACCTAATGGGGGAGTGTGTCTGTGGAGCAGGCGGGATACTCCCTATTCATATGGCCTGATACGGAGTCGGATGCAGTTGCAGTCATTACAAACCCCTTGCATTGTGTACAGCCAAATGTGCAAGTACTGAGACGCCCATGTACAGCATCTACAGACTCTGCAATTATACTTAGTGCATCTTGAACCGTCACCATTGGTCGCACCATCAAAACTTGCACCAGCCCTGTATGCTACCACGGTCAGCAGCATGTCTGAGACAAAAGTAGAACACATTTGTTCCCTCCTGGGCTCCAGGATAGCTGCATCAGAACAATAAAGCAATCTTGGAATTTAGAATGTACATCTATTTTTTTCAGTACACCTACAGTATCTTAAGGGGAAAAACATTAAAAGGTGCCTACACACTTGGCGATTTTTTACACGATCTGCCCGATTCCGACACATTGGAACGACAGATCGTGTAAAAAATGCCCAAACGTAAGTGCCCACTCACGATCACGATGCACGTCCCCGCTGGTTGCACATCGCATCGCTAGATCTGCCGTGCTGTAGGGCAGATCTGCCAATCTAGGATGCACTGAAAAATGTCTGGATGCAGGAGAGATCATTTGAAGATTGGACACCAAATCGTGTGCAGATCGTGTGCAGAGCTGTCGGGTAGAGTTTCAAGGGAAATCGTGCACAATGTCGGATCGTCAGCAAGTCGGGTAGGCACCTTTACACTCACCTCATTTTAACAGTGATCTGGTGGTGTCTGTGAAATGCAGCAAATTCCACAAGACACCGAAATACTAATTTTTAAAACTATTATTAATTCTCTGACGCAGTCAGAACAGTTTAGCAGAGAATTTGCTCCTCACCTCCTTGCTGGAGGCATATTGTGAGGAGTGACTCACAGATATCAGCAAAGGACCATGGCAGGAGCTTCGGAGGCTGGGCATGTGCAGCAGCTCACCCTCAACCATTAAATTAACACCATACAATGATCCTCTGCGCATGCAATGAACCTCCGAACACTGCCCAAGCTGAGCTCCGATTGCGAAAGGCAACATAGTTTTGATACGCCACTGAGGGGAGCACAGGATACTGCCCCTGTGTATCTAACAATTCCGAACTCAAGGCACAGCAAATAGTTACAGCACAATAACATTACAACATAATGGGGGTAAATTATTTCCGCCCACGGCTGATAGCGGCAAGCGCCCGACAGAGCAATGCAACTGTTGCTCTGTTTGGGGTACGTACAGCCGCAGGAGAACACATTTCTTCACACAGTCTCCAGGGCAGGTGAGCATGAATATTGGATAAGTTGGCAGTTTGGCCGACCAAAGCAGGTCTATAGATGGGTTTAGTCATTTTACGTGGCTAAACCCTGTCTATTTGGGCACGACATGTGCGATATGCATAATCGGCCAAAAACAATTGAATATAGCACCCTGATCTCCCGTCACTTTAGATGGGAGTTAGGGTGCGATAAAATTATCGCACCCTATCGGAAACTATAGGAGAAAGCACAGACACAGCATGGGGTCCCGTTAGTGATATACACTTACTGCAGCCTGTATACACCAACACACAGCTCTATATACCACAGCCCCTATATACCATACCTCCCAACTGTCCCGTTTTTATGGGACTGTCCCGGTGTCCCACCCGCGGGCCGCAGTGTCCCACGGTGGGGGGGGAAGTTGGGGAAAGCATATGCATAGCGAGAATAGATGATGTGCACATGCGCACAGCATCTATTCACAGTACGGGGGGGAAGCCACTAGGCCATGCCCCTTTACGTGTAGACCGCACACCCTTATCTGGAGCGCGCGCACCTCCGGTGCGCAGATTTCCCGACTGCTTATAGTCAAATGTTGTGAGGTATGATATACTGACACACAGCTCTATATGCCACAGCCCCTATATATTGACACATAGCTCTATATAACACCAAAGCCCCTGTATAGTGACACACAGCTCTATATAACACCAAAGCTCCCTATATACAAAAGCAAACCCCTATACACTAAAATCCCATTCTACTATATATATACACCACAACCCCCTATGTAACATCACAGCCCCCTATATAACAACAAAGGCCCTCATTCAGAGCCACTCGCTATTTGCGGTCGTTCGTTCTAAAACAAGGGGTGGCTATTCAAATGAACCGTTCGCTGTTTGCTGGTCTGTTCACGCCTCTAGGTCTGAACGAGCGAACAAAACTTGCGTTCGTTTTTTGGAAAAATACGCCCCCTGGCCGCTCGCATCCTACGTCATGTCCGCTATTTATTAGATTAATCGAGTACATCGACCAGGGTATGAACTGCTCGCTATTCTTGTGGTTGGTTTTTGCTACCACAATTTTGCGAGCAGTTCTGGCTATAAAAGAACCCAGTGACGTGGTCAATGACGCTGCTGTTTTAAATATGCCACACCCATAAAACGCCCGTTTTGACCTTTAAGCACGCCTGCGATCGGATCTCCACTCCCGTTTTCAAGCACCTTCCCCTGTTACCACCCACATACGCCTCTTTCTGTCACTCAAATTATCAGGCATTCGCTATTTTGCGAGCACATGAATTTCGGCCGCACTGAGTGGTTCGCGCATGCGTATTACGATCCGTACGCGTGCGCAATTGGGCAAACATCGCTCGGAGCGAACGAGCAGCCACTTGCGTCTGGCTCTGAATCAGGGCCAAAGTCCCCCAATATAACACAGACTCCCATATAACACTACATCCCTCCCATATAATAACACCATCCCCCCATATAACACAGATCCCCCTACAAAACACTACATCCCCTATATAACAACATAGCCCCTTTATAACAGCAGTGACAGTAACCTGCTGTACTCACCAGTCACACAAGTTACTGCCAGGATGTCATCATTGAAGATGAGAAGATTCATTCCCTCTGTGTATGTTGCAGCTGAATCTGGCTCTGAGAGACCCCGGGCTCAGATACTGCCTGGCTCCTCCCCTTCCTGTCACACAGATCCCTGCACAGTGAGTGCACACAGTCCTGCTCTCATTGCACAGTGCCTAGGCAGGGGTCGGGGCTGTGTACTTGCCTTCAATGCACAGAGTGGAGTCCAGCCGCCCGCTCACTCAGCAGACAGGACTTACGCGGCAGTTAGCAGCCCTCTGAACTTAAGCTCTGCAGAGAAATGTAGCCTGCCGTGGTGCTTCCAGCGCGGCCAGTGTTAGTCAGACACTGAGCCTGCGCTTGTTTACATGCAGCCCGGCCACTGAGTACTAGCGGCCGGCCCTGTGGGAGGGGGGCAGGGGACACATTACAGTCGCCCAGCGGGAACTGTCCCGATTTCCCGGCAGCCCAATCCGCCCGTGTTTCACACCCTTTTCACATTATTTTAGTATCACCTATAGTTATTACAGGGCAATTGGAGTAGAATTTGTAAAATTCTACTCCAACCCCTAAGTATCACTTATTTTTAGTAAGCAGATCGCATTTCCCATAATTGTAATGGGAAATGTGATCCGACCAAAGTTACTAAAAATAAATTGTAAAAAAAATACTGGGGAAAGCCCTGTGATAATAACGCCACCTGGAGGTGGCGTTATCCAGGGTCTCCCCAGTTACCGGACTCCTGCCCTGCTCTAACGGGGAGAGCTGAGCCCGGAGCCGGTCCCAGTGATCAGCTGTGTTGTCTAAACAGACCCCAAGCTGATCTCTGTTAAAAAAGAAAAAGGAAGAAAAAAATTTACTTATCTGACTCCATGGACTGGTGATCGGGGCGCCGGTGATGACTCCCCTCCGGTCAGCTGGTCTCCCATGGTGCACTGGGGCCCGGTCATCAGGTGATCAGGTCACAGTGCAGTATGGGATATCAGCTGACTGGAGACATGGAAGACATCACCGGAGCACCGATGACTGCAGGTAAGTGCTATTAAGGGAGGGGGGTCTCGGGGGGTCCGCGATCGCGGGGGGTGGGGCTTAGCACCGGGAGGGGGGGTAGCATCGGTGGCCGGTCGGCGCATGCTCGGGCACTTTGTCATGGTATTTTTTTGCGAAAATATCGTGACTAGTGTGCAAAGGGGATTTGCAGGGACAAAGCTTTATCGCAAGCTCTGTCCCTGCAAGGGATTTGTAATGAATCCCTGTGATATTGCCTGAATTTGCAGTGCGAATTCACTCGATTATATCACACTACAATCTGCATTACAAATGCGGATTGTAGTAAATAGAGCCCTTAAGGAGAACTGCTACACTTCTACATTACTGGTTGCCTTTAGACTTAGGCCCTGATTCAGAGACGGATGCTCTGAAAGAGTGTTCGCTCTGAATCTGGGCATTTTTTTATTTTTTTGTGCGGCCTCCTGGCCACTCGCATAGCTTATGGGTGACCACCCACAGCTATAGCGAGCGGCCAGGATGATAGAGCCAGAAGCTCTCTCACTGACATCACTGGTGATGTCAGTGGGGCCGCCCACAAACGGCAGGTGTTCACATGGGAACGCCTCCATTTGTGAAGCCACCCCCCCGCCGCGCCTACAAAATGGGGCGAGCTGTCGATCAACATCGATAGCTGCCCCATTTTGTAGTGAGCCACGGAGCGAGTGCTTTTTGCGCTTGCTCCGTGGCTCGTGCGTGCGCACTGGGCCACCATCGAACCGCTTGCAAGCGCAATGCGCTTGTGAGCGGGTCTGAATCAGGCCCTTAGTTGGTTAGCGTGTATCCAATTTATTATCTGGTAAGCCAATCTATATCTGTGGATTTCATCATATTATATTCCAGATATGTTTTTTTCTGTATTGTGATTTTAAGTTAATTATATTGATGTAGTCACACCCCCACTCCTGGGAGTTTTATAAATGTTGATTGTTTATTTTTATTTATTATCATTAATTATGGATAATATAAAATTTAATAAATTCTTATACATTATCCCTTGCTGTGTGTACTAAGCGCCACCCACAATTTTCATTTATTTTCTACTATTGTTAGAGGTGTGGCAAAGCCTCTTGTAGGTGTGCAGCATTTCATACTAGTAGGGGAGTGAGATCTTTACACCGCCACTGGCGCTTGAGTTAATATTCGTCTCCCCTATGTACTAAGCCTTGGAGAGAGAAAAAATGGATGGAGATAAAGTACCAACCAATCAGCTCCTAACTGTCATTTTTCAAACACAGGGGTCTATTTACTAAGCCTTGGATGGTGATAAAGTGGACGGAGATAAAGTACCAACATATCAGCTCCTAACGGTCATTTTCAAACACAGCCTGTAAAGTAACAGGAGCTGATTGGTTGGTACTTTATCTCCACCCACTTTATCTTTTTCCATGGCTTAGTACATAGACCCCACAGCCTGTAACATGACAGGTAGGAGCTGATTGGTTGGTACTTTATCTCTTTCCACTTTATCTCTCTCCAAGCTTTGATACATCTCCCCATCTCTCTCCACTTTATTTCTCTCCAAGCTTTGATACATCACCCCATCTCTCTCCACTTTATCTCTCTCCAAGCTTTGATACATCTCCCCCATCTCTCTCCACTTAATCTTTCTCCAAGCTTTGATACATCTCCCCCATCTCTCTCCACTTTATCTCTCTCCAAGCTTTGATACATCTCCCCATCTCTCTCCACTTTATCTCTCTCCAAGCTTTGATACATCTCCCCCATCTCTCTCCACTTTATCTCTCTCCAAGCATTGATACATGTCCCCATCTCTCCACTTTATTTCTCTCCAAGCTTTGATACATCTCCCCCATCTCTCTCCACTGTATTTCTCTCCAAGCTTTGATACATCTCCCCAATCTCTCTCCACTTTATTTCTCTCCAAGCTTTGATACATCTCCTCTGGGCATGTTGCTGTGGAATATTTGGCTGCTACCGTATATATATATATATATATATATATATATATATATATATATAAAATATATATATAATACTTTGTATAGCAGATACTGTATCTGTAGTTGTCATTCTTTGTTTGGATGTCTGGTGAAAACAGGTATTCTGTTGTCATGGAAACAGCTTTTCTCTCACCATTGCATATGGCTGTTTAAAGTTATACTCAATATCTGAGTGGTCAGGAGAATTGATGGATATGTAAATGTTTTATCCTATTTTCTCAGATGACTTGTGAGCTGCATTTTCCTATCACACACTGTCAGGTTATGGTTACTTTTACATAGAAATTTGCGATTACTACAAAAAAAATGTTTTTATTACATTTAGAGGGAAGTATATGCTTTTATTATTCCTATGATGGAATCATGTTTACAAAAAGATAACTGAAAGTAAAAATTAACCAATAGAGGTGGAGTAGACTTTAGTTCACTCTTTGTGAGGCACCATAGTACTAATATTACAGAAATCCATAGCACTACCTCATTCGTTTCAAAGAAATGTCACAGCAAAACCTTGTTCATTTCAAGGGAAAAGGTGTCAGAGTGAGCATTAATTAGTACAAACTGATAAGCCGAATGACTCGATAGAGAGGGTTCCATCCAGGGCCGTCTAGAGCTGCCGCGGGCTCGGGTACTGATGGGTAGGGGCATGGTCAGATGCTGGTGAGGCATGGCCACGCCCCCTCAAAAGGGAAAAAAATATTGGCGACTGCACAGTGGGCACCGATGGCCACTCAGGGGGGGCTCTGGCGGCAGCACAGGTGAGCCGGGCTCCTCCAGCAAACCTGGGCCCGGGTAATTAGTACTTGACCCCCTCTTGGCTCACCTGGTTGCATCTATATGTGCACAACATATAATTATATTATACAGTATATACTGAGAAACAGTTTAGAATAGAAAAATCTTGTCAACATCACTGGAATAGAATGGCATTTTTTCTATATTTGTCTGAATACATATCATTTATGCACAGCTATACCCTTGCCGCTGGCGCGGCAAATCGCGCCACGCTTAGCATGAGGCTTGCCCAGGAGCAGAAATGCGCACTGCGTATGTGACTGCGCCTCCTTGGGAATGCATGGTGAGATCGCAATGCATGCCATAGCGTACCGTAACATATGCAGGTGCGGGGAATCGCATGGCGCGATGCATGCGCATGTTTGTGGCGCGATCAGCCACAATGTAAATAGGCGCATCTGTACTGCACTTTGATATTGTGTAGATTTATGAATGACATGTATATTAAAATGATGCAGTCTTGTAAGATCAGAGTAATTGTAATGACATAGGGTGTTCTTATGTTATTATATTATTGTATGGAATCAGTATGTAATGTAATGCCGGCTGTCGAGATGCCTCATGTCAAAATACCGATCTTACCCTTCTCCCCCTAACCCTCCCTTCTAGTAGCCTAACCCTCTCCACCCCGCACCCTAACCCTCCCCGTTAGTGCTAAACCTAAGTCTCCCCCATTAGTGCCTAAACCTAACCCCCTCCCCCCTTAGGGCCTGATTCAGACCCGCTCGCTCCGTGGCTCCAGGTCTCGCACCAAAAGGGGGCGGCTGTCGATTTTTATCGACAGCTCGCACCATTTTGGAGGCGCGCAGGGGGGATGGCGGGCCAAACGGAGGCGTTCCCGACTGAACGCCTGCCTTTGGGGGCGGCCCCACTAACATCACGAGTGATGTCAGTGGTTAGCTTCCGGCTCTATTAAGAGCCAGAAGCTCACTGGGGCTTGCGGGAACGAGACCCTACCGCAAGGATCTCGTTGCAAGCCCCGATGGTCGAGACCATCGCGACCATCACCTGGCCGCTCGCAATGTCTGTGGGTGGTCACCCACAGCTATGCTAGCGGCCTGGAGGCAACACCAAAGAAAAAAAAAAACGCCCTGATTCAGAGCGAGCGCTCTTTCAGAGCATCCGGCTCTGAATCAGGCCCTTAGTGCCTATCCCCCTCGCAGTGGTGTCTAACCCTAACCCTCCCCCCTAGGAGTGCCTATCCCTAATTTCCCCCCAAAAAACCTATCACTAACCCCGCTACACTGCTTAAACCTAACACTCCCCCCACCCACAGCTAACAGCTGAGGGCGCCCCGGACTTATCTAGTTTGGGCTGGTGTACTTCTGGATTCCGGCATCAGGATTAAGATAGGCGTATTTTGACGCCTATTTTAAGTCCGTTGTCAGGATTCAGACACGCGTCATGCCGTCTACCGGTCTGATAACGTCAGCCCTATTGTATTATGTTGCAGTTTTCTGGTAGGCGATGAACATTATAATTAAATCACAAATAATTCAAGATACAAAACAACAGTGACTGCAATTAAAATGTATGCAAAAACAAACTTTTTATTGTACTCTCAATTGCTGAGTATGCAAATGTCGTTAGTTCCACTATTATTTTGGTGACTGCTGTGATGTGTTTTAAGTCCATTTGTTTTTCTTTTATAAACTGTTCTGGAATATTTTTTTTTTTAATACTCAGGAATTTCACCTTTTATTTACTAAGAGCTAAGGGCCTGATTAAGACCCACTTGCGAGTGCATAGCGTTCGCAAGCGGGTCGATGGTCGGGCAGTGAGCGCGTGCGTGAGCCCCGGAGCGAGTGAGAACTTCACTCACTCGGGGCTCGTAGCAAAACAGGGCGGCTGTCGATGTTGATTGACAGCTCGCCCCGTTTTGTAGGCGGGTCGGGGGAGGGGTGGCTGCACAAACGGAGGCGTTCCCGTGCTATTAGAGCAGGAAGTTCACTGGGGCTTGCGGTGGACGAGACCCTACCACAAGGGCCTCGTCGCAAGCCCGATGGTCGTGTTAATCACGACCATCGCCAGGCCGTCTGCTAAAGCTTCCACAAGGGTCTCGTCGCAAGCCCGATGGTCGCGATAATCGCAACCATCGCCAGGATGCCCGCTAAAGCTGTGGGTGGTCACCCACAGCTTAGCGCGTGGCCTGGAGGCCGTGAAAAAAAAAAAGCCGGCCCGCCCTGATTCAGAGCGAGCGCTCGCAAATAGAGAGTGCCTCTGAATCAGGGCCTAAGTCTGGTTGATATTATATCAATTCAGCCAATTGGTCCATTATGACGGAGAGAAGTAAGGGAGAAAATGGGAAGGGAGACGTCTTCCATCCATGTGGGTCGGGTGGGCGTAATAAACCTATGACATAGATCAGCTGACTACACATTTATTTGCCATTTATATTTTAATAAAGTATAACGGTTAGACCTTTATCATATTCAGTTTTGGGTAGAATCAGTCACTGTTAGAAGGGTATGCATTCGGTATCCCGGTGGTCGCCAACGCTCCTATTACTGGCACCGAAATCCCGACACCGGTCAGAAGCCCGGCGCCGTCATCCCGACCGCCGGGCTTCTGGGTGCAGGGTTAGGTGCAAAGGGGGGAGGGCTAGGGATAGGCACCGGGGAGGGGAGGTTAGGGTTAGGCACGAGGGAAGGGGAGTTAGGGATAGGCACCAAAGAGGGAGGGTTAGGGTAGGGAGAGGGGGAGGGTTAGCATACTGACCACCAAGTGTCGGTATTTTAACCCTTTCGAGATGCCGACATCAGGATTCTAACTGCCGGGATCCCAAACACCGGCATCTCATACCGATTCCGTTAAAAGAGAGTGGGCCTGTTTCAGAGATGGAGCTAATGCCGCCACTGCTGCTGAGAATTTGTACGCAGAGGCTGTGCGAATATATAGACCTATCACATCCGCAGTCATTTGTATTCAGATACCCACCGGCAGCTTCGCAAATCCAGGCAACGGTGTACCAAGATCGGCCGCAGATCAGTCCATTATGGAACTTCTGAGAAACCCTATGGTTGTGCAGAATGGGTGCGGGAACTGAGACACAGGAGACATTTTCACTGTGCACGGGATCACAGTTGCAGGAAGAGACACACTGTGAAAATGGTCGCAAAGCGCCTGTGTTTGAGTCGCCACCTCCCTGCGGCCGCCCACAAATGTTCCCAGCTTGTCAATGACTTTGCGAATAAATCCTCACTGCGAGCGACGGTAAAAATGAAACTTGACGCATGCGCACTGCGACTCAGATATGCGCAAATTACCGATAATCGCTCACCTGCATAACATGGGCATTGCGTCCATCTCTGAATCAGGCCCATGGTTTCCAAGAATATTAACTAGAGAGCTGATTCCTTATCTGAACTGCTCCATGGAAACAGAGAAAAAGATACAAAGGAGATCTATGTACTAAGCCTTGGAGGGAGATAAAGTGAATGGAGATAAAATACCCACCAATCAGCCTGTAAAGTGACAGGAGCTGATTGGTTGGTACTTTATCTCCATTCACTTTATCTCTCTCCAAGGCTTAGGGCCTCATTCAGACCTGCTCGCAAGCGGGTTGATGTTGAGGCCCTGTGCACGCGCAGTGGCCACACTGCAAGTGCGCAAACCCCGGAGCAAGAGAAAAATTCTCTCGCTCCGGGGCTCACTACAAAAGGGGCGGCTGTCGATGGTTCGCACCGTTTTGTAGGCGGGGTGGGGGGGTGGCTGGCCAAACGGAGGCATACCCGAAGGAACACCTGCCGTTTGGGGACGGCCCCACTGACATCACTCGTGATGTCAGTGGTGAGCTTCCAGCTCTATTAGAGCCGAAAGCTCACTGGGGCTTGCGGCAGACAAGGCCCTACTACAAGGGTCTCGTCGCAAGCCCCGATGGTCGTGATGGTCTTGACGATTGCGACCATCAACCTGGCCGCTTGCTAAAGCTGTAGGTGGTCACCCACAGCTTAGCGAACGGCCAGGAGGCCGGCTCTTTACAGAGAACCGGCCGCCCTCATTCAGAGCGGGCGCTCGCATTTTGCGAGCGGCTCTGAATGAGGTCCTTAGTACAAAGTGGAAGATATACTAAGAATGTGTTGCCCGTAATTTTCTAGAATGTAAGAGAAAAATGATAACTAGAATCTGATTGGTTGGTTCAACACCTTCGCTTTAAATTTTTAGAAGTATTAGTAAATACACACCATATACATTTTATTGAATCTTACAAGCACACGATATATATATAATGTAAACACAGTTGCAGTTTATTTGTGATGTACAGTAAATTAGGAACAAATGAAGTTTTCATATTAGATGGTAATGTTTACATTTGATGTTATGAATTTAGCATAAAAAAATGATTCAATGATTATTTTGCACAGTTTGTCAATCAGGCCTGAGACTCTGTGAATCAGATACATTGCTCTTTATTGCATCTGTTCTCATCACTGCTGATAAGCACTGTCAGATGCCCTCTGTAATGCTGGGTACACACTAATCGATATGTTATTCTTAATGGCGACGAATGACATATCGCATAGTGCAACAGTCCATGTGTACACACATTTGTCTGTGAATGATATAGATCACAGACATATCAGGTCGGCCCTGAAGCACAGCCAATGGCGATATATATATTGCAGATATACGGCACATCTACATGAGTGTACGGGCTACCGCTACCCGCCCGTACACTGGCTGCAGGGACCCCCGACATTAACATCACAACTCAGCGGGCAAATTTAAATGCCCACCCAGTTGTGATATCAGGCCACATCAAGTGGCTGTTTGGTAAATGTGTATAGCTTCCCAATCAGACAGCGGATCGGTCTACTGACTGATCTGTTGGCCAAGTGTGTACCCACCTTAACATTCATAGCCAAAGTCATTAGAGATTTTATGGGTGCCATAAATGATTTCATTCAGTTCCCTAACAAATTGATAAAGTACATGTGAAGACTTTCTTTTACCTTAATTCTTTTTCCTTTCACAGGTATTTATCACAGTTTCCTCAGGATGATTTATCGCTTAGGCCGGTATGTACTAACCTTGCGGTGTACAGTACATCCCGCCAGTCACCGGAAAATTACTAATCGCATATGTACTAACATATGCGATTAGTATCGCCAAGGACAGCTCTTGTTATAAGAGCTGCCCTTTGCGAAGCTGCCGCCCATGGGTGAGGGGGGTCTCAGCAGGTCTCCTCCCCCTCCTAGCCCCGGGAGCTTCCTGCTGGTGACCTCTGCAGGAAGTCCCGGGCTCCTCCTCCTCCTCCCAGCACCCAGAAGAATAGGAGGAGAATGAGGCGGGGGACTGTAGATATGTATCCTGCTAGGACCCAGCAGGATGAGAATTTCCATGGGGCTATGCATGCTGGGAGGGAGTTCCTGTTTGTGCTCAGTTCAGTTACTGATGTTGTGTGTTATCCTGCACTCCAGAGTCCATGAGTCTTATCTGATATACAACACATCTAAGGGTGACAGAAGCGGGATACCATGGCTCAAGGACTCCGCCGCATCGACCCCCTCGTGTTTGATGAAACTGTCACTGACAGATGGGTGCAGTTCAGGAGAGAATGGGCTGTGTACCGCATGGCTGGACTGTCCGAAAAATCAAAGCATAAACATTGCTTAATCTGTCTGGTGCAGAGGCAGTCACTAAAGCAGACACATTCACATATGCAGAAGGGGAAAACAAAGAAGACCCAGATGTATTAATTGCAAAGTTTGATGAGATTTGTATGCCTGTAAAAAATGTCATAATGGACAGACACACATTCAACTCCACAAACCAGAACACTGGGGAAACTATACAGTCATATGTGTCCACCCTGAAACTAGTGGCAAACAAATGTAACTTTGGAGTAATAACTGATGAGCTGATCAGAGACCGTATCGTATGTGGTACCTGTAGTGACGCAGTACGTGCACACTTACTACGAGAAAAGGATCTACCCTTAAACTCCGCCATTCACATCTGCATGCTGCATGAGAAATCAGAACAGTGCACAAAAGAGTTACGGAGGGAGGCTGAAATATGCAGTGTACAGCGCACACAAACGCAATACAGGCCATGCTACAACTGTGGGGGATGCCATGCATTTGCGCTAGGGGTGAGCGGGTTCGGTTTTACTCTGATCTTTTTATTGGCTATCGCCGAACACGTGTTTTGGATAGCGAATGAAATTGAGCCGAAATTGCGGTAAAGTGGCGATAAGAACCGAGTAAAACCGAGTAAAACCGAACCCGCTCACCCCTAATTTGCGCGGGAGATGTTTCCTGCTTTTAACAAACGCTGCAACCGCTGCAATAAGCTTAACCACTTTGCAAAGTGTTGCAGATCCAGACAAACCATGACACACAGTGAACCACAAGTAACACAGGTAGACAGACAGATGCATAAAGTCAACCACGTGGGCACGGAATCAACAGCGCATACCGATGAGATAGTATATTGTGAAAGTGTCGATCTAATTGCAAACCAAGGAGAGATTTTCACTAACTTATGTGACAAAAAGAGTGGCAATACATTGAAGATTAATATTGACACTGGTGCCAAATGCAACGTGATGTCCAAGGGGTAAATTTACTAAAGGTCGATTTGGCATTTTGAGTGATTTGAGGCGCGATTTTCATTCGATTTGGCTTCGATTTTGCTTTTGGGTATTTACTAAAGGCCAAATCGAATGTAAAATCGGACTTCAAATTGAATTTTGAGTCAAATCGCCCTCAAATCGAACCTTTGGTACTTTTACATAGCCCAACACACAAAACCCTTATTTACTGTCATTCTAATTGAAATCGACCTCAAAATCGGACTTCAAATTGAACTTCAAATCCCCAATACAATAGTCCTGCTTCATGCTTTCGATTTGAGCATGAGCAGGTCGGATTGACACAGATACATGCAGACATCAGTGAGATGCCTGCATGTACCTCATTGTAAAAAGCAAATAAAGAGTTAATTTTTAGAAAATAATTGACGTGAGGTCCCCCCCCAAATCAGAATCAGCCCTGGACTGCTGAAACACAGTTCTGGTTGACTAAGTACAGGGAAAAAATGTCGTAGGGTCTCCCTGTACTCAGTCCAACCAGCACTGGGCTATGGGAAGCAGGGCTGGTCCTAAATTTACAGGGAAAAAATTGCATAGGGTTCCCCTGTAAGATCCAGAACCAGCCTTGTACCCTTTCTAACGGGGGACTGATGCCACAGCCCTGCCTCTCAGCCAATGAATGGCTCCCTCCATTGAAGTCAATGGATAAACTTTAGTAACCCTGCGGCTCCCATCATTGAGTACAATGGAGCCGTTCATTAGCTGAGAGGCGGGGCCTGACCTCTCTCAGCCAATGAATGCACAGACACGGAGCTTCAAAGGATGAAGCCACGTCTGTGCGCTTCATTCGGGAAGGAGTAATCATTCTGGTTAGACTGAAGACTCCTTAATGCGATGGTCGGGTTTTAGTTTTCTTATTTTAACCCATGTATGCCTACTGGAGAAGGGGACCACTGGAGGTAATATAGGTGTGTATTGTGTGAGTGTGTATGTATGTATTAAAGTTATACTTTGTAAGGTGTGTGTGTTTCTTGCAACATTTCTTTACAGGTGAACTACAAGTCCCAGTGGGCCATTAATACCCCGCATGCTGGTACTTGTGGTTCTCCAAGTACCAGCATGCGGGAGGCTTGCTGGGACCTGCAGTTCTACTAGAAAGACAATGTTTATTTTTATCTATTTTTATACAACACCTACACAATCAACCCGCCACCCATCGCCCAGGGGTGGCGGGGACAGCCCCGGGCTATCAGCCCAGGATAGGGGTGCCCTTTTTTTGAAGGGGTCTCCAACTCCCCAGGGATCCCTGGCCTGGGCTGACTAACGGTCAGGGCTGATGCTGCGGCTGGGGGGCCCGGTGATAGGGCTTCCCTGGCTGTGGCATCAGTCCCCCATTAGAAAGGGTCCAGGGCTGGTTCTGGATTTTACAGGGGAACCCTACGCAATTTTTTCCCTGTAAATCCAGGACCAGCCCTGCTCCCATAGCCCAGTGCTGGTTGGGCTGAGTATAGGGAGACCCTACATAATTTTTTTCCTGTACTTAGTCAACCAGAACTGGGTTACAGCAGTCCGGGGCTGGTTATGATTTGGGGGGGGGGACCCCAAGTTTTTATTTTTTTATTTTAACTCTTTACACACTTTTTACAGCCAGATACATGCAGGCATCTCACTGATATCTGCATGTATCAGTGTGACAACGAACTGCTCATGCTGAAAGTGAAAGCATAAAGCAGTTCTTGTGTCAGGGATTTGCAGTTCGTTTTGAAGGGTGATTTGCCATTCGATTTGGACATGAACCTGTCAAATCGAACTACAAATCACTCTTCAAAACCGACTCAAATCGAATTTATTTGCCAAATCGACCTTCAAATTGAATATTAGTCAATTTAGCAAAATCACTGGTTTTCAAACATTTCATGTGAGTCGATTTGAGAAGTTCTAAATCACTCCTCAAATCAACCTGCAAATCGACCAATAGTAAATTTACCCCCATCGAATATAATTGTGCACCGTTGTTATTCCACATAGTAGATAGTGACGTTAGGCCATTGCTTGGACTGCCTGACAGCGTGCACCTTGGGTTGATACATTTGGGGCCTTAAGTACACATGATACAACAAGACACCCCAGAGTTACGCGACTTCAAGGATTTGTTCACATGCGACACCATCTGCAAACTACCTGCCATATACCACATGCGTTTAGATGAATCTGTCATCCCTACAGTGTGTACACCCTGGAGGGTTCCAACCACCATGAAGGATAAGGTCCTAGCTGAGTTAGAGCACATGACTGCGCTTGGTGTTATTATCCCTATTGAAGAAGCGACCCAGTGGGTATCTGCACTGGTTGCTGCTATAAAAAAAGATTGGACTGTCAGGATTTGCATAGACCCTGTACACCTCAATAAAGCACTGCTAAGATCCCACCACCCATTGAGAACAGTAGAACAAGTCATTGCTGACATGCCAGAAGCCAAGGCCTTCAGCACGTTAGATGCGAAATGTGGGTGTTGGCAAATCCCATTAGAATGGGAAAGAAACAATAGTCACTCCTCATGGCTTTTATGACACCAGCTGGGAGATATGTCTTTCTACGCATGCCATACGGATTGAATACTGGCAGTGAAGTGTTTCAGTGGTGTATGGAACAACTGTTTGCTGGATACCCCTGTGAGATTATAGTCAACGACATCCTCGTCTGGGGCCGTACTATGCAAGAGCATGAAGAGCATCTACGCCAGGTATTGGACAGAATACGTGCTATCAACTTAAAGCTCAACCCAGATAAGTGCAGATTCAGAGTGGCTGAAGTCCCATACGTGGGTCACCTCCTCACTAACCATGGTGTTAAACCCGACCCTGACAAAACGGCAGCTATCCAGGACATGCCTTTGCCTATGGACAAACTTAGCCTCCAACGCTTCTTAGGGATGACTAACTACCTGTCAAAATTCCTCCCCACTTACAGTGAGATAACTGCACCCCTGCGGCATCTTCTGCACCAAGTTACGGAGTGGTGTTGGTTGGAACAGCACCAGGCCGCAGTGTCAAAACTTAAATGCATACTCACCAGCCCTCCTATTCTGCAATACTTCAATGTACACTTACCGGTGGTGATCTCAGCTGACGCCTCACAGCACGGGTTGGGTGCAGTTTGCCTCCAGAACAATGGACCAATTGCTTTTCATTCCAGGGCTCTGACGGACACAAAATCTCGTTACGCGCAGATCGAAAAAGAGCTGTTTGCATTGGTGTTTGCTTGCCACAAATTCCATGATTTCATCTACGGGCGGCCGGTCATCATCGAAACTGACCACCAACCGCTCATTACCATCCTGCGAAGGCCCCTGCACAATGCATCTGCCCGCATTCAAAGGATGATGCTCAAATTACAGAGGTGCCACCTAGACATCGTCTACAAGCATGGCAAAGAAATGTTCGTGGCTGATGCCCTCTCCAGAGCGTTCCTACCCCATTCCGCTCCGCTGCAGGTTGATGATGACTGTGATGTAATGACTGTGCAATTCCTGTCCTCTGCCCGAATGGAGGAGCTGCGTACAGAATCTTTGGCGAATGAGTTATGTCAACACCTCTCTCAGGTTATCCTGCAAGGCTGGCCACAGTCTTCCAGGGAGCTACCCCAAGTCTTATGCCCATTCCTTGCCATGTGAGATGAGTTATCACTATCAGATGGGATTGTTTTGCGAGGTCAGAGATTTGTTATACCCCACACATTGCAAAAGTATTACACCAAGCAACTGCACCAAGGCCACCCTGGTCTGGAGGCCACAAAGCGCAGGCCCAGGGAACTGCTCTGTTGGTCTACCATGTTTCATGATCTAGAGAAGGAGGTCTCTGTTTGCGGCCCTTGTGTGGCCCTTCATGTACACCAACCTAAAGAGCCACTGCATCCGCATGACATACCAGATCTTCCCTGGTCTGTCACTGCTGCTGATGTTTTTGTATGGAGGGGTAAGGAGTACCTGGTTCTTGTAGACTCTTACTCAGGATGGTTTGAAATCGATCAATTAACCACTGTTACCAGCACCACCATAATTACCAGGCTCAAACAGCACTTTGCCACACAAGGAATACCTCAGAACTTATTACAGACAATGCCACACAGTTCATGAGCAATGAGTTCAAGCTGTTTGTTTGTACTTGGGATTTCACACACATCACCAGCAGTCCACTATATCCCCAATCCAATGGACTCAAAGAAAGAGCTGTTCGTTCCGCCAAGCATCTGTTAGAGAAATGCGCACGAGACCAGACCGACGTTTGTCTGGCACTCCTTACTTTACGTAACATACCGCGAGATGGATTACCATCCCCTGCCCAACTGTTGTTATCACATCGCACCAGTATCCAAATTCCAATTACCAAACAGCAATTACAGCCTCAATTACAGACACAAGTGCAGGCAGCACTGGCTGCTAAGCGCATGTCTAATAAAAGGAATTATGACCGTACAACACACGCTCTCCCTCAGTTAGTCCCAGGACAAGCTGTTCCACTACAGACCGCTCGAGGATATGACAAACTTGCTACTTTTTTAAAGGAAGCCGACCGGCCCAACAGTTATGTTGTTCAAGTAGATGGAGCTGTGTATGAGCGTAATCGTCGCCACCTCCTGAGTGTACCTGAAGAGACCATTACTGCGCCCAATGTAACAGTGGACGGCACAAACCCCTCTCACATCACACCAAGCCCGAGGTTGTTGGAACCTGTGGCTTCCTCAATTGATAATGAACCACCATCTGACTCAACGGTACCAACAGATATCCCTTGCAATGACCAGGCTCCCATTCCGCACATGTATACCACCAAGTCAGGACGCGTATGCAGGCCCAATTCCCGATTCCGGGATTATGTCACATAACCTTCCACACCCATTCTCTCTCCTTTCGTTATTCTCTTTTTATTGTGTTACCTCTTCTCTATCATCTTTATGAAGGGAGGGATGCAGATATGTATCCTGCTAGGACCCAGCAGGATGAGACTTTCCATGGGGCTATGCATGCTGGGAGGGAGTTCCTGTTTGTGCTCAGTTCAGTTACTGATGTTGTTCTAAGTAAATGTGTTATCCTGCACTCCTGAGTCCATGAGTCTTATCTGATATACAATACATCTACAGGGACCCAGGAGGAGCCTGCAGGAGGCTGAGGTGAGTGGGCCCGGCAGTGAGAGGTGCTAGGCGACTGCGGGGTGGCGAGGCAGCGGTGGGGAGCGGGTTGTAGTAAGAAGCCCATAGGCTTCTATAGGGTAACGCCAGAAAAACCTGCTGTTACCCTCCGCATCGAAAATCGGGCAGCCGGGGCTTAGTACATATGAAAATGCGGTAAAAACCCCGGAAATGGGAGGTTTTACAGCATTTTTCCTTTAGTACATCCCGGCCTTAGTACCAATACAGTACATTAGGTACTAGATGCTATACATTAAAACATTTTTTTAAAGCAACGTATTTCATTTTGTTAGTAATGACAGTAGTCTTTAAGATGTACAGAACCTGTTGCTCACTCACAGTGGGGGAAGCCATTTTGTGAGCTGAATCAATATTCGGGAGAATGCAGCCAATCAGTTCACCAGAAACTATGCTTAATTAGGCAGATAGGTATCAAACCTTCTACTGAGGACTAGTATAGAAGTTGCTCCTACCAGCCAATCAGCTCCTAGCTATCATTCATCTAGTACATGCTATAAAATGATAGCTAGAAGCTGACTGGTTGCTATTAGTATCTTCTTAACCTGTCCTCTTCAGAAGCTTTGATACATCTCGCCCTCAGTGAGATCACAAAGTTGACAGGCTTAATGCTGTCTCACCCCACTTTGGGGCTTATTTACATTTGTACACATTTGTGCCCAAAACACACGTGTAAAAAGCATGCTGGAAAAATAGTGTATTTACATGTTTACTTTGAGATACATATATTTTGAGGTACGGTCAACTTAAAATACAAACACATAAATGTGTCCACAAGAAGAGATAAGCTTCAACTATACTTTTTTTCCTCCAACAAATTGCCTGTACTGACTGTGAGGCTAATGCTGAGGTGGGATCAAAGCAGTGCCGGCACCGTCCCATGCTCTCTCTCCGCCCCTTCCTTCACTGCGCCCTCCCACTGAGATTAATAATTATGGCAGAGGGTGGGAGGTGGGTGGGGATCTTTTACACCCGGACCCTGGAGCCCTTGTGCGGCCGTACACTCGGACCGTGCCTGGAGCCGGCCCTGGATCAAAGCAAAAAAGAGCAAGTTACTTTGCACCTGGGTAAAACCATGTTGCACAGCGGGCTGGGTACGGGATGCCGGTGCTCAGGAATCCCAACGCCGGAATCCAAACAGGGTTAGGATACTGACACTTGTCGGTAAGGACCCTAAACCTACCCCTAACCCTCCCTCCTCGCAGCCTAAAGCAAACCCTCGTCCCTCCGCAGCAGTCTACATGCAAATGCAGCCAGTATTTACCCTGCATGCAAAAACAATAAAATGTATTTGCACCCCTGACATTGCAACATGGTTTGTTCCAGATACAAAGTTATTTGCTCTTTTTGTTTTGCTCCTACCTCAGAATCATGCCCTGTGTAACCTAAAAATTACAGACGTGCAGTTCGGTTCTCCAGAAATCCGAATCCACCCGAATTTCATGAATCCGCATAAATCCGAATGGCAGCTCTGATCGTCTGAGGAAATCCAGATAAATCCCAGTCGCGGTTCTGATGTTTTCGCGGCTCGAAATTCTGATTTTAAATCGAATTTCGGGTTTTGGGTTGCATACATTACATGATTTTGGCTGTTTTAAAAAGTTTTTCTCAATTAAAAAAAAAACCAAAAAACAGATCCAAAACCAAAACATGAGGTTCTGCGTACATCTTTACTAATACTACTGTTGTATACTTTAAAAAGATACATTTTAACGGATATCAAGTTACCATTTACTGCACCACAATCGTGCCCTGATTTGGTGGTGGTGGGAGCAGGGGCCCGAGACACCTGTCTAATCTCCTATCCCAGGGACCACCGGTACAGAGAACCACCCGCCGCTAACCTCTGATTCTGCATCACAACAAACGCCCGGCTCACCAGCATATGCTGCTGCAGAATCGGCTGAAACTCGATGAGTCTGTCTGACTCTGACCCACCAGCCGTTGTCACGCAGTGCACCTGGAGCCCTGGAACAAAATGTACATATCAGGCATAATTGTATATGACTGTCGGTGCCTAATTAGCAAAAATGCAAGATGTTGTCCTGCTGTATGCCTGATGCCTCATGTACATATTGTGAATACTTCATTTATATGTTTTTTACCTATGAACTAACTTTAGGAGAACTATCCCTGGGTCTTGATACTGCAGGGCCCCGGGGTGTAGCAGCTCTGAATCAGGCACAAATGCTCATATACAATTATACTTGATATGTAAATTATCATACAGTTCTAGACTAGAGATGTGCGCCGACCCAAAATGTGTTTTGGTTTTTGTTTTGGATCCGTATCTCCTCTGGTTTTGGATCTGGATTGGTTTTGCCAAAACCTCCCTTCCGTGTTTTGTTTTTTGTTTTTGGTTCTGGATTTTTTCTTGAAAAATCATAAAAACAGCTAAAATCACATAAAATGGGCCTGTTTTTGTTCCTACAGTATTATTAACCTCAATGACATTTATTTCCACTTGTTTCCAGTAGAGATGAGCGGTTCGGATTCTGTGGAATCCAAACCGCTCCGAACATTGGGGATCCGAGTCCACCCGAACCCTGTTCGGGTGTTCACCGCCTGACTCGGATCCCCGTTCGGGGCCGAACGGCGGCCGCCTGATGTCGGATTCTCACTAGAGAATCCGACATCAGGTCTCCTTGCGTGTAGGGCAGAGCGCAGTGATAGCGCTCTGCCCTACACAGACACAAACACACAGCCGCCAGCGGCATCTGTGTGTTTGTTACAGCAGCCAATGAGAGTCACACAGACTCTCATTGGCTGCTGCACGGAGGGAGCCGGCTGGAGCTCACACATGAGCTCCGTCTTCCGGCTCCCTCCTCAGCGTGTGACAGAGTGGACGGCGCGGGAGCGGGGATACAGGTAAGGTTTTATTTTTTTATTTGTGCAAGGGCCGGGGGCGCTACTGGGGGGGGGTCTGCTACTGGGGGTGCGGGGGGGCCATACTACTGGGGGGGGTCTGCACTACTGGGGGGGTCTGCTACTGGGGGGGCTATACTACTGGGGGGGCCAAACTACAGAGGGGCCTGCTACTGGGGGGGGGCTACACTACTGGGGGGGGTCTGCTACTGGGGGGGCCATACTACTGAGGGGCCTGCTACTGAGGGGGGCCATACTACTGGGGGGCTTACTACTACTGGGGGGGGGCTGCTACTGGGGCAGCCTACTACAGGGGGGGGGCATACTACAGGGGGGGCCCATACTACAGAGGGGGTTACTACTGGGGGCAGCCTACTACTGGGGGGAGCCTGCTACTGGGGCAGCCTACTACTGGGGGGGCCATACTACTGGGGGGGCATACTACTGGGTGGCATGCTAATGGGGGGCATACTACTGGGGGGGCCTGCTAATGGGGGGCATACTACTGGGTGGCATGCTAATGGGGGGCATACTACTGGGGGGGCCTGCTAATGGGGGGCATACTACTGGGGGGCATTCTACTGGGGGCACTGCATAGTGGACCCTACTACTAAGGGGACTGCATAGGGGGCACCACTGCTGGGGGACATTGTGTAAGGGAGACCGCTACTGTGGGCATTGTGTAAAAGGGTCACTACTGTGGGCATTGTGTAAAAGGGGCACTACTGTGTGTCGTAACGTAAATAAGAGACACTACTTTATGGTGTAATGTGAATCAGGCCCTATGTGCGGTGTAATGCGAATAAGATTGTGCACTGTGACTCCTAGGGCCGTAGCCCACTTTGTAAACAAGTACTGTGACTCTGCTGGCTGTACCCCACTGGGTGGGTGCACTACTTTTCATTTCTGCCACTGCTGTGTGGCAATGTGTCATAGATGTGCTTTATACTGTGGTGTCTGTGTCGTTGTGCCGCTGCTTTGTCGCTTAGTAACCAGTCAGCTCACTGCAACCTTTGGCCAATAATGTTGAAAACAATATTATAAGCTGTGATATGGTCTAAATTGACTGGAAATTAATGTTATTGAGGTTAATAATACTCTAGGAAGAAAAAAAAGACCAATTTATGTGATTTTAGCTTTTTTTTGTCAATTTTTGTAAAAAAATCCAAATCCAAAGCCAGTGCCCGCAGTTTGGCAAATCCAAATCCAAAGCCGGACGACGAATTAGAACCAAATCCAAATCCGGCAAAAATGGTTCGGCGCACATCCCTAGTTTCCAGTCGATTTTGACCACCTCACAGCTCACAATATTGATTTTTTTTCATCTAGTTAAGGGCCAAAAGGTTGCATTCAGCTAGCTAGCTCAAAACTGACTGATAAATAGAGTTGAGGACTGTGCAAAGATGATGGTTGGGGTACCCCTTGAGGATTGATAATTGATAGTTGATATTTGATACAGTCACTGACTGAAGGAGGAATTGATAGTTACTAATAGGTGCAGCCACTGGCTGAAGTAAGAATTGATAGTTGATAGTTGGCGCAGCCACTGGCTGAAGTAAGAATAGTTGATACTTGATAATTGGTGCAGCCAATGGCTGAAGTAAGAAGAGTTGATACTTGATAATTGGTGCAGCCAATGGCTGAAGAATTGATAGTTGGCGCAGCCACTGGCTATAGTAAGAATAGTTGATATTTTATAATTGGTGCAGTCACTGGCTGAAGTAAGAATAGTTGATACTTGATAATTGGTGCAGCCACAGGCAGCAGCCCTGCGCCGCTATGTTGCTGGTGATCAGTGTTGCTATCGCGCATACACACACAGAAAAAAAACACTTAATATGTTTTTTATTGCACTTGGGGGGGAGAGCACCCGAGGCAGCAGCCCCTTGATAAATGACAGAGGCAGCACCTCTGTGCAATTACATTGCTGGTGATAAGTGTGCCTTACGCGCGCAAACACACAGAAAAAAAACACATTGCTTGATTGATTAATTAATTAATTTTTTTTTGGCACTTGGGAGGGAGACCACCCAAACAAGGCAGCAGCCTCTTGATAAACGACACAGGCAGCACCCCTGCGCAGCTACGTTGCTGGTGATAAGTGTGCCTAACGTGCACAAACACACAGCAAAAAAACACATTGATTGATTAATACATTTTTTAAAATGGGCCTGTTTTTGTTCTTATAGTATTATTAACCTTAATAACATTTATTTCCACTTGTTTCCAGTCAATTTTGACCACCTCACAGCTCACAATATTGATTTTTTTATCTAGTTAAGGGCCAAAAGGTTGCATCCAGCTAGCTGGTTCAAAACTGACTGATAAATAGAGCTGAGGACTGTGCAAAGATGATGGTTGGGGTACCCCTTGAGGATTGATAATTGATAGTTGATATTTGATACAGTCACTGACTGAAGGAGGAATTGATAGTTGCTAATTGGTGCAGCCACTGGCTGAAGTAAGTATTGATAGTTGATAGTTGGCGCAGCCACTGGCTGAAGTAAGAATAGTAAGAATAGTTGATACTTGATAATTGGTGCAGCCACAGGCAGCAGCCCTGTGCCGCTACGTTGCTGGTGATAAGTGTGGCTATCGCGCACACACACACAGAAAAAAAACACTTAATATATTTTTTTTTGCACTTTGGGTGGACAGCATCCGAGGCCACAGCCTCTTGATAAATGATAGAGGCAGCACCCCAGCACAGCTATATTGCTGGTGATAAGTGTGCCTAACGCGCACACACACACAGAAAAAAAACACATTGATTAATTAATTATTTTTTTTTGGCACTTGGGAGGGAGAGCACCTGAACAAGGCAGCAGCCTCTTGATAAACGACACAGGCAGCACCCTGCGCAGCTACATTGCTGGTGATAAGTGTGCCTAACATGCACAAACACACACAGGAAAAAAACACGATTGATTGATTAATACATTTTTTGTTGGCACTTGGGAGAGAGAGCACCCCCGAACAAGGCACCAGCTCCTTGATAAATCACACAGGCAGCACCCCTGCGCAGCTAAGTTGCTGATATAAGTGTGGCTAATGCGCACACGCACACATAAAAAAAAATATATTTTTTTTTCACACTGGGGGTGAAGAGGAAGCGCACCCCTGATGGACAGAGCAGTGAGCACCCCCTGGACAACACAGCACCACAGCCAGCAAGCTCCTATGGACAACAGACATACAGCCCCTATGGACATTAAGCAGCCAGCCTCTGACACAAGTGACAACAGTAGCCAGCCCTATCAGCACAGCGATCTCAGCCCCTTCCTTCCAATTCAATGAGTGTGTCAACTAACCAAGCCAGCCCCCACAGCGATCACAGGCAGCCCCCTCCTCCTCTTCACAGTGTCCACTCTAGCTAGCCAGCCCCTCAGCACAGTGAACACAGCCCCCTCCTTCCGTCTCGCAACAGCCCCCTCCTTCCGTCTTGGTGGGTGGGCCGGGGGAGTGGCTGCCCAAACGGAGGCGTTCCCATGTGAATGCCTCCGTTTGGGGGTTGTCCCACTGACATCACGAGTGATGTCAGTGGGAGAGATTTCGGCTCTGTTACAGCCGAAATCTCTCTGGGGCTTACGGCCATGAGACCCTACCACAAGGGTTTCGTTGCAAGCCCGATGGTCGCGATGGTCTTGACCATCGTGACCATCTTCCTGGCCGCTCGCTATAGCTGTGGGTGGTCACCCACAGCTATGTGAGCGGCCAGGAGCCCGTTATAAAAAAGAAAAAAGACCGGCCCTGATTCAGAGTGAGCGCTCTGTCAGAGCGTCCGGCTCTGAATCAGGGCCTGAGCCCGCTCATCTCTACTCTAGACCCAATAGAATCATATTTATATATTCTATTTAAGTGTGATTGCGCGGATATATTATATATATATATATATATTATTAGGGGTGTGCACCGGCCACTTTTCGTGTTTTGGTTTTGGATCTGGATCTTTCTTCGTGTTTTGGATCTGGATTGGTTTTGCCAAAACCACCCTTCCGTGTTTTGGGTTCTGGGTTTTGTGTTTTGGATCTGTATTTTTATTTTAAAAAGCATAAAAACATCTAAAATCACAGAATGTGTTGATTTTTCTGCTCCTATGCTATTATTAATCTCAAAAACCTTAATTTCCACTAATTTCCAGTCTATTCTGAACACCTCACACCTCACAATAGTGTTTTTATGTCCAAAAGGTTGCACCGAGGTAGATGGATGACTATGCTAAGCGACACGAGTGGGCGACACAAACACGTGGCCCATCTAGGAGTGACACTGCAGTGGCAGACAGGATGGCAGTTTGAAAAACTAGGCCGCAAACAGTACATAATGCAAAGAAAAAAAAGAGGTGCAAGATGGCATTGTCCTTGAGCCCTCCCACCCACCCTTATGTTGTATCAACAGGACATGCACACTTTAACAAACCAATCATTTCAGCGTCAGGGTCTGCCCTCGACTGTGGCTGAAATGATTGGTTCGTTTGGGCCCCCACAAAACAAGCTGGCAATTAATCTGTCCCTGCACAAACTGGCTCTACGGAGGCAAGATGTCGTCCTCATCCTCCTCATTCACCGATTCCTCACCCTCTTCAGTGTTGTATACATTCTCATCCTCACAGAGTATTAATTCGTCCTCGCTGGAATCCACCACCACAGGTCCCACTGTACGTTCTGGAGGCTGGTCTCCCTGGAAGAGTTGATAATTAATTTTTATGAACATCATCTTCTCCACATTTTGTGGAAGCAACCTCCTACGCCTTTCGCTGACAAGGTTCCCGGCTGCACTAAACACTCTTTCGGAGTACACACTGGAGGGGGGGCAACTCAGGTAAAATAGAGCCAGTTTGTACAGGGGCCTCCAAATTGCCTCTTTTTCCTGCCAGTACAGGTACGGACTGTGTGACATGCATACTTGGATGCTGTCACCGATGTAATCCTTTAACAGACAGACGCACGCTTGTCGCTGCTGCTTTGAGGATGCAGGTGCGGCTACAGCCCACACATTTCACAAAGACAGAAAAAAAAGAATTATTTCTTTTTTGTGGAGCGCACTTTGGGGGTTACACCACCCTTTAACAGACAGACGCACACACATGTCGCTGCTGCTTTGAGGATGCAGGTGCGGCTACAGCCCACACAATTCACAAAGACAGAAAAAAGAAGAATTTTTTTATTGTTTGTGGAGCGCACTTTCAGGGTTACACCACCCTTTAACAGACAGATGCACGCTTGTCGCTGCTGCTTTGAGGATGCAGGTGCGGCTACAGCCCGCACAATTCACAAAGACAGAAGAAAAAAGAAGAATTTTTTTATTGTTTGTGGAACGCACTTTCAGGGTTACACCAACCTTTAACAGACAGACGCATGCTTGTCGCTGCTGCTTTGAGGATGCAGGTGCGGCTACAGCCCACACATTTCACAAAGACAGAAAAAAAAGAATTTTTTATTTTGTTTGGAGTGCACTTTGGGGGTTACACCACCCTTTAACGGACAAGCCAGCCGGCCCTTTACTTATGACACAGGCGCACGCTTGGCGCTACTTTGTTGATGCACGTGTGGCTACTGCGCACACAATTCACAAACACAAAAATATATATATATTTTTTTTTTGGAGTGCACTTTGGGGGTTACAGCACCCTTTAATGGACAAGCCAGCCGGCCCTTTACTTATGGTACACAGGCGCACGCTTGGAGCTGCTCCTTTGTTGATGCACGTGCAGCCAAAGTGCACACAATTCACAAACACAGAAAATATTTTTTTATTTGCTTCGGAGTGTGCTTTGGGGGTTACAGCACCCTTTAACGGTCAAGCCAGCTGGCCCTTTACTTATGACACAGGCGCATGCTTGGCGCCACTTTGTTGATGCACGTGCGGCTACTGCGCACACAATTCACAAACACAGAAAAAATATTTATTTTTTTTGCACTTGGGGGGAGCACCCCTGATGGACAGAGCACCCCCTGGACAACACTACAGCACCCCTTTAGGACTGGGACACTGCACAGGACTTTGGAGTGGCCCCTATGGACAACTGACTACACAACACAGTCCAGCTAGTCCCTATGGACTTTGGAGGAGTGGACACAGCCCCTATGGACAACAGCAACACAGCGCAGCACAGCACAACACTACACTGCACTACACTACACTACACAGCCCAGCCAGCCCTAACTCCCACCCTCCCTCTTCACTGTCCACAGCCGAGTGAGAAAATGGCGCCGACGCGGGTACCTTATATAGAGTCCAAAACCCGCGAGACCCGGAAGGTGGGATGATGACGTTTGCCTCGATTTCAGATCCGAGTCAGGCGGGAAAAGTCGAGCCTGACTTGGATCGGCCTCGGATCAGGGGGGCTTGGGGAGGTTCGGATTTCAGAAATCTGAACCCGCTCACCCCTATATATTATACATATATATTATACATCACATTTGTTTTCCTTTTTTGGGGGGAGGGCCGCCAAACTCTAACCGGCCTCCGGGTGACTGGGATAAACTTACGCCCCTGGGTCCATTTCCCCCTTTTCCATTTCTGGATATATTCTACTAACACTGTGTTTTTGTGTTGTGCTGTTGGTCTGTTGTGCCCACCTTATTACATTGTTTTAAAAAGACACAACTATTACTTCACTAGTATGCAGTCTTAGTGTTGACATTCTGAATTTCGACACTTTAATGTTTCTTATCGGCCATTATTGATAAATTCAAAATTTGTGTATATTATTTAAGTGGACACACAGATACAAAGACAGGGTGGGTATGAAATCCTGACGGCTCAATAGCCATCGGGATGAAATGCTGTCGGCGGAAGCCTGACAGAGGAGAATCCCGACGGAGCATGTAAGTACCCTAACCCTACACCCCCCCCCAACTCTAACCCTCCCTTAGGGGTGCCTAACAATAAAACTCCCAGGGTGGTGTCTAACTCTAAATCCCACAGGGGTGCCTAAACCTAATCACCCCCCCCCCACACCCTACACCTAACCCTCTCAGGGGGTTATCTATCCCTAACCTCCCTCCACTGGCACCTAACCCCCCATTCTCCTAGCCTAACCCTAAACCTTCCCAGGGGATGCCTAACCCTAAGTCCCCCCAGGGGTGCCTAAACCTAATCCCCCCCGCAGCTAAGTGCTAAGGATGGGCCGGACTTATCTTGATCGGTCCGGTGTCCTTCAGCGTTACAGCGTCGGGATGAGGATAGATATCAGTATTTTCACGCCTATCTTAAGTCCCTTGCCGGGCTTCTGTTGTCGGCATTTAGCCCACCGGTCTATAAACTACATCCCCAAAGACATGCATGCATTTATGTGTTCCCTTAAATTAGCAATTCACCTACTATATTTCAGTACACATTAGGATTTGTTTGCATTATTTTCCTAGTAAAAAAATATACATTATTTACAGTCTTTTCTTGGCAACAAATGACCTTTACAAAGGAAATATACAGCACAATAGGAAGCAGACGAATGACTGACATGCTGGAACGGCATTGAGAAATGCAGACGACTAGAAAGATAGACAATGACACCTTCTGCTATGAAACAGCTAATACATGTAGGCCATAAATATTTCACGTATAGGACCTGTAACCAAACCTCTGTAGTTGTAAAATCTAATACAGCAACATGTCCCAAACTATTTATGACAGCCCGTAATTAGTGTGGAAGATTGTGAAGTAGAAATATGTACAATAGCCGGAGGAAGAGCAAATTTAATTATAACGAGGTGATTGCAAACTCTTTAATATGCATTCCTATTAACTGAGATCTAGGAATTCCGGCCAAACTAAGTTTTGAATATTCTAGGGCATCTTAAAAGAATCCAATGCATTTTAATTAACATGGGTAAAAAGTCAAGAGATGAGTTACAATGAAGGACATATGCAATAAATTCTTATGAGTCAACAAGCAGATGTGCATGGGACTCTAAAAATCACATAATTATGGTGATCTGGTGTTTAAAGTCCATTCATGTGGCAATAACCATCTTCTGTATTGTCTGTAACGGTCATCATATTTTTAATGGTCATTGAGTAATGGTTATAAAGATTATAGGTTACATTACACGATTGTAATCCTACCAGCAAGAAAATATCTAACTATGGGGCCCATTTACCAACCACTTTTATCATACGCAACAAATTTTAAAACTTCAATGCATATTGGTAGCTGCTGAATCACCTTAGTAATGTCACTCAGGTGCATGAAAGGGAGGGGTTAGTCTATACAAGAAATAGCAAAGGTTATCCCCCAGCACTCGGAATATCAGCAATAGGACTTGAAAAACTACATGGTGGTATTCAGAGATCTCAGTTCATATTTTTGCAAAAATATGTTTTAGCCTCCAGGCCACATCACGGCTTCTCTGATACTGGAGAATTCTACTTCTAAGTCAAAGTCTGAGGCGCAGAACCCCAAAAAAGCCAGCGAAGGCCAGCTACCCCAGGGCAGCACACCAGTGAAAGACTAAGCTGTTAGTAAGGGTTAATAATAATATTAATACATTTATTAATATTATTATTAACACTTACTAACTCCTTAGTCTTTCACTGGTGTAGGAACATCCAGTATCAGAGAAGCCGTGACGTGACCTGGAGGCTTAAACATATTTTTGCAAACATATGCAACCGAGATCTCTGAATTATCTACCACCATGTAGTTTTTCAAGTCTTATTGCTGATATCATTCCGAGTGCTGGGGGATAACTTTTGAAATTTTAAAACTTGTTGCATATGATAAATGGTGCTCCACCCAATCAGCTTCCAACTGTCATTTTTCAAATAGATGGCAGTTAAGAGCTGATTGGGTGAAGCACAATTAACATACACAATTTTAAAACTTGTTGCGTATGATAAAACTCTTGATAAATGGGCCCCCACATCTTACACACTTAGGAGCTGATGAATGAAACCTTTTAAAGAGGATAAGTGGATATGTTGCCTATAGCAACCAATCAGATTGTAGCATTTTATAGACTCTACTAGAGAAATGATAGATAGAAACTGGTTGGGCATCTTCTCCACTTATCCTCTGTGGAAGGTTAGAAACATCAGCCTGTTAGGGGGGATACTAATTTAAAGATTTTTATCCCCTCCTCATCTATGAACGGTAGATTTTTTTTTCCAAAACCAGTGGCTAAATGTGGACGTGTCCTGTGCCAGTCTGCTTACTGCCCACATTTTGAATATATACAACAAATCTACAGAATCTTTGAGCCCTTCCCCAAAAATGGTGCACAATTAGCATCAGTGTAGACCTGGCTGAGGGCAAGCAGAGATATCAACAAAAAGTTGTTTTGCTTTTCTAAACTGATGCGCTGTAAAAAGGACAACATACAGGACGATTCCTGCTGATCGAAATCCCACTGTAGACCAGAAGTAGTCAGTCTCTCTCTCTCTTCGTTCGGGATAATCTCTTGAACCACTGGACGGATTTTGATGGGGTTTTCACAATTCTATACAGCATTGGTCGAGGAAGGTTTTGGTGTATGAACCATTAATCTGTGACAAAAGGGAGCTGAGCAGTGATGATTTTAGTGAAGCAGTCACAGAAAGAAAATCGAATTTTACACCAAGTACAGTAGCTGACCATAGTGCTGAAACTGGAAAGTGAGAGCCAATTAGAGCTAGCAATGTGTCCCGTTGCTTTGCAGCAGCCTAGAGAGGGGAGGGAGTCAGGGACTGGAGCAGGATCACGTCTGAGGCAGACGGAGGGCCTGATTCAGATTTGGGAATAGAGGGCCTGATACAGTGTTGGGAATACAGTAAGAAAGAGCAAGTAACTCAGCATCTTGGTAAAACCACGCTGCACTGCAGGTGCAGCAGATCTAAAATGTTAAGATAAAGTTAGATTTGGAAGGGGGGTGTGCAAGCTGAAATCTTATTTCCAGTTTCAAAATAAAGCTGTCCAGCATTTGTAAGCTACATGCAAAACCAGCCAGTATTTACCCCACATACAAAAAAAATATATATATGTATTTGCACCCCTTGCATTGTCCAGGTGATGTTTCACTAGGCTCGTTGATATAACAGAATATTACCATGAATATATTTGCTATTAGAATTTTGATATTACAATTTATGTGATCAGTGTCCATTGACTGTGCCGGACTTTATATGCTCAGAGACATGTGTACGAGCACATGCATGATAAAAAGGACTATACTAGAGTTTGAGGGAAGACATTTAGGCTTATATTCATTAAATAATTGCAGTAAATGTTCTCTAATGATCAGGGGCGTCTTTAGAGAGGAGGGGGCCCGTGTGCATCCCCCATCACGGGCCTCCTCTTCTCACCCAGGCGGCCTGCAGCTCACATGCGCACGGAGGGGGGGTTTCCGAGTACCTAGAAACCCCCCCTGCCCGTCGCTCCATTCACCGCTGGAACGAGCAGCTGAACAATTGTACTTTTTTTTTTTTTCAAAAGTCCTTGTTGTACTGCCTGGGCTGGCTGTAGGGGGAGCTCAGTGCGAGAGCCCCTTCCAGTCAGTTCCGATAGGCACCGTCTAGAGGCTGAGCGCGTCTGCGGCGGGGTGACACTGTATTTCCCAGAGCTGCACTGTCGTGATCGGCATGTGAGAGGATGAGCGCGCCTGCTGCCGGGTGACACTGCATTCCAGCGCTGTTGAGTCCTGGAGCTACACGCTGTAGCTGGAGGTGCGTGGAGGGGAATGGAGCGGGCGGGTGGGGGTGGTGCCAAACTGCTGTATTTATTTGGCTGTATTCGTGTTTTTAGGTAAGCGCTGGCTGCGCTGTTGTGTGTGTGTGTCTGTGTTTATGTGTATGAGTGTGTCAGTGTGTGTCTGTGTGTATGTATCTGTCTGTATGTGTATGGGCTAAGGGGGGGGGGAGACGAAAAAAGCATAGCAGGAGATTCAGATAAGGACCTGTACAAGTATAGCAGCAATACACTGTAGAGCAATTTATTATAAAAGTGTCAGTATTAGGGACTACTACTGGGGCACTGCATAAGGGGACCACCCTGGGGGCACTTTATTAGGGGCACTACTGAAGCACTGCATAGGGGGACCACTACTGGGGAACTGTATAAGGGTCAATACTGAGGGCACTGTATAAGGGACCACCACTGTGGGCACTACATAAGGGGGCACTGTATATGGGACACTACTGGGGGCACTGTAGAAGAGGCACTACTGGGGGAACTGTATAAGGGGCAAGGGGCACTGCATAGGGGGACCCCTACTGGGGACACTGTATAAAGGGCACTACTGGGAGCATATATATATTTATTTGTGGCTAGATGTTTTTTCGGTAACCAAGACTTTGGAAACCCCCCTTTCAAAATCCTGCATTTGCCACTGCAGCTGACTGATGTGGCTGGCCGGCCACTGCAGAATCAATAGACTCTGGGCATTAGAGTGTGCCCAGAGTCTACTGCGTATGTGCAGATCACAGCGCATGCGCAAAACGCCCATTTTCCGGCATTTTGAGCAGCACTGAGAGACCCAACGTGGGACCTCGGAGAGGTAAGTTTTAGATAATATGGGTGCAGGGTGTGTGGTGCGGGCCCCCCCTGCAACCATTATAGACGCCCCTGCTAATGATGTTGTCTAAATTTCTATGGCATTAGCACTTTACCAATAGGCACCTTACGTGCACCATTTGCACAGTATTATTATTTATCAGTCTTATACATGAAGAAAATTGATGGAATAAGAAAACAGCAGTGTTAGGTGCCATTTGCATGATTTCCATACCAGAATTTGGAGGGATTGGAAGACAGTAGCTTCTGGTACAATATATGTAATTGTTTACTAATTAAGATTGCATCAAAATGATATGTATAGCATGTATATAACTAAACTGTACTTTCTCCTATCGGCTAACATCAGCAGAGTGACCCTCTCATTCCGTGTTCAATGCATATAGCACAACATACAAAAGCAGAAGTGAAAACTGCTTATTGGACTGATAGCTCTGTTGTTTCCAGGGGCAACCTGTTTCTCAGTAGTCTCTCACTCCTCATTCAATGTCTAATGATATAATGAGAAGAAGCAGAATTAAAAGGATACAGATCTGCTTGCCCTGACTATCTCTTTATTTTCTGATACCTATACATATGAAATTGATATGCTAGGGCCATATCTCTGTCTGTTGAAAACTTGGGGTACAATGTTATAGGGTGAGAGTTTAGAAAATGTGAGAGTTTTCTCACACTTTTTAAACTTGGCCAATGTAATAGAGTCTGAGAACATCCAAATGTTTTTTCATTTTGAAGATAAAACTCGACCAACGTGATAATTTACTGTTAAACTCTCACTTTTTCTAAACTCTCACCCTATTTTTAAAGTTGTTTCACTATATATGTGTTTTATATTTATCTATTTCGTAATTTTTCAGTGAGGAGACTACAACTGTATATCTCTTTCATGCACAAATTGGCACTAGCACTTTATTGTACTAAGCACCTTTGTTCATATACATTTTAGAGATGAGCGCGCCCGATTCTAAGAGAACCGAGCCCATCCGAATTTCGGGTATCCAAGAGACAGCTCGGATCTCTCTGCCTGCCCCGGATCCCTAATTGAGGCAAAACCTCCCGATCCCGCTGTCTGATCTCAAGGTTTTGCCTCGAGCGGCCAGTTAACAATGTCCCAGTGGAATCAATTGACTTAATGCTGATTGGCTGAGATAGCTGTCTGTCAAGGCTCTCAGCCAATCAGCATTAATCCTTTTGAATTCAATGGGCACAGGAGGAAAGGAAGATGCCGCCCTTCCTGCTTGTGTGACAGTGGTGCTCCTCCTGCCGCTGGCACTGCCGGCACTCCCCGCTGCCGGCACCACCGGCACCCCAACACTGTTGGAACCCTGCATTGAGGACACCACCAGCACCCATGCACTGCCAACACCACCAGCACCCCCACACTGAGGACACCACAGGCACCCTCTACTGAGGACACTGCCAGCACCCCCGCACTGAATCCCCATGTACTGAGGACTACGGCAGCAACCTCACACTGCCGGCACTGCCGGCACTCCCACACTGAGGACAGCATCAGTACCTCCAAACTGCCGACACTGTCAGCACACGTGCACTGATGATTCCGCTGGCACCCTCGTTCTTTCAACACAGCCGACACCCTACACTGAGGACACTGCCAGCACCCCCACACTGCTGCCCCACATACTGAGGACATAGTCAGCAACCCTGTACTGCCGGATACTGCCGGCACTCCTGCACTGATTACACCACTGGCACCCCTGCACTGCTGACATTGTCAGCATCCCTGCGCTGAGGACACCACTGGCACACCGCTCTGTCAACACCGCTGGCACCCTGTACTGAGGACACTGCCAGCACCCCCACACTGCTGCCCTACGTACTGAGGACACAGTCAGCAACCCCGTACTGTCGACACTGCCGGCACACCCACAGCACTGACACTGTCAGGACCACAGCACTGAGGACATTGCTGGCACCCTCCTCTTTGTCGACACTGCCAGCACCCCCGCACTGCCAACACTCCCACACTGAGGACACCGCCAGCACCTTCGTACTGCCGACACCATCAGCATCCCTGCACTGCCGATACCGTCAGTATCCCTGCACTGAGGACACCACTGCCACTGTCGCATTGAGGACACCAACAGCACCCCACACTGCTGACACTGTTGCCACAGTAAGTGCACTATTGGTGTATCCGACGCACACTGTATCCAGCACTGTATCCTACCCACACTGTATCTGACTTGCAGTAAACTGCACTGTATTCGACCCGCACTGTAACCGACTCAAACTGTACCCTGCACTGTATTCAACCCACACTGTATAACACATTGTATACGGCCTGCACTACATCCAACCCACACTGTATCTCGCACTATATCAGACCCACACTGTATCCGACCCAGGGCTGCAATCAGAAATTGTGGGGCCTGGTGCTGACAAAATAGACTGTACCTCCCCCCACCTCACCCCTTCCCGGGGTGGGGTGTGTGGAAGGAGAAGTGGGCGGAGCTACACGGGGGCTGGGACATTAATTGGTGTGTTTAAAAATTCTCAAACTTTGGGCTGTGGTTGTTATTATAGCATGTCAATCTATCACATAATATATGAAACTGTACGAGAGAAAACTGTCATTTCAAACACACAAAATCAGAATATATATATAGTGTATATATATTATACATATGTGTGTGTATAGGTATATATATACTGTAGTTGCTTTTCTTTCTTTTTTTACATCAACTGTTTGGAAACCCTACTTTAAAAATCCTGCGTTTGTCCCTGAATCATGTTTTGCAATCCCTGTGCTGAAGTGATCTCGGTGACAGTAAAAGTGCCCTAGTAGAGTAGGCACCGATTACGAGATGCAGTATGTTCATTTTAAATAGTACAGTATGTTTCTTTAAAAAATACTAATTCTATTTTATTTAATTTTATTGTATTATATAAATTTTACAATTGAACTTGCTACTTTTATCATTTTTCCCTTTGATAGTATTTTTTTGTCAGATTATAAACTCTTAATTGGAGAGGTTTAAAAAACATCGCTGACAATTATCAATGTACAGTATGATTGTATGCAAGTCCTTTGGGTTGAGCTATATGCTTTTGCTATATTATTTTGCTCTGTATTGTATTTTGTATCAATTTGTTCAATTAAAAGGAAAAGTGCTCTAGAGTTAATAACTATGGTGTTTGCGCTGAATATTTACAGTTAACAACATAGGTCCTGATTCAGTATGGATCACAACTGTGATAGAGTGAGATTACGCACACAGTCTCACTGCGATGATATGCTAATCCACTGCGATCGCTATGCTGTCGCAGCACAACATAAAGACGCCCACCTTACCTTACACACAAGTGTAATACTTTGCAAGATTGCAAAACCATCGATAACATCGACTACCATCGCAGTCTCACGCACACTTGTACAAGGTCAGACCTTAATAAGAGATTGCTAACCCCATTGTACGTAGTGAAAGGACAAGCTGTGTAAGGCATTGCAATGGATAATTTAAGTACGCCCCTACAACGGCGCTCAAACGCACTAGCATGTCTGTGTTTCACCGAACACCCCCTCCTCCCCCGTCACCACCCACAAACGGTCACTTCCTGTCAATCACTCTGCGATGGGTGTGCATAGTCACTGCGATCTCAGCCCTGATGCATACGCAAGTACAGAACACAATAATCGACCGATAGAGTGCATAATAGCAGTTGCGATCCTTAATGAATCAGGCCCATAGTTCAATTTCAATATTTCATATGTACCATTTACCATTGGACCTTAATCGTTCAGACATTTTTGTATCTCTGGGTAACTTCTTTAAACTCCAGATAGAGGACTGAAGGGGTAGGGTTTCCACTTGCAAGACCCTCGTACCTGATACACCCAACAACATGATCATGTGCCTTTCCATAAAGGTAATGCCAATAGTTTTTATTGTATAAAATACAGTATATATTTAAAATACTCTTTCTTGACATACAGTTCATGCAGTTTTAAGCCACTTTTAGGAATATGATGGTATCGGGTTGGGTACAGGATGCTGGCGCTCAAAATCCCGAGGGTCCGAATCCTGTCTCTGGCCTCCGGACAGGGTTAGGATAATGACACATGTTAGTCGGTATCCTAACCGCCCCCACTGCCTACACCTAACCCTCCCTAAACCTAGCCTCCCCCTCCCTACCCCTCCCTAAACCTAGCCTCCCCACACCCTAAACCTAACTCTCCCCCCTTAGTGCCTAACCCTCCCCCTAATCCTGCTACTTACCTTTGTGAATCCCCATGGTTGGTATTATGACCGCAACCCAATAGTATCCACTGGCTGTCTCCCCCTTAGAGTATGAGCTCCTTATAGCAGTATCTCCCAATCACGATCCGTCCTGCATATAAACACAACACGTTTCATCTAGAATGACTTTCTTAGGGGTGTCTTATGTCTCAATGATGATTTATGCATGTGTTCTCTGCCTTCCTCAGAAAGTGAAAGTGTTATAGAGCTATTAACTAAGTTTAATCTGAGTTGGATGCAAGTTGCATCTATCCACATGATTCTAAGCCATTGGCATCCACAGTTTTCTGTTCGTCAGTGGCAGCCTACGTACTTCCTTATACTATTGCCAGAATCTGCCCATGTATGCTGAAAATCTGTGCGACGGCATGTGGAGGCCTGTCCCAGCCACTGTTTTTCCTCCTGCAACCAAAGCCTCCATCATTAGTCTCTAGACTTCTGGAGCATACACACGGTCAGATTAGACTTCCCTATGCTGGGTGCAAACAGGAGTCCCATCCAACAGGACAACAGGCTGTAGTGCGCCTTGTGCTGGCCCCTCCCCAGAGTGCATGACATCATGACATCACGCAGAGGGGGCAGGGCCAACAGCACTAGGAAGTGCAGCACTGCTCGGAGTGTGTGAAGATGCTCTGAGCGCCTGTACAGACTGCCGGGTGCATGCCTGGTGCATCCAAAGCAACTGTCGCCCCCAGATCCCTGCGCTATGTTTAACGGCACCGCCCACACACCCCTAGTTGCAGCCCTTGTCCCATCTCCTTCTGGATGACACTCCCACAAGATGGAACAGTTGTGTGAGATTGCATGGTTACCGCCCAGTTGTCACCCAGATACGCCCATTTCACAGAAAGTTCGATCCATCGATGGACGGATCTATCGGTACGCAGTAACGATTTCCATTCGTGTGTGTCCCAGCACATGTGCAGTCACCAATTCTGTCCTTTGGTACATGCTCTGTATGTTAAACCTGCCAGATGCATCCAGAAACCCACTTGTGCAGACTCAGGGCCTGATTCAGAGCCGGACGCTGTGACCAGAGCGCTCGCTCTGAATCAGGGCCTTCCTACCTTAACTTGGAGCGGCCTCCTGGCCGCTCGCATAGCTGTGGGTGACCACCCACAGCATATGCGAGCGGCCAAAAAGATGGTTGCGATGGTCAAGACCATCGTGACCCATCGGGCTTGTGACGAGACCCTGCGGTAGGGTCTCGGTGATCGCAAGCCCTGGAGTGATTTTGGCTCTATCAGAGCCAAAATCACTCCCACTGACATCACTAGTGATGTCAGTGGGGCCGGACCCAGACGGTAGGCGTTCCCATGGGAACGCCTCCGTCTGGGCAGCCACGCCCCCTGCACGCCCACCAAAGGGGGCGTGCTGTCAATCAACATCGACAGCACGCCCCCTTTGGTGCGAGACCCATAACGACGGCTTCCCCGCCGTTATTCGGGTCTCGCGCATGCGCACGACGGAGCTCCCTCCGTCATGCGCATGTGCACTAGGGCACCATCAACCCAGTTGCGAGCGCTCAACGCTCGCGAGTGGGTCTGAATCAGGCCCTCGGGCCCAAAATTTATTTGGAGGGGGGCATGCATCTTGCTAGAGGTTGGTTGTAAAGGCAAATTGCAGCCAACTCAGTATACCAAGCAATATGCACCTCCATCCTCCAGGAGATGCACCTGGAATATGACAGGAGGTGTGGCTTCACATTTTTAAAATGCTTAAAAATCAGAGCACAGGGCATACTCATTACTGTACATGACTGGCTCATTACAGTACATGACTGACTGATAACAGTACATGACCTGACTCATTACAGTACATGACTGACTCATTACAGTACATGACTGGCTCATTACAGTACGTGACCTGACTCATTACAGTACATGACTGGCTCATTACAGTACATGACTGACTGATTACAGAACATGACCTGACTCATTACAGCACATAAATGACTCATTACAATACATGACCTGACTCATTACAGTACATGACCTGACTCATTACAGTACATGACTGGCTCATTACAGTACGTGACCTGACTCATTACAGTACATGACTGACTGATTACAGTACATGACCTGACTCATTACAGCACATGAATGACTCATTACAATCCATGACCTGACTCATTACAGTACATGACCTGACTCATTACAGTACATGACCTGACTTATTACAGTACATGACTGACTCATAACAGTACATGACCTGACTAATTACACTACATGACTGACTCATTACAGTACATGACCTGACTTATTACAGTACATGACCTGACTCATAACAGTACATGACCTGACTTATTATACATGACTGACTCATTACAGTACATGACCTGACTTATTACAGTACATGACTGACTCATAACAGTACATGACCTGACTAATTACACTACATGACTGACTCATTACCGTACATGACCTGACTCATTACAGTACATGACCTGACTCATTACACTATATGACTGACTCATTACAGAACATGACCTGACTCATTACACTATATGACTGACTCATTACAGTACATGAATGACTCATTACAGTACATGACCGACTCATTACAGTACATGACCTGGCTCATTACAGTACATGACTAACTCATTACACTACATGATTGACGCATTACAGTACATGACTGACTCATTACAGAACATGACCTGACTCATTACACTATATGACTGACTCATTACAGTACATGAATGACTCATTACAGTACATGACCGACTCATTACAGTACATGAATGGCTCATTACACTACATGACTGACTCATTACACTACATGACTGACTCATTACAGTACATGACTGACTCATTACACTACATGACTGACTCATTACAGTACATGACCGACTCATTACAGTACATGACCTGGCTCATTACAGTAAATGATTGACTCATTACAGTACATGAGTGAACAGCTTAATCCATAGATAATAAAGTGGCAAGGAGCATGTAAAATTAAAATTAAAAAAACACAAAAATACAAAATGTACAATTGCTATAATCACATAGTAATTAACATATCAGCTGCCTTCATCTTAATCGGCTGATAAGGAAACATGTTTTATTCTTGCTAACGATCACACATTGCACTGCAATCCTGCAACTCGATCACAGCAGCACTATTCTGAGAATATGAGCACAATTGGAAGTATTTAGATTAATTCAGCAAATCAGATGCATCCGCCAGTCATCATCGTCATCCTAAATATCATCAGTTCGCAACTTGCACCAGGGTTCGAGTATCTGCAAGTGATCCACCGCCAAAAACACGTAATTTGATGCTATCTGCACACCCGTTCCCACCCACGTCTTGGCCCACTTTGTGCAAGGAGTCATAAGTGTTAAATGTGACTCACTCGGCATGTGTGAGTCACCTAAGCTATGCTTAGTGCCAAAAGTCACCTCCTACAGGGAAACAGAAGGCAAAATTCCATTTAAGTCCATCTCCGCATTATCCCCTGTGGTTTTTTTTCAAACTGTTATACTGTACTAAATATATACTGTATGATATACTGTTATACTGTACTAAATATATACTGTATGATAGATAGATAGATAGATAGATAGATAGATAGATAGACTAGCTGAAGTACCTGATTTCACCCAGGTAGACCTTAGATATTTACTGTTTCCATTTCCATCTCACCACTCCAATAACACATTAATCCATCACCTCTATAGTAATGCATCACTGCTATAATAATACATTATCCTCCCTCACCTCTGTAGTAATACATTATGCTTGCTTACCTCTGTAGTAACACAGGCCCTGATTCAGAGCCGGAAGCTCTGACAGAGCGCTCGCTCTGAATTAGGGCCAGCCTTCTTGTTTTTTAGAGCGGCCTCCTGGCCGCTCGCATAGCTGTGGGAGACCACCCACAGCTATAGCGAGTTGCCAGGAAGATGGTCGCGATGGTCAAGACCATCGCGACCATCGGGCTTGCGACGAGACCCTTGTGGTAGGGTCTCGTTGCCGCAAGCCCCAGAGAGATTTCGGCTGTAACAGAGCCGAAATCTCTCCCACTGACATCACTCGTGATGTCAGTGGAGCCGCCCCCAAACGGAGGCGTTCACATGGGAACACCTCCGTTTGGGCAGCCACTCCCCCGGTCCGCCCACCAAAGGGGGCGTGCTGTCACTCAACATCGACAGCACGCCCCCTTTGGTACGAGACCCGGAGCAACGGTTTGCCCATTGCTATCCGGGTCTCGTGCATGCGCATGACGGAGCCGGCATAGCGCTCGCGAGCAGGTCTAAATCAGGCCCACATTTCCTTCCCTCGCTTGTGTTGTAAACATTCGACATTCCCCTCCCTCACCTGTGTAGAAATACAACTCCTCCCTCACACCTGTAGTAACACATTACCCTCACTCACACTTGCAGTAATTTATTCCCCTCCCTCACCTCTGTAGTAACACATTACCCCTGCTCACACTTGTAGTAACACATTCCCCTCCCTCACCTCTGTAGTAACACATTACCCCTGCTCACCCCTGTAGTAACACATTCCCCTCCCTCGCCCGTGTAGTAACACATTCCCTTCCACAAGTAGTAACACATTTGATATTCCCCTCCCTCACCTGTGAAGCAACACATTTTCCTCTCTCACCTCTGTAGTAACACATTCCCTTCCCTCACTATTCAAATAGGGGTGTCACACCAACTGCCAGTAATGTTTGGGAGCACTGGGGATGACAGTTGGCGTTTGAATATGTGCTACAGCCACGATGAGACAGTCAGGCAGGACATTGCATGGGGGGGGAACAATTTAGCCGTTTTTACCCCCTTAGGTGTTGAATTTCAAAAAATCCCTTCTTAGAGGGCACCTACGTCATGGAAGGAATATTCTACCCGATTTTCATGTTTCTGGGTCCAGGGGTTTGGGCTGGGCATTGATGACTCAGTGAGTCAGTTAGTCAGGACATTTGATTTTATGTTTTAAGATATTATTATTATTATTATTTTTGTTGTTGTTGTTCTGTGATGATTATGATTGGATGCAAGTGGGGAACCGTGAAGAGACTAGGGGTGAGCGGGTTCGGATTTCTGAAATCCGAACCCCCCCGATCCGAGGCCGATCCGAGTCAGGCTCAACTTTTCCCGCCTGACTCGGATCTGAAATTGAGGCAAAACGTCATCATCCCGCCTTCCGGGTCTCGCGGGTTTTGGATTCTATATAAGGTACCCGCGTCAGCGCCATTTTCTCACTCGGCTGTGGACAGTGAAGAGGGAGGGTGGGAGTTAGGGCTGGCTGGGCTGTGTAGTGTAGTGTAGTGCAGTGTAGTGTTGTGCTGTGCTGCTCTTGTCCATAGGGGCTGTGTCCACTTCTCTAAAGTCCATAGGGGCTGGCTGTGTTGTGCTGTGCTGCTGTTGTCCATAGGGGCTGTGTCCACTCCTCCAAAGTCCATAGGGGCTGGCTGTGTTGTGCTGTGCTGCTGTTGGCCATATTGGCTGTGTCCACTCCTCCAAAGTCCATAGGGGCTGGCTGGGCTGTGTTGTGCAGACAGTTGTCCATAGGGGCTGTGTCCACTCCAAAGTCCTGTGCAGTGTCCCAGTCCTAAAGGGGTGCTGTAGTGTTGTCCAGGGGGTGCTTTGTCCATCAGGGGTGCTCCCCCCAAGTGCAAAAAAAAATTTTTTTTTCTGTGTTTGTGAATTGTGTGCGCAGTAGCCGCACATGCATCAGCAAAGTAGCGCCAAGCATGCGCCTGTGTCATAAGTAAAGGGCCAGCTGGCTTGTCCGTTAAAGGGTGCTGTAACCCCCAAAGTGCACTCCAAATATATATTTTTTTTCTGTGTTTGTGAATTGTGTGCACTGTGGCCGCACGGTTATCAACAAAGTAGCGCCAAGCGTGCGCCTGTGTCCCATAAGTAAAGGGCCGACTGGCTTGTCTGTTAAAGGGTGCTGTAACCCCCAAAGTGCACTCCAAAAAAAATAAAAATATATATTTTTTTGTGTTTGTGAATTGTGTGCACAGTAGCCACACGTGCATCAACAAAGTAGCGCCAAGTGTGCGCCTGTGTCATAAGTGAAGGGCCGGCTGGCTTGACCGTTAAAGGGTGCTGTAACCCCCAAAGTGCACTCCAAACAAAATAAAAAAATATTTTTTGTGTTTGTGAATTGTGTGCGCAGTAGCCGCACATGCATCAACAAAGTAGCGCCAAGCGTGCGTCTGTCTGTCATAAGTAAAGGGCCGGCTAGCTCGTCTGTTAAAGGGTGGTGTAACCCCCAAAGTGCACTCCAAACAAAATAAAAAAATATTTTCTGTGTTTGTGAATTGTGTACACTGTGGCTGCACGTGCATCAACAAAGGAGCAGCGCCAAGTGTGCGCCTGTCTCCCATAAGTCTGTTAAAGGGTGGTGTAACCCCGAAAGTGCACTCCACAAAAAATAAACAATTCCTTTTTTTCTGTGTTTGTGTGCGAAATGTATGCGCAGTAGCCGCACGTGCATCAACACAGCAGCAGCGCCAAGCGTGCGCCTGTGTCATAAGTCAAGGTCCAGTTTGGACATCTGGTCCGGACTGAAGGATGTGCCAACAATTTCTGACATGTCTGCTGTCACTGCATATGATACTGTCACCACTGACAGAATGGTGGAGGAATTATTTTCTGTGTTTGTGAATTGTGTGCACTGTGGCTGCAAGCGTGCGCCTGTGTCATAAGTAAAGGGCCAGCTGGCTTGTCTGTTAAAGGGTGCTGTAACCCCCAAAGTGCACTCCAAAAAAAATAAAAAATTCTTCTTTTTTTTCTGTCTTTGTGAATTGTGTGGGCTGTAGCCACACCTGAATCCTCAAAGCAGCAGCGACAAGCGTGCATCTGTCTGTTAAAGGGTGGTGTAACCCCCAAAGTGCGCTCCAACCAAAATAAAATAATCTTTTTTTCTGTGTTTGTGTGTGAAATGTATGCGCAGTAGCCGCACCTGCATCCTCAAAGCAGCAGCGACAAGCGTGCGTCTGTCTGTTAAAAGGGTGGTGTAACCCTCAAAGTGCGCTCCACAAAAAATAAAAAATTCTTCTTTTTTTTCTATCTTTGTGAAATGTGTGGGTTGTAGCCACACCTGCATCCTCAAAGCAGCAGCGACAAGCGTGCGTCTGTCTGTTAAAGGGTGGTGTAACCCTCAAAGTGCGCTCCACAAAAAATAAAACATTCTTCTTTTTTTTCTGTCTTTGTGAATTGTGTGGGCTGTAGCCGCAGCTGCATCCTCAAAGCAGCAGCGACAAGCGTGGGTCTGTCTGTTAAAGGGTGGTGTAACCCTCAAAGTGCGCTCCACAAAAAATATATATTTTTTTTCTTCTGTCTTTGTGAATTGTGTGGCTCGTAGCCGCACCTGCATCCTCAAAGCAGCAGCGACAAGCGTGCGTCTGTCTGTTAAAGGATTACATCGGTGACAGCATCCAAGTAGACATGTCAGACAGTCCGTACCTGTACTGGCAGGAAAAAGAGGCAATTTGGAGGCCCCTGTACAAACTGGCTCTATTTTACCTGAGTTGCCCCCCCTCCAGTGTGTACTCCAAAAGAGTGTTTAGTGCAACCGGTAACCTTGTCAACGAAAGGCGTAGGAGGTTGCTTCCACAAAATGTGGAGAAGATGATGTTCATAAAATTTAATTGTCAACTCTTCCAGGGAGACCAGCCTCCAGAACGTACAGAGGGACCTGTGGTGGTGGATTCCAGCGGGGACGAATTAATACTCTGTGAGGATGAGGATGTATACAACACTGAAGAGGGTGAGGAATCGGTGAATGAGGAGGATGAGGATGACATCTTGCCTCCGTAGAGCCAGTTTGTGCAGGGACAGATTAATTGCCAGCTTGTTTTGTGGGGGCCCAAACGAACCAATCATTTCAGCCACAGTCGTGTGGCAGACCCTGGCGCTGAAATGATTGGTTGTTAAAGTGTGCATGTCCTGTTTATACAACATAAGGGTGGGTGGAAGGGCCCAAGGACAATTCCATCTTGCACCTCTTTTTTTTCTTTGCATTATGTACAGTTTGGGGCCTAGTTTTTCAAACTGCCATCCTGTCTGCCACTGCACTGTCACTCCTAGATGGGCCACGTGTTTGTGCCGCCCACTCGTGTCGCTTAGCATAGTCATCCAGCTACCTCGGTGCAACCTTTTGGACATAAAAACACTATTGCAAGGTGTGAGGTGTTCAGAATAGACTGGAAATGAGTGGAAATTAAGGTTATTGAGGTTAATAATAGAATAGGAGCAGAAAAACCAGCACATTCTGTTATTTTAGCTGCTTTTATGCTTTTTTTAAAAAAAATACAGATCCAAAACACAAAACCCAGAACCCAAAACACGGAAAGGTGGTTTTGGCAAAACCAATCCAGATCCAAAACATGAAGAAAGATCCAGATCCAAAACCAAAACACAAAACACGAAAAGTGGCCGCTGCACACCCCTAGAAGAGACCAGTTCTAATACAGCACTTTTTCCATCAAACCGTCTCGCATGATTAAAATGATATACTAAGCAACCAACAGGCCCAGCTAATGTGTGCAGACTGGAGAGTAATGTTAAGAAAATTATCCTTTTCATCGCAATCATTCACTTTTATTCCATACTCATCAGTTCATAATGTACTTTTTACAATTATATAGATAAAGACTGCTAAGTGATTGAAAGGAGACATATTGGGATTCAGTAGTTAATTCTAGCATTAATCTTCAGTCAAAGGTACGGTGTATTGTCTATGGGAGAAGGAGAATAAGACAAGTAGAGATGTCATGGAGAGATGGAAAAAAAACATTCATGTCTCAAATATGCAGAATTCAGTTCTATTCACTGGCATCAATTATGTAAGGGTGAAATAATTATGTGCATTTGCAGATTGGTAAAGTGCTTTATAGAAACCCATTGTGGTAACGTATAGAAAGAAGAAGAATGTCACAGCATTCATGCCGCCACAATACGGGACACGACACGTCCTTTTGCACCTGGCATCTTTGATGATGTTCTCCTTTAATGTGGATAATGAAAGAGAACCAGAGGATACCACATTTTACAGCTATTTGACAAAGATATAACCCATCAGTATGTAGTGGTAGACTGTGCCCCAGTGACGGGCAGTGAGGTAAATGGCTGGGGAGGAGCTGGCTAATATCAGAGCAAGATTTACAGATACATATATGAACCCGAGGGTTCATGTGGGCATTATACAAAGTAGGGATGTGCAGGCTCGGATAGGTTCGAGTTTGCACGTTGAGTTCGGATTTTTCCCTTTAGCCTCTTTCTGAGTTCCGTTTTTTTGGAGGGAAAAATCCGAACTCAACGTGCAAACTCGAACCTATCCGAGCCTGCACATCCCTAATACAAAGGTGCAGCAGTGTATAGTGCTGGTAATTTGTTGTGTTTTGATCAGGGATGTGCAGAAAAGGTAGACCTGGGAGGCAGTGCCTCACCTGCCATACACTTTTTACTCCAGAGTTTGGACTATAAAAATGATTAGAAAATACAAAGAAGATATTTATAACATTACACTTTTCTTATAATATTTATTGTACAAACTGGAGTATACCTAAGTATGACAGGAATGGCTCTGCCTCACCTCACCGCACATCACTGCTGTGCACAGGAATTGACTGTGCTGGTGATATACACCAATCAGCCATAACATTAAATCCACTGACAGTTGAAGTGAATAACACTGATTATCTCATTACAATGGCACCTGTTAAGGGGTGGAATATATTAATATATAAGGCAGCAAGTGAACACTCAGATCTTGAGGTTTATGTGTTGGAAGCAGAACAAAATGGGCAAGGGTAAGTATCTGAGAGACCTAGGGCCAAATTTTGATGGGTAGACAACTGGGTCAGAGCATCCCCAAATGGCAGGGGATGTTCCTGGCATGCAGTGGTTAGTACCTACCAAAAGTGGTCCAAGAAAGGACAACAGGGTCAAGGGCGCCCAGGGCTCATTGATGCCCAGAGGGAGTGATGGCTTAGCCCGTCTGGTCCTATCCCACAGAAGAGCTGCTGTAGCACAAATTACTGAAAAAGTTACTGCTGACTATGATAGGAAGGCTGCAGAACACACAGTACAGCGCAGCTTGCTGCATATGAGGCTACGCAGCCTGGTCAGTGTGCCCATGCTAACCCCTGTCCACCGCTGAAAGCACCTACAATGGGCACGTGAGCATCAGAACTGGAGAGTAGAGCAATGGAAGAAGGTGGCTTGGTCTGGAGAATCGCATTCTCTTTTACATCATGTTAATGGACAGGTGCGTGTGCAGCATTTACCAGGGGAAGAGATGGCACCATGATGCACTATGGGAAGAAGGTAAGCTGGCGGAGGCAGTGTGATGCTGTGGGCAATGTTCTGCTGGGAAACTTTGGGTCCTGCCATTTATGTGGAAGTTACTTTGGAATGTACCACTTACAGTACCTAAACATTGTTGCAGACAGAGTGCATCCCTTCATGGCAATGAAATTCCCTGATTACAGTAGCCTCTTTATGCAGGATAATGCACAAAGCCACACTGCAAACATTGTTCAGGAATGGTTTGAGAAACATAAAAAAGAGTTCAAGGTGTTGTCTTGGCCTCCAAATTCTCAATCCAATCGAGCATCTATGGGATGTGCTGGAAAAAAAACTCAGAGGCATGGAGGCCCCACCTCGCATTTTACAGGATATAAAGGATCTGCTGCGAACATCTTGGTGCCAGATACCATAGGACACCTTCAGAGGTCTTGTGGAATCCGTGCCTCAATGGTTCAGAGCTTTTTTGGCAGCACGAGGGGGACCTACACAATAGGTGGTCCATATTAGACAGGTGGTTTTAATGTTTTTGCCGATCGGTGTACACTAAACCAAAGTGAGGAGTTCAGGCCGATTGTGTGAAAGTTCTGCCGTGGCTTGATGGTTGTCTTTTTCTGTCATGCCTAATTAAAAAAAGTGGTTACAAGCACAGTGCCACTTTCCCAATTTGTATTCCTGTGTATGAGCTTACTCAGGCTCATTTGGTGACTGCAGCTATGAAAATTTACATTCATTGGAATAAGCACCTGGAAAGTGGGGGTTAGTCCCTGTAGATTTGTGCATTGATATTGTGAAAGGAAAGACATCCCACATTTTCAGAGAAAACAAAATGGCTACTTCTGCATTATGGACATATGGGTTTTAAATAAATATTCTCCCCCTACTTAGCTAAACAACCTAAAAATATAATGACTGAAACACCCAAATGATAAGCATTACTCTGTATATACTTTTCAGCAGTGCAGTAAGAACCTGATGGCGTTCAGCCAAAAATGTGCTCTTTTTGGACTAAATAACATCCCCTTGAAGCAGAGAGGAGCGTTTGATTTTTTGAAGATTTAGGTACTTGGTAAATAGACTTTAATGGAGAGTATGGAGTTTTTTTTAGAAGTGAGTTTTAGAAGAGATGTTGCCCATAGCAACCAATCATATTCTACTTCAACTAGCACCTTCTCGAACAGGGATGGGGAACCAGGCCCAGGGGCCGTATAAGGCCCGCTGAATCATTTGGTCTGGCCCTTGTTTTCTGCTAGCCTCATTTGGCTAGCAAAGTGCCTAGAATGGAACCCTGCAGCCAGAATCTATGCAGCAGTGCCACCTGGAGCGTCCTTAGGATGCTTCAGACGGTCACACTGCTGCCCTTACAGCTCCCCGGTCAGGATGCTCCGATCATTGCTGTAATCACCAGTGATTGTGACCCTGCCCCATGCGACATCACATGGAGGGGGCGTGGCCTGCACCAGGCCCGCAATAATGTCATATATATCAAAATGGCCCTTGGCAGAAAAAAGGTTCCCCACCCCTGTTCTAGAAGATAATAGCTAGAATCTGATTGGTTGCTATGAGCAACATCTCTTCTAAAACTCACTTCTAAAAACTCTCACTTTAGTAAATTTACCCCTATATCTTTGATAAGGTTATTGATGAGGAGTGTGTTTCATTCTCAAAATAAGCACGAAAGGTAAATTGCAGTTACTTGTTAATAATAAAAATAAATATCTACAGTACAAATGTACAAATAGACAACTTCAGTGTAGGGCAAAATTAGAATTGACAATAAGCACATGACACACGAGTTTAAGTTTGTGATAAAAAAGTGTTATGGTGCCCACACACATAGCGATCTGCACACGATCCCACGATGTGTGCGATTTTCCCTGAACCCTCCCCCGGCAGCACCCTGGCAATCCTACACACGACTTGGAGTAAAAAATGTCCAATCTGACTTAAGATCTATCGTGCATCCAGTGCATTATGTCCCAGATTGGCAAATCTGCCCTACAGCACGGCAGATCTGAAGATGCGATGTACAACAAGCGGGGACACGCACTGGCATCGTGATCGTGAGTGGACACTCACGATTTGGGAATATTTTACAGGATTTGTCGTCACAATTCGTCGAAATCGACTAAATCGGGTAAAATATCGCTATGTGTGTGGGCAGCTTTATGTTGAAACAGAAAATATTTGAATTACTGTAATGGAGCATACACACGGTCAGATGTGTCAGATGAATGATTGAACGATTTCAAAGATTTAACGATTTGACCAACGATTTGAACGATTTTGCAAACGATTTGAACAATTTGAACTACGAACGATTTTTGACTGCATTAAAATGACTGAAATCGTCCAAAACTGACTGCAAACACATCAGATGTCAGATATTGTTATCTGACCATCGGGAACGCGCATTGTTCATTGTTCATCGTAACTTCAAACATGTCAGATATATCAGATTTTCCTTCAGATATGAACGATCGAACGATTTTTTTAAATCGTTATCGTTCAGATCTGAAGAAAAATCTGACCGTGGGTACATTAAATTGAGACAATTTCTTTGCCAAGAAGGAGCTGAGGGCCTGTTTCAGAGCCGGACGCTATTTGTGCTCGCTCGTTCAGAAAAAGGGGCTGGATATTTAAATAGAGCGCTCGCTCTTTGCGGTCTATTGACGCCTCTATGTCTGAGCGAGCAAACAAAATATGCGCTCGCTATTTTGTAAAAACGTCCCCTGGCCGTTCGCATCATACGTCATCTCTGCTATTTATTAGATTAATCGAGTACATCGAAAGGCGTCTGAACTGCTCTCAGTGCTTGTGGTAGGATTTTCCTACCGCAATCATGCGAACAGTTCAGGCTAAGAGACAACCAAGTGATGTGGCCGATGATGCTGCTTTGTTAATTACGCACACCCTTAAAACGCCCGTTTTGACCGTTTGGCACGCCTGCGTTCGTATCTCCACTCCCCGTTTTCAAGCACCTTCCCCTGTTACCACCCACAAACGCCTCATCCTGTCACTCAAATTAGCAGGCACTCGCTATTTTGCGAACACACAATTTCTGACCGCAATGACTGGTTGGTGCATGTGTATTACGAGGACCCATACGCATGTGCAGATGTGCGAACATCGCTCGGACCGAACGAGCGGCCGCTTACGAGGGGCTCTGAATCAGGTCCTGAGTTCTCCTGTGATTCACTGATAATTATAATCATTCTCAAACCATAGTGTCTTCCGCCATTAATCAAAAAACTATAAAACGTGACCATTTTCACATGATAAATAAACTGTAAAAAAATGCATTTATATAACAATAAAAAAACACACACATGACACATTATATGCATTAAGATATGGGAAAGACATTATTTTAGGTCATTTGAAAAGGGCTAGAGTTGGCTTCTTGAGTTCCCATAACAGTATTAGAAAGATGTGGAAAGGCTGATACAAAAAAGAAGTGGATTGTTAATTAATTGCACCATTGATTTTGTTATCATTGACAATGAAGGTGGTAAATAGCATGTTGGAAACACATTTTGCTGACCTCTTGAACTTATAGGATTTTTTATGTAGCTGTAAAGAATCATTTGTCACTTATTTGACATGTCGTTCTTAGTGTTGCCCATGATTGCCCAGTACAAAACAGGCTTTTGAAGTTCAAAGGCTTGAAACAAATTTCTAAATTGCAAAACAAAATCCCCAAATCCCTATGCAACCCTGAAACATTTTTAATACAAAAGACCAAAGACAATACTAAAATGAAAATAGTCTATAATTTTGTTACAGTCAATTATGCACCTATCATAGGTTTTTTACCGATTGTAAAAAAAATGACAAATTAAAAAATGTACACTCTCTTCCTGAGATGCAATAGCTCAATAAGAATTTCAGATAGATCCTGATCAATGGTTTTAGCAGTTTGTTTTGGATGACTCCCATTGGTTTAAAATATATAACATTTTCTCAAATAATTAATCTTCTTCAAAATGACAGCGCCTTATCACTTTCCTCACAAAGTCTTCCTCAATGGGTTTCTATAATCCTATGATAAATTACACCTTCTTTTAGAGTATAATGTTATTATTTGGGAATATTTGTGCCTCTTAGATGCAGTAATTGGGACACACATTACTTTGATTTACAATCATCATGCTCCTGCTGAAAAGTAACTTTATTAGTGGCGTTAATGTTTCCGCTGCTTCATCAACTTTGTACTACAGTATATGTGAAAATAAATTGTCTAATGTAATTTCAGTATGTTGTGTTCAAAACTAACTTTTACCAGGTGTTCCATTGTTGAATAAAAGTAATATAGACTCCAATCCAGTACACTTAAGAATTTGTCATTTATTAATTAATTAAATAAATAGCTCTAGCCCTTAACTGGGAGCACATATCCCCCAGGGTTATAATGCAACAATAACAACAATTTTCGTTCATTACAGAGGTTTTATACCTTCTTTTATAGTCTTCATGTAATATGCCTCCTGTACACCCACTGGCATCATCAGATGGACAAAAGTCCAGGAATGATGATGTTTGTCCATGCAAGATGACGGTTTGCCTCTTTCTGAGTCCTGTTTTTTGGAGGGAAAAATCCGAACTCGGCGTGCAAATTCTAACCTATCCGAGCCTGCACATGCCTAATGTAAATATGGAATTATGTAAAATATAATGTTTCTTATAAATTAAGCTTCAACAGTTTGGTATGTGATGTTACCAGAGTCTTCAAACACACATTGTTTTGCATTGCGCCCAACTGCTGAATATTTCCCATGCTTTACTTCTTAATCGTAATAAGTAGGATGGGGTTGCACAAGCAGTACTTTTCTTTTCTTCATTGCCATTGGCATTAGCATTGCTTCTTTTATTGTACGATAGGCCTGATTTAGAGATGGAAACAGTGCAGATGTATTTGCAAATGGCCAATGTTTTTTCTAATGTGCTTGCATCAGAGTCACACTGATCTTGCGGTGGCAGTAGCAGAGAGGATTTATTCGCAAAGTGATTGACAGTCAGGGACTTTTGTGGGTGTTAACAGGGGGGTGGTGACTCAAACTCAGGCATGTTGTGACTGTTTCGCAAGCATGTCACAGCCTACGACTGCGATCCCATACGCAGCTGTTAAGGCTTCTGCGTCTTAGTTCCGTAACCAATTCTGCACGACCATAGGTTTACTCAATAGTCCAATGAAATAGTCCAATGATTGACTAATGTGCGTCCGATGGTTGCATTCTTGGGCACCAACAGTGGATCTGCGGTGCCACCTCTGGGCGGCTCAGTACAAATTCCAGAGGCTCCAACATTTGCATTTTTTTGCACAGCCGCTGCGCCCGGGATCGCAGCAGTGACAGCATTTGCGTCCATCACTGAATCAGGCCCAAAGTGCTTAGCCATTTAGGGTTCTAGGAGAAATGTGAAAAAGCTGACACCTGAATGCATGGTGTAACACCCACATAATCCAATGCCACCTTGTGTTCGATACTGTGCGCCATGTCTCAAGGTTATCTTGGCTATACTTACTTAACTTTCAAACCTGTAGCACTAGACTAACTAAAGACTAGAGTGCTTTGATTGACTCTAGGTTAATTTTAACTATGACCAAAACAACCTAGCTTAAGTTGCCCAAATCCTGTCACATTGGTTGTGATGCTCATAATTAGTGATCAGATCAAGAAGGATCCAAATATGGAAAATGAAAACACAAATGGAGTTCAACGTTGCATGTCCCTGCACCCAAGCATGATCAGAAGGGTAGAGCAGGGCATGGAGAGGTATTGCTGAACCCGACGCAGGTGGGTTACTCCCTTGGCCCAAGCAACCTGCAATCCTTAAAACACCCAGGGAGACTAATCATTTGTTGACAAAGTATTCAGGAAGTCCTAAGTAACATTTGATAAATGGTTCCTGCGCACAATGATGATGGGTTTCTGGTGGAATAACAGTGAATAATAACACTATGCAGTTAAAAACACCTAAAAAGTAGCCAGAAAACTCTTTAATAGCCGGTTTATTAGAAGACATTAACATGTTCTAAGCTATTCTGCCAAGACACAGTATAAGTTGTTTCCACTTTATTAAACCATACAATGACCTATAAAAAGTTATAGCAAATATAAAGTAATATCACTTAGGATTTTCCCTACTGTGTAAATTCAAATTGCTTTAATCAGACAGGCAATTGTACTGTACTGTATGCTTGTATTGATTAAAATATGCACATTCTAATTTACTTTTTTTCAGCTGTAGTGGCTGCACATATTGATTTCACTTTTATTCTGCTGATTTGAAAGTAATATCCAGCCTCATGTGCCAAGGTCTAAACTTGTAATCACGGACTCTACTAAAGGTACTTGTGTAAGATAGTAAGCGTTCAAAAATTGTCCTCATACATTGAAGATATACTGTATGATTACCTGATAGAAACTGGGTGAACAGATGAATATAACATACGGTTATTTAATTCCTTCAGATATATCAGACGGTTGCAGTAATCTATCCTATAAAAAAAAAAAGAATAAAGAAATATTTAAATTGCGACACCCTTCTACATGTGCTGCAATCAATACCATTTCCATGCACCAGCAAACAGGCCCTGATTTACATTGTTACCCAATCCGCTGCCTTCTGCACACGCCGCTTCCGTCAGCGGGAGAGATCCATATATTCTCACCAGATCACCCCCTCGCTAGTAATTCTGTAGACTGTCGCCCTTGATCTGAGCCTGTGGGGGCTGTCAACAAACTGTGACCTGCCAACAGTGACCAGTACCAGAATCATTAGTGCTTACACTGTGTTTTCCATCTGTATAAACAGAGCAGATTAATTATTTCCTACCTGAAGCAGACATGTAACTAATGCAAGAATAGTGCAGCTAGCACATTCCCTGCCTTAGTATTTCCTTAAGGTGCCTATCCTCTAGAAGGCAGGCAAAAGACTGCATGATTATGACTTTGTAATCGTGCAGTCGTTTGTCAGTCTGTAATGTGCCTACACTGAACGAGCAGTCGGTCAGTGTAGGCACAATCAATCATCTGCAAACATGCTGAACCTGACGTTATCGTCAAGTTGACCAGCATGTTTGCACGATGATAGATGTCTAAAAGACCAATTTTTTTATCAATCTGCAAACAATTTTCAAATGATTATCGAACGATTATCGAACAATCGAACGATATTGATATAATTATCTTTCAATCGCTCATTTTAATCGACTAGTGGATAGGCACCTTTAAACATACAAAAAAGAATTACAGATGCACAACTCCAACATTCCCACCTCTCCCTTATTGGTTTTAAGCAGGGATGTGGCATTTTGACTGCACTTTAACAAGAGGCACAATCTAGGTAAGTCCTAAAAATGTTTATACTGTAGTGCAGCTATGGGTTGATTTTTGGGGCGTGGGTCCCCTGGATTGCTTTGGTTGGGCTGCTTCAGGGCATCGCATTATATACACATTTTCCTTTTTTGCACTTTTAGCAACTTTATTGTTTAATTTATATGTATTATTTTCACATCTTTATTTTTCACTTTACTATATGCAGCAGCAGCTGCTCTTATCTAGCCTACACCTTTTAACACTTCACCTTCTCTCATTAGAGTGATGCCCTGGGGTGGCTCAGCTGAGCTGGTTTGGGGGTGTCCTGTGCTCTGGATTTCAACCCCAGTATGTTAGGGACCTACCCTCAGAGATTACCTGGGTGCGGTGGGTAGGCCCATAACCTTGGCCATGATTATGCCAAAACCTCTTTTATTATTTTCAAAATTCTATTGCAAAATGTATTGTTATATATAATGAGTAATGTTGGAGTTGTGCATCTGTAATTCTTTTTTGTATGTTTGCAACAATAGTCTCCACAGGTAGCACTTCCCATTATATATATATATATTCAGGGTGTGCAATCTAGGGCTAATAGCTTTAAAAAGTTATGTATAAGATAAATATTCAGCTGTAGATAAGACATACACACAAAAAAAAGAAAAGAAAGTTAAAGTGGTGGTAAGGAGGGTAATAATTATAGAGTGGGTGTTAGGGACGGATTAAGGCTTGCGGGAGGCCTGGGACAACTGAGTTGTGGGGCGCCCATCAATAAAAAGTACCCCCTGCTACCACTACTATGCCCCTTGCCTTGTCTCCCGAACTCTCCAGTCTTAGATGGTAGTCCTGCTTAATTCTCCCAGTGACTGACCACTCCCCCAAGTCCAGACAACAAAGACCAACGAACCTTTCAATGCAGCCTTTCCTCCCGGCCACCTCTTTTGCTCAGCCCTACGAGACATAATAATGGCAAACTGTGCTATGTGCTTGTGCTTCCAGGGTGTGAATATGTGCTCCCCTATGTGTTTATGTGCCCCCTTCTGTGTTAATGTGCCTCCCTATGTGTTTATGTGCCACTTTGTGTGTATACGTGCCCTCCTATGTGTTAATGTGCCCACCCTTGGTTAAATGTGTCTCCCTATATGTTCTGTATTTTGCTTCCCCCCATATGTCCTGAATTGTACCCTCCTCTCTGGATCACACTCCGCCCACATCTGTAAGTTATGTCATGTGCTCCAAACACCGCCCCTGATCGATGTGTTTTTTAAATGCCCCACCCTTTTCAATGTGTTCTGTATTGTACTCCCACCTGTTTTGTTAACTTCTTAAATGTGCTCCACACAACTCCATACACCGCCCCTTTGTTTATATTTAATGTATCTTCCTCCCCCCAACTCTCTGCTGGTTCCTAAATGTCATCCCTAGGCTGTGCTCCAGCACTAAATGTACTCACCCATCCTTCATATGAGTGCTTAATGAGGGACTGAAGTTAAATAAGACTAAATATAGTCATAGGATAAGCAATTATCCTCCGATGATGTTCTCAGGTATGACATATTGTGACACACAGTGAAATCTGCTTTCAGAACAGATAAGTTGATGAATGCAGTAGTTCATTATAATGGCAGCCAAGTATAAACACACTGTACTGTACTAGCTAACCTCTGAGTAAATATGAAAAGAGATCATTGTTTAGCTACTGACATATGTCGCAGGGTTTTTCTAAGGTTGTGTAAAGTTTTATTTTATATCCCCTAACAGATTGCGATTTTTTTTGTAATGATATAACTGATAGGTACTGTACTATGCATTCTACTGCTGAGAGAGGGAGAGAGGTAGCAGGATGATACCGAGGAACGAGGTAGGGAAAAGGAGGATAGAGAAGAAAGGAAAAAAAACGGGAGAAAGAGGAGGAAATAGGAGGAATTTAAACCAGGGTTGCCTACCTTTAACATTCTCTTCCCGGGAGAAGCCCGGGTAAGAGATGCAGCAGGGGGCCGACGGGGGCGGGGCTTGATGATTCGCGTCATTAAGCCCCGCCCCCTCACGGTAAAATTGCCACGATTGGGCACAATTTACATAGGGGGCGGGGCCAAATGCTGTGATTCATGCAGAATCACAGCTTAAGCCCCCGCCCCCTTCACGGAGACCCGCGATTGCCGTGGGTATTCTCCTAATTCAGCCCACTTCACTAGGAAGTGGGTAGAATGCGGGAGAAATGCCTACCCTTCCGGGGGTGCGGGGGGTTACCCGAAAAATCGGGAGCCTCCCGCGAAAACCGGGAGGGTAGGCATGTATGATTTAAACTCATCTCCAGCTCTCATCGTCCATGCGCAAATCTAGGAATCCAACAGACTAATCCTTTGTTTGGGGTTAAGTAAAATGAGATGAAAAGAAGTTGAAAAAGAGAAAAGGTGTCTGGGTTCAGGTAACCCCTGCAGGTAAGTAACAGTGTGGATGTGTAAGTATCTTTATATTGTATGGCAGTTAGTATGATGTATTTTAAGGCGGTCATTTGGGTGCTATCTGTAATGTTTGGCAGTCACTTGGATGTTGTCTGGGGTCCCTAGAGTTCTCTCTGTATTGTATACCAGTCACTAGAATGTAGAGCAATATCTATAATGATAGCTACACCACTTGCATGTTGGTCATGCCCACTCTGGTGTTATGGCACTGAAACCATTCCCTAGACATTGGTGGTTTCGGGGGGTAGGGAAGCTACAAGTGCCTTAATCTACAGTAGGTTAGTTGGAACCTTTAATAGAATTTGTGTATCACAATTTTGTTTTCACATGTGCTTAGCTGTCGGTTACCCTACAGGCCTAGCATTTCTCATCAGAATAAACAAAGTTTACCATTCATCTAGACTCTGCCAGTTTCAAGTAGAAACCCTGCATTTTGCATAAAGTCCCTAATTATTCACAAATAAGGTTTACAATGTGGGGGGCTCATTTTTGTAAAGGAACTTTATTGTATGTTAATGGTAATTAGAGTTTGTTTTTCCAGAGCTGTAAGTGAAAAAAAACAGAATGGCCATTTCATATTTGCATGCAGCAAATATATTTCTACTATATGTACTGAGTGTAAAGCAGTTAAAGTGTTATTGTAAAAGAAAGAACATCCTCTACTCTGGCTAGTGTATCCAAACCAAAGTTCCTTCATCTTTACAGTTTACTGAGGACACAATGCATTTGCTAGTCTGTGTAAGCGATTACCCGGGCAGCTGTCATTGCATAGCGATAATGTCAGATTGACTCCAATGGGATATGGCAAGTTAGTGTTCAGACACTAGTGACACAGACCTCAGGCTACATTTTCTAACAGTTTTTGCTATTTGTTTGGGCAGCTCACAAGCCGTCACATTTATTCAAGGTAAAATCACTGGAAAATTGATAGAAAAGAGGCATCATAAAAACTACAACGTCACACATGGCTCTTCCGGTACATGGTAGGAAATGAGAGATTCATGGGGAATAAAACTGAAGATGAAAAAAAAATAGACACGGCTCCCCTTCAATAATGAGCTGTGATACTAAAGCACTGGTTCCGCTGCTCTTGGAGGGGTTCTAAGTATGCCCAAACCATTGCAGTATAGATTTGGGGCCCTTCTGGTACCCCTGGTTGGTGAGCACCATGAAACAAAAAACCATAAACAGCAAGACCAACATCTCGTTAATGAAATCAACAGTGCCCGTCATATCATTATTATTAATTCACAATACCTCTATATGTGTTATAATAATTAATTCCCCACCTTTATATGATTACCAATTAATATTGCTGTGTATATATAAATAATAATAATATCCATTTTGTTGTGGTGGCATATATAATATATATATAATATGTTGAACGTTATACTTTATACAGTAATGTTATTACTGACTTACAATTTTATATAGTGTTGGTAATTTGCCTTACAATTTTATGTAGTGTAGGAAATATTATTACTTATTAACAATATCTTTTTTGATCCACCTTAATCCACTTGGTTATCGAAAAAACCTTATACAGTAGACGCAATGTGAATTGATTTAATGTCCTATAGGACTGCCTATCTAATAGACTGCCAGCCAATCTGGAGTGGTCAATAGTTTTTTTTACAGATGGGTAAAATCTTGACATAAGCCTTTGAATGCCTCTGCCTGATTGACAGGCAGAGCCATTTAAGGGGCGGTGCAGGGGAGGCCGCCTTTCCTGGAAATGGGGTGGACACTCCATTTTCACGGGAGTGGCCAGCCCAGGGACTACGTGGACATATGCAGTCTGCTGGGTTCGCAAGCTGGCCAGCCTGAGTAAGCTGAGGCTTGGTTGCGATGGTGATCCCAGCCTGCGACCTCCGTCGCAGTGCTGGGATCGCAAATGCAGCAGAGGGTGACATACACCTCCTGCGTGCAGCTTTGCAATTGTGATCCATGCTGAATCAGGCCCTAATTACCTTAGGCAGGCCAAAATTATATAATGAATATACCAGGGGTGTGCAAAATGTTTCTGGATGTGCAGTGCATGGGTAGAGTAGACACAATCTGACTGCTTGTAAACTGTAATTACCGACTAAATTTCAGGGCACAAAACCATGTAAGCAGCACTGCACACCTTCACAAAGTCGTTATGGAGCTCAACAGAGGCCACAGGAGAGCCATAATCTTCTACCACCACAAAAGTGGTCTGCGAGCTGCTTTTGGGGAGGAAGCACCGTCCTGAACCACTGTGTTTGATTGGTTTGCAGAATTTCGTTTCGGCGCGAGAGAGACGGTCCCGGGGGGCCAAATTAATATATTATTATATTATGAGGGAAATATTATTTTAACATTATATAAGCAGACAATATATTATTATTATTATCATTTATTTATATGGTGCCACAAGTGTTCCGCAGAACCTTACACAGTAGACAAGTGACTTACAGAACAATACAATACAGAGTTGTAGACAAGCGACTTACAGAACAATACAATACAGTACAATACAATACAGGACCTGGACATGGATAATATACATTGCTACATTAGCGACCATAACACCCAGATAAGCAACATAATATAAGTAAAGAAGTGTTAGATGCCCTAGTGGTGAGTAAGAAGTAGATGAAACTAAAGTAGGGAGAAGGACAAGAGGGTACAGGGACCTGCTCATAAGAGCTTACATTCTAGAATTATGCAGGGAAACACTTAATTAATGATGTAGGCACCATTTAGAGTGCCATGCAATAGGTGTTGACCCATCATAAATAAATGATTAATACTGATAAATACTGATAAATGATCGAATTGTATTGTGTCCATAATATAATTAATAAACACTATTGCCCTCTTATATTATGTTAAAATAATATAGCCCACTCAGTATATTTACATGAATATTTCCCCCTAATATAAATAAATAACAGCAAACAGAGTGTAAAACAAAACCATATGTGCATCACCTAAGAGCTAGTGCGATAAAAGCTCAACCAGTGACACCACTGGGGCGGGGGATGGGTGCACACCAAAATGCCAGTTCCCCCGCAGTGACCAGGACTCGGGCACTGTACTGTGATGTTATTGTGCAGCAACTAGCTCTAGGTCACTGAGGAGGATCATGCAGTACGGGGAGGGCCTCTAGGGGCCAGTCAGAGTCATGAAACAGGGGCCATGCCCGCTTTTGGGGGGGCTTTGGCACACTGGGTGTCACCAACCCCAGTGACGCCACTGAGCTCAACATCACTACTATAGACTAGGGGTGAGAGGGTTCGGATTTCTGAAATCCGAACCCCCCCGAGCCCCCCCGATCCGAGTCCGATCCGAGTCAGGCTCGACTTTTCCCGCCTGACTCGGATCTGAAATCGAGGCAAAACGTCATCATCCCGCCTTCCGAGTCTCGCGGGTTTTGGATCCTATATAAGGTACCCGCGTCGGCACCATTTTCTCACTCGGCTGTGGACAGTGAAGAGGGAGGGTGGGAGTTAGGGCTGGCTGGGCTGTGTAGTGTAGTGTAGTGCTGCTGTTGTCCACTACTTCAAAGTCCATAGGGGCTGGCTGGACTGTGTTGTGCAGTCAGTTCTCCATAGGGGCTGTGTCCACTCCAAAGTCCTGTGCAGTGTCCCAGTCCTAAAGGGGTGCTGTAGTGTTGTCCAGGGGGTGCTCTGTCCATCAGGGTTGCTCCCCCCAAGTGCTAAAAAAATAATATATTTTCTGTGTTTGTGAATTGTGTGCGCAGTAGCCGCACGTGCATCAACAAAGTAGTGCCAAGCATGTGCCTGTGTCATAAGTAAAGGGCCGGCTGGCTTGACCGTTAAAGGGTGCTGTAACCCCCAAAGTACACTCCAGTCCAAACAAAAAAAAATAATATTTTCTGTGTTTGTGACTTGTGTGCACTGTGGCTGCACGTGCATCAACAAAGGAGCAGCGCCAAGCGTGCGCCTGTGTCCCATAAGTAAAGAGTCGGCTGGCTCATTTCTTAAAGGGTGGTGTAACCCACAAAGTGCACTACTCTCCAGCAAAAATAAAAAAATATTTTCTGTGTTTGTGTGCGCTTTAGCCGCACGTATATATCAATATAACATAAATGGAGGACCAAACTTTCTCCGATAAAAATAAAATAGGGAAAGATCAAGAACCACTTCCTCCTAGTGCTATTGCTGCTGCTGCTGGGAGTTGTTCATCATCCCAGAGAGGAAGTAGGAACATCACTACTTTTACTAAACAATTGACCCTCCAACAGTCCCTAGCGATGAGGATGAAGTACGACAGCAGTCATCCTGAAGCAAAACGTATAACTGAGGCCTTGACTGCTATGTTGGTGTTAGACGTGCGTCCGGTATCCGCCATTAGTGCAGTGGGATTTAGACAATTGATGAAGGTAGTGTGTCCCCGGTTCCAAATCCCGTCTAGATTCCACCTGCATCCTCAAAGCAGAAGCGACAAGCGTGCGTCTGTCTGATAAAGGGTGGTGACACCCTCAAAGTGTGCTACACAAACAATAAAAATGTTGTTCTTTTTTTTTCGGTCTTTGTGAAATGTGTGAGCTGTAGCCGCACCTGCATCCTCAAAGCAGCAGCGACAAGCGTGCGTCTGTCTGTTAAAGGGTGGTGACACCCTCAAAGTGTGCTACACAAACAATAAAAATTTTGTTCTTTTTTTTCTGTCTTTGTGAAATGTGTGGGCTGTAGCCGCACCTGCATCCTTAAAGCAGCAGCGACAAGCGTGCGTCTGTCTGTTAAAGGGTGGTGACACCCTCAAAGTGTGCTACACAAACAATTAAAATATTGTTCTTTTTTTTTCTGTCTTTGTGAATTGTGTGGGCTGTAGCCGCACTTGCATCCTCAAAGCAGCAGCGACAAGCGTGCGTCTGTCTGTTAAAGGGTGGTGACACCCTCAAAGTGTGCTACACAAACAATTAAAATATTGTCTTTTTTTTCTGTCTTTGTGCAATGTGTGGGCTGTAGCCGCACCTGCATCCTTAAAGCAGCAGCGATAAGCGTGCGTCTGTCTGTTAAAGGGTGGTGACACCCTCAAAGTGTGCTACACAAACAATTAAAATATTGTTCTTTTTTTTTCTGTCTTTGTGAATTGTGTGGGCTGTAGCCGCACTTGCATCCTCAAAGCAGCAGCGACAAGCGTGCGTCTGTCTGTTAAAGGGTGGTGACACCCTCAAAGTGTGCTACACAAACAATAAAAATATTGTTCTTTTTTTTCGGTCTTTGTGAAATGTGTGGGCTGTAGCCGCACCTGCATCCTTAAAGCAGCAGCGACAAGCGTGCATCTGTCTGTTAAAGGGTGGTGACACCCTCAAAGTGTGCTACACAAACAATTAAAATATTGTCTTTTTTTTTCTGTCTTTGTGAAATGTGTGGGCTGTAGCCGCACCTGCATCCTTAAAGCAGCAGCGACAAGCGTGCGTCTGTCTGTTAAAGGGTGGTGACACCCTCAAAGTGTGCTACACAAACAATTAAAATATTGTTCTTTTTTTTTCTGTCTTTGTGAATTGTGTGGGCTGTAGCCTCACTTGCATCCTCAAAGCAGCAGCGACAAGCGTGCGTCTGTCTGATAAAGGGTGGTGACACCCTCAAAGTGTGCTACACAAACAATAAAAATATTGTACTTTTTTTTTCGGTCTTTGTGAAATGTGTGAGCTGTAGCCGCACCTGCATCCTCAAAGCAGCAGCGACAAGCGTGCGTCTGTCTGTTAAAGGGTGGTGACACCCTCAAAGTGTGCTACACAAACAATAAAAATGTTGTTCTTTTTTTTCTGTCTTTGTGAAATGTGTGGGCTGTAGCCGCACCTGCATCCTGAAAGCAGCAGCGACAAGCGTGCGTCTGTCTGTTAAAGGGTGGTGACACCCTCAAAGTGTGCTACACAAACAATTAAAATATTGTCTTTTTTTTCTGTCTTTGTGCAATGTGTGGGCTGTAGCCGCACCTGCATCCTTAAAGCAGCAGCGACAAGCGTGCGTCTGTCTGTTAAAGGGTGGTGACACCCTCAAAGTGTGCTACACAAACAATTAAAATATTGTTCTTTTTTTTTCTGTCTTTGTGAATTGTGTGGGCTGTAGCCGCACTTGCATCCTGAAAGCAGCAGCGACAAGCGTGCGTCTGTCTGTTAAAGGGTGGTGACACCCTCAAAGTGTGCTACACAAACAATAAAAATATTGTTCTTTTATTTTCGGTCTTTGTGAAATGTGTGGGCTGTAGCCGCACCTGCATCCTTAAAGCAGCAGCGACAAGCGTGCGTCTGTCTGTTAAAGGGTGGTGACACCCTCAAAGTGTGCTACTCAAACAATTAAAATATTGTCTTTTTTTTTCTGTCTTTGTGAAATGTGTGGGCTGTAACCGCACCTGCATCCTTAAAGCAGCAGCGACAAGTGTGCGTCTGTCTGTTAAAGGGTGGTGACACCCTCAAAGTGTGCTACACAAACAATTAAAATATTGTTCTTTTTTTTTCTGTCTTTGTGAATTGTGTGGGCTGTAGCCGCACTTGCATCCTCAAAGCAGCAGCGACAAGCGTGCGTCTGTCTGTTAAAGGGTGGTGACACCCTCAAAGTGTGCTACACAAACAATAAAAATATTGTTCTTTTTTTTCGGTCTTTGTGAAATGTGTGGGCTGTAGCCGCACCTGCATCCTTAAAGCAGCAGCGACAAGCGTGCGTCTGTCTGTTAAAGGGTGGTGACACCCTCAAAGTGTGCTACACAAATAATTAAAATATTGTTCTTTTTTTTTCTGTCTTTGTGAATTGTGTGGGCTGTAGCCGCACTTGCATCCTCAAAGCAGCAGCGACAAGCGTGCGTCTGTCTGTTAAAGGGTGGTGACACCCTCAAAGTGTGCTACACAAACAATAAAAATATTGTTCTTTTTTTTTCTGTCTTTGTGAATTGTGTGGGCTGTAGCTGCACTTGCATCCTCAAAGCAGCAGCGACAAGCGTGCGTCTGTCTGTTAAAGGGTGGTGTAACTCTCAAAGTGCTCCAAAAAATAAAAAACTATTTTTTTAATGTGTTTGTGACTTGTGTGCGATGTAGCCGCACTTGCATCCTCAAAGCAGCAGCGACAAGCGTGCGTCTGTCTGTTAAAGGGTGGTGACACCCTCAAAGTGTGCTACACAAACAATAAAAATATTGTTCTTCTTTTTTCTGTCTTTGTGAATTGTGTGGGCTGTAGCCGCACCTGCATCCTTAAAGCAGCAGCGACAAGCGTGCGTCTGTCTGTTAAAGGGTGGTGACACCCTCAAAGTGTGCTACACAAACAATTAAAATATTGTTCTTTTTTTTTCGGTCTTTGTGAAATGTGTGGGCTGTAGCCGCACCTGCATCCTTAAAGCAGCAGTGACAAGCGTGCGTCTGTCTGTTAAAGGGTGGTGACACCCTCAAAGTGTGCTACACAAACAATAAAAATATTCTTCTTCTTTTTTCTGTCTTTGTGAATTGTGTGGGCTGTAGCCGCACTTGCATCCTCAAAGCAGCAGCGACAAGCGTGCGTCTGTCTGTTAAAGGGTGGTGTAACCCTCAAAGTGCGCTCCACAAACAATAAAAATATTCATTTTTTTTTTTCTGTCTTTGTGAATTGTGTGGGCTGTAGCCGCACTTGCATCCTCAAAGCAGCAGCGACAAGCGTGCGTCTGTCTGTTAACGGATTACATCGGTGACAGCATCCAAGTAGGCATGTCAGACAGTCCGTACCTGTACTGGCAGGAAAAGTTGCCCCCCCTCCAGTGTGTACTCCGAAAGAGTGTTTAGTGCAGCCGGGAACCTTGTCAGCGAAAGGGGTAGGAGGTTGCTTCCACAAAATGTGGAGAAGATGATGTTCATAAAATGAATTATCAACTCTTCCAGGGAGACCAGCCTCCAGAACGTACAGAGGGACCTGTGGTTCCAGCGGGGACGAATTAATACTCTGTGAGGATGAGGATGTACACACTGAAGAGGGTGAGGAATCGGTGGATGAGGAGGATGAGGATGACATCTTGCCTCCGTAGAGCCAGTTTGTGCAGGGACAGATTAATTGCCAGCTTGTTTTGTGGGGGCCCAAACGAACCAATCATTTCAGCCACAGTTGTGTGGCAGACCCTGGCGCTGAAATGATTGGTTTGTTAAAGTGTGCATGTCCTGTTTATACAACATAAGGGTGGGTGGGAGGGCCCAAGGACAATTCCATCTTGCCCCTCTTTTTTTTCTTTGCATTATGTACAGTTTGGGGCCTAGTTTTTCAAACTGCCATCCTGTCTGCCACTGCAGTTTCACGCCTAGATGGGTCACGTGTTTGTGCCGCCCACTCGTGTCGCTTAGCATAGTCATCCAGCTACCTCGGTGCAACCTTTTGGACATAAAAACACTATTGTGAGGAGTGAGGTGTTCAGAATAGACTGGAAATGAGTGGAAATTAAGGTTATTGAGGTTAATAATAGCATAGGAGCAGAAAAACCTACAAATTCTGTGATTTTAGCTGTTTTTATGCTTTTTTTCAAAAGAATACAGATCCAAAACACAAAACCCAGAACCCAAAACACGGAAGGGTGGTTTTGGCAAAACCAATCCAGATCCAAAACACGAAGAAAGATCCAGATCCAAAACCAAAGCACAAAACACGAAAAGTGGCCGGTGCACACCCCTACTATAGACTAGCATTGCCCACAATAGAAGAAAGGAAAAATTGGTCTTCAAGCAGACAACCTTGTAAGACAGCTAGTATACCAGGCTATGGGGTCCATTTATCCACGAGTTTTATCATACGCAACAAGTTTTCAAACTTGTTGCGTGTGAGAATGGTGCTCCAGCCAATCAGCTCCCAACTGTCATCTGTTTGAAAAATGACAGTTGAGAGCTGATTGGCTGGAGCACCATTATCATACGCAACAAGTTTTAAAACTCATTGTATATGATTAAACCCGTTGATAACTGAGCCCCTATGTTGAGGACAGAACAGACATTATATATTGCCCTGGAAGGCCTTATACGAAACACTGGCTGTCTCTCCCCCGCTTACTGAGGTTTATTATACTTTTATATATACCTTTTAACTTAAATTTAAACTATATTTCACACAACCGCACCCCTATCCTCTCATGAATAAGGTTTTTTTTATTGACTTATCTGTCAAAGATGCCAAGCATTAATAAAGAAAAATACAAATGCATTATCTTTCTAAATACCATTATGGGGGAGATGTACTAAGCCTTGTAGAGCCATAAGGTGGAGAGAGATAAAGTACCAACCAATCAGTTCCTAAGTGCCATGTTACAGGCCATGTTTGAAAAATGGCAGTTAGGAGCTGACTGGTTGGTACTTTGTCTCTCTCCACCTTATCGCTCTACAAGGCTTAGTACATCTCCCCCTATGCCTTCATATTCAAATGCACCAAAAGACAGTTATAACGTGTATGACACGATGGTCACAAAATAACCAAAAAAGCAGTTATTGTGATTTGCAGGCAATGGAATCTGGGATCTTAAGTGAAACATCTGTTCATCTTCAATAAATAAATAAATAAAACATTCTATTTCATCCAAGAATTTCAGCCTTTCCAAAAATGTTTGTTTCCCATTGCCCCTCAGTGACTGGAAAACATAATTTCATAATCTGTCAAATGCCAGAAGCCAAGCCCTGGTGGTTTTAAGGAAATGCTCTGCCACCTAGTGGTCAATGTCATATGCATTTATTAATTACAAAAAAATAATAAAAATAATTTGGTAACATGGAAATACACATTCTCACAGCCATCCAATAAACAACACTGTTCATTCAGTAAATTAATAAAAAATAAATAAAAAAAGGCATTAAAATACTCTAGATCGTACTGATTTAATTGAAACTGTATAATACCATTTTAAGGGCCCCTTTTCTTATTTCCTTCTTCAATAAGCCATTTAATTAAACCTTATCTTTCTAATCTCTTTTTGTTCTGGTCCACGGATCAGCAATTACTTGCTTCCTTCCTACTCAGAGGACTTAAAACATTCTTGCATTTTAACCCTACGTCTTTCGTGGGACAGAGGAGTCGCAGTCGTTGCCCTATAACATGTGGAAATAAATACTGCAGAATATCTAAATTCATGGAACACGGATCTCGCCTCGCGCAGTGTTACAAGCCTAGAAATGGTTCATCTCTCTCTCTCTCTCTCTCTCTCTCTCTCTCTCTCTCTCTCTCTCTCTCTCTCTCTCTCTCTCTCTGTGAGACAATGACCTTTCCTTGCTGGCTTATCTGACTGTCAGAGTAAAAATAACATTGGGCATAAAACAAATATGGCACTCAGGCAACTGTTTGTGTATTGGTTTAGTCTGTTGTACCCAAGAGACGGGAACCCACGTAACACAGCTCCCAGATGATCAGACAAATGCTTTAGGCAACAAAAGAGCAAAATAATTTGAATCCAGTGACTACAGTAAGATGCTTTTTTACGTACAGTAGTCACCCAAAAATATCTTTACTCTTGTAGGAAACTGTCCCTGGAGGAAAATCAGACAGTGGTCTGTGCCCGGGGCCGAGGTTGTGTCTCTATCTGTTAGAAAAGCTGGACTATTTTGAAATCAACAAGTGATGACATTGCTGGAACATTACGGCAGAAGTTGAATGAGGATAACATGGTTATAGTTACAGCGTTGCTGACAAAGCGCGATATTGATGCAGTTATTATATCAGTGGTAAAACATGAAAATAAACAGTATAATAAAGTTACAAACTGTAATTATAATGAATATCAGCAAACACAAGTGGTCTTGTTGCCATTCAGGGGTCTATGTTCTAAGCCAGTGGTCTCCAACCTGTAGCTCGCGGTCTTAATTTTGGTATCTCACCTAACTATAGTACTGCCGAGCCAACTCGGAGAAAGTGACCTCTGACCTGTGCTCCCCCCATGGCGTCGACGCCATGGGTGGAGCCTCAGGGAAGCACGTCATGTGATTGCCACTGCCTCCACAGCAGTCACCTGACGTGGTTCCACCCATGGGGTCTACGCTACAGTGGAGCGAGTGGCTCCCGCCCAGCCCTGCCAGAAAAACACACAACAGCCCGGCCTATATCTTTTGCTCTTCTACTGCACGTACCTCCTTGGAGCTGGTAATTATCAGTGAAATGTGCCTGTGCTTACATTTTATTTACAAACTACAACAATATCACTGTAATAATTAAATGCATTTTTATTTTCTATGAAACATTATTTTTTCATTTTCATTAAATGACCCTCAATTGTTCGGTTATTAGCCAGATTATTTTTTCTACAATTTTAGTAGCTCTTCAGGAGGTTTCATTTTTCTAAAGTAGCTCACACCTCAATTAAGGTTGGCGACCACTGTCAGGGCCGTGCAAGGTTTCTTGGCACCCTAGGCATTTCTTCAGCCTTGCACCCCCCCACCCTCAGATAGCTACACAAGCCCTTATGCAGTGCCCCCAGTAGTGGCCCCCTATGAAGTACTCCCAGTAGTAGTCCAACTATGTAGTGCCCCTTATATAATGCCCCCAGTAGTAGTCCCCCTATGCAGTGCCCCTTATATAATGCCCCCAGTAGTAGTCCCACCTACTCATTTCCCCAGGTAGTGGTCCCCCTATGCAGTGGCCCTTATATAATACCCCCAGGAGTAGTCCCCCCCTGTGCAGTGCCCTTTATATAATGCCCCCAGTACTAGTCCCCCCCTGTTCAATGCCCCTTATATAGTGCCCCCAGTACTAGTCCCCCCCTGTGCAGTGCCCCCAGTAGTAGCCCCCCCAGCAGTGCTCGCAGTAGTAGTCGTGCCCCCAGTAGTAGCCTCCCCCCAGCAATGCCCCCAGTAGTAATAGTGCCCCCAATGGTAGCCCCCCCAGATGTGCCCCCAGTAGTAGCCTCCTCCCAGCAGTAGTCGTGCCCACAGTAGTAGCCTCCCCCTAGCAATGCCTCCATAGTAATCATGCCCCTGGTAGTAGCCTCCCCCCAGCAGTGCCCCCAGTAGTGATCCCCCCCAGCAGTGCCCCCAGTAGTAGTCGTGCGGTGTCCCCAGTAGTAGCCTCCCCCCAGCAGTGCCCCAAGTAGTGATCTCCCCCCCAGCAGTGCCCCCAGTAGTAGTCGTGCAGTGTACCCAGTAGTAGCCTCCCCCCAGCAGTGGCCCCAGTAGTGATCTCCCCTCCAGCAGTAATCCCAGCCAATCACACATGTAAAAAATAAAAAAAAACTACACTTACCTTAATCCCCGCTCTGGCGTCCGCTCTTCTGTCCCCCGGGTGGGCCCGCTCTGCATGATGGGAGAGACGTCATGACGTCTCTCCCATCACCCACTGCGGGAGCCGGTGCTCCAGCTCGGCCCGGCTCCGGCAGTGGGCGCAGCAGCCAATGAGAGTCTGTCTGACTCTCATCGGCTGCTAAAACAAACACACAGCTGCCGGCGCCGGCGCCTCTATGTTTGTTCCTAGTAGGTAGTGCGGACTGCACTTATGTGCGGCCCACACTACCGCCCTGCAGGGCCGGCGCTCTTGGGCAGCAGCCCTCATTTATCAACGAGTTTATCCCTCAAAACTAGTGATAAATATCACTTTTTATGATAAATGGTGCTCCAGCCAATCAGCTCCCAACTGTCATTTTTCTAACAGTTGAGTTTAAGTGAGCAGAGATAAAATACCAAAGAACCAGCTCCTAACTGTCACTTTACAGGCTGTGTTTGATAAATGACCGTTAGGAGCTGATTGGTTGGTATTTTATCTCTGTCCACTTTATCTCTCTCCAAGGCTTAGTACATAAACCCCGCAGTGATAGAATGAACGACATTTTTTTAGCCTTAGGGCATTTTTTACAAGCGCTTATGAGACTGATGGAAATGCTGAGGACAGCACTTTAGCTCTACACACTCACATACAAGGATGAGAAGGATGTAGGTCGATAAACTCAATGCAAGCTCTGATCACAATACTGGACTTAAGGCTGTATACACACTGGCATTAGGTTACGTATCTAGCACAAGTTAAGTGAATTTAATAAAATGAATTGAAATATTTTTTTTAACATAAATAATGAAAAAAAAACACAAAACATTTTATTCAATGAGAGAGACAGCAGTGACGTGGCAGGGCGCACCTGTTCCCGGCACAGGTGTAAGTGACGTCATTATCACACCACAAATGCCCTAGGAGTAGTAAGATGGGTATCGGGTGTGTCCAGTGCCTATAAATTTTGCCAACCCCTGCCAAAAAGTTTCAGATGCCCCCCCCGGCCATAAAACAAACACACCCAAAGATGACGTTTAAGGTGTGTGGTTTCATGATACAGTAACGTCCCTTATGACACAATAAGTAATGCCCCATATATATAACACATTATGCCACACCGTAATGCCCTTGTTACAAATTATGCCACACTTTAATACCCCTATAACACATTTCTGCCACACCATAATGCCCTTATAACACATAATGACAGAGTAATTCCCTTATAACAAATTATGCCACACCGTGCCTCTTATACAGTGCCCCTTGTAGTAGTCCTCCTGTAGTAGTGCCCCTTATGCAATGTCCCCTGTAGCAGTGCCCATTATGAAGGACCCTCCTGGAGCAGTGCCCATTATGCAGGCCCCCTTGGAGCAGTGCCCATTATGCAGGCCCCCCTGTAGCAGTGCCCATTATGCTGGCCCCCCCTGTAGCAGTGCCCATTATGCAGGCCCCCCTGGAATAGTGCCCATTATGCAGGCCCCCCTGGAGCAGTGCCCATTATGCAGGCCCCCCTATAGCAGTGCCCATTATGAAGGACCCTCCTGGAGCAGTGCCCATTATGCAGGCCCCCCTGGAGCAGTGCCCATTATACAGGCCCCCCTGTAGCAGTGCCCATTATGCTGGCCCCCCTGTAGCAGTGCCCTTTATGCAGGCCCCCCTGTAGCAGTGCCCATTATGCAGGCCCCCCTGTAGCAGTGCCCATTATGCAGGCCCCCTGGAGCAGTGCCCATTATGCAGGCCCCCTTGGAGCAGTGCCCATTATGCAGGCCCCCCTGGAGCAGTGCCCATTATGCAGGCCCCCCTGGAGCAGTGCCCATTATGCAGGACCCCCCTAGAGCAGTGCCCATTATGCAGGCCCCCCTAGAGCAGTGCCCACTATGCAGGCCCCCTGGAGCAGTGCCCATTATGCAGGACCCCCCTGGAACTGTGCCCTTATGCAGCCCCCCTATAGCAGTGCCCATTATGCAGGCCCCCTGGAGCAGTGCCCATTATGCAGGCCCCCTGGAGCAGTGCCCATTATGCAGAACCCCCTGGAACTGTGCCCTTATGCAGCCCCCTTGTAGCAGTGCCCTTTATGCAGGCCCTCCTGGAGCAGTGCCCATTATTCAGGCCCCCGCGCAGGATCCTCAGCACGCGGGTGATGTCATGACATCACCCGCGCACTGCATGACTGGGAATGCTGGCCTCTGAAGCGATTGGAGGCTTCCTTAGCCTCCGACCACTTCAGAGGCCAGCGTGCTCAGTCATGCAGTGGTGAAGCAACGGCCCCCGGCGCCCACCAGCCACTGTAGGGGCTGTGGGGGCCATAGTTACGCCACTGGGTGTATCCTAGAGAAGTATTGTAGCCATCTGTGTAGCAGGGTGCCTCTCCTGGTAACCCGCAAGGTGACAGTATGGTGTACCACTAAGAAATGATTTGCCGGTATGCCATACCGCCCGACCACCTTACCGCCGCCATTAGCTGCACGCCTCTACCACTGAGCGACTCATGTGCTCCCAGAGCACTGGGTATGCCCCAAAGTGGCGAGTAACGGGGGGCGTGTTGCGCGGAGATGCCCCTGTACCGCATGGCCATGTCCCTTGGGGTACGTGGCCACGATCATTTTGTACACTCATAGTACAGGAAAGAAAACTATTTTACTTGCGCCACTGGTTAAAAAGCATTGCCATAGGGGTTTCCGCATGCATTGGGCTTGAACAAGAAAAAACACATTGTATCAGCATATAGAACACATATACAATGCATACATGAGTGTGATACAGTTTGCAGTATATGAATTTATAATAGAATAAAACAATTCGGTGCATCTGACTTTGTGTATGGGGCTTTAGAATGTTGCCAGAAGCATTGCCATACGGTTGGGCCTCAGATTGCACTGATAGTGCAAATGGGATATGACCATTATTTTTTTCATTTGACTCATGTTCCATGCAATTATTGGTGACAAAGGCTAACATTTTATATTTAATACATATACTGTAGGTACAATGTCATAATGTTTATTTTGCAGAAAATGTTAATGCACTTTGGATCTAATGGAGACATTTTGAAGGAGCACATCCTAAAACAATCAAAGAGGGGAGTGCATGTTCTGATGAGATAGTATGAATATAAAACAACAGAAAACAGGAGAGTATCTCCGGCACTGAGAAAGGCACTTTATAGATCAAAACGTCATTGTGACACTTCCACTATGCAAAACTAGGGCCTGATTCAGAGTTGGGAATAGAGTGAGATATCTCTCTCAACTGGGAACCTGAACAAACCATATTGCAATGCAAGGGGTGTAAATACATACAGTTTTTGACATGTGGGGTAAATACTGGCTGCTTTTGCATGTAGCCCACAAATACTGCACAGCCTTATTATTACTCTACAATTTAGATGTCAGTTTGGAAACACTCCTCCCAAATCTAAATCTCTCTTCACATTTTAAATCTGCCCCCCCTGCAGTGCAGCATGGCTTCACCAAGATGATCAGTTGAGAGAGATATCTCACTCTATTCCCAACTCTGAATCAGGCCCCTAGTCCCTTACTCTCCATAAATGGGAACCGAGCAATATACTGTAGGACTGTAAAAGGTAGTGTCAGCACTTAAGGTATAAGAGGTTAAACACCCTCTTACCCAAACCTGAAATATGAGCTACAATTGGCAAATAAGGGATGATCCAACGAAAAAAGTGATAATCAATAATCAAATGATTAATAAGTTAGATTAATGGCATCATAATACATCTCACTATTGTCATGGATAAACGAAATCTAAAAATAATAATAATTTAAAGGCATAGTATCACAAGTTAAGAATCAAGCCTAAAAATAAAGTATAAAACAAAAATGAAATTCTCACTTAAATCTGCAACGCGTTTCACAGCACCTGGCCGCTTCCTCAGGGCGTGTTGAATGAATCAAGCACTGTAACGAGCAGAGAAGTGGGGAAGTTGCCTATAGCAGCCAAGTAGCTTTGAGGTAGCATTTAAAAATACATTCCATAAAATGATAGGTAGAAGCTGACTGGCTGTTATGGAACTTGTTAGGCAACTTCTTCACTTGTCCACATCTTCACTCTTTACACTGCTTAATACAGCTCCCCCAAGTGATGGAAAATGGGAGCTACTGTGGGGATTCATTGCAGCCAATATAGAGTACCTGATTGGATGACTCAGCTTCTGACCACACCCCCATGGGAGATCTGTCCAGCCAAGTCTTTATGTGTATTCTTTCCCTGTTGTCAAATGACATGGGGGTCTATTCATGTAGCAGAGAAAAGTCCTGTTTTGCGGTAAACAGGGCTTTTATCTGCTTGGTGCAATTTACAAAGCGGGTTACCGTGGAGAAGTTCATTACTTCCCTAGCGGTACCCCCTGCACCATGGCTGAATCGGATCACCATGCTTTAGTATGATTCATTAAAGGATGGAAAGTTCTTCTTTCCGCTTCTCCAGTGTGTTCAGATTCGCCATCTCAGGATACCGTAATATGAACACCGCCACGAAGTGGGCAGGGAAGTTGCTTACCTCCCTGGGCGGGATGCATGACGTATCACATTCAGGATGTGATGCACCCCTCCACTCTTTGCATGCATGCCGGTGTTAGCAATGCAGGTATGCAGGACAAACCCCGCCAAGGACCCATGCCCGGCGGTTGGAATCCCGACAGCGGCATCCCGGCAGAAGAGGAAATCCCGATCGTCCAAGGAAAGTATTGTCTAACCTAATTCTACCCCCTAACCCTCCCTTAGGGGTGCCTAACCCTAACCTTCCCCCCAGTGCCTAACCCTAATCCCCCCTCTAAGTGCCTAAACCTAACCCCCCCTTCCCCGCCACCTAAACCTAAGTCCCCCAGGAGGGTGCCTAACCCTAAATCCCCCCCGGGGGTGCCTAACACTAACCCCCCTTCCCCTAGCCTAAACCTAACCTCCTGGGGGGGTGCCTAACCCTAAGTCCCCCCCCCGGGAACCCTAAACCTAACCCTCCCAACCCCAAGGCCATCCGCGATCCTTCGATCGGGATGCCGGGCGCTGTCTCCCAGCGTCGGTAAAATGACAGGCATCTAGATTTAGACGCGTGTTATTTAACCCTCGTCGAGATTAAGCAGTCGGGAAGCCGGCTGTCCGGATTAGGTCCGCCGGCTTCCCGACTGCATACCCTGTGCGATGGAGGGACTTCCGGGTCTATGACTCAGAAGCCCCTCTGGCATCCTTCTTCACATGCGCAGAAGGACGCACACGCCGAGGGGATGCTGGGAGGGATCCGATTGGATCAGGAGATGGCGTCACCCATCACAACCAAGCCCCGGAATGCATATAGCGCATATGAGAAATGCGTTCAAACCTGGGGTGCCAACCTCACCTTACGCACATCCGTAATACTTAGCAAAACTGCGAAACCATCGGCAACAGCGAGTACCATTGCAGCCTCGCGCACACTTGCACAAGCTCTGACCTTACTCAGGAATTGCTAACTTCAGCACACGCAGTGAGAGCTCAGGCTGCGTAGGGTAGTGGATAATTTATGAGTTCAGTCGCACTGGCACGTCTGCGTTCCGCCGACCATCCCCCGTCACCTCCCACAAATGGGACTTCCTGTCAATCACTCTGCGATGGGTCTGCGTGGTCTCTGCAGTCGCAGTCCCGATCGCAGTGATTGGATCACGCACGCGCACTGCGATGCATAGAGCATGTGCAGGACACAATAATCGGCCGGTTGCGTGTGTATTAGCAGTTGCGATCTGTAATGAATCAGGCCCTAATCAGGATTTCCTCAAACACAGAAGCTGAGGGCCTGATTCAGAGCCGGACGCTCTGACCAGAGCGCTCGCTCTGAATCAGGGCCCTCCTACATGAAAATGGAGCGGCCTTATGGACGCTCGCATAGCTGTGAGTTACCACCCACAGCTTATGCGAGCGTCCATGATGATGGTCGTGATGGTCAAGACCATCGCGACCATCGGGCTTGCGACGGAGACCCTGCGGTAGGGTCTCGCTGCCGCAAGCCCTGGAGTGATTTTGGCTCTATCAGAGCCAAAATCACTCCCACTGACATCACTAGTGATGTCAGTGGGGCCGGCTTCAGACGGTAGGCGTTCCCATGGGAACGCCTCCATCTGGCAGCCACGCCCCCGGGACACGCCCACAAAAGGGGGCGTGCTGTCAATCAACATCGACAGCACGCCCCCTTTGGTGCGAGACCCGGAGCGAGGGAGTCTCACACATGTGCACGACGGAGCTACCTCCGTTGTGCGCATGCGCAGTGTGGCAACATCGACCCGCTTGCGAGCGTCCTGCGCTCGCGAGCGCGTCTGAATGACCCCCTGAGTTCTTTCCAAATAGTGTGAGCAACGATGAACATGAAGCATAAATGGATTGGATAAGTAGATTTGCAAAGGATAGTAATGCTGCACAATTAATGACTTCCAGTGTAGTGAACACAATCTCCAATTAGCGTTTCTTTCAATGGAACAGACAGATCTCCCTCAGCAAATTTAGGGTTAGGCAACTTAGCAATATTTTACTCAACAGATGCTTTAAACCAGGGATGGGGAACCTCCTGGCCGGGGGCTGTATAAGGCCCCCGGAATCATTTGGTCTGGCCCTCTGAGCTTTTTTCTGCTAGCCTCATTTGGCTAGCAGGGTGCCAAGAATGTCACCCTGCAGCCAGAATCTATGCAGCAGTGCCGGCTGGAGCGTCCTTAGGAAGCTTCATACAGTCATGCCGCTGCCCTTACAGCTCCCTGGAGTATCCTCATCTATCTATCTATCTATCTATCTATCTATCTATCTATCTATCTGTCTATCTATCAACTATGTACTCTTTAATGGTTATGCTAGGCATACACTATGCAATTATCTGTCAGATATCTGTCCAATCTGGCTGGTTGGAATGAAAACCTGGCAATGTATGGGAGCAAATGACAGTCGATTATATGGTTTTAAACACTTAAAAAATGGACAAAAAACAATTGTTCAAATTGGTTAAATTCGTGTGTTTTAACCAATTTGTCTGAACAACAATTTTTGTCTGTTTTCCAGTGTTTGAGAGCAAATGGTTGATTGTCATTTGCTCCCATCCATTTGCCAGGTTTTCATTCCAACAGGCCAGATTGGACAGATATCTGACAGATAATTGTATAGTCATAGGCAAACGCAGGGGGGGTTTCCGTCTGCCTGGAAACCCCCCTCCCCAGCACACACCATGACCACAATAGAAATATTAATATAATAGAATGTTACTAGTGCTGCATGTTCTTCTCAGTATCACAAATGAAATGATTAGCAACACCTGTGAATCTTTTACAATGTGTCAGCTAGTAATAAATATACCTGTGCACCAACTAGGAGATGTGAAAAACATGCACTGTTAGGGGTGCACTGCTATAGACCATCAATAGGGATAATAATTAATGCTGTATAATAATACACTATCCAGTACATAAGGAGACCGATATGTACATATATGTCCAGGGCTGTGCTAAGTTCTTCTGCTGCTCCTCCAGACACCCGGACTTGCTCCAATGCTCAGAAATGGTGCCCAGATCTGAAAAAAACATTCTGCTCAGATAGGATAGACCTACAGCCACATCTAATGGCTTACTGTGATCGCTGGTCCTGTATATGCTGGAATTATGCAACACAATACACTTTGTATGGAACATATTAAAGCTGGATAAGTGCTAATTCTGCCCTCTTCATGGACTGGCCACACTCACTCTAAAATCAAGCATTTGGAAACCCCCCTCTAGAAATCCTGCGTTTGCCACTGATAGTGTATGCCCAGCATTAGACAAGCCACATCTCCTTTATCTGGCCACACCCCTTAAGCATGTGCCCCTACTACTGAATTCCTCCTGTGGGCCCTTTGCCCGCGGACGTCATTTCGCCAGGCGAGAACTTATCCCCGTATTCAATTCCAAAGACTTTTCGCCGTTGCGTAAAGTCTGCGCCTTGTAATCAGCGGAAAAGATTTGCCTCTGAATGGAGGCGAAAAAAGTGCAGAATTGGGGGTTTGGGGTGCAAAGTTGCAGCAACACACCTGCAGCCATGGGACAGTCCCCCAAAGGTAAACTGCATCAAAAAAAGTAAAAAAAAAAATTAGATCACCCCAAAAAAGAACTTTACTTTTGGTGGCGATAAAAATCAAAGTAGGGGGACAAACTTAAAAACTAGCGAAATAGACTCCAGGGGGTCCCCCAAGTATGCCCCAATTGCTTTTTTATTTGCAGGTGTTTGCTGAAGGTGCATTTTTTACGTTTATTAAAACATCACTTTAGCGATTTTTAACCATGCTTGCACCCATATTCATGTACCCCAAATTAGCTGGGACCACTTATTTTTGACAAAATAATTGCTAAATGCTATTCTTCACCACTTGTGCAAAGACGCTAATTATCAGCTATTGAGAGCATTTGAACACCCCAAATAACTTCAGCAGGGCTATTCGGGGGTATCCATAGTGATCCCCTATGTCAGTGCATCGTTTTGGGGGGTGTCAGGCTGATTTCCCCAAATCTGACAGCATCTTTTGCCTGTTTGAGTTTCCCCAGGACGCATTTTCGCGTCCTTTGCAATTGAATAGGGCGAAAAGTGAGGACGAGCGCAATACTTTTCCGGATGCAAAAATAGTGATGATGGCGGAAAGTGCACCATGCGAAAAGTCCAAGACTTTTCGCCGGCAATTGAATACGGCCCTGATTGAGAGTAAAGGCTGACGCATCAGAATACTGCAGGGTAAAGGACTGTGGGCCTAATTTACTAACGAGTTTTATCACCAAAACGAGTGATAAATGTCACTGTGTATGATAATGGTGCTCCAGGCAATCAGCTCCCAACTGTCAACTGTTAGAAAAATGACAGTTGGGAGCTGATTGGCTGGAGCACCATTTATCATACACAGTGACATTTGTCACTCGTTTTGGTGATAAAACTCGTTAGTAAATAGGGGGCCTATGTATGCAGATTGCTAGGGTGCACAGACCGGTGCACTATTTGAATACAGTGCCTACTGTAGACACCCACATGCGTTCTATCAAAATTCATAACTTATTCTCTTTAAGTGGACAAAAAAAATAAACAGTCAACGTGCACCTTTCTAATATATGTAATTGTACATTACTTTCTAAAATTGCCTCCGTGTGACAATAACAATCCATCCAGGTACTTAGAGCAGGGCTGCCACATTATTGCCTTGTTATGATTTCATATAATATTCCCATCCGAGTAGAACATTTACTTTGCATTTCACCCACTACAATCTTCAATCCATCGGGGAAGTTGTGTGCACTCATAGCTATGCAAATTGATGGCAGGATCTGTGTTCTCCATCTGTAGTCACACAACATTGCTTCACTGTTGCGGGAATGTCAAGCACTACTTTAAAACTTGCTAGGACAGATCTGGGACGGTTTATTCTGTTTTAAATGCAAATAAATTCATCAAGACCAGCGACCGCACAAATATGTTGCAAGCAGCAAACACTTCATGTGCAGCAAACTGGTCAGTTGAAATTACCCATCAGAAATGTACAGCAAAATAACATTAACATAACACTACACATATTGTATATGAATGCTTATGATTAGTGCCTATATATTTATTATAATATATAATAGCTGATTTTATGTACATTGGACTACATTTCCACGGTTACCTGAATACTTGATGAAAAGGAAAGAGTTAAGGGGTCTATGTACTAAAGCCTTGGAGAGAGGTACAGTGGACAGATATAAAGTACCAACTAATTAGCTTCTAACTCATTTTCCAAACACAGCATGTAAAGTGACAGTTAGGAGATGATTGGTTGGTACTTTATCTCTCACCAAGGCTTAGTACATACCTAGGGGTCTATATGTTACTCTTTTTCGCTATGGGTCTGAGTAAGAGTTGCATGCAGAAAAGGCCACGTCCTTTGCCGCAGCACGCCTGCAACACCGGCGCCGAAATCCCGACATGACTCAGGATGCCGACGCTGGGATCCCGGCAGGTGGCATCCCGATTATAAGGACACTGGGGAAAGGTAAGTATAGGCCGTGGGGAGGGGAGAGTTAGGTTTAGGCAGCCAGGAGGGACTTAGGGTTAGGCTGCGGGAGGGGGGAGGTTAGGGTTAGGCTCCAGGCAGGAGGGGGTAAGGTTCAGAAACTACTGGGGGGGGGAGGGGTTATGGTTAGGCACTAAGGGGGGAGGGTTAGGTTTAAACACTTTCCGGGAGGGTTAGTGTAAGGGTACAGGAAAGGAGGGTTAGGGAGTAAATAGGACAGGGGAACATTACTTACCGTTCCCCTGCTGGGATTTTAACCATCGGGATGCCGCTGTCTCTGTACTGACAGCCGGCATCCCGTCCATTGGTATGTCATACCGATTCCTGGGTGCATACCTACTCTTAAGAGACACCACTGCCAACTAGAAGTGCACCTAGGCATGAGAACAATACAAAAATCTTTAGAAGCACACTATGGAAACATTTAAACTCATACAGACCTCTTCTTCTACCTCCCCAGGAGATCCAGATTCAGGGTCTCCAAGAGATGATTTGTTCCACAGTACCACGAGGCATGGTATAATGTGTGGGAGCCTAGCCAGACCTTGTAGTGAATACCAGGACCATCTGCATCTCTGAAGGGGTGTGTCCATGCCATCTTGGGGGCAGGCTACAGCTCTCTAGTAGACCTGGGTCCATGAAAGGCCCTGTTACAGTACTTTTTCCAACACTCCCTCTTAGGGGCATATTCAATTGGGCGCGAGGTTTAGCGAGGAAAAAAACCTTGCGCCCAATTTTGGATTACCGTGGGTATGCGCGCTCCCGATACCCGCGGTATCCAATTTAAAAAAAAGTGGTCGCAGGGTTTTCATCTCTGAAAACCCTGCGCTGGGTAAAAAACAAAACAAAAGAACTCTTCACTTACCTGCCCGAGGGTATCCGGTGGCCTCCCCTCTATCTTCTCACTGGAGAGGGGGATGCTGGGAGGCTCCAGGGGCTGCTGGGAGATGTAGTTCTCCCAGTGCCCATTCCGTGGTGGCCACACAGACACTGGGGGGGACACACATACACTGGGGGTCACACACTTATGCACACACACACTCACTCATACTCACTCATACACACTCACACACACTGACATACTCACCGCTGCTGCTGGAGTCCGGGTCCCGACGCTGGATGCAGAAGACAGCACTTCAGAAGGTAATTACTGACTAATTAAGCTATTTGGAAACTTCCAATTGCTTAATTAGTCATTAGGGGGGTTCCGCCGGGGTTCCAGAGCAAGATTTTTCCTAAAATTAACGATTGTAGAAAATAAATCACTCTTGCTCTGGACGTGCGAGAAATAGAAAAAAAACCACACCTAATTGAAACGCAAAAAACCCGCACCTGCAGGATAAACCTCACAGGTATGGGTTTTTGGCTATTCTCGCACCCAATTGAATATGCCCCTTAGTGCCCTTACTCAGATGGGAGGTTATACTGTAGTGAGATATTCAGGAGTGCGAGCACGGGGGAGGGGCGTCATTACAAAGCGCCATTATATTTGGAGAGAAATCCTTCAGGTCTGTGTCAGTAAAATGGCGCTTTGTGCATGCGCAGTGTAAACTACTGTATCACTCTTCTTCCAGCTCTTCAATGGGAGCCCTTGTCCCAGCAAGAGACTGGGGCTAAATCTGTGTGAAAAATTTCACTTTGCGAATTTAGGCCCTCATTCAGACCCACTCGCGAGCGGCTGTCCGCTCGCAAGTGGGTCAATGGTCTGCGCATGCGTGAGACGCGACGAGCGAAGGACTTTCCTTCGCTCGGAGTGTCTCATCAAAGGGGACGTGCTGTCGATGTTGAGTGACAGCACGCCCCCTTTGGTGGGCGTGCCGGGGGCGTGCCTGCCAGACGGCGGCGTTCCCAAGGGAACGCCTACCGTCTGAAGCCGGCCCCACTGACATCACTAGTGATGTCCGTGGGAGTGATTTTGGCTCTGATAGAGCCAAAATCACTCCTGGCCTTGCGGTTGAAAAACTCAACCGCAGGCTTCTGCTCGCAGTTTCGATGGTCGCGATGGTCAAGACCATCGCGACCATCATCCTGCACGCTCGTATATGCTGTGGGTGGTGACCCACAGCTATACGAGCGTCCAGGAGGACGCTCCATATTAATGGAGGTGGGCCCTGATTCAGAGCGAGCGCTCTGGTCAGAGCGTCCGGCTCTGAATCAGGGCCTTAGATTATAATCTCATATCCACACCGGATATAAGATGTATTGTCACTGTCTTCTAGTGCCTTGTGCCTCGTGGCACTCCCATTATACATATTGCTCTATATCCATATTCTGGACGGTTAGTGCCTCACTGTGTCTCACGGTGCTGCCACTACTCCACCAGACATCCCAGTGCCTCGTGCCTCACAGTACTCCAAAGCATCCCTTATCTCCTGTGCAGTCTGCACAGGTGTATCTACAGTGGATTCAGGGTTTGTAGTACACATAGGCTCCTGGGACTAGGCACACCCTGCACCTAGATACTATCTATCTCTCCTGTAGTGAATCCCATAGTGGTCGAAACCATCTTCCAGATAGATAGCCTTTGCTATCTTCTATGCATGTGCCATCTTCCCAAATATCACTGGGAAGACTGCACCACACACACCCCTGGCTATCTGTGACCCTACAAATTACACTGTGTTAGTCACTCTACCTCCTGACTTCCAGGTGCTTCTTGCCTCAAATGTCTTATCATATCTTTTCCATGACATCACTGCCAGTTACATCTGGTCCCTGCACAAAGGGCCGCAACCTGTGGGACATTAACAGTGATGTCCAAACCATCCAGCAGGAGACTTTACCTTACCTGGCACAAATTACGAACAGCTGGCAGGGTTTTTGGGGTAGAGTTTAGGCCATACTTGCCTACTTTTGAAAAAGCATTTCAGGGAGATTGTGAAAGCAACACCTATGAGCGTGGCCGTAAAGTGGGCGTGTACTGCTACATCTCGGGGGCGTGTCATAACACTGACTTTGGCCTGAAACTTGATTTTCCTCGGTTATTACTGCATTACTTCCAAGGATCATGTGAAACTGTTACATCAGTTATGGATGGCTGCGTTGATCAGTATGTCTGTTCCTCACACTGATAAACCACGCTGACTGCTTTAGGCAAACACACTCTAATTGGCAGAACAAATAGCGAACCCAAAGGATGACCATTCATTATAACAGCGCCTTTTTCGAAAACGCCTGTAGAACAAATTTCAGATTTCACATCTATGGGCAAGAGAAAGTTAATGTAAGGACGGCAGGTTAGCGAGTTAAGGCATGTTGTCACTACACATCACGCAGCCGGGTCCGGGACACCAGAGGGTTAAGGGGATCCGGAGAATCAATTCACTTTTAAATTAATCTTTCTCGTATACAGATTTAAGCTGCAACACTCCAAGGAGCTCAAGGGAATAAAGACTTAGAACTTTCTTCCTACACAAACTAAGGACAATGATGAACTGTAACAAAATGTATGATAAGAAGCTGAAATTTCTCCAGTAAAAAACTGTTATGAGGGCAATAGATTTGGCATATTTTGTTGTCAGTATTTTTTTATTTTTTTTTGCTATATCTAAACTATATTTTAATCTTGTTTTCCTAAATGTTTAGTACATATATATGCACACACCATTATTTATTGAGAAGTGTATTTGTCTACGCACTTACATAGTATTAATTAAGATGGGCAACAGGGGCTGGCTGGCAACGTTCACCCTGGGGGGTAAGCACAAGCATGTGGCCACAGCCTTTGGACCAGTAGCTTCTATAAAATTACAGATAACCTCTACACAATCCACCATGTATTCTAGTGACAGATATATGGTACAAGGCACATTCCAGTGACTAATGTACAGAGCAGAGAGCATTACAGTGACCTATATACAATACAGTGGCTAATCTAGAGACCGACATACAAAACAGAGGGCCTGATTCAGACCTGCTCGCGGGTCGATGGCCGGGCAGTGTGCACGCGCGGCATGCGCACTGTGGGACTGATTCAGAGCCGCTTGTAAGCGGCCGCTCGTTCGCTGTGAGCGATGTTCGCACAACTGCGCATGCGTATGGGTCTTAATGCACATGCGCAAACCAGTCATTGCGGTCGGAAATCGAGCGCTCGCAAAACAGCGAGGGGCTGCTAATTTGATTGATAGAATGTACTGTTTGTGGGTGGTAACAGGGGAAGGTGCTTGAAAACGGGGGAGTGGAGATCCAAACGCAGGCGTGCCTAACGGTCTAAAGGGCGTTTAATGGGAGTGCATAATTAGTAAAGGAGCGTCATCAATCACGTCACTTGGTTGTCTTTTAGCCTGAACTGCTCGCAGTGATAGCGATAAGAAAATCCTACCACAAGCACTGCGAGCAGTTCAGATGCCTTTCGATGAACCCGATTAATCAAATAAATACCGGAGATGACGTGTGGCGTCTTTACAAAATAGCAAGCGCATTTTTTGTTCGCTCGCTCAACAATAGAGGCGTCAACAAACCGCAATGAGCGAGCGCTCAATTTAAATAACCGACCCCTTTTTTGGAACGACCGTCCGCAAATAGCGCCGGCTCTGAATCAGGGCCAGAGAGCATTATGAGTAACCCATACATATTAAAGAGAACATTCTAGTGACTTTTTTATAATTCAGACAGTATTATTTCAGCTTTTGGTGACTTTTACAATTTACCATTCCTATGGTTTGGATGATAATACTCTCATCAGACATAAAAGTATTCATTTTCTATGGATAGTTAATGAATATAGTTGGTAAAGACTGACACTGGGCCTGATTCAGAGCCGCACGTAAGCGGCCGCTCGTTCGTAGTCAGTCGATGTTGTACAACTACGCATGCGTCGGTGTAACAGTGCGCATGTGCGTACGTTTGATTGCAGTAATTTTTCAGTCAATCGTAGACACAGCGAACAGGAAGTGACATGTCAAATGTGATTGACAGAATTGTCCGTTTTGGGGTGGTGACGGGGGTGGAGATGGTAAAACGCAGGTGTGTCGAGGCGTTTTTTGGGCGTACATAAATTATCTTATGCGAGCGCCAAATGTGAACGGAACAAGTGATACATCACTGTCTCATCCAATTTCCATTAAGACTGCTCGCTCAGCTTGTAGTCTGGTATAGTCTACCACAATGACGATGGTCTCTTCGTACTTCCCTGGGCTCATCGATGGTTTATCAATTGCGGCCACAAAAACAATCATGTTTTAATTGCAAATGTGCTTGTAAGGTGTTTAGGAAATAGACCTTTTTTAGTAGCTAAAATCCGAACGCAGGTGAACTACTCAGCTGCTAATTTCTGAATTTCTGGGTCATACAATCAATTAGCTAACAATTTTTTTTGGGGGGGGGCTTTTAAAATATTTGTAAGTGTTTCTTTTTTAGGGAAACAATATTGTACGCATGTTTTTTTATTTGCTTATTTTTTTGGAGGACAAGAAACCAATCGTCCTTTTGTTTTTTGCTAAGTGTTAATTGAAACTCATAAATTGTTTTTAACCCTTGTTTTGTTTTACAAAATTAAATGTTTCCATTTCCGTTGTATTGTTTCTAAGTTTGTTTGAGGGATTACCTTTTATCCCGTTTTGGAATAAATCATCAATAGAAATTTGCAGATTTTTATCATAATTTTATTAAATGATTGTGTCCATTTATTTTTTATTTTTTTTATTTTTTGCCATAAACATATTTTTAATAAGGAAAAAAAACTTAAAAATGATTTGGCCCACACACACAAAATAAGTGGCATTTGAACTTTAAAAAATAAAAAAAAAACAATTCACAAGAAAGGAGAGGGAGGTTGTTGTCATGAAGGAATATGGGGCAAACACAGAGATGGATTGTGGGGTAATTAGCCAGTGCTGTCATCGCCTTTTAGGCCTTTTGGCCGGGGGTTGGAGGGAGCCGGAAAGGGCCCGGGAGCTCCTTCGGCTGGCCTGGCCAGAGGCAGATGTTGTTGCCTCTGGACTAGGCATAGGGCTAGGCACATTTGGAGGGATGGGTGTTGTTGTGCCAGAGGTGGAGGGTCCTGATGTTCTGGCAGGAAGGGAGGTCAGCTCCAACATGTGCTGGCGAACGAGCTGCTCCAGGGCATTTGTAATTCTTACGTTTGCCCCAGTATTTTCCGCCAGGGCATTTGCAATTCTCACATTGGCCGCAGTATTTTGCTCCAGGGCGTCCGCCACCCGTAGCAGATTGGCGTCCATCCTCAATAGAATCTCGGTGTGCTGATCCGTTTTAACATTGAGATCAGTGAGGAGGGCCACTGCCTGCGAGGGGGAATGCCCTGGACTGTCTGCCACAGGGTCCCCAGCCGGATCTACTGCTTCCTCCCCTGCAGAGCAAGAAGAAATTCTGCGGCCAAAGCTCTCCTCTGGAGCAGACTCATCCGCCTGTGTCTCTGTGTGAAAATAGAGAAAAGATTCAAAATCAAAACGAGATATTTTACAAAACACATTTCTGAGTTGTTAACATTACAACATTTACCTTGGGCAACATGAGGAGCCGCAAAGTCTGGCATGTCGGTATCCATGTTCGACACGCCAAACACCTCCTCATCCTGCACACACCCCTGGGCCAGCTCCTCCAAATCCATGAGCTCAAGTGACACAGGGGTGGGACCCCCACCTGTTCCCCCTGCATGCCTAGCTCTATCAGCCATTTTTTGTTTAAGCCGATATTTGAAGTCGCTCCATCTGTTGGTTAAAAAGTTGGCATTATTACTGCAGTATTTGGACCTGTAACCATTTTTTATTCAAATGTAGTTTTTACGTACCGGCGTTTGACCTCCCGGGTTGAACGTTCAAACTCACCCACCCCATTGACAGCACTGGCTATGTGGTCCCACAGTTTCCATCTCTGGGTTGCACCCATATTCCTCGGTGCCTGTGCCAGGTTGTCGTTGCACATTTGCACCAAAACCTCCATCTCCTTCCTTGTGAATTGTGGCTGTCTTATTTTTTTGTCCCTAGTTTGCCTACTAGGCCCAGCAGCCTCTTCCATGGCATCCTCCACACCTTTTTTTTAAATGGTTTAAACATTTAAAAAGTTAAATGTTTCAAAATGTAATGTTAAACATACTCATTTTCCCATAATGTATAAAATAATTACATGGCGCCTCTTGGCTAGTACTTTGCTGCTCTGTACTCATTGTCTTTTCTCAATGTAGCAGACCGATTTTGGCCTTCAGTGACGTCTTTATACATGCGTCAGCATTATTCGGCCGCATCATTCCTTGTGCGCTCCTATTGTCCGTCCTTAATTTGAGCGGGAAAATAAAGCCTATTTATGGCTTGGTGTGACTCCATTCGAGGTGGCATTTTTGGATTGTTGGAGGTTTTTCGGTGTAGCGGTTTGTTCGTGGTTTCTTGAAGGAGTAGTTTGTATTTTTGATAAGTTTTTTTTTTTATTACTTAGTTTGTTTACGTTAGCATTTTTGCGGTTTTTTTGGCTATTTTTATTTATATTTTTGAGTAAGTATTTCAAAAATTCCCCTAAAAATGTATTATTAAATTGTTTACATTTTTTTTATAATTTTTTTTTATTTTTTTTTTACAGTTATTTTGGCAGTGACCAAGTGACCTTTTCTAACTTTGGGATATTTGTCTGTTTTTGGTAAGTGTTTTTGGTTTTATGAATTAACAAATTCGATGTGTTGGTCTTAGCATATGTTTCGCTAAGTAATGTGTGTTTTTTCTGTGTAAAATCGTGTCTTAACTCTAAATGTAGCGTACTATTTTGCGAACTAATGTGTGTTTTTTTCTGTGTAAAATCATGTCTTAACTCTAAATGTAGCGTACTATTTTGCGAACTAATGTGTGTTTTTTTCTGTGTAAAATCATGTCTTAACTCTAAATGTAGCGTACTATTTTACGAACTAATGTGTTTTTTCTGTGTAAAATCGTGTCTTAACTCTAAATGTAGCATACTATTTTGCAAACTAATGTGTGTTTTTTTCTGTGTAAAATCATGTCTTAACTCTGAATGTAGCGTACTATTTTACGAACTAATGTGTGTTTTTTCTGTGTAAAATCATGTCTTAACTCTAAATGTAGCGTACTATTTTGCGAACTAATGTGTGTTTTTTCTGTGTAAAATCATGTCTTAACTCTAAATGTAGCGTACTATTTTGCGAACTAATGTGTGTTTTTCTCTGTGTAAAATCATGTCTTAACTCTAAATGTAGCGTACTATTTTGCGAACTAGTGTGTGTTTTTTCTGTGTAAAATCATGTCTTAACTCTAAATGTAGCGTACAAATTTTGCGAACTAATGTGTGCTCCCTTCTCTAAATGTTCAACAACTATATTTGGCTTAATTCCTAGTTTAGTAAATTAATCTTAAAAATATTTTCTACTTTTGAAATGTAGGTTGATTTTCACATGACACGACCCAGGCCTGTAAGAATCTTTGGTTTTCTTTGAAAAGATAAGTATATTTTTCTTAACACATTTGTCTAAAACAATAACTACCTGACTTAACATTTCAGGTTGATGTTGGTCGTATTATATTGGCCATGGTTCCAGAACCCGACCAACCTCAACTCAAGGCCCCAGATATATAGAACACGTGTCACCCTTTTTGGAATGCCAGATGTTGAGATGTTAAGGCGATACCGTCTTCCGCCACAAAACATCACTCTCTCATTAATAGAGAGTGATCTTGAACGGCAAATTGACAGTCCTACAGCAATACCACCACTTACGCAATTAATGTCGGTGTTACATTTTTGTGCCTCAGGATCCTTTCAAACCACCGTGGGAATAGTTGCAGGAATATCCCAATCCTCCTTTTCAAAGATCCTGAGGGCAGTGATGGAGGCACTTTTTAAAAACCTCCATCACTTTATTAAAATGCCATTGGATATGGGTTCCCTTAATGTGGTGAAGGCTAATTTTTTACCAAATTGCTGGCTTCCCACACATCATAGGGGTTGTGGATGGCACTCACATACCACTTCAACCTCCAGCAAGGCTGGAGGCTATATTTAGGAACTGAAAGCACTTTCACTCGATGAATGTAATGGTGGTATGTGATGCCTCCCTCCAGATCCTGTCCCTGAATGCCAAATTCCCAGGCAGTGCACATGATTCCTTCGTCATCCGGCAATCAGGGATTTGGCACAAATTAAACAACCTACAAGTTGGTGATGCGTGGCTTCTGGGTAAGTTGACACCTTCTGTTGAAACCAATGCAAAGCTTGGTACACAATGGTCCTGATGTTGTTTTTTATATTTTCACAGGAGACAGTGGTTACCCTTGCACGCCCTGGCTGCTCACTCCTTATTTGGTTCCCACACCAGGGCCACAAAGTCAGTATAATTCCGCACTTACAGCCACCAGGCAGGTGGTGGAGTGCTGTATCGGCCTTTTAAAAGGCCGATTCAGATGCCTCCACCGCTCTGGTGGCAAACTCATGTATTTGCCGGCTATGGTTTCGAAAATTGTGGTCCTGTGTGGGATATTTCACAACATCGCCATTAGGAGGACGGCCCCCCCAAGGTTGGTCGGAGGTCAGTATGTGGGGGGGCCATACGCGATGAAGTTGTTGCCACATTTTTTAGGTAATTATTTCCACAAATTTAGTTAATTGACACAATGTAGACATGTAATATTTTAATGTACACTTCAAATTAATTTTTTTCTTTCTTTTTTTTTTTATTCCCTAAAATTACCATAAAAATCCATGCATACTACCTGATCAACACAAATGACTTTATGTGGACACATTGGATATAACTTCGGCAACAATGATTTCTTCTCCTCATTTGTGGATTCATGTTGGCATGCTACTTCTTCAAACAGTTCCTGATTTTGTTTTTTTGGGGGTTTTGGTGTTGTTTGGACTTTTGTGTGTGTTTTCAATGTTTGAATTTATTGTGTCAATTCACTTGGTGTTTATTATTTGTGTGCATTAAATTTTATTTTAACATTACTCATCCATTTCCATCGTAAATTACAACCAAGTATAACCTGTTTCAAAAAATGCAAAGTTGCTTAATGCCTAATACTGGAATTTCTTAATTTGTAAACTTTAGTACCCTGCTTTGTTGCTCAAAACAAACACCAAAGGTATTATGGTGAATCAGTATGTTTTACATTCTAGGCCTAAGCAGGTAGCTTTAATTTTTACATTACCCCCCCAAAAAATGAATCTCTTTTTGAGGTTAATTCTAGAAACCTATTGGTATTGTTATGTGTTTAATGTGCAAGCTTACATACTTACTTGAGCTTTCTACAAACAAATGTACATTACTTAAAAACTCAGGGACAAATAGTAGACTTATGTAAGGTTCAACAATCTAAGATTTACAGACAAGGAATGAGACTTAAATAAATCAAAATAAACTATTGTTAGGGTAATTTTTTTTTGGCTTGTAAAAAAATTAGTGGCGCAGGATCGCCAAAAGATGGGCCAATACCACCAGCGTGGCAATTACATGGCCCCATATATCCCGTAATCCTGCAGCAATTGCCTCGTTACGCCTCTGGTCCTCTGTGGGTTAAAAAAATGTGCGGATTACTAAAATGACACCTTCATTTAGATTTTAACAACCAACCAAAAATTCAGACTATACCAAAAAAGTACATCAGTTACCAAAACATGTCCAAAACAAAAGGAATGCCAAAAAAATAAGATTTCAAACAAATAAGGGCCCAAAAAGAAGAAAAAAAAAAAGCAAAAAAAAAAAAAAAACTACGACATTTGTTGGTAGCGTAAACAAGAAAGACACAAGTGTGATTGTTTGGACATGTGTCATATGTGTAAGGGGAAAACATCCTTGACATTGTTTCACAAAGATATGTTTAAAAAATATTTGAACTACTTTACTATTTTGAACTGCACAGGCAAAAGGACAACATCAACCAAAATAAAACAAACAGAACAAAAACCCATAGTTTAAAATGTAAACATACTGGGCACATTGCTGACTGGGCCTGGAGCACTGAATTCCTCCTCATCAGAGGTGGGCCAGTGGCTCAGGGAAGGAGGAGGGGTCTTGTGGGATGAAGTGGAGGGTGAGGAAAAGAGAGGGGGGGTTTGAGTGGAGGGGGAAGTTGGAGGGATGTTAATGTGAGGAGAGGGAGGGGACTGACGGGCGGCAAGGTCTGGGGTGGAGGGGGAATTTGGGGAAGAGTGGGCAGAGTATGTTTGGGTGGGAGTGGGGGATAGAGGACGAGACACATGTCTACGCTGTGTGAGTCTCCGCTCTGCCCCTAAATGATGGAGAAAAACAGTTGTAATTACAAATTTCCTTTTAGTATTTTGATTTTAGTCCAAAAATATTTTACAAAAACAGGGCTATACTGTAAACATGCACATGCAGGTATGTCCAAAATAAACCAACAGGGCTATACTGTAAACATGCACACACAGGTATGTCCAAAAGAAACAAACAGGGCTATACTGTAAACATGCACACGCAGGTATGTCCAAAAGAAACAAACAGGGCTATACTGTAAACATGCACACGCAGGTATGTCCAAAATAAACAAAATCAGGGCAATACTGTAAACATGCACACTCAGGTATGTCCAAAAGAAACAAACAGGGCTATACTGTAAACATGCATGCTGTGTGAGTCTCCGCTCTGCCCCTAAATGATGGAGAAAAACAGTTGTAATTACAAATTTCCTTTTAGTATTTTGATTTTAGTCCAAAAATATTTTACAAAATCAGGGCTATACTGTAAACATGCACACGCAGGTATGTCCAAAAGAAACAAACAGGGCTATACTGTAAACATGCACACGCAGGTATGTCCAAAATAAACAAAATCAGGGCAATACTGTAAACATGCACACTCAGGTATGTCCAAAAGAAACAAACAGGGCTATACTGTAAACATGCACACGCAGGTATGTCCAAAATAAACAAAATCAGGGCTATACAGTAAAAATGCACGCGCAGGTATGTCCAAAAAAACCAAACAGGGCTATAGTGTAAACATGTAAGGATCCACGCATGCACTCCCAGGCAGCCAGCCCCAGCCGCATCCAGATTCCAGCGCAGCACAGAATGGCCGGGTGCTCTCCTGCGGCCAGGAGGCTACAGGAGCAGGTGGCTGCAGGGGCGGAACCAGAGCAAAATCACTGTGAGGGCACCATGAAGGAAGGGGGGGCTTTTTTGCATGTACCCTTAGGAAAGTGGGTGTGGCCTCGCAACAATGGGCAAAGCCTCAAAGGAAATGCTGTATCCACAAGCCACGCCATTGTTGGAGAGGCAATGGATGACGCCAGTGAGAGGCAGTGCCAGGGAATGGGTGACAGGCTGAGTCTGAGGGTTACGACATGGCAGTGGGTAACATAGAGGATGATGGAGAGAGGCAGTGGGTGAAAGGAGTGATGGGTAGTGGGTGACGGAGAGGCAGTGGGTGACGGGGAGAAGCAGTAAGTGACAGGGAGATGGGCAAAGACAGTGGGTGATAGGGAGAAGCAGAGGGTGATGCCTTGTAGAGGGTAGAGTGTGATAGGTGAGAGAGGGTGATGGGGAAATAGTGATGCAGAGAAGAGGCAGAGGGTGACGGGCAGAGGCTGACAGAGAGAGGCAGTAAGTGATGCCAGGGATAGGGTGTCAGGGAGAGGTAGTGGGTGACACCAGGGATAGGGTAACAGGCAAGCGGTGACAGGGAGAAGCAGTGGGTGATGCCTAGTAGAGGGTGAAAGGCAGTGGTTGACAGGTAGAGGATAATGGAGAGAGGCAGTGGGTGGTATATAGGGGGGCACTGGGCTGGATGGAAGAGGGCATAGATGTTAGTGGGAGAGAGGAACACTAAGCTGGAAAAGGGGTACAGTGGGCTGGAGAAGGGGTACACTGGGGTGGAGAAGGGGTACACTGGGCTGAATAATGGAGGGACACTGACCGGACTGGCTGGGTGGGGTCTTGCTGAGGAGCAGTTAGATGGAGGCAGTGGGCTAGTTGGGGAGGGAAGGGTAGACACTGGGATGGGGGAGTCAGTGAGATGGTGGGGGACACTGGGTTGAATGGTTGACGCGCTCCCAGTCGGGTCCCTGCTGCACACAGCGTTGCTGGCGCCGTCACAGATATGCCACGCCTTCACTTCAGCAAGTGGCCGGCACAGGTGGGGTTATCGCTGTCGCCGGGCGGGGAACAGGCAGAGAATGCTTCCCGACTGACAGCAAGACAGGGCGAGGCCGCTGGCTGCCTGTGGGCGGCCCTAAAGTATCAAGATTGTACCAGCCAGGGGGTCAGATGACACCCTGCCCCCCAGCCCGCCATTGTGCACTAATGTACAACTCTTAACATTTTAAGCTTGGAATCGATAAGCAGCTAAACCAGTGGCATCTATCAGATTGCACAGTTCATACTGGCCCATGGGTCAAGGGAGACCAAGCAAAACACAACATGCACTCAGGACAGGCTATTCCACGGTTCCCAGCTGCTCGCGGCGTCATCTGGTGCCAGCACAGGACTTGTGCCAGAGCCATTGCTATCTCCTGCGCATTTGCCATCTTTCTGAAGACATCACCTTAAAGATGGTGCTGCTGGGGTATACAATCGGGAAGCCGGCTGCCGAATTCCCGACAGCCGGCTTCCGAGTGCTTTATCCTGGCGTAGGATAAATGACCGGCGTCTATATCTAGACGCCTGTCATTTCCCCGACACCGCACCTCAGGGGGGGAGGGTTAGGTTTAGGGCACCCGGGGGGGACTTAGGGTTAGGCACCCCCCCGGGAGGGTTAGGGTTAGGCTAGGGGGAGGGAGGGTTAGGCATCCCCGGAGGGGACTTAGGGTTAGGCACCCCCCCGGGAGACTTAGGTTTAGGCAGCGGGGAAGGGGGTTTAGGGTTAGGTACTTAGAGGGGGGATTAGGGTTAAGCGCAGGGGGGAGGTTAGGGTTAAGCCCTCCTAAGGTGGGTTAGGGTTAGGGGGGTTAGGTTAGATTAGTTGATACTTACCTTACCACAATCGGGATTTCCAGCGTTGTCGGGCTTCCGCTGCTGGGCTCTGCTGTTTTGTCGGGCTGCCACTGCCGGGATTCGAACTCATACCGATTCCGCTGCTGGCATCCAGATATAAGGGAAGAAGGGATCTGCACATGGGGGTTAAGACACCGCTGGGCCATGCCCACCCTGAAATGGGGCAGGGCTGTGTCATGTGGGGAGCATAGTTGCGGGTGTGCCATCATCAACTCCCTTCATTACACATCTACATTGGCAATATTAGGAGGTATGTCTGACATGCAGATCTGTCACTGGCTCACCCTGTGGACATACCTCCTAACATTCCGAGCAGTTGAGACAAAATTAAGTTGTCTATATACTAAGTAGTGTTAGGAGACAGTGGGCCTGATTCAGACCCGCTCGCGAGTGCTGAGCGCTCATAAGCGGATAGATGTTGGCCAAGTGCGCATGCGCACGAGGGAGCTGGCTCCGTCATGCGCATGCGAGAGACCTCCATAGCGAAGGGCAAGCCATCGCTATGGATCTCGCACCAAAGGGGGCGTGCTGTCGATGGTGAGTGACACCACGCCCCCTTTGGTGGGCATGCCGGGGGCGTGGCTGGCCAGACGGAGGTGTTCCCATGGGAACGCCTACCGTCTGGGGCCGGCCCCACTAACATCACAAGTGATGTCAGTAGGAGTGCTTTTGGCTCTGATAGAGCCAAAAGCACTCCTGGGCTTGCGGCAGACGAGACCCTACCACAAGGGTCTCGTCGCAAGCCCGATGGTCGCAATGGTCTTGACCATCGCGACCATCTTTTTGGCCGCTCGCTATAGCTGTGGGTGGTTACCCACAGCTATGCGAGCGGCCAGGAGGCTGCTCTAAAAAAGAGGAGGGCACTGATTCAGAGCGAGTGCTCTGAAAGAGCGTCTGGCTCTGAATCAGGCCCAGAGTGCAAAGTGATAAGAAAGTGATAAGGTGCCAGCCAATCAACTCACAACTGTCTTCTCACAGGCTGTATTTGAAAAATGACAGTTGGGAGCTGATTGGCTGGCACCTTATCACTTTTCACTCTGTCTCCTAACACTGCTTAGTAAATAGACCCCTAAGTCCACTACAATTGCAACAGTTAACATTAATTATACTCATTTGCATCCAAAACCATTATGGTTTCGAAACCGGAAGAGAGGAGGTCACATCAACCTGGCAGCCACTTGTGTCCTAGTTCACAGACAGCTGCGGTTGTAATCAGGGCTGTGCGAGAGATGGGCAGCCATCCAGATGCAAATCCGAAGGGGGAGCAGAGAGCCCTTGCCAGGTGCAGAGTCTCCATTCTAACTCTCAGAAAAAAATGACCACTGTGGCTACAGTGCTGTGAAAGAGAACGTAGCTGCCTGCCTAAACACACCCATAACACTCCCATAACACGCCCATGGCACTCCCATGATACTCCCATAACACGGTCATAGCACTCCCATAACATGCCCATGATACTCCCATAGCACTCCCATAACATGACCATGACACTCCAATGACACTCCCATAACACGTCCATAACACACCCATGACACTCCCATAACACGCCCATGACACTCCCATGACACTCCCATAACATGACCATGACACTCCCATAACACTCCCTTGACACGCCCATGACACTCCCATAACACTCCCTTGACACGCCCATGACACTCCCATAACATGACCATGACAATCCCATGACACGCCCATGACACTCCCATAAAACGCCCATGACACTCCCATAACACGCCCATGACACTCCCATAACACTCCCATGGCATGCCCATGACAAGCCCATGACACTCCCATGACACGCCCATTACACTCCCATAACACGCCCATGACACTCATAATAACAAGCCCATGACACTCCCATAACACTACCATGACACTCCCATAACACGCCCATGACACTCCCATAACACTCCCATGACACTCCCATAACACGCCCATGACACTCCCATGACACTCCCAAAACACGCCCATGACACTCCCATGACACTCCCATAACACTCACATGACACGCCCATGACACGCCCATGACACTCCCATAACATACCCATGACACTCCCATAACACTCCCATAACACTCCCATGACACACCCATGACACTCCCATAACATGCCCATGACACTCCCATAACGTGCCCATGACACTCCCATGACACGCCCATGACACTCCCATAACACACCCATGACACACCCATGGCACTCCCATAACACACCCATAACGCACCCATGACTCTCCCATAACACGCCCATGACACTCCCATAACACACCCATGACACACCCATGACACTCCCATAATACGTCCATGACACTCCCATAACACGCTCATGACACTCCCATAACAAGCCCATGACACTCCCATGACATACCCATGACACACCCATAACATGCCCATGACACTCCCATGACACTCCCATAACACTCCCATGACACACCCATGACACTCCCATAACAAGCCCATGACACTCCCATAACACACCCATGACACTCCCATAACACACCCATGACACTCCCATAACACACCCATAACACGCCCATGACACTCCCATAACACTCCCATGACACACCCATGACACTCCCATAACACACCCATAACACACCCATGACACTCCCATAACATGCCCATGACACTCCCATGACACACCCATGACACACCCATAACATGCCCATGACACTCCCATGACACTCCCATAACACGTCCATGACACTCCCATAACACGCCCATGACACTCCCATAACACTCCCATGACACACCCATGACACTCCCATGACACACCCATGACACTCCCATAACACTCCCATGACACTCCCATAACACGCCCATGACACTCCCATAACGTGCCCATGACACTCCCATGACACGGCCATGACACTCCCATAACACACCCATAACACACCCATGACACTCCCATAACACACCCATAACACGCACATGACACGCCCATAACACACCCATGACACTTCCATAACACACCCATAACACACCCATGACACTCCCATAACATGCCCATTACACTCCCATAACACACCCATGACACCCCCATAACATGCCCATGACACACCCATAACACACCCATGACACTCTCATAACACTCCCATGACACTCCCATGACACTCTCATAACACTCCTATGACACTCCCATAACACTCCCATGACATGCCTATGACACTCCCATAACACACCCATGACACACCCATGACACTCTCATAACACTCCTATGACACTCCCATAACACTCCCATGACATGCCTATGACACTCCCATAACACACCCATGACACACCCATAACATGCCCATGACACTCCCATAACACACCCATGACACTCTCATAACACTCCCATGACACTCCCATGACACTCCCATGACACTCCCATAACACTCCCATGACACTCCCATGACACGCCTATGACACTCCCATAACACGCCCATGACACTACCATAACACTTCCATGACACTCCCATAACACGCCCATGACACTCCGATAAGACGCCCATAACATTTCCATAACATGCCCATAACACGCCCATTCCACCATTTTGCAATCACTTTAGGTCACCTCCCAGTCTCCACACACAAACACCCAGAGATCTCCCAATCTATCTCAGGTAATAGTGATGTCATACGCAACTGTGCCCTCACCATTACACACCTAGGTTGATAAGTGCGCAGTAATGACTTCTGAAACATTTTTTCGCTTGCACAGTTCCAAAACATCGCTCAACTGTGCAAACGTTGGCACCGCACCCACCTCTGAATCAGGCCCAAAATGTCTAGTTGCAGTCACTCTTCTTGTTACAGTGCTACCCGAACAGAGCTTCTTATTGAAGCTCAGCTCACGGAGAGGACGGGTACTGTACGTTGTTCTGGTGCACTGGGAAAAAACAAACAAACAAGAAAAACATCTCAATGGTAGTTTAAATGTGAACATGAACTCCGGAGGTGCTGAAGCGGTTGTATTCAAATAAAATATTAGCTATAACGAATTATTTCCTAACAAACTACCTAAATGGAAATGTTCAGTAATTACAGTATGTACAGTACCAGTCAATCAACTCGGACTGAACTAGTGCTCCCTGAATAGAGAAGACAAATGTCTGATTAGCTGCTATAGGCAGCAGAACATCAGCACTAAGGGGTATATGTATGAAACCTTATAAAGAGGGCTGGTGAGGAGCAGGGGCGTTTGAAGGGAGGAGGGGGCCCCTGTGCAGCCTCCGTTTAGGCCCCCTCCTCTCTGTCAGCACACTAAGGGCGGAATTCAATTGATTCCAGCCCCTATCGTGCCCGACGGAGCTATTCAATTCTTGCTCCTGTCGGGCGCGATCAGCTGCCAGCGCTACATTTCAGCTCGCAGCCCCAGGGAGATGAGAGCTGAAATGTGCGAAAAGGGACCTGTTTGGGCACCCAAACAGCACTTTTCGCGGTCGCGCCCAGCACTTTGGTCGGGTTTAGCTGTTTTACGCGGCTAAACCTGACCTCTATGGGCGCGACCAGCGCGAAAAACGGCATCAATTAAATTGCGGCCCGCGATCTCCTGTCACTTTAGACGGGAGATCTGGACCGTGTAATCATTTGAATTCCGCCCTAAGTGCAGTATGCCATAATCTACTGTGTGGATCTCTGGGAAAATGGCGCCCAAGCCTTTTCAAAGGGACATCTTTTCTGCGCATTCGCGAGTCAGCAGGGCCCAGGGGCCCGCACACCTTGCAACCATTATAAAGACGCCCCTGGTGAGGAAGTTACCAATATAGGCCCGTAGTGAGCCGGGCCAGGCCCCAATACTATTGAGGGGGTGTGGCCTAATTGCCCGCGGTGTTTCCACACCCCCTTAGAAAGAAAAACCTTATTTGCAGCAACGTGAAGTGCTGGGGAGGGGGTGCTGTGAGCCCCTCACCCCGTTGCAAATCCAGGGGGGCACGCAATCAGTGTGATCACTCCCACCCCCCTCCACAGGCAGAGGAGAGGAGACTGCTGCTGCTGCTCAGCAGCAGCGAGCAGTCTCCCTTTGCAGCCCAGCACACAGCAGCTTGTGCTGGGCTGCTGACAGGTAAGAGGGAGGGGAGGCAGCGTCCGAGCCAGGCCCCCAGGCCAGGCCCCTCCAACATGCCCAGGCCCCAGTAATTAGTAACCCCCCCTCTCGGTGCCCATGTACCCATAGCAACCAATCAGCTCCTAGCTATAATTTTATAGAATGTACTAGATAAATGATAACTTGAAGCTGATTGGTTGCTCCACTTGTTCGCTTTAGAAGGCTTGAAACACCTCCACTTTAATAACCTACACAATCTTCAACACCCCCCCGAATGGCCAACTTTTTGAAAATTATAAAAGGTTCCACTTTCTCAGTTAACTTTTGAACAAAGCAACGCACAGACGTGAAGATACAGCTGATCCCATGTTTCTGAGAAAAAGCGACTCATTCACTTTCTGCTTCTGTAACAGGAGTGACAGCTTTAGCTTTGCAGATTCTAAAAACATTTAGAAGAAACAAAGTTAAAAGGAATTTGAAGTATTCCAAGCAGGTAGAATGGAGATGATCGGGGTAGAATAAAAATGATTTTAAATTGGTCGTAACAGAGGAGCGGATTTGCCTGAGGCTGCCTAAATCATTACTCTAATTCAATCACTTATTCAAAATGTACGGGGAGAAAAATAATACGAGTTTGTCCTCTGAACTAGATGAATGCTGGGTATTTAACCACACAGCAAGTATAAGGAAAGCGGATTCCTTGCTATTCAATGCCTGTCAGTTCCTTTGCTGTAAAACATGAGGATGTTTCAATTACACTGAATGTAAGTTTATTACTAACCCTTCTGCACGACCTTGTGGTCAGAAATGAAAAAAAAAAATAATTCAATGACGGGAAGTGGATGCCGAGAGCTAGGATTACCCTAATGTATTTAACCCTTGAATTAGAGAAAAACACGGTGTGAGTTTGGATCGGCTCTTCTGCGCAATTCCTGACCGTGGTTACTTGCTCATCCGCCGGATCTGCATCCTGTTTTTCTTGCTGTGGTTGAATTCATACCGGGGATCACTGGCCCAGATGCTCTCAACTCCACTACTGAATGTAAGGAGACCTTAATGCTAACACATTACTAGCTGTTCTCTAAACTCCGGCTTAGTGTAGGGGGCAAATACGCCTAGAAATTTGGTTATAGCTCATAAGAGGTAGTAATGCATGCAGGATCAATAAGGTCATCATGTGAATCTATTCCTTTAATGCACAATATATACAGTATATATTTTGCATTTTGGCTTTGGAGCTTCTCAGAGGCGTGACTAAACGCTGGCATGTTGTCCTTTAATTTAGATAACAGTCCAATTAGGGCAGGGGTCAGGGAACATTTTTACCTTTTGCCCCAAAGTATATTTAGATACGCCGACGTTACCCCCTTGATTTGAAAGGAAGGAAATCATATAGTAGTGCCCCCATAGTTATGCCCCTGTAGTAGTGCCCCCATATAATGCCCCTGTAGTAGTGCCCCCATATAATGCCCCTGTAGTAGTGCCTCCGTATAATGCCCCTGTAGTGCCCCCATAGTTATGCCCCTGTAGTAGTGCCCCTGTAGTAGTGCCCCCATATAATACCCCTGTAGTAGTGCCCCCATATAGTGCCCCCATATAATGCCCCCTGTAGTAGTGCCCCAATATAATGCCCCTGTAGTCCTGCTTGTACAAACAAAACAACCCAAAAACACTTACCTTAATCCCCGCTCCTGCATCCGCCGCCATCCTGTCCGCCCGGCTGCTCCTCGGAACAATGGGAGTATCATGACGTCTCTCCCATAGTGCGCATGGAGAGAAGCGGAAGCTGGAGTTCAGAAGAGAACTCCAGCCTCCGGCTAACGCGGCGCTGCAGGGAAAGAGCCGGGCGCCCGCTGGTAATAGCATCTCAGCGGGCGTCCAGCTTAGAGCCTCCCTGCGGCACAGCCGGGCATGCTCACGAATCATTCTATATTATAGAATGATTCATATGCATGCCCGGCTGTCCGTCCATGCCCCCAGGAATTTAATTTTTACCCCATGTGGGGTAATTTACCGCTGTTCCCCGACCACTGAATTAGGGGATGGAAGTGTGTTTTTTTTTTCTACCCACCTTGTTTAGGGGTCTAATGCGATCACTTCACTAACACATCGCAGGGACGGGCTCCTTACGGAAAAATTAGAACAAGACTGAAGCATTAATCTCTTTTTTAGTCCCATTGTACATTTTTCTCCATCTTTGTCACATCTCCCTCCCATCAGCCCCCCTTCATTATGCTCTCTCTAGTGACGAAGATCCTAGACCTTCTTGCTAATAGGTCTAGGGGGAAATGTAACGAACCTTGGAGAGAGATAAAGTACCAACCAATCAGCTTCTAGCTACCATTTCAAAAGCTGTGGGGGTCTATTCACTAAGCCTTGGAGAGTGATAAAGTGGAGAGGGATAAAGTACCAACCAATCAGCGCCTAACTGTCATTTTACAGGCCATGTTTGAAAAATGACAGTTAGGAACTGATAGGTTGGTAATTTATCTCCTCCACTGTATCTCCCACCAAGGTTTGATACATCTCCTCCCCAATTATGAAGCTAATTAAAGCCTTATCTCATGTGTTGTCACCGGACAAGCACTTTTCATTCTAATAGCCGTATTCAATTTGAGGCGAAATGTCGGAATCGACGAAAATTTATCGCCGATGACGTAATTTTCGCCTATTTTCATTATCCCAATATTCAATTACATTGACTTTTCGCCGGGATGAAAAGTCAATGTAAAAAAACAGGGATAAATATTTGCCTGCCTTTAGCTGGTGAAAAAAAAAAGCAGAATTGGGGTTTAGGGGTGCAGGCTTAAAAAAATTAGCCTGCACCCTTGCGAATAACCACTTAAAATGATCTGTGTCAAGAAAAAAAAAAAATCGGGACACCCCAATTTTTTTTTACAATTTTGGGGTGAAAAAAAAAATAGGAAAAACCACTTCTAAAATAGTTAAATAGATTCCAGAGGGGGTCGGAAGTATGCGGCAGGTGTTTTCTTCAATGCGGGTGACGGCGGCAGGTGCATTTTTAAAAAATAATTTTAGGGACTTAAAAATATGCTTGCACCCATTTTCATGTACCCCAAATTTAATGGGACCACTTTTAAAAGCAAAAAAAAACAAAGTACTCTTCTGCATCACTTCTTCAATATCGGGAAAAAACACCTGCCGCGGCTATTTAAAAACCCGACTTTCTTCTGCAGGCAAAAACGGGAGTACCTATAGTGATCCCCCATGTCTGGACATCTTTAGGGGGGTCCTACAATTATTTCCCAAAAATTCCCATATTTTTTCGCTAATCCAATTTTCGCTGGTTCCCGTTTTCGCCTACTTTGGAATTGAATACGGGGAATAGCGGGCACTCGCGCGATACTTTTCCGCCTGGAAAACAGGCGAAGGAGGCGAAAATTCCAGCAGGTGAAAAGTCTGGACTTTTCGCCTCAAATTGAATACGGGCCTCAGTCTCTCTAAAGTTATCAAGAGGTTAACACTGGCGAAATCTCTGATTTATCTAGTGATCACATATTCCGCACTGTTTACCTCCTTACCACTCCCCATAGATCTCTGTGGGGACGATGGCTTAACGTAAGTCATCCGATGAAAAGATTAGCTTTTTATTACTCTATAACGTCATTATACCCATATCCGGTAATAGGGGAATTGCGAAGCTGGAATGGCGCACATGAGTATTTAACTGTGGCCCTTTGCGTTAGGCGCCAGCACCAAGGAGAAAGCCCGCACAGTGTTTCTGCTAGGGCTCAGCTTCAATCTGTATCGCTGCGATAATACAGATTGTTAGCACTTGATATTGGTAGTAAGGAGAGAGCATCAGTGCTATACGTGTCAAACTGGGTATTTAAACCACTACTTCATAATTAATCAGTTCTGCGCATGTATAGAGTTTGTTAAGTAATGGCAGCTTCTTACTTAAGTGTTAATTGTCACATTTTTTTTAATGTCTCTTACTTTCTTAAGCAAGGTGCCTCTAAAGGCCCTTATGTAACATGTGTACGATTGAGATGTAGTCGGCAACTTGTGCACAAAAAGCCGGCGATCAGAATCCCAGCCCCAGAATCTCGACACCAGTCAGAATCCCGGCTCCAATATCTCGACACCAGTCAGAATCCCGGCTCCAGAATCTTGACACCAGTCAGAATCCCGGCTCCAGAATCTCGACACCAGTCAGAATCCCGACCCCAGAATCTCGACACCAGTCAGAATCCCGGCCCCAGAATCTCGACACCATTCAGAATCCCGTCTCCAGAATCTCAACACCAGTCAGAATCCCGGCTCCAGAATCTCGACACCAGTCAGAATCCCGGGCCCAGAATCCCGACACCAGTCAGAATCCCGACTCCAGAATCCCAAAGGCTGCGATTACGATGGTGAGTATTAGAGTTAGGTTTAGGGTTAGGCACTAAGGCAAGAGTCAGGCTGTGCAGGGAAGGGGCGATTAGAGTTAGGCTGCAGGAGGGGAGAGTTATGGTCACCCAGGAAAGGTGGGTTAGGGGATACCTTACTTACCTGCATCCATCTGCATTTCACCACTGAGACTACGCTGCCGGTATTCTGGCCGACGGCATTATGAACGGTGGGATCGCTTTCCCAACCCGTGGGATTGATCCCTACGGACATAAGATACAGACCCTGCACACTTGTTCACACAACGCAAGAAAACCCTGCAATTTGTTTGCGTCTGTTCTGCGTTATACGAAGAAGCCGGTAAGCATCTTTTCCTCATATGGACTAATGATTTCTCGCATACACGCATTTCCCCTGTCACCCGCAGGTTAACCCTTAGAGGTCACATGTTTTGTTTATTTCCTTTTTGGTACCATGACCGTACATGGTTAAAGTTGAGCAATAAGTTGCTATGTAAATGTAATCCTCATTTTCGCCCTCCTTCAGAATAAAAGCTGCAGAAAGGCAGATGCAAACACAGGCTAATAATATAAAAAGACAAAAGGGCGAAAAAAAGATTTGAACTATATACATCTAGTAACTATAGACTTTGGAAAGAATGCGCATGGTTTTTCTTCTCAGACTGTTAGCTCAGTCCATCTAGCACAGATCTTTTCTGGATGTCTAGGAGACAGCAGCGTCCCCTCTGCTCTGATATTTCACCAAACCCTGTGAATTCTGCTGGGCTAAATAAACATTACAGTGCTGCTAATCACATCCACTGAAGGAAAACAGCACTTCAGTTCAGGATCTGGGGAAGATCAGAGCCTTTTCTCTTGTAATCCCAGCTGCAGCTCAGTGGAAGAATCACATATTAGCTTTTCATTCCTGCCATGGGACTGTTTTTGCAACCCTTGTTCCTACACTATGTTGCTGTGACTTGTTTTCTAGTGGTCTATGGATATATGGATGAAACTATAGAGAAAGCCGTGAAATCTGAGGGATATTGTAGCAGAATTCTAAGAGCACAAGCCAGCACAAGAAAGGAAGGATATAATGAATTTTCCCTAAGAGTAGAAGGAGACCCAGAATACTACAAGCCAGGAAATACTTACAGGGGTAAGTGACAAGGGGGAACACCATCTGGGATGTTGCACCTTGGTTGGATGTGTTTGATGTTAGTGTTTTTACATGACTATAGTATGTTAAAGCACAAGTATGTCTTTGGCAGAACAAGTCGCACTGATCTGTATGTTCTCTGATTTTGTAGCTAACAGTGTTACTTACTAGGATATTTCAAATCAATGCAATTGCAATGTATATGGATGTACTTAAATAGTTATAGCTATATTATATATATAGTGCAAAGACTGGGGAAAACTAGCTAATAGATATGCAATAAAAAAGTCATCTCGGCACTGATTCCACCAATAGGGGACAGCTTGTATATAGTTATATGAAGTATTTATGACAGCACACAAGGGGTGCAGTTTTTAGGCTTTTGGGCAACTCCGAATCTACACGTTACACATGTTGGCATTGGGTAATTTTAAACATGAGATGTCAGCTGGAGATAATTACTTACAGCACATTTATGCAGCTGATCCTACACTGCTCACATCTAACGGCTTTGAAAACACACTGTGGTATTTTGATTGGCAACCTAGGAGCTCTCCAGCCCAGGCATAGGAAGGGATTGTGATAGGGTGTGATCACGCCCAGTCTACTGTTCCGTTATACAGTAAACCTGGTTACAGCATGTGCTGCTTCCAAAACTCTACCCATCTACCCGTGAGCATTGGTTTCACAGCTAAAAGACATTGGGTTGAGATGAACTACGTCTTGGAGAGTGATAAAGTGGAGAGAGATAAAGTACCAATCAATCAGCTCCTAACTGTAATTTTTCAAACGCCTGTAAACTGACAGTTAGGAGCTGATCGGTTGGCACTTTATTTCTCTACACCAGGAGGTCCCAACCACGGTCCTCAAGGCACACTAACAGTCCTGGTTTTAGGGATAGCCATACTTGAGCACAAGTGACTTAATTAGTACCTCAGTTTATTTGATTTAACCATCTGTGCACAATCATGGATATCACTAAAACCAGGACCGTTCGTGTGCCTTGAGGACCGAGGTTGGGAATCACTGCTCTACACTCTTATATCTCTCCAAGGATTAGTACATCTCCCCCCAACCCCGTATTCTGTTTCTAGCAAAGATCCCAAGCTGATGTGGCTATAACTTACATACAGTATATTTCTGTATTAATGCAGCACAATAATATGCACGGCACAGTCACAAACTGATACAATGATCAGTGCTGTGAGTTTATACTTAAATGTGTGGTTACTGCACATTGATCTGCAGCAGAAGGGCTGATGGATTTTTGTTTCCTTCTTTTTGCTGGATATCAGATAAAACACAGCCAGAGGCTTTTCTCCAGCTGTTAATAACCTGCTAATGCTCTGAGTTCAGCGGCTGATCTTCCTGCTGTTTGTTACTAGATAGGACTTCTCTGGCGTTTCCCATCTCCAAACTGTGATTTGTTCTTTGTACACAGACAGTCTTGGAACTTTTGGCCAAGTGTAGCAGATATATGACACCGGGTATAACATAAGGCACGGCCTGGAGATGTAAACAAAGATGACAATTAGTTGGAGTGTATTATTGTAATTAATTATATTTCGTTTGGGAATAAGTGACTGTAATGAATAAAATGTTAGCATCCCTCTAGTGAGTTTCAGGGGAGTTGGAAAAACTCGTGAGGTTATATAATAAATTTTCAGATTACAAGACTATCAGGAATTCAGCAAGTTCGACGCTAAATTAAAAACCAGCTTTAGAACTGATTGCTGCTTTAAATTTAGCTGTGAACTTGCTGAAATCCTGACGTTTCTGTAATCTCAGTACCTTCTACATAACCACCTTGGAAATTCATACTAGTTACTCTAAAGACAGAGATTTTGTTGATGAATTTCTCCAATATACTTTTTATACTGGGAATCATAAGAAACTTGATATTAATCATAGGTTGAAAAGTCTACCTGAGGCCAAAGGCAAAAACCATTGTTCAGTATTAGCGCCTCTAGAGTCTGCCTCTGATATATATTACATTTCATGTAGCTCCCTGTGGCACTCTAGATTGGGAACAGTAATATACTGGGTTTTTAAAACTTTCAGCAAAGGAACAGATTACAGTTTCAGATGGAAAATTAGACAATGTGACTGTCTCATTGCTCTGCCTATGGAGGTGGGCACGCATAAAATGTGGTTATTGTGTATATATCCATTTGCAAGCCAGGCGTACATGTTTCAGCAGAGATGGTGTAATGGTTAGCATTACTGCCTCACAGCACTGAGGTCGTGGGTTCGATTCCCTTACTGTGTGGCGTATGTATATTCTCAGCGGTGCTTGAGTGGGTTTCCTACGGGTGCTCCGGTTTCCTCCCACACTCCAAAAATATACCGGTAGGTTATTTGGCTCCCAACTAAAAAATTTACCCCAGTGTGTATGTGTGTGTGCATGTGATAGGGAATATAGATTGTAAGCTCTCCTGGGTCTTCCGCATCCCGCCCACTCCCTAGTGAATGGGCAGGATGGGGAGATAATTGCCAGGAATCGCGGCTCTGTATGGAGGGAGCAGGACTAAATGAAGTGAAATTGTGTCATTTAGCCCCGCCCTTTCATTCATTGCGGTCCCGCAGTTTGCCGTGATTGGGGCGGGCCCTTATGGCATAGGAACCCAGCCACACCCTCTGAAGTGTCCGGCTGTGTCTCTTCTCCAGGCATCTCCCGGAGAGGAGATATTAAAAGTCGGTGTGTGTGATCCCGTACGCAGCTTCCACCAAGGAATGTATTGAGAAGCTCACTGGCGACTCGGTTTACCGTTAATCGTTCAACGTACAGTCTTGAATCAGGCTCTCTGTGCTTTCAATATTCTCTTCAAACTATTCAGACCTACTTTATACAAATCTTAAAACCTTGGATTTTGGCTAAATTCACAAAAATACGGAATATTCCGTTATCCAAAATACCCCTGGTCCCAAGCATTTTGGATATGGGAGACTCAACCTGTATTTGTAAAAGGCATGCGTTAATGAGCTCTGTGTTTAGGTGGTTACTTTGTATGTTACGTAGGTAAATTATTGCACAATTCATCATATCATATGACACACATGCAGAAACACTTTGGAGAGAGCAATACATGGTTCCAAACCTGGTCAGACTTCGGACAGACCCCTTTACCATACATATATATAAGGTAACTAGGCGCTATTGGATATATATATACTAAAAAGCTGCTACCCAATAAATAGCTCTAATATTACTATTTGGCCGTAAACAGATAATATGTGAGGTAAATCCAAATATAATTCACCTCAGGGTGTGCTCATACGAACATCTGAATCAATGTATTACATTAATGTATTTTATTAAAATTATACACATTAAAAATCATATAAGAAATTTTATTTATATATCAGCAAAAAGGTATATATGACAATTAGCTCATATACAACACAATTTATATCATTTATACCATATGTAAGCAATCCAAATTTTCATTTATGCAAAGAGTTAGAGTATTCTTCCAATGATACCTTTATCCAGAATAAACAACAAAAAAGGTCTCTAGTCCCAGCAGGGGTTAAAAAATTCCCGATGTTAAAGGGATTGGATAGCTTCCATACAAATGTAACTGGTTAGCATATCCACTCCAGTAGTATGCACAGTCTCTACCCACACTATCTGCAGCTGGCCGAGTACAGTCTGTAGCCGCTATTTCAAAAGACAGTAGTGGTATAGACAGCTCAGTCACAGTATAATTACCCAGCTCTCCTGATATTTGCTAAGTGCAGGAGCGATGCCGGTCCATGTAGGTGTTTGTGCCTCGGAGTTCCAAGGGTCCTTAATCCGGGTTTCACCTCACCCAGCGGGTTACCATTGTCCATGCAGGAAGCATAACATACAGCAAGAGATAAAGGCCCTCATTCAGAGCCATACGCTCTGAGCAGAGCGCGCGCTCTGAATGAGGGCCGCCCTCCATAATTATGGAGCGTCCTCCTGGACGCTCGTATAGCTGTGGGTCACCACCCACAGCCTATACAAGCGTGCAGTTTGATGGCCGCGATGGTCTTGACCATCGCGACCATCGCCACTGCAAGCCGGAGCCTGCGGTTGAGTTTTTCAACCGCAAGGCCCGGAGTGATTTTAGCTCTATCAGAGCCAAAATCACTCCCACTGACATCACTAGTGATGTCAGTGGGCCGGCTTCTGACGGTAGGCGTTCCCTTGGGAACGCCCCCGTCAGGGAGGCACGCCCCCGGCACGCCCACCAAAGGGTGCGTGCTGTCAATCAACATCGACAGCACGCCCCCTTTGATCAGAGACAACGAGCGAAGGAAAGTCCTTCGCTCGTCGCGTCTGGCGCATGCGCACGACGGAGCTCCTGCCGACGTGCGCATGCGCAGTGCACAACATCGACCCACTTGCGAGCGGACAGCCGCTTGCGAGTGGGTCTGAATCAGGCCCAAAGTTGCAATCTTGATATTGTAAGTATCGGGTTCGTGATGCGTTTCTCCGTCACGTGACAGTTTCTTCAAGAAGGCAGTATAAAAAGTGAAGAAACCGTCACGTGACGGATAAACGCGTCAGGACCTGATACTTACAATATCCAGATTACAACTTTGTTTCTTGCTGTATGTTATGCTTCCCGCACGGACAATGGTAACCCGCTGGGTGAGGTGAGACCCTGAAGGAAACACCTGTCTCCCTGAATATACACAGATTAAGGACTCCTTGCCCATGGAACTCCGAGGCACAAATACCTTATTCGGACTGGCATCATTCCTGCACTTAGCAAATATCAGGAGAGCTGGGTAATTATACTGTGACTGAGCTGTCTATACCACTACTGTCTTTTGAAATAGTGGCTACAGACTGTACTCGGCCAGTTGTAGATAGTGTGGGTTGGAGATATATCCACTCCAGTAGTATGCACAAACAAGTTACATTTGTATGGAAGCTATTCAATCCCTTTAACATCGGGAATTTTTGAACCCCTGCTGGGACTAGAGACCTTTTTTGTTGTTTATTCTGGATAAAGGTATCATTGGAAGAAGACTCTAACTCTTTGCATAAATGAAAATTTGGATTGCTTACATATGGTATAAATTATATAAATTGTGTTGTATATGAGCTAATTGTCATATATACCTTTTTGCTGATATATACAGTAAATAACATTTCTTATATGTTTTTGAATGTGTATAATTTTGATAAAATACATTAATGTAATACATTGATTCAGATGTTCGTATGACTTATACCGTACATGATAACTTTCCCGAAAGTCGCGGGAGGCTCCTGATATTTCGGGTAACCCCCCGCACCCCCGGTAGAGTAGGCATTTCTCCCGAATTGTGCCCACTTCCTAGTGATGTGGGCAGAATGGGAAGAATTTCCGCGGCGATCGCGGGTCCCCGTGTAGGGGGCGGGGCTTAATGTCACAATTCTTCAAGAAGGGGTCTTGTTCTAGGGTCTGGAAAGGCAAACACAGCTTTTTAGAAAGGCAAAAAACATTTAATTTTTGCTAGAGTGCGCTTCTGCATTTCGACGTCTTTTTTGGTCTATTTATCAATATGTGTCTATATCGTGACTTTTTACAGCAATTTATCAATACAATCTGGACAGGAGCAGTATCATTGGCGTATCTATACTGGGTGCCGGGTGCAGAGCCATAACTAGACTTTTTTTAGTGCCCTGTGCCAGAAAGAGCATTGGCACCCCCCTCATTTTTCAAAGGGACATAATGCACCCAAAAAAGGGCCATGGCTTCATGGGGAAGGGCCAGGGAAGATATAGGAGAGGCCAGGAGATGCTGGGGATGAAATAAGAGGAAGCTACAAGCAAGATTGATAATAAACAGAAATTTGACAGGCCCAAACAGCGCCCCCTGCCCTGCGGTGCCCTGTGCGATGGCACCGGCCTCAGTGGCATAAGTTCATCCCAGACGCCCGTAGGCAAGTTATAATGTGGTGCCCCCATCACAGTCGCTGACACTGTAATGTAGCAAGGGTGGCAGCTGGTGGTCTGACATGGAGCTCTCCACTAGTGTATGGTGGCTTCTCAGATGCCAAGAAGGGGTGTCGTGTATTGGGTATACTGTACACTCCGGATACGTAGTTACAGCCCTAAGTGGGGTGAATATGTTGTGGGCAATGGAGGAGGTGCCCCTTCAGAGCTGGAGCCCGGCGGCAGGTGCCTCCATTGTCTCCCATAGTTCTGCCCCTGACCGGCCGCACTACCCTAGCTACGGCCCTGGCCGGGTGTGTGGGTGCACATGCACCCCTGGGACTCAAGGGGCCCACACCCCACACTCGTTCAATTTACTTACATTGTGCGTCTGCCTCAGATGAACAGCACTGGTGCTATTTTATGAGAGATATGTGCGTGCGTAGTAGGGTCCGACACAGTTTACACTGCACATGCACCGGCACGAGGGGGGGTCTGAGCTCTCCCTCCTGTAAGAAGCCCCTGAGCAGTATGGCTCCACTTACCATCTTTTCAGGCCAGTTTCGGGATATATGCACATGCTAGATTGTTTGTGCATATTCAGTCTTGGGCTGAGTTGCAATCATAGGAAAAAATATGATATATCACTTACCCAATCCAAATAGTTATGGCAGAACCAGCACTCACTGGCATCAATGAAGAAGCTTTATTGACATATATGTATCATGGGTACACTACACATACAGATATAGAATTCACCGGGTGCCCAACAGTCCATTTCAACTGTTGCCAGTTATCCTCAGGAGCCTCAGAATTGCACACCTTGTTCTAGATGAACGTGTAAGGTCTTCCAGTTACTCGTACAGTAGGTCAGTTTTATTTACTCCTTGTTATTCACTCAACAAGGCAATTAGATTGTATATTTAATAATTTATGATTATAATATCTGATTTCCAATAAGTTCCTTAGGGTCTATTTGCTAAGCAGTGATAGGAGACAGAGTGAAAAGTGATAAGGTACCAGCCAATCAGCTCCCAACTCTCATTTTTCAAACACAGCCTGTGAGATGACAGTTGGGAGCTGATTGGCTGGCACCTTATCACTTTCTTATCACTTTTCACTCTGTCTCCTAACACTGCTTAGTAAATAGACCCCTTAGATTTATACTGTAAGTTTTACACTGCGACAGGAGCATGCTACTGCAGACTTCCAGCCTTATAGTACATCTCATTTATAAAGTAGTAATAAATGTATTTTTCCATATAGGAAAGGCTGATGGTTTATAATTGATGGCAGCCAGTACAATTACTGCAGATTGTGTTCAGTTCCACAGTAAAAGATTTGCAGCTGAACACAACATCCATGGTGCAATACTGACATTTGGGAAAATGTCTACGAAAACCGTTCCCAACTATTTGCTAATATTTACACAAGCCCTCATGCTTAGCGAGGGTCAGTGTCTTTTTCCTGTCTAGTTAAACATTTGGTGTTAGCATTCTTTCCCCAGTGCGACAGGTGTCCCGGCTGTACAACAATGCAAGGATTACATTGGTGAGAGAAGGACCCGCACAAAACAATTTACAATGTTTTTCCATCTTTTTTAAATGACGCTCTGGAAAGCACAGTACAAAGGGTTCTCCAGGACCATGCACTATTTATAAGGGCAGCATCTCAGCCATTCACAATGAAATATTCTGCCAAATGCAAATCAAGACCAGCATCAAGTCTAAAGGGAATACATTTCTCTCCAATGTGAACCTTCTAAGTGCTATAAAATGAGTTCTATGAATACGTACGAAAAAAAATACAATGCTAATTTATGGTGAGAAGTAACATTCCTGCCATGCATGTTTGCAATTCCCATGGATTAGGGGATTTCATTTTTATGGGAATTAATACATTTGGAAACATTATAACACTTACTCCATTTGATGTTGCATGTTACTTTGTTATCTGTAATGTGGCTGATTTGTAATTAGCTGTACATTTTCTGCAAAGCTCATAGTTACACCCTTAGGGCCTAATTCAGAGATGTTGGCAGTCGCCTCCATGGCTGCATCTGTTTGCCGAGTCGCAGTGGCAGGGGCGTATCTATAATAGGGGAACACTGGCCCCTGGGTTCAGGGGGGCCCCGCACTGTACACCCTGCACCCATAATATTATTTACCTCTCGGGAGTCCCACATCGGCGCGGGAGTCCGGCGCTGTAAAACGACTGGAAAATGGCTGCGGCGGCCATTTTCCCATCTTTTGCGCATGCGCAGTACAGGGAAAATGGCCGCCATGACCATTTTCCCGGTGACCTGTGCATACACTATAGACTCTGGGCACACTCTAGTGCCCAGAGTCTATAATTCCGGTGCTGGCCGCGCACAGCTCAGTGCGCTGCCGGCCGCCGGGTGGAGAGGAGGGGCCCTGTGTCAGAGACTGCACACGGGCCCCCTCCTCGCTAGAAATGCCCCTGCGCAGCGGCTATAATATGCAAATGCTCATTTCAGCTTTTCCCTTGTGTATAAACGAGCGCTGGATTGTGCAGGCCCTGAGCCTCTCACTTTCAGTGCCTGTGCATGCTTCAATGCTGCCAGGGACCCTCCACCATTATGGCAGGTGAGGTGCCTCCATCTCTGTGTCTGAGAATGCAGCAGGTTTCACTGAATCTTTTTTGCGTTCTTTTCAGGTCACCTCCCAGTCAGCACCCAGCCACGCCCACGGATTTCCCTTGCTATTTCTGATACCATCGATCCCTTATGTAACAGCACATTTTTGTGTAGATTTAGGGTAACGCATTTGCTGTAGGGACTTTCAGAATATTCTGCTCGTGCACAGTAGCAAATAACCGCTCATTGCGTGAACACCGGCAATTGCGTGCACTACTGAAACAGGCCCATAGCCTGATGTACTGTATACAGACAGATGTGGCCTCCGTTCATATTCTGTCTTTCACAGTAAAGCAGTGAAGTTCCAAAAAATATGTTAGACTGACTTTATGAAGATGAGATAGAGAGAAAATTGTATACCTCATAGTATTCCTGACCGGAAAACTATTACAAATTTGGGACACACAGATACACCTACTTTATGTTATACCCATTTACCCACAAACCCTTGCTCCTTTCGGCTTCTGAAATTCGGGACTGTTCTGTGGAAGTCTGGATGGTTGTACTGTACAGGACCATCTTAATGTATGGGCACACTGGACAGCTGCCCAGGGCCATGCAATTCTAGGGGCCTTCAAGCAGTGGCAGGATGAGCCAGGGGCATCTAAATGGAGTGTGCGGTCGCTCGCTCTGTACATGGGGCAGTTGGCTGAGATACAGGTAGAGAAGGATGCTCCCCAGCCAGTCTGATTGTGAATTACATACAGGTAGGTTGGAGCTACAGTGACTAATTAAGTGGGGGCACAGGGGCAACGTACCCAGGGCCCTTCTCTCTAAGGGGGCCCCCTTACTTTAATCATAGCTGCATTGCAGAGCAGGAACTGCACTGCGAGCTGAAGAAGAGGGAGGAGTCCAGAATCTTTGCTTTACATCATGTTTTTTATGTTTAAACATTTTATTTTATTGAAAGTTCCAATAAATCTAAAGGTTTATTTTATTGACCGCTTATATTTTTATTCGCGTGAATGGGCTTGTAGGGTCCCCAGTGCATTGCTTTGACCAGGGCCTACAATGCTGTTAAGACGGCCCTGCCGTTGTATACCTCCCCAACTCATCCTATTTTAGGAGACTGTCTCCCCTTCGCACCAGTCGGCATGTTTTGTTTAACTTGCAGGAAGATGGAAATGATGTTCCTGTTCATTAAAGCTACAGTACATTTGGAGAGTGTAAAGGGTTTGGGGCTTCCTAGCACTTTGAACGCGCTGGACACGCCCCCATGCAGACATGGGAAGCCCCCAATGTGGCATGACCATAGCCCCAGCTTGGAGTGTAGTGCGAACTCAGGGCCTGATTCAGACCTGTTCACTATATGGGTGCGCTCGCAAGTGGCCCGATGTTCTGCATACACGCATGTGCGCGCTTCATTCTGTGCGTGCGTGAACTACTCACTTCGATCGCATACCGCTCGCTCGCCCTGCAAAGACAGCCCAGTTTAATGAGTGACAGGAGAGGCCATTTGTGGGTGGTAACAGGCAGTCCAGTAAAAACGAGGGGTTGGCGATGCGAACGCAGGCTTAGCGGTTCAACGCCGTTTCAGAGGCGTGCATAATTAACAGGCAGTATCATAGTACACGTCACTTGGCTTTGTTTTACACTGAAATGCTTGCAGAGCTTGCGGTAGGGTAAGGCTACCACAAGCACTGCGTTCTCATCCGATGGTCCTCGATACCAATGATTTCATACACTTCCTGGAGATGACGTGTGCCAGTGGGTGTCTCTACATACGTTAAGGGGTGTCTAGATTAGGGGTGAGCGGGTTCGGATTTCTGAAATCCGAACCCCCCCGAGCCCCCCCGATCCGAGTCTGATCCGAATCAGGCTCGACTTTTCCCGCCTGACTCGGATCTGAAATCGAGGCAAAACGTCATCATCCCGCCTTCCGAGTCTCGCGGGTTTTGGATCCTATATAAGGTACCCACGTCGGCGCCATTTTCTCACTCGGCTGTGGACAGTGAAGAGGGAGGGTGGGAGTTAGGGCTGTGTAGTGTAGTGTAGTGTAGTGCTGCTGTTGTCCACTACTTCAAAGTCCATAGGGGCTGGCTGTGTTGTGCTGTGCTGCTGTTGTTAATAGGGGCTGTGTCCACTACTTCAAAGTCCATAGGGGCTGGCTGGACTGTGTTGTGCAGTCAGTTCTCCATAGGGGCTGTGTCCACTCCAAAGTCCTGTGCAGTGTCCCAGTCCTAAAGGAGTGCTGCAGTGTTGTCCAGGGGGTGCTCTGTCCATCAGGGGTGCTCCCCCCAAGTGCTAAAAAAATAATATATTTTCTGTGTTTGTGAATTGTGTGCGCAGTAGCCGCACGTGCATCAACAAAGTAGTGCCAAGCGTGCGCCTGTGTCATAAGTAAAGGGCCGGCTGGCTTGACCGTTAAAGGGTGCTGTAACCCCCGAAAGTACACTCCAGTCCAAACCAAAAAAAAAGTATTTTCTGTGTTTGTGAATTGTGTGCGCGGTAGCCGCACGTGCATCAACAAAGTAGTGCCAAGCGTGCGCCTGTGTCATAAGTAAATGGCCGGCTGGCTTGACCGTTAAGGGTGCTGTAACCCCCGAAAGTACACTCCAGTCCAAACCAAAAAAAAAATTATTTTCTGTGTTTGTGAATTGTGTGCGCAGTAGCCGCACGTGCATCAACAAAGTAGTGCCAAGCGTGCGCCTGTGTCATAAGTAAAGGGCCGGCTGGCTTGACCGTTAAGGGTGCTGTAACCCCCGAAAGTACACTCCAGTCCAAACCAAAAAAAAAATTATTTTCTGTGTTTGTGAATTGTGTGCGCAGTAGCCGCACGTGCATCAACAAAGTAGTGCCAAGCGTGCGCCTGTGTCATAAGTAAAGGGCCGGCTGGCTTGACCGTTAAGGGTGCTGTAACCCCCGAAAGTACACTCCAGTCCAAACCAAAAAAAAAATTATTTTCTGTGTTTGTGAATTGTGTGCGCAGTAGCCGCACGTGCATCAACAAAGTAGTGCCAAGCGTGCGCCTGTGTCATAAGTAAAGGGCCGGCTGGCTTGACCGTTAAGGGTGCTGTAACCCCCGAAAGTACACTCCAGTCCAAACCAAAAAAAAAATTATTTTCTGTGTTTGTGAATTGTGTGCGCAGTAGCCGCACGTGCATCAACAAAGTAGTGCCAAGCGTGCGCCTGTGTCATAAGTAAAGGGCCGGCTGGCTTGACCGTTAAGGGTGCTGTAACCCCCGAAAGTACACTCCAGTCCAAACCAAAAAAAAAATTATTTTCTGTGTTTGTGAATTGTGTGCGCAGTAGCCGCACGTGCATCAACAAAGTAGTGCCAAGCGTGCGCCTGTGTCATAAGTAAAGGGCCGGCTGGCTTGACCGTTAAGGGTGCTGTAACCCCCGAAAGTACACTCCAGTCCAAACCAAAAAAAAAATAATTTTCTGTGTTTGTGAATTGTGTGCGCAGTAGCCGCACGTGCATCAACAAAGTAGTGCCAAGCGTGCGCCTGTGTCATAAGTAAAGGGCCGGCTGGCTTGACCGTTAAGGGTGCTGTAACCCCCGAAAGTACACTCCAGTCCAAACCAAAAAAAAAATTATTTTCTGTGTTTGTGAATTGTGTGCGCAGTAGCCGCACGTGCATCAACAAAGTAGTGCCAAGCGTGCGCCTGTGTCATAAGTAAAGGGCCGGCTGGCTTGACCGTTAAGGGTGCTGTAACCCCCGAAAGTACACTCCAGTCCAAACCAAAAAAAAAAATATTTTCTGTGTTTGTGAATTGTGTGCGCAGTAGCCGCACGTGCATCAACAAAGTAGTGCCAAGTGTGCGCCTGTGTCATAAGTAAAGGGCCGGCTGGCTTGACCGTTAAGGGTGCTGTAACCCCCGAAAGTACACTCCAGTCCAAACCAAAAAAATAATAATTTTCTGTGTTTGTGAATTGTGTGCGCAGTAGCCGCACGTGCATCAACAAAGTAGTGCCAAGCGTGCGCCTGTGTCATAAGTAAAGGGCCGGCTGGCTTGACCGTTAAGGGTGCTGTAACCCCCGAAAGTACACTCCAGTCCAAACCAAAAAAAAAATTATTTTCTGTGTTTGTGAATTGTGTGCGCAGTAGCCGCACGTGCATCAACAAAGTAGTGCCAAGCGTGCGCCTGTGTCATAAGTAAAGGGCCGGCTGGCTTGACCGTTAAGGGTGCTGTAACCCCCGAAAGTACACTCCAGTCCAAACCAAAAAAAAAATTATTTTCTGTGTTTGTGAATTGTGTGCACTGTGGCTGCACGTGCATCAACAAAGGAGCAGCGCCAAGCGTGCGCCTGTGTCCCATAAGTAAAGAGCCGGCTGGCTCATTTCTTAAAGGGTGGTGTAACCCACAAAGTGCACTACTCTCCAGCAAAAATAAAATAATATTTTCTGTGTTTGTGTGCGCTTTAGCCGCACGTATATATATCAATATAACATAAATGGAGGACCAAACTTTCTCCGATAAAAATAAAATAGGGAAAGATCAAGAACCACTTCCTCCTAGTGCTGTTGCTGCTGCTGGGAGTTGTTCATCATCCCAGAGAGGAAGTAGGAACATCACTACTTTTACTAAACAATTGACCCTCCAACAGTCCCTAGCGATGAGGATGAAGTACGACAGCAGTCATCCTGAAGCAAAACGTATAACTGAGGCCTTGACTGCTATGTTGGTGTTAGACGTGCGTCCGGTATCCGACATTAGTGCAGTGGGATTTAGACAATTGATGGAGGTAGTGTGTCCTCGGTTCCAAATCCCGTCTAGATTCCACCTGCATCCTCAAAGCAGCAGCGACAAGCGTGCGTCTGTCTGTTAAAGGGTGGTGACACCCTCAAAGTGTGCTACACAAACAATTAAAATATTGTTCTTTTTTTTTCTGTCTTTGTGAATTGTGTGGGCTGTAGCCGCACCTGCATCCTTAAAGCAGCAGCGACAAGCGTGCGTCTGTCTGTTAAAGGGTGGTGACACCCTCAAAGTGTGCTACACAAACAATTAAAATATTGTTCTTTTTTTTTTGGTCTTTGTGAAATGTGTGGGCTGTAGCCGCACCTGCATCCTTAAAGCAGCAGCGACAAGCGTGCGTCTGTCTGTTAAAGGGTGGTGACACCCTCAAAGTGTGCTACACAAACAATTAAAATATTGTTCTTTTTTTTTCGGTCTATGTGAATTGTGTGGGCTGTAGCCGCACCTGCATCCTTAAAGCAGCAGCGACAAGCGTGCGTCTGTCTGTTAAAGGGTGGTGACACCTCAAAGTGTTCTACACAAACAATTAAAATATTGTTCTTTTTTTTTTGGTCTTTGTGAAATGTGTGGGCTGTAGCCGCACCTGCATCCTTAAAGCAGCAGCGACAAGCGTGCGTCTGTCTGTTAAAGGGTGGTGACACCTCAAAGTGTTCTACACAAACAATTAAAATATTCTTCTTTTTTCTGTCTTTGTGAATTGTGTGGGCTGTAGCCGCACTTGCATCCTCAAAGCAGCAGCGACAAGCGTGCGTCTGTCTGTTAAAGGGTGGTGTAACCCTCAAAGTGTGCTCCACAAACAATAAAAATATTCTTTTTTTTTTCTGTCTTTGTGAATTGTGTGGGCTGTAGCCGCACTTGAATCCTCAAAGCAGCAGCGACAAGCGTGCGTCTGTCTGTTAAAGGATTACATCGGTGACAGCATCCAAGTAGGCATGTCAGACAGTCCGTACCTGTACTGGCAGGAAAAAGAAGCAATTTGGAGGTCCCTGTACAAACTGGCTCTATTTTACCTGAGTTGCCCCCCCTCCAGTGTGTACTCCGAAAGAGTGTTTAGTGCAGCCGGGAACCTTGTCAGCGAAAGGCGTAGGAGGTTGCTTCCACAAAATGTGGAGAAGATGATGTTCATAAAATGAAATATCAACTCTTCCAGGGAGACCAGCCTCCAGAACGTACAGAGGGACCTGTGGTTCCAGCAGGGACGAATTAATACTCTGTGAGGATGAGGATGTACACACTGAAGAGGGTGAGGAATCGGTGGATGAGGAGGATGAGGATGACATCTTGCCTCCGTAGAGCCAGTTTGTGCAGGGACAGATAAATTGCCAGCTTGTTTTGTGGGGGCCCAAACGAACCAATCATTTCAGCCACAGTTGTGTGGCAGACCCTGGCGCTGAAATGATTGGTTTGTTAAAGTGTGCATGTCCTGTTTATACAACATAAGGGTGGGTGGGAGGGCCCAAGGACAATTCCATCTTGCACCTCTTTTTTTTCTTTGCATTATGTACAGTTTGGGGCCTAGTTTTTCAATGCCATCCTGTCTGCCACTGCAGTTTCACGCCTAGATGGGTCACGTGTTTGTGCCGCCCACTTGTGTCGCTTAGCATAGTCATCCAGCTACCTCGGTGCAACCTTTTGGACATAAAAACACTATTGTGAGGTGTGAGGTATTCAGAATAGACTGGAAATGAGTGGAAATTAAGGTTATTGAGGTTAATAATAGCATAGGAGCAGAAAAACCTACAAATTCTGTGATTTTAGCTGTTTTTATGCTTTTTTTCAAAAAAATACAGATCCAAAACACAAAACCCAGAACCCAAAACACGCAAGGGTGGTTTTGGCAAAACCAATCCAGATCCAAAACACGAAGAAAGATCCAGATCCAAAACCAAAACACAAAACACGAAAAGTGGCCGGTGCACACCCCTAGTCTAGATACGCAGAGCAAGCGCTTGCACAGCCAAAGTGGGTGTGCTTATGCCTTGGTGAGCGATCGCATCCCATGACGTCAATTTGGAGAATTTGCATTTGCTCAGTGCGAGCGTATGCATCTAGCGACCGGGTCTGAATCAGGCCCTCTGTCTGTCCCAATTACCTCAGAGATAATATTGGGAGCTATGTGTTTAGGGCTCACACAAGTAGGTGCACATGTGTAAAGATGTACAGTCTTCTGACAGAACGTACCTTCCATCCACCCTGTATTTCTGTCACATTCTCACCATCTCGTGTAAACTATTGGAAAAATATTATTAGCCTATTTTGAAGGGCAGAATATTTTATATCTTCGTCCATTGGAAGAAACCATTAAGGATTATGGTAGTTGTCAGTAATATATACAACTACCAAAAGTTATCTGTTATACTTACAGTACCTACTGTGCTTTGGTTATTTTAAAGTTAATCCATCCCATACATTTTCACAGAGGCCACCTTAATATGGGTTAAATCAATATACATGAGAATGCCTTTTAGATCATCTATAAAATTATAACTAATGACATTGCTGAGGAATGAGGCATAAAGGGACATTATTGAGGCATGAGGCACACATTCCTCAGGCTTCATTTATATCAATAGTACCCAGTGAATTGATAGGTTCCTCACAGCCTTCATACTTGCCTACTCTCCCTGGACTGCCAGGAGCCTCCCGAAAATAGGGTTCTGCTTCCGGCCCCCCGCAGGAGTAGGCAGGTCTCCCAGAATGGCCGCCTACTCGTGCCTCTCCGCAAAAGTGAGCGGTCTGGGGGTACGATGACGCAATTTGCGCAGATTTGCATCATTGTAGCACCGCCCCCTGCTTTACAATGCTGGTAATATCAGCATTATAAAGTGGTGGCAGGGCAGCGATCGTGCCGGCACGCCCCCGCACCGCCCACTTCAGGCGACCCCACGCCACCCACTGCACCGACCTGGCAGAGGGCTGCCAGAACATTACTGTAAGCTCTGCACTCTCTTGATTCTCAGCCTGCACCCCTGGGCCTGCTCACTCTCCAGCTCTGATCCCATCTGTCTGATCTCTCAGACACTGCGTTTTGGGGGTATATGTCCTTCCAGCATTGGCGAGACTGCCCGATGTTTTAAAGTTAAACTAGGTTGATTTTGCCTTTTAAATGACCGCTACTTTAAAAACATCTCACACGGGACTCACTGATGCCTGCAGTCCGCTGTCTATTACATATACCCCCATTGTCTGCTACTGTTAGTTGTATAGAAATCTCACTATTTAATCTTTTCCATGGTACTGTCTGTATGATTATATTGCATTATTCTATTATTTGTGTGTTTTATTGTAATTTTCCCTATACAGCTCTATGAACACATTGTAGCGCCATATAGGTAAATAATAATAACAGTAATAATGATAATAATAATAGGTTGAACCCCACAAAATAGCTACTTTCAAAGTTTATCATAGACTTCAACTCATCGCTGCCCTCTGCTGGGGGCCACAGGGAAGGAGCTTTGTTTGTACCTTAAAAACGAAACAAAAACTGTTCACTTCATATGTTTGATACCATAAACTAATAACCAAAGAAATTAATAAAAGAATGTTCAGTGGACACATTTAACTCTCCCAATGCATGCATTAGAGGGAAGATATAAGGCAAATAGACTATTCTTTATATTTTTTTTTACAATTTGAATCATCTAACAGATTGCAGTTTTCAGTGCCTATTTACGAAAGGGACAAGGACGCCCTATTTAACAAGTCCCCCCCCCCGCAACTGGCGGCGGTGCCAGAGAACCCCAGCAACAGCTTTTATGGGTCTCTCCTTTGAAGGCTTCCCCTTGCAAAAAGTAATACAGTAAAAAATACCAAAAAATACTTCATAATAATAATTAATAATTAATTAATAAAAAATAATAAAAAAGTAATTAAGGGCTTGCTCCTTTTTTTTTTTATGCATTCATAAATTACCTTTAGATCTATTTCTCAGATCACATAGTTAAGGCTAGAAATTCAGAAATCGAACAATTTAAGAAAGTTGAACTGCCGGACAAATAAAATATTTTATTACTATTATCATTATTATTATTATTACAGTACAGTGTTTAGATCAGAATTCTGGGTAGAGGTTTGCTCAGGACGTTAAAATAGAGCTACATTGTCGGGTTTGGGTTTCATCATATGCAGTTATTGTTTCTTCTAATAGAGTCTATGGGGAAGTTACCAAGTGACACATGATACAAATATGCAACAAATAAAATAGTTAATGCGGCATGATAATATGAATAGAGCACTCAATTCTGAAGGAGCATATTTATTAAGAATTGAGGAGCTCATTCAGACCCGGACGCAACGCAGCGCACTATCGCGGCCGTCAGGGTATGCAAATTCCGCAATTGCACGGCCAGGCATAAGGACGCCCTCTATGTCTTAGAGAGAGACGGCAGAGTGATCGCTTGCCGATGTAATGACGCCCACTTTTATTTCTTAGCACACGTCATCTCCAGGAAGTGTATGATTAGTCAGTAACATCGGCAGCCATTGGAGCTGCTCGCAGCCCTTGAGCCAGACCCTACCCCGCCGCAAGCACTGTGACCACTGCAGGCTGAAATACAACCAAGTGATGTGTACAATGACGCCTCCATGTTAATTATGCACCCCCATGAAACGCCGTTAGAAGTATACACAGGCACGCCTGCATTCACACATCCTCCCTCCCGTTTTCATAGACCATTCCGACACCACCCACAGACGGCACTATCTGTCACTCAAAGTAGCGCTCAGGCTGTGTGCTTCGAGCGCCTTATTCCCAATCGCGCTCTGTGGCTTATACGCATGTGTAGAATGTGAAAATCGGCCAGCTACGAGCGAACGCCGAGTTGCGTCCGGGTCTGAATCGGGCCCTGAGATCTGACACCGAAAATTAACATTCGTTATTGCAGTGTACAGTATATTGCCAATAAAGAATATGTTTTTGTGGAATGTATCAAAATGAAGTGACCGGGATAGGTCTCCAATTAGAGCCCAGCCCAGCGATGAGTAAGAATTAAAGTGATAACTTACTTTACTTACGTGTTCTAAATAAGTCGCACAGCCCGAGAAAGCTGCAATGGGCATTGTGATCAATTCCTGCTGAAGAGGGATCACAAGAAAGCAGGAACTATTATAGAGATCTTTGCTTTCTGTCTTGCAAAATACTAGTGATACTTAATTCAGACAAATACTACTGAGGTCCTTAAACATGTGCAACGATGACCGGACCAATTAGGAAAAGAACTCTCCACCTCCTGGGTACCTGAGTCCATTTATTTGGCTGTTGGGGGCTAAGCCAAAAGAAATGGCTCCTTTCTTCCATAATACACAGAGGACAGCTGAGAGCAGGATTGCTGAGGTACTATTCACATGCTGTGCTCAGCACAAGCCTCCATGATCAGAGTCACCAGCATTGGGGTCTGGCTATAACTTGCCAAAAGACCAGCAACAGTCCTAATTTCTGTGCCACCCACCTGATTTCCAGTCTTCCAAATGGATGCAGTTTGCTACAAATGAGCATAGGTTGGGGTATGGTCTGGGGGAATTGGGGGTATGTAAAAAAATTAAATAAAAGTTGAATGATAAATAATAAAAAGTAACACACCCAGGCATTTGATGAGGGTGATCTGAAGCATTGCCTCAGGGAAGGTAATCACTTTATGGCTTATGGACAACTTGGACCTAGCTGCTGTTCAAAGACACGCTATGAGCAATACACTGTTTTGAGTAGCTACTCACTGTACTAAGCAATTATTTCCCACAATGTTAACCATATAACATCCCCCTTCCTTAAGGCGCATATCCACTACACAATATAAATGAACGATTGAACGATAACTATATCGTTCATCGACCTCAATATAGTGCAGTGGATATGCTGCCAATTTATTTATTTATTTATTACCAGTTATTTATATAGCGCACACATATTCCGCAGCGCTTTACAGAGAATATTTGGCCATTAACATTCGTCCCTGCCCCATTGGAGCTTACAATCTATATTCCCTACCACATGCGCACACACTAGGGTTAATTTTGTAGTGAGCCAGTTAACCTACCAGTATTTTTTTGGAGTGTGGGAGGAAACCGGAGCACCCGGAGGAAACCCACGCAAGCACAGGGAGAATATACAAACTCCACACAGTTAGAGCCGTGGTGGGAATCGAACCCACGACCTCAGTGCTGTCAGGCGATGCGCGTTCCTGCTGGTCGTTGTCGGCATCTCTCATCAACTGAACGCCTACTGTCCAACCTGACGATATCGTCAGGCTGTGCAGGTTCGGGGGTTAGGGAGGGTGCCGGCACTGAACGACATATTGTTCAGTGTGGACACAATATCCACTGCACAGTATAATGAACGATTGGACTATAATGTTATCGTTCATTAATCATGTAGTGGACATGCGGCTTTAGACTAATTTTCATGCTGTAACCCAGCGTAAGCAATGTGCACTGTAGAATACCGAGCCTAAGCTGTCAGTCAGTAATAAACTTGGTCATCTCGCAATCCCCTTCAATACACGAAGGCGTGATACAATGCACAAAGGCTGGTTCCCTCGGCTAAGAATTTATTATGGGTGTCAAAGTCGCAGGCAGGAACGGCTGACCAGAGCTCCCTGCTTCCCTTGCCAAACAGACTACTCTCTATTCTAAAGGAATAGGTTTTATGGGTCTTTTTGATTAATCCTTAAAATGGCTCGTCACATTAAGATGGGAGTTTTAGAGCTCTCTTAAAAAGCCATTTAATTTGTATGAGACGGCATGGCGAAGAATAACAATCCATTCCAGCTATATAATTCAGGCATTACTTGATAGACTCTGTCCCTTACATTAACATACGCAGCCATTGACCAATGCCCACCTTCTGACTCTCTCTTTAACTCTTTAGGGGAGATGTATAAAAAAAACCTTCTGAAAAGGACAAGTTAATACATTGTCCATATCAGCCAATCAGCTTGTAGCTCTCATTTATCTAGTACATTCTATAAAATGATAGCTAGAAGCTGATTGGTTGCTATGGACAACTTCTCCTCTTTAGAAAGGTTGATACATCTCCCCCTTTAACTTTGACAGCGCCATAATAACAGTGACATCCTCAGTGGATTCATTATGTCTATATGTTATTTATCTAGGTTGTCATCTTGTTCCTGTCTATAGAAGGACATGTGTTCAGATCATTATTCCGCGCTAGATGTTTTTCAGGCAGTTAAGAGCAAACAATTCAATAGTAGTGATTTATTGTGATACAATCCCTCTGCGACTAAGCAGATTGGCAAGTGTTTTGCACATGGCAGTTAGAGGTCACTTGCATCAGAGAAGAAGTAATTCACAATTAAAGTTAAATTAGTTAGAAATGTAGGAAAACGCATAGCATAGAGACCTAAAGAAAGAAAGAAGAGGACTGTTTTAATGGGACATGTCAATCTAAGCAATGTTGTGTTGTGCATACAGGATATGTGTCATATTACATTTGTCGGAACGGTAAGCAATCAAGTCACAGCTACCGTTAGCACTTAAATGGGTTAACGCCTTCAGTGCTGTGGCTACCATTTTAACTATGTGTGCCTGGTCTCCGGCCACAGATGGTGTTAGAGGTATGGTGTTGTCAACTGGGACCCAGCAAAAGCTTTTCTGGCTTTAGTGAAGCCTTTCAAGATTTGCTGAGTACCCACAAAGTTGAAGCGCAATGCACGTGCGCAGACAGCCCACCGTACATGCACATTAGTCAGCAACCCATTACTGACAGCGGCAGGCTTCTGGCAGGAGGACACTGCTGAGGAGAGGATGCTGCCACTGGACCTTTCCTGGACAGGTAAGTCATGTTCAATAACTGCAGAATATTCGTTAGTATCACTGTGATACTAAACCAAATAAGTTGCCGGTAAATTGTACTGTTCTTAAATGGAGCCCTTAGGATCCTCAAGAAGGCCAAATCAAGTCTGTGGGGGTCATTCAGACCCGCTCGCGAGCGCAGGACGCTCACAAGCGGGTCGATATTGCCCCGCTGCGCATGTGCACAACGGAGGGAGCTCCGTCGTGCGCATGCGCGAGACCCGGATAGCAACGGGCTCTCCGACGCTCTGGGTCTCGCACCAAAGGGGGCGTGCTGTCGATGTTGATTGACAGCACGCCCCCTTTGGTGGGCGTGCCGGGGGCGTGGCTGCCAGACGGAGGCGTTCCCATGGGAACGCCTACCGTCTCAAGCTGGCCCCACTGACATCAGTAATGATGTCAGTGGGAGTGATTTTGGCTCTGATAAAGCCAAAATCACTCCTGGGCTTGCGGCAGCGAGACCCTACCGCAGGGTCTCGTCGCAAGCCCGATGGTCGCGATGGTCTTGACCATCACGACCATCTTTTTGGCCGCTCGCATATGCTGTGGGTGGTCACCCACAGCTATGCGAACGGCCAGGAGGCCGCTCCATTTTCAGGGAGGAGGGCACTGATTCAGAGCGAGCGCTCTGGTCAGAGCATTCAGCTCTGAATCAGGCCCTGTGTACAGTAGCTTTGATATTGTTTCCACACCAGAGCCAGTTGGCAACATTAGGCAATTTACTAATGTGGGTTCCATTCTCCCCAGTGGTCTGACTGCTAGGAAGACATAACCATGCACCCAAGATGATGTGGCCACGCCCCCTCCCCTTTGCCATGCACCATATGTATACCTCAGTGCCCACTGGGCACTAGGCAGGAGGATAGGATCATCCAGCTCTGCTCCACACTTGCTGATGCCAGGCTCTGAATAACCTCTGAAAAAGCCAATGACTCAATGAAATGTTACAATAATTGCATTTCCCAGATGTTACATCTCCTGTGTAGGAGTTATTTATTGTTTTAATTTAAATAAATAAATCAATGTTTAAATGGATTCATATGGTGCGTACACACGGTACGATTAAACAGGACGATATGAACGATAACGATCATATCGTTATCGTTCATATTGTCCTGTTTATGCCCTTCCAACCCCCAAACAACGGTCGATGTGCAGGCATGGATGGTCGATATCGATATCGACCATCGCCCGTGCATGCAGGCCAACCTGGTTGATATCGACCAGGTTAGCCTGGTTACAATAGGGACCCGCGATTGTTGATCACGGGTCATTTAGTCGTCTGGGGGTTGGTGCTGTGCTGGATGATCGATATCGAACATGCAGGACAATCAGACAACAATATCTTTTGTCAAACCACATTTCCCCTGATTCTGCAGACAATAAAGCAGATGAAGAATCATATGTAAAGTATGTGTAAGAGCAGCTGGCAAGCCCCAGAATGTGGAAGTCAGTTATAAGATCGGTGAAGCATGCAGATATGATTCAGCTTAGATTGTAAGCTCTACAGTGCAGTGCCCTCTTTTTGTGTACCCTATTCTGACCTTCAACATGTCAGCTCTGAGCAATGGAAAGGTGAAGATTACATGATGGGGCAAAACTTATTATCATTTTTGATAAGGCTCCTATTGAAATCAAGAGGATCATTGAAAGGTATGGTGATAATTATCTCAAAAGATGACTGCAGGTAGCTTCTATTTGTCATAGTGTGCATCACGCCTGCTAATGTTTTACCCGGGCCCCTCAGGAGATGCAGGATGAGCTTGGGTAAGAGGTGCGGGCATGTTGCACATCATCATGGGCCAATTCCCACTGTATAATGCCACAATTCACAGCATTGTGTAGTGCAGAATCATAATGACGCGTTTCACTGCAAATCAAGTCCTGACTTCCCAAGGAAAGTGGTTGGATCCAGGAGGCTGGTCTTTTCTCTTGAAAGTCCAGGACGGTTCAACAAAATGTAAGTGTCCTCCAAACATTCTGGGAGAGTAAATAGCTGGATCTCATTTGTTTTTGAATATTCTCATGTCAATAAGTTAAACTATAATTATGAAGGCCAAGTGGCCGAATAGACAGTGTATGGTCAAGGATTGATCAGACAGCGTGCTGGACAGATTTAGATTACCATTAATATATTATTTATTTCCTATATATTATTTACTGTATACTGTAACTTATCTGCCAAAATTCCCATTGAAAGGGAAACACAGATGGGTGATACTGTAGCTGGCTGGCTGCTCCCCTGATCCAAGGTCCTGATCCAAACCTCTTTTGTTCATAGTAAAACCAGGATTTCCAGGAGTTAATGTTTGCAGTATTAATTAGGACTTTATATATACTCATCTTCAAAAGTTATCTACTTGTTCTTAGAGTGTACTTACAAAAAAAAAAGAAGATTTTATTTGGTTCGTGATTTATTTTTACGCCTTACCAGTTTTATAAGTTTTCTGTCCATAATCTGAAAAAAGCAATCAAATATCTTTTATATTAAAATGATTTTTGTTTTGCAAAATGTGCTCATACAATATAGTAAATTACACATATATCCTGTTATGCATTTCGATTTTTCCAAACAGTGATTACAATTTTCATTAGACTCTGCCTTGATGAGTCTTCTTTTGTTTTATTGCACATACAGCCGTAGATAAGGAGAACAGAGTATTCCTCGCATGCTGTGCTCATCTTCTAAGTACATTGCTTTTCTTCCAAAGACGGTATAAACTGCATGAATCTTCCAGTTATAGATACACTGCTGTTTACACTTCAGACGGCTAAGGGATGAATAACAATATTATTACAATCTATGACAAAGCTATCTAAGTTTTACATGAATGTATAATCACCTGCGTTTGGACCATATCTCAGAAACCAGATAGATTCTTAAACGTTCTCAATAATTGATACTTTTAAGAAATAGTTCTCTCTCCCATCTGGACAGTGACTAAGACAATTAAAGCTTCCAAAGCGTATTATAAAGAGCAGAGCAAAAAGTAATTGTTGTGAGATTGGAAATTTACTTTTTACAGAGATTTCACAAGGTCATATATCGAGCATTGGTGGACACCAGTGTCAGACTGGAGCATGAATGGCACACCAGTGTGATGAAGGTGCACGACCAGCTGCCAGAGGGGGTGTGGCTAGCATTGAGAGGGGGTGTGGCTAGCAATGAGAGGGGATGTGGCAAGCCATGAGAGAGGAATGGCCAGTTGCCAGAGGGGATCTGGTCAGCTCACTGAGGATTCTTTATACGAGATGTAGTTGGCCTACTGGCGGTCAGAATCCCAGGCCCGGAAGCCCGACAGCAGTTGGAATCCCGACCGCTGACATCCTAATTGTAAGTATTAGGGTTAGGAGTTAGGGCATACTTACCTACCTTTAATAATCTCTTCCCGGGAGAAGCCCGGGTAAGAGAAGCAGCAGGGGGCCGATGGGGGCGGGGCCTAACTATTCGCACCATTAAGCTGTGATTCATGCAGAATCACCACTTAAGCCCCGCCCCCTTCACGGAGACCCGCGATCGCCGCAGGTATTCTCATTCTGCCTACTTCACTAGGAAGTGGGCAGAATGCGGGAGAAATGCCTACCCTTCCGGGGGTGCGGGGGTTTACCGGAAAAATCGGGAGCCTCCCACGAAAACCGAGAGGGTAGGCATGTATGAGTTAGGTTTAGGCACTGCGGAAGGGTTAGGTTACGCTATTTTAGGCTGTGGAGGGGGGGAAGGGTTAGGCTGCAGGAAAAATGGGTTAGAGTTCGGGTACTTACAAAATTCTGTCTGGATTCTGACTGTTGGGATGTCGCTATTGGTATTCTGGCTGCCGGCACCTCGACTGCCAAGATCCCGTACCAAACCCCATTATACACTATATTATGTCAGTACCATAATATAGTGTATAAAGAAAAAGTGTGCCTTGCAAATAAGGCATAATGGTATCATAATCATAAACATGCCATTCTATCTCTTTGTCGGTAATAATAGAGCTTTTTGTGCTGTGATAGATCTGCCTTTTAGTGCATACAAAATTTTTAAAGAGCGATTCATCACCAGTAATCTCTCATAATCCATTTAGCGCTTGTGCTAATTTGGGTTATTGAGCTTGATGAATAGGATAAATAACGGCATAGTCTGTACTTATAATAAAGTTGTAATGGTTATGTCTGTACGTAGAATTTTTGTTTGAGAACTGTACTCTTTGGGACTGTGTATGAGCTATGGAGACATTTTTATTCGCCTGCCTGTCTGTTCGTTCCGGCATCACACAAAAACTACGGGATGAATTTCGATTGTGGTTTCAATATTGGATATGTTAGTCACCTAGAAAGAAACAGCTATGTATTATCTCAATGTGACCACAGGGAGATGAGCAATAAGGATAAAACCAGATGCTTGACAATCAGCGCTTGAAGTGTGCAGGCTCCTCACGCCAAAAATTACTAGATGTATATAAATATTTTCTTTTTGGGGACAAATATACTTGTAAGAACTATTTTTGAACTATGGAGACAAAAAAAAAATTATCAGAATTTGCACAAGCTTCTCAAGTCCAAAATGACTGTATGTGTGTATGTATATATATATATATATATATATATATATATATTAGTTCTAAAAAAAGGTTAAAAAGACATGCGCCTGATAGGGTAATATTGTTAAACAAAATGGCAACTGGTGCTGAAATCAAATGTGCGTACCAAAAGAAAAACACTTTAAGGCTTATCTGAATTCCAGTTTGCAGGGTTCACACTGAACGGAGTGGACTCTGGATCTCATCGGCTGGATAACCTTAGGGGAGCTCATACAAGCTCCAGTGTGGAGGAGGGAAGAGACAGGACTGGAGCAGAGGAATATTTTAAGTAATGCTTGTTTGGCTGCAGAGGAAATTCAGCTGTGTTTCCTCAACAGCCCCGAATCTTTGCTCCCCAAATCTTCCTATAAAGGCTATAAACATTATAAACGCATAAAATTTGCACTATATATATGCTTCCTTTTATTTATTTATTCATTTTATTTTTCCTACATTATTTTTATTTAAGTTTATGTTTATTTTCTATTCATTTATTTTTTCCTCCTTATTTATCTAAGCACTCAGTACCAGCTTGACTATATTGAACTTTATTTTTACTGAGCTGCCCCAACACACGAGCACAACAATACTATTCTTTTGTACCAAACCCAGCATCCTGGTTAAGGAGTCTCTATGTTGTCTAACAGTCACTTTCACATCCACCTGACACCTATTGTCACCACCACCCCAATAGGCTATATCAATAAGCTATTGATCTTTCATGTCAAAACAGAGTTGCATGATGAGAAGGGTGTGGGGCCGAGAGGGGGTGGCTGTTACTACTTACCTGAACTATACATGCCTACCCTCCCGGTTTTCGCGGGAGGCTCACGATTTTTCGGGTAACCCCCCGCTCCCCTGGAATGGTAGGCACCTCTCCCACTTTCTGCCCACTCCCTAGTGAAGTGGGAAGAACTTCCGTGGCGATCGCGGGTCCCCAAGTAGGGGGTGAGGCTTAGTGACGCGATTCTGCATGAATCCTGTCATTTAGCTCCGCCTCTTATGTACATTTGTGGCAATGGAGGCAAATTGCTGCGATGGGGGGCAGGGCTTAAAGACGCGATACGTCAGGCCCCGCCCCCATCACGATCCAATCTTTCTCCTCCCCGAGTTCTCCCGGCAAAGTGATAAAAAATGTAGGCAAGTATGACCTGAACCCTGGTTGGTTGGAGGGGCCCTTTTTGGGCCCGGATCAACGACCAGCCCCCCACTGCTCTGCCCACTACCACTGCGGCCACGTCTGTATAGCAGCGCAGTTGCAGTGAGAAAAAGGGGACTGTTGTTGCTAAATTACCACTGACTTCTGTACAGCAATACAGTTCCACGGACAGGGATTTGCTGTCATATTCTCTGGCTGTAATACCAATTAATGATGTCTCAGATCTAGAAAGCTGTTCTGACAACTGGAAACAGAAACACTGTGCAGTATGAAGATCTCCGCCACCACCAGAATTCCTAATGGAGTTTTTGTAAAATAATCCGATTTCTGCATAAATGATGTATTTTTGTACACTTAGGTAGAACTAGACCGTTGCTTCACTCTCTAAACCACAGCAACTAAACACACAATTACACATTGCTTTTTGAAAGAGATGAGCTGTTATTCAGTTAGAGAGTACCGTAGGTAGTAATTAGAGGTCGGTGGTCTTTAGGCTCATTATTGTAATTTCCATATTATCAGGCAGAGAGTTGATGGAAAAAATCCTGTCTGTTATACAGTATCTTTCCCATAGAGAAGTGCATGTGGCATTGATACAGTATTTTACATGTTTCTTTGGCAGAATTTAGCCTCCAATGTTCCCAGACCCAACTTTCTCTTTTCATAGACTAATAATGCCACAAAGGACCTGAGTTTGGCACAGACAGGTCCGTATCTGTGTCTTTTAGTGGTCACACGTGCGCAACTTTCTGCAAATGCCGCCATCAAGCCTTTCCCTGGTGTACTTTCATGTGTAGGAATGTGCAATGAATGAGACGCCCACTGTTAGCTTCTGTATACGCTTTAATACTGCCCAAGGGCGTTACTAGTGGGTTGTAGGCTGCACCGGGTGACACCATATTAGCACAGCTGCTCTGCTTTTTTGGTGTCACCAAGCACCACGCTGTAACCGGAGAGGCTGGGAGCTGCCCTGCAGCTCCAGGAGCGCTGGCTAAGCCCCCCAGTGTGATGAGAATGAAGGCGTGAGACATGGTCACTCCCCTAAAGAGTCATAGAATAGAGGGCGTGGCTTTGTAGGCATGAGGTCACACCCCCGAGGAGTCCTGAAATGGGAGTAACAGGGTGAGAGTAGGCACACTGGGTGACACCAACCATAGTGGCATCACTGATACTGCCTGGTGCATCTTTAGACTTCACCACCAGTCACACCATCAAAACTTGCACCGGCCCTATGGTAGGTGAAAATTTTATGTCTAAGTATGGCCTCCAATGTGAGCGTCTGTGTACGTGATCACCTCAGTAACACACCTGCAACACTTCCATAACACGCCCATAAGTTGGACCATCTCCGTATGTATAGCCACCTCCCAGGAACACTCAGCACATTCCCGTTACATTTCTGATACCGTCTCAATAGCACCTTCACTCCTGTGCGTACACTGTGTAACTCACGTGCCCTACATATTTTTAGGGATTTTTGCGCATACACAGTAGCAAAATGTCACTGATATCCGTGAACATCGGCGTTGCGAGAGACAGAATCTGGTCCAAAATGTCATCGGGTGCACACGGGCTCGTGTAGAGCTGAATGTAAATTCATATATTTATTGGTGTATTAGTATGGCCGATGCGCACTATGGGCCTGATTCCGATGTGGGCGGTACTGCGCAGCCGCAAGGAAGCATTAAGTATAGAAATCAGAGACTTCTCCAATGGCGCATAACATATGTTGTCATTTCATCGCCGTCACAGCCAGCTATGGCGGTGAACTGCTTTGGCAATTTGTCAAGTGGCGTAAAGCATGGCCTTTAAAAAACATGGCAACCATTTTGCGACGGTGCTATGCATACCTAAAGTCCTGCCATGGCTCTGTCGGTCGTCCTTTAGTTAATGCGCATGTGTGGCCTTATAGGGTGGCACATGTACAGTCTGGAAAAAATAGTGGGCCTGATTCAGACCCGGATGTTATGCTGCGCTTGCTCGCATTGAGCGATTTTTCGCAATATGCGCATGAGTTGCAATGCGCTTGCGCGAACCAGTCATTGCGATGGGAAAGTGCTTGCCCGTAGCCCGCAGTGCTCGCCCGGGCCACTATTTTGAGTGAAAGATAGTGCCGTTTGTGGGTGGTAACGGGAAGGTGCTTGTAAACGGGGGTGTGGATGTGCGAACGCAGGCGTGCCCGACCATCAGAACGGCGTTTAATGGGTGTGCATAATTAGCAAAGTAGCGTCATTACACATGTGACTGGGTTGTATGTTAGCCAGAACTGCGCGCAATGTTGTGGTGGGAAAAGGCTCCCACAAGCGCTGCGAGCAGCTCCGATGGCCCTCGATGTTCCCGATTACTCCTACAACTGCCGGAGATGATGTGTTGCGAGTGGCAAAGGGGCGTCTTTATACAGGTGCGAGCGCATAGTGCGGCCGCTCGCTATTAGTGGGTCCTTTACGCGACGCAGTGCGAGCACATGATTTTAATAACTGGACCCTTTTAGCCAGTGAGCAGACGCAAATAGCGTCCAGGTCTGAATCAGGCCCAGTATCCGTTAACATTTAGCCCGGCACATGCATAGCCTAGACGCGCAACTACATATCGCATCTGCGCCACACTGATGGGGTAGGGGTCGCCAAATTGCCCACGGAGTAAATATGTGCAATACTTCACCGACTACTTTTGTATCAGCGCTAAGACATCCTAAATCGCTGCAATAAGCGGTGATGCAGGGTGTCTCTAATTTGATGCATTTCCCCCATGGACACACTTCGCTACTGTGTGTACGTGATATATGACACTAAAGCTACTGTATATCTCAGCTTGCGTCATACATGATAATCTGGTTTTTCGGTGTCCATCATACGAGGAGAGGACAGAGCAGTGCATTTAGTTACCCAAATTTAGAACATGCTGAAACATCAACTTAGGAAAAACAACAGAAGAACAATAAACAAATAAAAACAGCAGCCCAAGAACAATACACAAACAACACGCACCGGAAACCCAGATCATTGCAACAGTAACAAAACATAATAACAAATAAACAAACAAAATAATAATAATAAAATGTGTATGCAGGAAATAACAGAATGTCGTTTTTTTTTTAGGCTGGCAATAATACTGTACTTACATTCATTAGCTCATTGGCTACTCTCCATGTTTTTGGACAGAACACATTTGCTCATAGATGGCTTTTCCTAGCCATCTGGAAGCTCCATAATAACCCAAGTTGATAATACTTTGTGTACACATAACATTAAATAATTCACGGTGGAAGCCAATATGCTAGCTCACCCGTTACTATTTAACAGGAATGAATGTTTATTTAAGTGGTGGGTAACGGTTCTGTAGGATGTTGTACTGTGAAGCGCAAATGATGCAGTTGCCGGCAAACTGTTGCTCGGGAAGCAGAGGTGCTTAGGTCACCTTATATTGTATGTCGTACAGTGTATGGGGCTTATTTGCACTTGAGGTACAATAAACTACAAAAAAAAAGTAACAGAAACCATATTGCCATCCTGCTGGGGTGGCTATTGCAGGGTTGTATTTTAAACCAGTGTAACCCCCGCTCAGAATGCAGTGTAGTGCAAAGTGCTTATGTAGTAATACACCTCCCGTTTCCCCAGGCTAGGTCTCCAGGGTGTGGGCAACACCTGAGAAGGGGGTCTCTGTCCATGCAGGTTTATAACAGGACATTATGAAAACACAGACACACAGTGATGCAGCAACAGTTCCTGATGCTTCTCCTCCTCCTCCAACTGAACTTCTTGGCGTGTCAGATGGCATAAGACAATCTTAAAAAATATCATTGCATTACACCACATTCTTCTCCTCCAGCACAGTCTTTTTTTATATAAATTCTTTATTTTCAAAACAAAGACAGATTTTGTAACATAAAATCAGTACAAAACATGGACTGTATGCAGAAAAAAAACCCACAATAATACAAATCCATATTTAGATATACAGATACCAAAACAGAAATGCTTCAGATAAATCTAAGGTACAGCATGTTCCACTATATAAAATAGAAAAATATATAAAAATAATCAGAAGAAAAATAAATATATATTTATTTATTTATTTATTAACAGTTTCTTATATAGCGCAGCAAATTCCGTTGCGTTTTACAATTTGAATTAACATTATACTGGGTTGTAAAAGACATACATACATGACATACATAAGGGTAATAGGGCCTTGCTCACAAGCTTACAATCTATAGAGAAGTACGTGTTGATACAGAAGGAGAGGTGCTACATATTGCAAATTGGTCCAGCCCAATTGCAGATATATATATCTTTGTTTTTAAAGAGAGAAAGATAAAAAAGAGAAAGTGAAGAGGAATAGCACAGAGAGAAAAAGACAAGGGGGGAGAAGGTGAGGGGGATGCAGATAGACACTGAATGCACCAATATCTGAAACAAGTCACCAGAAATATTTAGAAATTAAGAATGTGGAATGAGGGCTGCATATGAGGCAGAGGATTTAAAATCAATCCAATTGGACCAAAGAGCAATAAACTCAGAGTGTTTCTCAGGGGCTGAATAGAGAACCTCATCCATTGTCATATAGAAGTCAAGACGTTGACACCATTCCTTAATGCACAGTTACAATAAATGCTTTGCACCTTAAACATGGAGGTCCACCTGGCCCGTCGCTGTATGGTTCTCCAGCTCCACACTCATAGATCTTGGATTCTGTTGCATTCTGCCTCTCTTTGGGAGTCAATCCAATTATTTACGATGTACTCGCGGTGTGTGTAATCACGACAACAGGCGCGCTTGATGACAGCCCGAATTTGCATAAAAGTGCTCACAGCCCACAGCCCCATAGGGCTCGGAGCAATAGGATGCGAATTCGGGCTCGGAGCAAGCTGAGAGGGGTGCGAGGTGCGGTGCCATTGCTTTAGCGCTGTTGCAATGGCAACTCACTCCCATCGCATGGGATTGACCCATTTGTCTCTCCTAAGAGAATATAAAGAATGTCTCACACCCAGTCAGCCTCTCTCTGCTAATAGCCAGCCATATACAGATGGTCACCCACACATCTGCCTCTCTTTGCACTACTTCTCCTGCAGCTGTTACCAGACTCCTCCAATGCAGCTCGGATACTCTCAGCAGTATATTCTCAGCAGCAGCCCACCCCTCTCCTATAGGGATGGCTCCTATAACCACACTGCTCCAACAGTGACCCCTGCTTTTATTCATAGAGGACACTTTTTCATAACACCAGGTATGCATGAAGGATACCGCAAAGGACCGCTCTCTCGGTAAGTGCGTCCCTTTGCAATAGAGGGATGTCCGGGTCTATGACCCAGAAGCCCCTATGGCATCCTTCTACGCATGAGCAGAAGGACGCATGCGCCAAGGGGGGTGCTGGGAGGGATCTGATGGGATCCCTCTCACAGCACTCTCCTGATAGAAGCCCATAGGCTTCTATCGGGTAACACTATCAGGAAAAGGCATTACCCACTGCAACTAAGTTGGTGCATTTTTGGGGTTTGAACACATTTTTACCTTTACTGCATCCTGCCCCAGATCTGAAACATACTTGTCTTCTGTCCAGAAGACTCCCATACAGTGGCGGATTTTAACTAGGAGGTGCGAGGCTGCAGCCCCCCCAGTAAAATCCTCCACTTCAGTGAGATAGTGCAGTCCGTGACTGCACTGGCTACACTGCGACTAGAGCTGGCTTCCTAATGGAAGGACCACCTGCCAGTCATGCACAGGCAGCCCCAGGGGGAGGTGTCTCCTCCCCCTGGGACTGCCAGTCCGGGCTGCGATAAGCAGACAGCGGCTTCCAGTCTGCAGGCAACAGTGAAGCATGCTGGAACTTCATTGCAAGTTTCGGGCTGCATTTTATCAAATGGAATTGGGGATTTGGTCAGGAATAATGGTGTCCTCAATTCTGAGAATTAAACCACCAGGAAATGTCTGTGTCTGCTTGATCAGAGTTTGGGCTCTAAGTAAAAGCCGGATAATGGGTCCTGGGGGATGTGAGAGAGAAGGGAGGGCTCCATTCACAGGGCTGTTTCAGGTGTTGAGGCCTTCAGCCTAAGAGCAGGCTAACTAGTGACTGCAGCTGTGAGAGGCTAATAAAGGTTGTGTCAGGGTTTGTCTCAGTGTCTCATACCTGGGGAGAGCAGGTAGTAAGGCTTCTTCAGAGACATTGTGATGTACTACTTGTAAGTACTGTGCATATACCTATGTTTGTGGTGAGGGCAGTAGGCCCTAACACTTTGAGAGAGAGAATTTATTGTTTAGTTAGTGCCCAGACGGGCTAGGATTTATTTTTATGTTTTCAACTTTAGACTGCACAATAAAAATTAGCTGCGGCTAGCTTGCACGAAAACCTGGACTGGTGTGCTGTTTCCTGGTTGCTGGGTGTTTGGAGGTGTCCATCTACCCCAGGAGAGGGACCTCCTACCCCGATGATATTACAGTTTGAACACAATGTTCACCCGGTATTACTGTAGTAAGTAATAGTAAGTAGTAGTAAGGCGTACCCAAACTAACCACAAAACCAGCTTTCACGTGCGTTCCCTGTCAACACTATCTGTACTGCAGTGGATCCAACAACACTGTATGAAAAATCCAAAGCACCGACCATTCACCCCCTTCCTACATCGGCTGTTTGAAGCTCCACCTATGGACCGCCCGAAGCTCCACTGCTGGGCCATCGGAATGGCCTCAGCTTGCAGTCTGAAACTCCGCTTCCATGCCACCCGAAGCTCCACCCTAAGGTCATGCTAAAGAGTGCTCCTGGGCTGTCCACAATTGTGTTCCCCTGGGTAACCAGAAGCCCACCCATTCATCCCCCACCCGCCCCTTTCGGCAACTGAGTTCACAGCTGGGCATAGAAATTATGAGTATGAGCCTGCAGCCTGAGGGAATAGGCTGAGCTGCCTAGCACACAGTGGCAGCTCCAGGCACGGGCAAGCCGGTCCGTTGGCCAGAGCGTCATTATATCCGGCGGGCGCATTAAACGCCCACCCTCCCTTCCAGCTCTAGTTTGATTAGGAGGAGGGAAAGTGCGATAACACAGGGCGGCGATGGGCGCAGCAAAGCCTAGCGCTGGCCCTGCTAGCACAGGGGGGGAGCAGCTGTCACCAGGCGAGGAGAAAGCACCGTGCATAACCAAAGTACCTTCCCACAGGTCTGTGTAAAATACATAAGTATGTTTGTATTTATGTGTATATGTGTGTCTGTAAATGTATATAAAAATACATTTGTGTGTATATATATATATATGTGTGTGTGTGTGTGTATATATATATATATATATATACACACAGTATGTGTGTGTATGTCTATATAGGGAGCTGCTGCGGCTGGATCAATGAAGGGTAATAATTATCAATAATCATCACCCTTCAGCAGGCTGTGGCTGTGTCGGCCTCCTACCTAGGCTCTGCTTCACTACAGCGCAGTCGCAGGCTCAATGTGTCTGTCTTGACACACTGGCTGTGGTGCACACAGTATGGAGGAAGGTGGGAGTGAAGGATGAGTTAAGCGGGCGCTGTATTATAGATATAGATCTGCCAGCATCTTACTACCTGATTTATCCCATTTCAGGGGTATGTGGCTGTGATGTCCTCTGTATTTTGTGGCACCTATTGCAATATTCTTTATATGGCGGACACTTGGATGCTTAGTGTATTATATGGCGAGCACTGATGCTGTGTTATGGCACTCACTGCGACACTCTCTATATTATATGGCAGTGACTGTAATGTTCTTTGCATTATCTGGTAGTCACTGCAATGTTCTCTTCATTATACATTATGGTGGCCACTGCGATGCTTTCTGTATTATATAGTAGTTAGTGCAATGTTATATGCATTATCTAGTGGTCACTGTGATGTTCTCTGTATTAAATAAATATATACACTGATATAACGGAATCCACATGGACATCTAATAAAATAGGTCACGTACTGTAACTACATAATTGCAGGTATGTGCGCAATTGATTTTGACTTTCTTGCCAGAGTGGGGATGCACAAAAGTGTCCCCATCTCCAATTAGCCACATGTTGTGCATCCGATACACCTTACACACCCTTTCCTGCGTTATAGAAAATGAGTATTTTCCACCACCTTCCAGGGAGCGATATCTTTATGGATGAAAACATCACCAATATGTTCATTGCGCCTGTAACAAGGTAACAACATCGAATCTACCAGGTTGTTAACTTATTACAGACGCTGTTCAATTTAACCCTTTAACCTCCATGGTCCAGTATTGCCATTATTTTTTTTATATTTTTTTAAAGGCACTATAAAGTGGTTGAAGGTAGGTGCCGGCTATGACCTCCATGGAGATAGCCACACACCCTGTGTTGACCAAACCCACACACTAGTAATGCACCCACATCACTAGTCACTCTACGACAGCACTTGTCACAAGGGATCCAGTCTAAAGATCTACAATAAAAAGGTAGGCAATGTCTAGATAGACACCAGATGTTAGACAGTCAATAGGTCGACAGTGACAAAAGGTCGACACACTAAAGGTCGACATGAAAGAAGGTTGGTAGGTACAAATGGTCAACATTGTCAAAATGTCGACATGAAAATGGTCGACACATTAATTTTTTGGTTAGGGTTAGGCACTTACCCCAACGGTTAGGGTTAGGCACCAGGAGGGACGGTTAGGGTTAGGCACCAAGAGGAGGGTTAGAGTTAGGATGATGATAAAGGCTAGAAAAAAAAATTGTCTACCATTTTTGTGTCAACCATTTTCATGTCAACCTTTTGACCCTGTCGACCATTTGTACCCATCGACCTTCTTACATGTCAACCTTTAGTGTATCGACCCTTTGTCCCTGTCAACCTTTTGTCTCTGTCGACCTATTGACTGTATAACATCTGGTGTCTATCTATACATTCATTGTCTACCTTTTTCCTGTATATCTTTCAATCCACATCCTGTCACACACCCCTGCTGTGGCACACAATAGGCCCTTTATAAATTTCAGCTCCAGGCCCATGCAGACCTTAATCTGGCACTGTCTGTTTGGTCATTCAGTGCAGAATAGCAGAGCTAATAGCAGATGCCATGGAGAATCTGCAAACCTGGGCTTTCTTTCACCCGGGGCAAAGACTCAGGTCAGCTAATCTCCTAGCACTTGTGCTCATTTTACCCCTTGTGCTGAATCTGGCAGGAGCCCTCTTGTTTTATACTGTGTGAAAGTGACACAGTGGGAAACAAACGTCTCCTACTTAGCTCATAATGAGAGACATGGTTAATACCTGCATTTAAAGCTGTTACAGCATCCATGCACTCCTGCACGTTTCCAGCATACACTGACAAGCTGCTGAGCTGTATAGAACACAGCTCCACTCAAGTGCATGTAACAGTGAGTACAGCTGTGCCTGCTATCTCTCAATAAAGCTACACCACTCTTTAAGTAACTGGACTGTTCATCATTTCAGCCATCCGCTGGTGTGTGCCTACATAACTCTACAGTATCAGCACACGCATCATTTCCAACACCAATTAAAATCGACAGCACTATGATGTCATCAATTAACTTTAGAAGGGGGAGTTAGATACCCCAGTTTGAATTTGCAATACATGTTTGTTATTGTTCAGTGGTCCATTGATGGGCTGCGCTGTTTTCTGGCTGTCCTTTCTTTGCCTATATACAGTTTTTATTAGTATTACTTTATAAATAAATAGTTGATCATTATCTGCCAAGTCACGTCTGAGTCTTTATTTATTATTTATATTAAGTTTTGATATGCTTGCGAGCTGGTCTGAATGAGACCCTAAGTCCAATGTTATTTCCAAAACACAAAGTGTGCCAGAGTGTCAGTCAGTTGCCACAGCAAACAACATGAACATATTACCCCTTTCAGTTGTATAGTCGTACACATGAGGGCCATTTGTGGTGTACACTGAAAAAAACGCTATGTATTAACTGGTACTATTGTAGTTTATTGCTGAATAAACTGTTGCTCTTGTTGGTCACAGAATATATTTGAATAAGGTAAAATAAGTATATAAAACTACTGACGCCAAATATTCCAAATTTTTTTTAAATGTTTTGTCAAAAATAATGTTATTATACAAAAGACCAGCAACCCAAAGAGTAAAAAATATGTTCTGGGTGGATGTCACTAAGCTAAGATTCAATACAAAGGGGTCTATATACTAAGCCTTTGATGGAGGTAAAGTGAACGGAGATAAAATACCAACCAACCAGCTTCTGACTGCCATGTCACAGGCTGTGTTTGAAAAAAATGACAGTTAGGAGCTAACTGGTTGGTACTTTAGCTCTGCCTACTTTATCTCCACCCAAGGCTTAGTACATAGACCCCTAAATTCTACTATTGTCTGCTGACTCTTTAACTTTACATTCTGGGATGGTGGAGGGGACATTCCAGGTGGGAGGTGCACATTGCTGCAACTGAATGATGATGTGATTAAACACCAGTCATGTCATCTAGCACCTGGACCACCCACTTCCCCGAATTTCAGAGAGCTCACCCATACTCCACAAGGGAAAACAGAAACATTAAGGCTTTGTATCAACCCACAAAGCCTCAAATACAAAGGACAAAGACACACCCCTAAAAACAATACGACCAAATAATCACATGGTGCCCCATAAGCCAGCCCCCAGACTTGAAGTTTAAAAAACTCTGCTCTTATTCAATCACTCTGTTTTCCTAAATGTCGGCGAGTATTAGGTACGGTGTTACCCTGTTCTGAAGGGTGTGGTATATTTTGTTGACATTCAGAATGTCGAAAGCATAATGTTGATACATTCAGATTGTTGACATGTTGGGAATGTCGACACGTCAAATGTTGACACTGACATCATGACACGATGTCAACACTGTGAATGTCAACTGTCAGCATGTTGACAATGCGATTTACTGTTACATATCACCTAACACTCACCCTAACCCAAATTGCATCCTTCTCCTAACCCTAAGCTAACCCTAATTCTAACTGCACTGTAATTTTAACCCTAACCTTAACCATAATCATAGTTTAATCCTAACCTTAATCTAGCCCTAACCCTAATTGCACCCTAATCCTAACCCTACTGTAAACCTAACCCCAAATGCAGCCAAAACGTAACCCCAATCTTACCCTAATCCTAATTGCACTGTAATCTTAACCCTAATCGAACCCTAACCGTATTCATAGCCTAACCCTAATCGCATCGCATGCTGGCTGTCAACATTCATACCATAATAAAATTATGCTGTAGACATTATGACTGCATACCGATTTAATGGCCGGCTATTTAATTGAGCGCTCGCTCATTGCGGTTTATTGACACCTCTATGTCTGAGCGAGCGAACGAAAAATGCGCTCGCTATTTTGTAAAGACGCCCCTTTGCCGTTCGCACCACACGTCATCTCCGGTATTTCTTTGATTAATCGGGTACACCGAAAGGCATCTGAACTGCTTGCAGTGCTTGTGGTAGGTTTATCCTACCGCTATCACTGCGAGCAGTTCGGACTAAAAGACAACCAAGTGACGTGGTCGATGACGCTCCTTTACTAATTTTGCACTCCCATTAAATGCCCTTTTTACCGTTAGGCACGCCTGCGTCCGGATCTCCACTCCCCCGTTTTCAAGCACCTTCCCCTGTTACCACCCACAAACGGTACATTCTGTCAATCAAATTAGCAGCCCCGCGCTATTTTGCGAGCGCTCAATTTCCAACCGCAATGACTTGTTTGCGCATGTGCATTACGACCCATACGCATGCGCAGTTGTGCGAACATCGCTCATAGCAAACGAGCGGCTCTGAATCAGGCCCTGAGTCCCTGTTTACGGTTCGGAACTCGGAATTAAAAAACAAACTCAGGTTTTGGATTCGGATATTTTAGCTGTTTTTATCAATTTAATGATTTTAATAGTTTTCTGCCAGAATCCAAAACCAAAACACGAAGATGAATCCAGATCCAAAACCAAAACACGCGGGTCAGCGCACATCTCTAATATTTATTAACCTTCCGTTTTGGCTAGAATTTTTCTTTAGCATCCTGTTTGTGTCAGGAATTGCTCAGTCTTTGCTCTTTGTATTACAGTAACACTCTCCGCTGCTAGTCCTGCATATTTCCGAGGCTTTACTCTTATTGCGCTGAAAGAGGGAAAAGAAGGAGAAAAAGAGGATGATCACGCCGGGTCTTTTCAGGTAAGTAAACCTGTTTGTCAAGAACATATATAGAGATAGTTGGTTTTCAGTCAACCATCAGTTATGCAGGAAAATGCAAATATCCATTTCTAGGGGCATAGTCAATTAGCCGCGTTAAGCCGCAATGCAAGTGAACGCGGCTGGCCGCAACTTGTTTTCTAATCAATTAGCTGCGCAAATTTTCTAAAGGATTTACTGCTTGTTTTTTCTCAGAGCCCCGGAGCAGGTGGAAACTTTGAGAAAATAGCTATTTTAAGGTTAAAATGTCAGGAACTGTTTCAGAAACAGGGGATGTTTAATATTTGGGCACTTTTCCTGCCAAAATCGGATTTTTCCCACCAAACAACGGGTCTCAGAAAGAGGCACAACGTCATCTTTCATGGACAAACATAATCATTCCTGGACAAAAGTCCATGAAAGATGACGTACAGTATTGCCTCTTTCAGAGACACTCTTTCTGAGACTGGAAAAATCCGAATTTGGCGGGAAAATCCGAACTAATCCGAGCCCGCACATCCCTAGTTTTTAGTTAGCTTAATTTGGCCCATAAATTGCATGTCCTATTTGGGGTGATATTCTGCTAAGTGCAGAATAATGGGTGGGGCGGATAATATATAAGGGTGCTGTATGGATGGGACAGGTGTTTTTAACCTTGCAGGTTGCAAATTTTGAAAAGTTGCTTAAAATGACACTTTAATCAATTATGGCATTTTTTATGCACCCCACATTAATGTAGAACATTTATTTGCAGAAAAACACTTGCTTTTTATCATTTGTAAACTGAAGAGCTGCATAACGGTGGGTTTCGTTCTGATAGAAATTAATAGTACACACACGTGACAATTTGAGTGAGTACAAATGAACACACTTTATTTACAAGGTACAAACAAACAACAAACAAACAATTAACATACAAATTATACAGTATACTCAACTGTTGTCTATGTATTCAGATGACACCGGTAATTTATCCTCTTCAAAATAAGATGTACTTCATCTTCATCTGGGGAGCCCTCATTTCAATAACGCCCAGGCAGTTCAATATACATTGCAGGCACCCTACTGCAGTTTCAGGTCCATGCACGAGCCAAAGAGCCTTTGTCTAGGTCCTTGATTTATATACCCTAATATGGGTGTTGGCTTTCCGGATATTAAGCCTATATTAGTTACATGCTGGGTACCAAGCACTGATTGGTACAACATAGCATGGACCATTCTTACATCTTGCACATGCTCTGTAAGCACTAACATATACTATCAGACAAAGAAATACAGTAATAACGTGTCCTAGTATGTCTGGAGATAAACTCTCAAAGCTCCTTTTGTCTAGAGAAAATGGGCATCACTGTCAATAACCCATAATGCTTAGCATTTCTAGACATTTTACAATAGTCACCCCACTGGACTGTGGCTAACAGTCTACTGATAACACCATATAATGTATTAAGGGCTCATTATACATCTAATAATAATGCCAGGTACAAGTTGGCCCCTCAATATATGGCTTATTTGACCCCAAAAGGTTATCTGACCAGTATGTGCATAGACTACATGAATACAATCTCTTTTCAAACCTCAATGGGGCCTAGCACAGGTTGTGTGTTACAGCTTATATGCCTATGTAGAAATTATTTATTTAACCCACTGGTTACAAGAATCCCAAATATATTCCTATTGGCCACTAATAGACATCTATACTGTTAGACAATATTTATTTGCTAATTTTTCTATACATTTAGCATGGTTAATAACAACCCAAATTACCGCACAAGTGCTTTTCCAATTGGGTGAGTATCGGGAGCGTGCATAGCCCGCTAAGTGAAAATTAGGACCAATAGGTGTCAGTGGTGTAAGTTCATCCCAGATGCCCTGAGGCGACTTATCATTTGGTGCCCCCCAGCCCCCGAATATCTGACTATGTTTCTATTAGTAGAAAAGTATTAGGCTTACTTACTAAAGGAAATTTGCAGGCTATCCCCCAAAGACACCCTTTTGTCGGGAGATATCTGCAGATTTATAGAATCCCCCGAAAGTATCTGCATTCTGGAGACTGGCCCCGGCAGCTAATACTATCTCAAGGTGGGGTTAGCTGCTGTTGCCTATGGTCTAGAGATCACAAAAAGTATCAGGAGAGGGATCCCTAGCACTCCCCCCTGGCATTCTCCACTCATACACAGTATCCCTAGCATCCCTCCCTGACACTCTACTCAGACCACTCACTCACAGTAGCGCTGAAGGAGAAGTGAAGGGTTTACATTAGGGTTGTTTATCGATCCCCTTCAGTTAATGTGTCTGAAACACATGCAAAGGGGTTGGGTACGGGATCCCAGTGTTCAGAATCCTGTCTCCAGCATCCCGACAGGGTTAGCATAACGACACTTGTTAGTCGGTATGCAAACCCTCCCCCTCTCCCTACCCTAACTCTCCCTCTTTGGTGCCTAACCCTAACCTCCCTCTCTAGTGCCTGAACCTATCCTACCCATCCCTGCACTCTAAACCTAACCCTCCCCCCTTAGTGCCTAACCCCTAACCCTCCACCCAACCCCGCTACTTACCTTCAGTATCCCGGTGGTCTGGATGCCAAACGCATCCCCATGCAAAGGTAATACAGCTCTCCCATCGTATACCAGAGATACAAGATAAGGGATATCATTGCAACATTATCTATTATAGAGATGGGGACTGCACTGAGGAATGTAATGTTTGACTGACCTCAGCTACAGCCCTGGGGTTAATTAGGAGTACTGTATATACAGCTATGCATTAGTTACAGATAAGATAGTGACCTGTATAGTGCAATTAGCATGAGGCTGAGAGTCCTCCTGATGGAGGCGAAAGCCATCAGACGTGGGGTGGGGATCCCTCTTGATACCCCTGGTGGAGGGAAAAACCACCTGATGTGGGGACTTTGAGAACTGAGGGGTCTATTTACTAAGCAGTGTTTTCAAACACAGCCTGTGAGATGACAGTTGGGAGCTGATTGGCTGGCACCTTATTACTTTCTTATCACTTTTCACTCTGTCTCCTAACACTGCTTAGTAAATAGACCCCTGAGTTTGAGTAAAGATACTGTAAGACTTCCACTGTGGTGGGACTACAAATCACAAAATGCCCAATCTACTGCCAATTGCTCCACTAAAGATCTGCCCCCAGATTCAGTTGCTGGTGCTCCAGGCCCTTGCCTCCCATGGATTCTTACCCACAGCTCAGTCTGGTACATCCTTATTGACATCCAGCTCCTGGAAGATCTGCAGCCGTGCTTATCCTCGAGCCCACCGCACAGGTATGTGTCTAGAGATTCCGCCAGGGAGGAGTGGGGTGGGGAGTTGTGGGTGATGGGGGGCACCGGGACTGCTGCATGGGTCCACAGCTAGAGCTGCCACCAAGGTGGAGTGGGACGGGAAATTGTGGGTGAGGGGGGGCACCAGGACTTCTGCATGGGTCCGGGGCTAGGGCTGCTGCCAGGGAGGAGTAGTACAGGGAGTTGTGGGTGAGGGGGGACGTCAGACGTGTCTCACTGGCATAAGAAGCTGCTGAGGAGTAGCGACACCAATGAGTAGGGACAAGCTAAATTGATAGATGGAAGCGGCAGCTGATGGTCTGACACAGAGCTCTCCACTAGTATATGGTTATGGGGGCTTCTCAGGTGCCGGGAAGGGGTGCCATGTATTGAGCGGCCATGACAGTACACTCTGGCTACATATTTACAGCCCTAAGTGGGGTGAATATATAGTGGGCGATGGAAGAGGTGCCCCTTCAGTGCTGGCGCCTGGCAGCAGGTGCCTCCATTGTCTCCCATAGTTCTGCCCCTGATAGGTGCGTTAATTACAGCCGTGGCTAATTGAATATGCCCCCTAGTAGGTTTGTTTTTGGTGAAAGAGTGGAATATTATTACCTATGTTGATGCAGTGTTTACTTTAACATTGCTATCATTGTGTCCCAATGAAAGAACATGCTGCTGAAGCTACTGCCCTGCTAGCAGCTTCAGTATATGCTGTGTCAGTGTTATTATCCTGTTATATAATCTGAGGGTGTGTCGGCAGAATTGTGAACTGTGCAGAGTTGGGTGTACGCAGAGATCCATACGTTTTCAGACGCATCTCTTGCACAAGGATGGGGCTAATGCCAGTGTGCTCTGATAATAATGTTGGATATGAACCCCACGGTATGTGTGCGGTCACTTAGCTGATGCAATTGGGTTTTACTTGCTTTCAACTCTGTATTAGCACCAAATTGGTGCCACTAATGTATTAAAGAAAAAAGATTGTGGGTTTTATTAAGTAGTGAAAATCCCGATCTCCGGTAAAGACCACTGGAGGATAACTCTGACATCCTTCATTTCACATGTAATCTATACCTATAGTTATTGGTGGTAGCGCACTGTAACACTTCAGCCTAAAACTGGCTCTTTTCATTGTAAATAATTACTGAACAGGAGGGAATGAGAGAGAAAATCAATTACTAATCTGGTGCGATAGGAACAAACAAAACTTTAGACTTTATTAGCAGTTCTACTGGTCTTGTACTGTTTATGTACAGACGATAATTAGATTTGATCAATAAGAACATTATATATTTCTGTTAGTGATAATGAAGTCTGACATTGTACACTGCATCAGCTTGGCATAGTGGTGGACCCAGGGCCGGTGCAAGGTTTTAAGGCGCCCTAGGCAAAGTTTCACTATGCCACCCCTGCTTTCCCCAAACCCTCTGCCCAGCCCCTCACAAACATATCTACTCCAGCTCCCTAATAGTACACTATCACACGTCAGACTGCATCTGCGGAAAAAAATTGTAGGCTCAAACAACGCAAATTGCAGCTAAATTGTAAAGCGGATGGATGGATGGATAGATGGATAGAAAGATATAGATAGATAGATAGATATGAGATAGATAAATAGATATGAGATAGATAGATAGATAGATAGATAGATAGATAGATATGAGAGATCGATATATAGATAATAGATAGATAAATGATAGATAGATATGAGATAGATAAATAGATATGAGATAGATAAATAGATATGAGATAGATAGATAGATAGATAGATAGATATGAGAGATAGATATATAGATAATAGATAGATAAATGATAGATAGATAGATATGAGATAGATAGAGAGATAGATATGAGATAGATAGATAGATATGAGATAGATAGATATGAGATAGACAGATATATAGATAATAGATAGATAGATAAATGATAGATAAATAGATATTAGATAGATAGATATGAGATAGATATGATAGATAGATAGATAGATTTGTTAGATAGATAGATAGATAGATATATGGTAGATAGATATATGGTAGATAGATAGATATGAGATAGATAGATATGAGATAGATAGATATGAGATAGATAGATATGAGTTAGATAGATAAATGATAGATAGATATGAGATAGATAAATAGATATTAGATAGACAGGTAGATAGATAGATATGAGATAGATATGATAGATAGATAGATATGATAGATAGATAGATAGATAGATAGATATATGGGAGATAGAGAGATAGATATGAGATAGATAGATAGATATGGTAGATAGATAGATATGAGATAGATATGAGATAGATATGAGATATATATATATAGATAATAGATAGATAAATGATAGATATGAGATAGATATTAGATAGACAGATAGATAGATAGAGATAGATAGATAGATAGATATATGGGAGATAGATAGATAGATATGAGATAGATAGATAGATAGATAGATAGATAGATAGATAGATAGATAGATAGATAGATATGGTAGATAGATAGATATGAGATAGATATGAGATAGATATGAGATATATATATAGATAATAGATAGATAAATGATAGATATGAGATAGATATTAGATAGACAGATAGATAGATAGAGATAGATAGATAGATAGATAGATATGGTAGATATATAGATATGGTAGCTATATAGATATGGTAGATAGATAGATACATACATACATACATAGATAGATATCAGATGAATGGACGGACAGACATGGGACGGACAAATGACAGACAGACATGGGACAGACAGACATGAAAGAGACGTGAGACAAAAAGACATGATAGAGACATGAGACAGACATGGGATAGATAGACATGAGAGAGACATAGGACAGACAGACATCAGACAGAGATGGGACAGACAGACATGGGATAGATAGACATGAAAGAGACATGAGACAGACAGACAGGGGATAGATAGACATGGGATAAATAGATAGATAGCCAGCTGCAGGGAGGGAGTGGCACAGTGCAAAACATAGCAAATAAAAGTAAATTGCAGGTGTCATTTTACATTTCTGACACAGGAACATGGCACTTACCACCAGGGTGTCACTCTTCAGCAACTGCAGCTCTCATCCCAGCACAGGCTCCTCGTCGTCTCAGTCTGTCTCTTCAAGGGGGTGGAGCTACTCTGTGCCTGGCTGCCTGTTAGTGATGGAAGGGGAGGAAACTGCAGGGGACAGGAGCTGTGCTGTACGATGTCTGGCTGCCGCTGTCTGTGTGAAGAGTGACAGGCAGCCTGGCAGCCCAGCCCCAGCCTAGTGAGACAGAGAGCAGGGGAGAGCAGTTTCTAGCAGCATGATGTACTGTAGATAGATGGAGGATATCTCAACCAGAGACATTCTTCATTCTAGTGGCAGGCTGATTCAGTGGCGCCCATAAGTGGCCAGCGCCCATAGGCAGCTGTCTAAAGCTGCCTAATGGTAGCTCCGGCCCTGGTTGATCCTCCTGGACACAAGATTACACCTGGTGGCAGAAACAACCAGTGTCTATCTGACCACTAGGTGTATATTAAAGTGCGGGTTTTTAGAAGTGTAGTTGTTGCCCATAGCAAGCAATCAGATTCTAGTTATTCTCTTCTAGACCAGGGGTCTTCACGAAGCCGTGGGCCAGTAAGCTATAATGCAGTATTTAAACTCTTCCCCCTCCTCACACAATTATGACCCATAACTGCCCCCTCCTGCAATTTTAATTATGTCCCATAACTGCGCCCCTCTGCAGTGCCCTCAGTAGTGCCCCCAGTAGTGGTCCCCTATATGCAGTGACCCCAGTAGTGGTCTCCATTATTCTGTGCCCCCAGTAGTCCCCCCCCAGCTGTGCCCCCAGTAGTAGTCCCCCCTATGTAGTGCCCCTTATATAATGCCCCCAGTAGTAGTCCCCCCTACGCAGTGCCCCCAGTAGTGCCCCTTATATAATGCCCCCAGTAGAAATCCCCCCTATGCAGTGCCCCCAGTAGTGGTCCCCCTTATGCAGGCCCCCAGTAGTGGTGCTCCCTATGCAGTGCCCCCAGTAGTGGTCCCCCTTATGCAGGCCCCCAGTAGTGATGCTCCTTATGCAGTGCCCCTTATACAGTGCCCCCTGTCGTGGTCCCCCTTATGCAGGCCCCCAGTAAAGATGCCCCTTGTAGTGCCCCTTATGCAGTGCCCCCTGTAGTGGTCCTCCTTATTCAGTGCCCTCAGTATTGGTCCCCATATGCAGTGTCCCTTATATAGTGCCCCCAGTAGTGGTCCCCCATATGCAGTGCCCCCAGTAGTGCCCTTTATATAGTGCCCTCAGTAGTAGTACCCCCCCTATACAGTGCCCCCGTAGTGGTCCCACTATGCAGTGCCTCAGTAGTGGTCCACCACAGCAGTGCCCCAAGTAGTATTCCCCCCCATGCAGTGCCCCCCGCAGTAGTCCCCCCAAGAAGTGCAGCAGACAAACACACGTAAAGAAAAAAAAACACCTGAATCCCCACTCCCGCCGCCGTCTGCTCCTCCGTCCTCCCGGGCCAACCCGCTCTGAATTATGGGAATGACGTCATGACGTCTCTCCCATTACCCACTGCAGGAGCCGGAAGGCGGAGATCATGAGTGAGCTCCAGCCCGGCTCTTGCAGTGGGCGCAGCAGCCAATGAGAGTCTCTCTGACTCTCATTGGCTACTGATTAACACCGCTGCCGGGCAGTGGCAATGTGTATGCAGCAGCAGCCAATGAGAGTCTGACTCTCATTGGCTTTCTGTCAAAACAAACACACTGCTGCCGGCGGCAGTGTGTTTGTTTCTGTCCGTAGTGCAGACTGCGCTTACTGCGGTCTACACTACAGTAATCATCGGCGGGCCACGGGGAATGGCTCCGTGGGCTTTCTGTGGCCCGCGGGCCATGGGTTGAAGAACCCTGTTCTAGACGGTGCTAGATAAATGATTAATGGTTGCTATAGGCAACCTTTCCACTTCTAAAAACCTGCACTATAGTAAATATGCCCCATAGTGTTTGTTTCTTGAATGAAGCAGATGATCTGAGACTTGTAGGACCCTAATCATCTCTCCCACAGCCCTAGGTGTCAGAGCCTGTGTTTAGATCATAGACGTGCAACCGGTGGGCTGTATATTGCCATCAACATAATGTTTGTGGCCTGCAGGAAGCAGAACAAATACAGGGGGACATAACAAGTTGAGACAGAAATTCTACAACATAATCCATGTTCCAGGGAAACCACTACTGGCCGTCATTGCACCATTTGTGCACCATCACGGTGGCTGTGAGGATGGGTGCAACAATGTCAGAAAGTTTTGCAGTGAATCAGAGTGAACCAGAAACATAGTCAAAATTTCAACACGTCAGTTTTGCTGCCGCTTGCTGAGTAGTATAATAAAAAAACAAGAGATAAGGTAAGAACTTACCTTTGTTATGTCTGTTTCTACGAAGTCCATAGGGTCCACAGGGTTGACCTTGGGGTATATCTGGATCCACGGGCACCACGCAGTTAAAGCTTTTGCTGCTCCCAGGATGCACTGGGTCCATCCTCCTCTATACCCCGCCCCCGAGCCACAGGCACCTCAGTAGGTAAGTAGCCAAGGCCAGAGGAGGAAAAACAGAGAGAAGGAAGACTGGAACACACAAGAACCATACTAACAGACAGGGAGATGGAAAACCGGTGACCAGCCACAAAGCCCATATGAAGCCAGGTGCGTCAGGGCGGGCGCCTATGGACTTCGTAGAAACAGAGATAACAAAGGTAAGTTCTTACCATATCTCTTGTTTTCTACTTCAGGGTCCATAGGGGGTCCACAGGGTTGACCTTGCGGATGTTCCAAAGCAGTTCAACTAAGGGCGGGGACGCTCCTGTGCTGAAAGGAGAATCCAGCGCCTGAAGGATGCATCCTGAAAAGCGAAGTTGTCAAAAGCATAGAACCTCAGAAAGGTCTGGATGGAAGACCACGTTGCCGCCTTACACAGCTGAACAGCCAAGGCGCCAAGGCTAGCAGCCCACAGACTGAGTAGAATGAGCCTTAACAGAGGCCGGAACAGGCAAACCCTTCTGTGCATAAGTCTCACAAATAACCAAACGAAGCCAACGGGCCAAAGTTTGTTTGCCGGCAGACCAATCCCGCTTGTGAAAACCAAAGAGGACAAACAAGGAATACGACTTCCAAATAGAACTAGTCCGGTCCACATAAACTTTGAGAGCACGGACGACATCCAAAGAAGCCTCACCAGCCGAAAGGTCAGGTGACTGAAAGGCTTGTACAACAATTTCCTGATTAATATGGAACTTAGAAACCACTTTGGGTAGAAAACCCGGACGAGTGCGAAGCACCGCCCTGTCCTAATGAAAAATCAGAAAAGGAGGAAATCGTCCCCAATTCTGACACCCTCCTGACCGAAGCAATCGCCAGGAGAAAAGCAGTTTTAACCGTCAACCACTTGAGTTCCACCCACTCAAGAGGCTCAAACGGAGGACCCTGTAGGGCTCGAAGTACCACCGCCAAATTCCAAGGAGCCACTGGGGGAACAAAGGGAGGTTGAATCCTGAGAACACCCTGGAAAAAGTTGCGGACATCAGACATCAGGCAGAGTAGCTATCCTATGCTGGAACCACACAAATAGTGCAGACACATGAACCTTCAAAGAAGCTAGGCGTAAGCCTAGGTCCAAACCAGATTGAAGGAATGCCAAAACCCTAGAAACACGAAACGCCTGAGGATCGTAGTTTCTGGACTCACACCACTGAAAATAAGTATGCCACATTCTGTGGTAAATCCTGGCTGAAGCAGGTTTGCGCACCTGTAGCATTGTGCTGATGACTGAACTTGAAAAGCCCCGGGACCTTAAGCCGGATGTCTCAAGAGCCACGCCTTCAAAGACAGACGACCCAGATCTGGGTTAAGGCAGGGCCCCTGAGACAACAGCTCCCGATGTTGAGGCAGAGGGAACGGAGAGTCGATGGAGAGGCTCCAAAGATTGGAGTACCAAGGATGTCTGAGCGAAGCCCGAGCCACCAGCAGAAGCGTGCATCCATCCTGTTTGAATTTCCGAAGGACCCGAGGTAGCAGGGATATCGGAGGGAATAGATACGCCAGCTGAAATGTCCATTTCACTGACAGCGCGTCCACCAGGCTTGCGGCCGGTGTCTCTTGTCCTGGACCCGTACATGGGCAGTTTGCAATTGAGATGGGAGGCCATGAGGTTCATCTCCGCCAGTCCCCACCTGTCCATGAGTAGTTGAAATACCTCTGGGTGAAGCGACCACTCCCTGGGATGCACATCGTGATGGCTGAGGAGGTCCGCCTCCCAATTGAAGACTCCTGGAATGAAGACTGCCGAGATGGCCGGAAGGGTGGCACTCCGACCCAAGACAGGATGCGTGACACCTCCGACATCACTGCTCGACTGCAAGTCCCCCCTTGATGGTTGATATACGCCACAGTGGTGGCGTTGTCAGATTGAACTTGCACGGCTCTTCCTCGAAGAGCGTGACCGGACAACTGGAAGGCCTGAAGTTTCAGAATGTTAATGGGGAGAACCGCTTCTTCCGCAGTCCAATGGCCCTGAAGTGAGAGTGGACTTGTCACTGCACCCCAACCCCAGAGACTGGCATCTGTCGTGAGCAGAACCCAGTCTGGAGTCCAAAAGGGGTGACCCCTGATGAGATGTGATGTCTGAAGCCACCAAGCACATGACAGGCGCACCTCCGGAGACAACACCAGGATCTGAGTCCTGATCTGGTGTGGTAAACCGTTCCATTTGGATAGAATCAGCCCCTGCAGGGGCCTGGAATGAAACTGGGCATACTCCACCATGTCGAATGCCGAACACCATTGACCCCAGAACCCTCACAGCAGAGTGAACGGATACTTGGCAATTCTTCAGGCAACTGCGCACAGGCAGTTGTAAGGAGGAAATCTTTTCCGGAGTCAGTAAGATCCTTTGCTGATGAGAATCTAGAAGGGCTCCCAAATTAACCATCTGTTGTGAAGGAATCAGGGAGGACTTTTTCCAATTTATCAGCCACCTGTGCACTTACAGACAAGCGATCGTCAGGTGTAGATGTTGTAGAAGTACGTCCAGAGAGCTTGCCAGCAATAGGAGGTCATCCAGATATGGCAGAAGCCGTATACCCTGGCTCCGAAGATGGGCCGCCATGACCGCCATAATTTTGGTTGAATACCCTTGGAGCTGTGGAGAGGCCAAAGGGCAGAGCCTGAAACTGGTAGTGGAGTTGTCGTATAGCAAACCTCAGATACCACTGGTGTGAAGGTGCTATAGGAACATGAAGGTAGGCGTCCTGGATGTCTAGGGAGACCATGTAATCCCCAGGTTCCATAGCCAGAATGATGGAACGCAAAGTTTCCATCCTGAATTTGGGTATTCTGAGGAACTTGTTCAGCGTTTTTAAATTGAGGATAGGCCGATGAGACCCATTGGGTTTCTGCACCAGAAACAGTAGAATAGTAACCCTTACCGCATTTAGAAGGTGGAATGGGAACAATGACCCCTGCTTTCAGCAAGGACTCTATTGCTTCCTGAAACTGCAAGGCCTTACTCTTGTCCTGAGAAAGACTCATGCAGAAGAACTGATGGGGAGGTCTGCGATGAAAGGAGAGGGCGTACCCCTGAGACACCACTTCTCGAACCCAGGCATCCATGGTGGTGTTGTACCAGCACTGGGCGAATTGAAGAAGTCGGCCTCCCACTCTGGGGTCCCCCAGAGGGAGGCCCGTCCCATCAGGCAGAAGGTTTATCCTCTGGCTTGGAAGAAGGGCGTCTAGCACTCCATGCTTGTTTCTTAGGCTTAGGGGCGGCCATGGTCGCTGACTGCCTCGGGAAGGACTGTCCCTTGGACTTTCCCTGAGTATGAAAAGACCAAAATGCAGAGGTCCTAGCCTTAGAAGATGCAACTGCCGAAGGTAGAAAAGCTGACTTAGACTTAGCCGCTGCAGCCGATACTCTGGAAGTCAGAAGACTGGCATCCAAAGACGCTTCTCCAATATAAGAAGTGGCATCCCTAATCTGTCCCACTAAAGCTCTCTGCATTTCCAGAGCATCCTCAGGAAAAGTATCTTCCAGTAAATTGGCCCAGCTCTCAATGGCTTTAGCCACTCAAGAGATGGCCAAGGACGGACGGGCCACCGCCCCTGAGAGAGAATAGATCAATTTTAAACAAGTCTCCACTTTCCTGTCTGTGGGATTCTTTAGGGATGAAATGGATGGCAAAGGCAAGGTAGCGCTCTTGATTATGCAAGTAACAAGAGAATCCACCGCAGGTGGGGTTTCCCACTTTTTGCAATGACCTGTGGGAGACGGATAACGCTTCTGTGGCTGGAACCTCTTACTTGGCGACTGCCAGGCCTCCACCATATGATCATTCAGCTGGTCAGATAGGGGAAAAACAGCCGAAGTCACCTTTGTCTTTTTGAAATTTGGATACTTCTCATACACTCACTGGTCATATCCAGATTGGACTACTGTAACCTTCTCCTATCTGGCCTCCCCAACTCCCATCTCTCTCCTCTCCAGTCTGTCCTCAATGCTGCTGCTTGACTCATCTTCCTCTCCAAACGCTCTACATCTGCCTCCCCTCTCCTACAAGCCCTCCACTGGCTAACCTTCCCTTTTAGAAACCAATTCAAGGTTCTCACACTTGCTTACAAAGCCCTCACCCATTCCTCTCCCATTTACATCTCTGACCTCATCTCCCTCCACTCTCCTGGCCGCCCCCTTCGCTCAACCAATGCACGCCGCCTCTCATGCCAACTGATTACTTCCTCCCACTCCCGCCTCCAAGATTTTGCCCGTGCTGCTCCTGACCTTTGGAACTCTCTCCCTCTCCCTATCAGACTCTCCTCCTCTTTGCAATCCTTCAAACGGGCTCTCAAGACCCACTACTTCATCAAAGCCTTCCAGCTCCCATCCTAACTTGCTGCAACATGCTCCCTCCTCCGTTTTCCCCATCTGTGTCACACCTGTTTGTCTGCCCCTCCCCTTTAGAATGTAAGCTCTTACGAGCAGGGCCTCTACCCTCCTGTGCTTCTCCTTAGTTTACTTTCACCTACTTCTTACCCCCCACCAGGGCACCTAACACTTGGTTGCTTACGCTCTGTTGCATATCTAGGTGTTATGGTCACTTATGTATCAATGTATATTATCCATGTCCTTGTCCTGTTTTCTACTGTAAGTCAGTTGTCAAATTATTTGTTTTATGTACTTTGTAAGGCGCTGCGGAACACTTGTGGCGCAATATAAGTAAAGGATAATAATAATAATACTTAGATTTAGGGGCCGGTGCATCATCCAATGCCGGCACATTAATGGAAGATTTAGTTTCTACCTCCTGGACCGGGGAATCCGAGTCAGAGTCCTCAGGCAATTCCTCATCATCCGAGGACGCCTCCGAGTCTGATACTTGCGCTGACAGGGATGACATAACAGGGCGATTAGACGCCTTCTGAGGCCTGTTATTTTGTAGCATAGTTTGAAAGGCTGAAGATGAGGCCGCCAAACTCTGGACTGAACTGGAGAACACATCCACCCATGGTGGTTGACCCACCTGAGGTAGGCCCTGAAAGGGAATGACGGACTGCTGTGTCACTGGTGGGGACTGAATATACATAGGTAACCCCACAAAAGTACTAACAGCTTGAGGCCCAGGGGGAGACTGCAACAGATGCGGTATACCCTGAGAAGGGGGGATGGCTGGTTGGGGTAATCCCCTGGGGGGGAGGGCAGTCGAGACCGCCGGATGGTCCGCGATGGAAGCCAGCACCTGAGAAAACACCACCCAAGGAGGATCCTGTCCCGAAATTGGGGGGTTAGAGGGACCAGGTAACTGCTGGCACCGCACAAACAGCCCCATCCTGTGATAAATCCTCCTGATTAACACCTGCGACGCAGCGTCTGCTGGAGAACAGAGTGGGAGCTGCGGAGCGCTGAACTTCCTCATCAGACATGATAAAATATATATACAGATATATATCAACACAATAGGGAAGTTCAGTGATTTACTCCTGTCGCACCCACCAGCATGCAGCATACAGGTCCACAGATATGGTACCGTGTAGCACGCAACTGTATGTGACCAACCTCACAAATACATGAATTTATATAAGTGAGGTCTGAGAAAAGCCCTTCCCCCAAACACCTGCCAGGGCCGTAGGAGAAGGAAAGGGATAGGCATAGACTGACAGTAAGTAGAAATAAAGCACAGTCAGCACTAGCAAAAGTCACATACAATGCAGAAAGTTAATACTCACTGCACCTTGTCACTACAATCAACCTGCCCAGATTCAGTATCTGGGAGGGCTATAGTGCTGTGTACGCTGTCCTGCAGGGTAGAGGTACACAGGGGGACCGACCGCACGCTGCCTGCGAGATCTGCGCTGCCACTGGAGAGAAAATGGCCGCCGGAGACCTCAGAGGAGGAGTGGCCGCAGGAGAAAGCAGCTCAGCGTTGCCAGACCCGAGCGGAAAGACGCGCTGAGCTGAGGGGAGGAGCCGCTAGACAGGGAAGGCTGCCTCCCCTGGCTGGCAATTAACCCCCGGGACGTCAGTTCCCACTGCCGGCAATTACTCCCTGGTGGTCTAGAGGTCACACGGGGTATGCCTCCGCAGAGTGGGAGCCTGCCTCTGCTGCTAGCGCCTCCAGTCTGTCCCCAGAGACCGGAGGCAACAGACTGTATATACCCCGCGGGTCACAACCAGCGGTGACCCGCGTCTTACCTGATCCCTGGCGCTCCGGAAGCAGTCGTGGGAGTCCCCAGAGCCTAGTACTAGCCTAGTATGCTAGTACATACTCGGGGGTCCCGCCCTGATCCCCAGATCTGTACTGGCGTTGCAGTCTCAGTGACTGTATGGAGTGGAATGGAATGATTTGATAGGGTTTGGTGGTGAACAGGGTTCTGGAATCAAACCGACATACAGTATTATGGTAGAGTACATGTGTTTGTACAGTACATCTAAAGGGAACAACGAAGAACAATGTTATTCTTATTGGGGATTTATTTTCTGGTGTGATGTCCTAGTTTCCATTGTGGCTGAGAACATGGTCCATGGTTATCCAGCTATACTATGTTAGGTTTCATACTGAGATTATCTCTCACCACAAGCGAACACCAAAAGCAAAGTGTTCAGGATGGTTAATATTTTAGATTAGGGAACATATGGAGAGAATTCTTTGGCTGGATTAGGATATCACCTCAGTGAGGAAACCAAAGGCTGTATTTATTGACAGGTCCTATTGGTGTTGATATAGGTGCAAGTGATGTGTGATGGAGCTCAGGGCCTAATTCAGACCCGCTCACGAGTGCTGAGCGCTCGCAAGCAGGTCGATGTTAGGCCAGTGTGCATGTGCACGATGGGGGCGGCTCCGTTGTGCGCATGTGCGAGACCCGGATAGCGATGGGCAAGCCGTCGCTATGGGTCTCGCTACAAAGGGGCCGTGCTGTCGATGGTGAGTGACAGCACGCCCCCTTTGGTGGGCATGCCGGGGGCGTGGCTGCCCAGACGGAGGCATTCCCATGGGAACGCCTACCGTCTGGGGCTGGCCCCACTGACATCACAAATGATGTCAGTGGGAGTGCTTTCGGATCTGATAGAGCCAAAAGCACTCCACAAGGGTCTCGTCGCAAGCCCGATGGTCGCGATGGTCTTGACCATTGCGACCATCTTTTTGGCCGCTCGCTATAGCTGTGGGTGGTCACCCACAGCTATGCGAGCAGCCAGGAGGCCGCTCTAAAATTCAGAGGGACGGCCCTGATTCAGAGCGAGCGCTCTGTCAGAGCATCCGGCTCTGAATCAGGGCCTCAATCCACACAATATATAACAAATAGAGATGTGCACTGACCCCCATGTTTTGGTTTCGGATCTGGATTAATCTTTGTGCTTTGATTTTGGTTTTGCAAAACCACCCTCAAGTGTTTTAGTTTTTTGTGTTTTTCATTGATAAAAAGTTTTTAAACACATAAATCATGTAATTTATGAAATTCAAAATTTGGATTTAAAATCCGAATTCCAAACCGCGTAAAGACCAGAACCGCGACTCGGATTTACCTGGATCTCCGTAGGAGATCAGAGCCGCGACTTGGATTATCCGGATTCATAAAAATTTGGGTGGATTTGGATCTCTGGAGAACCGAAAGGCACATCGCTAATAACAACACCACGTCTTAGGTTTATTAACCAGGCAGAACTGGTTGGAAGATGACACCGGGAAAATGCTGGTATATATATATATAACATAGTTGCCGACATTCAGCTCCCTCCTTCAGGGAGGGAGCTGAATGCCTGCACACAGCGGGGGGCATGGCCGGCACTGACTCTGCAAGGAGACAATAGAAAATAGAGGCATTGTGAAGCGGGGGGCGGAGCCACGATGGCGCAATTTAGCGCGAATCGCATCATCGAGCCCCCTGCTGCGAGGGGTTTCTAGTTGTAGTCAGGGGGGCAGCCGGGAGGCTTGCTTGCCTTTCCCGGGGGTCGGGAGCGGCACCCGATATTCGGGAGAGTAGGCAAGCCTGATATATAATATAATAGGTACACGGTAGGCATGTAACAGATCCAGACAAAAACGTATGGTGTAATGCAGGTGATGTGCGGACAAAAGGAACACCTGTACACACACAGAACAGTGGAGTATGTGGAGTATGCATCCACTTGCACCGTATAGCTGTACTGACACAATGGAATACACAGGATATCTCATATATAAGGCCATCTCACTGGGGAGACTCTCAGGGGCACAACTTTCCTCTATGGAGGAGGGAGCCAATGACGTTGCGCTTTGGGATCAGTAGTAGCCCAGTGCCGTGCCTCTGGCACTATTGGATCCTGGAACTAACAGGAGACAAGCCTTTAATAGTATTATTACAGATAAAAGCTGTACAGTAAGGTCATGAAATGTACAGTACATCCAAGTAATATTAGGCATTGTTCTGCAGAGTGAGACAGCTGTTCTCAGGAAATATTTGGAGTACTGTATAAGGTAGAAAACGTTGCGCTGAGCAAAGTGAATATAAATTCAACTCCAATCAACCAAGCTTTTAAGCTGCATACACACACAACGATTTAGTAAATGAAAGATTTTAGTAAACGATTTTCGTTCATTTTTTCAAGGGAAAAATTAACGAAAATCATTTACTAAAATCGTTCATTTACTAAATGTAAGAAAGATTTTTTGGAACTACAAACGATTTTTGCATATTCCCATACTGAAAATCATTGAGTTGGTCAGTCTGACTGAACTACAAACTACAAAGAACAAATGTGAACGCGCATGAACGATAATCGTTCATCGTTTTAACTCAGAAAGTGAACGTTTTTTTCAACGATTGAACGATAAACGATATCGTTAACGATAATCGATCAAAAAATCATTGTGTGTGTATGCACTCTCATTGTTTAAAGCTTAAAGTTTAAAGTTTTTATTTCCTAGGGTGGTTACTTTCAAAAACATGGCTTGTGCATAGCCAAGCGTTGCCAATAGCCAGTACTCAAGAGTTGCCTGTTCAGAGATGTGGCAGGATGACTTCACTGAAAGATATCTATCATAGGTGCCTAATCCTAAATCCCCCCGGGAGCCCTGAAATCTAACCCAAAACGGCTGTCCGCACCCGGTTTACCTTCGTTCGGTATGCCAAGCGTCTGGCTCACGGCGTAGGTCTAATGCATGCTTGCCGACATTTAGCTCCGTCCGGGAGGGAGCTGTCGGGCTTACAGGGCTGGGGGCGTGACGCGGGCAAAGGGGGCGGGACTGGCACATGACGCTGCATTGGGGGCGGAGCATGGGGCGTGACAGCAAGATTGCGTCATCGTTGCTCCGCCCCCTCTTCACAATGCCGTGATTAATGGAATTGTGCAGCTGGGGGCGGAGCCACGATGACGCGATTCAGCGTGAATCGCGTCACCGGCCCCCCTGCTGCCGGGGTTTGTACTTAAAAGCGCGGGGGGGTGCGGGCACATCGACGGGGGCCGGGAGGATTGCCTGCCTTCCATGGAGGTCGGGTGCGGCACCCGATTTTCTGGAGGCTCCCGACCAAATCGGGAGGGTAGGCAAGTATGGTCTAATGACAGGCGTCGGTATTTCAATGCCTGTCATTAGTATCCTGCCAGGATTTCACAGTCAGGAAGCCGGTGGTCGACATTTCGACCGTCGCCTTCCTGACTGCATCCCATTTAGAACTCATTGTTGTAGAAGACGTGCAGAGATATAGATATTTTTTTTTCTCCAAATCTTTTAATACGGTCCTTATGGATTGAACAAACGAATTAGATGAGAAAAATTGTTTGTTTGTTTTGTTTGCAGAAAGCTGAGAGGTGGTATTCCATGGTGGGAGGCAATAGACAAATTGATTAATGGTTTAGCTAAATCATAGCAAAGCACAGAAGAGCAGAAAATACAATTTAATACCAAAAGTTCAAAACAATACAATTAGGTCACACTAATCCTGTGGCACAATAGAGGATTAATGGCGATGTAGCAACCTCGGCAGGAAAAATAGAGTCATTATTTAAGATGGATTGTAATGTAGAAACACCGCAGGGGAACCTGGAGCATGCTAGCTTGTATATTGTGCTGAGCAGCTAGAAGACAGCGTTCTAAAAATGAAATTAGCCAAATCTAGGTACTCCCGCTGGATGCTGAGAGTTGTAGTTTAGCAACAGCTTCTTCTCGCCCTTGTAATCATTTCCAATATCTTATCACGGAAAAAACAAAGATGGTTGGTGATTATTTTTAATCTCTGTAATAAATTTGTGCTTACACTTGTCCACATACACTTTGGCTTCAGTCGCGCCAAACAGCCCTTCTCAGTGTATCAAGTCACCGGCATCTCGGCCGCGCCTAGCGCCTTTTTCATTTAAAATGTGCATATTATTTGCACAAATAAAACAACTGGAAGCGACAGAACTACTTTGCTAGCTTGCACTGATCAATTTGTTGTGCGACAATTGTACATCTGTGTGCGAATGAGTCTCAGTCTGTATACGAGGTGCCACGATGCAGCCGCCACGTTTTTTCTCATGCCAAGTTCCGTTGCGGTTCATCTGCAATTTTGTACGTGTTTGAAACTATTTCCTGTGCGGTTAAAGTCCCAGCCCAGTGTCGTGTCTCTGGTGCACTGTGTGTGGCTTTTTGCTGCGTCTGCAATGTGACTAGCATGTATGCCCAGCACACTATTAAATTGTATTTAGGTGCGATTTAATGGCTTGTTGGGCATATACAGTATGCTAGTGGAGGAATGTGCAGAGAATTGGGGTTCCTTGACGGCGGGCTGCAGGTGTATATGGTTTTATCAAAATATGAACAAAATTCCCATGCTTTTATTTGCTACATACTAGGGGTGAGCGGGTTCGGATTTCTGAAATCCGAACCCCCCCCGAGCTTCCTGATCCGAGTCCGATCCGAGTCAGGCTCGACTTTTCCCGCCTGACTCGGATCTGAAATCGAGGCAAAACGTCATCATCCCGCCTTCCGAGTCTCGCGGGTTTTGCATCCTATATAAGGTACCCGCGTCGGCGCCATTTTCTCACTCGGCTGTGGACAGTGAAGAGGGAGGGTGGGAGTTAGGGCTGTGTAGTGTAGTGTAGTGTAGTGCTGCTGTTGTCCACTACTTCAAAGTCCATAGGGGCTGGCTGTGTTGTGCTGTGCTGCTGTTGTTAATAGGGGCTGTGTCCACTACTTCAAAGTCCATAGCGGCTGGCTGGACTGTGTTGTGCAGTCAGTTCTCCATAGGGGCTGTGTCCACTCCAAAGTCCTGTGCAGTGTCCCAGTCCTAAAGGGGTGCTGTAGTGTTGTCCAGGGGGTGCTCTGTCCATCAGGGGTGCTCCCCCCAAGTGCTAAAAAAATAATATATTTTCTGTGTTTGTGAATTGTGTGCGCAGTAGCCGCACGTGCATCAACAAAGTAGTGCCAAGCGTGCGCCTGTGTCATAAGTAAAGGGCCGGCTGGCTTGACCGTTAAAGGGTGCTGTAACCCCCAAAGTACACTCCAGTCCAAACCAAAAAAAAATTATTTTCTGTGTTTGTGAATTGTGTGCGCAGTAGCCGCACGTGCATCAACAAAGTAGTGCCAAGCGTGCGCCTGTGTCATAAGTAAAGGGCCGGCTGGCTTGACCGTTAAGGGTGCTGTAACCCCCGAAAGTACACTCCAGTCCAAACCAAAAAAAAAATTATTTTCTGTGTTTGTGAATTGTGTGCGCAGTATCCGCACGTGCATCAACAAAGTAGTGCCAAGCGTGCGCCTGTGTCATAAGTAAAGGGCCGGCTGGCTTGACCGTTAAAGGGTGCTGTAACCCCCAAAGTACACTCCAGTCCAAACCAAAAAAAAAATTATTTTCTGTGTTTGTGAATTGTGTGCGCAGTAGCAGTAGCCGCATGTGCATCAACAAAGTAGTGCCAAGCGTGCGCCTGTGTCATAAGTAAAGGGCCAGCTGGCTTGACCGTTAAAGGGTGCTGTAACCCCCGAAAGTACACTCCAGTCCAAACCAAAAAAAAAAATTATTTTCTGTGTTTCACGTGCATCAACAAAGTAGTGCCAAGCGTGCGCCTGTGACCGTTAAAGGGTGCTGTAACCCCCAAAGTACACTCCAGTCCAAACCAAAAAAAAAATAATTTTCTGTGTTTGTGAATTGTGTGCGCAGTAGCCGCACGTGCATCAACAAAGTAGTGCCAAGCGTGCGCCTGTGTCATAAGTAAAGGGCCGGCTGGCTTGACCGTTAAAGGGTGCTGTAACCCCCGAAAGTACACTCCAGTCCAAACCAAAAAAAAAATTATTTTCTGTGTTTGTGAATTGTGTGCGCAGTATCCGCACGTGCATCAACAAAGTAGTGCCAAGCGTGCGCCTGTGTCATAAGTAAAGGGCCGGCTGGCTTGACCGTTAAGGGTGCTGTAACCCCCGAAAGTACACTCCAGTCCAAACCCAAAAAAAAATTATTTTCTGTGTTTGTGAATTGTGTGTGCAGTAGCCGCACGTGCATCAACAAAGTAGTGCCAAGCGTGCGCCTGTGTCATAAGTAAAGGGCCGGCTGGCTTGACCGTTAAGGATGCTGTAACCCCCGAAAGTACACTCCAGTCCAAACCAAAAAAAATATTATTTTCTGTGTTTGTGAATTGTGTGCGCAGTAGCCGCACGTGCATCAACAAAGTAGTGCCAAGCGTGCGCCTGTGTCATAAGTAAAGGGCCGGCTGGCTTGACCGTTAAAGGGTGCTGTAACCCCCGAAAGTACACTCCAGTCCAAACCAAAAAAAAAATTATTTTCTGTGTTTAGCCGCACGTATATATCATATCGATATAACATAAATGGAGGACCAAACTTTCTCCGATAAAAATAAAATAGAGAAAGATCAAGAACCACTTCCTCCTAGTGCTGAAGCTGCTGCCACTAGTCATGACATAACATGCCATCAACGTCGTCTGCCAAGGCCGATGCCCAATGTCATAGTAGAGGGCACATACAATCCCAAATGACAAAGTTCAGGAAAATGACCTTGAAAAAAACATTTAAATCAGCTGAAGAGAAACGTAAACTTGCCAATATGCCATTTACGACACGGAGTGGCAAGGAACGGCTAAGGTCGATCCCTAGTATGTTCATGACTAGTGGTTCAGCTTCACATGACGATGGAAGCCCTCCTCCCACTAAAAAAATCAAAAGAGTTAAGCTGGCAAAAGCACAGCGAAGAACTGTGCTTTCTAAGAAGATATCACAAATCCCCAAGGAGAGTCCAAGTGTGGTGGTGGTTGCGATGCCTGACCTTCCCAGCACTGGACGGGAAGAGGTGGCTGAAAGGAGCACCCACAGTCCACTTGCTGATATGCAAATTGAAGATGTCACTGTTGAAGTACAACAGGATGAGGATACTGGTGTAGCTGGCGCTGAGGAGGAAGTTGGCGAGGAGGATTCTGATGGTGATGTGGTTTGTTTAAATCAGGCTCCGGGGGAGACAGTTGTTGTCCGTGGGATGAAAAAGCCCATCACGGTCATGCCTGGGCAGAAGACCAAACATTCCACCTCTTTGGTCTGGCAATATTTCTATCCAAATCCGGACAACAACTGTCTTGCCATATGTACCATATGCAAAGGTGAAATAAGTAGGGGTAGGGACGTCAACCACCTAGGAACATCCTCCCTTATATGGCACCTGCAGCGCGTTCATAAAAAGTTACTGTCAAGTTCAGAAACTTTGGCTAAGACCGTAAGCAGTCCAGGGACACCTAAATCCCGTTGTCCTGTTGTATCCAAGCGCCTGCAAACCACACCGTCAACTCCCTCCTCGTCAATTTCCTCCTTAGTCAGGATCGGAAGTAGTCCTGCAGGCCATGTCACTGGCATGACTGACTCTCCTATCCGGGATTCCTCCGGAGGATCCTGCATTGCTACGCCTACTGCTGCCGCTGCTGCTGTTGCTGCTGCTGGGAGTCGTTCATCATCCCAGAGAGGAAGTAGGAACACCACTACTTTTACTAAACAATTGACCCTCCAACAGTCCTTAGCGAGGAGGATGAAGTACGACAGCAGTCATCCTGAAGCAAAACGTATAACTGAGGCCTTGACTGCTATGTTGGTGTTAGACGTGCGTCCGGTATCCGCCATTAGTGCAGTGGGATTTAGACAATTGATGGAGGTAGTGTGTCCCCGGTTCCAAATCCCGTCTAGATTCCACTTCACTAGGCAGGCGATACCGAGACTGTACAGAAACGTCAGAAAAAGTGTCCTCTGTGTCCTGAAAAATGCCGTTGTACACAATGTCTACTTAACCACGGACATGTGGACAAGTGGAACAGGGCAGACTAAGGACTATATGACTGTGACAGCCCACTGGGTAGATGTATCACCTTACGCAGCAACAGCAGCAGCGTCACCAGTAGCAGCATCTCAGAAACGCCAGCTCATTACAAGGCAGGCTACGCTGTGTATCACCGGTTTCAGTAAGAGGCACACCGCCGACAACCTCTTAGAGAAACTGAGGGAAATCATCGCCCAGTGGCTTACCCCACTTAGACTCTCCTGGGGATTTGTGATATCTGACAACGCCACCAATATTGTGCGGGCATTACATCTGGGCAAATTCCAGCACGTCCCATGTTTTGCTCACACAATAAACTTGGTGGTGCAGAATTTTCTGAAAAGCGACAGGGGCGTGCAGGAGACGCTTTGGGTGGCCCGAAAAATTTCTGGCCACTTTCGCCATTCAGCGACTGCGTGCCAAAGACTGGAGCACCAGCAAACACTCTTGAACCTGCCCCGCCATCACCTGAAGCAAGAGGTTGTGACGCGGTGGAACTCAACCCTCTATATGCTTCAGAGGATGGAGGAGCAGCAAAAGGCCATACAAGCCTATACATCCACCTATGACATAGGCAAAGGAGGGGGTATGCACCTGACTCAAGCGCAGTGGAGAATGATTTCCGTGTTGTGCAAGGTTCTCCAGCCCTTCGAACTTGCCACACGTGAAGTCAGTTCAGACACTGCCAGCTTGAGTCAGGTCATTCCCCTCATCAGGCTTTTGCAGAAGCAGCTGGAGAAAGTGAAGGAGGAGCTAAGACAGAGCGATTCCGCTCGGCATGTGGGACTTGTGGATGAAGCCCTTCATTCGCTTTGCCAGGATTCCAGGGTGGTCAATCTGTTGAAATCAGACCACTACATTTTGGCCACCGTGCTCGATCCTAGGTTTAAAGCCTATGTGGTGTCTCTCTTTCTGGCCGACACAAGCCTGCAGAGGTGCAAAGACCTGCTGGTGAACACACTGTCAGCTGAAGCGGAACGTGACACGTCAACGGCTCCTTCTTCATTTTCTCCCGCAACTGGGGCTGCCAGGAAAAACTTAGGTATCCTAAGCAACCCGCTGGCAGTGATGCAGGGCAGGCAGGACCAAGTTTGGACATCTGGTCCAGACTGAAGGACCTGGCAACAATTTCTGACATGTCTACTGTCACTGCATATGATACTGTCACCATTGACAGAATGGTGGAGGATTACATTGGTGACAGCATCCAAGTAGGCATGTCAGACAGTCCATACCTGTACTGGCAGGAAAAGAGGCAATTTGGAGGCCCCTGTACAAACTGGCTCTATTTTACCTGAGTTGCCCCCCCTCCAGTGTGTACTCCGAAAGAGTGTTTAGTGCAGCCGGGAACCTTGTCAGCGAAAGGCGTAGGAGGTTGCTTCCACAGAATGTGGAGAAGATGATGTTCATCAAAATGAATTATCAGCTCTTCCAGGGAGACCAGACTCCAGAAGGTACAGAGGGACCTGTGGTGGTGGATTCAAGTGGGGACGAGTTAATACTTTGTGAGGATGAGGATGTACACACTGAAGAGGGTGAGGAATCGGTGGATGAGGAGGATGAGGATGACATCTTGCCTCCGTAGAGCCAGTTTGTGCAGGGACACATTAATTGCCAGCTTGTTTTGTGGGGGCCCAAACGAACCAATCATTTCAGCCACAGTTGTGTTGCAGACCCTGGCGCTGAAATGATTGGTTTGTTAAAGTGTGCATGTCCTGTTTATACAACATAAGGGTGGGTGGGAGGGCCCAAGGACAATTCCATCTTGCACCTCTTTTTTTTCTTTGCATTATGTACAGTTTGGGGCCTAGTTTTTCTAACTGCCATCCTGTCTGCCACTGCAGTTTCACGCCTAGATGGGTCACGTGTTTGTGCCGCCCACTCGTGTCGCTTAGCATAGTCATCCAGCTACCTCGGTGCAACCTTTTGGACATAAAAACACTATTGTGAGGTGTGAGGTGTTCAGAATAGACTGGAAATGAGTGGAAATTAAGGTTATTGAGGTTAATAATAGCATAGGAGCAGAAAAACCTACACATTCTGTGATTTTAGCTGTTTTTATGCTTTTTTTAAAAAAAATACAGATCCAAAACACAAAACCCAGAACCCAAAACACGGAAGGGTGGTTTTGGCAAAACCAATCCAGATCCAAAACACGAAGAAAGATCCAGATCCAAAACCAAAACACAAAACACGAAAAGTGGCCGGTGCACACCCCTACTACATACACACTTAGCAGTATATTTTTGCTAGCACCGATAGCATAAGTCTTTCTGTTGTATACATATATGGCATTAATACTGTCTGCCATGCAGCTGGTACCATGTACAATAAGGGTAAATCCGAGCATGGATATATTTATTTTCTGTTTTCTTTAAATAAAGGTTTACTTAATACAATACTGCACATATAATATATGCAGTGTAACATAGCATAGCATCCATATAGCTCTATATTTCTGCCTACACTAGACTTATAAGATGATACTTGATTGGTGTTTGTGTTTATAGGTCAGAACAGTGGTTCTCAAACTCGGTCCTCAGGACCCCACATAGGTCACGTTTTTCCAGGTCACCCAGCAGGTTCACAGGTGTAGTCATTACTCACTGACACATTTTAAAAGATCCACAGGTGGAGCTAATTATTTCACTTGTGATTCTATGAGGAGACATGGAAAACATGCACTGTTTGGGGGCCTGAGGACCGAGTTTGAGAACCTGTGGGTTAGAACATATCACTGCTCTATGGAGCTCATTCAGACCTGCTCGCTAGATGCATACGCTCGCACCCAGCGTATGCAAATCCAGCACACACCCAGCAAGGCAGGCGATCGCACGGCAGGGCATTAGCACGCCCACTATGTCTTGGCGTGCGATCAGTTTGTGTATGTAGACCAGGCTTGCCTACCCTCCCGATTTGGCCGGGAGCCTCCCGATTTTTGGGTGCCGCTCCCGGCCCCCCGGAAAGGCAGGCAAGCCTCCTGGAAGCTTGCGAAGCTCCCGACCTCCCCCCTGAAAAAAACGGAAACCCCCGCAGCGGGGGACCCAGTGACAGGACTCGCGCAGAATCACGTCATCGTGGCCCCGCCCCCTGCTTCACAATGCTGCAAATAACAGCATTGTGAAGAGGGGGCGGAGTCACGATGACGCGATCGTGTGTACCCGCCCCCATCCCCGCCCCCAGTGTGCCACCAAATGGCCGCCCCCGGCTCTGCCCCCAATGGCCGGCCCCGCCCCCTGCTATTAGCCGACAATCAGCTCCCTCCCGGAAGGCTGGAGCTGATTGTCGGCAAGTATGATGTAGACACCCACCAGCCTGTCTTAAAATACCCACTTGCGCACGTCATCTCCAGGAAGTGTATGCAACCATCGGTACATCGGGTACCATCGGTTGCGTTCGCAGCGCTTGTGGTTGGCCATACCCTGCCGCAAACACTGCGAGCACTTCAGTGTAAAGACAAGCCAGGTGACGTGTACTATGACACTGCCTCTTAATTATGCATGCCTCTAAAATGGCGTTGAGATGCTCAGACACGCCTGCGCTCGCACCTCCACTCCCCTGTTTTTAATGGCCAGCCCCTGTTGCCACCCACAGATGGCTTCACCTGTCACTCACTCTGCTGGGCTGTCTATGCGCAGCAAATTAATGCTTCCCGATCTCTCACACTGGTTCGCGCACTGTGATGCGCAGAATGCGAAAATTGTCCAGCTACGAGCGAACGCATCCTAGCGAGCGGGTCTGAATGAGCTCCTATGCTCCATATTACTCTTATATATTATTCATTCTCAGTATTACTTTAATTATAAGTATCTCCAATGTAGAGCAAGTGACAATAATTTATTTAAATAGCACATAAAAACAATATAATAACAAATAAATCCAATACTTAAGCTGGGCATACACTATACAATTTTCTGTCAGATATCTGTCCAATCTCGCTGGTTGGAATGAAAACCCGGTAATATATGGGAGCAAATGACAATCGATCATATGATTTTAAACACTGAAATAAGGACAAAAAAATTGTTCAAATTGGTAAAATTTGTGTGTTTTACTTTTAACCAATTTGCCTGAACAACCATTTTTGGCTATTTTCCAGTGTTTGTGAGCAAATGGACGATTGTCATTTGCTCCCATACACTATCAGGTTTTCATTCCAACCAGCCAGATTGGACAGACATCTGACAGATAATTGTATAGCGGATGCCCAGCTTTAGCGTTTGTTTCCAACTTGTCAGTATTGGATTTATTTGTTATAATATATTGTTTTTTATGTGCTGTTTTAATGAATTATTGTCACCTGCAGATAATTAGAATTTCTTTAAGCACAGGTTTGTCATTTATTTCCATTCAGACTTTGAGAACTCGTATCTTTAAACCTGCAGCTTTACTATAACAATAATATTTCAGTATTAACGTAGTGTATTAAATACAGTTAATATCAGTAGCGGCTCCTGCCCTCTAACTTGAGGCTGGCTGCCGCTGCTTCTAGTCTCTGGCCATGGCCGGCCGGGTCCCGACACCTGCGCAATGAATCTGGCAGACGCCGAGACCAAAGCATGAGTGGCGGTGGCGCAGCACATGCTCATAACACCGGCTTCTGGGGACTGCATTGTTTGCCACCCCAAGAAGCCCTGTAGGGATGACCGAAAAGGCAGAGCAGCGGCTTTCAATGGAAGCCGCTCTCTGCTAATCTCAGCCCGGACTGGCAGCCCCAGGGGGCGGAGACACCTCCCCCTGGCTGCCTGTCCTGAGCGCGACTGGCAGGTGGCGCTTCCAATGGGAAGCCACCTCCATTCACAGTGTAGCCAGTGCAGGCACGGACTGCACTGGCTTACTGAAGTGGAGGATTTTACTGGGGCCGGGGGGCTACAGCCTCACAGCCCTTAGTTAGGATCCGCCACTGGTTAATATCATACATGCCTACTCTCCTAGAATATCCAAAAGTCTCCTGAATCTGCAAAGTTCTCTTTAATTCCCTGAATAACCGGCCGCTATCTTGCATCCTGCCCACTGCCCTAATGATTTGGGTGGAGCTTGATGAAACGATTCTCAGCCAAATGCCTAATCGTGGCACCTCCACTGCTATTATGGATCAAAGCATAGCAAGGAGTGGGGCTACAAAGGAGCAAATTGTACCGCCATGCCTCACTCGGAGTGTTGGCAAGTATGGTTAGTGTACATGCAATGGTGGCCAGTCACAAAGTGCAAAACATCTGCTGTGCAGTGCCAGTCCAGCTCTGAACATTCCATGCAGCTTGATTGGCTCAGTGCATCTAGAGTTCCTCCAAGATGCATGGGTATATGGAGCAAGATTTGCGAAGATGCTGAAGTCTGAGTGTATGAGGAGCTCGATCCTTGTATAGTCCTGAGTAGATACAATACACTGATGCACCTAGTTTTGTAGAGCAGTGCATAAATGAGATATCATTTGGTGTAGCAAGGTTCTTAAAATGATATAAAGGGGTAACGAGGGTGACATTTTAAAGTGGGAAGAGAAGGGCACAGCCATTTCTACTCTTCAAGAGTTTTTGCACCAACTCACAGATGGTGGGTGGTCTTTGGGACTTGCACGTCCACTTTGCTGTTGAGTGTAGGAGCGCATTTCTGGACACACTCCGAGCAATGTAATGTAATTATTAACACACACACAATAGTGACATATGCCATTCTCCTGATTGATATAAGCCAGAAATCAGAGTACTGTAAATCGAGCTTCGATTTAGGAGACAAATGGAGAAGTTCGGGTATAGTTGAAGGAGGTTGGACACTAGAGACATTTCTCTCTCTCTACACACCCAAATGGAGCACTTCCGGGTGGCAGTGCGGTATCCTGAGAGCGGAGGTTGGGCATGCACCTTCATCTGTCCTGCGAGGATTATCAGGGTGTTGTGCCCTTCTCATCGAGGCTGCTTCTTAGAGTCCGCCACAGCTTTCTTGTTACATTGCCTCATTTTCCTTTTTCGCGTCGGCCAGGCTATAAGTATTTGACATGCCATATATCATAGACTTTTATGTACAGAGAACAGCTGGAGGATAACTTGCTAATTAACAAGCACCTTGACTCTCATTAAATTCAATATTCTCATATTATTCATAATTACTAAAGAGGAAATAAATGTTTACATAGCAAACAATGAGGAAATAAATGAGATTTCACGGCCATTTTGTCCTAATTTAATCCCATCCATTTCTATAAATCCCATGGATACAATGCATTTTCAGTTTCCTTCTCAACTTCTTCCAGTGTCCGTGTCATTCAGTACAGCCTCCTGTGCCCCCACAAATGCCTCCTCATTGCCCCCAGACCTATGCACTTCCCTGCAAAATGTGGCACATTTGCGCAAAAGCAGAAACATGAGCATCACATTGCTGCGATGATAAGATTTGTGTTCACAACAAGTGGCGATATCAATCTTTGTTCTCTACGTAATTGCACAGTCTTTGGTGCAGAGGTTCCCAAACGTGGTCCTCAAGGCTCCCCAACAGTTCAGTTTCTAGAGATATCCATGGTTGAGCACAGGTGACTTAATTAGTGTCTCAGTCACTTTCATACAACCACCTGAGCACAACCATGGAACTGTCAGGGAACCCTGAGGACGTGTTTTGTGTTTAATTATACTTGTAATGGTGTTCCTTCATACGTCAGACATTTTTTGAATTACACTTTTTGATCTGAGTTCCGCAATTTTTTCATCTTGAAGTTAGCTGCCGCTAACCATGGTGCTGATTCAGAATTGTACGCTATGCCGATGTTTTCGCAAATGGGGCAATTTTTATGCCACTGCACATGTATCAAGATACAGTACTTTACCGTAGTCGCAGGCTGCGAGTATTTATTTGCAATGTGACTGACAGGCAGGGAGTGTTAGGGGAGGCAATGGGGAGGCTAAAAACGCAGGCTTGTCTCGACCGTTTTGGGGGCGTGCCACATCGTGCGACTGTGATCCTATACGCAGGAAACATGGCTCCAGCATCTCAGTTATGGCGCCCATTCTGAGTGACCATAGACTGTTGCGGACAGCTGAGATGGCTCCAGTGGGCGTCTAAGTACAAGTCCTGATGGCTCGTCCATTAACATATTTGTGCAAATCATCAGATGCAAAGATCGCAGCTGCAGCAGCAGCAATAGCGTACTACACTGAACCAGGCTCCATGGCTTCCCAGAGCTGCGATCCTACCCATAAGAGTCAATGATATGAAATAAATTATGTGATGTGCTACGCATACTTGCCTACATTTGAAAAAGCATTTCAGGGAGATTGTGAAAGTAACACCTATGAGCGCAGCGGTAAAGTGGGCGTGTACTGCTACATCTGAGAAGCCTGTCATAAAATTGGCTTACATCCAAATGTAAATGAGCCCCAAAGCAGTTAGTAAGATCTATTTGTTGATGAAAATATGCTAAAACTTTCAGAAAATGAATGTATACATAGGGATCATTGTGACATAACCAATGCAGGGAAATTACACTAATGATCCCATTTGAAATGAATGTATATATCTCTGTTTTTTTGTTAATATAACAGCTACATAATGGGGGTAAGGTGCAATCATGGAGATTGCTAGACCAGTCAGGGAGATTGCTGCTATTTCAGGGAGTCTCCCTGACAATGATGGAGTGTTGGCAAGTATGGTGCTACGCTGGTTGCCTTTATTCCATAAGTCAGATAATGGGCCTGATTCAGGTTGGATCGCAGTTGCTAATTTGTACACAGTCGGTCGTTTGTTGCGTACTGCGCATGTGCATCGCAGAGCGCAAACTCACCTCGGGGTGGTGACGGTGGGGTGGTCGGGAAACGCAGGCGTGCCTGTGCGTTGAACGCCGTTGCATGGATGTGCATAAAATAGCCTGAGCTTTCCACGTGACCTGGAAAGTTAGCAATTTGTGAGTAAGGTCTGACCTGCCGCAATGCTGGGTGTTGGTTCGATGTCCATCGATGTTTGGCCTGGTTTGGGCGGTGTTATGAATGTGAGTGTAGGCAGAGGGCGCAGTGGCAAATGCAGGAGTTCTAGAAGGGGGTTTCCAAATGCTTGATTTTAGAGTGAGTGTGGTCAGTACATGAAGAGGGTATAATTAGTACTTAACCAGCTTTAATATGCGTCATACAAAGTGTAGTGTGTGTAATAATTCCTGCATATACAGGACCAGCGATCACAGTAAGCCATTAGATTGAGCCAGTAGGTCGTCCTGCCTGAGCTGAATGTTTTTATTTTAGATGTGGGCACCATTACAGACTGGTCTGGAGCCTAGAGGAGCAGCAGAAGAACCTAGCACTGCCCTGGACATATATGTACATATTGGGCTTTATAGCAATGCATCCCTAACAGTGCATGTTTTCCAGATCTCCTAGTTGGTGCACAGGTTATTTAATACTGGCTGATACATGTTAAACGATCCACAGGTGGTGCTAATTATTTCATTTGTGATACTGAGAAGAACATGCAGCACTAGTAAAATTCTATTATATTACTATTTCTATTGTGGTCATAGTTTTTGCTGGGGGGTTTCCAGGCAGACGGAACCCCCCCCCCGCGTTTGCCTATGGGGTGTGTATATGTTAGCCGTGCAACGGTATTGTGAATGCAGCATTTGCATATATTCGCCTAAGACCTGCCTACAGAATTGCACACAAGTTAGCAACTGCGATCCGAGCTGAATCATGCCGTATTATTGAAATGATGCATTCATTTAATATATAAGTGGTAAAAACACAAAAAATTTAAAAGTTAAACCTTTGCATTGACTAAATCAAATCAGTTATTTGCAGAAATGCCAAATGCGTGTCTTTCCCAGGTCATCTACATTCCAGAAACCGTTCAGACATGAATGAGTAAGATTTAACTGCCCACCTCATGTATATAAACAGCATTTATAGCCCTCTCCGGGAACCGAAGCACTCAGACATTTAAAATAATATATAACTTCAGCCCCATTTTAAATAATTCAATACTTTGAGGATCCAACACAAATATATTATGTGTTTTACTGGCCCAGGTTGTGCATACGATTTATTTGATTCTTGCTTTTAAGACACGGGAACTTACATAACATGAGAGTCCTGTGTCAGGAAACTTCCAAAGTTTTATGGGGAACTGTATAATCTCACAGTCTAATGTCTCTAGGGACTATGAAACGATGAAGGAAATTAGCCGACCTTAATCATCTTAGAAACACAGTAGCACATTTTATCTGCGGATTATTACCGTCATAAAGCATAGAGGTGATTCTAGTCTGGCCCGGATTTGTAGATAGGCTGCATAGGGCAACGGTGGCAGCAGTGGTAGGAGATTGCAGGTACGGGCCACAGTGGTAGGAGATTGCAGGTACGGGCCAATTCAATGATTTATTTATTACATTTTTTATATTCTTCTGCAGGGCTGGCTGTTTCCTGCTTGCAGCTCCCCCTGTGTGACTCGTTCACTGTTACATGCACAGAAAACGAAGGGCCTAATCCTGAGACACAGGCAATGTCTAAGGGCTCTATTTATCAACATTATTTTTACTAAAATAATGTGAAAAAAGGGTGTTTTCACACCCTTTTCCCATTATTTTAGTATCACCTATAGTTATTACAGGGCAATTGGAGTAGAATTCGTAAAATTCTACTCCAAGCCCTAAGTATCACTTATTTTTAGTAAAGCAGATCGCATTTCCCATAACTGTAATGGGAAATGTGATCCGACCATAGTCACTAAAAATAAATGTGAAAAAAATTCTGGGGAAAGCCCTGTGATAATAACGCCACCTGGCGGTGGCGTTATCCAGGGTCTCCCCCAGTTACCGGCCTCCAGCCCTGCTCTAACGGGGAGAGCAGAGCCGTGAGTCAGTCCCAGTAATCAGCTGTGTGGTCTAAACAGACCGCAAGCTGATTACTGTAAAAAAAAACGAAAAAAAAAATTGTAAAAAAAAAATTACTTACCTGACTCCAGGGACCGGTGATCGGGTCTCCGGTGATGACTCCCCTCCGGTCAGCTGGTCTCCCACAGTGCACTGCTGCCCGGTCATCAGGTGATCGGGCCCCAGTGCAGTATGGGAGATCACCTGACCGGAGGAATGGAGAACATCACCGGAGACCTGGAGCATGCAGGTAAGTGTAAGTAAGGGAGAGGGGGGTCGCGTGGGGGTTGGGGGGATCGCGGGGGGTCCACGATCGGGGGGGCTTAGCGCTGGGGGCGGGGCTTAGCACCGGAGTGGGGGTAGCAGCGGCGACCGGTCGGCCCATGCGCGGGCACTTAATCACGGCATTTTTTGCAAGCTCTGTCCGTGCAAGGTATTTGTAGTAAATCCCTGTGATATTGCCTGAATTCGCATTGCAAATTCACTCGTTAATATCACACTACAATCTGCATTACCAATGCGGATTGTAGTAAATAGAGCCAAAAGTCATGGATGTGTGTACTCGAAAATCCCTTAAAAATTGTACAGCACAGGCGTACTGTGTTGTTTACTGTAAAATGAACAAAGGCACTACTATGGGGCATAACAGGAACTAAAGCACTACTATCATTCATAAAACAAACAATGGCACTACCATGGGGCATAACAGGAACTAGGGCACTACTATCATTCATAAAACAAACAATGGCACTACCATGGGGCATAACAGGAACAAGGGCACTACTATCATTCATAAGACAAACAAGGGCACTACTATCATTCATAAAACGAGCAAGGGAACTACAATGGGGCATAATAGGAACTAGGGCACCACTATCATTCATAAAACGAACAAGGGCACTACTATGGGGCATAACAGGAACTAAAGCACTACTATCATTCATAAAACAAACAATGGCACTACCATGGGGCATAACAGGAACTAGGGCACTACTATCATTCATAAAACAAACAATGGCACTACCATGGGGCATAACAGGAACAAGGGCACTACTATCATTCATAAGACAAACAAGGGCACTACTATCATTCATAAGACAAACAAGGGCACTACTATCATTCATAAAACGAACAAGGGAACTACAATGGGGCATAATAGGAACTAGGGCACCACTATCATTCATAAAACGAACAAGGGCACTACTATGGGGCATAACAGGAACTAGGGCACCACTATCACTCATAAAACGAACAAGGGCACTACTATGGGGCATAACAGGAACTAGGGCACTACTATCATTCATAAGACAAACAAGGGCACTACAATGGGGCATAACAGGAACTAGGGCACTACTATCATTCATAAGACAAACAAGGGCACTACTATATGGCATAACAGGAACTAGGGCACCACTATCAATCATAAAAGGAACAAGGGCACTACTATGGGGCATAACAGGAACTAGGGCACCACTCTCATTCATAAAAGGAACAAGGGCACTACTATGGGGCATAACAGGAACTAGGGCACCACTATCATTCATAAAACAAAGGGCACTACTATGAGGCATAACAGGAACTAGGGCACCACTATCATTCATAAGACAAACAAGGGCACTACTATGGGGCATAACAGGAACTAGGGCACTACTATCATTCATAAAATGAACAAGGGCACTACTATGGGGCATAACAGGGACTAGGGCACTACTAGCATTCATAAGACAAAGAAGGGCACTACTATGGGGCATAACAGGAACTAGGGCACTACTATCATTCATAAGACAAACAAGGGCACTACTATGGGGCATAACAGGAACTAGGGCACTACTATCATTCATAAGACAAAGAAGGGCACTACTATGGGGCATAACAGGAACTAAGGCACCACTATCACTCATAAAATGAACAAGGGCACTACTATGGGGCATAACATGGACTAGAGCACTACTATCATTCATAAGACAAAGAAGGGCACTACTATGGGGTATAACAGGAACTAGGGCACCACTATCATTCATAATAACGAACAAGGGCACTCTATGGGGCATAACAGGAACTAGGGCACCACTATCATTCATAAAACGAACAAGGACACTACTATGGCACATAAAATGAACAGCTGCTGTGGAGAGAGGTGTTTCTCTAGAAAAGGGTAGGGGCCCCTTCAAAATGTTGCTATGGGACCCACAAAGTTCTGGCAATGCCCCTGATCTAAGAATATGGCAGTCTAATGCTCACTTCCAGGACTAATTGCAAATTGGCTAGCCTGACTGACTGCATGCGTAATGTCATATATACATTAAAGTTCTAATGGCACTTTGATAAGGAACTCCACTAATGACATTGGACACACAGCTTTCGTTAATTTTGCACTTTTGTCATTTGATGCGCTGATAGGTTTAGTGACCGCTATATCAAATTTGTTGACCATTGTCTCCATATATCTTTGTTGGTGAACAGTAACAGTCCCAGCATTTACATTTTGCACAATTTTCGGACTCAGCAGCTGGTGCACAGGCCCAGGGTCTTTTCATCTGAACTTGTTACTCAGCAACAATTTTAATTCGGCAATCTGGCTTTTTTGCCCTGCAAGCAATGGATCATCCACCTACACAACTAAGATGGACAAGCTTTTCTCCTTGTACTTATAAGCAGTGATCAGTTTTAGAATGTACAAAGTCAATTTCTAGCAATGTACTGTCAAGCTTGTATCAACAGTTGCCACTTTGTTTTAGCCCATACAATGATTTCTTTAACCTACATTTTCCTACTGGAGATGCATTAACATTGTAGTGTACAGGTGGCTCCATGTAAATTTCCTCCACTAGCTCACCATTTAAGATGGATGAATCCAAGCCCAGATGGTTTAGCAGCAAATCACACACAGTACATATAGCAAACATAAGGTTCTGTACCTTACAACTGGTTAAAACATCTCTCGTAGTCAATGCCTGGATTTCTGAGTCTAACCCTTTGCAGTAAGTCAGGCTTTGTAGCAAGCAAGACCTCTACCTGTGTTTAGTTTCTTGCAGAAGACCCACTTGTTTTTTACTTTTGCAGTTGATTGGCCTGTCCACAATGGTCCATGTGTCATTGCCGTTTAAAGATGTGAGCTCTGTATCTATGGCTGATTTCCATTTGTCTCAGTTGCTGCTTGACTTTAATTTTTGTATAGACTGAGAGCACAGCAGAAAAAATTAGCAAATTCCTTGCTGTATCTTATGGGTGGTTTGCCTTTGATGCTCCTAATAAAGTTCCTGCTCTGTGATTGATCACTTGTATCTGTGGTTCAATGTTGTAGAATCTAGCTTGTTTTTGGTTGAAGCTGTTTCTTGAAACACTTCAACTCTCGACTTTGTAAGCTTTTGGTTGTTAATTTCTCCACAATCTGTATCCTTTGCCTTCTTGACGGTAGCCAAGCATGATACATGTGACTTTTCTTTAGTGATATTGGCTTATGCATAACACCCAAAGACATGGAGATAATTTACTTGGCTTTTTACCAGACCATGCCTCCAATGGTGATTAACTTTTCACTGGCACTGTTGGTGCTCGCTTCTTGGGGTATATTGCAGTTAGCATTACTTCTATCCAGAATCTTTTATCAAGGCTCACATCACTTATCATAGTCTGTGCTCTCTCAATTATTGTTCTGTTTACTCTTCACTAACAATGTTCTGCTCAAGTGTGTAGGCATTTATTAGTGGTGTTGAGTTCTGTTCCTTTTTAGTGATAGCTACAGTAGATCTCTATTCTCATATTTTCCACTGTCATCATACCTCAGCACTTTTATTTTTAAGCCTGTCTTGTATTCTGCAATTTTGCTGATTACTTCACTCTTGGCTTTCAGGAAGTATATGTGTGTCAACCTTGTAGCATCATCTATGAGCATCATGAAGTAGTGGTTCACACTCATTGATTCAACTTACAATGGTCCACACAGATCTATGAGGACTATTTCCAATGGAGCCTTTGCTCTGGAGGATGACTTCAGAAAGAGATCAAGTGTTTGCTTACCTCTCACATTCTGGTCTTTCCAACTTTCAATAGAACTGAAGTGCCTCGTGGCTCCTGAGTCCATGTGCCAGCAATCTTTGTGGTGACTGTCGGCTAAATTTAATGCTGTCCCATTTTTCTATCATGTTTGCATGGTGAAGTACCACTTGGTTCACTTGTTCTACATTCTGAGGCCTTGTGTCCAATCTTTTGACATTTGTACTTGTGATTTTTGGGTTTTATGCCCTTTGATAGTGTAATAGAATTCTCAACAATGATCTCACAAGATATGCACTCCTGTTGCTTGGCCCGTTTAATTTCTGCTGATAGCTTAGCAGCGCATGACTCCAAAGCCACTACTAGAAAATTATACTCTGACATAAGGTTTTGCAGCATCTCCATTGCAACCTCCACATTGACTAATTGGATACAGTTGAAGATGGGCGGTAGAACTGCGCTCTCGTTGACCAGGGGATGGTGTGTTGTGGTTTCGGGGTGCTGCACCTTTTTGTGGGAGTACCTTTCCCGCACTGAAAATGTATGGGGGTAGGCGGGGTAAGGTGCGCTCTTCCTGCTAGTAATGGTGATGGTGATGACTTGTGTGTGTTTGTTAGTGGTGTTAATTAGAATGTTTCTTCTGGTGGTGGTGATGTTTTGGGAGTGCGGAGGGTGTGATTGGGTATGGAGTGTAGTTTGGAGTAATGTGAAAAAGGGAATGGAATAGGATCAAAATGAGGCCAGCGAGACACAGTAATTTTGGGCAAAATCTTTTATTGAGTAGTCACAATGCTGCTCTGTTAAGATCCCGGGCAGGTGGGTGGGGTTCAGTGATGAGTGGTGATGAGACTGGGGAGGTAGGTGGACCCTTTTAGGGGGCTCCTTCCCGTGTGGATCAGTGACCTTGCACGTCACCCCTGCGTGTTGCTGGTGTGCTGCAAGTGCACGGCTGTTCTGATTGGTCTGCGGAGGTCAGCGACCGGTGTATGCAGCTGAAATTGGCTCTTGGTCGTGCCGCTGGTGGTGCGGAGCCAGAGGTGTGGATGGGTGAGCTGCTGGGAGGCTGGGTTGCAGAAGAAGAAACATTCTAATTAACACCACTAACAAACACACACAAGTCATCACCATCACCATTACTAGCAGGAAGAGCGCACCTTACCCCCCCTACCCCTAATTGGATACAGTACCTACTGATGACTATTGCAGAGATATAGACAGCAACCTATAAATTAATTTATATTCTTACACACATATAGATTAGAGCCGATAAGAGTGCACCTCAAGATGATTCTTCTCATTAAGCCTATGTCGTCATAAGATGTCTGTAACTCTACCCACATTTCATGTGCCGTCACGTTCCTATGAATAATGGAAATTATGTGCTGTATAACAGCTAGACCTATGGGTTATCAGGGTTAGGGTTATCGCTGGGATCATTAGTGACTTTCCATAATTTTTCCCACTTTAACTGCATCTTCCATGTAGTGTAGTTCTCTGAACCTATTAACTTGGCGAAGCCAATACTAGCATTTCCACGGTACATTTTCACCATCAGATCTTTTTATTTCTCGTTGCTGCAGCTTTATTGGTATCGTTATTCTTCTTACACTGGTGGCTTGGACCCAGAATCTATTGTCAGAACCTATGGTTTTGAGAAGCCCGGATAGGGGATGCAGCTGACCACTTCAAGGCCAGTGCTGGCCTCTCACATCATTAGGATAAAACATTGTGATTTGCGTAATTAACCTCAAATCCAGGCCACTTCACTAGGAAGTGGTTAGGGTGGAGGAGATCCACCCACTTTACCGGACTCCGGGGGACTACCCAAAAATATCACCTTCCGGAAGAGTAGGTAAGTATGGTTTAACTGAGCATCAGCCGTACGGTGGGTCCAAAATTGCTTTTGCTTTATGAAGTGTACATTTTGTTTGTAACCTACTTTCTTAACGATAAACAATGATTGATAGAACAATAGTTCTAGTATCTGTAATAAAGCTTGTTGAAAATAGATTCATTTTATTATCTGTCACCATATATCATACTTTTATCATGAAGGAAAAAAAGAAATGCAACCTGGTAATTATAGACCCATTTTTAGCTGCTTGCAGAGGGGCATAAACTCACACAATGGCACACCAGTACCAACCATCCCTTGGATTCCAGGACAACCGTGAGGTGTACCCCGCTGGCTGTTATGCTTTCAATGTCACGTGTACAAGTGGGAGGTGCCCCTAGCATTGAATGGATGTTTTAGAGGAGATGAAAGGGGCTGGTGGTGCTTTAGAAGTACTGGGCACAACCTTGGGAGGAGATGGCAAGCCCAACATGAAGTATCAACACCCTGTGAAGCATGACCATGCCCCCATTTGCCATACTAACCCAACTTGCTAAATTTTGAGAAGTATGAAATGGTAGAGGGGTTTTTCAATGAATATCTGTTGTATATCTGAGTATAAGGGCACAGCATAGGTGGATCAGGGTGTTGGCCTACAGTATTTCTCAGCTTTACATTGGTAATATTGGAAAGTTGGCATTGAGAATGGTTGCACTATGCAGCAGATTATGGCCCTGATTCAGAGCCGGACGCTCTGACCAGAGCGCTCGCTCTGAATCAGGGCCCACCTCCATAATTATGGAGCGTCCTCCTGGACGCTCGTATAGCTGTGGGTCACCACCCACAGCCTATACGAGCGTGCAGGTTGATGGTCGCGATGGTCTTGACCATCGCGACCATCGCCACTGCGAGCCGGAGCCTGCGGTTGAGTTTCTCAACCGCAAGGCCCGGAGTGATTTTGGCTCTATCAGAGCCAAAATCACTCCCACTGACATCACTAGTGATGTCAGTGGGCCGGCTTCTGACGGTAGGCGTTCCCTTGGGAACGCCCCCGTCTGGGAGGCACGCCCCCGGCACGCCCACCAAAGGGGGCGTGCTGTCAATCAACATCAACAGCATGCCCCCTTTGATCAGACACAACGAGCGAAGGAAAGTCCTTAGCTCGTCGCGTCTCGCGCATGCGCACCATCGACCCACTTGTGAGCGGACAGCCGCTCGCGAGTGGGTCTGAATCAGGCCCTATAAGTGCAGCCTTTCATGTTGGTATTCACATCAAATAAAAAAATGTACTAATTCATATTGAGAGTCTCACCTTAAAGGAAACATCGGTCATGTCTATTGTAATGCTATTTATAAAAGGTTTTGCTCTCCATATAGAAATATTTAAATATACTGTAAGATTATTCCGTTTCAGGGCGTTGACCTTTACAGTGCAGATATACATTATTTATACATTACCTATTAAAATTTTATGTATATATACAGTATATATATATATATATATATATATATATATATATATATGTATATATATATATATATTATATAAAAACAATAATTCATATAGAAACAGCATGATACAGTATGTTTTTTTACATTTGTAATAGTGTTAAGGGCCATTAAACTTTTATAAACTATTAGTTGATACTCTAAGAGCATTTCACTGTATAAGAATAACCATGAAACATTTTAGAATTCTTACCTAGAGTAATCTTACTCCCGAACGGGAAGTCTACAAAACATACTGTAATTAGTTTCCAACACATTTCGCCAGGAGATAAACCAGCAACCTTAGAAGTCAGTGGTTAAATCAATAATTAGTGTGTCATGTTCCAGCATTTGCTGTAATGACGTCCCAGCTGCCGCTGTACCAGATACCCAGTAAGAGCCCACTAGCCAGATGTCTATATCCCCACTGAGTGTAACCTCTAACCTATTCATTGCGTTGAAGCCTCCCAAGTACAAGATAATGCACGCTTAGCTCAGCCCTTGTGAGCGATTTAATATTCTCACAATCTGCTATCACCAGATTCACCTAAGTCCCCTGCTGCTGTACACAGCAATAAAGCACTCGTCATGTTATTATACAATTAACCAGAGCTGTATGTCTGGATGTAGTGCTCCCATACTTTATTTAAATGTTCATATTCCTAGGAATTTAAATATTTACTTACAAATTGGTAACTCGCAATTTAGTTCTATTTAATATTCTTAAAAAAACATAATGCAGTGTGTCAATGCAGGCCTTGCACTACAAATTTATGTATGCATTAAAGTCAAAATCACAAGAAAACATAGTTGACGACGTTCTGGCTGGCCCCTCCTGGAGGGGGCAGCCAGGGTCGGCACAGTACGGGGCGTGGCGCGGCAAAGGGGGCGGTGTGGGAGGGTGACAGCACGATCCCGTCACAATTGCCCCGCCCCGCTGTACAATGTTGAGGATTATTGGCATTGTAAAGCGTGGGGCGTAGCTACGATGACACAATTCTGCGCAAATCGCGTTTTGGCCGCCAAGACCACTCACTGCGCTCTGTCAGTGGGTGGCTGCAGGCGGGTGGATCAAGAAGGCTAGCCCACTCATTTGGGCGGCAGGGAGTACCACCCTTTTTCAGGTACCTGCCTCCCGTTTCCAGGAGAGTTTGCAAGTACAGTATGATGTTGCATAACCTTGTGGGATTGATGCAACTCTGTTGCCGGACCACCCCCATCTGTATGCTTTTGAGACAGGAGTAATTACATGGCCGCATAACAACTTGCCTTCTGCCAACACACCTTCTTTGAACTACGTGCGTGTGTCAATGCCGCAGCCATAGAAAAGCTCCAATCACCATGCTTTGTTTAGAACATATCACTGGATCAGCAAAGTGACACTCAGCAGCCCTGCGATACTGGGTGGCAGAGGTAGGAGTAGTCTTGGTGGGCATAAGTGACCTGGTTTGCTGGTCACACATGTGTTGTGGTACTAGAAGCCCTGACTTGGGCTTTCAGTTCCACTTGTAAAAAAGATAAAGCATTAATAATTTTTTTTTAAATAAAATATTACAAATAAATAATAACAAATATCTTGTCAAACAAATTATTTTACAGGGATTCTGGCTGACAAGAGGAGAAGTTGTCCATCGGGGTTAGGTATGGTATTTCGAACGTTGGCATTCCGCACGGCGGGATGCTGACTACATCCCATCCATCGCAACCAATCAACTTCTACCTATTATTTTATAGAATGTATTTGATAAATGATAGGAACAATCTGAATGGTTGCTATGTGCAACGTCTCCTCTTGTCCACTTCTGTATTCTTTAGAAGGCTGTTACTAACAAAGGCTTGATATCTCTCCCCCATAGAAAGAAGTCCTATCCCAGAGAAAACAGCCATTATCATCCGGGTTCTCTTTTTAGTGCATACTGTAGAGTCCACAGTTACAGAGAGCATCCATAGACATGTCCCTCTAGTTCATTCCTGGAATAAAGAATGTCCAAGAAGCTTTAAGCTTTTATAGACATGTGACATTGATTGATGTTGATTGTCACACATTGAGGATCAGGTCCACTGTTACTGAGTCCAGTGGTGTCATCATTCTGCAATCTTGGTCCTCTCTGGCCATCTGCAGCATCCTGGAGACCTGTTTTAAACGTGCAGTTCCTGCTGTCCTGCATCATGGGCACTGCCATCTTTGACAGTATCACATGATCCGCTCTGACAAACTAGTCTTCAGCAACTCCAATCACATGATTCATCCAGCCTATCCATTCTAAGGGTGCCCTATTTAAACCAGGAACTGCTTACTGCTCATTTCCAGTACAACATCTTTCTCGGGATCAGTACCCTGGCTCCTGGTTCAGTATCTGCTCCAGTATTTGCTTCTCAGCAATCTTCCTCAGTGTGTTTCAGCACACCTGCTTCAATAATTTGTTTCAGTATGTTCCAGTGCACCTGCTTTAGTACTGTTTAACAATATTTTGCTCCAGTGCTATCGAGAAAACCTGCTCCATTATTGCTTCACAGCATTCTGTTCCAGTGCTCTCCAGAAAACCTGCTCCAGTAATGCTTCACAGCATATTTCATTGCAGTCTACCTCAGTTGTGCTCCCGACACCCAGTTCCTGTATCGCAGTTTGCCTCTAATATCCTTCTTTCTGATACAGACATCGGCTATCCTGCTAACCTGCACCTGTTCTCAATAACTATTCTCCTAACCATTCTGCAGCATCAGTTTTCTACTGCAACTAGCATCTAGCATGAGGAACAACATTAGTCGGCCACCCAGCTTCATTCACACTCCAGCCCATATAGTTGGAAAAGTAACCCCGACCCGTATCAACAAACCCCTAGTGCTGTCAGATTGGGGGTGATTCAATTCAGTATGCTGCTGAATAGCCCACAGGAAGCAATTCCCGGAGCTATTTAATTGATCGCACTATTATGTCAGACTATAGGATTTCTGCTCGCATCCTCCTGAGGTGTGAGCAGAATCCGACTTAAGTCCCAGCCGCTATGCTGTTTCCCAGCTTAGCGTAGAGCTAACAGCCTCTTGGCTGACACTTTAGTTGGAGAATGCCGATTACTGCAACCAAACAGCCAGCTTAAGGTGAGGTAACCACTATTCTCTGACTTAAGTGGTTCTAGTTGGATTACCGCTGTCAATTAAATAGCTCCAAGAACTTTTCCTCGGGGCTATTTAGCATCGCGCTGAATTGAACGCCCCCATTGATCCTACACATTGCCTGAATTTACTTACCAAGCTCTGACCATCAGACGACATATCGCTTAGTGTGTACTGGCCATTAGACACAATTTAAATGAAGAATGAATTCTATAACAGATTAACAAAAAGGATATACAAAGTTAAATTTTCTACAAAATACATTTTTTTCCTCCGCTGACAATTTAATTTGTAAAAACCACACACAAAAAAATATTTGAAAGTTCATTATCTTAAAATGTTGATTGTGAATAGATTCATTGTAGATAGAACTATCGGCCCAATACCTTAGATTGTTCTTTGGACTGAAGCATGTAGTTCTGGCATGGATCATCTAATTATTTAGAAAACTGGAATCAATTCTAGTTCCTTCTGGTTTACAGGCTGTGTTTCATTTAGAGTACACGACTGTTATTTGTGCTGGAAATAAATGACATATCACATATTTCTAGATACCAACATATGGAAAATTGTGAAATGTCATAGACTCCCTGGTTCTGTTATGGAAATGTCACATGCCACATTGTGGGAAAGTCCTGCTTATTGCTTTTGTATGATAATGTTTGGTCTTTTCGCTCCCTTTTGATTGTTGCCAATTTGGCAGGCTCTGATGATAATAAAAGTAATCCTGAATAAACAAGAGACTTGGATTGCTAATGAAGGCTTTTTTTCATTTTTTTAACTGTCCTGCCTGGGAAGTTGAGACAAGACAAAATAAAATAACTGGCTCAAAAGTACAGCTGTAGCATACAATACGTTATTGCAGAATCATTATGTATTTTAATTTTTCAAATATTCCTACATGTGCGGATTAAATTATAATAGACATAATTTCCCCAAAACATCTGACAAATTATTGAAAACCTACTGAATTGCTTAATACATTCCTATTTATTCAGCATAATTACTATTATTACTGGACAACTTTTGATTATTTAATGAACAATTGTTCTGTTGCATTATAGAGTTCATGTTACAGTACAATCGTGTGCATATTCACCATGAGACTGAGGCCCTGATTCAGAGCCGGACGCTCTGACAGAGCGCTCACTCTGAATCAGGGCCGGCCCTCTTACTATTTGGAGCGGCCTCCTGGCCGCTCGCATAGCTGTGGGTGACCACCCACAGCTATAGCGAGCGGCCAAAATGATGGTCGCGATGGTCAAGACCATCACGACCATCGGGCTTGCGACGAGACCCTGCGGTAGGGTCTCGCTGCCGCAAGCCCTGGAGTGCTTTTGGCTCTATCAGAGCCAAAAGCACTCCCACTGACATCACTAGTGATGTCAGTGGGGCCGGCCCCAAATGGTAGGCATTCCCATGGGAACGCCTCCGTCTGGGCAGCCACGCCCCCGGCACGCCCACCAAAGGGGGCGTGCTGTTAATCAACATCGACAGCACACCCCCTTTGGTGCGAGACCCATAACGACGGCTTGGCCATCGTTATTCGGGTCTCGCGCATGCACACGACGGAGCCGCCTCCGTCGTGCCCATGCGCACTTGGGCAACATCGACCCACTTGCGAGTGCTCAGCGCTCGCGAGCGGGTCTGAATCAGGCCCTGAGCTCCTGTGATTAGCTTGTATTCTTGCTGCATCTGAATCATGCTCATTCCTAGTGAAGTAGGCAGAATGGGTAGAAAGTCTTACCGTCCCCTCCCGGTGAGGGCTTAATGATGCGATTATATGATAATTGCGTCATTTAGTCCCATCCCCTATCTAATAGACCGCGGTTTGCTGCATTTTGTCATGAATGGGTGGGGCCTAATGGCACGACTGTCCGTCCCACCCCCATCACTGCTCACCTGCATTTAGTGAAGGAGCCTTCTCCCAGGAAGCCCCATTTAGTATGATCTGAATGGCAGGAGCAGAATTTGACTAAAGGAAAATTTCCATAGTATGGGACGGAGGTGGTGTGCAGGACCACCAGTAAATATACTAATGGGGTTGAGTAGATGTTGAGGGGTACATTTACTAAGAATCATGTTTTGCCTGAGTTTGTCCTGATTAAACATGGGTAGGAACGATCATAAATGAGGGGGGGTTTCTTGAAGAAATACGGAAATTTGCTAAACTCCTGTGTTTTACAGGGTCGTATTTTCTGATGGTGTATGTGACCGTTCCTACCTGTGTTTTATCCCCGTGTTTCCCTAGCCTAACACTCCTGAACAAGCAGCCTGCACCTATCAGTGAGATACTAAAGAATAAAGAAAGGGTTAATTTAAAAAAAATGAGGTGGGGTCCCCCCCAAAACATAACCAGCCCTGGGCTCCTGAGCCAGTCCTGGTTCTAAAAAAATGGGGGACAAAACATGTAGGGGTCCCCTGTATTTTATGAACCAGCACTGGGATCTGTGAGCCAGTCCTGGTTTTAAAAATATGGGGAAAAAATGGTGTGGGGGTCCCCGTATTTTTAAAAAAAGCACTGGACTCAATCTAGCTGGGGTGTAATGCCACAGTCAGGGGACCCTTTCACTGGGTCACCCTGACCAAACACCCCAAACTAGTCAGGGCAGGTCGGGGATCTCAGGGGAGATGGGGGCCCCCCCAATAAAGGGATCCCTCCTCTCCTAATCACCCCATGCCTAGGCTGAAATTGTTCCCTGCACCCCTGGCCAGTGGGTGCAGGGGTAATAGTGTGAATAATAGATGGCTACTACTGTTTTTTTGCAGCAGGACAACAGGTGCCATGTGTGCCTGCCCAGCAGGAGGCTCGCACCCATGTCCCCACTGTAAGAAAAAAATAGTAAAAAACCACAGTACACACATACCGTAGATAGTAAAATTTTATTACACACTAAATACACTCACACATACTCACCTTCTCCCCAGTGATCGGTCCCCTTCTCCAGTAGTGATCCAAGGGTTTTCCCTAAAAAAAAATGTATATACTAAACTGCCCCCTAGCCCAGGTCAGTCCTTTTCTCCAGTAGAGTAGCGACCATGGCAAAAAAAAAAAAAAAGAATTAACCAGCCACGGACACTAAAGAGATTTATGTGTTTCCATAAATGCTCTAGAGTAAGTGGCTGCTGATTGGCTGTGAGCCACGTGGCTGTCAGTCAACAGCCATGCAGGTAACAGCCAATCAGCAGCTGCTCCAGAGTAAGAAGCCGCAGATTGGCTGTGACACGTGGGGCTACTACCATGCCAGAAGGGGAATGCTCGATTTAAGGTACATGGCGGCTCTTCCTAACCCTCCCTCTCTGGTGCCTAAACCTCATCTCCCCCCTAGTGCCTAAACCTAACCCTCCGTCCTTAGTGCCTAAGCCTAACCCTCCCACTAGTGCCTAACTCTAACCCTAAAACTCCCCCTAACCTTATCCCCTTTATACTGTACAACAAAGACATACTCACCTCATATTTCTGATGTAGTTATAATCCCAGTGTGCGGGATGCCGGCACTTAGAATGCAATGTGCCGGAATCCCAACACCCATCAGAATCCTGGTGCTGGTTACATATTCTGAATCCTGCTGGTTACTAGAATGAAAATGTCATGTAACTATTTTTTCTGTTACAAAGATGCTGATCTTTGTGCAACTGGGATCAATTTCCCCTGCCATTCATTCTGCTGTTCTCAGCAGTGAATCATTTGTTATCCACAAAAGATCAAATCAATTGACTTAGGTACAAATAGTGTATATCTGCCTGCTGTATTCTACAATAACCAGTAAACCCTGTGTAAGTCACTCATACTTTTCAGCAATCTGTGTTATAGAAACCAGCTAAACATCTGGTACACAATTGTGTGTGATCCAGTAGGTTATCACACTGCAGCTGTAGACTGCTAAGGCAGTCTAATTTCATGTGTATAATATTCCCATGGGGTGTTTAGATACCATTACTATATTAAAGCAAATAATGTTTAGAGCACTTGATAGGTTTTTCACTTTTCACACTGATAGTCGCTCTCAGGGAGATTCTTTGGTACGTCCTCATCTTTGTGGCCCCCTGCTGGAGGCGTTGGTTACGCTACTTACGTATCTTCACTAGTCAGTGAAGATACAGTACGTAAGTAACGTAAACATGAGGAAATACCATTCGGCCCCTTGCAGGCTCGCTTCACTCGCCACAAGGATATATTCCCCCTCCATGCCCACTTGGATGGTAGGGAATGACATTGGACACTGGCTGATCTTTACGATACTTACGTATCTTCACTGACTAGTGAAGATACGTAAGTAGCGTAACCAGCGCCTCCAGCAGGGGGCCACAAAGATGAGGACATACCGTTTCTTTTTTATACTTATTTATAACCACAGGTAGATGTCAGACACAGTAAATCATTTATGTGCACAGGTTAAATGTCTGCTAGTAACATACATACAGTTCTATTGAAAACACTTTGATCCTAGCTATATGGCAGGAATGTGTCTGGTGTCACTCTGGCCAAAATATAATTACAGAAATTAAATATAAACAATATATATTTACTAGATCACAGGTTCTCAAACTCAGGGCCTGATTCAGAGCCGGACGCTCTGACCAGAGCGCTCGCTCTGAATCAGGGCCCTCCTACCTAAAATTGGAGCGGCCTCCTGGCCGCTCGCATAGCTGTGTGGTGACCACCCACAGCTTATGCGAGCGGCCAAAAAGATGGTCGCGATGGTCAAGACCATCGTGACCATCGTGCTTGCGACGAGACCCTGCGGTAGGGTCTCGCTGCCGCAAGCCCAGGAGTGCTTTTGGCTCTATCATAGCCAAAAGCACTCCCACTGACATCACTAGTGATGTCAGTGGGGCCGGCCCCAGATGGTAGGCGTTCCCATGGGGACGCCTCCCTCTGGGCAGCAACGCCCCCGGCACGCCCACCAGAGGGGGCGTGCTGTCCTCACCATCGACAGCACGCCCCCTTTGGTGCGAGACACATAGTGACAGCTTGGCTGTCGTTATGCGGGTCTCGCGCATGCGCACGACGGAGCTCCCTCCGTCGTGCGCATGCGCACTAGGGCACCATCGACCCGAGCGCGGGTCTGAATTAGGCCCTCAGTCCTCAGGATCTCAAACAGTGCATGTTTTCCAGGTCTCCTCACAGAATCGCAAGTGAAATAATTAGCTCCACCTGTGGGTCTTTTAAAATGTGTCAGTGAGTAATGAATTCACCTGTGCACCTGCTGGGTGACCTGGAAAATGTGAACTGTTTGGAGTCCTGAGGACCAGGTTTGAGATCCACTGTACTAGATCATATGTATATAATATGTAAAGAATTGAACGGCTCTTGTGCTGGTACTAAATCCCCTTCTTCATAACACAACATATTTCTCAGTTAGTATGAGGGTTAGGCACTAAGGGGGGAAGCTTAGGTTTAGACTGTGGGGGGGTGGTCATGTTTAGGCACTGGGGGGAGGGTTAGGTTTAGGGTGCATGGAGGGTAGAGTTAGGATACCTACCGGCGGGTGTCAGTATCCTAACCCTGTCGGGACGCCAAGCATCGGCATCCCGTGCACAACCCACATATTTACCACCCTTTTATATGGCCCCCAGGAGATGCTGAAGAGGAGGGGTGGCCCAGCTGAGAGGTGTGGGAGAGGGTGGTGTTGTGAGTTACTTCATCATAGCCCCTCCCCTGCTGCACAGTGCTATAAATCGTGACTTTGTGGAGCAGTGAGGTGGGTTACGATGATATGATTCACATCATCGATACTCTGGATACATAGCAAGTCTGCAAAACCATCGGTAACACTGAGTACCATCGCAGCCTCACGCACACTTGCACAAGGTCTGACCTTACTCAGGAATTGCTAACCTCAGCACATGCAGTGAAAGCCCAAACTGCGTATGGCATCGCAGTGGCTAATTTATGCACGTCCCTGTAACGGCGTTCGTACGCACTGGCACCCCTGCGTTTCACCGACCACCCCCCATTACCACCCCCAAATGGTCACTTCCTGTCATTCACTCTGCGATGGTTCTGCATAGTCACTGCAATCACAGTCCGATTGCAGTGAGACCTTCGTGCACGCGCATGGCGATGCATACGTATGCGCAGAAAGCAACAATAAGCCGTCTGTGTGCGTAATCGAAATAGCGATCCTTGCTGAATCAGGCCCATAGTCTGTAAACTAGTGTATGGGAGGGTTGGAGGCAAAGGACCTGGGAGTTGGTGGTGTTGCCTTGTCTAACTTACATACAAGCAGCATTTAGGTGCAAGGAAAGCCTCCAATGAAGGCTGGATTGCCAGATTACTAACAACCTTTTGCTAGGCTCTAGAGTTAATATTTCCTTTTGATGCTTTCCCGTGGACCAAACCTTCAGATTGCCACAAGCCCCAATTTTCCAGTGTCTATCATTTCTGCCCATACTGAACGCAAATAAAACTGTGTGTACTGAATAGAGAGATTTTATTTAAATTAATCACAAAGGCCGGAATGCACTAAAGGAAAAATGTGGTAAAAACCCAGTTTTCGGGGTTTTTACCGCATTTCCATATGTACTAAGCCCAGGCCGCCCTTTTATCGGTGCAGAGGGTAATGCCAGAGAAACCTGGCGTTACCCTATAGAACCCTATGGGCTTTGCCACCTCGCAGTCATCCCCACTCACCTGAGTGTCCTGCGTGCCGGCCCATGCTCCTCCTGGGTCCTCTGCCTCCTCCTCCTCCTAATCTTCCGAGGAGGAGCCCGGGACTTCCTGCACAAGTCACCAGCAGGAAGTTCCTGGGGCTCAGAGGGAGCGCGGTCCCACAGAGACCCCGTCACTCGGCATCAGCTGCTTCGGAAAAGTCAGCTCTTTTCGCAAGACCTGTCCTTTGTGATATTAAACGCATATGTTAATACTAGGGGTGTGCACCGGCCACTTTTCGTGTTTTGTGTTTTGGTTTTGGATCTGGATCTTTCTTCGTGTTTTGGATCTGGATTGGTTTTGCCAAAACCACCCTTCCGTGTTTTGGGTTCTGGGTTTTGTGTTTTGGATCTGTATTTTTTTTTTAAAAAGCATAAAAACAGCTAAAATCACAGAATTTGTTGGTTTCTCTGCTCCTATGCTATTATTAACCTCAATAACCTTAATTTCCACTCATTTCCAGTCTATTCTGAACACCTCACACCTCACAATAGTGTTTTCATGTCCAAAAGGTTGCACCGAGGTAGCTGGATGACTATGCTAAGCGACACGAGTGGGCGGCACAAACACGTGACCCATCTAGGAGTGACACTGCAGTGGCAGACAGGATGGCAGTTAGAAAAACTAGGCCCCAAACTGTACATAATGCAAAGAAAAAAAAGAAGTGCAAGATGGAATTGTCCTTGGGCCCTCCCACCCACCCTTATGTTGTATAAACAGGACATGCACACTTTAACAAATCAATCATTTCAGCGCCAGGGTCTGCCACACAACTGTGGCTGAAATGATTGGTTCGTTTGGGCCCCCACAAAACAAGCTGGCAATTAATGTGTCCCTGCACAAACTGGCTCTACGGAGGCAAGATGTCATCCTCATCCTCCTCATCCACCGATTCCTCACCCTCTTCAGTGTGTACATCCTCATCCTCACAAAGTATTAACTCGTCCCCACTTGAATCCACCACCACAGGTCCCTCTGTACCTTCTGGAGGCTGGTCTCCCTGGAAGAGCTGCTAATTCATTTTGATGAACATCATCTTCTCCACATTCTGTGGAAGCAACCTCCTACGCCTTTCGCTGACAAGGTTCCCGGCTGCACTAAACACTCTTTCGGAGTACACACTGGAGGGGGGGCAACTCAGGTAAAATAGAGCCAGCTTGTACAGGGGCCTCCAAATTGCCTCTTTTTCCTGCCAGTACAGGTATGGACTGTCTGACATGCCTACTTGGATGCTGTCACCGATGTAATCCTCCACCATTCTGTCAATGGTGACAGTATCATATGCAGTGACAGTAGACATGTCAGAAATTGTTGCCAGGTCCTTCAGTCCGGACCAGATGTCCAAACTTGGTCCTGCCTGCCCTGCATCACCGCCAGCGGGTTGCTTAGGATACCTAAGTTTTTTCCTGGCAGCCCCAGTTGCGGGAGAAAATGAAGAAGGAGCCGTTGACGTGTCACGTTCCGCTTCAGCTGACAGTGTGTTCACCAGCAGGTCTTTGCACCTCTGCAGGCTTGTGTCGGCCGGAAAGAGAGACACCACATAGGCTTTAAACCTAGGATCAAGCACGGTGGCCAAAATGTAGTGGTCTGATTTCAACAGATTGACCACCCTGGAATCCTGGCAAAGCGAATGAAGGGCTTCATCCACAAGTCCCACATGCCGAGCGGAATCGCTCCGTCTTAGCTCCTCCTTCACTTTCTCCAGCTGCTTCTGCAAAAGCCTGATGAGGGGAATGACCTGACTCAAGCTGGCTGTGTCTGAACTGACTTCACGTGTGGCAAGTTCGAAGGGCTGGAGAACCTTGCACAACACGGAAATCATTCTCCACTGCGCTTGAGTCAGGTGCATACCCCCTCCTTTGCCTATGTCATAGGTGGATGTATAGGCTTGTATGGCCTTTTGCTGCTCCTCCATCCTCTGAAGCATATAGAGGGTTGAGTTCCACCGCGTCACAACCTCTTGCTTCAGGTGATGGCGGGGCAGGTTCAAGAGTGTTTGCTGGCGCTCCAGTCTTCGGCACGCAGTCGCTGAATGGCGAAAGTGGCCAGAAATTTTTCGGGCCACCCAAAGCGTCTCCTGCACGCCCCTGTCGCTTTTCAGAAAATTCTGCACCACCAAGTTTATTGTGTGAGCAAAACATGGGACGTGCTGGAATTTGCCCAGATGTAATGCCCGCACAATATTGGTGGCGTTGTCAGATATCACAAATCCCCAGGAGAGTCTAAGTGGGGTAAGCCACTGGGCGATGATTTCCCTCAGTTTCTCTAAGAGGTTGTCGGCGGTGTGCCTCTTACTGAAACCGGTGATACACAGCGTAGCCTGCCTTGTAACGAGCTGGCGTTTCTGAGATGCTGCTACTGGTGACGCTGCTGCTGTTGCTGCGTAAGGTGATACATCTACCCAGTGGGCTGTCACAGTCATATAGTCCTTAGTCTGCCCTGTTCCACTTGTCCACATGTCCGTGGTTAAGTGGACATTGTGTACAACGGCATTTTTCAGGACACTGAGGACACTTTTTCTGACGTTTCTGTACAGTCTCGGTATCGCCTGCCTAGTGAAGTGGAATCTAGACGGGATTTGGAACCGGGGACACACTACCTCCATCAATTGTCTAAATCCCACTGCACTAATGGCGGATACCGGACGCACGTCTAACACCAACATAGCAGTCAAGGCCTCAGTTATACGTTTTGCTTCAGGATGACTGCTGTCGTACTTCATCCTCCTTGCTAAGGACTGTTGGAGGGTCAATTGTTTAGTAAAAGTAGTGGTGTTCCTACTTCCTCTCTGGGATGATGAACGACTCCCAGCAGCAGCAACAGCAGCAGCGGCAGCAGTAGGCGTAGCAATGCAGGATCCTCCAGAGGAATCCCGGATAGGAGAGTCAGTCATGCCAGTGACATGGCCTGCAGGACTACTTCCGATCCTGACTAAGGAGGAAATTGACGAGGAGGGAGTTGACGGTGTGGTTTGCAGGCGCTTGGATACAACAGGACAATGGGATTTAGGTGTCCCTGGACTGCTTACGGTCTTAGCCAAAGTTTCTGAACTTGACAGTAACTTTTTATGAACGCGCTGCAGGTGCCGTATAAGGGAGGATGTTCCTAGGTGGTTGACGTCCCTACCCCTACTTATTTCACCTTTACATATGGTACATATGGCAAGACAGTTGTTGTCCGGATTTGGATAGAAATATTGCCAGACCAAAGAGGTGGAATGTTTGGTCTTCTGCCCAGGCATGACCGTGATGGGCTTTTTCATCCCACGGACAACAACTGTCTCCCCCGGAGCCTGATTTAAACAAACCACATCACCATCAGAATCCTCCTCGCCAACTTCCTCCTCAGCGCCAGCTACACCAGTATCCTCATCCTGTTGTACTTCAACAGTGACATCTTCAATTTGCATATCAGCAAGTGGACTGTGGGTGCTCCTTTCAGCACTTGCAGGGGGCGTGCAAATGGTGGAAAGAGCCACCTCTTCCCGTCCAGTGCTGGGAAGGTCAGGCATCGCAACCACCACCACACTTGGACTCTCCTTGGGGATTTGTGATATCTTCTTAGAAAGCACAGTTCTTCGCTGTGCTTTTGCCAGCTTAACTCTTTTGATTTTTTTAGTGGGAGGAGGGCTTCCATCGTCATGTGAAGCTGAACCACTAGTCATGAACATACTAGGGATCGACCTTAGCCGTTCCTTGCCACTCCGTGTCGTAAATGGCATATTGGCAAGTTTACGTTTCTCTTCAGCTGATTTAAATGTCTTTTTCAAGGTCATTTTCCTGAACTTTGCCATTTGGGATTGTATGTGCCCTCTACTATGACATTGGGCATCGGCCTTGGCAGACGACGTTGATGGCATGTTATCGTCTATGTCATGACTAGTGGCAGCAGCTTCAGCACTAGGAGGAAATGGTTCTTGATCTTTCTCTATTTTATTTTTATCGGAGAAAGTTTGGTCCTCCATTTATGTTATATCGATTTGATATATACGTGCGGCTAAACACAGAAAATAATTTTTTTTTTGGTTTGGACTGGAGTGTACTTTGGGGGTTACAGCACCCTTTAACGGTCAAGCCAGCCGGCCCTTATGACACAGGCGCACTCTTGGCACTACTTTGTTGATGCACGTGCGGCTACTGCGCACACAATTCACAAACACAGAAAATAATTTTTTTTTTGGTTTGGACTGGAGTGTACTCTCGGGGGTTACAGCACCCTTAACGGTCAAGCCAGCCGGCCCTTTACTTATGACACAGGCGCACGCTTTGCACTACTTTGTTGATGCACGTGCGGCTACTGCGCACACAATTCACAAACACAGAAAATAATTTTTTTTTGGTTTGGACTGGAGTGTACTTTGGGGGTTACAGCACCCTTTAACGGTCAAGCCAGCCGGCCCTTTACTTATGACACAGGCGCACGCTTGGCACTACTTTGTTGATGCACGTGCGGCTACTGCGCACACAATTCACAAACACAGAAAATAATTTTTTTTTTGGTTTGGACTGGAGTGTACTTTCGGGGGTTACAGCACCCTTAACGGTCAAGCCAGCCGGCCCTTTACTTATGACACAGGCGCACGCTTGGCACTACTTTGTTGATGCACGTGCGGCTACTGCGCACACAATTCACAAACACAGAAAATAATTTTTTTTTTGGTTTGGACTGGAGTGTACTTTCGGGGGTTACAGCACCCTTAACGGTCAAGCCAGCCGGCCCTTTACTTATGACACAGGCGCACGCTTGGCACTACTTTGTTGATGCACGTGCGGCTACTGCGCACACAATTCACAAACACAGAAAATATATTATTTTTTTAGCACTTGGGGGGAGCACCCCTGGTGGACAGAGCACCCCCTGGACAACACTGCAGCACTCCTTTAGGACTGGGACACTGCACAGGACTTTGGAGTGGACACAGCCCCTATGGAGAACTGACTGCACAACACAGTCCAGCCAGCCCCTATGGACTTTGAAGTAGTGGACACAGCCCCTATTAACAACAGCAGCACAGCACAACACAGCCAGCCCCTATGGACTTTGAAGTAGTGGACAACAGCAGCACTACACTACACTACACTACACAGCCCTAACTCCCACCCTCCCTCTTCACTGTCCACAGCCGAGTGAGAAAATGGCGCCGACGTGGGTACCTTATATAGGATCCAAAACCCGCGAGACTCGGAAGGCGGGATGATGACGTTTTGCCTCGATTTCAAATCCGAGTCAGGCGGGAAAAGTCGAGCCTGATTCGGATCGGACTCAGATCGGGGGGGCTCGGGGGGATTCGGATTTCAGAAATCCGAACCCGCTCACCCCTAGTTAATACATATGCGATTAGTAAGGTTGTGGTGACTGGCGGTATGTACACCGCAACCTTAGTACATCCTGCCCTAATACTGGTATTTGTAAGGGTTCCTGCCTCTGCCCTGACTACCTGCTTACCAGACCCTTTTCTCCCCAGCAGTGGCTACTGCTATCTTGCATGAGGGGGACTGCTGCTGCTGCTGGTCTGTCCCCAGGTCTGCGTCCAGGTTCCAGCTCCTGCACAATGGATCTGGCAAGCACCAGGATCGGTGCATGCACACTAGCGGTGGTAGTGCCACACATGCGCATAACACCAGCTTCTAGGATCTGCATCGGCTGCAGCCCCTATAGGTCGTGTAGGGCTGTCCGAAAAGCAAAGCAGTGGCTTCCATTAGCTAATCGCAGCCCAGACTGGCAGTTCCCGGGGGAAGAAGACCCCTCCCCCTGGGGCTGCCTGTTCTGTGCGTGACTGGCAGGAAGTGCTTCCAAAGAGAAGCCCCTGCCAGTCACAGTGTAGCCAGTGCAGTCACCGACTGCTACTGGCTCAATGAGGTGGCGGATTTACTGGGGGTAAAATCCGCCACTGCTTTTACCAGACCATAATTCTTTGTACTACTTTGCGCACCATACCCTTCATTTCATGGAGAAACATTGTGATGATTTCCTAACACATACTTCATAGTGGAAAATTACATTTTGCATCTACCTAAACCTAAGTACCCCGGGTTGGTGCCTAACCCTAACCCCCCCTTCCCCTAGCCTAAATCTAACCTTCCCAGGGGGGTGCCTAACCCTAAGCCACTCAGGATCCCTAAACCTAAACCTCCCCCCCGCGGCTGTCCGTGCCCAGCGCCCGGCTTACCTTCGTTCGGCATGCCGGGCGTCGGTCTTCCGGCATATGGTTAATGACCGGCATTGAGTTTTCTACGCCTGTCATTAGTACCACGCCGGGATTAGAGACTCTGGAAGCCGGCGGTCGGCATTTAGACCGTCGGCTTCCAGACTACATCCCTTGGTACACTACCACAGTCCCTACTTTTGACTTATGCATCGCCACCAGCCACTTGGGTCCACACTACATGGACATTCACACCAATTATTTGAGCATAGATCCTACACCGTCTGTGAAAATTGGAGCCGTATACTTTCCTGACTGTCAGCCATTTACCATTCTGAAAAATAAAGACCGCGTTAATGAAAAAGCCAAACGAACAGATTTACAATGAGCAAAGTCCGCAATGTGCAGAGTATAGGATAGAGCAGTCCCAAAGTATATGATTGATATTCTCAACTATGGTAACTTAATAAAATGTTAGTAGGTCCATAAATCACAAAGGGACGTAGATTGTCACATTTTGGAAGAGATGCTGAGAGCTACGCAGCGTTCTATAGTTTAACTTCTCAGAGCCATAACTAAAGATTTATAAAGCCCCGAGGCAATCTAATCCTTCTCCTTGCTGCCCTCCCTCCGCTCACTGTGGTTTTAATGTTCGCCATAATGACTCCTCCTTGGGATATGAACACAAGCCAGAAAGCAATGCATACTATAATGAACAATTTAAAAAAAGAAAGAAAAAAAATGATTCTGTTAAAAAGACAGTTCCTCGCATGCTCGGATAGCGCCAGGAAGCGGCTGCCTGTAATAGCTTATTTGATTCTAATGCCGTTGTACATATTTATGAGAAGCTCATCTGCGATGTCAGAAGATATATTTCATACAATCAGTATACAAAACATCATGATAGAGAAGCCGCAACACAGCGCCCATTCCAGCTCTCGTACATTACCATATGATTTGGAGAAAAATGCTCAGCTCTACACAGCGTAATTCCACCTTCTGTGGATGTAATGGAGCGGCAAATGAGACAAAGAATTGGGTAGGATTACTAGTCGTCGGCATCTATAACACTTGCTCTGTCCCTTTATCATGATATCACCAAACAATTGAGATGAGCGCACGGAATTGACTTCAACAAAATGATTTAAAAAAAAAAAATCGGTAGACGCAGAAGCGTTTTTTGTGCATGATTAGCTGTGTGAGTTACTATGATAGTGTCCAACCTCTACAGCGCAGAACTTCATATTGTCAGAATCCACTCATTGCACCACAAAGTTGGTGATTTATGGAGGGATGTATCAAGCCTACTAGAGAGATGAAGTACTAGCCAATCAGCTCCTGTCATTATGCAAACACAGCCTGTAAAGTGATATCTGTGACTGTATACCAATTCCATTGCAATAGAAGGACCAATCTAATGTGCCTAGTATGCTTTTAGCATAAAGCATGCATGTTGCGGTGCATCTAAGTCACACCAAGGCCGGTATTCAATTGGCGGCGAAAAGTCCGGGACTTTTTGCCGTCATCGCCAGTTTTGCCTCCGGAAAAGTATTGCGCTCGTCACCGCGATTCACCCTATTCATTTGCAAGGGACGCAAGAATGCGCCCCGGCGAAACTGAGATCGGTGAAAAGTGCTGGCAGATTTGGGGAAATCAGCCTGACAGCCCCCAAAGATGCACTGACATGGGGGATCACTATGGATACCCCCGAATAGCCCTGCTGAAGGTATTTCGGGTGCTTTAATGCTCTCAGTTGGTGCTCTCAGTGTTTTTTTGGGGGGAAATAAGTAATTCCAGCAAATTTGGGGTACATGAAAATGGGTGTATGCATGGTTAAAAATTGCTAAAGTGCATTTTTAAAATACGTTAAAAACGCACCTTCAGCAAACACCTGCAATCAAAAAAACAGCTTGGGCATACTTGGACCCCTGGAGTCTATTTCGCTAGTTTTTAAGTTCGTCCCCCAACTTTGTTTTTTTTGCCTCCAAAATGAAAGTACTTTTTTGGGGTGATCTGAAGCATTTTTTTAAACTTTTTTGGACGCAGTTTACCTTTGGGGGACTATGCCAAGGCTGCAGGGGTGTTCCCACAACTTTGCACTCAAAACCCCCAATTCTGCACTTTTTCTCGCCTACTTCAGAGGAGAATCTTTTACGCTGATTACAAGGCGTAGACTTTTCACACCGGTGGAAAGTCTTTGCAATTGAATACGGGGAAAAGTTCTCGCCTGGCGAAATTACGTCACCAGAGAGAACTTTTCGCCGATCTCGGCTTTTCGCCGGCAATTGAATATGGCCCCAAGTGTCTTGTGCCATATGACTCAAAAATGCTAGTTGAGTGAGGACACATCTGCACTGGTAGATTAATTGACTGCTGGGAAAAGAAAAATAACACTGGTGTGTGTACAGTATGTGTCTATGTGACAGGGAAAATAGATCGTAAGCTCCACTGGGGCAGGGACTAATGTGATTGAATGAAATACTCTGTGAAGTGCTGCGTAATGGGGGCCTGATTCAGATGTACGTTTATGATGAACGCACATCTCCAATGTTGAGGGGTCTGCACCTGCATATGCAGAACGGGTCCTGCAATCTCGCTCACAGACCCCCCCCCAATGATTGACATGCTGCGGCAATTAGGGGGCGGAGCGGGGGCTACCACATACAGGTTACTCTGTGTACACATTAAAAACTTTATGCCAAGATATTTCAAGTAAGATTTTATAGGTTTATAAACGTTAACGGTAAACATATACGATAGAACCATACAAATATGCAGAACATCAAAGGGCGCAATCATTTCTGTACAAAAACATTAACAACAGTTAATACAAGATTACATTTACTTTCATAATATTGTTATTATCTGCAGTAAGTAATCATGCTTTAATAGACTCTTTGGAGCAATTTCATATAGTATCTTTTGGTCAGCGACATGAAAGTATAGAAAGTAATTAATAGATTCAATTAAACTTGTTCCATAAGGCAGAATTGGTAGATAATAAGTTCGGCAAATGATTGCATAACTGAATATTGCAGCTTTTGATTGCATTGCAGAAAGCAGATGTAATATAGCTCTTATAGAAGACATCTGCCGCATACCAGTAAATATCTAATTATAGAGTAATTGTTTTCAATGTACATAAATTATTGTCTGGGAATGAGAAGAAAACAGCTATGTTCCCTGCACTGGTGTGATCCATATGTTCAAGGATTGAGACACATTTTCAAAATGGTAATTCTAGAGATAAATTCACAGAATTGGTCCATCAAGATGACATCCTGTAAACTGACACACTGACAGCGTTCTTTCACATACAGATCTCATGTGGTATAAATATGTTTCTTTTTAAAAGGATTAAGGCACAGTTAGGTGACTGGTGTCTGGCATTAATATTATCTGTTTTATTTATATGGCACATAATATTCTCCGCAGTGCTGTGCAATCGGGATGTAGTCAGCATCACCACAGTCAGAATGCCGACGGTCACAATACTGACTGAGGTATCCCAACTGTCAAAATACCGACAGATTGCGGAGGTAAGTATTAGGGTCAGGGCAGAGGCTTAGGGTTAGGCACTAGGGGGAGGATTAAGGGTCAAGGGTTATGGTTAGGCACTAGGGGGAGGGTTAGGGTTAGGCACTAGGGGAGGGTTAGGGTTAGGCACTAAGGGGAGGGTTAGGGTTAGGCACTAAGGGGAGGGTTAGCGGTTAGGGTTAGGCACTAGGGGGAGGGTTAGGGTTAGGCACTAAGGGGAGGGTTAGGAGTTAGTGTTAGGCACTAGGGGGAGGGTTAGGTTTAGGCACTAGGGCTAGGGTTTGGGGTAGGCACTAGGGGGAGGGTTAGGGTTAGGCACTAGGGGGAGGGTTAGGATTAGGCACTAGGGGGAGGGTTAGGGTTAGGCACTAGGGGAAGGGTTAGTGTTAGGCACTAGGGGGAGGGTTAGGTTTAGGCACTAGGGTGAGGGTTAGTGTTAGGGGTAGGCACTAGGAAGAGGTTAGGGGTTAGGGTATGGCACTAGGGTGAGGGTTAGGCTGCGGGAGAGGAGGGTTAGTGTTAGGTTGCAAGATGGGAGGGTTAGGGTTAGGCTGCGGGATGGGAGGGTTGGGGTTAGACTGCGGCAGAGGTGGGTTAGGGTTAGGGAGAGAGTTAAGGTGAGGGTTATAATACTTATAGAAAACTATCGGGATTCTGACTGATAGCATCCTGACCATTGGAATCCTGCACCCAACCCCTCCAAGACAGCAGTCCGTGCTGGGCTCCTGCACCTTGCAATACGCACACTTTAGAAAACAGAAGCAATCCGCAAACCATGAGATAAAACGTAGAAAAGAAAGTGTCCTAAATTTTGGACATCTCAGACTTCAGAAAGGAGCACCGAGATACATTCACATTTCATCCCTTTCATTATATTTCTTGGCGCTAGATTTTCTTCTACTTTCCAAATGGCATACAGTAGAAACGCAAGACTGACTTTTGTGAAGCACAACCCTTGTGACCCCTATTATGCGTCTTTATTTTTGTGGGAGTTCTGATGCCGCACTTACATGTACACACCTGCACAACGCTGCACCACACCCAAGTAAACACACCATTGAATTTTAGCCGTCTCATGCAGTATTTTAATGGCAGTATTTTAATGGCAATACATCAGTCCTTACAGTGTTGTCCCTGTAATATAACCAGCAAGTGGTGGGTGTCCCGTGGGGATTAGCTGCCATTTGTGAATCTGGGAGGTGATTTTGTGATTAGTTTATTTTATAATGAACACCTTGCATTATTGCAGTTCATCCATTAGAACTTTATGGAGCTATATTGAAGAGGACTAGACTGGACTGGATGCTTCAGCAGGTTTGAGTATGACTATGATACGTCGACATTCATCAAGTAGACAGTGGTGAAATGTCGACAATTTCCCCCCTCCTGCTCGCAGCCTAGCCCTAATGTCAAGATTTTGCTAATATCGACATTTCACGTGACAACTTTTGCGAGCATGTCTTCACCTTGTCTGTTGACATTTTGACAGTCGACATAATAACTATCGCCATTGCAGTGTCAAAATGGTCATTGTCAACCTTTTGATTACATCCCCTTCAGCAGGTGGGACCTAGAAAATACTCATACTTACTGTACCTGCTGTTTGCTGTTCCCCACTAGAAGATCTCAGAGGGGGAGGTCCAATGTGTTGGTGTTTAAGGCGGAGCCTAATGATGTAATTCGCTGGTAATCACGTCATGACAACCCATCCTGCCCACTTCACTGTGGAAATCCACAAGGATGGGCTATTATATTGTGAGTACAGTGGAACTCATTAAAATTCATGTGTGTCTCCCAGATATTCTGGGACATGGGTTGTTCTGAGGTTGGACGTTCCATCGGAAGGCACAGTGCAGGCCTGGCCAACCTGTGGCTGTCCAGCTGTTGTGAAACTACAATTCCCAGCATACCCTGCCACTGATCAACTGGTAAAGCATGCTGGGACTTGTAGTTTTAGAACAGCTGGAGAGCCACAGGTTGGCCAGGCCTGGCATAGTGCATTCAGCACTGATAGTAATTTTTGGTTGGCTGTCACTACTAAATGTAGTCACTCAGTGAAGCCATTTTGATGCCCCTTATCAAAAACAGGTCTAACAAATATTTGCAACACTATACAAATATCAGTGTGCATCAATAATGTGTACTTAGCTTTCCAATGCTATGGTTATAGTTTTACTTGTGCTCAACAGTTCATTATTCACTAGCAATCACTGCTAACAAGTTCAGTGTCAGTATGTAATTAACCATGAATTTTAATTTGCAGATAATAGATGATGAAGACACCCAGTTTATGAGCAACTGCCCAGTAGCTGTCACAGAAAGCACCCCGAGACGGAGGACGCGGATACAAGTTTTCTGGACAGCGCCTTCCATAGGGACAGGCTGTGTAATACTCAAGTAAGTGTGGAAATAATACCCTGTATATGAATGATACATGGTAAAATGCAGGGGCATAGCCAGAACTTTGGGGGCCCCATAGCAACATCTAGAGAGACCTCTTTCCAGAGTGATATAAAAAAAAGGTTTTTTTTGAACTGAGACACTCAGGACAAGGAGCTTATGTGTTTAACATATGAGTGATTCAACAGTGACTACATCCAAGCTCATGAAAATGAAAACATAAAAGATGCAATGGGAGGTATGGTGTGATTACACACACAGCATACAGTCTATAGGTACATCAGTTTTTCAGTTTTGGTCTACAATCGTTCCCACTTAATAGGAGTAGTGTATCGAACTCACACTTAAGATATAAGATAATACTTTTTAGAAGAGAGTTTTAAAAGTGATGTTGCCCATAGCAACCAATCAGATTCTACTTAACATTTAACTAGCACCTTCTAGTAAATAATAGCTAGAATCTGATTGGTTGCTATGGGCAACATCACTTTTAAAACTCTCTTCTAAAAACTCTCACTTTAGTAAATTTACCCCCTGGTGTTGAATATAGTCAGGTGCATAAATATTGGGACATTGACAGAATTTTCATATTTTGGCCTCTATTCACCACCACAATGGCTTTGAAATGAAACAAACAAGATGTGCTTTAACTGCAGACTTTCAGATTTAATTTGAGGGTAATTACATCCAAATCAGATGAACGGTGTAGGAATTACAACGGTTTCTATATGTGCCTCCCACTTTTTAAGGGGCCAAAAATAATGGGACAAACTAAACAATCCTAAATCTAACTTTCACTTTTTAATACTTTGTTGCAAATCCTTTCCAGGCAATTACAGCCTGAAGTCTGGAATGCATAGACATCACCAGACACTGGGTTTCATCCCTGGTGATGCTCTGCCAGGCCTCTACTGCAAATGTCTTCAGTTCCTGTTTGTTCTTGGGGCATTTTCCCTTCAGTTTTGTCTTCATCAAGTGAAATGCATGCTCAATCGGATTCAGGTCAGGGGATTGACTTGGTCATTGCATAACATTCCACTTTTTAGCTTTAAAAAGCTCTTTGGTTGCTTTTGCAGTATGCTTCGGGTCATTGTCCATCTGCACTGTGAAGCGCCGTCCAATGAGTTCTGAAGCATTTGAGTGAATATGAGCATGTGATATTGCCCGAAATACTTCAGAATTCATTCTGCTGCTTTTGTCAGCAGTCACATCATCAATAAATACAAGGGAACCAGTTCCATTGGCAGTGATACATGCCCACGCCATGACACTACCACCACCATGCTTCACTGATGAGGTGTTATGTTTTGGATCATGAGCAGTTCCTTTCCTTCCCCATACTCTTCTCTTCCCATCACTCTGGTACAAGTTGAACTTTGTCTCATCTGGATGCTGTTCCAGAACTGTAATTGCTTTTTTAGATGTTGTTTGGCAAACTCTAATCTAGTCTTCCTGCTTTTGTGGCTCACCAATGGTTTACATCTTGTGGTGAACCCTCTATATTCACTCTTGTGAAGTCTTCTCTTAATTGCTGACTTTGACACATATACACCTACCTCCTGGAGAGTGTTCTTGATTTGGCCAACTGTTGTGAAGGGGTTTTTCTTGACCAGGGAAATTATTCTTCTATCATCCACCACAGTTGTTTTCCGTGGTCTTCCGGGTCTTTTGGTGTTGCTGAGCTCTTCGGTGCGTTCTTTCTTTTTAAGAATGTTCCAAACAGTTGATTTGGCCACACCTAATGTTTTTGCTATCTCTCTGATGGGGTTGTTTTGATCTTTCAGCCTAATGATTGCTTGCTTCACTGATAGTGACAGCTCTTTGGATCTCATATTGAGAGTCAACAGCAACTGATTCCAAATGTAAATGTCACACCAAGAATCAACTCCAGACCTTTTACCTGCTTAATTGATAATGAAATAGCTTTTGAGTTGATAGTCCCATTACTTTTGGCCCCTTTAAAAAGTGGGAGGCACATATAGAAAGCGCTGTAATTCCTACACCGTTCACCTGATTTGGATGTAATTACCCTCAAATTAAATCTGAAAGTCTGCAGTTAAAGCACATCTTGTTTGTTTCATATCAAAGCCATTGTGGTGGTGAATAGAGGCCAAAATATGAAAATTCTGTCAATGTCCCAATATTTATGCACCTGACTGTATAAAAGGTATCTTTTTATTTTTCCCAGTGATGTATAGTATCCACCAAAGAATATGCAAGGAGAAAAGCGTACCCAAACTCATTTAAAAGATAGTAGATATAGGTATATAAAGGTTTCTTTACAAGCAGGAAGATCTATAGTATCAATGTAGTCATATCACACTCACAGAAAAGGATGCAGGTTTGCTCTTATCTGGGTTTCTTTATATCCGATATCAATATATATTTTTCTCTCAGTAGATGAAAAAAATAGTATATACGAATCAAACCAAAAGAAAAGCAAGGTGTAATCCGGGATGTATAAAAAGAGTGTTTATTTCACATACACAGTCCCAAAATAGAATAAAATTTGGATACAGAACATTGAAAATTATTGCATAACAAATGCCATGCAACCAGAGGCAAAAAAAACCACCCACTCTAAAGCCGCGTATCCACATAGCGATATATGCAAGCGATTGCACGATAACGACGAGAAAAATATGAACTTGGCGGGATAATTCGAACCTATCTGAGCCTGCACATCCCTAGTTTACACCATCTAGTTTGGCCCCATTAGTATACACTATCCAGTTTGGCCTCATTAGGTTACACTATCTAGTTTTGCCTCGTTTGGTTATACTATCTATTTTGGCCTCATGTGGTTACACTATCTAGTTTGGTCCTGTTAGTTTACACTATCTAGTTTTGCCTCGTTTGGTTACACTATCTAGTTTGGCCCCATTAGTATACACTATCCAGTTTGGCCTCATTAGGTTACACTATCTAGTTTCGCCTCGTTTGGTTATACTATCTATTTTGGCCTCATGTGGTTACACTATCTAGTTTGGTCCTGTTAGTTTACACTATCTAGTTTGGCCCTGTTAGTTTACACTATCTAGTTTCGCCTCGTTTGGTTACACCATCTAGTTTGGCCCCATTAGTATTCACTATCCAGTTTGGCCTCATTAGTTTACACTATCTAGTTTCGCCTCGTTTGGTTATACTATCTAGTTTGGCCTCATGTGGTTACACTACCTAGTTTGGTCCTGTTAGTTTACACTATCTAGTTTCGCCTCGTTTGGTTACAATATCTAGTTTGGTCTCATGTGGTTACACTATCTAGTTTGGCCCTGTTAGTTTACACTATTTAGTTTGGCCTCATTTGGTTACACTATCTAGTTTGGCCCTGTTAGTTTACACTATTTAGTTTGGCCTCATTTGGTTACACTATCTAGTTTGGCCCTGTTAATTTACACTATTTAGTTTGGCCTCATTTGGTTACACTATCTAGTTTGGCCCTGTTAATTTACAAAATCTAGTTTGGCCCCATTAGTTTACACTATTTTATTTGGCCACATTAGGTTACACCATCTAGTTTGGCACTGTTAGTTTATACCATCTAATTTGGCCCTGTTAGTTTACAGCAGGGGTTCCCAACCATGGTCCTCAAAGCACACTAACAATCCAGGTTTTAATGATAGCCATATTTGAGCATACAGTAGGTGACTTAATTAGTACCTCAGTTATATTGATTAACCATCGGTGCTCAAGCATGGATATCACTAAAACCAGGACTGTTAGTATGCATTGAGGGCTGAGGTTGGAAATCACTGGTTTACACTATCTAGTTTGGCCCTGTTAGTTTACACCATCTAGTTTGACCCTTTTAGTTTACACTATCTAGTTTGGCCCTGTTAGATTACACCATCTAGTTTGGCCCTTTTAGTTTACACTATCTAGTTTGGCCCTGTTAGATTACACCATCTAGTTTGACCCTTTTAGTTTACACTATCTAGTTTGGCACCGTTAGTTTACTCTATCTAGTTTGGCCCTTTTAGTTTACACTATCTAGTTTGGCCCTATTAGTTTACACCATCTAGTTTGGCCCCGTTAGTTTACACCATCTTCAGTAAAGCCTATGGAGTCTTTACTTTCGATACCTCTCCTGCAGCCTACAGTCGGCTCTGACACTGTGCGCACGTGCAGCGTCTGATTCCTCCAGAAGAGTCTTTCACAAATTTGAAAGACTACTCCAATATGTAACTTGCAGGGACAGCAGTTATCTCTAGTGCTGTCCCTGCAGGTTGAGTTTAGTACATAGTGGGGATATTTTAGTTCAAATTGAAAATATCCTTGCAATACAGATTATTAATAATCACTAGGGATGTGTGCCTACCCCCGAACTTTGGTTCTAATTCATCATCGTGCTTTGGTTTTGGCAAAACCACCCTTATTGATAAATAAATAGTTAAAAACAGCTAAAATTAGGTCATTTGGACCTGTTTACATGCACTACAATACAGTTTGGTTTTTAAATCTTCGTTCCAAACTGACTACAGAACCAACTAGGGCTCGGTTCGACTCGGAACCCCTATAGTCCAGGTGTGTTTCTATATCAGGAAAACTGAACTGCACATCTCTAATAATCACGGCAGCGGCGCGATTTTATTAGTACATAGGCCCCCTTAGTTTCAGATAAATTATACAATAGACTTTCTAATACGTTTATATGTTTTATTAAAATAATAATGAACATATAGACATAAAAGTGTCCATAGACCCACAGTCTGTTCTCCAGATACACAGGCACATGACTTGTTCATAAACTTTGTACGCACCCGTTAGAGCTGGCCATTTCCTTTCTATTGGTACCTAGAAATAATAGTATGTGTGTCTACATGCAGACAATAAAATGTAGAAAAGACAATGTTCTCTCTTTGCTGCCTTCAGCAAATGAAGCCACTGCGAACGTACACGCCTGACAGCTGTGCGCCATTTCCTACCCTAGAACAGCTGTCGCCACTAGCCTGGTTTATTTCACAAACAGATGTTAAATGCGACTTCACTGATATTGTCAGATATTCAGAGAACTGAAAGAAGGAAGAGAAATAATCAGAATATTCATGATTACTCTTCTTTTAACATCATAAATCAAAGTGACAAATGACAACATCAAATGTCCTTTGTTGTTTCTGTCTGCCTCAGCAAGCGGGATCATTGCTTCCACGTGACTGACAATTTCCATCTCTGCTGATGACCAGTAATAAAGTTGTGAAATATAAGGAGAGATATTATGTGTGGCTCTACTTTTTTGGCTATAATATTTGGCTTTTTTTTTGTCGTTTTAGCTATTTTTCTATAATACTAGCAACAGCAAGCCGAGCTTATGTAGCACCAATATGTAGCTAAAGTCTCTTCTTCCTGCTTATGCTCTTCCAGGGACTCTTTGCGGTGGGGGGTACAAATTACCCAGATCTGGGCCTCTGCAATGGCGCCGGAGAGCAGGGGGGTCATAACCATCCCTCCTTGCAATGCGGTGATCAAGGCCACCAATGTGCACCATAATAATGTATATGTATACAATGAGGGAGCATATCCGCTCCTCTACCAGAGGCCAAGGCCCCCCAAGTCCTGGGCTAACACAAAGTTTCAGCGGCCCGGTACTCCATCATGTTCTCAATGTACAGGCACACACACAGACACACACATACTGAAGGCTTCAGACTGAAGCGGAACACTCCTTTGTTGTATATTACATAAGAGAGCAGGAGATGGGGTGGCACACCTGACTCCTTAGAATGGGAGTGTGTTGGATGGCTACGCTTTCTACCGCTCGCTAAATTGACTAGGGCCTGGATGCTCATAGAGGTCTACTGGGAGGTCAGTAAGAGGGGCAAAATAGTTTACCAGCAGAGATATTTGGGATTTCTCTGAGGTCAACCTCTTGTTAAGTTTGGAGCCTTGGCTTATTTCCACATCATAATTAGATCCCAATGCCGCCATGATCTGTAACAAGCTCTTAGTAGTGGAAGTAAGGGACCGCAAATGTAACACATATGACTGGGTGGGCCATCATGCAAGGTGAGCAACAGGTCTAACGGCCTGATTTATCATGGATCGCAACTGCACCAGCTTACGCAGATCGGCTGATGGTGCGTACTGCGCATACACTGCAGGACGCGTGCGTGAGTAAGCATTGCGATGGCACTGCGATCACCTACGCAGATACAAAGTCAGCGCAGACCAAGGGATGGGACGTCAGTGTTTCCAGGTGGTGATGGTGGAGCGGTTGGGGAAACGCAGACATGCCTGTCAGTTTGAACGCTGTTGCTTGGGCGTGCATAAATTAGCCACATCAACAACATATGCGACGGCATACGCAGCTTGTGTACTCACTGCGTATGACGAGGTTATCAATTTCTGAGTAAGGTCAGACCTGTTGTAATTGTGCATGACGGGCCGATGTTACTCGATGTATATGCAGGACTGCAAGGTATTACGGATGTGAGATAGCGGTGGTGGGCATCTCTATGCTAGATGTGCGATGACTATGCGATTGCATTCATTAGCATATTTTCGCAACAACCGTGATGAGTCAGGTCCTAAGACCGCAAGTGATAGAGTATGTCCCATATCGCTGCCTTCCATCTTGCTCCATGTAAAGTATATCTCAAGACTCTTGCTCTGCTTTTAGTGGGCATTTTTATCTATGAGTGGCACAGTGCCTGCTTGTACTAGTCAATGCCCAGATGCTGACAAGAAGTGAAACTAAGCATCTGGGGAGAGCGTATGGGTTTGCCGTTGGAGTTTGAATGGAATGTGATTAGGAGGAGTTTTGGTCAGCAGAATGCGATCTGTAGCAGCATTATATCTGTATTGTGGTGCAGCCAGCTACTGCATACTGAGAAGTTCGGGGAAATTGGGCATCATAGCATTTACACGTGTTGGGCAGACTTCATGGGCTAATTGGATACCGCCCAAAGGATGCAAATGACACCTGGACAAACCATAGTTTGCAATTTTCTGTATTCAGTAAAAATGTTGTCTACGTGTGCATATGAAAGTCAAATACTGAGCAGTTATATTTGTACATCACTATATAGAGTTGAGTTAGGACGTGTCTACTTTCTAACTCTAAATCAGTGTGCCCCCCCTACTGTGCAACCTTGTTTTGCCAAGGTAACAAATTGTACCTTCTAGCTGATTTTACTCCTAAAGCTACACGAGGCACACCACAGGTAGAAAAGTCACAGATAAAACAAATCCCCAAAAACAAGTATGCAGGTTTTGCTTGCAATTTATTTTTACAGTAGTATAGCATACAAATTATACAAGTAGCTTAGTGAAATGACCAACATTAAAGGACCAAGATTGAGGGCATACAGTCATTTGCTACATTTGCAATATTCAGGCTGCAGTATATGCAACAATTTTATATTACGTTCCTTGTACTTTGTAAAATATTAGTTTCTTATTTTTTTTACAACGTAGCAATATTTAATTCCGGAGGATTTTTAAATATCTTTTAACTGACAAACTCCTGTGTTAGTCAGAAAGAAAATATGGACAATTTTTAACATAATGATGTCTTGATTAAATCTTTATATTACATTATTGTTAAATAGATGTTTCAATTGGTGTTTGCAGTTTAATGTCCTACAACGAATATAGAAACATGATTCTGATTAATTGTAGATAGAATTAATATATTATGTTCCTGAACTATACCGTGTGCTCACTGAAACAATTTAATGAATAAGATTAGTAATATAGATGCAATAGACGATTATCCCCCTTTTATTATCATTATTATTATCGTTTATTTATATGGCGCCACAAGTGTTCCGCAGCGCCTTTCAAGATCATCCGAAGAAAATAAAACTATCATCAAATTACTTTTTAATATGAGGTGGCAAATACATTTGAAACCATTGGAGTTTCATATGTTCATTGTGTCGGACAGTCAATGTGTGGTACTCCAACAGTTAGCTGGGATGCGTAGTTCCACAGCAGCTGGAGTATCACACATTGCCTACCCCGTCCCCTGGTCTATGATAACAATCCTCAAGCTGTTGTACATATTAAACAGGTGCAGTATTGCATAATAATGTGGGATACACTTAAAGGTGCTATTCATCTCTAGACTAACGCAAAATGTCAGGGTCACTTGTGTTCACTTCCATTGAAGTCAATGGGGAAGCACTGATTGGCTGAAAGTGGACGTTGCCATAGAAACCGTCTGTCTCTCAGCCAATCATCGCTTGGATTCCAGCCTTGGGCTGACCATTATGAGCTGGTTTTACAGTATGGCCGGGGGACCCCACATTGTCTGACTCCCACCTGGTGCTGGATATTGGAAAATAGAGGGGAAGCCTTTTTTTTCTCCCGATTTTCCAGTAAAAGACCATTTATCGATTTCTACACTTTTACATATAATGAAGCCTGCACAGATCATAGTGATTTGTGTATTGCTTCATTCAAACTCGCCAGCCACAGGCAGGTCTATTGTTCAGGAGGGTCTGGCTGCAGTTTTAGAATGGTTTCAATACCCCTGCTTGATAAATCCGTGGTTTCTATTCTTTTCTTTCTATGGTCGTAAGCATTAGTGGTGCTTTGATATTCAATTCTGTTTGATTCTAAAGTGTGCTTTCATGGCAATTTGGGGGTGGTTATGCCCTTAGTGAATAGGCAGATAGCAAAACCACCGCCAAATTTCCGGGATTTAGAATCCGCCACTTAGTAAATATTGACCTGTCTGAGAATGTTTATAATAGTCAGAGGGCAACAAGCCGATTTCAAATTTTATTTAAAGATTAGAAATTGGGGAAGAGGTGGGGGGTATGACAATGATGGGGAGAGAATGACCGTGGAAATAAGGTATTAAAGGCTGTTATTTGCAATCATTTCATATTCAGTATATTGTGCTCTGACTGTGACACAATATATAGGTCTTTATCTTGCAAGTTTTTTACGATTTGGTTCTTAAATTGTCTGTGCTTAGCGTGTCCAGGCTTGGGGTCGCAATGCTGCCTAACGATGGATACAGAGTACTGGTCCTAATACAGGGATGGGTACAGGATGCCAGCGCTCGGGATCCCAGCGCACAAAATACCAATGCCCGCATCCAGACAGGGTTAGATATACCAACACCTGTTGGTAGGTATCCTAACCCTCCCCCTCTCCCTCTCCCTAACCCTCCCTCCCCAGTGCCTAAACCTAACCCCAACCCCCGCACCCTAAACTTAACCCTCCCCCCTTAGAGCCTAACCCTCCCCCTAGTGCCTAACCCTCCTCCTAACCCCGCAACGTACCTTCAGGACAGGGTCGGACTGGCCCACAGGGGTACAGGGGAAACCCCCGGTGGGCCCCACTGTCTGAGGGCCCACCCCTCCTCTAGGAAACAGGTTATAGCCTGTGCTTTTGAATCATACATTATGCATATATTACATTATACTGCACAGGACTATGGTGTATTTCCTACAATGCATTGCTGTTATTAATCTGGTACATTATCATGCATGATCTAGCAGTATGTTATATATATATATTTTTTTAAAGGGGCCCAGACCATGCTCTCTATAATGGTTAGCAATGCCTCTGTGGAGTCTGGCCACACCCCCTCTGAAGGCTGGCCACACCCCTAAGTATGGGCCCCTATCACTGCATTCCCCCGGTGGGCCCTTCATGCCCCAGTCCGACACTGCTTCGGGATGCCGGCGCTGGGATTCTGACAAGTGTCGTGATTCCGGTAATCTAAGTGCCGGCTTCCCCTTTGCCAGGATATTGACTGCATCCCCTAATACAGCAGCTCTACCAAGGGTAGGAGTGAAGAGAGGAATGGGAAAGTGTGGCAGGAGGTGTGGTGTATGTCTGGCAGTGTTTCTTTTGATGTTGAGAAGTTTTGATGGAGGCTATCCGATCATGTAGTCGACATTCAGAATGTCAACATTTGGAATATTGAAAGTTTTTGAATGGACGATACGTCAACAACCACAATGTCAACATACACTTAGGTCGACATATTCAGAACTTTTTGTTGTTGATTTTTAGGGATAGAGCTAGGATTAGGCTTAGGTTTAGTTTGGTTTATAGGTTAGGATAAGGATTAGGCTAAAATAAACAAAAAAAAATCTGGTGTTGACATCATAAATGTCGATACTTTGAACGGGTCACCATTTTAACCATGTCAACCTAGGTGTATGTTGACATAATGGTTGTCAACCTAACGTCCATGTGGACATTCAGAACCTGTCAACATTCTGAATGTTGACTAGTTATACCACACCCGTTTACAGATATAAGGGGAGTATTGGGCAGATATTGTTAAAAAAACAAACCTATAACAAAATAATTCTGTACATGTAAATAATAATAACCAGTATAAACTGTGTGCATGTGAATAAAACATAAACGACATAAAGGGTAACTTAAATTATTTCATTTAAGAGATACAGGGCCGAATCAATTAGCTGCGGTAATGTGAAAACTTAATGTATATTTTCGGACTTGGTTGTGCAATAATTTTGCGTCTTTTGTCTATGCGTGTTCCCGTTTTTCACGTTCCCGTCTTTTGGCTATGCGTGTTCCTGTTTTTTTCTGATGCTTAATACTCCCGAAAACTGTCCGTGGTGTAACTGGAGAAAAGTACAGCAGAAAATGGGAAAATCTGTCTGTACTCCCCAAAAAAGGCAAACTGAGATATGAAAACAATATAGAAGTGTATTAGTGTTCCTAATAAAAGTATTAGGGTTAAGGGTTCTTAAATTGTGTGAAATAGCTTATATGCGTTTTGCTATAACAGTGGAAAAATTATAGAAAGCAAATTTTGAAGCAAAATAAATTCTGACGTTAAATTAGGGGTACATTCAAATGGGAGCAAGTATATTTTTGTGTAATTTTAATGCACTTTTAAAAAAAAATTTAAATTACACCTGGTACGGCCACCTGCAATGTTTCACAAACTTGTCCCATCCATACAGCCCAACACAATACCTGACCCACTACTTTAAACCCATTTTCCATCATATTTTTGTTGCCCAAAAAATGACACGTCATTATTGGCTAAATGACGCTAATTAAAAACTTTTTTCCGTAATTGGTCATCAAAGGGGGTGCCCAAGGAGTTCTGCACTAAGGATCTGATTCAGACCTGCTCGCTAGCAGGCGATCACTCATTGCTGGCGATGTTTGCAAATATGCGCATGCGCATATTTCGCAGTGCATGTGCGCAAACTAGTATGAGCGAACGGGATGCACTCGCTCGCCCTGCAAAGATAGCCCAGAGGAATGAGTGACAGGAGAGGCCGTTTGTGGGTGGTAACAGGGGCCGGGCAGTAGTAACGGGGGAGTGGAGTTGCGGACGAAGGCGTGCCTGAGTGTTTACAGGGGCGCCGAGAGGGGGGGAGCGGGTACAGATTACCCGGGCCCAGGCTTCCTGAGGGGCCCGGCGGGGGCCCGGGTCCAACGCCGCCCCCCCTCCCTCACAGCAGCCCAACACACAGCGTGTGCTGAGCTGCAGTTGGAAACTGCTCGTGGCTACTGAGCAGCAGCCACAGCAGTCTCCTATGCCTGTGCGGGGGAGCGATCGCACTGATAGCACCCCCCCTGGCTTTGCGCCAGGCTGAGGGGGCTCAGAGTGCCCCCCTCCCCGGCACGGGGCGCTGCAATTCTTTTTTTTTTCCAGCAAGGGGGCGTGGCCACAACTCCCGAGATTAAGCCACGCCCCCTATTACCGGAGCCCGCCTTGGCTCTTGGCGGCCCTGAGTGTTTAAACGTTGTTTCAGAGGCGTGCATAATTAACTGGCAGCGTCATAGTACACGTCACCTGCTTGAATTATACACTGAAGTGTTCGCAGTGCTTGCAATAGGGTACAGTCAAGCGCTGCGGTCAGACCCGATGGAACCCGATGGATGTATATACTTCCTGGAGATGATGTCCGCTAGTGGGCGGCTAAAGACAGGCTGGTGGGTGTCTCAAAACACAAAGTGATCGCTCGCCAATACATAGTGGGCGTGCTTATGCCTTGTCGTGCGAGCACCTGCCTAGACGTCACTTAGCTGAATTTCCATACGCTGGGAGCGAATGGCCGCATCTAGCGAGCGGATCTGAATCAAGACCTAAGTCCCCACATTTTTATTTTAAAATAGGGGTTTTGCACAGCTTATCACCTGCTCTGGTGGTGGAGAAAAATTTTAGTCGCTTTTTGCTTAGCTAATGGGATTGCTCGATAAGTAGAAATGCGCATGATAAGCCGTTTTTCACCGAAAAGTGGCTTATCACAGTAAATTGGAGACCGCGCACATCTCTAGTTTAGACCAGCTATGTAAAAGCACAAGAACAGACCGTGAACTGGATTTATCTTTTATTACTGTTGTATTTAGTTGTATAATCTTCTCACTGTACAGTATGTTTGGTTTGTGACTGTTTCCAGCTGGTACAAAACAGCGCTGACTCCATACATGACTTGTATCAAACTTAGCTCTAACAGGACATATGCAATACTGGAAATATCTTGGAATGTGGTTCAGCTGGGGAGCAGATTTGATAACTATTATGTTTAGAAAGCAAATTCCATGGAGGCCTGTAGTTGTTGTACTTGTTCCATCTTACACAATAACTTCTCTTTTCTGCACATTTACTGTAATATAAAGCATGCAAGTGCTAATAGCAGCGATTTGGCTATATCACGCTGCCTTAGGCAGTGAATACCATCTATTTCCTGTTGTGATTTTTGTTTTTTACTTTGTCTTCTTGGTTTAGCTGCTTATGACTTTTGGTGAATACAGTAACACATGATTGACACAAAAACACTGTCTAAAAAGTAACTGCAATATTCTGTTTTGTAAAAAGTTTGTTGAAACCAGTCACTTATCAGTAAATGGCCAACACTTCTTAATATCCAGACAATTCATTTAAGTTGGTGTCCTGAGGATATAATAAGAGTCAGGCTTACATTTTATTTTTGAAGGTCGACTTGAAGACAACGGAAACACTTTGTGTAGCGAGCAGCCAAGCATCTAATCTATTGATTACTTCAGAATGGCTGGAACGCTAAACCCTCATTATTCCAAAGTACCCTGAATTATGTGCGTGTGGCTATACTTTCTTTAAAATGTACCAGGCAGTACTGCCTGGATTATCACCAACCAAGGGCAGATCAGAGAGAGACAATGTACAGGGCTCCTAGCCAGTGGTGTCCCTCCCCGTGGTGTCACCCGCTGCAGGGAGGGACTGTGTGTAGGGGCGTGACCTCGCTGACAGGGCGTGGTCAAAAGGGATTGGGTGTGGCCTTGTGGCCGAACCCCCGTTATTACTGGGGCGTAGGGGGGGGTGCCATGTGTGCAGTGACTGCCAGCTCCCTCACAGTTGTCAGGAGCCGAGTTATGCACTTATTATACAGTGCAGCACTCGGCTCCTGTCCATGAGGGGGGGTCTGCACCTTGGAGCGTATTTATAAATGGGTGCAGGGTGTGCGGGGCACATGGCCATGAGGGGGGGCCCGCACCGGTCACCCTGCACCCATAAAACTTACCTCTCTGGAGTCGCAAGTCGGCTCCAGTGTCTGCGCTTGTAAAAATGGCTGGAAAATGGCCACCGCTGCTATTTTCCCATCGTTTGCGCATATGCAGTGCAGGGTAAATGGCCGCCACGTCCATTTTCCCGGTGACCTGTGCATGTGCTATAGACTCTGGGCACACGTTAGTGCCCAGAATCTATAAGTGCGGTGCTGGCCGCACACCGCTCAGTGCGCAGCCGGGCCACCGGACGGAGAGGAGGGGGCCCGTGTCGGAAACTGCACACTGGCCCCCTCCTCTCTAGAAACGCCCCTGACCTTGGTGTCAAACCTCGGCAATTTGTCCTGCTACATCTTTGCTGTGTACGAGGCAAATAGCGCCACGCATGGTGCGAGGCGTATGCCCGCAAGCGGATACGCGCACTGCATTTGCACCAGTGCCTCCATAGGAATGCGATTGCAGTGTGCGCCGTAGCGTAGCATATGCTGCTGCGGGTAATCGAATGACGCGATACATGCACACGTTTGTAGTGCGATCGGAAAGATGTAGCAGGACACATCTGTAGTCTCCATTAATGGCACCTTCATTACCCAGTTTAATGGGTCTCATTAGCAGGTACCCCAATAGTATTCATTTTATATAAGGAGTTAGAGAAAAGTTCTAGATAAAAATGATATATCCCCTTCAAATGATGTTTTCATATTTTCTTGTTGCATTACTAATTACTAATTACTAATGCCCATATATGTGATCTAAAAAATTCTATGCATACAGTATGACTTAATGTGAATCTCATACTCGCTAAAGTAAAGCTGGGTACACACCTATATGGGAGGCAGATATTAGACCGGCGCACTGAATGCTGCCGGTTTAAACACCGATGCCTAAAGCCCGACAAGGGACTTAAGATAGGCGTTGAAATACCAACGTCTATCTTAATCCTGACGCTGGAAAAAAGACAGACGCCGGACTAATCGAGGTTAGTGCAACGCATCTTAACTATTAGCCGTGGGGGGGGGGTAGATTGAGGCACCCCTGGGGGGATTTAGGGTTGGACTTAGGGTTAGGCACCCCCTGGGGAGGGTTAGGCTAGAGGAAGGGGAGGTTAGGGTTAGGCGCCACTGGGGTGAGGTTAGGGCTAGGCACCCCCCCCACCCCCCGGGAGGGTTATGTTTAGGGTGCGGGAAGGTTAGGCTTAGGCATCCCAGGGTGAATTTAGGGTTAGGCACCACCCCGGGTGTTTTAGGCTTAGGCACCACCAAGGGAGGGTTAGAGTTAGGGAGGTGGAAAGGGGAGGGTTAGAATACTTACCAGCCCCAGTCGGGATATCCTCCTGATGGCCTTGTGCAGTCGGGATTTCAATCCCATTCCCACCTATACAATCATCGGGCTGTTCTTTCAATTCCCCACCTGTTCGTGCAATGTCTTAAAGAGTGTGTACGTACCTTCCATCATGTTTTATCGGAAGAAAACTGGTGACACCAAAAGATCAGATTTAACAGTATGTGCAGTATACATTTTAAAAGCGACTCGATAATACAATATAAGACAAAAAGTGAAGCGTGTACACACTTTGGGCCTGATTCAGAGATGTACGCTATGCTGATCAGAGCTGCGATAGTGCGCGCCGTGGATGTGTGAAAGTATGTTAAAATCGAAGCCGCAAGGAGCAGCACAGAGATGCCCAATGGAAGCATCGCAAAGGCAGAACAACTGTGTACACGTAGCCCACGCGCAGATCCTGCGATAATCGACCGCTCTAGTAAGTCTATGGCCACGCAACATGGCAGCCTGAACTAAGACGCCGCAGCCCCACTATTAGCATACGGGATCACAGATGCTGCCAGCGACACAAAAAACGGCCATGACACGTCTGCCTTTTTGCCACAGCTCCCCTGTCAACAACCCCCCAAATGGTGCCTGACTGTCACCAGAGCCGTAACAAGACTTTTTGGTGCCCTGTGCCAGAAAGAGCATTGGCGCCCCCCAATATTTTAAATAGGGAGATAACACCTGAAAAAGAGCTATGGGCTCATGGGGAAGGGCCAGGAAAGAGATAGGGGAGGCCAGGAGATGCCGGGGATGCAATAAGAGGAAGCTTCAAGTGAGAATGATAATAAACAGAAAATTGACAGGCCCAAACAGCGCCCCCTGACCTGTGGTGCCCTGTGTCATGGTACTGGCCGCACCACCCTAGTTACGGCCCTGACTGTCACTCACTGTGCGTGAAGGTAGGTGTTGTGAGAGGCATCACTAATGGAGTGGCGCATACGCAGTTTACCGAGTATGGATCAATTGCAAAAACATCGGCATTGCGTTCAACTCTGAATCAGCATTGGCCGCTCTGTCCGATGCTTCTCCTTATACTCCTCCCTATACCCCTCCGGGTGCACGGCTGCCTTTGTGTCTTTTCAGCAGACATTTTAAACAGATAAGTTTCCTGGATCGCAAGTTAGATGGTAAAGGTGTGTACGCGTGAATCAGCACTTTGAACGGGACTTCCGAACATAAGTAAAATCGCATGGAAAGTATGATTGTACATGAGTGTGCCTAGCTTAAGAGTAGATTTAAATTAATTTGTCACATCATTTTGTTTGACATACAACCAACCAGGGGTTAAAGTGGGCCGGAACGGGGCGGAACTGCGTTCCGTCACTTCTATTTGGAGACTGAACCAGTTCCACCTCTTCTGGCCCACCTCAGCCCTGCGCCGCAGGGAGGCTCCATTTGCCAGGCACCTGCTGAGATTTTGTTACCAGTCCGGCTCCTTCCCTGCAGCGCCAGCGGCAGCCGGAGGCTGGAGCTCACTCCTGAGTGTGTACTATGGGAGAGATATCATGACAAGGTTTAAGGTAAGTAATGTTGTTGTTTTTTTCTTTTTTGTGTGTGTGCGCAGGACTACTACAGGGACACCACCACAGGGGGTACTACTACAGTATGCATTAATGCAGGGGGTATTACTACAGGGGGTATTACTACAGGGGACACTACTACAGAGGGCAGTAATACAGGGGGCACTCTGCAGGGGGCACTACTGCAGGGGGGCATTACTACAGGGACACTACTGCAGGGGGCATTACTACAGGGGGCATTACTGCAGGGGGCACTATTACAGGGGGCATTTCTGCAGGAGGCATTACTTCTACAGGGGGCATTGCTATTGGGGACATTACTACAGGAGGAATTATTATTGGTTCATAACTACAGGGGGGGCATTACTTCTAAAGGGGGCATTACTTTTAAAGGGGGCATTATTGGGGGCATTACTGCAGGGGGCATTACCACTGGGGGCACTACTGCAGGGGACATTTCTATTGGGGGCACTACTTCTACAAGGGGCAATACTATAGGGAGCATTACTGCAGGGGACATTACTACAGGGGTCATTACTGCAAGGAACATTTCTATTAGGGGCATTACTACAGGAGGCATTACTACAGGGCATTATTACTGGGGGCATTGCATAGGGGGCACTGCATAAGTGGCACCACTCCTGGGGTATTGCATAAGGGGCACCACTACTGGGGGCACTGCATAAGGGGCTCCACTACTGGGGGCACTGCATACGGGGCACCACTACAGTTGGCATTGCAAAAGGGGCACTACTGCTGTAGGCTTTGTGTGTAAGGGGCACTACTGCTGTGGGCATTCTATAAGGGGCACTACTAATGTGGGCAGTATGTGTATTAGGGGCACTACTTCTGTGGGCATTGTGTATCATACTGTGTGTCATAACATGAATAAGGGACACTACTATGTGGTGTAAAGTGAATCAGGGGCACTATGTGCAGTGTATTGTGAATAAGATTGTGCTACTGTGTGGCGTAATTTGAATTGGAAATACTGTTGTGTGACCACGCCCGTTTCTTTTGAGACCACACCCCTTTTTTGTCTGTCCCTTTACTAAAGAAGCGCCGTGGGGGGAATGAGTTCCACCACTTCTCTAGGACCACTTAAGCACTGGATTGAACAACAACTTTTTTCCCAGTCGTTGTTGCTTACAGTATGTTCTCTATATTTTGACCAAGCGCATCAATTACTCTGGGCTGTGTTCAGTTCAGTTACTTCAGTTACTTGAACTGTAGGAAAACACAGAGTTAATAGATAACCGCATTAAGAGCACACTGTCTATACAAAGAGCCTTTATCTAAAAAAAAAAACAATAGGACAATGAATCCACTGAAATGTCATTTTATATTAAATGTCATCTCCTGACACATTTATTAAGGTAATGCCTCTGTGTTCTACTTTGTATGTTGATGTGTAGGCTATCTTATATATGTATGTGGAAGGAATGAGATCACATTTTAAATGGAAACGTTACACTGTACACTGGAGAACCTACAGCCTGTGCTCAGATACAGTTGTGTGGAGTAAATATATCAGTCTTTTACATTTATCAGCATTAAGTAACTATCTTAGGGGTCTATTTATAAAGCAGCGAACAGCCTGCTTTGTACCATTTACCAAAGAGCTAAGGAGGAAATCACAAGTGTCTCCTGCCTTAACACATTTACTGGCAATCATTGGCACCACCATTCCCGTAGACCTGTATGGGACTGCTAGGTAATGCCAGATGGTATTAATTATACCCGGCAATGGGGAACACTCAAAGCCAGAGATAGTGCCGTAACAGGGCTCCTAACCTGTGATGTCATGATGTCACGCCTAGGCTCCGGTAAGTACAGCACTGCTCGGAGGGACCTAAAGATGCTTCGGGCAGCTTCACAGGCTGCAGGGTGCCTGTACGGAACTTCCCTTGGACTCTCCGGGTGGCTCTGCAGTAGCGCTAGTGGCCTCAGGGGGCCATTCCAGTGACACCCCTAGTTACGGCGCTGGCCAGAGAGGCTTCGCTAGATCCCCCTAGGAACAAATCTCTATTAGTATTTAGTATGCATGACCACACATGTTACTGGAACACTTCGTAGCAGCAATTTTGAGAAGACCCTCTGGTTACCAAGGTCTTGGTAAATTGCATTTTGCGACATGCATTGATGTAGAACGCAGCCACTGATTCACCAATGATAAAAACGATATCACAACGATATGGATTGTGGCAGCGCCCCAATTTATTCATTTTCCCAATGATTTTTGCTTCTCTGCAGAGCAGCACTCTGGAGACAACGGACAGGTAAGTATAAAGACTATAATGGGTGCAGGGTGTGCGGTGTGGGCCACCCTAGACCCAGGGGCCCATGTGGTACCATACACCCTGCACCCACTATAGAATAGCCCCTGAAATTAGACCCATACATTGGAGGGAGCTCTATAGTATTATTACTGTATGTGGAGGTTACTTTACTCTAAGATGCAGGAGTCTGCTTGAGAGCATCCCAAGTCAGTATTATTTATATTTAGAGATGTGCGCTGACCTCATGTGTTTTGGTTTAGGATCTGGATTCATCTTTGTGTTTTGGTTTTGGATCTGGGTTTTTTTTTTGTTTAAATGCTAAAAAGTTTTTAAAACAGCTAAAATCATGTAGTTTTTCGAGAAGATCAGAACCGCAACTCAGATTTTTCGTGATCTTCTCAGGAGATCAGAACCACGACTCGGATCTGTTCGGATTCATGAAATTTGGGTGGATTCAGATTTCTGAAGCCCCGAACCGCACATCTCTCATACCCTTCATCTGTGGTATGGCCTAAATCTCCTGAATATACAGTAGTTGCCTTTGTAATAGCTGATTGTAGTGACAATGAACGTATGTACAGCATGTCCTTCTCTTTTCTCTGTATTGACACACAACACGTTATTTGGAGATCCTGGTTCATAATTTTTTTGACCAGACAAATATCTTCTTGAATCAGCCCAGCTACCTCCAACTTGGCATTGGTACAGGAAAGGTGTCATTTGAGCTTAGGGGCACTTACAGGAAAAAGATACGGATTGCGGAACATTAAACTCCCCATCGGCTGATGAGTGTTCCCTCCTAACAGTGCAGTTTAAACCATCAACCATAATCATAATGAAATAACAACACAGAGACTTGTATAAGGGGGAAGGAATAAAACTGTTTAATATATAACTGAACTAACTAATACAAGAAGAAATAAAGACAGACAAAATATGGAGGCGCAGAAAGAACGGCCCCACAAAGCAAGATCACCAACTGCATACTCACATCGATCTTCTAAATGGGAGGCTAGCAGCCAGCCCATTACCACGCCCAAGGTATCCACCTCCTACCGCAATGACACGACGTGAGCCCACCTGGTTAGGTGGTTGCCGCTGACCCCAGTAGGGCAGAATCAGCCTAAGCCATGTATTGGAAGGGAGAGCACCTCAAGCTCCAAAGACAGATGGTGACTGCTACCGTTCTTTCCCGCCGCAAGAAAAGCCGACACCAAACAACTCAATGAATAAGGGAGGGAGGGCGGGAAACAACCAACCTGAGAAATTTGTATAAAATGGCTGCCAAGCAGCAACTCTGAAATAGCACTGACTCACCCTCTGCCCAATCCTATAGACTAACCAAACCTAACCCCACCCACAAAACTACCTCACTAAACAAACAACTAGCCCCATCTTGTCCTGAGGCCGACACACACAGGCACGGGTGTGTAAATACCTCCATGCATATGAAATGCACTCTGTCCTACTTCTTGCCGTGCACAGATCTATAGGCCCTTGGGAGATGCTAGACAAGATTTATTCATTGCACATTTAAAACTTAACATATGGTTAAATTCCTATAATGTTGCTGTGTTTTCAGTTAACTACAGCTGCCTAACAACCAAAGCATTAAAACAGAGCACTTTGAAAACAATTTACTTTGCTGTGATGTGGCTATTATTTGATTTAAAGCCGTTATAATACATAGAACTGATCATGTCTGAGGATTACAGAGAATGTTTTGTGTTTATTAAGCTTTCTTGCCTACTTTTGACAAAGCATTTCAGGGAGATTGCGAAAGCAATGTCTATGCGCGCAGGGCGCTGAAGAGGACGTGTCCTGCTCTGCCAGAGCCATGACATCAAATATACAGTCAGGTGCATAAATATTGGGACATTGACAGAATTTTCATATTTTGGCCTCTATTCACCACCACAATGGCTTTGCAATGAAACAAACAAGACTGCAGACTTTCAGATTTAATTTGAGGGTAATTACATCCAAATCAGGTGAATGGTGTAGGAATTACAACGGTTTCTATATGTGCCTCCCACTTTTTAAGGGGCCAAAAGTAATGGGACAAACTAAACAATCCTAAATCTAACTTTCACTTTTTAATACTTTGTTGCAAATCCTTTGCAGGCAATTACAGCCTGAAGTCTGGAACGCATAGATATCACCAGACGCTGGGTTTCATCCCTGGTGATGCTCTCCAGGCCTCTACTGCAAATGTCTTCAGTTCCTGCTTGTTCTTGTGGCATTTTCCCTTCAGTTTTGTCTTCATCAAGTGAAATGCATGCTCAATCAGATTCAGGTCAGGGGATTGAGGGGGGAGGGTTAGGTTTAGGTACTAACTGGAAGGGTTAGGGTGCAGGGTGGGGAGAGTTAGGGTTAGGCTACAAGAAGGGACGGTTAGGGGGAGAAGGGGGGTGGGTTAGTATACTTACCCGACCCCTGTCGGGATACCGACCATCAGGATTCCGCTGTCTGTATTTTGACAGGAGGCAATTTCCCGCCAGGGGTATCTCAGCCACATAATCTAAAGCTGCAATGCAAGAATAAGAGACTATCAGAAATGGGCATAGGAGAGCATGTCCAAAGTTACCCCAGATATGAACATTTGAAGGAAAACTCTATTAAATATTTCTATGACTGCCCACCTTTCCCCTCCTCCTCTAACTAGAAGAACATGGGAGTCCCAAGCCTGCGATCACAGCCTGGAGTTTACTGCAAAAAAAAGGTTATCAGAGCAACTTCTCCAATTAGCTTTGCAGACAACCTCAGGCAGTTTACATTCAAATTCCAGACTGTGATCTCTGGAGAATCATGAGATTGGAGAAGCTGGCCAAGGTAAATGTCTCTGAAATCACTGTGTTCTAGGCATGGAACTAGCGCAGATATGCTAATTACAGCGGAGAGCGCTTATTCTGAATATAAGAGGAAAAAAACTCATGATGTTCTCTATAATTAAATTTAATTCAACAGAAATAAATGAATGAAGATAGTAGCGATTATATGCATATTTATCAAGCACCATTTAATCGGGCATAGTTTTCACTGTCTTGTATGTATTGGCAAAAGCACTAAGGCAGTAAATGCTGTGTTTGACTATGATCATCAGTTTGGTCCTGTACTACCCTCATAAGAAAACATTACACTGGCATCTTGTTTATTGGTTCAGGAGCGACATTTTTATTCATTCTCCCCATTCAAAAATGTAATTTGTATATGCAGCTCCACATGCGATATTGCAATTGATGTGAATTGTGGTAATTTACATCATTACTATGAAAATTTATATTGGAGTAGATGGATGTGGGCAAAAGGAACAGTTTTCAGCTCATATGTGAGGAGAAGGCCCTTTCTGAATAGGCCGCAAGCATATTATAAAGGCACGGTCATGCCCTTATATTAAGGCTGAATCGAATAAACAGAATTTTCCCATAGCGAATCCCGGAGAGGGGGCATGGTGTTTAAGGGGCTACACCTCAAAAGATATTGAATGTACTGAGCTGAAATGAGGATTTGGGAACAATCTAAAGTAAACTGTCAGTTTATTCTGCCACTTTCAGTTAGGACCACTTTTCTGCTTAGTCTATGGGGGATTTTTGGGAAGGCATAACTCAGGATGAATTAGGACTTGGGGTTTGTTTGATTAAGTAGCTCTTGTATCAGTGTAGGTGCTTTTGGGGTCATTGAGAAAGTTACAGTTTTTTAACTATTAGCCCTCAAATGCCCCATAATAAGATAGAGAGCTTCAATTTGCTGAGCATACTCAGGAGGTGCCTCCTGCAGGGGGTGTACAGTGGCTTTACTTGGGTGCACTAAAATGGCTGTCCTTTGCAGGAGTCAGTGGTGACGGGACCCAGCAGAGGTAGCGGGCATTAGCGGCGGCGGGGACCTGGCCACCCCGACCATCACCAGCAGCGTGGCAGTGTTGGGATCCCGCACTGTCCACCACTGCTGAGGGACGGGAATGGCGGCGGGATGAGCACACAATTCTGTGAATTAGCAGCTCCACCATTTTGTGAGTGATAGCAATCTCACTCTGTGAGAGTGCTGCATCTGCAGTTAACCACAGGGTGTGATGGCATACCATATCTGTATTGCACAAGGAACATGTTCAATGATCGGAATTTCATTGTTTTTTTTTAGTTTGAGTGTCAAAAATTCGGTAGGTCTTTGAGAAATTTCAGATCATGTCTAAGAAGCCATAATGGGATATGTGAGACAATAAGGTTTCTACTCTATGGAATATATATATATATATATATATATATACATATATATATATTTTTTTTATTATTTATTTTTACTTAATATCCAGCACTCCCTTCAGCAGCCACAGCATGCCCTGGTGCCTTTCCCAGTGTTAATGTAAATCCCAGTGTATATGGATGGATGGATGGATGGATCTCAGGGTCTCAGCAATATTAAGGCAACACCAGTATTGTAATAGCCAACGTTTCCGAGCTATGAGCTCTTTTATCAAGATATGAGCACATATAACTGACTAAACATATAAAAACCAGAGATAGTACCTCTGGTGTCTGTCCAATTATATATTCCATCAAAGTAATGCAATATATAGTGAAATGTAACACTCTAAATACTGGAACCTATATGAATGGACCCATAGGTCTTAGCTTATTGCTCTCCCTAGTGCTCAGCGTGTCTCTAAAAGTTGTCTCTCTCCGCCTCTCTCTTTCTCTTTCTTCTCAGCTATTAGCCAGTCTCTTTCACTGCTCAGGCTGTCTCTAAACATATTTTTATCTCTATTCTCTGCCTAGCTCTAAAAGCTGTATGCATCTCTCTCAGCCAGTGGCATCAGAAGTGGGGTGCGGGCCACACCCGGGTGTCACCCACAGAGGGGTGATACCAAAGTGCCGACTCAGTGACAGGAGCCGGTTGCTGTACTGTAGCATTACGTGCAGCACTCGGCTCCTGACATAGGTCCCCATTTAGCAACGAAGCATAGAAGGATTATGCCAGGTTTCTGGATTTAACAAACAGCGTTAATCTAAGATTACCGCTGTTTGTCAAGCATCAATTTCGCCATCCTTTAGATGCCTTTTAGGCTCTGCCAGGTCCCCCGTGTCGTGTACATGCACAGAACGCTGAAGCCCCGTTGCTGGCAGCGTTAGGCTTTCAGCAGCCCAGATGAGGACCTCTCTGAGGACGAGGACTTCGCAGGACCTCGCCGGAGGCGTAAGTATTGTTCAATACCAGTACATTTTTAGTTTTCATCACAGTGATACCAAACGAAAAATTGTGCTGGTACTTATCATTGATAAGTGGAGGCCACAGTGAGGAAGCCGGCACTGCAAATAGACAGGTCCCGGGGGCAGTCCACATCTCCAGCACCCCCGGTATGACGAAAATGGGGGTCCGGGCCACGAGGTCACACTCCCTAACTGCGAGATCACGTCCCCTTTTTATTCTCCTGCCTGCTGTTGGTGCCACTTACAGGAGGTACGCCACTGCTCTCAGCACTCAGCCTATCTCTCTCTCTTATCTCTCAGTCAGTCTCTCTCACTGCTGAGGCTGTCTCTCTAAGCTCCTTTTTATCATTTCTCTGCCTGTATCTAACAGCTGTCTCTCATCTCTTCGTCTATGGGCCTCATTTAGTAACGAGTTTCATCACCAAAACGAGTGATAAATGTCACTGTGTATGATAATGGTGCTCCAGCCAATCAGCTCCCAACTGTCATCTGTTAGAAAAGTGACAGTTGGGAGCTGATTGGCTGGAGCACCATTTATCATACACAGCGACATTTATCATTCGTTTTGGTGATGAAACTCGTTACTAAATGAGGGCCTATATCTCTCAGTTTGCTTGTCTCTTTGCCCGTCTCTCTCTCTTTCTCTCTCTCTCTCTTGTAGATATACAAAGCCTTAAGAGGCATATCCAGTACATGAGTAATAAACAATTGAACGATAATGACATCGTTATCGTTCAATTGTTCATTAGACTGTACAGAGGATATTGTGCCCACACGGAATGATATGTCGTTCAGTGCTGGCACCCTCCCTCACCCCCGAACCTGCACAACCTGACGATATCGTCAGGTTGGACAGTAGGTTTAGGCGATGACAGATGCCGACAATGACCAGCGGGAGCGCGCATATCCACTGCACTATATGGTGGACGATGAACGATAACAATATCGCCGCATGGCCAGTGGTTAAAATCCCGACAGCGGCATCCCGGCAGCAGTGAAAATCTTGATTGTCCCAAGGTAAGTATTTCCTACCCTATTCTACCCCCTAACCCTAACACTCCCTTAGGGGTGCCTAACCCTATCCTCCCCCCCAAGTGCCTAACCCTAATTCCCCCTCTGCCTAAACCTAACCTCCCCTTCCCCGCCGCCTAAACCTAAGTCCCCCAGAGGGGTGCCTAACCCTAACCTCCCCCCAGGGGTGCCTAACCTTAACCCTCCCTTCCCCTAGCCTAACCCTAAACTCTGGGGGGGTGCCTAGCCTAACCCTAAGTCCCCCCCGGGAACCCTAAGCCTAACCCTCCCCCCCCACGGCTGTCCGCGCCCGGCTTACCTGCAATCGGTTATCCGGGTGTCGGGCTCCCGGCATAGGTAAAATGACAGGCGTCAGGATATCGACGCCTTTCATTTAACCCCTTGTTGGGATTAGACAGTCGGGAAGCCGACGGCTGGGCCTCACCTCTAGTGGTGTGTGCTGTGGTTATAGAATATTTACATTTATTACCTTTTGTTATTCACACATTTTTTATCTTGTATGCTCCCCAATTTTATGAATCACATCGAGATGAAATATTGGGGAAATTAAAGGATCCCAAACAAACACCCTAATTGTTTCCTGATACCACCCTGAAATCAGGAGTATCCCAAAAGAGGAAGGCGGAATTTGCATTTGTATATTATATGACTTTATATTGCTGATAATGTTAGCGGGGGACACAATGATAAATACCAGCAGGAGTTATCAGTCCTTTCAGTTGACAAAAATGTCATTCCTTTGACCCTATTCATACAGATAACAGGTGAGCGACAATATATGCTTCAGAATGTACAGACTCCTCTTCCCTTATAAAAAGTTGACTCTCCACCCAAACAGCGGCAGAGGAGGATTCCATGATGGGTGGAATGCTGATATTACAGATTTATATTTCTTTTCATACATCTGTAATACAGATGTATGGTTTAGTGAAGATCGTCAAAGCATATAAATCCTCTGACAAGCTGTGTAATAATATAACAGACTTGTGCTTTGTTAAAATCAAAGAGACACTAGCCAATAATTTACTTTTCTTAATTTGCACTGCAAAGGGCCATTTATGCAATACCCCCCAACATTTCAGATCCAGGATTCGTGACAGGAGAGTGGCCATGATGGGGGTGTAGCATCCTGACAAGCCATTGGCGTTGTGCAGTACTAGGCTGCACCCTATCTCGTGCCACACCCCATACCACAGTTCAATATTCAAACACCAAATGTCATCCCAAATGCTGCCAAACATCACTGGCAGTTGGTGTGGCTCCCCTAGTTCAATAGTGAGGAAAGTGAATGTGTTACTACAGAGGTGAGAGAGGAAAATGTGTTATAGCAGCAGTGAGAGGGGAATATGTTACTATAGAGGTGAGGGAGGAAAATGTGTTACTACACAGATGAGGGGATGTAAAAAAAATGGGCAAGGGAGGGGAATGTGTTACTACAGGGGTGAGCGGGGGTAATGTGTTACTCCACTGGGGAGGGAAGGGAATAAGTTACTACATGTGTGAGTGAGGGTAATGTGTTACTACAGGTGTGAAAGAGGGATTGTATTTCTACACAGGTTAGGAAGGGGAATATTGAATGTGTTACAACACAGGCCAGGGAGGGAAATGTGTTACTACAGAGGTAAGGAAGAGGTATGTGTTAGTACACCGGTGAGGGAGGGTGATGTCTTACTATAGCAGAGAGAGAGAGAGGGGATGCATTACTATAGAGGTGAAGGATTAATGTGTTGCTGGAGTGGAGAGATGGAAATGATAACAGTAAGGGGTAAATTTACTAAAGTGAGAGTTTTTAGAAGTGAGTTTTAAAAGTGATGTTGCCCATACGTCATAGGAGAGCAGTGCAGGTATAACTACCTTTTTTTTATTGCTTATATTAGCCGCATATTGCTTCACAAATCTGAAATGTTGGGAGGTACGCTATCTATATATTAAAGTAACAAGTGATAAAAATTATGCTGTCATTGTGGTGGCATGTGTATGTGCCATTGTCAAACAGAAGATACCTGCTGTGGCTGATCAGTAGTGGACAGAATTGCAAAGCTGCACGCCCTGCTGCATTGGCGATACCAGCACCGCGACCGAGGTCGCAGGCTGGGATAACCATCACGGCCATCGGCCGTGACGGTAGACAGCGCCGGCCAGCTGAGTAAGCCTCAGTTTACGCAGGCTGGCCAGCTTCCGCGCCCGCTCACTCCCTTAAATGTCTCTTTGTCTGTCCATCAAGCAGAAGCATAGCAGGGGCTGCATATGATCACGCAGGACCCCTTCTGCACATGAGCAGAACAGGTCCAGCGCACACGTAGATTCAGTAATCTGCATTCAGCATTCTAGCACGCAATGCCGAATCAGCCCCTAAGTCAGGAGACAAGTATAAAAACTCCTTTCAGAATTATTTTGATTGCACTTTTTCTGCGCTGGTTTTTATTTTTTCGTAACAGGTTTCCATGGTAACCACTGGATCAGACATGTATTTAGAAGGATAGTAAAAAAAAAAAATAATAATAACGTCTCATTTTCAATATCGCTGTAAAGTACATTACATAACTTGTCATTCTCTGTATACAGTATTGAGAGTCATCTGCAGCATTTGCTGGTATATTGCTGGTACTAGAGAACTGAGTGGCAATTTTAAAATAGTGAATGTGAAGAGGCTTCATCAGACTACACAGGGCTCAGAGAATATAAGATTCCCTAGAAAATGGGAAGCGCTTGTCAAACACTTTGATTTAGCGCTCCAATCTAATTATGAAATTGAGATTTCTTTTTACTTCAACTAGGAAGATGTAATGACTTTCTCCGCATCCACAATTTCAGGCACATCCCTACATATTAGTCCTCAGTGGAAACCTCAAAACAACCACAAGTTCTCAGAGGAATACATTTATTTTCTGTCTGTGAAGTTCTCGGGTCACATAAAATGACAGCGATATATTATACCAGTCAGGAACATTTTATTGTTCAGAGCTTGGAATTTTGGCTTAATGTGTTACTACCAGAAAAAAGCTGGGTACACACTGAACGATGTGCATACCCAGCGAAGGCACGATGAGCCGGCGTAATACATCACACCATCTTTACACACTGCACGATGTGTGTACCCAGCAATGGCATGATGAGCCGGCGTAATACATCACACCATCTGTACACACTGCACGATGTGTGTACCCAGCAAAGGCACGATGACCCGGCGTAATACATCACACCATCTGTACACTGCACGATGTGTGTACCCAGCGATGGCACGATGAGCCGGCGTAATACATCACACCATCTGTACACACTGCACGATGTGTGTACCCAGCAAAGGCACGATGACCCGGCGTAATACATCACACCATCTGTACACTGCACGATGTGTGTACCCAGCGATGGCACGATGAGCCGGCGTAATACATCACACCATCTGTACACACTGCACGATGTGTGTACCCAGCGATGGCACGATGAGCCGGCATAATACATCACACCATATGTACACACTGCACGATGTGTGTACCCAGCGATGGCACGATGAGCCGGCGTAATACATCACACCATGTGTACACACTGCACGATGTGTGTACCCAGCGATGGCACGATGAGCCGGCGTAATACATCACACCATCTGTACACTGCACGATGTGTGTACCCAGCGATGGCACGATGAGCCGGCATAATACATCACACCATCTGTACACTCTGCACGATGTGTGTACCCAGCGATGGCACGATGAGGCGGCGTAATACATCACACCATCTGTACACTCTGCACGATGTGTGTACCCAGCGATGGCACGATGAGCCGGCGTAATACATAACACCATCTGTACACACTGCACGATGTGTGTATCCAGCGATGGCACGATGAGCCGGCATAATACATCACACCATCTGTACACACTGCACGATGTGTGTACCCAGCGATTGCACGATGAGCCGGCATAATACATCACACCATCTGTACACTCTGCACGATGTGTGTACCCAGCGAAGGCACGATGAGCCGGCGTAATACATCACACCATCTGTACACACTGCACGATGTGTGTATCCAGCGATGGCACGATGAGCTGGCATAATACATCACACCATCTGTACACTCTGCACGATGTGTGTACCCAGCGATGGCACAATGAGCCGGCGTAATACATCACACCATATGTATACACTGCACGATGTGTGTACCCAGCGATGGCACGATGAGCCGGCGTAATACATCACACCATCTGTACACTCTGCACGATGTGTGTACCCAGCGATGGCACGATGAGCCGACGTAATACATCACACCATATGTATACACTGCACGATGTGTGTACCCAGCGAAGGCACGATGAGCTGGCGTAATACATCACACCATCTGTACACACTGCACGATGTGTGTATCCAGCGATGGCACGATGAGCCGGCATAATACATCACACCATCTGTACACACTGCACGATGTGTGTACCCAGCGATGGCACGATGAGCCGGCATAATACATCACACCATCTGTACACTCTGCACGATGTGTGTACCCAGCGAAGGCACGATGAGCCGGCATAATACATCACACCATCTGTACACTCTGCACGATGTGTGTACCCAGCGAAGGCACGATGAGCCGGCGTAATACATCACACCATCTGTACACACTGCACGATGTGTGTATCCAGCGATGGCACGATGAGCCGGCATAATACATCACACCATCTGTACACTCTGCACGATGTGTGTACCCAGCGAAGGCACGATGAGCCGGCATAATACATCACACCATCTGTACACTCTGCACGATGTGTGTACCCAGCGAAGGCACGATGAGCCGGCGTAATACATCACACCATCTGTACACACTGCACGATGTGTGTATCCAGCGATGGCACGATGAGCCGGCATAATACATCACACCATCTGTACACTCTGCACGATGTGTGTACCCAGCAATGGCACGATGAGCCGGCGTAATACATCACACCATCTGTAATACATCACACCATCTGTACACTCTGCACGATGTGTGTACCCAGCGAAGGCACGATGAGCCGGCGTAATACATCACACCATCTGTACACTCTGCACGATGTGTGTACCCAGCGATGGCACGATGCGCCGGCGTAATACATCACACCATATGTATACACTGCACGATGTGTGTACCCAGCGATGGCACGATGAGCCGGCGTAATACATCACACCATCTGTACACTCTGCACGATGTGTGTACCCAGCGATGGCACGATGAGCCGACGTAATACATCACACCATATGTATACACTGCACGATGTGTGTACCCAGCGAAGGCACGATGAGCCGGCGTAATACATCACACCATCTGTACACACTGAACGACGTGCATACCCAGCAAAGGCACGATGAGCCGGCATAATACATCACACCATCTGTACACTCTGCACGATGTGTGTACCCAGCGATGGCACGATGAGCCGGCGTAATACATCACACCATCTCTACACTGCACGATGTGTGTACCCAGTGAAGGCACGATGAGCCGGCATAATACATCACACCATCTGTACACACTGCACGATGTGTGTACCCAGCGATAGCACGATGAGCCGGCGTAATACATCACACCATCTGTATACTCTACACGATGTGTGTACCCAGCGATGGCACGATGAGCCGGCGTAATACATCACACCATCTGTACACACTGCACGATGTGTGTACCCAGCGATGGCACGATGAGCCGGCGTAATACATCACACCATCTGTACACACTGCACGATGTGTGTACCCAGCGATGGCACGATGAGCCGGCGTAATACATCACACCATCAGTACACTGCACGATGTGTGTACCCAGCGATGGCACGATGAGCCGGCGTAATACATCACACCATCTGTACACTGCACGATGTGTGTACCCAGCGATGGCACGATGAGCCGGCGTAATACATCACACCATCTGTACACTGCACGATGTGTGTACCCAGCGATGGCACGATGAGCCGGCGTAATACATCACACCATCTGTACACACTGCACGATGTGTGTACCCAGCGATGGCACGATGTGTGTACCCAGAGTAATGCATCACACCATCTGTACACACTGCACGATGCAGAGAACGACGGCACAATGTGTCCTTCCATGCAGGGCTGGCCCGTTACACCGACTATGCAGGTGCGTAGAGCGCCAGCAAGCAGAGGGCGCTTTGATTAGCCACCAGGCCACAACTCAATCCCCAGCACGGCCAAACTCCTTCACGACCCCTTCCGTCGACACACTCCTTCCCCCCCGACCGCCGCAGGGAGGCTCCATTTGCTGGGGGGAAGGAGATTTTACCAGCGGGCGTCTGGCTCCATGCAGCGGCAGCCGGAGCTCACTCCTGAGCTCCGGCTTTCGGCTCCCCCACGGGTACTATGGGAGAGACGTCATGATGTCTCTCCCATAGTTCCGAGGAGCGGCGTATGAAAGCGGATGCAGGATCGGAGCTTAAGGTAAGTATTCTGTTTTGTTTTTTTTGTGTTGCTTTTTTCGACGTGTGCAAATTCCGCCTGGTGGCGCCAAAAAGGAATCTTCGCTTACCAAATATATTAGGCTCGGGCCGGCCCTGCTTCCATGCTCCATTTAGCAACATGGCGTTGTTCATGGCATCATCCCATCTGCTGTGCCACACAGCAGATGGTACAGTACAATGCAATGAATGGGCCACGGGCACTAGCCTTTTGGCGTAGACACTATGCTTTCTGCACAATATATCGCTCCGATAAGTGTCGTTACGATATATACAGTATCGTGCAATGGATGTCATAGTGTGTACCCAGCTAAAGTGCTAAGAGAAAAGGAAGGCTACAGTATGTTAAGCCTGATGGCAGTTAAACTCTGAGGATGAAGTGAGCGGGCTCAGATCCTCTGATGAAAGGTAGGTGTCAGCTGTGTGCGATGGAGTTAGCCCACACAGCAGATAATCTTAACCAGGGTATGGATTTCTAGCTGGTAGAAAGCAGGTGCAGAATACACAGGGTTAGTGCAACATGCAGTAGGTATAGGATGTTTATGAGTGGAATTGGGAGGCTAGAGGAATACAATGTAACTGACCTGATTTCCTTATAGATTGTAAGTTTGGCGAGCAGGGCCCTTCTACCTCTTCTGTTTGTCTATTATTATCCAGTTTTGTTCTAAAACTGTTGTTTACAATTGTAAAGCACAACTGAATATGCTGCTGCTATATAAGTAACATAATAATAATAATAATAATAATAATTGCATCAAAGCACAAGATGGACTCGTATACCTGGTTCATTTCAGGACAACAACCAGTGTGCAAAGTCCAGACAGTAAGCAATATCTGAGTCAGGGAACCCAACAGAGTCGTAGTAGACAATCAGGGGTTAGTCCAGGAGGGTAATTAAATAGCAATGTCAGCGTACCCAAGCAGGCAACAGGCCGGGCAGAAGTCAAAAGCAGAGTTATGGTGCACCAACAGAGGTTAATCTGGGTGGCGATCAATAGCTGAGTCGGAGTATTGGCGGACACTGGTAGGTGGTACTAGTGTGCAAATGGAGGTTAGTCCGAATTCCAGATGGCTTAACCATGGAATTGGTTTATTAACTAGGTAGAAACAGGTAGCAATATAATACAGGGTTAACAGCAGGTACAGGTTTTAAGGATTTCCCGTGGCAGCCAGGAGCTTTAGGGTTATGTTGGGCGCTGTGGTTGCGCCAGATGTATGCACCCTGTATGCAGCTATATTAGCTTATACACAGTGGTGGCAGCAGTGGGATGCTTAATAATAGTAGCAGTAGTGACAGAGTGGAGTATGGGGTCTGAATGCTGCCTCTGTTAATATAGGGGGCATGTCCGTTCTGTGGGATGCCGCACATGAAAGACGCATTGGGAATCTGTGCATGCGCAGAAGGCAAATGTCAAAATTGGCACCACCGTGGAGAGCAGCTGGGTCCCAGTGCCTGGCATCTACTGCCAGTAGTGAGTAAACCGAAGCAGTACGGAGCATGCCTCTAACACTGGGTACACAGGCAGAACAGAAGTCATAGCACAACTGAGACTAGCACAGATATGGGATGACTGGCATGGAAATCTATAACAGTCAATAATCTCCTACTGCAGCAGCTGCCACAAAAAGTAGTCAGTCTAGCCAAGCAGAGATCTTTCCAGGCAGCAATTCTTTATTACAAAAGTTGCGTAGGCAAACAGAGGTCAGTCCAAGCTGCAATCACATAGAGGAATCGGGGTACACAAGCAGAAGTCAGTCCAGGTGTCAATAAACAGCAGAATTAGAGAACCCAACATAGGTCTCAGCAAAATTAGCACAACAGAGGTTGTGTGTCCGCCCCATTTTCCGGGAGTGGCCAGCCCAGAGACTTTGTGGATGCACGCAGTCAGCTGGGCTCGCAAGCCGGCCAGCTGGCCGCCCGCCCGGCGCCGTCCACCATTGCGACCATCGACCACCGATGGTCACAGTGGTCGCGATGGTGATCCCAGCACTGCGACCTCTGTCTCAGTGCTGGGATCGCAAATGCATCAGGGGGTTGTCATACACCTTTTGCTGCATTTGCATTATTGCAAGGATCGCATTGCAAAGCTGCCTGACCGTTGGCATTCTGACCATCGGGATCCCGTACCCAACCAGCAGAAAACAGCATGTGCACTCCTCCAGAGCTAGAGACCCTCTGTGCTGTGGAAACCATGGTAAGTGGTAGAAGTGGCAGCGACTAAGTGGTAAATTTGCTACCCCAGTGTCTCCGACATCATGGACATGTGAGAGGAAATTGTGATTCAGGCCCTAATATGTAAATATCTGTCGTAGTTCAAATGGAAAATAGCCTTTTTTTTATCTGAAAAAATAGAATATAAAAATAAACTCGCACACAACATTCGCTTCATGTGGACAAAGTAAATGTGATTGGGACTTACCTTCACAAACCAGCCAATCACAGGGGGCAAAAGCAAAATATCCCCTGTAATCAATTTTAAAAATAAAAAGTTTTTCATTATTATTAATATTTTTTTTTTCCATTCAATTTTCCTGAAGCCTGAGCAGAAATTGTTTCATACTGCTGGTTACAGAAACCACACATAACCTCAATCCGCAGTTTGTTCCATGCCGATGAAAGGCTTAAAATCAAAAGGAATGTTCTCTTTAATCTCGTAAAAAGACTTGCCTAATGCCACCTGTATGAGTATCACAGTTGGGAAATTTAAAGAGAGAATGAATATAAGAGGAGAGCTATAGAAAGGGCAGCTGAAATCCGAACAAGCTATCTTCTAGGGCCATATAGCAATAGGAATGTTCTATAAAACATGAATCACTTTTACTGGTAAAATATCAAACTGAAGATTCTATTGTCACTTCCACAAGGTCCTCGTTTTTCTGAAAGTGCTACGTGAAGTTATTTGCAGCATTTTCGAATGTGTTTATGCTTTAGTTACCATTTGTCTGCCCTTTATTCCTAGCTTTTCAGGATTTGCTGTAGATTCATATGATAATGAGGGTACCCTATTATACAACAATACATACAGTATATGGTTCCTTGTAAATAAAAAGGAGGAGGGGTAAACTGTTGGGCGCAGGTTCACTAAATGAATTTATATTTGAATACCAATGTTCTTGATATCAATCTATATTAATCCAATGGTGGTAAATGTGAGAGTGAAGAGTCCGTCAAAGGTAAATATCCTGGAAACTGACATTGACATAAATCTATTAGATATTACCTGCTCCAAATCCCGCCATTTTGGCATTAATACATACTTTTGGACTACCTTTTTAGGACTATTAATACCACAATTGGATTATTGGATGTAATTGGGGCCATCGAGAGCTGACATGGGGCCGGGTACTGGGAGGGATGTGGCAAATCTGGAGACGTGACCACACCAACCTTCAAACAAATGTTTAAAAATACTATGCGTGGCATCACGATCTGCAAAGGGGGATATTTGTCCCGAGGATGGGTAGTCAGTACCCGACGCCCGCTCGGCACCCTTGGTCATAATAAAGAGAGAGAGATATCAACATTGGTATTCAATATCAATTCATCTAGTCAACCTGCACCCAAGAGTCTTCTCCCTTTTTTATATTGTTAACCCCAAGGGGATTCTGGGTTCCCCTTACAGCTCATAGTGATCGCATTTGTGTTCTAGAGTACCTCTGGTCAGAAGAGTGACGCGGACCTCATCTTTACCAAGATAAATGGTTCTTTGCCTTTCTGAATGTTTGATAAAAAGAATTACATGTAGCGTAATAGTAAGAGCAGTGATGCTGGGCAGTAAACAGTTTCATCTTTACAAAATTAGAACAGAAGTTAAGAATGTCCTCCTCAACAAGAGAATGTGACTTGTTAATATTTGCAGTCATTGGCACAGATACAGACTACCACGTGATCTATGTCGGTGACCCAATTGAACACAGATGGAGCTTCTCTATGATCAGTTCGAGGTACCTGACCAGTCCACGTAAAAAGATTCAGGAGATACGTACTGTAGCTAACCTCCTAAAGAGGACACATGGAGGAGGTTTGACCAATCATCTTCTCTCTATCATTTTATAGGCTGTGCTAGCTAAATGATAGCTAGTAGCTGATTGGTTACTATGGGCAACTTCTCCACTTGTTATCTTTAGGAGGCTTAATACATCTGCCCCGGAGTCATCTCTTATAATAACCAATAGCGGAGCCTTGTATAATATATATATAAAATCATCACAGAAAACACTGAGACATAAAAAGTTTTATGTAATGTAATATACTATGTGAAAATATATATACAGTACCAGTCAAAAGTTTGGACACACAACGTCTCATTCAATGGTTTTTGTTTATTTAAATTAATTTACACATAGTAGATTAATACTGAAGACATCAAATCTATGAAAGAACACTTATGGACTTATGTTGTAAACAAAAAAGTGTTAAACAAATCAAAATATGTTCTATATTTTAGATTCCTCAAAGTAGCCCTCTTTTGCTTGGATGACAGCTTTGCACACTCTTGGCATTCTCTCAATCAGCTTCATGAGGTAGTCTCCTGGAATGGTTTTCTGACAGTCTTGAAGGAGTTCCCAGAAGTGCTGAGCACTTGTTGGCTGCTTTTCCTTCACTCTGCATCCAACTCATCCCAAACCAACTCCATTGGGTTTAGGTCGGGTGATTGTGGAGGCCAGGTCATCTGACGCAGCACTCCATCACTTTCCTTCTTGGTCAAGTAGCCCTTACATAGCCTGGAGGTGTGTTTGGGGTCATTGTCTTGTTGAAAGAGTTGTACGGTATTGCTGCCGGTATACAATTGCGAAGCCGGATGCCGGCATCCTGACTGCTTTATCCCGGCGTGGGATAAATGACAGGCATCTATATCTAGACGCCTGTCATTTCCCCGACTCCGGGAGACCGGCGCCCGGCATCCCGATCGAAGGGATGCCGGGCACCGCGAGCGGGCAGCCGTGGGGGGGAGGGTTAGGTTTAGGGCACCCGGGGGGGGACTTAGGGTCAGGCACCACCCCGGGAGGGTTAGGGTTAGGCTAGGGGGAGGGAGGGTTAGGGTTAGGCACCCCCGGGGGGGACTTAGAGTTAGGCACCCCCCCGGGGGACTTATTTTTAGGCAGCGGGGAAGGGGGCGTTAGGGTTAGGCACAGGAGGTTAGGGTTAGGCACCCCTAAGGAGGGTTAGGGTTAGGGGGGTTAGGTTAGATTAGTTGGTACTTACCTTACCACGATCAGGATTTCCAGCGCTGTCGGCTTCCGCTGCCGGGCTCTGCTGTTTTGTCGGGCTGCCGGGATTCGAACTCCCAGCCATGCGGCAGCCAGGATATCATACCGATTCCATTGATGCCACAGCTGGGATTTCACAGTTGTAGCTGTGTTAAAATATGCTAATGGTACCCCACCTGAGCCATAGCAGCTGTCCGCAACTGCATGCACATACACACACATACGCAGCATCGGACGGAGCTAAAGCAAACATCAACCTGAGTTAGTATGTGGTTACTTGGAATGGCCGCTGTGATTAAGACGCCTGAGCCATGTTTCCTGGGTACAGGATGGCAGTCGGCAGCTGGAACACGCCCAAAACGGTTGCAGCACGCCCGCATTTTTCTTTTCACTCCCTGTTGCCTCCCACAGAACATCTCCTGCCTGTCAATCACTTGCTAATAAATCCTCTGGGCTACCATATTTGTAATTCAATCACCGCGTGTGCGAATTGTAGCTGCTACGCATGCACAGTGGGCCGATAATTGCTCAACTCAACATCGGCATAGTGTAACACTCTAAATCAGGCCCCATATACTTGATAAAGTGTGCAAGCGCACGAAACGCGTTGGAGGTAACAGGTGGAGATCGTGGATTTTCATTGGACTACCTATTTACAGTCAGCTGTACACGCCGCCCGTTTTTGTCTCGAGTGACGTCATCTCCAGCGGCCGATCGCGGCCAGACGCCACGAGACTACAGAGAGCTATAGCCAAGGCCAGGCTTCAGCTCTCCGACTCCCTAACCATCACCACATCCGGAACCACCGCATGTGGAGGAGACGGAGCGGTTGGCCTCAGGAAGGGTAAGGTAGGGAGAGACAGTTCACATCTACTTTTGCGGGCGGAAATGTTAGTCCACTCCACGAAGGGATCCACCAAAATTCTCCAAAAGGAGCTATAAACAAAATTGTTTTAACCAATTTTTATTTTTCACAGGTGCCACATTACTATTAGTCATATACACATAGCGCTCAGTATTAATTTATTATTCTTGCCATTTCTAATTGAGCAGCTGAAAACACCAGAGCGCGGTGGTACATTTATTTCTTTATTTCAACCATACATATTTTTTATTGGTCTTATGCAATAGTTAAGTATTTTGTTGAAATTATTTTTTTTTGATGTCTTTTTTTTAACCTTTGTTATGTTCATCAATAATCTTATACTGTTGCGTTGCACTCTGCCTGTCATATCTATAATATGAACCCAATTGACTCTTATGTCACATAGCAGTGTTTCAGGAAAAGTACTGCAAGTCACAGCAGGGAATGGGAGAACTTTTCCAGTATTTGTAACCTAATTTCAATCCATTTTAAATTGTCCAATTTCATTGTCACAAAATAGCCAACATAATTGAAACGTTTCAACGTTTTGTGTGACCTGTTTGTAAAATATCTGAAATGAGGATTTTTTTCCATTAGTTCCTTATATATGGAAATGAAGACATCAATTCCGTCTTGGTTAATTGTTGTTTCAGGGTGACATGTCAGAGTTTGCAGTAAAACATGAAAGTGTGCTATTTTCCTCCATTTTATGAAATGTCTATTAATAAATAATCGTGACTTGCAGTGCTGTTTCAGGATAAAGTAAATGTGCCATTTTGAATTTGATTGCCATATTAATAATTCTCTGTCATAAAAAAAAATGAGTGGTAAATTATTTAGGAGACATTTGAAAGGTTAAGTAAAGGCCCATAAACATTAAAGTGTTTTTTATGTGCTGGGTACACTGTCTGCTGCGATATAACATTATCCTGCAAAAAGTACAGAGCAGTGATAAATAGAAGTACCCTAAAGTAATTTTCATATATTTATTCTCTGTTTCTTATTCATCAGTTCCTCTCAACAACCGGTCCATCTCCAAAAGTGCAGTTGTCAAACCCCTCCTCCTTTAACCCTGCTGCAGCTGGCCTCATAATATCATAGTAGTACATAAACAATAAAGTAATTTATATTAAAAGGAATTTGTCAGGCACCATAATTTATATAGCCAAGTTTCTGGTAGAAATAATGGAAGCAGTCATTCTGCTAAAAGTCTTTATTTCCTGGGATAACCTGACATACTGCTTGGCATGCTGGAAAGGCCAGGAAGTTAGGCCAAATTCAAATTATACAGTAGGTAAAGTGAAACTGTCATTTTCACTGGAGGGAGAAGGTGTCATCATCACCGCCATGGGACATGGTTTTAAATGGAGGTGAGAAAATTGGGCATGTTCAAACACATTTTCTACATAGCGAGTTGTTCATGTTTTATAGTTTATGTTTAGTTTATGCGCTGGCTTTAGAGGACCATAACTGATACATGCCTACACTCCATACTTGCCTATCCTCCCAATTCGGCTGGGAGCCTCCCGAAAATCGGGTGCAGCTCCCCCGGTCCCCCGGAAAGGCAGGCAAGCTTCCCGGTCTCCAGCGACCAGCCTGCCCCCCCCCCCGCACTTTTCAGATTAAATCCCAGCAACGGAGGGTCCAGTGACGCGATTCGCTTTAAATTGCGTAATCACGGCCCCACCCCCTGCCTCACAATGCCTTTAATAATGGCATTGTGAAGAGGGGGTGGAGCCACGATGATGCAATCGTGATTTCATGCCCCCATGCTCCACACCAAAATTTGCATCATCATCTGACCACACCCCCTTTTTGCCGCCCCCTGCCCAGAATGGCCGACAGCTCCCTCCTGGAAGGAGGGAGTGAAATGTCGGTAAGTATGCTACACTCCCGAAAGTCGCGGGAGACTCCTGTTTTTTCGGGTAACCTTCCCCCCACACTCCCGGCAGTGTAGGCACTTCTCCCGCATCCTGACCACTTCCTAGTGAAGTGGGCAGAATGGGGAGAAACTTACCTGAAATCCGCGGTCCGTCATTAGGGGGCAGGGCTTAATGACACCTGCCATGTCACAGGCTGTATTTGAAAAAAATGACAATTAGGAGCTGATTGGCTGGTACCTTAGCTCCGTTCACTTTATCTCCATCCAGAACCGTAACTAGACTTTTTGGTGCCCTGTGCCAGAAAGAGCATTGGCGCCCCCCTCATTTTTCAAAGGGACATAATGTACCCAAAAAAGGGCCATGGGCTCATGGGGAAGGGCCAGGGAAGAGATAGGAGAGGCCAGGAGCTGCTGGGGATGAAATAAGAGGAAGCTACAAGCAAGAATAATAATAAACAGAAATCTGACAGGCCCAAACAGCGCCCCCTGACCTGTGGGGCCCTGTGCGATGGCACCGGCCGCATTGCCCTAGCTACGGCCCTGTCTCCATCCAAGGCTTTAGTAAATAGACCCCTAAGGGGTCTATGTGCTAAGCCTTGGAGATAAAGTGGATGGAGCCAAAGTACCAATCAATCAGCTTCTAACTGTCATTTTTCAAACACAGCCTGTGACATGGCAGTTGGGAGCTGATTGGTTTGTACTTTATGTCTCTTTACTTTATCTCTCTCCAAGGCTTAATACATAGACAAGAAAAGAAAAACAGGGAGCGCTGATGAAAACCAAATGAATATCAAACTAAAATTGTAGTAAGATGAATTAGAAAAAATATCTTTAATGAAATATATTAAGAAGATATGACCAAAATAGGCCTAATATGCACTAAACACTACAATCTGGCATAAAGGTTCTTAGCATGTGGTAAAAACAAGCAAATAAAAGAATACAATTTTAACATATACATAAGATGCAATATAAGCACAAGAGATTTTGTTAATCCTGTTGGTAATGTATAGTCCAAAGAAGTGCTGTATTTAGTTAGAATAGTTTGTCATATTAATTGACGTCCAGTTAAATTCTTTAGGTGATATAGCACAAATTATGGAAGTTCTTACCCACCGGATGATGTGACTTATTGGTTGTGGTAGTCACTGTACATCCGCACACTGCCTGATTTCAGCTGGTCCCGGCCGAGAGAAAAGAAGGTTGTGTACGTTGTGTAATTGCTGTGGAAGGGATTGTGGGTGTCCGTAGCCGCTAAGTTTAGACAGCGTAGTCCGGCTGTGCATCTGCTGTGTCCGGAATAGGTGCCTGCGTTCGCACCCCCACACTCCCATTACCATCAACCACCCCCTGTCACCACCCACATTCAACCATTCAACTCCGCTTGCGGAGTGTCTGTGTACAGGGTGCGGTCGCTTGGGACTGGTTCGCGCACCTGCACTGCGTCTTATACGCATGCGCAGATTGCAAACATCAGCAGGCTACGTGCAAACGCAGCCTAGCGAACAGGTCTGAAATCAGGCCCTTGGCGCAGAACCCCTTGGATAATCACCTTAATGACTAATTAAGCAAAAATATTTTTTTATTTAATTATTTTTTTTTTTCACACCGGCGGCGTGGGAGATGCAGGCTGGTCTCGGGCACCAGCCTGTGTGAAGTGCTGGCTCCCTCACTGTGCTAATTATTGTAATTATTTATAATTTATTTATTATTATTTTTTAATTATTTTTTTATTTTTTAGCTTAATTTGACCAATAATAACATGTCATTATTGGGGTGAAAAACAAAGTGTTGGAAATGGGTTTAAAGTAGTGGGTCAGGTATTTTGGGGGGCTGTATGGATGGGACATGGGTTTTAAACATTGCAGGTGGCTGCACCAGGTGTATGTTTAAAATTTTTAAAAAGTGCCCTAAAATGGCACAAAAATATACTTGCACCCATTTTAATGTACCCCTAATTTAACTGTAGCATTTATTGTGCCCAAAAAAATTTTATTCATATTTTTTCACTATTATTGAAAAATGCATATAACAGCCATTTGACAAAATGTAAGAACCCCACACCCTATAATTATGTCCAATAACACACTTCTATTCTATTCACCGATCATAGTTTACCTTTTTTGGGGAACAGGCTGATTTCCTAATTTTCACCTTCCCTTTTTGCTGGTCTTCAATTAAATAAATATTGGGCGAATGCATTATCGCGCCTTTTACAATAGGATTGCCCGACGGGAGCGCTCAATTATGGGAAAAGCGGCAAATTCAGGTGAATGGTCTGAAAAGTTTTCTGCAGAGAAAACTTAACGTTATTGTGGCTAATTGGATATGGCCCTAAGTGTGACTAGGTTTTGTGATCAGACACATGGGGGCAAATGTAATAGGCAGGGCTGTAACTAGGGTAGTGCGGCCTGTGCCATGGCACAGGACACCGCAGGGCAGGGGGCGTTGTTTGGGTCTGTCAATTATCTGGGGTGCCCAGTATTTTAAGAACCAGCATCGGGCTATTTAAAGCCTGTCCTGGTTCTAAAATTACAGGGGCCAAAATGCGTAGGGGGCACCTGTATTATAAGTACCAGCACAGAGCTTTTCTGATCCGGTCCTGGTTGTGGAAATACAGGGGACAAAACGAGTAGGGGTCCCCTGTAATTTCCATAACCAGCACCAAACTTTTTCTACCGAAGGGGTAATGCCACAACCAGGGAAAGCCTTTCAACTAAGCATTACCCCTAACCACAAGTCAGCCCAAGCCCGGGGATACCTGGGGAGGCAGGGACCCCCCCAATAGAGGGGTCCCTCTCTCCAGGGCACCCCAGGCCAGGGCTGATAGCGCGGAGCTATCCCGGCACCTGTCCGGTGGAGCTGCCTGCTGATTGGCTGTGCGCAGTGAGCCTGTCTTCTAGACTTCAATGGTGTGAAATCTCCATTCAAGTCTGTGGTGGGAACCGCTACATTGCATCCTTTGATAGTAACCGCAAGGTTCACCTCAAGTAACCTTGCGGTTACATCTTTGGCTAAAATGTAGCAGTTCCCACCATATTCTTCAATGGAGATGTCACACCATTGAAGTTTATGGAGAAGACAGGCTGACCGTGCATAGCCAATCAGCGGGCAGCTCCGATGGAGGCGTCCGCTGATTGGCTGGCGGCTCCTGCAATGACTGGGCACATGTGGGCCCAGTCATTCGTGCGGAGGAAGGGTATGTGTAAACATACCTCTCCTCCTGTCCTGCATGATTTCGTGATTTTCCGGATCTTTTTAACCCCCTGGATGTCTACTGGTCTATTGTTTTTGCGATTTCTCAGGCAGTAACATGTGTGAGTGAAGCACTCGCACTCTATTACATTGCCCGAGTTGTATCTTGAGAATGGGAAAACATCTGGATGCGAGATGCTTTTTTGCAAGTTATAGTAAAGCCCCAAAAATTTGAATTTTACTTTAGTCTCACCCTATTACATTTGCGAGTGAGTAAAAAATGCGAGTTTAGCGCTAAACTCTCAATTTTTACAAATTTGCAACCTATTACATTTGGCCCATGCTCTCTAATTCGGGAGTCACCAGATCACACTGAATGTCCAATCAAAACGTGAATCATCCACCTGTTATATAATATTCACAAATCCCATAAGAGTGGAAACTCGTACTAGCAGCATGTACAGTACACAATACTTCTGAGAAACATTCTGTGATGTTATCATATTGTGTAGACTATCTACCTAGTGGCGCTTGGAAAGCTGTTAATGTGCATATCCCTTTGTCTTTAGTCAGGTTAGACAAATAATGTTATATTTTTCAACATTGCATGGCACATTCATTAAAACATTCCAAATGGGACAAATTAGGTCACCCCCTTAACCATACAAAACAAGTTTCATCTGCCCACACCACATTCATTTTCCATAAGACCACCCCCCATTTTTAAAAAGTTCCCACCAGGAAATGGTGCCATATTCTGAAAATCTGGATCTAAAAATGTACAGGCTAAATTCTCATGAATGCTGGTTCAATTCACAAAATGGCTGCCGCCATTGTGTGTTGGTTACAAGAACTATTTAAACTAACACAGAACTAAAGATGACACGTTACTTCAATAAAGCGAGGCAGTTTGCATGTTTATTATTGTACATTTTAGAACAGTACATTCAGTTTTGTACAGACAGATGTCTATTTTGTAGTAATCAATGTTATTTGTTTTATTTGTAGGGCAAGTATTGTACAGAAGAAAATAATTTACTTCCAGGATGAAGGATCACTTACAAAAAGAATGTGTGAGCCTGGTGAGAACATTTGCAAACATTTATGAATAAAAAAAATGTTGACAGTATTTTCCACAAAAACTGTAAATTGAAAACAAACAGCAGGAAAATCAATGAATAATTGGAGAATGTGTACAGTATATACAGTAGTTATTTATCTGTGACCAAGAGCCCAGTTGGAGATACAGTATGAGGCACTGCAAAGCCTCAGGGAACAACGAAAGTAAAATTTTATATCACCAGTTGTGTTTATGGACAAGAGCACAGTAATTATCGGATCCTCAGCCATAAGATACAATTAAAAACATGCTCTCATTTATAAAATAAAATAAAGAAGACTTGGGGTATTCAATTAGGCTGTGTCATTTTCGCCTGTTTCACTTATTCCCATATTCAATTTCAAAGACTTTTCGCAGGTGCGAAAAGTCTTTGTTAAAATGGCGAAAAAAAGTGCAGAATTGGGGTTTAGGGGTGCAGGCTTAAAAATAATAGCCTGCAGCCTTTGTAATGTCCCTTTAAAGTATTCTGTGTCAAAAATTTTTTTTTTAAAAGTTTCTTAGGACACCCCAAAAAAGGCACTTTTTTGGGAAAAAAAAATATTGGGGGAGAAACTTCTAAACTAGCAAAATCGATCCTGGGGGGGGAGTTTCCCAAGTATGTGGCAGGTGCTTTCTAGAATGCGGCTGGTAGCGGCAGGTGTTTTCTAGAATGCGGCTGGTAGCGGCAGGTTCATTTTTGAAGAATATTTTAAAATATTTTAGAGACTTAAAAATATGCTTGCACCCATTTTCATCTACCCCAAATTTGCTGGCCATAGTTATTTTAAAAAAAATTGATAAATGCTCTTCTTCACCCCTTCTTCACAGGTGCATTAGTGCAACTGCCGCGGCTATTTAAAAACCCGACTTACCTTCCACAGGTCCACCCGGGGGTACCCATAGCGATCCCCCATGTCAGGACATCTTTAGGGGGGTCCCAGGATGATTTCCCAAAAATTACCTGGACTTTTCCATACTTACCTTTCTGCCAGGTCCCGTTTTCGCCAGATCATAATTGAATACTGGGATAAAGCGGGCACGTGCCCGATACTTTATCCCAGAAAAAACGGCGATGATGGCGAAGTCCGACCTGGGACTTTTCGCCTCAAATTGAATATGGGCCTTAAGCTGGGTACACATTAAACAATGTGTGCACCCAGCGATGCAATGGACAACCGCATGGACGACGGGCCGACATATCGGACGGCTGGTACACATTACACGATCTGGTGTCCAACAGCCTGATATGCTGGCATCAGCCGCATCCAACTGCATTGGGTCGTCAGTCGCATTGTCAGATTGAGCTGCATGTGGGGACAACCTGACGGTGTGACTGACGGCCAAACGGGAGTGCAAATGCTTCTGATTGGGCAAAATATCGTCTAATGTGTACCCACCTATACAGCACAGAAAAGGCAAACTGACTGAATGTTTAATTGTAACCTCTGTAATTAAGCTATTGGCAAGCTAGCTCATAATTATGTTACTCTAAGGGGCATATTTATCACATCTGCATCTTTAATGCGGATGTGATAAATATTTTTTGCATCAATTTTATGAAGATGAATACACAAATTTACTAAAATCCTCTTGCCAGGGAATGGGCTCTGATCAGTGGCGTAACTAGGGGGGGTCGGTCAGGGTGAGTGCCCTGGGCGCTGTGAGACCGGCGGCGCGGGGGGGGCGTTGCCCGCCACGGTCCGGCCCACCCTAGTTAGCCACCAGTGTAGCGCCGACCGCAGTGAGTGCGGTCAGCGCTACACATTTACACAGGACCGGCGCTGGGCTTCCAGCGCCGGTCCCGTGCTGCACAGCTGAGCCCGTTCCCTCCCCCTGAGCACTTGCCCAATAGCGCTAGGAGGCGGGCTCAGGCTGTGCCCGCCTCCTAGGCGGCGATGGCGGCGATGCGTGTGTTAAATCATGACGTCTCTCCCATAATGCTGAGCACGCCAGCCCGGGAGGACTGGTGGGCGGCGGCAGCAGGAGCGGTGTCGCGGTCCGGAGCAGCAGCGTGGATTCAGGTAAGTATATTTTTATATATATATATTTTTTAAACCTGTCCGCACTACTGGGGGCACAACGGGGGAGGGGGGTGGCTACTACTGGGGGGACCTCTACTGGGGGTGGGGGCACAATGGGGGAGGGGTGGCTACTACTGGGGGCACCATTATTGGGAGGACCTCTACTGGGGGGGGGCTACTACTGCGGGTGCTTAACCGGGAGGGGGAACCTCTACTGGGGACTACTTCTTGGGGGGGACTACCAATGGGGGCATTATAAAAGGGGCCTACTACTAGAGGCACTGCACTGGGGGGACCACTACTGGGGGCAATAATAGGAAGGGCCACTACAGGGGGCACTGGATAGGGGGGATCACTACTGGGTGCCTGCATAAGGGGGACCACTACTGGGAAAACTGCATGGGGGGGACTACTGCTGGGGGCACTATATAAAGGGCACTGCATAGGGGGGGGACTACTACTGGGGGCACTATATAAAGGGCACTGCATAAGGGGATACCGCTACTGGGCGCACTGCATTGTGGGGACTGCTACTGGGGGCACTGCATAAGGGGGAACGCTACATGGGGCACTGCATTTGGGGGGGCCACTACTGGGGGTACTGAGTAATGGGAACTAATTGGGGGCTGTATAAGGGGGACCACTACTGGGGATACTGTATAAGGGGCACTACTATGGGCCTGCATAAGAGGGACCACAACTGCATACTGGTGGTACCGTATAAGGGGTTCTACTGGGGTTAAGGTGCATATGGATAGGAATGTTCAGCATGAAAATAAAGGGGTGTGTCATGTTGACACGCCCCATTTTTACGTGGCCACTCCCATTATTTGTCGCGCACGCAGTTGCCGTGCGCACATGGGGGGGGCTCCCTTTTCAAATTTGCCCTGGGCTCCAAATACCCTAGTTACGCCACTGGCTCCGATAGGTGCCCGTCCTGACGGAAAGCTGTAAGCGGTGTGACTTCTTTCTGGTTTGTGTCGCCGGCGCACACTGCACAGGTATGAGATGGGGGCTTCCTATTGGGGGTCAAGCTCCGGAATGTGAAAGTAAATAGGGGGGTTATTCGGCTGCTGTTGGAAATGGAGGCAGCATAGCAGATATCTCCAAAATTTTCTGCGGTGCTGCCTTCATGCATTCGGAGGATCCTTAATATTTGCGGGTATCTCCCAAAAACACCAGTTTTCCCATTAATATTATTTGATAAATAGGCCCCAAATTGTCCAATATGTTTAATCTGGTTTCTGTATATACAAAAAAATGGCAAATTCTAATCACATAATAAATATTCAGGAACCTGAGGGTTGGTTCTACTGCAACAATTTTCAGTCCTGCAGGGCCCAGCAAAATATATGATACTATACTACAGGGATGTCAAATGCACTGATCGCAGGATGCTCTAAGGTAGATTATCCCTGCACTATAGTGTATTGCAACTTGACAGTATACCACAGGCGTGGGGAACCTTTTTTCTGCCGAGGGCCATTTTGATATATATAATATTATTTGCAGGCCTGGTTCAGGCCATGCCCCCTCCGCTTGATGTCACACGGGGGCGGGGCCACAATCGCAGGTGATTACAGCAATACCCGGAGCATCCTAAGGATGCTCCGGGGTGCTGTAAGGTCAGCGGTGTGACCATCTGAAGCATCCTAAGGATGCTCCAGGCGGCACTGCTGCATAGATTCTGGCTGCAGGGTGACATTCTAGGCACCCTGCTAGATCACCCTGCTAGATCACCCTGCTAGATAAATGAGGCTAACAGGAAAAAGCTCAGAGGGCCAGACCAAATGATCCCGAGGGCCTTATAAGGTCCCCGGCAGGAGGTTCCCCAACCCTGGTATACAAGCTACTTAGTACAATACAAGCACTGCATTGAATACACTTATACCATTGGAAGTAGTTTGTAGTCTTTTGTGCCGTTACTACACAAAATAAGAGTATGCAAAATACTTGTCACAATACAAATGTAATCGACTATGTTTGAATACATTTGTGTCATGGCAAGTAGATTGCAGATTGTTCCTGCTCCCAGCCTGCCACCTCGCAGACAGTGGGAGAATGCAAAGGAGCTAGTATGGTAAGCGTCACTACATACCGACCAACACACATTCTGGGCACTGTATGGCGGTATTATGTGATATGGGTGCACATTATTTTAACATGTATTAGGTATAATTTGGTTTATTTTTAACAACTGACCATTTATTTTTTGAATGAATGCTCAGATGAATACACTTGTTTAAAATCAGGAATAGTGGTGAGAAGGTGTGGTAGACACATGAAAGGAGATCACAGCCTAATGGAATTGCACATGCCTGCTATATTACAGTCCCCATGATTTGTAATGCATGAAAAAGATGCACATAGAGTAGACACTGTCTAACTGGACATCGCTGGAGATCATGTCACCATGGGCAAATGCAAGGTGGGTTTACAGCTGCCAGGTGGGTTTACAGTTGCCAGGAAACTCTCCTACTCCCGGCCAGCAGGTCAAAAGATGACCACAATTTCAGTAATATATCATATGATTTTACTCAAGCTTCAGTCACATATTTATTATGGGATGTTGTTTTTATGAGATACATCTGTTTGATACTGAAAGTTCATTTTGTTAGACTCCCTTCCCTACACCCTATACAATAAGCACAATAAAATGAACACAAAGGTAAAGAATTTAGGCGCTAATAAATATAAACCATGAAAAAGAAAATGAAATATAAAATATACATTCCTTGAGGGGTAGTAATTTCATTTGCAGGATTTCTAATATCTTTAGAGTGTGTCCAGGGGGTTGAAGCATATGTAGTTTTCTCATTCAGTGCAGATGAATATAAAAAAGAAAAAAAGCATATCCAATGTTTCACACACTTGAAGATATATATTTGCAATTAAACAGCGGGAAGGGGGGGGGGTGTTACAGGAACACTACTATATTGAAGAAAGTGCGTACCCCACTCACAAGAAAGAGTGATAAGTTACTCCCATAGAGGTTTCTTTTTAGGGATCCACCAACACCCAATATGACGTGTAAATAACTTCCACAAGGTGCGTACCAGAACTCACATAAGCAGAATTATGACGAAATACATGAAGTTATCTTTAAAGGTAGCCTTAAAAAACACAGGTGGCGTACCCCAACTTACTCAGAGTGGCACGAAAATCCTCACATCAAGGTATCTTTGTATGTCCACCACTAGTGTTAATCTCTCCATAAAGGTTGTTTCATCCCCCAAAAATGTGATTCTCCATAGCATGAATGAATGATCCAAAACGAATTTATTTCAATATAACCACAATTCCAGAATAAAATGTATACGACCAGTGGCTAATGCAAAACCAACAGGCCAGCTTCTCAAAAAAGTTATTTAAAACATATATAATGATGATAATCACGAGGTAAAAAAATGTTCAAATAGTCATACCTCCGGCGTTTATAAGTCACAAAATCCTCTGGGTCGACGCGCGTTTCGGCTGTCACTGGAGCCTTTGTCAAGACATGAGGATTATGGGACTCTATGCTGGTTATATACCGTGATCCACCTATCAGCATGTGAACAATATCAATTGTCCATGCATCAGGTGAAACTCATCTAGGAATAATTAATGCCTGCGGGAAGACACTGCATCGAACTTAGGAAACAATTCCACTTTACCCGTGTGTCGCAAGAAACATCTTTCCGCATGGCAGGGACGCTGTGTCTAGTTCTGGCTACCAGAAGTGATCCGCGTGTCCTTTTACTATATGACGCCGTCAAGCGAAAGTTGGAAATCAGGAGGCCAGTCACATGATCCAGACTCCTGGCGGAAATTGGTAATATGGCGTCTAGGGTTGCCCACACTCAGACGTCAATAATGACGTGCTGTTAAGCGTGTGTGGAATCTTTCAATAACGTCACCATATAAACTCTTACTTACGGAGGACACATATTTGAGCATTGTACATAGACAACAAATGAAAAGTTCAAGCGGATTTCCAAAAAACTACATAATATACATAAAAAACATATTAATATCCTAATCCATATATCCCACATATTGTAACATATGATACTCGAACATAATCTCATTTAGACATATCATTATTCCCTACTTTAAAAATAATGTTAAAACAAACGGCCAATAAGCATAAAAATAACCATCAAAATAAAAATAAAAAGGGGTGCAAAATACATTTATAAGTTCTTTTCTTCTCTTTTTCTTTTCTCCTTTTCTTGGTATTCATTTTCTTATTCTGAATAATTCCAAAATCTTGATGTTAAAGAAAAAAGGGGTAGAAAGTCCTCATGGAAAAGTCTCAACAGATAATAACAAATCCCAGGCCGTATATATCTACAAAACAAATCTAGATTAATGTCATATTACCCATTATGATCCCTAAAGTGCACAGTACAGCTACAAAAACCACTTTAACTCAAAGTATTTGTTTAGTCCTAAGGGCATCAATGTTTTTAATGTAAAAATCATGTTCATTTCCGTTTTAGCTAGCCTAGTGGCCACATCATTAGTTCTTATGTCAGTTTTAACACTTTTGAGCCCATAAAAACCCACAATGTCATTTGAAGAACAAATTTAACATTTAAAGAAAGGAAAGCCCTGAAAAATCTCAGAAGTAATAAGGAGAAAATAATAAAACCAACGGATAAGGGAGGGGGAGTGGTGTTGCTCAATATTGGGGACTATGAAACAGAAATATACAGACAATTAAAAGACACACATACATATAAAAAACTCAGAGGGGACCCCACGAATGCCACTGCACTAAAATGTAAGTATCTTATAGATAAATATCATAAGATGGGTACGCTGACAGAAAAAGAGGCTCAGTTACTCATTATTGACTCACCTGTCACCCCAGTAATTTATACACTCCCGAAAGTGCATAAAAGCCTTATTGACCCTCCAGGGAGACCAATTATCTCCGGAATTGGTTCGATTTCCTCCAACTTGTCAGAATTTATAGACTTCTACCTCCATCCTTTGGTGTTACTTAACAAATCACATCTTAAAGACACAAAGGAATTTTTAAAATTTTTGGAGGATTTGGAATGGGAGGACAACTTTTTAATGGTATGTTCAGATGTGTGCTCTTTGTATACCATTATAAATCATGATATAGGCATAGAATCAGTTAAGATCTTTTTGGATAAATCAGATATTTCCAAAAATGTAAAGAATTTTTTAGTGGAAGGTATTAGCTTTATTCTCCATAATAACTTTTTTCTTTTCAAAGATGAGTTCTACCTCCAAAAAACAGGTACGGCGATGGGCACCAAATATGCGCTGAGCTATGCCAACCTCTTTATGGGCAAGTGGGAGGAGGAAGCCATCTGGGGTTGTGGCGAGCTCGGTACAAATTTGGTGTCATATTGAAGATATATCGATGATATTTTCTTTGTGTGGAGAGGAGATAGGCTTAGTTTGGAGTTATTTTGTCAACACCTAAATAACAACACGAAAAATATTGTTTTGACTTTTGACATCAGTAATGTCAGAGTAAATTTTTTGGATATTTCAATATATGTAAAAGATGGAAAGTTACAGACAAAAAATTTCACAAAACCCACAGACTCAGGTAAATACATTAAGAGAACCAGTTGTCATCATAATAATTGGTTGGATGCAATTCCAAGGGGCCAACTACTGAGGTTAAAAAGGAATTGCTCAGAACCACAGGTGTTCCTTGCCCAGGCAGAGGACATGACTAACAAGTTCTTAGCGTGTGGATACGACAAATCTAGTGTTAACAAAGCCTTAAACAAAGTCAAAGGGGTGGAAAGGAAAGATCTTCTTAATAACAAGGATGAGAAAAATGTTAAAGATAAGGATAAAGAAAAAAACTTTAAATGGGCTTTTGTTACCGATTTTCCGGATGACTATAAATACGTGGAAAAAGTTCTCCAAAAACATTGGGGTCTATTGAAAAAAGACGCCATTTTGGGGTCACTAATTCCAGATAAACCGGTTTGCATTTTTAGAAAAGCACCTAATTTAAAGTCTAAACTTGTTAAAAGCACACTTCCAGCTCCTAAAAACCTAACGACTATAATGTCAAAAGGTTTCTTTAGGTGCGGTAATTACCAGGGATATCGTGCCGTTAAAAGCAAAGGCAGTGGCAAAATAGAAAAGGTATTGATTAATGGGAAAGATTTTCTAATTAACGACTTTATAACCTGTAATAGCAAGAATATTGTATATGCCATTGAGTGTAAATGTAAGAAGTTCTACATTGGGAGAACATCAAGACCTTTAAAAATTAGGATATCCGAACACCTGTGGAACGTGAGAAAGGGTTTAGAAACACATGCTTTGTCCTCGCATTTTAAGGAGGTCCATGATTGTTCTTCAACTGGCATTGTGGGTTTTTATTAGGGGTGTGCACCGGCCACTTTTCGTGTTTTGTGTTTTGGTTTTGGATCTGGATCTTTCTTCGTGTTTTGGATCTGGATTGGTTTTGCCAAAACCACCCTTCCGTGTTTTGGGTTCTGGGTTTTGTGTTTTGGATCTGTATTTTTTTTTAAAAAAGCATAAAAACAGCTAAAATCACAGAATTTGTAGGTTTTTCTGCTCCTATGCTATTATTAACCTCAATAACCTTAATTTCCACTCATTTCCAGTCTATTCTGAACACCTCACACCTCACAATAGTGTTTTTATGTCCAAAACGTTGCACCGAGGTAGCTGGATGACTATGCTAAGCGACACGAGTGGGCGGCACAAACACGTGACCCATCTAGGCGTGAAACTGCAGTGGCAGACAGGATGGCAGTTTGAAAAACTAGGCCCCAAACTGTACATAATGCAAAGAAAAAAAAGAGGTGCAAGATGGAATTGTCCTTGGGCCCTCCCACCCACCCTTATGTTGTATAAACAGGACATGCACACTTTAACAAACCAATCATTTCAGCGCCAGGGTCTGCCACACAACTGTGGCTGAAATGATTGGTTCGTTTGGGCCCCCACAAAACAAGCTGGCAATTAATGTGTCCCTGCACAAACTGGCTCTATGGAGGCAAGATGTCATCCTCATCCTCCTCATCCACCGATTCCTCACCCTCTTCAGTGTGTACATCCTCATCCTCACAAAGTATTAACTCGTCCCCACTTGAATCCACCACCACAGGTCCCTCTGTACCTTCTGGAGGCTGGTCTCCCTGGAAGAGCTGATAATTCATTTTGATGAACATCATCTTCTCCACATTCTGTGGAAGCAACCTCCTACGCCTTTCGCTGACAAGGTTCCCGGCTGCACTAAACACTCTTTCGGAGTACACACTGGAGGGGGGGCAACTCAGGTAAAATAGAGCCAGTTTGTACAGGGGCCTCCAAATTGCCTCTTTTTCCTGCCAGTACAGGTATGGACTGTCTGCCATGCCTACTTGGATGCTGTCACCGATGTAATCCTCCACCATTCTGTCAATGGTGACAGTATCATATGCAGTGACAGTAGACATGTCAGAAATTGTTGCCAGGTCCTTCAGTCCGGACCAGATGTCCAAACTTGGTCCTGCCTGCCCTGCATCACCGCCAGCGGGTTGCTTAGGATACCTAAGTTTTTTCCTGGCAGCCCCAGTTGCAGGAGAAAATGAAGAAGGAGCCGTTGACGTGTCACGTTCCGCTTCAGCTGACAGTGTGTTCACCAGCAGGTCTTTGCACCTCTGCAGGCTTGTGTCGGCCGGAAAGAGAGACACCACATAGGCTTTAAACCTAGGATCGAGCACGGTGGCCAAAACGTAGTGGTCTGATTTCAACAGATTGACCACCCTGGAATCCTGGCAAAGCGAATGAAGGGCTTCATCCACAAGTCCCACATGCCGAGCGGAATCGCTCCGTCTTAGCTCCTCCTTCACTTTCTCCAGCTGCTTCTGCAAAAGCCTGATGAGGGGAATGACCTGACTCAAGCTGGCAGTGTCTGAACTGACTTCACGTGTGGCAAGTTCGAAGGGCTGGAGAACCTTGCACAACACGGAAATCATTCTCCACTGCGCTTGAGTCAGGTGCATACCCCCTCCTTTGCCTATGTCATAGGTGGATGTATAGGCTTGTATGGCCTTTTGCTGCTCCTCCATCCTCTGAAGCATATAGAGGGTTGAGTTCCACCGCGTCACAACCTCTTGCTTCAGGTGATGGCGGGGCAGGTTCAAGAGTGTTTGCTGGCGCTCCAGTCTTCGGCACGCAGTCGCTGAATGGCGAAAGTGGCCAGAAATTTTTCGGGCCACCCAAAGCGTCTCCTGCACGCCCCTGTCGCTTTTCAGAAAATTCTGCACCACCAAGTTTATTGTGTGAGCAAAACATGGGACGTGCTGGAATTTGCCCAGATGTAATGCCCGCACAATATTGGTGGCGTTGTCAGATATCACAAATCCCCAGGAGAGTCTAAGTGGGGTAAGCCACTGGGCGATGATTTCCCTCAGTTTCTCTAAGAGGTTGTCGGCGGTGTGCCTCTTACTGAAACCGGTGATACACAGCGTAGCCTGCCTTGTAACGAGCTGGCATTTCTGAGATGCTGCTACTGGTGACGCTGCTGCTGTTGCTGCGTAAGGTGATACATCTACCCAGTGGGCTGTCACAGTCATATAGTCCTTAGTCTGCCCTGTTCCACTTGTCCACATGTCCGTGGTTAAGTGGACATTGTGTACAACGGCATTTTTCAGGACACTGAGGACACTTTTTCTGACGTTTCTGTACAGTCTCGGTATCGCCTGCCTAGTGAAGTGGAATCTAGACGGGATTTGGAACTGGGGACACACTACCTCCATCAATTGTCTAAATCCCACTGCACTAATGGCGGATACCGGACGCACGTCTAACACCAACATAGCAGTCAAGGCCTCAGTTATACGTTTTGCTTCAGGATGACTGCTGTCGTACTTCATCCTCCTCGCTAAGGACTGTTGGAGGGTCAATTGTTTAGTAAAAGTAGTGGTGTTCCTACTTCCTCTCTGGGATGATGAACGACTCCCAGCAGCAGCAACAGCAGCAGCGGCAGCAGTAGGCGTAGCAATGCAGGATCCTCCGGAGGAATCCCGGATAGTAGAGTCAGTCATGCCAGTGACATGGCCTGCAGGACTACTTCCGATCCTAACTAAGGAGGAAATTGACGAGGAGGGAGTTGACGGTGTGGTTTGCAGGCGCTTGGATACAACAGGACAACGGGATTTAGGTGTCCCTGGACTGCTTACGGTCTTAGCCAAAGTTTCTGAACTTGACAGTAACTTTTTATGAACGCGCTGCAGGTGCCGTATAAGGGAGGATGTTCCTAGGTGGTTGACATCCCTACCCCTACTTATTTCACCTTTACATATGGTACATATGGCAAGACAGTTGTTGTCCGGATTTGGATAGAAATATTGCCAGACCAAAGAGGTGGAATGTTTGGTCTTCTGCCCAGGCATGACCGTGATGGGCTTTTTCATCCCACGGACAACAACTGTCTCCCCCGGAGCCTGATTTAAACAAACCACATCACCATCAGAATCCTCCTCGCCAACTTCCTCCTCAGCGCCAGCTACACCAGTATCCTCATCCTGTTGTACTTCAACAGTGACATCTTCAATTTGCATATCAGCAAGTGGACTGTGGGTGCTCCTTTCAGCACTTGCAGGGGGCGTGCAAATGGTGGAAAGAGCCACCTCTTCCCGTCCAGTGCTGGGAAGGTCAGGCATCGCAACCACCACCACACTTGGACTCTCCTTGGGGATTTGTGATATCTTCTTAGAAAGCACAGTTCTTCGCTGTGCTTTTGCCAGCTTAACTCTTTTGATTTTTTTAGTGGGAGGAGGGCTTCCATCGTCATGTGAAGCTGAACCACTAGTCATGAACATACTAGGGATCGACCTTAGCCGTTCCTTGCCACTCCGTGTCGTAAATGGCATATTGGCAAGTTTACGTTTCTCTTCAGCTGATTTAAATGTCTTTTTCAAGGTCATTTTCCTGAACTTTGCCATTTGGGATTGTATGTGCCCTCTACTATGACATTGGGCATCGGCCTTGGCAGACGACGTTGATGGCATGTTATCGTCTATGTCATGACTAGTGGCAGCAGCTTCAGCACTAGGAGGAAGTGGTTCTTGATCTTTCTCTATTTTATTTTTATCGGAGAAAGTTTGGTCCTCCATTTATGTTATATCGATTTGATATATACGTGCGGCTAAACACAGAAAATAATTTTTTTTTGGGTTTGGACTGGAGTGTACTTTGTGGGTTACAGCACCCTTTAACGGTCAAGCCAGCCGGCCCTTTACTTATGACACAGGCGCACTCTTGGCACTACTTTGTTGATGCACGTGCGGCTACTGCGCACACAATTCACAAACACAGAAAATAATTTTTTTTTGGTTTGGACTGGAGTGTACTTTCGGGGGTTACAGCACCCTTTAACGGTCAAGCCAGCCGGCCCTTTACTTATGACACAGGCGCACTCTTGGCACTACTTTGTTGATGCACGTGCGGCTACTGCGCACACAATTCACAAACACAGAAAATAATTTTTTTTTGGTTTGGACTGGAGTGTACTTTCGGGGGTTACAGCACCCTTTAACGGTCAAGCCAGCCGGCCCTTTACTTATGACACAGGCGCACGCTTGGCACTACTTTGTTGATGCACGTGTGGCTACTGCGCACACATTTCACAAACACAGAAAATAATTTTTTTTTTGGTTTGGACTGGAGTGTACTTTCGGGGGTTACAGCACCCTTAACGGTCAAGCCAGCCGGCCCTTTACTTATGACACAGGCGCACGCTTGGCACTACTTTGTTGATGCACGTGCGGCTACTGCGCACACAATTCACAAACACAGAAAATAATTTTTTTTTTGGTTTGGACTGGAGTGTACTTTGGGGGTTACAGCACCCTTTAACGGTCAAGCCAGCCGGCCCTTTACTTATGACACAGGCGCACGCTTGGCACTACTTTGTTGATGCACGTGCGGCTACTGCGCACACAATTCACAAACACAGAAAATAATTTTTTTTTTGGTTTGGACTGGAGTGTACTTTCGGGGGTTACAGCACCCTTAACGGTCAAGCCAGCCGGCCCTTTACTTATGACACAGGCGCACGCTTGGCACTACTTTGTTGATGCACGTGCGGCTACTGCGCACACAATTCACAAACACAGAAAATAATTTTTTTTTTGGTTTGGACTGGAGTGTACTTTCGGGGGTTACAGCACCTTTAACGGTCAAGCCAGCCGGCCCTTTACTTATGACACAGGCGCACGCTTGGCACTACTTTGTTGATGTACGTGCGGCTACTGCGCACACAATTCACAAACACAGAAAATAATTTTTTTTTTGGTTTGGACTGGAGTGAACTTTGGGGGTTACAGCACCCTTAACGGTCAAGCCAGCCGGCCCTTTACTTATGACACAGGCGCACTCTTGGCACTACTTTGTTGATGCACGTGCGGCTACTGCGCACATAATTCACAAACACAGAAAATAATTTTTTTTTCGTTTGGACTGGAGTGTACTTTCGGGGGTTACAGCACCCTTTAACGGTCAAGCCAGCCGGCCCTTTACTTATGACACAGGCGCACGCTTGGCACTACTTTGTTGATGCACGTGCGGCTACTGCGCACACAATTCACAAACACAGAAAATAATTTTTTTTTTGGTTTGGACTGGAGTGTACTTTCGGGGGTTACAGTACCCTTAACGGTCAAGCCAGCCGGCCCTTTACTTATGACACAGGCGCACGCTTGGCACTACTTTGTTGATGCACGTGCGGCTACTGCGCACACAATTCACAAACACAGAAAATAATTTTTTTTTTGGTTTGGACTGGAGTGTACTTTGGGGGTTACAGCACCCTTTAACGGTCAAGCCAGCCGGCCCTTTACTTATGACACAGGCGCACGCTTGGCACTACTTTGTTGATGCACGTGCGGCTACTGCGCACACAATTCACAAACACAGAAAATAATTTTTTTTTTGGTTTGGACTGGAGTGTACTTTCGGGGGTTACAGCACCCTTAACGGTCAAGCCAGCCGGCCCTTTACTTATGACACAGGCGCACGCTTGGCACTACTTTGTTGATGCACGTGCGGCTACTGCGCACACAATTCACAAACACAGAAAATAATTTTTTTTTTGGTTTGGACTGGAGTGTACTTTCGGGGGTTACAGCACCCTTAACGGTCAAGCCAGCCGGCCCTTTACTTATGACACAGGCGCACGCTTGGCACTACTTTGTTGATGCACGTGCGGCTACTGCGCACACAATTCACAAACACAGAAAATAATTTTTTTTTTGGTTTTTTTTGGTTTGGACTGGAGTGTACTTTCGGGGGTTACAGCACCCTTAACGGTCAAGCCAGCCGGCCCTTTACTTATGACACAGGCGCACGCTTGGCACTACTTTGTTGATGCACGTGCGGCTACTGCGCACACAATTCACAAACACAGAAAATATATTATTTTTTTAGCACTTGGGGGGAGCACCCCTGATGGACAGAGCACCCCCTGGACAACACTACAGCACTCCTTTAGGACTGGGACACTGCACAGGACTTTGGAGTGGACACAGCCCCTATGGAGAACTGACTGCACAACACAGTCCAGCCAGCCCCTATGGACTTTGAAGTAGTGGACACAGCCCCTATTAACAACAGCAGCACAGCACAACACAGCCAGCCCCTATGGACTTTGAAGTAGTGGACAACAGCAGCACTACACTACACTACACTACACAGCCCTAACTCCCACCCTCCCTCTTCACTGTCCACAGCCGAGTGAGAAAATGGCGCCGACGTGTGTACCTTATATAGGATCCAAAACCCGCGAGACTCGGAAGGCGGGAAGATGACGTTTTGCCTCGATTTCAGATCCGAGTCAGGCGGGAAAAGTCGAGCCTGACTCGGATCGGACTCGGATCGGGGGGGCTCGGGGGGGTTCGGATTTCAGAAATCCGAACCCGCTCACCCCTAGTTTTTATGGGCTCAAAAGTGTTAAAACTGACATAAGAACTAATGATGTGGCCACTAGGCTAGCTAAAACGGAAATGAACATGATTTTTACATTAAAAACATTGATGCCCTTAGGACTAAACAAAGACTTCGAGTTAAAGTGGTTTTTGCAGCAGTACTATGCACTTTAGGGATCATAATGGGTAATATGACATTAATCTAGATTTGTTTTGTAGATATATACGGCCTGGGATTTGTTACTATCTGTTGAGACTTTTCCAGGAGGACTTTCCCCCCCCTTTTTTCTTTAACATCAAGATTTTAGAATTATTCAGAATAAGAATACCAAGAAAAGGAGAAAAGAAAAAGAGAAGAAAACAACTTATAAATGTATTTTGCACCCCTTTTTATTTTTATTTTGATGGTTATTTTTATGCTTATTGGCCATTTGTTTTAACATTATTTTTAAAGTAGGGAATAATGATATGTCTAAATGAGATTATGTTCGAGTATCATATGTCACAATATGTGGGATATATAGATTAGGATATTAATATGTTTTTTATGTATATTATGTGGTTTTTTGGAAATCCGCTTGAACTTTTCATTTGTTGTCTATGTACAATGCTCAAATATGTGTCCTCCGTAAGTAAGAGTTTATATGGTGACGTTATTGAAAGATTCCACACACGCTTAACGGCACGTCATTATTGACGTCCAAGTGTGGGCAACCCTAGACGCCATATTACCAACTTCCGCCAGGAGTCTGGATCATGTGACTAGCCTCCTGATTTCCAACTTTCGCTTGACGGCGTCATATAGTAAAAGGATGCGCAAATCACTTCCGGTAGCCGGAACTAGACACAGCGTCCCTGCCATGCGGGAAGATGTTTCTTGCGACACACGGGTAAAGTGGAATTGTTTCCTATGTTCGATGCAGTGTCTTCCCGCAGGCATTAATTATTCCTAGATGAGTTTCACCTGATGCATGGACAATTGATATTGTTCACATGCTGATAGGTGGATCACGGTATATAACCAGCATAGAGTCCCATAATCCTCATGTCTTGACAAAGGCTCCAGTGAGAGCTGAAAAGTGCGTCGACCCAGAGGATTTTGTGACTTATAAACGCCGGAGGTATGACTATTTGAACATTTTTTTACCTTGTGATTATCATCATTATATATGTTTTAAATAACTTTTTTGAGAAGCTGGCCTGTTGGTTTTGCATTAGCCACTGGTCGTATACATTTTATTCTGGAATTGTGGTTATATTGAAATAAATTCGTTTTGGATCATTCATTCATGCTATGGAGAATCACATTATTTTGGGATGAAACAACCTTTATGGAGAGATTAACACTAGTGGTGGACATACAAAGATACCTTGATGTGAGGATTTTCGTGCCACTCTGAGTAAGTTGGGGTACGCCACCTGTGTTTTTTAAGGCTACCTTTAAAGATACCTTTATGTATTTAATCATAATTCTGCTTATGTGAGTTCTGGTACGCACCTTGTGGAAGTTATTTACACGTCATATTGGGTGTTGGTGGATCCCTAAAAAGAAACCTCTATGGGAGTAACTTATCACTCTTGTGAGTGGGGTACGCACTTTCTTCAATATAGTGGTGTTCCTGTAACACCCCCCCTTCCCGCTGTTTTATTGCAAATATATATCTTCAAGTGTGTGAAACATTGGATATGCTTTTTTTCTTTTTTATATTCATCTGCACTGAATGAGAAAACTACATATGCTTCAACCCCCTGAACACACTCTAAAGATATTAGAAATCCTGCAAATGAAATTACTACCCCTCAAGGAATGTATATTTTATATTTCATTTTCTTTTTCATGGTTTATATTTATTAGCGCCTAAATTCTTTACCTTTGTGGTCATTTTATTGTGTTGATTGTATGTTAGAGGAGTAGGTGATATCCTCAAGAACTCAGGGGAATACCTTTGGGCTGCTTGTACACAGTAAGGTTGTGGCACGACTATATATATCTTCCACCCTATACAATAGATCAGTGTGGTATGGAACCCACATCCGAAAAAACAAAAATACATTTTGAGCTCAGATCTGCTGGCTCTATTGCTGCATCTAACGGCTTAGTGTGATTGCTGTCCCTGTCTGAAGTGTGATATACAGTACAGTGCACTTTGTATGAGGCAGATGATATCTTATTACAAGCTAATTCTACCTGGTCTGGCTACACTCACTGTAAAATCAAGCAATTGGAAATGACCTTCCATTGTCACCGGTGTACTGTATATACAAAATCTTTAACAATCAAAGTTAAGTCCTGCAATTAATGTATCAGATGGACGGTCTGTAGTGAAACAATGTCAGCCGGCTACTGTGTTACAGCTGAATTGATTAGCAGCATGATGCTACTGTACGTACACTTAAGCAAGATAAATTAAGTGATGTTATTCATTATGCATTAAAAAGCTAGTAGTGTCAACAGAATAATATACCAAAAAATCAGTTATTATCCTGGTCAGGAATCTCCCGTATTTTCTAACACGTTTCTCCACTCCAATACAGTGGTTTCTTTAAAGAGAGGAGTTTATGAAAGAACTGAGCTAACCTGTACTTAAATACCACTGTCAGCTAATCGAAAGACCAAGTATTGTCCAAATATTAATCTGAAATACATATAATACCATTTATTAATACAACATGAAATAGCTGAGGATCCATAATCTATACTAATAGTATAAGAACATTGTGTCTGTCTGTTTGGTCCAAGTTGGCGCAAAAACTACTGAGCTGATTTTCATTAAAACTCCCAGAAATAATCTGCAGTTTGGGGGTCATTCAGACCCGCTCGCGGGGGAAGTTCGCTCGCAAGCGGGTCGATGTTTGGGGAATGCGCATGCGCACGACGGAGGGAGCTCCGTTGTGCGCATGCGCGAGACCCAGCGAGCGACGAGAAATACGTCGCTCGGGGTCTCGCACCAAAGGGGGCGTGCTGTCGATGGTGAGTGACAGCACGCCCCCTTTGGTGGGCGTGCCGGGGGCGTGGCTGCCAGATGGAGGCGTTCCCATGGGAACGCCTACTGTCTGAGTCCGGCCCCACTGACATCAGTAATGATGTCAATGGGAGTGACTTTGGCTCTGATAGAGCCAAAATCACTCCTGGGCTTGCGACCATCGCGACCATCATCATGGACGCTCACTATAGCTGTGGGTGGTAACCCACAGCGATGCGAGCGTCCATGAGGATGCTCCAAAAACAGGTAGGAGGGCCCTGATTCAGAGCGAGCGCTCTGGTCAGAGCGTTCAGCTCTGAATCAGGCCGTTTGTTTCATCTCAATCCGTCAAGCTAAAGCTGAGCAATAACAAACACAAAATCTATTGACATCATCAATGCAAGAGATAGGTCTGGCACCATGCACGCGGCTGGTAAGGGTTGGGGGGAGGATTGCTTTGGGCCCACGGTCACTTGAATAGGATACATACTGTAGCAGTCTGTGCACAGGGCCCACAGTGACTTTGGTGTGAGCGGTGGGTGAAGGGCAAGGCGCTGCTGGTCACGTGGGCTACTCCGGCAACAGGGCCACTATGAAAAGCAATACAACTAGAACCCCTCAAATACGAAAAAACTTTGGCAGAAGCGAATTCCTTGTGGATGAAGCCGCGAGCAACAGCTAGTAGTTATACTAAATCTATATAAATAACTTGTGTAAACTGAGTACATTTCATCTAGGTTCATTATTGGTCACATGAACTAGCAGATGTCACAGAAAATCAGCCAGAAGCTGACACAAAAACTGGTTGTATTGGGCAACTGAACACACAATATCTACGACGTGCAGTTGCAATCAAAACAGAAAGATAAAATAACACACTGAAAAAGGAGCAGACATAAATGATGGCTTTCAGACCCTACTTACTGTATCCCCACTTACTATATCCCCACTTACTGTATCCCCACTTACTGTATCCCCAATTACTGTATCCCCACTTACTGTATCCCCACTTACTGTATCCCCAATTACTGTATCCCCACTTACTGTATCCCCACTTACTGTATCCCCACTTACTGTATCCCCAATTACTGTATCCCCACTTACTGTATCCCCACTTACTGTATCCCCACTTACTGTATCCCCAATTACTGTATCCCCACTTACTGTATCCCCACTTACTGTATCCCCACGCTTCTCTGTACAATACAAAGAGGGAATTACAGTTGACAGAATTAGTAGAAATCTATTGTTTAATCACCACAATGTGTTCATTCAAACAACATTGGATTTAAAAGTGTGATTTAAATTTAGGGGTATATTTACTAAAGTGCGGGTTTTTAGAAGTGGAGATGTTGCCCATAGCAACCTATCAGATTCTAGCTATTATCTTGTAGAAGGTGCTAGATAAATAAGTAGAATCTTTTTGGTTGCTATGGGCAACATCTCCATTACTAAAAACCTGCACTTTAGTAAATATACCCCTTAGTGTCTGAAGTAGTGGTTCCCAAACTCAGTCCTAAAGGCACACTAACAGTCCAGGATTTAAGGATATCCTTGCTTAAGAACAGGTGAGTAAACTAGTACCTTAGTCAGTTTGATTACAGCATCTGTGCACAAGCACGGATATTCTTTAAACCTGGACTGTTAGGGTGCCTTGAGGAATCGTGTTTGGGAAACCCTGGTCTAAAGGATATTAGAGTCTGTATAACGGTAGAGATGTGTGTGGACCCCTGTGTTTTGGTTTTGAATCTGGATTAATGTTCGTGTTGTGGTTTTGTAAGAACACCCTCAAGTGTTTTGGTTTTGGATTCGGATAAAAATCAATAAAAACAGCTAAAATGTCCGAATCCAAAACCCAATTTTGTTTTCTAAATCCGCGTTCCGAACAGGCAACATATCCGAACGGGGCACAAAACTGAATCCGAACTTTGACCCGGTTCTACTCGGAACCCCTAAATTTGTGTGTGCTCGGATTTCAGAAATCCAGACCCACACATCTCTAGTTAACAGTACATAATATTATGTATATAAGCAGATTCACTATCTGCAAATAATGTGGCTTTCTCAGATGTATACAAGTCTGGTTATTGCTCATGTGTTCACAATTACGCAATTAGGCGCATATACCTGTCCATATTCGCAGAATGTGCAGAGGGATTTAACACAACATATGCTATGCATACTGTCCCAGTGCTTACTGTGCATCAGCCACATTGTGTACTCCAAATATCAACGCTTACAATACCGAGGCGTGCCCACATAGTGTACATTACCCTGTATCCTGCAGTGCGCACACAGGGCCTCATTCAGACCCGCTCGCAAGCGCTGAGCGCTCGCAAGCGGGTCTGAATGAGGCCCTGTGCATGTGCAGTGGCCGCACTGCGCGTGCGCAAGCCCCGAAACGAGAAATTCTCTCGCTCCGGGGCTCACTCCAAAAGGGGCGGCTGTCGATGGTGATCAACAGCTCGCACCGTTTCGTAGGCGGGGTGGGGGGTGGCTGGCCAAACGGAGGCATTCCCGAAGGACCGCCTGCCGTTTGGAGGCGGTCCCACTGACATCACTCGTGATGTCAGTGGTAAGCTTCCGGCTCTATTAGAGCCGAAAGCTCACTGGGGCTTGCGGCAGACGAGCCCCTACCACAAGGGTCTCGTCGCAAGCCCCGATGGTCGCGATGGTCTCGACCATCGCGCCCTTCAACCTGATCACTCGCTGAAGCTGTGGGTGATCACCCACAGCTTAGAGAGTGGCCAGGAGGCCGGATTTAAAATCTGAAGCGGCCGCCCTCATTCAGAGCGAGCGGCCCTGAATGAGGTCCACAGTACCCAGTTTGTGAAATCGCTAAGCATATGTCCAGAAAAGTGATGGGTGACACAGAAATGCCTGCCTGCACAAGAAGGGGGTGACAGGGATGAGGGAAGGGACATTCTAATCTAGGACCAGCATACTAAGACATGTTCACGCCATTGGGAACACATGCAGACCAGGACACAGCAGGCACATATATGCCTGAGAAAGCAGTATTCTTTGCGGATGTCTGGGACAGGTGCAAATGCACTGATAATGATGACGTTCATCAGAGATAGCGAACTATCTATGATTGGCTGGTTGTGACTGCACCGCTGATGCTGATACTGTAGGTGCTTTCGTGTGCATGTTTTAGCATAATTGATTATGCTGTAGTGGAGTTTTATTGATGCCTAAGAGCAAATGCGTATTTGGCTACCAAAAAACCACAAGGTTATAATTAGCAGTGATAGCACCAGTGACCTGGGGCTCAGAACATATTAGCAGGGTGCTGGCGTTCTGGCCTGGATGATCATTGGATGTGCGAGTGGTGGTTACTCAACACAACAAGTAAGGGGGAAGGTTTTTTAACTGAGTAGAAATAGGAGGCATTAGATGCAGGGTTTATCACAGGTACAGGTTGCAGATATGGTGTCAGATACAGCCTGGAGCGTATAGGGTATGCTGGGCATTGTAGTGCGCCAGCTAGTATTAGCGCCTTTGCCCTGGTGGTGTGTAGCGGTATGCTCCATATGGTAAGCGGTGGTGGCACATGGTATTGGGGGACAGTGTAGGGTAAGGGTGGGCAATAAGTGCGTTCCCAGCTGTGCCTGTTGTAGAACTACACATCCCAGCTGCCCTGCCACTGTTTTGCTATTTGGACATGATAAAACTGTTGCAAGGCATGCTGGGATTTGTAGTTCAACAACAGCTGGAAGGCCTGCTTATTGCCCACCCCTGCTTGTAGGGCCTTCTATGGCTCTGTGGAGTGGAGAATCTCAGTGGTGAGTCCATGCAGCATGGACGCTAATGGAGAAAGACGCATGGTAAAGCTGCGCATTAGACCTCTAGGAAAGAATCGCGGCGAGTCCTAGTGCCTGCCAGCTCTCGGCCACGAACAGAGGTAACATTTAAGTGTATGTAATGCGGATGCATCTGTTAATGATGCTGACCTGCTCATCTATGTATGAACTATGCTAAATTTTGTGCTTTGGACTCTTTTCAGATGCTACATTTGAAACAAGCGGAATTGAGAAGGCAATCCCGGACTGCTGTGCTTGTGGAACAGCTAAATACAGACTGACCTTCTATGGAAACTGGTCTGAAAAATCACATGCAAAAGATTATCCAAGTGAGTCTACTTTATTTCTTGTAACATTAATACAGTGCGCAATGGAGATATGTAAAGCCATGCTGATGTAGAAAGCGGAGGTCTGGGCATCAGAGAGACAGTCACCACAATATCTGCTTCCAAAGAAACACCTGATCTCCTCTAGTCGTGTTCTAGAAAAATATATTCCTGTATCATGTGTCCTTTATAGCTACAAAAATAGCCCCAATGGGTCATCTGTCAGCCAAGGGCGCTGCTCATTGAAATATCCATCCATGTAATTACATCAACTATTTTCAACCCTCTAAAATATGATTCATTGTCGCCTTTAAAAGATTTGACCTTCCATTTGTAGTATGGCAAAGGGAACTCTTTTAATGAAATGTCTTATCCATAGGTTTCAATATGGGATGACAGAATCATTTTCCACCACATTTTTTCATTGGCTTTTTCTTTCAAATCGCCAATTACACATAAGCCTTATATATATATATATATATATATATATATATATATATATATATATAAATATATTCTACTACTGGGAACATGCCGACATCATATTTTTTTATGGAAGAAATTAATTTAAAAGTACGATAAGGGTTTTGACAATGGAAGTGCATTAAACTGTCAAAGACAATATTGCAGAAAAAAAAGCACAATTTAATAATCTCACTTTCATTGGTGTGAGATGTCTGAAGAAAAATTATTGTAAAGCCTGCTTTCCCCTATTGCACATCCAGGGGCAGATTTAATTACATCCATAGGCTGCGATCAGAATCCTTCTGTGACATAAATCACGAAGCTGCTGAAAGTCGTTTCGGTGGCTTTCGTGGCTAATTGAAGCTGCTCACAGTATCGGTTTGTGGGGAACGGGGGAATTTTTTTTTTCATAGGCATAATAAGAAGATCATACAGTATTTTGGACTGCGATGATTCGAGGAAGAAAATAAATACATTATTTTAGTTCATTTAATAGAGTGGTGAGCAAGTTTTTGTGAGTCTTTTATTCTGTAAACTTTATTTAAAATTTTGTGTGTCCTTATTTATTAATTTATTTTTCATTTTATGGGCCAATCTCTGCATACGTATTTGATGTAGTTACTGTTCAGGGTTAATGATTTTCATGTGTTTGGTATGTGTTATTGGTATTGGTTAAAAAGGGCTCAGTGCACATATGTTTAGTCCCAAAATAAATATCATATACTGTCTTAGTTGTACTATTATCTGCATTATCCACTGTAGTGAATTATCTAATTTTCTTTGGCAATTCATACTTTACTAAAACTAGGGGGATATGATGCAGTTTTCTGTATTTGGTTTTGGTTTCAATGGGAGTTATTCTGTAATGAGTAATCAGAATATGTAAAATTACTGTACAGTACCAATACAAATGTTTACAATTACATGTATGCCTACTTAAAAAAAATGTTTTCTCCAAGAATGACACTCTCAATACTTAGCAAAAAATGCATTAATTACAAAAACAAAATAAGAGCTGAAAAAAAGAGTATGCATATAAAAACGTTATAGCGTAATGTAATATTTAAAATTGATTTTATCTTAAAAACAATTTTAGCCAATTAACTGACTAATTTTTTTACCAAAACTTTATCTGTATATTTTCTTCATGAATTAATTAAGTTAAAAACATCTGTTTGAAATGTAATAATACAATTTTAATAAATAATTGTTTTTACGAATCAGTTAGATTGAGAACATCTATTTAATACTTATTTAACTCAATTTTAGTAAGAAAAATCAGAATTTTTTTTCTGTGTGATGTAATGACATCGCAGAAGAATCTTGTTTCTTTATGAATTTTCTTGTCCCTTTTATCTATCTGTGAGCAGCACAGCAAGAAGTGTCTCTTGGCTAGCCATAGGAGTTCAGGATGGTTCCTGGCCGACTCTTTGATATTGACGCCTCTGCTGAATGGCTTTTTTCTGCCAACCCCTGTAGATGTTTTTGACACCTTTTTTTTTTTAATCAAAGCATTTTAAAATCCTTGGTACAATAGACAGGTAAAAATTTTTATTACATTTCTTATGCCCAATGTGATTTACAGGTAATTTGACAGATTGTGAACTGCACAATCTAACCCACCTGTTTTAAAGGGGTTGGGTACATTAGGCTAGCGCTCGGGATCCCGGCAGTCAGGATCCGTATGCCGGCATCCCGACAGGGTTAGGATACTGACACCTGTTGGTCGGCATCCTAACCCTCCCACTCTCCCTACCCTAAACATAACCCTTCCCCCTTAGTGCCTAACCCTCCCCCTAATTCCTAACAGATACCCATAACCCTAACGCTAACCCTCCCCCTAACCCCGCTACTTACCTTCGGGATTGCAGTGGTCGGGATGCCAGCGCTGGGATTCTGACAGGTGTCGGCATTACGGCACCGGTTTCCCCATGGTCAGGATTATGACTGCATCCCGTTCTGAAGTTATAGTCAACCACTGTCTTGTGATTTTGTGATTTACTGTGGCTGTGTGGGCTTCCTTTTTACCCTTTCACTTGCACTTTAACACACACACATCTTAGTTTTTTTTTGGAGCAGCTTGGAGCAAAATATTGAGAAAGTTTTGAAGACATTTACTTCACAGATTACTTTTTTATTAATTGATTGTTTTGATAAGTGGTGTACAGGTTAGGAAAGGAACAAAAAAGTGCATAACATTGTTTAGAAGAATAACTGTAACATCAGTAAGAGAAATATTAAGAACAGGATATTTTAAGTTATTTTTAAATTATTAAATTCTAATGCTTTACTTTTTTTGTGGCACCTAATTAGTCCTAAGTACAGTACTGCGAGTCAGAATCATAGTTAGTTAAACATGGAGACCATGTTTCCTATGTTTATTATTAAATATGCTCGTCATTGGTTCAAGGTGAACCAGTTGCCATATTTTGTTTACATCCGTTATCATGGGTGAATTTTTGTAATATCCCCTGTTTGTGCAGTCTGTGACATTCTGTTTGTGACAATGTACTGTAAAAGAAAATAATGGGTCCCATACATCAGCAATCAATTGGGGCATTTGCCCGATTTGCAGATGATTGTGTAAGAAAATCGGCAATGTATGGGGTTCACCGACTGCCTATTCCGACCAAAAGGTTAGCGGAATTGGTAAATCAGGTTGTTTCACCAATCAATCGGGGCTACAGATTGGTAGTGTATGAAGACGATCAGCCTATTTGCTGACCGTTACTAGTAAAGAGATCAGCCTTTCACAATTTTTATTTGCTGAAAATTAGCTGCAAATCACTAAAACTATCTGTAATGTATGGGTGTATATTGGTGAATTGGAGAATGGTGAAATCAGATGAAAAAATGCAGAATCGTTGAATATTTTAATTTTTTTTTTATTTCTGATGTATGGACCCCATAAGGCGCAGAGAGCAATGCCTGTTCTGTCTAATCTCTAAACACAAACAATGGATTACTTTTCATAGATTTACAAATAAAAGTTTCGCTATTTACTTTTCCTAATAGCTGCTCATACATTCGCTTTCGTTATCACTCCCAGATCCTCCCTTAACTTAATTTACTGTCTATCTTTGTGAGGATAGTTAATTATAGTTAACTAATAAATTAGAAAATATAGAGTTTAGGCCATTTGAGGATGATTCCCCCTCACACAGCGATATCAAAGCAGCATGTTTAGATTATCTAGATCAGGGATGGGGAACCTCAGGCCCGGGGGCCGTATAAGGCCCGCAGAATCATTTGGTCTGGCCCTCTGAGCTTTTTTCTGCTAGCCTCATCTGACTAGTAGGGTGTCTAGAATGGCACCCTGCAGCCAGAATCTATGCAGCAGTGCCACCTGGAGCGTCTTTAGGACACTTCAGGCGGTTACACCGCTGCCCTTACAGCTCCCCGGAGCATCCTCAGGATGCTCCGGGTATTGCTGTAATTACTGGCAATTGTGGCCCTGTCCCGTGTGATGTCACACGGAGGGGTCATGACCTGCACGGGCCCGCAAATAATGTTCTATATATCAAAATGGCCCTCAGCAGAAAAAAGGTTCCCCATGCCTGATCAAGATGGTACATTCTGTTAGTTAGAAATGTATCTGACATGTCAATATTAAAGCTACAAGTATTAGGGAGGTTTAAATATTTTTTCTTTGGTCGGTACATTCAGGAAATGCATTTAAGAGTGCTAAGTCCAATAAACTTATTATATTATTAGAGGACCAACTTTGAAAGAAATTGAATGAGGTTCCGGTAGGCAGAGAAGGGTTATCCCAGAAAGCAATCGGATTCTGCTTTTCGTTAGTTTTTTGACAGCGTTGTCCCAAACTAGAATTAAAAAGCATAGAGTGGGCAGATTATTTTTTAATGGTGGTCTAAGGTTTGGGGGATCCAGAGAAGAAGGAGGAAAGCATGCCCAAAGATCAGCTTCAGTTTTGACCCAGAGACGAGTGTTGCTGCAGTACTAGCATTAGTCGGTACTATTGAGTGAGAAGGGTGGCCATGGTGTACAAGACTTACTTAATTGCAGTTCTTTTTTTAATAACTTTTTGATGTAATGATGTTTTCTCCAATCAAATAAACGTAGTCATTTCTTTCTCAGAACATCAGATGGAAGGAACTCATATAACGGGTAATGTTTGAAACAACAATTTTGGCAAACATTTATTTTAATTGTTGTGATTCATTTGAATCAAGATATATAAAGTTTATACCAATTTATTTTTATAGATTCTATAACATTTGGATAGAGAAGTCTGTAATGCATTTTAAAGAAAATATGTAAATATTTTCATTTCATTTTTTTGCCAATTAAATTTGTAATTTTCTTTCACAATTTTGATTAATATTTATTTTTAACACTCTTACCATAGTTTAATAGCAACTTTAAGTTTTCTTGACATGTTCAGGTTTATCCTATAAGTCATAAAAGATGTAGCTGATTTGGCATTGCTTTCTCATTGAATAGTGGGCCTGATTCAGTCCCGGTCACAAGCGCTGTGCGCTCGCAACTGGGTCGATGGTGGGCCAGTGTGCATGACGGTGCCGGCATCGTCGTGCACATGCGCGAGACCCGGATAGCGACGGGCACTCCGTCGCTCCGGGTCTCGCAACAAAGGGGGCGAGCTGTCGATGTTGAGTGCACCTATTATAGATACCCCCCCGCTGTAGGGCCTTGGTTTCTCATCTGCACCTTTAATCATTTAATTTCTTATTTCTTTAAATGTTCTGTAAATAATACAGTCATTCGGCATTCTGCACGGACAGAATGGATATTTGCATTTGTACAAGTCAAAACTTTTGCTTCCCTCACTTTGCCAAGTGAAATTGCGTGTGTTGTGATAAAGCGTGTGGGTGTTTTTCCTGAAGGACCATTTATTGGCCTCAGATTGTAACCACAGTATGAGCCGTTTCATTCTCTGTTTGTTCTGTCCTGTCAGCTGAGTGCCGGAGCCAGATAAAGGTTTTCTCCTGAGACCTGACCAGACGGGAGATTTGTTATGGCTTTGCTGATTCCGATGTAAATTCATTTCACCTGAGTCAATGAAGTGGCTATGTAAGCTCACGGTTTTCAGCAGTTGAGGGCTTTGCATATCCTGGAGGCCTGTTCCGCTGTGAGAAGTCCTGACCCAATTTGAAACCTAAGGCATAAATCTGCATGCTTGTTAGGATTGATGGTCTACGTTGGAAGATGGACAAGTCAGGTGACATGAGATAGGGCTGTGAATAACTTCTGTTAGCTTCTTTTAGATTGAGATCCTATTGGGCCGAGGGGGATAAAATACTGGAAACTGCATTTAACATGTTCCTGACTGTTAGTCGCAGATGTGCTTTGTAAGCAGCTGGACTTTAGTGTGCTCAGCCAATTGTTAATTAGCGCCAGCTGTAGGTCGCGTGCTCCAGTGTACAGAAGCCTGCTGGGAGCCAAGCTTTCAGTGACAGCCTTGGGGTTCATTCCTGGTTCCAGGTGACATCATCCAAGTGAACGCAGCACTGTACTGCTGGAGGCGGAAGAGCAGGCTCCAACAATGGTGCAAGGAAATCCTGGCACATCACATGTTTCAGGGTTTCTTCTCAGTGTAAATGTAAGGCATAGCTGCATGGGAGAAGTGTGGCAGTTCCCCTCTGCCTATCAGCAGATATATATCTACTACTGTATAACTTGGATGTAACTGTTGTGAGATTTCTACTCCATATATAACAATGCTGGCTCTTCTAATTAAGAAAAAGTAAGAAAAAGAAGAAATAGAAAAGATAAAAGCTTATATATACATTACCGTTCAAAAGTTGGGGTCACTTAGAAATGTCCTTATTTTTGAAAGAAAAGCACTGTTTTTTTTAATGAAGATAACATTAAATTAATCAGAAATACACCTATACATTGTTAATGTGGTAAATGACTATACTAGCTGCAAACATCTGGTGTTTAAAGTAATATCTACATAGGTGTATAGAGGCCCATTTCCAGCAACCATCACTCCAGTGTTCTAATGGTACCTTGTGTTTGCTAAGCGTGTTAGAAGACTAATGGATGATTAGAAAACCCTTGAAAACCCCTGTGCAATTATGTTAGCACAGCTGATAATGGGTTTGCTTGTTAGAGAAGCTATAAAACTGAGCTAGTTGAGTATCTGGAGCATCACATTTGTGAGTTCGATTATACTCTCCAAATGGCCAGAAAAAGAGAACTTTCATGTGAAACTCGACAGTCTATTCTTGTTCTTAGAAATGAAGGCTATTCCATGCAAGAAATTGCCAAGAAACTGAACATTTCCTACAACGGTGTGTACTACTCCCTTCAGAGAACAGCACACAGAGGCTCTAACCAGAGTAGAAAGAGAAGTGGGAGGCCCTGGTGAACAACTGTGCAAGAAGACAAGTACATTAGAGTCTCTAGTTTGAGAAATAGACACCTCACAAGTCCTCAAGTGGCAGCTTCATTAAATGGTACCAGCAAAACGCCAGTCTCAACGTCTACAGTGAAGAGGCGACTCCAGGATGCTGGACTTCTAGGCAGAGTGGCAAAGAAAAAGCCATATCTGAGACTGGCCAATAAAAGGAAAAGATTAATATGGGCAAAAGAACACAGACATTGGACAGAGGAAGATTGGAAAAAAGTGTTATGGACAGACGAATCGAAGTTTGAGGTGTTTGGATCACACAGAAGAACATTTGTGAGATGCAGAACAAGTGAAAAGATGCTGGAAGAGTGCCTGACGCCATTTGTCAAGCATGGTGGAGGTAATGTGATGGTCTGGGGCTGCTTTGGTGCTGGTAAAGTGGGAGATTTGTACAAGGTAAAAGGGATTTTGAATAAGGAAGGCTATCACTCCATTTTGCAACGCCATGCCAAACCCTCTGGACAGCGCTTGATTGGAGCCAATTTCCTCCTCCTACAGGACAATGACCCAAAGCACACCTCCAAATTATGCAAGAACTATTTAGGAAAGCAGCAGGCAGCTGCTATTCTGTCTGTAATTAAGTGGCCAGCGCAGTGACCAGATCTCAACCCCATTGAGCTGTTGTGGGAGCAGCTTGACCGTATGGTACGCAAGAAGTGCCCATCAAGCCAATCCAACTTGTGGGAGGTGCTTCAGAAAGTGTGGGGTGAAAATTCTTCAGATTAACTCAACAAATTAACAGCTAGAATGCCAAAGGTCTGCAATGCTGTAATCCTGCAAAAGGAGCATTCTTTGACGAAAGCAAAGTTTGAAGGACAAAATTATTATTTGAAATAAAAATCATTATTTCTAACCTTGCCAATGTCTTGACTATAAGTTCTATTCATTTTGCAACTCATTTGATAAATAAGTCAGTTTTTATGTAGAACACAAAATTGTCTGGGTGACCCCAAACTTTTGAACGGTAGTATATATAATCCCATACTTGCCTACTCTGCCGGGACCTGCAGGAGGCTCACGATTTTTCGGGTAATCCACTGCACCCCGGGAAAAGTAGGCACTTCTCCTGCATCCTGCCACTTGTGAAGTGAAGAGGCCAGAATGGGGAGAATTTTCGCTGGTATCAGTGGATCCGTGAGTAGGGGGCGTGGCTTAATGATGCAATTCTATGATAATCTAGTCATTTGGTCGCACCCCTAGTTAAATTAGCAGGATTCCCATAATTTTACAGTGAGAGGTGGGGATTAATGAGGCAAATAGCCTGCCTGGCTCCGCCTCTATCGCCGCCCACCTGCATCTCTTCTCCAGGCAACTCCCAGAGAGGAAAATGTAAATGTCGGTAAGTATGATATTTATATATATATATATATATATATATATTAGGGGTGAGCGGGTTCGGTTTTACTCGGATTTACTCGGATCTTTAAACGGCATTTTATTGGCTATCGCCTATCATGTGTTTTGGATAGCCAATATAATCCGAATTTGCGGTAAAGTGGCGATAAGAACCGAGTAAATCCGAGCCTGCACATCCCTAATATATATACACAATCCAAATTACTGGCACTCCTGTTGTGTGAGCAAATAATTCCTTGCTGCGGTGCTCACCCTGAGGATGGACGTCCCCTGCATATATAGATTTCCAAGAAGGAGGCACTCACAGGCTGGATAGACATGAAAAAATACTAATGCATAAATATTGGGACATTGACAGAATTTTCATATTTTGGCCTCTATTTACCACCACAATGGCTTTGAAATGAAACAAACAAGATGTGCTTTACCTGCAGACTTTCAGATTTAATTTGAGGGTAATTACATCCAAATCAGGTGAACGGTGTAGGACTTACAACGGTTTCTATATGTGCCTCCCACTTTTTAAGGGGCCAAAAGTAATGGGACTATCAACTCAAAAGCTATTTCATGGACAGGTGAGGGCTATTCCCTCGTTATTTCATTATCAATTAAGCAGGTAAAAGGTCTGGAGTTGATTTAGGTGTGACATTTGCATTTGGAATCAGTTGCTGTCGACTCTCAATATGAGATCCAAAGAGCTGTCACTATCAGTGAAGCAAGCCATCAGGCTGAAAAATCAAAACAAACCCATCAGAGAGATAGCAAAAACATTAAGTGTGGCCAAATCAACTGTTTGGAACATTCTTAAAAAGAAAGAACGTACCGGAGAGCTCAGCAACACCAAAAGACCTGGAAGACCATGGAAAACAACTGTGGTGGATGACAGAAGAATTATTTCCCTGGTGAAGAAAAACCCCTTCACAACAGTATATATTAGGGATGTGCAGGCTTGGATTAGTTCGGATTTTCCCCTCCAAATTCGGATTTTTCCTGTCAAAAATCGGGTCTCAGAAAGAAGCAAAACGTCATCTTTCATGAACAAACATCATCTTTCATGGAATACGAACTAATCCGAGCCTGCACATCCCTAATATAAATATATATAAGAAGATGGAGGCACTCGGCGTCTGTTAAAAAACATACTTTAATCCAACTGCTTTTCGGGACAGTGGCTGTTATCAAGGACCTTGATTACAGGCATTGGCCCGAAACGCCGTTGGATCAAAGTACATTTTCTAATAGATGCAGAGTGCCGCCAAACGGTGGAAAGGTTAGCATTACTGCCTCACAGCACTAAGGTTGTGGGTTTGATTCCCACCACGGCCCTAACTGTGTGGAGTTTGTATATTCTCCCTATGCTTGCGTGGGTTTCCTCCGGGTGCTCCGGTTTCCTCCCACACTCCAAAAAAATACTGATAGGTTAATTGGCTCCAAACCAAAATTATCCCTAGTGGTTGTATGCAGGCAAGTCAAGAGTCGCGCCTGGCCCCGGTAAAAAGGGGGCGTAACCTAATTGCGGGAGGCATGACCATGCCCCCTTAGGTTAAAAAAGAATAATTTTGGAGCGCTGCCCGCTGGCGAGCGCAGTGAGCCCCCTCAGCCCAGCGCATAACCAGTGGGGGGCGCGATCATCTTGATCGCTTCCCCTACGGGCATACTGTAGGAGACTGCTGTGACTGCTTCTTAGCAGCCGTGAGCAGTCTCCAGGGCAGCCCAGCACACAGCAGCGTGCGCTGGGCTGCTGTGTGATGTAAGAGAGGGGGGAGCGGTGCCGGGCCCCTCCAGCAAGCCCGGGTAATTTGTACCCGCTCCACCCCCCCCCCTCTCGGCACCCTTGTTTGTATGTATGTGTGTGAGCATGTGATAGGGAATATAGATTGTAAGCTCCACTGGGCAGGGACTGATGTGAATGGACAAGTATTCTCTGTAAAGCGCTGCGGAATATGTGTGCGCTATATAAATAACTGATAATAATTAAAATAAATAAATAATAGACGTTGAGTGCCGCCAACTTCTTTTATCTATGCGGGCATTTTCCAGGAGTTTTGAGCAGGGCTGTGACACCTGACGCGGGACTTCGGAGAGGTAAGTATTAGAAAATATGGGTGCCCGTGTGTCCCGCACACCCTGCACCCATTATAAATACGCCCCTGGCTACATGTGCAATGCTAAGTCAGAAAGTGCATAGACTTCAATGATAAAAGGACAGAATTAGTGCTAGCATTGCGTGTTGCTATCTGCACTGTATAACAGAGCTGTAAGTCGCATATTCTAGTTTCTATTGTTCCGTAGAGTTGAGAAACAAAACATTCTGCTGTTGCTAAGGGGTTTTGAATGCTAACACTGAGGGTGTGCTTTGCAAAATGTTGTTTAGCATTGGAACCTTTATTATGTGTGTGTTTGCTGCTGCACATGTACCTACTCATAATGTGCCAGGCTGATAATCGCTAGGGACCTGGAGCGTTCTTTGTTCTGTGTATCTGTTCTATTGTGCTCAAAGGACATATGTTTTGTTAAATAGAATTTTACTCCGAGACAAAACAGCAATGCACTTACACATCCAATTGGCAACTGTGGTGAATGCTCTTCATTACTTGTCGTATTGTTATTTGTTACGCAATCAGGCGCATATTTATTAAAATATGTGGTTTGCATTCTTATAGCCCAAAATCACTCCAATAGGGTTCTTTTGTTCCCTAAATGTACCAATTTTAATCACCTGGTCAAGGGATCCGATAAAAGCTCATCCCGGCCATCAGGAAGAAAGTGATCGCATCCATGATTACTTTACTTCTACCTACAGAACAGATTGCGTCTTCCAGCTTTGCATGTGCCATGCACCAAAAGCGGTAATGTGCTTCAGGACACTGTGCAGTCCACCGTAGAGGGATTGCAAGATCCCTCTCCGGCAGGGCAGCCCCACTGCAGGTAATGGGTTAACGCCATCTGAAGTGCAGCTTTGCGGATCTTGTTAAATACCATCCCCATAGTGTTAGGATCTGCAGTTAAGCAGATCATATTGTTTGCAGTTTTCAGCCTTAGTTGCTACTGAGGTACTGCACTAATTGATTCTCCTGTCTGTGCACAGCCCAGGTGCACACTAGTCTGTCATTAAGGGAGGCTTGCTCTGGTTGGGCCCTGTTTCTGTTAAATTCCAGCCAGCCCTTTACTCCATGCCAGTGATAGAGTTTGACATGTTTACGGTTGTCATTTGGTCTTCTGTTCGCAGTCGAGTTTCCAGTATCAAGCCAGCTCCATTGTTCCTGCCATTTGTGTCATCTAGGCGGCACGATCTACATTCCTGCCTTTGCTGTTTGTATCATCCAGGCGACATAGACCGCACTCAGAGTCCAGAGTGCGCAACCCAGCGTCCTGCAGGACGTGTCAACTCGGCGGCACAGGCCGCTCATCAGACTACGCGATCCTGTGTACTGTCGCTTGTTTTATTCTGGCGGCATAAAGCGCACTTCAGCATCCTGTGTACGCAACCCTGTATAGAACCGCTGGTGTCATCTCCGCGACATTAAGCGCACCTCAGCATCCTGTGTACACAACTTTATGCTCTACCGCTAGTGTCATCCCAGGTGACACTGTGCGCACCTCAGCATCTTCCTGCTAAGTCTTTCAGCCCTCAAGGCTGCCACACAGCCCAAAGGCTGCTACACTCCTTAGTGACTGGGGCCAGGGGCCGCATTCTGCCAAGGCAGCAACTCAGCCCAGAGACTGCTACTGGCCCAACGTCCGCATCACAACCTATTGGCCCGCAGGCCTCCACCAGCCCAAAGGCTGCTATCGACCCAAAGGCCACATCGCAATCAATTGGCTCATAAGCCACATTGTCCTAACACCTCCAGCCCTCAAGGCAACTACTCGGCCGCATCCAGCCAAGATATTTCAGCCCTCATATATTAATGCAGGACTATTCCCCTTTGCTAGTGCTGAGCCTTAACGTTTAGATAACTACAGGGACAGTTTCTGCAGGAGCCTGTGGAAGGAAAACCATACAGTATCTCATGCTTTCGTCTTTGGTACATTTAAGGTTTCAGGGCAGAATTGATGAATAAATAGGCCCTATATTATGCATACTTGACTACTTCTTTTATCTCCTCTCCAGGAGAAGCCCAGAGAGGAGGCGCAGCTGGTTTCTTCAGGCAGTGGGGTAGGGTTTTCACGTCATTAGGCCCATTAGGCGGTAAAATGCAGTGATTTGCGGGTCCATGAGGAGGGGGTGGGCCTAAAATTTAACAATTGCATAATTTTAGCCCTGCCCCTCTCTATGGACGGCAATTCCCGGTGGTATTATCTCCCCATTCTGCTCACTTCACTAGGAAGTTGGTGGGATGAGGGAAATCCAGCCACTCTTACGGGGGTGCGGAGGACTACCCGATAACTGCGGGAGTGTTCGGGAGAGTAGGCAAGTTTGATTTTATGCAATCAGCAACAGAGAGGCAGACACAGATAAAAAATTGTGATCACAATTATTTATTATGCTAATGTATATACCCAGTAACATGTACCTTCTTTGGAAAAAGTATTTAAAGTAAGAGGTAGTAGTAAAACTAAAGGCTCAAAAGTTGCAGGTTGGGCCTTCCCACTCTCCCATACAAACTCTTTACCTCTGTATTTGTTTATTTATTTCTATTTCTTTGTTTACTCTTTTTGTTATTGTTATTACTCGTACAATGATTTTGGTTTTATATTTTTTTTAATTTTTATTTTTCAGTTCTTACTTATGTCTTCAACAAGGGAAGAGGCACTGTAGGATTCACTAGGGCTTTGGTATTACCAGCACTGTTGATGCTACTATTGTATCTGATTGCCACTTTGCATTTTGTAAACTGGTGGGGTGACATGTGGTGACCCTAGATTCCTTGTGCCACGTCATCTAGACTGTAAGCTTCATTCGGGCATGAAAAGATACTGTATGAGTGATTCAATAATTTCTGGGAAGCTCTGCAAAATATTACAGGGCTATACAAATAAAACATATTAATAATATACATTATTATCTCTACATGACCTTTGGAATATTGAGTTCTCCATCATGATATGCTTAGCTTACTACACTTGACTATAATGTAATGTATAACGCATATTTCATACCCTTCAATAAATATTAACTTATAAATAGTGAATATATAGTGACAGTTGTATCCAATGTATACATTGTGCTGTGAAGTTGGTCAATAGTAAAAAGGACATATTTAAGAACAAAAACATAAAAAATCTGGGACTGACCCTGGATATTAAGACATTTGGAAACTATGAGGCTGATGTATAGTTGGTCGCAATTGCTACATACATCACAGCATACTTACTTTCCCGGTAGGTGCGGGAGACTCCAGACTTTTCTGGTAGTCCCCTGAACCCCCCGGTAGAGTGGGTGGATTCCCATGCACCCCCCACCCTCCCCCACTTCCTAGTGAAGTGGCCAGGATAGGAAGATAATAACGCCAATCGCAGCTCCGTTGGGAGGGGCGGGAGTAAAAATTATGCCATTTGCACCATTTTATCCTCCTCCCCAGGGAACAGCGATTCGTGGCATTTTGCCACAACAGAGCGGGGCTGGGCCTAATAATGTAAAGAGCCTGGCAGTGCCGCCAAAGTAGTAATTTGCATCTCCTCTGCAGGCTTTTCCCAGAGATTAAAAAGTAGACAAGTACGAATCACAGGCACAAAATGCATTTATTGAAAAAGCTGCAATTGCGTGTATACATATAGCTGCCACTATCACAGGATGCGTGCTGGTATGCACCAGGACTATGCCAGGTATACATCACATTAACTTACACCCATGTTGTACCCGGAAAATGAAGTCTTGCCAAAACATGCATACTTACCTTTAATATATGCATATATAGTGAACAAAGCGCCTATCAGCTTCAGTGGCGCATTTGCAGATAGCCAATCACAAGTGGTTCTTTAGCAGTGACAGTCATCATCATGTGGCATTCTGCCCTTAATTGTCTGCAAATAATATGGCTTTCTCTGATGTATATGTGTCTATGGGAGTCGAGGTACTAAGCCTTGGAGAGAGATAAAGTACCAACCAATCAGCTCCTGTCATTTTTCAAGCACAGCCTGTAACATGACAGTTAGGAGCTAACTGGTTAGTACTTTATCTCTCTCCAAGTATTAGCACATCTCCTTCACAAAAGCTATACTGGAGGAGCAGTAGGCAGCGTAGTATCTTAAGTAGAGATGTGCGCTGACCCCTGTGTTTTGGAACTGGATTCATCTTCGTGTTTTGGTTTTGGATCTAAATTAGTTTTTTGTTTTTAAATGATAAAAAGTTTTTAAAAACCAAGCTAATTTAGCCTTTCAAATGATTGTCACTTTAAAAATACGGGGAGACTTGCATAAATTCCCGCAATGTCGGAAGATTTCAACCGATTACATTTAGCCCTTCATCTTAATGTCCCTCCAGAGAGGCTTCATCCCCTGACCCAACATGACCACTGGACTTAGTACTGCACATGCGTGGCACCAACTTGTTCACTGCATTGAGTGTTATGGTTGGAGACTTATGGTCAGTTAGAGACCCGGTATTACCGTCACTAGATCGCCAGCTGGTGAACTGTATGAGATCCCTCTCCACTCAAACTCTGCTCCATCCAACAGTGTGTACAACAGTGAGTACGGCTGATCTACACCTAACTTTAATAGGAATCAGCATGAATAACCACCGGACATCAGCCCAGCAGTTCAAATCCCAACGCCGGCAGTTCGCTGGGTGAAAATCTCAACAGCGTGGGTAAGTCTGCTATCCCTATCCCTCTCCCCCCCAACCCTAACCTTCCTTTAGGGGTGCCTAACCCTAACCTCCCCTCGTTAGTGCCTAAACCTAACCCCCCCTCCCCACGCCCTAAACCTAACCCTTCCGGGGGGTGCTTAAGCTTAACCTCCCCCCCAGTGCCTGAGCCTAACCCCCCCTTCCCCTAGCCTAACCCTAACCTTCCCCCTGGGGGTCCCTAAACCTAACCCCCCATCCCCCGCTAAGTAAATACTCACCCCTGTACAGGACGATTGGTCCGGCGTCTTCTCAGCGTTCCGGCTTCGGGATTAACATAGGCGTCGGAATTTCGACACCTATGTTAAATCTCTTGTCGGGATTCCAGTGTCCGATTGAGACCGGCGGCCATGCGGTCATAACTACATCCCCTTCAATAAACCACTGCCGCTGGGCTGTTCATAGTTTGTCATCCGCTGGTTTTGTGCCTAATTACTATGCTTACATCACCACCTGTATGCACACATTATTTCCAACATTAATGACAAGCCCCTAATATAAGGAATGCTGTAACTCTATTTACTTATTACATAATATCAGAGCAAGTTTTCATCCACCATTTTTGCTGGCTTGTACAGTTGCCAGGCTGGCTCCTGAATTATGCACAGCTTTATAGCCTCCTGTTACAACTTGTATCCAACTGTTACAAACTACCGGCCAGTAAACAATGATGCGCTTTCCTCTTGTGGCTAATATAATACAGCTTTCTGACCCTTTAAAAGCAGAAGTTAGTTCACTAAATTAACCTAGTACATCATTTTTATGGAGTCGTATCTATTATTTTACTGTGACTTAGGGGCCTATGGAGGTAATTAGGTTTAGAACTCGCATGGAGATCTACCTAATTACCGGAGGAATTCATCATTCCTCCTCTCCATCAGTATCTATACCGAAAAGCTGTCATTTGTGCGATGACAGCTTTTCAGAAAATAGATACTTTTCCCTGCCTGCTCTAACTTACGCTGCTGCGAATGCGCTGTTACGTTCACAAAATCGGCGAATGCGCAGCACTGCCTACAGCTGCAGTAATTCTGTGTCCCCCCCAACCTCCCCCCTCCTCCCCTCTGCTCAACTCCCTGTCCCCCACCTACTTGGCCGCTGCAGCCGCGGATCCCAACCTCCCATCTGAAGAGGAGAAAACAGTAAAGTAAAAATATATATATATTTTTTTTTTCTTTAAACTTTACTGTGTTCTGCCGGGAGAACACAGTCGGAGCAGCAGCCAGAGCCGGAGGAGAGACCAGGGAGTGACGGAGCGAGCCGGAGGCGGACCTGCCCAGCTGAAAGCAGGTAAGTGTAACCCGCTATACGCCACCTGAGAGTGGCATATAACACCATCAAATTCCGAAAATACATAATTTTCGGAATTTGATGAATAGGAGTGTGGAAATTAACGCAGGCGGACTTATCAGGAGATATCAGTGTGTTAACGAATACTAAAATAACGGTAATTAAGGAAAATGTCCTTAAAACTGTTCTTTTAGTGTTGATGAATGAGATGCTAGAAAAACAAAGAAACCTTAAAGGGGCTCTCTTTCCTCGGTTGTGTTCTTTTGGGAACAATTATGCAAAACAAAAAAAACTTCACACAGTTGAGTGAACGGAGAATAGGAAAATCGCACATCTGAGTTCATCTTTTTTTTGGGGGGGGAGGGGTGTCTATATGTACTTGGCCTTGAATAGTATAATCTGGAGTCTCTATTCCATGGCAGCTCGGGCCTGATTCAGGGATGGATACAGTGCCCGCAGCTGCGATTATTGGTGGTCGCCTGTCTGTGACTTTATGCAAATGCTGCTATAAGGTCCTCCCCTTGTGTTCATCTGTGTGTCTGATTGTATAAGGACTGAGACACCCACTGTCAGCACCCGTACACACAGCGATGCTGATTGGGGTGTCCTTAGACGCCATCATCAGCCGCACCATCAAAACTTGCACAAGCCCTAGGATAAGGTACAATTTCTCAGTCTTACTAGTGCACCCACTCACATAGGAGGCCATAAGACACCTCCCTGTCACCATCCAGGAAACCCCAAAATATTTTCAATATGCTTCTTCCAGCGTGCGCTTGAAATCAGAACTGTGACTGATGGCCTGATTCAGAGCCGGACGCTATTTGCGGACGGTCGTTCTGAAAAAGGGGCCGGATATTTAAATTGAGCGCTCGCTCTTTGCGGTCTGTTGACGCCTCTATGTCTGAACGAGCGAACGAAACATGCGCTCGCTATTTTGTAAAGACGCCCCCTGGCCGCTCGCATCATACGTCATCTCCGCTATTTATTAGATTAATCGAGTACATCGAAAGGCGTATGAACTGCTCGCTATTCTTGTGGTAGCATTTTCCTACCGCAATCATGCGAACAGTTCAGGCTAAGAAACAACCAAGTGACGTGGTCGATGACGCTGCTTTGTTAATTATGCACACCCATAAAACGCCCGTTTTGACCGTTTGGCACGCCTGCGTTCGGATCTCCACTCCCCGTTTTCAAGCACCTTCCCCTGATACCACCCACAAACGCCTCATCCTGTCACTCAAATTAGCAGGCATTCGCTATTTAGCGAGCACACGATTTCCGATCGCACTGACTGGGTGGCGCATGCGCATTACAACCCATACGCATGCGCAGATGTGCGAACATCGCTCGGAGCGAACGAGCGGCCGCTTACGAGCGGCTCTGAATCAGGCCCTGTGTGTGGGCTCACCTGTGACGCATGTGCTGTGCGACTTTTAAGAGAAGACCTCACTCCTTAGTGCAGGGATGGGGAACCTCAGGCCCTGGGGCCGTATAAGGCCCCCGGAATCATTTGGTCTGGCCCTCGGAGCTTTTTTCTGATAGCCACAGCTCTCTAGCAGGGTACCTAGATTGGCACACTGCAGCCAGAATCTATGCAGCAGTGCCGTCTGGAGCATCCTTAGGAGGAAGCTTCAGACGGTCACACCGCTGACCTTACAGCTCCCTGCAGCATCCTGAGGATGCTCCGGGCATTGCTGTAATCACCGGCGATTGTGGCCCCGCCCCTGTGTGACATCACACTGAGGGGTCATGGTCTAACCGGCCCCTCGAATAATATTTTATAAATCAAAATGGCCCTCAGCAGAAAAAAGGTTCCCCACCCCTGCCTTAGTGACTATGCAGTTCTCCCACAAGGGCGCATACCTGCGTGCACGTGGGTGGGAAAGTGCACTGATGATGCAACATAAATCATCACAGTATAGGAATAGGGGCAGTTTAATATCCGTACCAGCTGTTATCAATGGGATGGGTAAGGGATGCTGGCGTTTGGGATCTCGGCTCAAAATCCCGAAGCCGGCATCCTGACAGCGTAAGAATACCATCACTTTGTTAGTCGGTATCCTAACCCTCCCCCTCTCCCTACCCTAACCCTCTCTCCCTGGTACCTTAACCTAACTCCCCCCCTATAGCCTAAACCTAACCCTCCCCCTCTCCCTACCCTAACCCTCTCTCCCCGGTACCTTAACCTAACTCCCCCCCTATAGCCTAAACCTAACCTCCCCCTTTGCACCCTAAACCCAACCCTCCCCCCCTTAGTGCCTAACTCTAACCCACCCCCTAGTGCCAAACCCCTAACCCTAACTCTCCCCCTAACCCCGCTACGTACCTCCGCCATTCTGACCGCTGGAATCTCTTCCATCTGTATTTTTACTGCATCTCGTTATCAATATGTGGACTCATGGTTGACTTCATTGCTCCACCTTGCGGTCAAAGAAGGACCAGTATGTTCTGTATAACATCTATAGGGCAAACATCTGTGATCAATAAGTAGGTACGCTGTGGCTGATGTATACAATATGTGGGTTGTAGGTAATATATCTGGAGAAGCCGGGGTACAGTATATGTAACAGGCTGCACCAGGGCCGGCTCCAAACAAGCACAGAGGCGCTGGAGTCCGGCTGTAGAAAATCCCCGTCCTCCCGCATGCTGTTATCATTGCATGCTCAGGGGGAGGGAGCAGTGAAGGAAGGGGCGGAGTGGGAGCATGGGACGGCCCTGCGTGCCGAGACACCTAGCACCGGCCCTGGACTGCGCTGTGGACATCAAGCACCGATTAGCTCTGCACGAGACAGCCTGCATATTTTGCACTAGATCCCAGGAACTTTTAAATTCAATATTGTATCACTTCAATCCGTCACGATTTTGGCAGAAGAGTCCAGATTTCAGTGGATTGCCCATCTGCCCCATGAGCCTGCACATTTGTAATGACTCGCGCTAATGTGGTTGCGATAACTCCTATCGTTATTGTGAGTGGGTGTTGCATGAACCAGGGTCATGGGATCATGTAGCCTTTAAAGAATGCTGGAAGGGTAGGAGTGTTACAGGAGGCCTAACACTTAAATAAATAAACAAAGGCATTGGGAAGAGGGCATAATTCTAACGTAATGTGGCCTTGCCGCTTTGATAGGTCTGTGTCCCAATTTAGTAATTTTTTGGTTTTTTGCTACTGCTTTGAAGAGAAAATATTTTGGCCAATCAGAAGTTACCTTTTTCTACACTAGAGTAGGAAAATGACAACTATAACTTGATTGGTTGCTGCCATCTTTTGCAATACACATTTAATTGACATGCCCTGCTTTGGGAGTATGCAGTAGGGAAGCCGGCTGACCTAATCCCGACAGACGGCTTCCCGACTGCTTTATCCCGGCGAGGGTTAAATGACAGGCGTCTAAATGTAGACGCCTGTCATTTTACCGTCCGGCATCCCGATCGAAGTGATGCTGGGCGCCGAGGGGGGACAGCAGCGGGGGGGGGGGGGTTAGGTTTAGGGCTCCCAGGGGTAACTTAGGGTTAGGCACCCCCCCGGGAGGTTAGGGTTATGCTAGGGAGACGGAGGGTTAGGGCTAGGCAACCCTGTGGGGGGGACTTAGGGTTAGGCACCCGTCCGGGGGATTTAAGTTTAGATGGCGGGGAAGGGGGGGGTTAGTGTTAGGCACTGGGGGGAAGGTTAGGGTTAGGCACCCCTAAGGAGGGTTAGGGGAGGGAATTAGGTTAGTGAATACTTACCTTAGGGACGATCGGGATTTTCACCCATGTTCGGCAGCCGCTGTCGGGATTCCAACCGCCGGACAGCGCCCCTTAATACATAACATTCACGAATTGTCCACAAATGTTCAGTTTAAACATAAGGGAGCAATTTTTTTTTTTACACCGAAAAGTTCATTCACTATTGGAAAAGCGCAAGATAAATGTTAGTCTTTTATGATGTCATGCGTCTTATAATAGTGACTGTGGTGTGGGGGGATTATACACATGGTAGAAAGAGATGGCCAGTCATGTGAGTATGAGATATCAGCATACTACTGTGATTTGTTTTATTTGCTAAACTCTATTGAAAAATTAACATTTGGATCGGATTGCTGCCGGTCATAGCAGCCTTTGCTTTACGTTACTTGTGCACCAGAGGGCCTCATTCAGAGGCGGTCGGAGGATGCAAGCGGTCGCTCAGAAACTGCATCCTGACCGCCCGCCTCTGTTTCGGTCGTTAGGCTATGGGTTTACACCCACAGCTGTAACGACCGCTAGGGTGATGGTTACGATGGTCATTGACCATCGCGACCATCGGGGCTTACGACGAGACCCTAGGGTAGGGTCTCACTTGTCGTAAGCCCTGGAGAGCTTCTGGCTCTGTCAGAGCCGGAAGCTCTCCACTGACATCACTAGTGATGTCAGTGGGGCCTCCCCCAAACGGTAGGCGTTCCCATGGGAACGCCTCCGTTTGGGCTGCCACCCCCCCGGCCCGCCTTCCAAACGGGGCGAGCTGTCAATCAACATCGACAGCTCGCCCCCTTTGGAAAGAGACCCGCTACGACCGGCGCTGTCGGTCGTAGCGGGTCTCACGCATGCGCACGAAGGAGCCGGCTCCCTCGTGCGCATGCGCACTTGACAAACATCGAGGCGGCCGTGCGGTCATAGACCGTACGGCCACCTCTGAATGAAGGCCAGATTTCAGAAATGCTCCTCACCACTTTAAAAACTGTTCATTTTTCAGTGCGCTGTCACCCGTTCTGCATGATTAGCTGGTATAATGGCCACAGTCCTATCAGCTAGAAAAGCCGGCACTCTTCTAGGCAACATCTCCAAAATCTGACTATTCTAGACTCTAATTCATAATGACACGAAAAGAAGGTTAATCTTTTCATATTTAGCCTGCAGCCTATTGCTATCTGACTGGTACTCAAAATATTTTCCATTTTTATGTAAGTAATGAAGTAGATCATAGAGTGTCATTTATGTGTTAAATCACTTGTAATGCTGGAAGAGCTTATTAACGGGAGAGATGATCATGGCCCTGCCGAGGTAGCAGCTGTAAAGCTGGCTCTTATGTTGTGCCAGGGTAAGGAAATTAATGTTGCTGCAGATGGGTTGAAGTAATGAGAAGATAGAAGGTGGGGGTTTGGCTTTCTGTAGGAGGCAGTTGAAATATACTGGGCATGATAAGAATCAGTCGATCTTACTGTAGCTTGTTTATGAAAAAGAATTAGCAGTTTGGGGTGTGTGTGTGTGTGTGTGTGGGGGGTCATTTATTAGAGCCAGTGGAATTTGCAGGCTGACTTGCAATTGTACACAAATGTGTGTGTGTGTGCATAGGTGCATTGTCCACATTTTCTGATATCTGAGATGGGATTGCTAATATCCCTATCTGTGAGCTACTGTACCTACGACTTTCCCGAGGTAACATGATCTAGACCAGCGGTGGGGAACCTTTTTTCTGCCAAGGGCCATTTGGATATATATAATAATATTTGCGGGCCTGGTTCAGACCATGCCCCTCCGAGTGACATCACACAGGGGCAGGCCACAATCACCGATGATTACAGCAATACCTGGAGCTGTAAGGGTAGCGATGTGACCGTCTGAAGCACCCTAAGGACGCTCCAGGTGGCACTGCTGCATAGATTCTGGCTGCAGGGTGCCATTCTCGGCACCCTGCTAGCCAAATAAGGCTAGCAGAAAAGAGGGTCAGACCAAATGATTCCGAGGGCCTTCTAAGGCCCCTGGGCCTGAGGTTCCCCATCTCTGATCTAGACAATTGGAAGAGTAGGGAAGAGGTGCTGGATTACACAGCTCTGTAAGGTTTAGTAACCCTGCACACTGACTGTTGTGTAACTGACCGTGGTGAGCAACTCAACGGAGTAAACGTACGTAAGGACCCAGGGACTGATGCAGAACTAAATACTATCCATCTGCATATAGATGTGCTCTCATGCCCCTAGCCTCAATATGCAACGCGGTGCGAGACGCCTGTCGCTAGTGAGCCGCCAGGTCCTGTGTGACGATTGTACCGAGCATTTTTTTTTGCCCGAAAAATGTGTCTTTGCATAACGGTGGGTTTCGTTCTGATCAAAATGAAATAGTTACACATGTGCCCAAAATGAGTGAGTACAAATGAACACACTTTATTTACAAGTAACAAAGAATTAACAAACAACATACAAAGTATACAGTATACTCAACTTTTGTCTATGTATTCAGATGACACCGGTAATTCATCATCTTCAACATAAGATGTACTTCATCTTCTTCCGGGGAGCCCTCGTTTCAATAACGCACAGGTAGTTCAATTCACATTGCAGGCATCCTAACTGCAGCCTCAGATCCATGCATGAGCTAAGAGCCTTTGTCTACCTCTGATTTATATACCCTAGTATATGGGGTGTTGGCGTTCCGGATATTAAGCCCATATTAGTAACAAACTAGGTATCAAGCACTGGTTGGTAGAACATAGCATTAGCCAAACTTATCTCTCTTGAACATGCTCCGTAAGCACTAAGATATATTCAGACAAAGAGATACAGTAATGATGTATCCTAATGTCTGGTGATAAGCTCTATTTCAAAACTCCTTTGTGTAGAGTATGGACATCGCTAACAGTTACCCATAATGCTTAGCATCTCTACACATCTTACAATGGTCATTCCATTGGAATGTAGCTCAGTGTCTACTGATAACACCATGTAAGCTATGAATGGCTCATTATACTTCTAGTAATAGTAATGGCAGGTGCAAGCTAGGGCCCCTCTTATTATGTCTTATTTGACCCCAAAAGGTTATATCTAACCATTCTGTCCATAGACTGCAACTGTATGAATACAATCTCTTTGCAAACCCTCAATGAGACCTAGCAAGGGTATATGTGTGTTACATCTTATATGCCTATGTAGAAATTAACTATTTAACGCACTGGTTGCAGTCGTGATATGCGACACTTGTATATATGCGTGCGACTGAACTTTTATACCAAGCACAACGGAACTTGGCATAGAAAAATGCCACTTTCGGTGCATCGAAGCAGCTCGTATACAGATGTAGCACTCCAAGATGGGTGAATTGGCATGAGAGGAAGCTAGGATGGTGAATGGATGACTAATGATGTATACCCATCCGCCCCCTCTCTATAATTGGCATTTCCAGGTCCTCAAGGGAGGTTCAGACACACAGTCCTCCCAACCTCTTGGACTCAGCTGGATTAGCACCATATAGGGCCCTAGGCAAGTTACTAGTTTGGGGCTATCCATCTTTGACCGATACCTGCAAAAACAAATGAGCAGCTGTTTGTGCTGCTTAGCAGATGATATGGTCCCACTTGGAGCACCTGGTGACACACCACAATTCCCTAACATATTGTCCATTGCCCTGTGGAAGTTCTACAGAGGGAGAACTAACCTTCTAATGTGTTCATTGTGGTGGTTGGGAGCAACTTTCTGATCATAGAGAGAAACATCTGTGTGCAAACCCTACAGTTTCTCATTACAGCCTAGAAACTGCAATATCCAAGAAGAACCACACCTTGGGCACAGCAGGCATCTATGTAGCAGGCTATAATAGGATTTCTGCACATTACAGAACCTGAATGCAAAATGTAGGACATATCCATACATCAAACTGATCTTATTCCATGAAATGTTGAATCTTTTGGAGAAGGGCTGGTGTTGTATTAAATTCTGTGACTTCGCTATTCGAGTTTCTTATCTCAAACAGCACAAAATTTTGCCCTCGGCACAATTTTGTCCCAAAAGTAGTCCCCAGTGGTTATCTTGAATACAAAAGATAAGCAGCAGGTTTCTAGAAAAAGGGCAAATCATTTCTTAACTGGAGCATAAAGGAATGTAATCCTTTATTAGTTTCTTATCTGACAGCTTTGTATGTACCTTTGAAAAAACTAGATCACCTACATGAAATACAAAGCACATATTATTAGCTATGAAGACTGTATTTCCCATAATGCATGGTATGTTACATGGACTATATATTTCTTTGAAGTAGGCATTTAGATATTTAAATTTTATATTTGCAAATTAACTTTTGTAGAGTTACATAAGTTAAACTTTACACTACCATTGTATTGTTGATTTGTTTTATTGCTAACAAGTGAACCCTCAAATGCTATCTCATAGCTTCATTGTAAAGAGTAATACTTATATTCTGCTTATCACCTGTCAGTTTACATATGAACCTGAAACCCTATAAATTCCTGCCTTATCCACAGGGAGAGCTAATCACTGGTCCGCAATCATTGGTGGCTCGCACTCTAAGCAGTATGTTCTGTGGGAATATGGAGGATATTCTAGCGATGGGGTAAAGCAAGTAGCAGAGTTGGGTTCTCCAGTCAAAATGGAAGAAGAGATACGACAAAAGGTAAGAAATATACATTCAATTAACAGCTACATACTGTACTCTGCTATCTACAAGTGATTGTTCATGATTTAAAAGTGATGGATGCCCCTACCAAAATGATATTACTTGGCGTAGTCGGCATGCCTATCTCTCAGATATCGATTTAAAAAATCGTTCAATCGTTCATATCTGAAGGACATATCTGACAGATCTGTCAGATGAACGATTTGAACGATGCGCATTCCCGATGGTCAGATAACGATATCTGACATCTGATGTGTTTGCAGTCAGACTTGGACGATTCCATTAATTTTAATGCAGTCAAAAATCGTTCAATCGTTCAAATCGTTGAGATCGTTCAAATCTTTGGTAAAATCGTTCAAATCGTGCAATCGTTCATCTGACAAATCTGACAAGTCTGACCGTGTGTATGCTCCATTACATTCTCAGACATTCCTTAAAGCGTTGTATAAATATTTGTCTATGATTGTGGTAACTTTAATTTTGAAATAAGTTGTATACTAAGGTTTAATGGTTCTACTTAAGACTTAGAAAAAAAAGAAGCCCACTATGTTCACTACAAATAGGATAGTAACATAGAGTGAAAACAATTTATTCTTTTTTCGGTCTAGAACACATCTTGAGACCCTGTAATTAGTTCAGCGCTACACCTGTGACACTATTTCCTTTTTTATAATGCACTTTAAAAGCTGCCTGGATCGCTTACATTCTCCTCTCACTCCTGGAACCCTCCCTTAGGCTTTTTCCCATCTTAACTATCACTATAAATATGTTTGTTTGTACCTGAAGGCAGCGATTATCTATATGGTAGATCTTTGTAATAGACTGAGCTCTAAGTGATTTGGAATCTGCAAAGAGCAACCTGCCCAGCTTCCGTAATTGGTGTTTTTAGTGAGGAAAAAAAAAAAATCAATGTTTAATCGTAAAAGAAACCTTTAGTTATTAAAGAAGTTTTGTGCAGTGTCCCACTTAGGAGCACGCAGAGGAACGATACAACTGTGGGATTAAAGTGTTTCTTTATATATATATATATATATATATATATATATATATATATATATATTAGGGGTGTGCACCGGCCACTTTTCGTGTTTTGTGTTTTGGTTTTGGATCTGGATCTTTCTTCGTGTTTTGGATCTGGATTGGTTTTGCCAAAACCACCTTCCGTGTTTTGGGTTCTGGGTTTTGTGTTTTGGATCTGTATTTTTTTGAAAAAAAGCATAAAAACAGCTAAAATCACAGAATTTGTAGGTTTTTCTGCTCCTATGCTATTATTAACCTCAATAACCTTAATTTCCACTCATTTCCAGTCTATTCTGAATACCTCACACCTCACAATAGTGTTTTTATGTCCAAAAGGTTGCACCGAGGTAGCTGGATGACTATGCTAAGCGACACGAGTGGGCGGCACAAACACGTGACCCATCTAGGCGTGAAACTGCAGTGGCAGACAGGATGGCATTGAAAAACTAGGCCCCAAACTGTACATAATGCAAAGAAAAAAAAGAGGTGCAAGATGGAATTGTCCTTGGGCCTTCCCACCCACCCTTATGTTGTATAAACAGGACATGCACACTTTAACAAACCAATCATTTCAGCGCCAGGGTCTGCCACACAACTGTGGCTGAAATGATTGGTTCGTTTGGGCCCCCACAAAACAAGCTGGCAATTAATCTGTCCCTGCACAAACTGGCTCTACGGAGGCAAGAAGTCGTCCTCATCCTCCTCATCCACAGATTCCTCACCCTCTTCAGTGTTATGTACATCCTCATCCTCACAGAGTATTAATTCGTCCCTGCTGGAACCACAGGTCCCTCTGTACGTTCTGGAGGCTGGTCTCCCTGGAAGAGTTGATCATTCATTTTATGAACATCATCTTCTCCACATTTTGTGGAAGCAACCTCCTACGCCTTTCGCTAACAAGGTTCCCGGCTGCACTAAACACTCTTTCGGAGTACACACTGGAGGGGGGGCAACTCAGGTAAAATAGAGCCAGTTTGTACAGGGACCTCCAAATTGCTTCTTTTTCCTGCCAGTACAGGTACGGACTGTCTGACATGCCTACTTGGATGCTGTCACCGATGTAATCCTTTAACAGACAGACGCACGCTTGTCGCTGCTGCTTTGAGGATTCAAGTGCGGCTACAGCCCACACAATTCACAAAGACAGAAAAAAAAAAAGAATATTTTTATTGTTTGTGGAGCACACTTTGAGGGTTACACCACCCTCTAACAGACAGACGCACGCTTGTCGCTGCTGCTTTGAGGATGCAAGTGCGGCTACAGCCCACACAATTCACAAAGACAGAAAAAAGAAGAAGAATATTTTTATTCTTTGTGTAGCACACTTTGAGGGTGTCACCACCCTTTAACAGACAGATGCACGCTTGTCGCTGCTGCTTTAAGGATGCAGGTGCGGCTACAGCCCACACATTTCACAAAGACCGAAAAAAAAAGAACAATATTTTAATTGTTTGTGTAGCACACTTTGAGGGTGTCACCACCCTTTAACAGACAGACGCACGCTTGTCGCTGCTGCTTTAAGGATGCAGGTGCGGCTACAGCCCACACAATTCACAAAGACAGAAAAAAGAAGAATATTTTTATTGTTTGTGTAGCACACTTTGAGGGTGTCACCACCCTTTAACAGACAGACGCACGCTTGTCGCTGCAGCTTTAAGGATGCAGGTGCGGCTACAGCCCACACATTTCACAAAGACAGAAAAAATAACAATATTTTAATTGTTTGTGTAGCACACTTTGAGGGTGTCACCACCCTTTAACAGACAGACGCACGCTTGTCGCTGCTGCTTTGAGGATGCAAGTGTGGCTACATCGCACACAAGTCACAAACACATTAAAAAAAAAATTTTGATTTTTTGGAGCACTTTGAGAGTTACAACACCCTTTAACAGACAGACGCACGCTTGTCACTGCTGCTTTGAGGATGCAAGTGCGGCTACAGCCCACACAATTCACAAAGACAGAAAAAAAAAGAACAATATTTTAATTGTTTGTGTAGCACACTTTGAGGGTGTCACCACCCTTTAACAGACAGATGCACGCTTGTCGCTGCTGCTTTAAGGATGCAGGTGCGGCTACAGCCCACACAATTCACAAAGACAGAAAAAAGAAGAATATTTTTATTGTTTGTGTAGCACACTTTGAGGGTGTCACCACCCTTTAACAGACAGACGCACGCTTGTCGCTGCTGCTTTGAGGATGCAAGTGCGGCTACATCGCACACAAGTCACAAACACATAAAAAAAATAGTTTTTTATTTTTTGGAGCACTTTGAGAGTTACACCACCCTTTAACAGACAGACGCACGCTTGTCGCTGCTGCTTTAAGGATGCAGGTGCGGCTACAGCCCACACATTTCACAAAGACCGAAAAAAAAGAACAATATTTTAATTGTTTGTGTAAAACACTTTGAGGGTGTCACCACCCTTTAACAGACAGACGCACGCTTGTCGCTGCTGCTTTAAGGATGCAGGTGCGGCTACAGCCCACACATTTCACAAAGACAGAAAAAAAAAGAACAATATTTTAATTGTTTGTGTAGCACACTTTGAGGGTGTCACCACCCTTTAACAGACAGACGCACGCTTGTCGCTGCTGCTTTGAGGATGCAGGTGGAATCTAGACGGGATTTGGAACCGAGGACACACTACCTCCATCAATTGTCTAAATCCCACTGCACTAATGTCGGATACCGGACGCACGTCTAACACCAACATAGCAGTCAAGGCCTCAGTTATACGTTTTGCTTCAGGATGACTGCTGTCGTACTTCATCCTCATCGCTAGGGACTGTTGGAGGGTCAATTGTTTAGTAAAAGTAGTGATGTTCCTACTTCCTCTCTGGGATGATGAACAACTCCCAGCAGCAGCAACAGCACTAGTAGGAAGTGGTTCTTGATCTTTCCCTATTTTATTTTTATCAGAGAAAGTTTGGTCCTCCATTTATGTTATATTGATATATATACGTGCGGCTAAAGCGCACACAAACACAGAAAATATTTTTTTATTTTTGCTGGAGAGTAGTGCACTTTGTGGGTTACACCACCCTTTAAGAAATGAGCCAGCCGGCTCTTTACTTATGGGACACAGGCGCACGCTTGGCGCTGCTCCTTTGTTGATGCACGTGCAGCCACAGTGCACACAAGTCACAAACACAGAAAATATATATTTTTTTGGTTTGGAGTGTACTTTGGGGGTTACAGAACCCTTTAACGGTCAAGCCAGCCGGCCCTTTACTTATGACACAGGCGCACGCTTGGCACTACTTTGTTGATGCACGTGCGGCTACTGCGCACACAATTCACAAACACAGAAAATAATTTTTTTTTTGGTTTGGACTGGAGTGTACTTTCGGGGGTTACAGCACCCTTTAACGGTCAAGCCAGCCGGCCCTTTACTTATGACACAGGCGCACACTTGGCACTACTTTGTTGATGCACGTGCGGCTACTGCGCACACAATTCACAAACACAGAAAATATTTTTTTTTCGGTTTGGACTGGAGTGTACTTTGGGGGTTACAGCACCCTTTAACGGTCAAGCCAGCTGGCCCTTTACTTATGACACAGGCGCACGCTTGGCACTACTTTGTTGATGCACATGCGGCTACTGCGCACACAATTCACAAACACAGAAAATAATTTTTTTTTTGGTTTGGACTGGAGTGTACTTTGGGGGTTACAGCACCCTTTAACGGTCAAGCCAGCCGGCCCTTTACTTATGACACAGGCACACGTTTGGCACTACTTTGTTGATGCACGTCCGGCTACTGCGCACACAATTCACAAACACAGAAAATAATTTTTTTTTTGGTTTGGACTGGAGTGTACTTTCGGGGGTTACAGCACCCTTAACGGTCAAGCCAGCCGGCCCTTTACTTATGACACAGGCGCACGCTTGGCACTACTTTGTTGATGCACGTGCGGCTACTGCGCACACAATTCACAAACACAGAAAATAATTTTTTTTTTGGTTTGGACTGGAGTGTACTTTCGGGGGTTACAGCACCCTTAACGGTCAAGCCAGCCGGCCCTTTACTTATGACACAGGCGCACGCTTGGCACTACTTTGTTGATGCACGTGCGGCTACTGCGCACACAATTCACAAACACAGAAAATATTTTTTTTTTTGGTTTGGACTGGAGTGTACTTTCGGGGGTTACAGCACCCTTAACGGTCAAGCCAGCCGGCCCTTTACTTATGACACAGGCGCACGCTTGGCACTACTTTGTTGATGCACGTGCGGCTACTGCGCACACAATTCACAAACACAGAAAATAATTTTTTTTTTGGTTTGGACTGGAGTGTACTTTCGGGGGTTACAGCACCCTTAACGGTCAAGCCAGCCGGCCCTTTACTTATGACACAGGCGCACGCTTGGCACTACTTTGTTGATGCACGTGCGGCTACTGCGCACACAATTCACAAACACAGAAAATAATTTTTTTTTGGTTTGGACTGGAGTGTACTTTCGGGGGTTACAGCACCCTTTAACGGTCAAGCCAGCCGGCCCTTTACTTATGACACAGGCGCACGCTTGGCACTACTTTGTTGATGCACGTGCGGCTACTGCGCACACAATTCACAAACACAGAAAATATATTATTTTTTTAGCACTTGGGGGGAGCACCCCTGATGGACAGAGCACCCCCTGGACAACACTACAGCACCTCTTTAGGACTGGGACACTGCACAGGACTTTGGAGTGGACACAGCCCCTATGGAGAACTGACTGCACAACACAGTCCAGCCAGCCCCTATGGACTTTGAAGTAGTGGACACAGCCCCTATTAACAACAGCAGCACAGCACAACACAGCCAGCCCCTATGGACTTTGAAGTAGTGGACAACAGCAGCACTACACTACACTACACTACACAGCCCTAACTCCCACCCTCCCTCTTCACTGTCCACAGCCGAGTGAGAAAATGGCGCCGACGTGGGTACCTTATATAGGATCCAAAACCCGCGAGACTCGGAAGGCGGGATGATGACGTTTTGCCTCGATTTCAGATCCGAGTCAGGCGGGAAAAGTCGAGCCTGATTCGGATCGGACTCGGATCGGGGGGGCTCGGGGGGGTTCGGATTTCAGAAATCCGAACCCGCTCACCCCTAATATATATATATATATATATATATATATATATATATATCTTTTCTGTCAGGGCTATCAGGTATGGCTTGGCCTGGATAAAATGCACCATTGAATGAAATTCAGATGCAGTAATAATGCACTCATACAAAGCTGCACCCCCTGGACCAACCTCTTGTTGAAATTCTACACAGCGGTTCTGAGAGCTGGTAATAAGAGGTAGTATATACAATACAAATCATTGAAAGGTGGTTTGTACTCAGTAAAGCTGCCTTTTGACATACTTTTAATCAGTGTATACTGTAGCTATGAATGTGTGATAGAGTAGCTGTACCAACTAAGGGCCTGAATTAGAGTTGCCTTTGTACGCAGCGGCTGTGCGGTATTATGCTAATGCAGCAGGAGGGATCTTGTGTTAATAGATGCCTCCTGTCGGTTTCTGTGATCCTCTGCTGCGGCTGAGGATCCAGCCATCGGATTACTGGCATAAACATTGGTCAATTAAGTAACCCTCAGGATTAATCAAGATGGGCGTGAAATTCACGCAGCCGGGGCCAATGAAGCTGTTTTGGAAAACGCAGACACTGGCCTTGACACGCCCTGAAAACGGCGTCAGCTCGTCTATGTTATCTGGGGCACTGGCCGTCGCTGCCCCTTCCCCGCCCTCAAACAGACGCAGCATGTCTACCATGCTGGAGGCGATCACCCACCATTGGGTTTGCATACTACTCTGAATCAAACCTTAAATTACCTTTTAATCTGCTTTAATACTATTGCAATAGTGCCTCCAGCTGCAGACAAACTCCTTTCCTAATATCCAAATCAGACATCGATACTAAAAGATCCCTTTTAGGCAATAAGGGGTTTTCCTACTAAAGAAGCCTCTCATTGGATTGCAGTGATACTCATCTATCGAAGACAGAGGTGCAATAGTACTGTAGAAAATTTTTGGGAGGGGAGCTGCCACGTGGCCTGTTATCCTGCAGCCCCTGTTCTGCTGTTCTGGGGGGTATACACGGTGAGAACTGTTTGCATTTAGCTAAACAGGCTCTTTTGTGACTATCTGGTGACTGTGTGTGTGGGCTCAGGTAGTGAGTGATTTTACCTTGCACCCATGTACTGTAGATAGGTGACCTGTCTAACAGTGACGTGCGGTGAGGTCAATGGGTGGGGAGGCACGCATGGAAATGGGTCTAAGTGCTGGGAGCCTTTCTAACCCCCTACCCACTGTAACTCTCCGCTCACTACACTAAGCTTCAGTGTCCATTGAGTCTACCTGCAACACTGTGTCTCCTATTGCTCCAATCCCTAAACACTGCAGTGCACTTCTTGGTCACATGACACATCCAAGGTGTCCATCAGTGCTCAAGGCATGCCCCCCATACTCAGAGGCATGCCTCCATTAGCTCTTTTTCTGTGCACCTTACTGCCTGTGGTGTGGCCCCACCCCCAGCTCTGCAAGCAGTGTCTGACTACACAGAAGCGAGGCTGAGCTGTTGCTGCCCCATCTCTCCTCTCCCTACAGTCCCAGGGAGCTCCACAGTGCTGGTGAGTGTTAACTGTAAAAATTATTACAATAAACAAAGAAGATGTTTATACGTTATAAATACCTTCTTTGTATTATTCTAATCATTTTATATCAAATCTCAGGAGTATGACAGGGGAGGCTCAGGCTCTGCCTCCCCTGACACTGCGTCCCTACTGTCTAACACATACCAAGGGCCATAGAGTACCTACGTTCCACTGTAGAATTGTATATGCACCTCGGTGTACACACAGGAAAATATGAAGATACACAATGTGCAAAAGTCACATCAAAGTCCACCCTCCCACCATTACAGATCCACTTCTCGTTATAAACTTTTACATTTTCTGCTAAATTACTGCTCCAGTTTAGTTTAATTTATATCTTAAAATAGTGATAAAGGTGAGGCCACATCAGGACTATATTTATTGCATGCACAGAATTACACTGCTCAGCTGAAGTGCAACAGGACCACCCTAGATACAGTCCATAATAAGTATTGGATGTGATCCTTTTGCAGACTGAAAATGGTTGTGTGCCCTTCTGCCTTGCAACAAATGCCTCTAAAAATGCACCTTATATTATTTCAATAATCTGGGACTGCAAATTGTAATCTCATTTGTCCCCTGCTCTTCAACATAATAGCACAAATCAAATTTTATGCTGGAATAGGCTGTTTGGCAGAGTGAGTGGCATATCTATAATGGGTAAATCTATATAATTGGAGTATCTATAATCATACTTGCCGACAATCAGCTCCAGCCTTCCGAGAGGGAGCTGATTGTCGGCTAACAGCGGGGGGCGGGTCCGGCGATTGACGTGACATTGGGGGCGGAGCCGGCCATTGCTGTCACATTGGGGGCGGGGCTGTGTGATCGCGTCATTGTCGCCCCGCCCCCTCTTCACAATGTCGTTATTTTCAGCATTGTGAAGAGGGGGCGGGGCCACGATGATGCGATTCAGCGCAAATCACGTCACCGACCCCCCCGCTGTGGGGTTTCTAGTTTTTAGGGGGGGAGTCGGGAGGGTCGCAGGTTTCCGGGAGGCTTGCCTGTCTTTCTGGGGGGCCGGGAGTGGCACCCGAAAATCGGGAGGCTCCCGGCCAGATAGGGAGAGTAGGCAAGCCTGTTAATGGGTACAGGGTCCAAGGGAGTTTGCACCTTTATATTATACTCTCTAGAGTCCAACAGCATCGCTGCACAAATCCCCGGGAACATTACGCAGCGGCCATTGCCCTAGGGATTTGCACATACTTCCATTGGCACAGTTGTCAGAGTGTACTCACCTGTGCCACCCACTAGAGAGGTGGGGGCCAGTGTAGAGACTGCACACAAGCCCCCTCTCCTCTATAGCTGCCACTGGGCACAGGCGCAATAGAATCTAATTATATGGCATTTCCTTATCTGATTCATGGACTGCTATTAAGCACTGTATTGTAGATTGTGCACACTGCTGCTTTTATCATCTATAAAAAGACGTGACAATGGTGTCAATTAGTAAACTGCATACTGTTGCGCAAAATGTCATCTGCACTATGTGAATAACGGCTAATAATGAGTAATATATATTAGCTGCTCATGCAATCCAACAATTCCAGAGTGATACACGGTGAACAGGAATGTTTAATTATAGTTATGTCATATAGAGACTAAAGCTGTATAACACCTTATGTGAGCCGTGCTGAGCCAGCTCTCTTTTGTGCATAATGAGTGTAAAATTCGTAAAACACTACAAAAATAACATTTCTAGCAGTTACTTAGCCAGGTCATAGGAATGCTGGTCAGCAGACACTTATGAATACTCAATTTCTCATCTGTACATGCAAAATATTCTGCTTTCCTTGCAAATTCAGCCATATGGGATGGAACTGAACGGCATTTTTTTTAATCTTGTGCATATTACCGTTTTTAGAGGGAGCAGACTTTACTGTAAATGAGAGATCATATTTCAGAGATTGATTTTTTTTTTTCTCTTTCCATCTCCAGAGATGACCTAGAAATTCACAATCATAGGTTCAATCCATATAGAAGCTGGCATGGCTATTGATTTCAAGGAGTTTCAACTTTTAAAGATATATTTGACTAAAACCCCTACCTTTATTATTATCTGTTATTTATAAAGCGACCAATATATTGCACTGCGCTGTACAGTGTGGGGATCTTCATGCAAACAAATGACATTAATTACATAAAACAGAAGGTAAAGGTGGCACTGCCCGTGCTATCAGAATATATAAGGCTGCAGAATAATAACTGTGGCTGTTGTTGGGGCTTTATTCTCATGGGTAGTTCCTGGCTCCAAGAGGTTGGTGATTACAGGTCTCCTTACCCTCCCGGGGACAGACGGGAGACTAACAAATTTCAGGTGGGTTCCATGGACCCTGGAACCCCAAACTCGGTGCCCAGCTGGCCACCCCCGCCCATTTCCCAAGTTAAATGGGTTGCCCAGGTGGCTTAATGTTGATGACTCACACCCACTATGCAATCCCCAGAAATGCGGCTTTATATAGCTGTGCGGGTCCACAATGATACAATTTCTGCGCCATGCCCCCACACCACCCACCTGGCAGTGATGTTGGAGGCAAACGGTCTGCCAACCCCAACACAGAGGGTGGTGAGGCATCTAAGCAAAGACAAGACTGTATTGCATACTTACCTGCTCTTCCACGTCCTACTGTTATCTTACTTTTGATTGTGCATTTTGCTGACATAGTACTGACATGGTAAGGGCACAAGCTGCAAACCTTCTAGATATAATAGGGGGAGATGTATCAAACCTTTGGAGAGAGATAAAGTAGAGTAGTGGCCTAAAGCAACCAATCAGCTTCCAACTGTCATATAACTAGCACAGTTTTTGAACTGGCAGTTAGAAGATGATTGGTCACTTTGGGTAACTTCTCCACTTTATCTCTCTCCAAGGTTTGATACATCTCCCTGATTGGCTGTAGTTCAGATGGTTATACTAAACGAGAGTTCAAAATGTCACAGAATTATCTATGAGAACTCCGTCTATTTAGCCAAACTGAGCTCATTACTTTTTAGTTTCATAGAGATTTATATCCTTCTTCCAACTAATAAAAGTCTATGAAACAAGGAATGAATCAGCGAGTTTCTTCCTTTTCGTCGTGACATTTATTGTTTAAACGACATTCTACTTTATTTTATTTGCTTTAGCAATTTTACTCTGCAGCAGATAGAGTTGGGGGAGGTAGATAAATCAGGCTTGGGTCACACAAATTAGACTCTTCACTTGGGCAGGATTTATATTAAGCATGTATAATGTGCAGTGTTAGCACTTCTAGATCTGATCCATTTCAGTGGTCGAAGTGGGGCGGTATACGGCGGTATGATATAACGCCACTTCCCACTACCACTTCATTTTTGTTGCAGAAGATGTACCAACACTGGGATCGTGTATGGGATCCTAGCACTGGAATATCAGCGTGTGGAGATTTGTCCCGCTGGGGACACATCTCTATCGGCGGTGGCGCTGGCACGGAGCCAGGTCATGGCTGCACTGCAGTAGTAAGCAGCGGCACTGACAGCCAGCCAGCCAGCCAATCGCGGCTTACAGAGGGCCGGAATTAAAAGGCCTCATCTTCTTTTGATATGCAGGTGAGCCGGTCCGCGAGTTGGGATTGGCTGGCAGCCGGTACTGACCTAAAACTGCAGTGCAGCAGGGGCCCTGGCTCCGTTCCAGCCACAGTGTAGCTAGAGGTAAGAAAGGAGAAGGGAGGGTTAGAGAGAGGGGCGGGGGTGAGAGAGATGAATAGGTAGTTAGTCTAGTAGATGGTGAGAGAGAGGGGGAATCAGTTAGAGAAAGGGACAGGGGATGAGAGAGGGTGAAGCAGGCAGGGAGAAGTGCAGTGGGTGAGATAGAAGCACGGGCTGAGAGGGTAGCAGGAGCGGCTTTGCAGCGCTCACTATTCTGTAATGACCGCACCCGGGGTCACAAAGTGCAGGAAAGCCACTGGAGTGAGTGGTGTGTGTGTGTGTGTATGGGGGGGATGGTGGATTCAAATCTTCATACCCCCACCTCTAAATTTCCACTTCGAGCACTGACCCATTTAAAAGTGAATGACGACTGGGAATCTCTAGGGATGTTTCTCTAAATAGAGGTTTATCGGTGACACTTCAAAGAGACGTTCCTGTAGCATTGGCTCAAGATTTGGTCACTCTGGTGGGGATCAGGCAGGCTGACCTGGTGCCGCTGTCTGTATTTTGGAGGCCTAATCATCGACATCCTCTATCTGGGTCTTCCGATATATATTAAATGGCGCCCCTACTCTATCATCATTTACACAAATCAACATGAATATTTGCTTGGCTATAATACACAGCTGCCTACTGTTCCTAATATTAAAGGACTGTCCTAAGTCTAAACATAAGTCCCTGGAAATGTTCTCCTGTAATGGCCCAGGGCACACAATTCCTTTTTTCGGCTTGTTCTTAGTCTTTTCCTATGTTTGTCTGTATAAGTTATTGAGCCTGGAAGAGGAATATTTAACAGGCAAAATGTTTGTTATAATTAAATCCAGTGAATTTCATGGGAAGGGTGTTTGTAGTGATCCAAGATCTTCCAGGAGTTTGAAGCATGACTTGGTTAGATGCATCGACTCAGTAAAGAGATCTGGGAAGATGTTGGCAGCTTTTTTATAATACACAAATGTATATTTTACCAGGGTCTGAGCACATGCCTCCAAACCAGTGGATTGGATGGCTTCAGTAGTGCTTGGAGATTACATGAACTCCAAGCGTTGACTGTAACACTGGAAGACCCGGGTCACGGAATACCCGGGTTCGGTGTGAACAGATGGAACCCGGAAATAACCCAGGTCCAGCCGTTGGTGTGAAAGGGGTAAAATCCGGCCTCTACCCTTGCTCAGTGTTCAAGGTTGGAGCTGAGTTTTTGGTGGAAAAGGGGTATAACCAGGGGTTAAAGTGGGCAGGAATGGGGTGGAACTGAGTTCCGTCACCTGTAATGGTTGGTGGAACCAGGGCCGGCTCCAGGGTTCAGAGCACCCTGTCCTGCCCTTCAACATCACGCGCGGCTTCGCTGCTTGTGACCGAATTTGGGGGCGTGGCCTAATCACCATAGGCCATGCCCCCTGTGTGACGTTATTTTGAGGCGTGCCCGCATGGCACGCCTCCAAATAACGTCAGCCTGGGTTTAAAGCCCAGCACTCCGTCACTGGCTGGGCTTCCCCAGCCCTCTCCCGTCAGTGAATGGTTGCGGCTTCCATTCACACTCTGGGGACACTCTGGGGGTCCGGCACCGCCGCACAGCTGTGGCAGTAGGGGTCCCCAACCTCCCAATTTGACCACCCGCGGACCACTTCGGCCAGCGGGTGCAACCGCGGGACCATGCTGTCCCGCTGAAATCGGGATGCTGGGAGGGGTTCCGCCCCTATAGGAGGGGTAGAACACCCCTAGAGCCGGCCCTGGGTGGAACTAGTTCCACCTGCACCAAGTCCCACAGATAGAGAGCCACTTACTATCTGCCTAGGGAGGCTCAGTTTTGTCAGAGAAAACCAGCATATAGGTGAGGAAAGAATCAAGCGAAGTCCGTTTATAGGGGTTGCAAAAAACATTGAGCATCCAAGTGACAGAGACTAGTTTGTGGGGACCCCATAGAAAAACTCAGAGGCACGATGGAAAAATAACACTGATGATATAGAACATTTTTTTTTCTTTTTAAGTGACCTAACATTGTAGTCTCAGCTGATGGCAGGAGTGCTAAAAAAGCATCTATAATGTATTTCACACTGTCATGGCCCCCAGCCATTCACTTTATCATTTCCTATACACAACAGTGTGTTTGTGTAAAGATGCTATGAATCTCGTTGATTGATGTTTATCGTACATGCACGTACACTTTACTTATAGAGTGGACCTATAGCACCATCAAATAATACTTTGATGGTGAAACATTCTTCTTTTTTATCCAAATTTGAAAGTTGTTTATTCCATATGCACGGACACTATATTGCACAGTCAACCTACAGCTAGCACTTTAAGAAATAGAAGCATCGTGTATTTCTGAAAAAAATATTTTTATGTCCAATATTTTATTTATGACTATGGGCTCTATTTACTACAATCCGCATATTGAATGCGGATTGTAGTGTGATATTACCGAGTGAATTCGCATTGCGAATTCAGGCAATATCACAGGGATTTACTATAAATCCCTCGCAGGGACAGAGCTTGCGATAAAGCTCTGTCCCTGCGGATCCCATCCGCACTCTAGTCGCGGTATTTTCGGAAAAAATACAGCGACTAAGAGCACGCGCATGCGCCGACCGACCACCGCTACTACCCCCCCACTGACGCTAAGCCCCGCCCCCTGGCGCTAAGCCCCGCCCCCCGCGATCGCGGACCCCGCGACCCCCCCTCCCCCCCGCGCGACCCCCCCTCCCTTCATTACACTTACCTGCACCTCCTGGCCTCCGGTGATCTTCACCGGGTTTCCCGATCAGGTGATCTCCCATACTGCACTGGGGCCCGATCACCTGATGACCGGGCCGCAGTGCACTGTGGGAGACCAGCTGACCGGAGATGAGCCATCACCGGAGGTCCGATCACCGGTCCCTGGATTCAGGTAAGTGGAAAAAAAAAATGTTTAATTTTTTTTTCTTTTTTTTACAGTAATCAGCTTGCGGTCTACTTAGACCACATAGCTGATTACTGGTACCGGCTCCCGCCTCTGCTCTCCCCGTTAGAGCAGAGTGGGAGCCCGGTAACCGGGGGAGACCCTGGATAACGCCACCTCCAGGTGGCGTTATTATCACAGGGCTTCCCCCGGTATTTTTTTACAATTTATTTTTAGTAACTGTGGTCGGATCACATTTCCCATTACAATTATGGGAAATGCGATCTGCTTTACTAAAAATAAGTGATACTGGGGGTTGGAGTAGAATTTTACTAATTCTACTCCAATAGCCCTGTAATAACTACAGGTGAAACTAAAATAATGTGAAAAGGGTGTGAAAACACCCTTTTTCACTTTATTTTAGTAAAAATAATGTTAATAAATAGAGCCCTATATGTTATTTATGTTTTTATCTGGATGATTGATCCCAGAATTTTGAATTTTAAGAGATTGTTTGCCCTATTGGAGGGTTGATGTGTTTATTAAAGTGGATTCATTTCATCCTTGTCTTCAGTGTCACATTGTAGTTTACAATAAGGGGAAAGCGTCAGTGAACCATTCACCCAGTGTTGTTTGTATAATAGATTTGTCCTCCAGGTGAACGGAATTTGAGTGGTTCTAGGCTGCAAGAGAGACTCTGGTTTCTCATCCCCAGGAGAGCCTTTCTCACTTTTCCACATTATCTGTTTAAATTTATTGTGTAAAGAACAGTTTTCACACTTGTTTTGGCCTGTCAGACTAGCGTGGGGGGGAGGGGGGGGGTGGAGAAGGCGTCGGGAGAGATGAGTTCCACCACCTCTCCAGGACCACTGTAAGCATGGGTATAACAGTGTATTCACAGACAGAGAAGCAGGCTGAAGGCATTCAAGCAATGGTTAGTACTGAATATCATCCTTATATAGCCCTATTACATATGTGCCAGATTAGAATTAAACATTCCATACATGGAGCTGAGGCCCTGATTCAGAGCCGGACGCTCTGACAGAGTGCTCGCTCTGAATCAGGGCCGGTCTTTTTTGACCACCCACAGCTATCACTCGTGATGTCAGTGGGGCCGCCCCCAAACGGAGGCGTTCACATGGGAACGCCTCCATTTGGACAGCCACTCCCCCGGCCCGCCCACCAAAGGGGGCGTGCTGTCACTTAACATCGACAGCACGCCCCCTTTGGTACGAGACCCGGAGCGATGGATTGCCCGTCGCTATCCGGGTCTCGCGCATGTGCACGACGGAGCCGGCTCCGTTGTGCGCATGCGCTCTGGGCCACCATCGACCCGGTTGCGAGCGCTCAGTGCTTGCGACCGGGTCTGAATCAGGCCCTGAGTGTGCATGTGTCATTTCCTTTATCTGATTTCTAGTAAACTCTATTATATGTGAATTTATGACTAAGTGAGTGCACCTGTACAGTTACGCTGGTTCCTTTACGGCCAGATAGGTGTTCCTGCGCACAATTGTGGGCTTACGTTGTTGACCTGTTCTTCCATCCATGACATCTAAAGAGATGTGTTACATATTGGGAAATGTAGTTTTCAGTAATTGGGGCCATCCTACCATCTCAAAATATGTAACACGAACTTAGATTTCACCTAGTCTTTTTGTGGTGCAGTCATTCAGTTTAATTTAAAATAACAGTAGCACATCACTCTAGTAACTGTATGACACATTAGCGGGTGAAATAATATTTCCAATCTATACGGTAGTATATAAACGAAACTTACTTGCATCCAGTCAGTCTCTAGGAAAAACCATTTTAAATGTCAGATTTAGTGTATTGCAAACAAGCAATTTTCAGAACCAATTTAGTGGAACTCTGATTGCACAATTATGGTTTTTCATTAACATTAGGATTGACGGAAAATAACAAAAGTGGTCACACAACAGTAGATGAAATGAAATATGGCCCAATGGCAAAATGGCGGTGGTGCCGGTTACTGGTTTAACTACTTCATTGCCAGAGATTTTTTTAGGAAAGCAAATTTAAAGTTTTGTGTATTAAGTATTATTATCAATTTTAATATAATTTAGTTATGTAAAGTATCGGGTTATAATTACAATATAAAAGGATTTTTTATTGCTGTATTAACGGGGTGGGGGAGGTAAAATGGTTTGTTGGGTCAAATCAAACTCATGATGTGAGATAAGTGAAACTAAATGCAAACACAGCACTGGATCCGAGATTTACGCTAATGCAAAGGCAGCTGCGATCGCTTATTAAAATATGCTGTCTCCAAAAACTTACCCGAGGATAAGGGCGCCCACTGCTGCCTTCTCATATATGTCCGACGACATGTAACAGCGTAAACAACGGTAACATCAGCACAGATCGGGCAGTCACGCAGCATGTAAGGCAAGTCGGACCAGCCTCAAACACCACAGCTCTCCTGACACGCTGAGCTCTCATGCCACGAAGGAAATGGCAATTGGTAATTTATGCCTGCCCATGAGGCGGCGTTTAAACGGTCAGACATGCCTGCGTTTTACTAACCATGCCCCACTTAGCTCCTTCAAACGCTGACTACCTGTCACTCACTTTGCAATACAATCGTGCATGTGCAGTGGCTAACAATTGCTGGAGGTGCGTAAATATTGGAGTTGCTTAAATCTATGAATCAGGGCTGATCAGTCTGGTTGCTAGCACAGAGTCAGCATGGCACAATTAGACATGCACATTTATACCTATAAAAGCACACATAAAATCAGATTTTCAAGTTGCGGTCCACTCTGCACATGCTTCATGTGTGCCCACTTTATTGGCAGGTATTCTGTAGGTCACAGACTCATACAACCAAAATGTGCCCATGCTTCATGTGTGCCCACTTTATTGGCAGGTATTCTGTAGGTCACAGACTCATACAACCAAAATGTGCCCATGCTTCATGTGTGCCCACTTTATTGGCAGGTATTCTGTAGGTCACAGACTCATACAACTAAAATGTGCCCATGCTTCATGTGTGCCCACTTTATTGGCAGGTATTCTGTAGGTCACAGACTCATACAACCAAAATGTGCCCATGCTTCATGTGTGCCCACTTTATTGGCAGGTATTCTGTAGGTCACAGACTCATACAACCAAAATGTGCCCATGCTTCATGTGTGCCCACTTTATTGGCAGGTATTCTGTAGGTCACAGACTCATACAACCAAAATGTGCCCATGCTTCATGTGTGCCCACTTTATTGGCAGGTATTCTGTAGGTCACAGACTCATACAACCAAAATGTGCCCATGCTTCATGTGTGCCCACTTTATTGGCAGGTATTCTGTAGGTCACAGACTCATACAACCAAAATGTGCCCATGCTTCATGTGTGCCCACTTTATTGGCAGGTATTCTGTAGGTCACAGACTCATACAACCAAAATGTGCCCATGCTTCATGTGTGCCCACTTTATTGGCAGGTATTCTGTAGGTCACAGACTCATACAACCAAAATGTGCCCATGCTTCATGTGTGCCCACTTTATTGGCAGGTATTCTGTAGGTCACAGACTCATACAACCAAAATGTGCCCATGCTTCATGTGTGCCCACTTTATTGGCAGGTATTCTGTAGGCCACAGACTCATACAACCAAAATGTGCCCATGCTTCATGTGTGCCCACTTTATTGGCAGGTATTCTGTAGGTCACAGACTCATACAACCAAAATGTGCCCATGCTTCATGTGTGCCCACTTTATTGGCAGGTATTCTGTAGGCCACAGACTCATACAACCAAAATGTGCCCATGTCTCAGTACACTTCTGTTACGTTTACAAATGCATTTCCTCTTCTGCCTAATTTTAAATGCTAAAACCTGGCTTATACTGTACATCAGAAACACTCCTATCCTGAATTCTCCACACACAAAATGTATGTATGTACCAACAATATTGCTATGGACAGCTCTCCCGATAAGAGATGTCCTTTGTGATGCTGCCAGGATCCCAGGATCCCTCCCAAGGGGGGCGTCCCGAAAAGAAGCTCATAGGCTTCTATTGGGTAACGCCACCTACCCATCAGGACGAAACTTAATTTTCGGGAGTTTTACCGCATTTTCCTATTCTCGGCCATTGTCAGTAAATCAGCTTTTCTCTGACATGAAAATCTCGGGTTTTTGGACATGAGTGCGCAACAACCCGGGATCTTTGTCAGTGGAAATGGCTCAACCTTGGTCCAGTGACCCGAGTATACAGCATTCTTAGCTTGCTGGGTGGGACACGGGTCGTTCCCATTTCACCCTGCATAGTAAACAGCGCGACTCGGGTCAAGATGACCCGGGTCGTGCCGCATGCTACCTGATTGGCTGGCTTCAGTGACACTTGGAGATTACATCATCTCCAAGCGTCCCTTACTGGAAAACCCAGGTTACTGCAGACCTGGGTCCGATGTGAACTGCGCTGACCCGGGAATAATTCGGGTCAGGAACGCAGTATGAAAGTGGTCTGTCCCGGGTCTGATCCGGGTTGGAACCTTGTTGCAAAGCCCAAGTCAGACCCGTTACTTTGGTGTAAAAGGTGTATTACACAGTTATACACATTGTGCAATACTATAGGCAGGCAGTAGTTGTACATAAAGCAAATTACCCCACACATTTATGTGTTGCTGTTAGTAATTTCCTACTGCAACTTTTGTGATCAGTAATACGTTCGGCAGCTTTGCAGCGGGAAGAGGATATATACATTCTGCTAATGTAGAGCTTTAAGGCTTTTTTCAACTTCACTAGGAAAAAGAGGCAGTGGCACTCTACCTGACAGCGTTATGTATTCAGTGACTGATTTAAATTCAGAAATCTGATTGATATTGCCCTTTTAGCAATGGCTTCTCTGTTTTTTTTCTTTTTTTTTTAAATGTCTATCCTATAAAATGTCAAAACTCTCAGAGTTTGATAAATGCCATTTTCTCACCTGCCTTTCTTGTAAAATTGAACTGGAAACTGCCAAAATGTCTAACCGTAAGGAGCAGTGGTAAATTATTAGTTTTAAAAGAAATATTACTACATGGCAATGTTTATGGAGAAACTTTCCAGAGCAAAAACATTCAGGGTCTCATTCAAAGTTGGATATAAGTCTATTTTTGGGACATAAAAATCCTGAAAATTATCATTTGACAAGTTGGTTGGCAAATTAGCCCAGTTGCATAATTATAAACAAAGCAAAGCCCTTGCCACTCTATGTGGTATATTTACTAAAGGGCGGGTTTTTAGAAGTGGGGATGTTGCCCATTGCAACCAATCAGATTCTAGATATTGGGGCAGATGTACTATGCTCTGGAAAGTGATAAATTGGAGAGTGGTAAACTACCAACCAATCAGCTCCTAACTGTCATTTTTCAAACACAGCCTGTAAGACGACAGGAGATGAGTGGTTGGTAGTTTATCACTCTCCAGAGATTAGTACAAATCTCCCATTATCTTCTAGTAGGTGCTAGATAAATGATATGTAGAATCTGATTGGTTGCTATCGGCATTAACTCCACTTCTATAAACCCGCACTCTAGTAGACCTATAACTGTAGAGCAGGGGTGTCAAACATGTCGCATGTGTGACACCCCTGCTCTAGAGCAAACACAAATTCAGAGAAATCTCAGAATTCTCACTATAGAACCTACACCATTAGTTGCAAAGGGCCATTAAGAGGCCTATTTGTCAATTAATATTTGCAGTTTTTTTAGGAGATACCAGTGGCTTATCTATAATGGGTGCAGTTCGTGCGGGGCACACGGGACCCCCGGGTCCAGGGGGGCCCCGCACCGCACACACTGCACCCATATTATTTTAGACTTACCTGTCCGTGGTCCCATGTCGGGTGTCTGCGCTGCTCAGAACACCAGAAAATGGCTGCTGCGGCCATTTTTCCGGTGTTCTACACATGCGCAGTAGACTCCAGGCACACTCTAGTGCACGGAGTCTACTAAGGCTACGGTGGCTGGCTAGCCGCGTCAGTTGGCTGCCGGCCACCGGGGAGAGAGGAGGGGCCCTGCACAGGGAGTGCACACGGGCTCCCTCCTCTCTTAAGACGCCCCTGGGAGATACCCACAAATAATTAAGTATTCCCCAAATATACGCACAGGGGACTTCCACAAGTATCGGAGATAACTGCTGCAGTCCTCCATTTTGGACAACAAAAGCAACCCCATAGTTTTCTACGAGGCTGCTTTATTGCCGAGTTGCTTAGCCCCGGAAGCTATTGCCATCTTTAGATAAACGCTGTAGCACAAACCATGTTTTACACAGCATGTGGGTGACTTTGCCATACTTCCCAATGTTCACCCAGGCAATTAGGACAAAATAAGTCTTAGCTCTGATATTGCAAGACCCAATCCCACTGCTTACAAAACACATCCCAATCCTCCCAAACACTTTCTAATGAAGTCCCACTCATCTCCCAATAAGCCTTGCTCCCTTGGGGGTTCTGCGAATCGGGACAGTAGTGAGCTATCTGTCTGCCCATGGTAGGAAAATTAGTTTATAACCTTCACTGTGGAAAGGACTTAAGTGTTGAAATAAAAGTTTTGTGATGGTGAAGCATAGTGTACCGTCTTACATCCTGTTCCTAGTCCAAATTAGGTCAAAGTGGTGATGCTCATGCAGGGTCATGGACATACACAACTGAGAGCATTGTCACAATATGTGGGGTCATTTTTGTCCTAGGCCACCCCCAACCCCCCACGAGCACCAGGAGAGCAGGAACAAACCTCCCAACATTCCCGGGAATTGGAACAAAGATGCAACTGGTGTGACCATCAAGACAATTAGGACGTATGGTGAAACTTTGCAAATATGTTGGTGCTACATAAATGCATACTTCCCGACTTTCTGGCTGCCCCTCTAGGAGGCGGCAGCCAGGTCTGCACTGCAGGGGTGTGGTGCGGCATTGGTGGGTGGTGCAGGGGGGGCGTGACAGTATGTTCACATTATACGTGGCTCCATCTTTCGCTTAACAATGCCAAGATTCACTCTGTAAGTAGGCGGACGCGGGCAGCAGCAGTTCTGGACCAGGAGACTTCAATACTCTTGTGTGCAGCCGGGAGCAGCTAATTTTATTTTGAAATATACACCTAATGGCCAAAGATAATGAATAAACAATGTAATAATGCTTTTAGAGACAAGGAAAAGAATTATAGCTTATTCCCATAAAAGAGCATCTCAGTTTTAGCTAATGGTTCCACTTCACTGCACATGAAGGTCACCATGTGTCTTCTCATCTTGTATACCTCGCTGTTATCCATAATAATCGCTACACTACGTGACCTTGTAGTATTCTTTCTGCCTGAAAAAAACAAAAAACAACACGACCACGGCTTCATATATTGTAAATAGACATTTTTCTTATTTTGTGAGTAGTTTTAGTCATTTGTTAAATAAAAGTATGTCAATGTTATGTCAGTTATTTCTGATCTTTTAGGTATCAAGAGAATTATTACCAGCTTAGAATATACTGTATTATGTAAGAGCACACGCAGGAGCTGAATTCGCCATGCGCATAGAGTGGGCAGGAGGGGGAGGGATCTGAATGGGAACTAATGCCATCCGAAGACTGTGTCATATCCTGTGCTTGATGTATATGCAACAGCCACATCGAGACCTTAATGATGAATGGACCCATTATTTAAACCATGCAGAAAATACTGTACTGTTACTGTATGTGTAATGAGCCCATTCACTTTAAGCCGGTTATCTTAGGATCGAATTGACCACTGTGCCCCATATTCATCACAGTTCTTTGTGATGTCATGATGTAACTAATTATTACAACAATAATTAATAACAGTATCTACATACAATATAAATCATTTATCCCTGGCTATAGAATGTAAGTATGTTAGAGGTAACAAGGCAACTTATGTATCTTATTTAAGAGTCGTTATTACATAAAAAATTTTTTTTTTAATTCTTTATTTAGAAAGCTCATAAAAGAGATAACATAAAAAAACCCACAAATATAATAAACAGTATACATGAGCCATTTTTCAATAAAGTAAATAGCAATAAACATGTGGGGGAAAGGGGGGAGCAGAAGGGGTGGGAGGGTAGTGGGGGGGGATTGGGAACAGGACTATCAAGAGAAACAAGATATTTCTTCTTTTTTTTTCCCTTTTTTTTTCCCCTTCCCTTTCTCCTTTATAATAAATAAATACTAGACAAAAAGTGTTATAAAGATAGAAAGAAAAACATGCCAGTTGGAAAGCAGGAGAAAAGAATATTCAGTCAGTTAAGGAGGTTTACATAGGGAAGTCGGAGTAGGGAGATCAAACTCAACCATCGCGCATGAGTCACATATGGGTAGTGAGCGCAGGGAGCAGAGGTAGTGAAGTGTTGTCATATGAGAGCCATGGAGCCCAAACTTGAGAAAATATATGGCCTCTATCATGGAGATAATAGGTAATATTTTCCATTTCCGCTATATGTCGTATTTGTGATTTTAGGGCAGAGAGAGTCGGTGGAAGAGGGTTTTTCCAATTACGGGCAATCAATCTTCTAGCAGCAACTAGAATATGGGACAACAGCTTAAAAGAGCGGTTGCTGAGATTAGGAGAGGAGTAATTTAAAAGGAAAGTCCATGGGTCTTTTGGGATCGGTTCTCCAAAGACCGTATTAGGAGAGTATGAACAGAGGTCCAGAAAGGTTCAAGAGCCGGGCAGGTCCACCAGATATGAATTAGGGTACCTCGGAGGCCACAGTTTCTCCAGCAGGGGGCTGAAGCAGAAGGGAACATATGGGAGAGCCGTACTGGGGTATAGTACCAACGGTAATACAATTTATAGGAAGTTTCTTTAAGACGGGTAGAGATAGAGGTTTTAGCAATTGCCAGTCTCACGTCGTCCCAAGCCTCTTCATCAGGAGGAGGGCCAAGATCTATCTCCCATGAGGATTCATGGGGATTATTAGTAGGCAGAGCAGCATCAATGAGGATACCGTATATTTGAGAGATCATCCCTTTGGACATAGGGTAATATTTACAGAGCCGTCCAAAGGGAGTGAGGTCACGGAGAAGCGGGGTCTGTGGTAGGGAGCCTAAAAAATTTCGTATTTGTAGGTATTCATAGGGATTTAAAGATTGAGTTGGACATTGCAGTTGTAGGTCTGAGAGAGAGAGACAGAGGCCTTGTGAACAAAAATCAGCAGGAAATTTGAGGGATGCTGTTTTCCACGATGTCATGTGGGTCGCAAGTAAACCTGGGGGGAAATTGGGGTTACACCATATAGGGGTAAGAGGAGATATAAGAGTGGTAATATTAAATTTAAGTGAGTATAAGACCCATATGTGGAGGAGGAATTTGAGTATTTGAAGAAGGTTAGATGGAGGAGGACAGTGTTTCTTTTGTAGGCCCCATAGGGAAGAAAGGTCTGGGGAATTGATATAGCTAGATTCAATATCAAGCCAGGAGGACGTTCCATGGGGGGAGTAGGAGGACACTATTTGGGAAAAATGTGAGGCTAAATAGTAGAGCTTAAAATCCGGGAGACCTCTACCCCCTTTGGAAATAGGTTTTTAAGGATAGACGAAGATAACCGAGGTGGCTTACCATTCCAGATGAAACGGTTGACTGATTTCTGAAGGTTTTGAAGGAAGGTAAGGGGTACCGCCACTGGGAGGGTTTGGAAAAGGTAGAGCCATTTGGGGAGGATATTCATTTTTACTGCGATGATCCTGCCCACCCACGAGAGTATAAGCCGTTTCCAGGAAGCCAGATCCGCTTGTAATTTTGCAAAACGTTGGGGAAAATTTTCCTGATGTAAAAGATCATAATGGGATGTCAGGAAGACCCCAAGATATTTAATTTTTTTATATTGCCACTTAAAACTGTAGGAGGATTTCAGGGTCTCAACATCCTGGTGGGGGATGTGGAGGGGCATGGCTTCAGATTTTGAAAAATGTATTTTATATCCAGAGAGGACACCATAATGGTCTAATAATTTGTAAAGGTTGGGTAAAGATATCCGGGGCTGAGTGAGGGTAAGTAGGATGTCGTCAGTGAAGAGGGTGATTTTGGAAGATGAATTCCCAACCTGCACTCCGTGAATGCTAGGGTTTAGTCGGACGAGGGCGGCCAGGGGTTCTATCACTAGGGCGAAGATCAAAGGAGGCAAAGGGCATCCCTGCCTGGTGTCTTTTGAGATAAAGAAACTGTTGGAGGGAATTCCATTGATGGAAACAGTGGCAGAGGGAGTGGAATAGAGGGCCATGACACCAATCAGGAAGTCTCCCGACATCCCAAATGATCATAGGGTCTGGGACATAAAGGTCCAAGAGATCCTATCAAATGCTTTTTCAGCATCTAGAGAAAGAACAACAGCCGGAGATCTCCTGGAGTTTATGGTATGAATTAAATCTGTGGTCCTACGGGTATTATCCTGAGCCTGACGACCCGGCACAAAGCCGACCTGATCATAATGGACCAAGGAGGGAAGGACCTGGTTGAGTCTATTGGCTAAAATTTTAGCATATATTTTAATATCTAGATTGAGAAGGGAGATAGGCCTATAACTAGCACAAATGTGCGGGTCCTTACCCTCCTTAGATATCATGACAATTCTGGCTTCTAACATATCCGCAGGGAAGGAGCCCCCTTGTAAAACAGTATTAAAGAGGGAGTGCAGGTGGGGAACCAGATGCTCCGTGAATTTTTTATAGTATGCAGCTGTAAAGCTGTCAGGTCCGGGGGACTTGCCAGACTTCTGTTGTTTAATAGAAGTTATAATTTCCTCTTCTGAGATCTCCTCACTCAAACCCCGGAGTGCTTCCTGAGACAGCTGAGGAAGATTGGCGGTGGAAAGAAATTCTTCGATTGCCGTCTCAGTAGGTGGCATAGAAGTAGGGGATGAAGCAGAATGTAGGTTATACAATTTATTGTAAAAATTTTGAAATTCAGATCGAATAGCTGCCGGGTCGTGAAGAAGATGATTATTGGAATTTTTAATCATAAGGATATTCTGTGGGTTTGTGCCCTACGAAGCCTAGATGCCAAAATCTTATCAGCCTTATCTCCTTTTTCATAAAAGGTTTGACGCAGCCATTTTAGACGTTTAGCTGTGTGTTGGGAAAAAGGAGAGTGAGGGAGTGTCGTACAGCAAGGAGCTCTTGTTGGAGGGAAGGGCTAGGGAACTGTTTATGTTGTGACTCTAGTTGTTGAAGACGGATTGAGAGGGAGTTAGTACGGGTTTGAAAATCTTTTTTAGCTTTGGAAGCTATACTAATCAGATGTCCCCATACAACAGCTTTATGAGCCAACCAGAGAGTGGAGGGAGAAGTGTCTGGGAGAGCGTTTAATTAAAAATAATCCGTAAGTAGGGTTTTGAGACGGGTGATCGTATCGCGAGAATGAAGGATAGTGTCATTTAAGTTCCATGTCATTGGACGAGGACGTTCAGTAATACAAGATAGGTCGGCTGAAACAGGAGTGTGATCAGACCATATCAAAGGGTGGACACGAACATCCACAAGTTGCAGGGCTAGGTCGTGGCTGAGCAGGATCATGTCTATACGGGAATAGGAGTTGTGGATAGGGGAGAAGAAAGTATAGTCTCGGGTGAGGGGCTCTCGAATCCGCCAGGAATCATAGAGAAGCTGGGACTTCATGAGATCAAGCAGCGCCTTGGAATTACGGAGGTCTGCCCTGCCGGAGTTAGTGGCTCCCGAGGTAGATCTATCCAATGAAGGGTTCAATACTGCATTAAAGTCACCAGATACAATAAGAGAGCCCTGCCGTTTACGAGAGAGGAGGGTGTCTAGTCTAGTGAAAAAAGCTGGTTGGGCTTGGTTAGGGGCATATATGTTAACAATGGTGCAAAGAGTATTGTTAAGAGTGCCCACAAGAATAAGGAAGCGACCCTCTTTATCTTCGTAAGAATCGATCATATCAAAAGTGAGGTGGCGGGCAAATAGGATAGCAACTCCTCGCTTCTTCTGCTTAGAGTCGCAGGCATGTTATGTGGAGGGATAGGATTTAGAATGAAGTTCTGGATGGAGATTTCGCAGGAAATTAGTTTCTTAGAGAAAAACTAAGGCCCTCATTCAGAGCCGTACGCTCTGAGCAGAGCGCACGCTCTGAATGAGGGCCGGGCTCCATTTTCATGGAGCGTCCTCCTGGACGCTCGTATAGCTGTGGGTCACCACCCACAGGCTATACGAGCGTGCATTGTGATGGTCGCGATGGTCGAGACCATCGCGACCATCGAATTTGCGAGCCGGATCCTGCGGTTGAGGTTTTCAACCGCAAGCTCCGGAGTGATTTTGGCTCTATCAGAGCCAAAATCACTCCCACTGACATCACTAGTGATGTCAGTGGGCCGGCTTCTGACGGGAGGCGTTCCCGTGGGAACGCCCCCGTCAGGGAGGCATGCCCCCGGCACGCCCACCAACATTGACAGCACGCCCCCTTTGATCAGACACAACGAGCGAAGGACTTTCCTTCGCTCGTCGCGTCTGGCGCATGCGCACGACGGAGCTCCCTCCGTCGTGCGCATGCTCAGTCCATAACATCGACCCACTTGCGAGCGGACAGCCGCTCGCGAGTGGGTCTGAATCAGGCCCTAAATCTCCTTTATATAAATTAAGAGTGGTAAAAAGTTTGCTACGCTTTTGTGGGCTATTGAGGCACTTCACATTGAAGGAGAGTACCTTAAGACCCATGCGCCATGGTTGAGAAAACAGCTAAAAAAACAAAAAAAACAATTGAGAGTGGAGAGGTAAGCAAAAGTGACACATCATCAGACATGTAAAAAGGAAGAAGTCATCCTGTTTGAGAAGGAAGGAAAACCGGTAAGGGAAAAGGAAGGTAGATCGGACAAATGGTTCAGAGGTCCAAGGCCACGGGTGCTGACCAAGGGGAGGAGAACTATGCACTAATGAAGCACATAGGTCAGCAGATGGGTACAAGACCCTGGGGGGGGTGCGGCAGAGGTAGGTCGTTGATCCATAATGATGTCATAGAGAGGAAAAAATATGTACATATAGAGCCCTCCCACAAGCCCCAAATATAATAAACATAGGGAAAGAAAAAAAAATACAACATCGTACAAATGGAGTATAGGAGAAAAAAAAAAAAAAACATAGATAAACCAGTATTGTGTAAGAATAGAAATCAAAAAACAACATTAAAAAAAAAAAAAAAGTGGGAACAAATAAATGGGAAAAGAAAATACAATAAAAACAGAAATATAAAAATTAATAAACAAGAAATGGGAATAAATCGAGGGATAAATCATCCCAAAAAACACTGAAATACCAACCAATAAACAGAGTATATATATGTTCATAGATTTATATATATAGATAAATCAACAAAATCTCAGTAAGATTATAATAAATGAACAGCTAAGATAGGAACATATATAGATGTATCTTATATTCATTATGATGGAACTTCATCAAAACTTAATTACATAAACTTCTATAAAAATATCAAAAATAGGCTAGATGAGTTCCAGATACATATAATGAGACTATAATGTAAAACATTCGTAATGGGGGACATCCTCACAAGTGGAGGGACCCCATCACGAAATCACAAAAATAATGCAACAATGAACCTTTTAGAAAGTCTTAGGTTTCAGAGATCTGAGTGGAGGACTTGGAAGATGTAGGAACAGTAGACCATTCAGATGGAGGGGGGCGTCGAGGCGGTTGTCGAGACCTTTGAGGGAGGGAGGTGGAAGGTGTAGGAACAAGTTCTTCGGATATGCCCAGTGTTGAAAGAAGAGGTTGAGCTTCGAGGAGAGACCGAGCCATATGTAGTTGGTTCTGGTGCCATATTAGAATGCGAAAGGGATAACCCCAACGGTATCTAATATTATGATGACGTAGCAGGGTGGTAAGAGGCTTAAATTCCCTACGTTTAGCAAGAGTCATAGGGGAAACATCCTGAAAAATCTGGAGAGTAGCATCTCTAAAAGGGACTGAAGAGAGTTTGCGAACTTCTCTCATTATAGCCTCTTTGGCTGTAAAGTAGTGCATACGTAGGATGACGTCTCAGGGTTGAGAAGAAGATTGGGAGCGCGGCTTTAGCTAACGGTGGGCTTGGTCTAGGAGCAGGTGATCTTCCTGAGTAGAGGGAGAGAGTTGCATGAACAGGTCTTTGAGATAGAGCTCAAGGTGGGGGAGCTCGACGTCTTCGGGAATACCTTTGATGCGGATGTTGTTACTTCGGGCCCTGTTATCTTGATCTTCTTGACCGTCTTGAAGCTGAGCAACATCTTGGCGTAACTGTGTAAGGTCGGCGTCGTAAGATTGTTGAGATGTAACCACCTCTTCAACTCTACGTTCTAGTTGATCTGTTCTGGAACCAATAGCAGAAATTTCCGCTTGCATGGCATGAAGAGCCTGAACAGACACTTTCACATCTTTGAGTTCTTTGAACAGTAAAAGGAAGTCCCTGCGAGTAATGGGAGAGAGGTCATCTTCTTCCGATTCGGAGTTCGAGTGGTCAGGAGCTGATTCTGGTGCAATATCTTTAGCATCAGGCAAGGATTTAGGTTTCGAAAGATATGGTGTAAGGTCTCCTGCGAGGGATTTCTTCGCCGTTCTAGGCATTATGAATATGGATGTATAAAAGGGGGGAAAAAAAAAATAAAAAAAGAAAATGTAAAAGAAACTCCATGTGTACTAATTAGGAGTGGGAGGTGGTGAAATCAGTTAGTACATGTTGTAGCTGTCAGGGCGGGAGTGTAAACTGTATATCAATTTCGGCCAATGTAGTAAGTCGTAGGGGCGGCAAGGGGCCCAATTGCTAGTAATTTATGGAGATCTCCATGTGGGCAGCAACAAGGTCCCAGTCACAGCAGATGGAGAGAAAGTAGCCCGTCAGCAGAGGACCCAATCAAGCAGGAGGGAGAGAGCTGTGGTTTGAAGCAGTGGATGCTCCTTAGACTGCAGGAGGGGGCCCCAGCCGTGGTGTTTTGCAGCAGTCTAAGGTGACCAGCACACAAGGGGAGAGGGTAGCAGGAGAAAGGAGGGCCCAGCAAGAGAGGAGAGGTCTCCGGATGCCTGTATATAATAGAACAGGCCAGCAGTAGCAGATCAGGTCCAATAGGAGGGAGGCAGCCAGTGGCAGAGGACCAGGTCCGGAAGAAGAGGGGTAGCCAGAGGTGGTAGCAGAGGCCCTGCGCTTCTGGAGTGCAGCCGTGGCTCACAAAATGGCCGCCTCCCATGATTCGCGGTTCTGGTCGCGGGTATTTCTAGGGGCCTCTGGGGGTATACACCTCTTCACCCACAGCCAGTGAGGATCCAGAGGAGGATAGGGATGTTGCGGCAATCACCTGAGCGGAGCGGCAGCGGTATCTAACAGCCGCGGCGCCGCTGGCAGAGTTGCGCTGGGGACAGGGTGAAATTGAGGCCGCGGCTTCACCTTCGGAGTAGGCCGAAGCGGCGGTCGGGCGTCTGCGGATTCGCGACAGGCACAGCAGGGTCTCTGGGAGCCAATAAGTTGTAGGAGGCCTCTGGGGAGAGTCAGCAGTAAGCAGGGGCTCCAGAATATGCTGCTTTTATTGCCGGCCAGATGGAGCCAGAGAAAGGCACGTCTGCTCCGGTGCTCAGTTAGGCCACGCCCCTTTATTATTACATTATTTTCAAATGAAACAAGTTACTTGTACTAGGTGCTCCTCATGTTCAGAGGTGTTTTATTCTCACTGACATCACTACTCTCCAAATATAACTGATGACATCATAGCGCACAAACATGTGTCCTCATACAGCGTGGCTTCAGTAGCGCCAAAGTAGCCCTTTTCGGCGCGCCAGATCCTGGGCAACATGGCTGCACCGAGCGGTTTTCTCACTCAAATTGTGTGTCTTATTCGCATAAATACAGCAACTGGGAGCGACAAAACTACTTTGCTAGATTGCACTGATCAATTATATGTGCGATATTTGTACATATGTGTGCGAATGAGTCTGTACCTGTTTGTAAAGTGGTACGATGCAGCAGCCGCGGCTTTTTCTCACGCGTGGTTGTGCTTCATCTGGGACTTTGTATGTGTTTAAACCTAATTCCTGTGCGGGTAAAGTTGCTGCCCAGCGTCTCTAGTACACTCCGGGGTAGATTTATGAAGCTGTGGAAAGTGATAAAGTGGAGAGTGATAAACTACCAGCCACTCAGCTCCTCATTGTCATGTTACAGGTTGTGTTTGAAAAATGACAGTTGGGAGCTGATTGGTCAGACGTTTATCACTCTCCACTTTATCACTTCCCAGAGCTTTATACATCTGTCCGTCTGAGTGGTGTTTTGCTGCATCTGCAATGCAAATAAGATACAAATATAAAGGAAAAGACTACACTACACCTCTTGGAAGGTCTCAGTTGCGCTAGGTTCAGTGGCTCCTAGTCACTACACTTGGTGACACCCGGAGCAGTAAGCAGTGTAGTGCTTGCGGCAAAGCTACGAGCCATAAAATAAAATGGGGCGTGGCCTTGCGGGTAGGGGGAGTGGCCATGCAACCCAAACCCCTGTTTCAGTCTCTCCGGTGGGGGTCTCTGGAGGTGCGGACTGCCCCCGGTGTAATGCTACAGTGCAGCACCTGGTTCCTGTCACTGAGGGGGGAGTCGGCACTTTGGTGTCACCGCTCGGTGGGTGACTCCTGGGTGGTGCCCACACCCCCCTTGTAACACCACTGGCTAGGTGTATGAGGACGCATCTCTAATGGGGTAAATGTAATAACCTGTGAGTTGCATGCAGCGACAAGATTTAGTCAATATGAATATGAAGGTATATTTCACAGGGTATTTTACAAATATTCATTATGCATTGTATAGACATTTCTGATGTCAAATCAAACTTTATTTGATAAAAACAAATTCACTCAACCTGCCACAGGTGAGTTTATGGACAGCCTCCTCTGTGATCTAGAGATATTTCCCCTGCTCCCCATCTGGCTGTGAAACTTTGCATATCTTGCTGCTGGGAATTTGGATATAAAGGTTGCCAGTCCTATCCCAACCACACTGCAGTAATAGTTTGAAGCCTCTATTAAGGCTCCTTCTTCACTGAAATCACTGAAATATGCAGTTGAGTAAACTTTGCTCCTCAAATACTTTTGTATTATATGTAGAGAATAAATACAGAGATCATATGAAAATGAATCCCTGGATTTAAAGATTTTTTTTTCTTTATTTATATTATCAGTATCAAGCATTAGATTTTCACAGGAGAAAATGCTATTTTTGCCTTTAAGGTTTTCTTGTATTTTTGGTATATATGCCACTTAACTAACTAATATTTTTTCCAAAAATGTCCCCCAAATTTTTTGTTTTTTTATTATCAAATTATGTGAATGATACTGTATGTAACCCTGATTCAGTATAACTTTATTAACAAATGCCCAGTTTTGTTATTCAAATTATACTGAATAAGGGTTAAATATCTCTTATTAATATAATTTGATCATTTATTAAAAAATCAACAATTTGGGACATTTTTGTAAAAAAAAATAAGTTTTATACAGTTATATGGTCTGTTTCAACTGTAGCCAGTTTTCCTAAATTGGCCCCTAAAGAAAACTGCCTACAGTTGAATCGGTCCATTGGGCACCCGGTGAATACCACCTCTATATGTACAGTATACCCATGATACATATATGAGAATAACTCTTCTTCATTGATTCAAATAAGTACTGGTTCTGCCTTATCTATTTGGATTGGGTGAGTGTTTCTACAGTATTTACACGAGTATCTCCCCTCTGTACCCCTGGAGGGAGGTTGTCGTGGCAACCAAAGGGCCAGCCGGATGGGCCAAGCCTGACGGCTGCTGGAGGATTGACCACCAGCCACTGCCGCAGGAGTCTCTGACACCGTCACATCAGATGCGACTGTGTCAGAGAATTCTGAGTTTGGCGGTTGCATCCAATGCTACTACGCCAAGCTCGGCCAGTGCTCCAAGCAGTGCCAGTGCTCCAATTACAAGGGAGAGCAAACGACGTGGGTGGCTCCGCCTGGGAGAGTTGCCCAATCTTCTGGAGAACTGGGAGACTCCTGGCTATCCTGGGAAAGTAGACAAGTATGAAGCATGGCACATTTGCCATTAAAGTCTATGTGGCTGAAGCAGGGAAAGTGCTATGCTAATTTGCAAAGTGTATCTTGCTTGATTTTTTGCTGGTCATGCCCAGAAAGTGAATGTACACATTTGCACCTATACAGAGCCTAACACATATTGCAATGTATCAAACTTTGCGACCATAGATGCAGAATGAGGGTGGAAAGTGGAATTGTCATGATGGCAATATATGGGCCTGTTCATGCAAATGAGCTGGAATCATGAGTATATACGTCTGTTAAGAGGCGTGTCATTTGCACCAGTTACTGCACACTGAAGATCATGACTTGCAGTAAAGTACTAGGGGGAAGTGTTGTGCAGGTGTACGCATATCAAGATGTATACAGCTCTGCGTTTATATCGAAATACGCTAACTTTAAGTGCAATGTACATTTATTTTGCTACCAACTTTCCCCAATGTATCCTGTATATACCCTTTTAATTTTTTTCTTTGCTATTCGTATTGTATAGAGTGCAAGCTCTTCAATGATAATACAACACTCAATAGGCTGCTTTTCCTCTCTGCTATGATAAATCTTTGTGAAGTTCCTATAACAGAAGCGCAGGTACCCTGGAGGATACAATGCTCTCTTGAAAACATATTACAGAAAGCTTAAAATAGCTGAAAAGCGAGCGATATGTACAGTCTGTGTTCACTGTGTAACACTACATGCAGTAATAGCTGCTTGGAGCACTGGCTGCTTCTGGTGTATATGCTCCATCCATAACTTGCCCAGACCTGTATGACACTTAGCGGCCTCTCGGGCTTTTAGCATTTTCCAGAGCAGGTTGTAGTGCAGCAAGTATTAAATGTAATTTTGGAATCTTGACTTATAATCAGTCAATATAATGGGAGCAGCTATTTTCTTGGTAGTGTGTCTTAGCGCAAGTTACATTAGCAGGAGTCTTCTCTGCGGGCATAGCATAAACACAGAATATCAAACATTTACCCACAGAATTTGGTGCTCCGGAGTGACTGGAAGGTGCTTGTGAATGTAGAGATTGCAGTAAACATGAGAACTGACAAAGGCCTGATGCCATGATCTGTAGTGGTGGGTGATTATGTTGTCATACAGCCGCTTAACCATGTATTTGCAAATATATGCAACAAAGACCTCGGGATTTCTATTATAATGTAGCATTCAAGCTTTTGTCTTGTTTTTATTGTAGTTTGCTGGAGGGAGACTTTTTCTTTTTCTGTAGTCCTGAGTAAACCCTTCCCTTTACAAGCACCTGTGAATAACCATTAAGCTGATGTGAGCAACCACTGTTTTGTATTGCAGTTATGACTAATACACAGATGTACTAAGCCTTGGGCAGTGGTAAAGTGGAGAGAGATAAATTACCAACCGATTAACTCCTAACTGTCATTTTACAGGCTGTGTTTGAGTAATGGCAGTCAGGAGCCGATTGGTTGGTACTTTATCTCTCTCCACTTTATAACCCTCCAAAACTTAGTACATATCCCCCTAAACCTCTATGGCTCCAACTGTCAAACATGAAGGAGGAAGCGTGATGGTCTTGGTCACATATGATGGATCCCGAGTCGGAGACTTGCACAGAGTGACTGGCACCCTGAACCAAAGAGGCTATTTGCAGCGGGATGCAATACTCTCTGGTTTTTGCCTAGTTGATCAAGGGTTCATCTTACAGCAGGATCGTGACCCAAAACGCGCCTACTGTACAGGCTATGTTAGACCTACCTCAGAGGAGAGGATCAAGACTGAAAAATGGAATGATTAGCAAAGTCCAAAAAATGAGATCATGGATTTACCCCTGGTGGTTGTACCTAATGGATCATTCTACAATAATTATTGTTACTTTTTTATTTTATATATAGATAGAAAGATATACACACTGTGTGTGTGTGTGTGTGTGTGTGTGTGTGTGTGTGTGTGTGTGTGTGTGTGTGTGTGTGTGTGTGTGTGTGTTTGCGTGCAAGATTTATCCACAAATATTAGGAGGACGGATAATTGCTACATAAACTATAAAAGTGCATAAATGTGGCTGTTCCCAGGAGACATTGTTATCCGAGAGACACTGCAGGAACTATATTTATGCCAATCTGATGAATCTCTGTGAAACGAGAACAACCCAGCAACTTTTTTCATTTCTATGTTTCAATGAGGGAATAAGATGTCTTATTTACAGAGCAGACCCTGGCGTGCTGTGACCTATTTTGCATTGCAGCGTAACAGTATGGGTACTCTGATATTTAAATCATGTTGATTTTTATGTCTAAATATATAATGATGAAGGCACAGAATATGTGATAACCCAAGGACCAAACAGCTTGTAGTTTCTTACAGGCCTAGAGCACTTGTAACTCCCAGAGCGAGGTATTTATTTTATGCAATTTTCTTTTGTTTTTTACACTATTTGCACTAATAGTTTGTATATTATTAGATCTCCACCTATTCCATCACTACCTGTTTTAAACACTTTGAATTATATGTAATGATATGTATGGGGAGACGCTTGTGTTCACTGTGAGGGAGGGGCTGGGTGATTTTCTGAGAATCACATCATCACGCGGGAGGGTGATCTACGCTCCCCAAACCCTGTGGATCTCCCCAAAACTTTGGAGCCCCCCCAGACATTGTGGGAAAGTAAACAAGCATGCAAGTAATACAGTGTCCTCATCCACTTAGCGTCAATACGTCATACGGTGCGAGAGGGATATTTTGAATATGCCAGCGGACGGGATCCTGGGCGTTGATATACCAACGCCGGACGCCGACATAATGCCGACGACAATATCTCGAAGGGGATCAGGATACCAACGTCGGCATCCCAACCCCCACCATTCCGAAGGTAACAAGACGGGTTTGTATGATACATAGCCTGGGGTGGGGGGTTAGTTTTAGGCACTCCTGGGGAGAGATTAGGGTTAGGCATCCCACAGGGAGGGGGTGTTAGCCACCATTGGGGGGAGGTTAGGCACCCCACAAGGAGTGTTAGGTTTAGGATGTGGGAAGAAGGTTAGGGTTAGGCACCACCTAGGGAGGGTTAGGGTTAGGATGGGAAAGGGTTTCACTTCATCGGGCTTCTGGTGTCGGGATTTGAACCAGCTGCTTTTCAGTTGCTGGCATACCATACCCAACATGAAGCGAGATGCCTGGCGCAACTGAGACGGTCTGAGAGGAGTTTTCTTTAAAGTTTGTGTTTTATTTCCATCACAGCTGCAGCAAAACACCACTCACAGTGTATTAGAGACACTGGGCTGTGTCTTTAGCCACACAGGAATTAGATTTAAGCACATACAAAGTCGCGTGAGTGGGACTGTTTGATGCGACTGAAGCCACAGTGTATGAGGACAGATCTATTTACTTGCCACATTGGATGGTGATCTGAGTTGGAGATGCAGATGTAGAGACAACATGAATCTTCGCATTGCACAGTGATTTGTGCTGCCTTGCGCCTGAAAAGGTGGAACTCATGAAGGAAAAGGATGGGCGAGAATACTGTAGGGTGACTACAATAAGGGGTAAATCTACTACAGTGAGAGTTTTTAGAAGTGGAGATTTTTGCCCATAGCAACAAATCAGATTCTAGCTATTATCTTCTCGAAGGTGCTAGTTAGATGTTAAGTAGAATCAGATTGGTTGCTATGGGCAACATCTCCACTTCAAAAAACTCTCACTTTAGTAAATATACCCCGTAAGAGTGTTCTCAGATAAATGCAACATAGATGTGGCCCAGGGCCGTAACTAGCGATGTGGGGCCACTGCCGCCGCTCTAAGCACTGGGCCCTTTAAGCAGTATCGTCGTTGCCCCACAGTACCTACATCTGGCTAGCAGGGTGCCTGGAATCGCTGCTGCAGTGCCACCCAGAGAGTCCTCTGGATGCTCCAGAGTTGGACTCTGCAGCCTATATAGCCCCCCGGAGCATCCTCAGGATGGAGGCAATGGAGGCCCTGCCCCTCTCAGCATGATGTCATGCACTCAGGGGACATGGCCAGCACAGGGCGCTATAACAACCAGTTATGGCGCTGGTATGGCCACATTTGCAGATACACCTGTCAGGAGGATATGGTAGAAGTATCAAGCAGTGCAAAGAGTGAAGTGAACAAGTGGAGAACTAGCCCATAGCAACCAATCAGCTTCAAGCTAGCATTTATTAAGTACATTCTATAACATTATAGGTAGAAGCTGATTGGTTGCTATGTGCAATGTCTCCACTGGTCCACTTTTCCTCTATTTTCACTGCTTGGTACATCTCCCCCTATGTTTGCTGCAAACGCTGGTGGGCTGGTGCAGGGTCAGGTGAAAAGGGTCTACCCTCAGAATGCACATGTACCCCCTTCCCTCTAAACACCCCTGGGGCAGTCTTACTGTATGTGCACTAAACTAATATTCATGAGAATGCAGATTATTTGTTTACTCACAAGTGCCTCATGCCTCAGCTCACCATTACATACAAGTGAGTTGTAGGCTAACATGTGCATTGTGCATGTAAGAGTTTTTCTGCCATCTATACTTTCTGTTTTAATTAAATCAATGATAAGAATTCATTTGTGAAGTATGTATTTAGCATTGTGCTATGTAGAAGTACAGTGACAAATACAATACTCCCAGGTCTGTGGGTTAAGTGCGCACAACGCATTAATATACGCAGCGCACCATTATGTTGGCATAAGGTAGAACATGTTTCACTTGCAGGGCAGGACCTAGAAGTGGTGCCAATTAGCAGAATGGAGATTGACTAAAATAAAAATTGTGCTGTTAGCTGCATTTTTAATAAACAGTTCCCATATTTAGGAATGGTGATTTTATATATATATATATATATATATATATATATATATATATATATTTATATACACACAGAGAGTTGGCTAATCAGTAACAGATACATCTCGTCTGTGAAGAAAATCAGAATAACAGTATTACAGTGAACTTCTGTGAAGAAGGGCGACACATTACTTTTAATGACAGAAATTGTTGCTCTGTGTGACAGGCAGCGGATACGAAATCGAATGGAACTCCTAGAGGTGCATTAAATGAAATCCTCAGAAGGAGAATGTTTTAAATGGTTTTCAGCATAAGAAATTACAGTGGCCATCTATTGCAATCCATTCCTGTAGTGTGTGGACTATGTTTTTTTTTTTTTTTTTTTACAACTTTGAGGTTAGATCGCTATAAAGTAGCCAAGTAATGTAACATCGGGTGTATTGCTGGTTAATTGTTACAAAGTTCCAAGTATTTGAACAGCTGCAGAACCACTATAAATATAGTATTTGTAAATAAACCATTCTGTGTGGCTTTAAACTAGTGGCGTTAGGTCAAATAGGGAAACTGGGAGGGTTGGGTACGGATAACCCTGAATCTAAGCTCCCACCTAGTGTCTAAACCTAACACCCCCTCCCCGCACCCTAAACCTAACCTCCCCCCCTAGTGCCTAACCCTAATGCTAACCCTTCCCTTAACCCCGCTACTTACCTTCGGGATTCCGGCGGTCGATCTGCCGGGCTGCCGGTGCTGGGATTCTGACAGGTGTCGGGATTATGACTGCATCCAAACTGAGATTTACCCTATAAGAGTGAGCAATGACAAGCTCTGCTATAAGTGTAAAACTATGGAGGAGTTTTATCAAAGCTTGGAGATAAATAAAGTGGAGAGAGATAAAGTACCAACCAATCAGCTCCTAACTGTCACATTACAGGCTGTGTTTGAAAAATGACTGGAGCTGATTGGTTGGTACTTTATCTCTCTCAAAGGCCTGATAGATCTTATCTCTCTCCACTTTATCTATGTCCAAGCTTTGGTAAATCTCTCCCTATATCCTGCACCTTCCTCTGCTACGCTTCATGTGGACCTTTCATTAGTCACCAGGTAGCATAGCACTCTGGTGCTTTGTGCTGCAAACTTGCACTACAATTTCAGCAGCACATGAAGATGATTTTGCCCCAAGTCATTACACAATAGGAGCACAAACTGGAGAGACCACAAGTATATTTATGAGGTCTGTGATGTCACAAAATTTCATTTGTGGACCATGTGGCACATAGTGGTGAATGGCAAATGCATACTTGCCTACTTTCCAGGAATGCGAATGGGCCGTCTGAATTTCGGGGAGTCCTGTCTGACTCCAGCAGAGTATACCACCATTCAGGATCCTTCTTTACTTATTTCTGAAGTGGAAGTGGCTTTCAATGCTAATATCATGCTAATGGTCCCATCCCCTTCTGCGAGATGACACATTTTTCAAAGTTGTGTGGCAGGAGGTGGGGCAGTGATGATGCAAAACACCTAACCACATCCCCTCTTGACCCTTGGAGCTCCTCCTATGGGATCCAATGAGATCCATAAAGTAAGCAACTATAGACAAATGTCGAGGCTCCCAAAAGTGGTCCTCAAGGCACCCCATCAGTACAGGTTTTAGAGATACCCATGGTTGAGCATAGGTGGTTAAATCAAATTGACTGAGGCACTAATTAAGTCACCTGTGGTCAAGCATGGATATCCTTAAAACCTGGACTGTTAGGGTACCTTGAGGACCAAGTTTGGGAACCTCTGGACAAATGTCATCCAATGCCTACATAGCTTTGCATTCAATAAGGTCTTGGGCAGATTGGGAGAATTTTAATCACCACTCTAGGATAGGTGATTCAGGCACCTGTGTGCCGATCTATAAGAATGAGCCTTTACTGTACAGGAAGCAAGGACAGGAGATCTCACAAAGTTGAGGGATTCCTGTGCTTTGTGTGGAACTATATATTGTTTTTAATTAGCCCTGCAACTAGTCCTGAAACTTGGAACTAGAGATGATCGGTTTGGTTTTACTCAGATATGTTCGGTTCTCATAAACGACATCATATTGGCTGCCCGGCTCTCACATGTTTTGGATAGCCAATAAGATCAATCAAAACTGATCCGAACTTGCACTAATTTGGCGATAAGAATCAGATAAAACCGAACCCGCACATCTCTACTTAGAACACAGTGGTGGAGAAAATCAGTTATTTTGCAAAAACGTCCCTTGCTCCTTGCGGATCTAACGTGCATAAATATCCAAACTGAAATCAGCGTATTTAAAAAGAGGTAAAGTAAATATTTAACACTTGAAATAAAGTCAACTTCAACGACTCCTTAATTTTATGAGTTATAGTAAATAAACATATGCAATACGCAGTGTATGATACATCCTACCATTGTCAGGGCCAACCTGTTTATATTGTGAGAAAAAGAGAAAATGTTGAATTAGCTTTGGATCAACTGTGTGAACATCAGACATCTGTGTAAGCCTCAGGGTACTCAGGATGTCCGGAAAAACTACGCTGCTGGGGCTTTTGAGGAATGCTTGCCGACTTTCTCTGGGAGGGGGCAGCTAGGTCAGCGCTGCAGGGGGCGTTGTGGTGCTAAAAGTGGGCTGTGCAGGGGCATGGTGGCGTGATCACGTCATTGTGGCCCCTACTTACTATATTATGCCAAAATTTTCAGTATTGTTAAGCAGGGCTACGATGACGTGATTCAGCGCAAATCGCGTCATCTGACCCCTCCAGACCATCCACTTACGACAGGTAAGTGAAGGGGAGGTGCGGGGGAAAGTATGGGGGTTCGTGGGGTTGTGGTCAAACTGGGAGACTTGCCCTGTCCTCCACCCGATGTTCAGGAGGGGGAGAATTGACAAGTATATAGCCAACACGCAATGCTTTCCCTCATCACCCAAAATAACTGCAGACTGTCATTCACCTGATGTCTGCAGCCGCTCTGCGTCCAACTTCGCAGGACCAGATCTGCACATGCCCAGCGCAGCCTCCGTGGTAGCGTAGGAAAAAAAAACAGAAGCCTGCATGATAATCGAATTACCATCCACCTCTGAATCAGCTCGTGTCGATAACAGAAAGGCTGATCCATCCTAAAAAAAAAGAACATGCACTATTATACTTTTATAAATGAAAAACTGTTGTTAGATTGACTGAAATGTTTAAAATGCTTTGATGGCTAATGTAAAATGGTCCTCCGGTTATAATGGTGTAAAAGATCCTCCAAAGAGTTATAGAACCTTTATAACAAGAATGCATATAAATGAAAACGTCCAATTGTACAATATTGTACAAGAAAGGATAGGCTGGGCTCCATCATTACATTAACTGTAATTAATACCAATTTTGTCTCATGGAAATAAATTGAAATATATTAGAATCTTTTTATCCCTCCAATATGCTAATTGGGCTCTTTGAAAACCTCGCGGTTTAATGCACTGTCCCTGTCATTGAGCCAGACCTTCTAAATAGGCACAGTGTGACAGTGGAAGGGAATTATGTCCGTCAATCCCGTATTGAGCCTTTCTTCTCTGTTATTTGTATGCTTGCAATGCGATGAATGCTGGAAGCAGCTAGTATTGTACATGTTTCCTTGTTATAAGCATTTGGGGAAGGCGCCTCCACAATAGGCTTCTCATGAATGCGAAATACAATGAAAAGGATTTACTGTCCTCAGAAACCCTATTCAAGTGTAACAATCATACAGGCGATTCATATAACTGAACAAGGAACAATCCTGGAGACCATGAAACAAACTAGTTGTGATAAGATATTTTCAAATGTGCAGACAGATTTAGAGTTCAGAGGGGCATGCACTCTAAATCGCAGTGTACAAATAAAGCTGGCCAGCAAGTATAATCTGCGTGGAGAAGCCGGCAGTACTTTCCCTGCATGCAAAATAAAATAAAGAATGTCACCCCTTGCAGCATAACCTTGTTTTTTTTTTACTAAGTGCAACTTTGCAGACTGTGGCTGGATTTGCTGTACACACGTACTAGATGACCTGGCACGGAACCAGTATGATTTACCGACAGCCGACGGCGGTGAAGATCCCAACCATTCTTTGTGGTAAGTATTGCTAACCTAATTCCCTACCCTAACCCTCCTTTAGGGGTGCCTAACCCTAACCTCTCCCCCAAGTGCCTAACCCTAACCTCGCTCTAAGTGCCTAAACCTAACCCCCCCTTCCTCGCAGCCTAACCCTAAGTCTCCCGGGTGGGTGCCTAACCCTAACCTCCCCCCCCCCCGGGAGTGCCTAACTCTCCCGGGGGGGTGCCTAACCCTAAATCCCCCCGTGAGCCCCTAACCTAACCCCCGCCCCACGCGCGGCTGTCTGTGCACGGCACCCAGCTTACCTTCGATCGGTCTGCCAGGTGTCGGGCTCCCGGCGTAGGTCTAATGACAGGCATCGGGATTTCGACACCTGTTATTAGAACCTTGCCGGGATTAGACAGTCGGGAAAAAAGCGGTCGGGATTTTGTCCGTCGGCTTCCCCCTGGCACTGCTGTATACAAAAATATGTGTTAAATAACAAGTTAAAACAGCAACGACAGTGCTATAAAAACCAAAAGAAAAAAATTTCAATCTCTGTAATTCATTAGAACAGACAAAAAGACCACCGGTGGAAAAAAATGAAATTGCAATCACTAAAAACTTTAATATTACACATTCATGTTTCAAAATGACAACACTTGGAGACCAAAATATAAAATAACAAACTGGGTGGTTTGAGACAACAAACTGCAGCATCTGGATCACTGAATGGCGAGCAACTGTCCAGGTCCAAAGGAATGAAAGCAGAACAGATCAGCAGCGACGGTTGTAATCAAAGGACCTTGGTAAAATCCATATAAACTACTTTTGACCGTTATGGGAAATTTTGAGCAGGATTTACTTCTACAGTAACTCTAAATTAAGTTTACCTTCTTTTTGCTGTTCCCCTCTGGGAGATCCTAGAGGTAACCTCCAAGGGTTTGGTTTTGGAAGTTCGAAGATGCAATGACGCGTTTCGCGTAAACATGGCCCTGCTCCCATTGCAAAATGCTGTCATTTGTGGTATCATGCAGTGGGGAGGAGCTACAGTCACATATTTTTACACAGTATATGAAATCACACCCACAAAATATTGCTGGATTAAGGAGAGTCTCCCAGGCTTTCCAGGAAGAGTAAGCAAGTATACTCTAAATTAGGCCCTCTGTAATACATTAGATGGGTGTACTTGCCATCCTGCTTTGGAGGTTCCCATACTTGATCCTTTGCTGGGAAATGATACACTGGTGACAGAATCCAGCTTCGTTCTAGGTAAAAGCACAGTGATCCTGGGGATGTAGTTAGTGGCCGCCGGTCACAATCCCGATGGCAGAATGCCGGCCAAGGATGTATGATAGGCATCGAGATACTGACGCCTATCATAACCCCGAAGCTGTAAAACAGAACTACGCTGGCCCGAACGAGGTAAGTCCGGGGTGCACGTCTTCTTAGCAGTGGGGAGGGTTAGGTTAGGGAGCTCCTGGGGGACGTAGGGTCAGGCACCCCTCCAGGAGGGTTAGGCTAGGGGAAGGGGGGATTAGGGTTAGGCACCTCAGGGGGAGGTTAGGGGCAACCCCCCTGGAAATGTTAGATTTAGGGAGCGGGGAGGGGGGGTTAGGTTTAGGCACCCCTGGGGGGAGGTTAGGGTTAGGGACCCCCCGGGGAGTGTTAGGTTTAGGGAGCGGGGAGGGGGGTTAGGTTTAGGCACCCCTGGGGGGAGGTTAGGGTTAGGCACTAGGGGGGAGGTTAGGGTTAGGCACCCCTAAGGGAGGGTTAGCTTTACTTACCTCCGCTGTCGGCATTTCATCCTTTCTATGCAGCCGCCAGCGTTACAATCCCATCCCGTGTTCCTGCACTATACCTCATTTATAAAGTACACTAATGCACACCACAAAACACTGCCATTTTGCACTGCCACAGCTAGATGTACCACCAAGCTCACATCAAGGTACTGTGCATGCCTACTCTCCATCCTTGTGAGACACCTCCGTAACCTAGAAGTGGGTCTCAGTTTGCGTAAGATTCAGAAATGGCGCATTGTGCAAGACTGTAAATGTCACATCAATGTCCATTCGCTTACTACAGCGCTTCCCAAACTTTTTTGAATCACGGTGCCCTAAAGTATCAGCATTGTTTCACGTCACCCCTAAGCCAAATGTTTGTTATTGAGAAATTCAGAATAAAATGTAGTAAAGTAAATTGTGCTGACCTGTCATCCTTAGGGTCAGTTATGTGGTGGAGGACAGGTTTGTGCTTCTGTATGTCCACATATTTACATTACATTGACCATTCATAATTTGATTTGGTGCTGGGCCACTAGCCTGAGGCACCCCTGCAAGTGTCCCGAGGCACCCAAGGGTACCGTGGCGCACAGTTTGGGAACCATTGGCTTGCCATTTTATTGCTGCTATTTTCATTAAATTAAGCTTTTCAGTTCTTCCAAAACAATGTACAAGACTGTATTTATGGCTTACATTAATCATGAGCATGAGGGACATTGGGACTGTCTTTATTAAATGTGTCCATCTTTTTGTTACATTGCTCAGGGTAAGCTAGAAGTGTTTTCTGCTGGGATATTTATGACACTGAAGTCAGGGACTCAGTTTGCGGATTAAGCCATGGGCTACCCTCTCGGCTCCTCCCCCCCCCCCCACAATACAAAATACTCTTTATTGCAGCATGTAGTAGGTAGTGCAATAGACAATGAGAGACCTCAGTTTCTCTTGACACTTAATAAAATTATTCCAGAATATTTTTATAAATATTTCTCTGTGAATGAATATATGTTACGATTCTACACGGTACATTTGTGATAATTGTTACTAATTATTTTATTTATATGTTTTGATGACTCTAGACTAGAGCATTAGAGAAACACAAAAAAAATGTACAAAATTCTAACACCAGCTGCTGTAGCCTTCAGCTATGGGAGCCAGAAATACTGCTTTTCTATTTTAATTAGAATCTCTTTGCCCAAGGTGAATTTTACCCATGGTACAGTAGAATAGTGTTTAATTCGGAGGTAGTGCGCATGGCAGACATTGATTATTTTGAGCAGGAAACATCTCTCAGATGTACCAGTTCATCCGGTGGACGCAAATACAGTCCTGTATGCAGCGGTTGTGGCAAATATGCAAAGGTTGCAGCCGCTGACATTTGTATTGAGACTCGCACTTGTATTGGATCTGTCAGCTCGCCTCTTGTGTACATCAGTCGCACCATCGATGTTCTGAGCAACCCTATTGCCGATCAGAATGTCCATCGGGAAAAAGCTGCCAGAACCTCAACGACTGCATACGAATTAGCAGATGCAGCCATTGGGGCATATTCAATTTGGGGCGGAAATTGCAAAAATCCCACACCTGCAGGGTTTTGCCAGCAAGTGCGGAATTTTTGCTATTCAATTAGGAGGGGGGTTTTTGAGTGCTGGGAAGTTTTTTTTTGCGCACCTCCAGAGCATGACCAATTTTTCCTAAAATCCACATTTTTGGGAAAAATGGTCGGGAAATGCCCTGAGACCCTGGCGGCACCCCTCCTAATGGCTAAGCAATTGGAAGTTTCCAGTTGTGCGTCCAGCGTCGGGACCCGGGCTCCTGCAGCAGCGGTGAGTATGTCAGTGTGTATGTGTGTGTGTACATGAGTGTGTGTGTTTGACTCCCGGTGTGTGTATCCTAGTGTAAGTATGCACCCCCACAATTTGCGCTGGGAAAACTACATCTCCCAGCAGTCCTTGTGCCTCGTTGCAGCCCCCGGGACTCCCAGCAGCCCCCTCCCCAGTGAGAAGATAGAGGGGATGCCTCTGGGAGCCGCGGAGACCAACAGAGACCCCTGGGCAGGTAAGTGTAATTTTTTGTATTAATTTTTTTATGTGGCGCAGGGTTTTCAGCTCTGAAAATCCTGCAGCCCCTTTATTTAAATTGGGTATCGGGAGCGCGGCTATCCGCGGTAATCCAAAATTGGGCGTGAGGTTTTTCCTCGCTAAACCTCGCGCCCAATTGAATGTGCCTCCTAAGACATGTCCCAAAAACTATTGGGATACACCTGGGTTTCACTCGCCACCCCCAGTTACCTCCCACAGACGCTCCCTACAGTATCTGTCAATCACACTAAGTCCAAGTCCACACTGCAACTGCCGTCAGTAATAAAACTTGGTACATGCGCACTGCGCCTCATACGCAGTACAATAATAATCAAACAACACCACAAACATCGTCATTGCGTAGACCACTGAGTCAGACCCAAAGGCCCTGATTGGTAGTTCAGTTCCCTAAAATCGGGAGTGTTCCACCTAGATGTTTGTAATATTCTTTTCTCTTTGGCCATGTCTGCTGTATACGGGGCCCAAATGGAATTTACATTTTAATTTAAATAATCATAATCTGCACTTTATACATGGAAACATTTATACTGGCGATTGTGATGAGGGTTTTTTTTTATCATTTAAATAAACAAAATATCTATCAGGTTATCATAACAAGCTGGATTCTCTGATGCAGCAAAGCTATGTTGGCTCGGCATCGCTCCATGCTTTCGAGATAAATGTCTATTTTATTTACGTTAAAAAACTGAAATACCAAGAAAACAATTCAATTAGACTTTACTTGACGGTAAACAGATTCTGATTGCCTTCCATCCTTCTATTCCTCTAGATCTAGATAAAAGAAAACATCTGTCTGAGTAGGTCTCCTCCTCTGTGTGTACGTGAACACACAGCAGAATGAAAGGATAGTTATTGATTGGGATTTAAGAAGCCAGATGTACATTTCTTTGTACTCTCATTCCAAGTTAATGGAAACATGCAGTAGCAATTTTTAAATTAGGCTTTACAGTACAGAGAATACGAAGCCAGGTGGACCTTTCCAGTCTGAATCTACTGCAGATGTCCATATACTTATTGTGCACTGACCCTCGTGTTTCAGTTTTGGTTTTGGATCTGGATCTCCCCTGGTTTTGGATCTGGATTGGTTTTGCCAAAACCTCACCTCCGTGTTTTGTTTTTCGGTTTGGGTTTTGGATATGGATTTTTTCTTAAAAAAATCATAAAAACAGCTAAAATCACATAAAATGGGCCTGTTTTGATCCTAAAGGATTACTAACCTCAATAACATTTATTTCCACTCGTTTCCAGTCTATTTTGACCACCTCACAGCTCACAATATTGATTTTTTTCATCTAGTTTAGGCCCAAAATTTGCACCAAGATAGCTGGCTGACTGCAGCAGTGGGCGGCACAAACACATGGCAGTTCAACTTCAAACATGGCACATCAGGAAACACTTTTATTATTCAAGAGAAGCCTGAGGGAGTTGGAGTATGTATGTAGTTGAAGGCAGGGCAGGGACAGAGAGGGTTGATTGGTAGTAAATTTAATTTTGTTTTTTGATTCTGAAGAAAATGTTTGAAGTAGAAGGGGAGGTAAGGAGGCATTTAAAAAAAATGTGATACATTCACATCAGTCCTTGCCACAGAAGAATCCTTGAGCATGGCTACTGCTGCTGCTGGGAGTTGATTTTTTCATCCGAGAAGGGGACAAGGAAGAGTGCTTTCCAAAAACAAATAAACAATTGACTTAAATAATCCTTTGCAAACCTTCTATAAAAGGCATTTCCCAACCTGTACAGGGACATAAAAAAACATAGTTAGTGACCTTAAAGTGACACTTAACCAGCACAGATATGTGGACAAGCGTAAGATCTATAATTTAAGGCAGGTGTAGCCAACCCTGGTTCTCGAGAGCTACAAACAGTGCATGTTTTCCAGGTCTCTTCACAGAATCACTATAATAATTAACTCCACCTGTGGATCTTTCTAAATGTTTCTACATCAGGGTCCATAGGGTATCCACAGGATACCTTGGGGTATAGGCGATGGCGGCAGACATCCAGGCACCACAGAGTTAAAAACTTCTCCATCCTCCCAGGATGCACTGGGGTCCCTCTCCTATACCCCGCCCCCGAGCCTCAGGCACTCAGTTTTCGTCAGTGCCTGGCCGAAGTCGGATGCACCGTACAGAGTGGGGGTCTGCAGGCCCCTGAAGTTCTTCAATGCAGCTGTGGCTGCACATCTAATGAGCAGACAACATGGACAGTCTATACTGATGTCCATGTCGTCGCTCCTACACCCCGCTGGTACCAGAACGCCGGTACTGATCCGGGGATGCTGGTGGGTGACTGGGGTCACAGCTAGCGGTGGCCCCGGTTGCCCAGACTGTGGCCGGATTTACAGGGGTTCAGGTAAGCGGCAAGGTTCCGTGGTGGGTCCCAGCCAAATAGCACAGTCCTTAGTCCCCAGGCAGGGGGCTCCCTGGGGACTGGCTGCAGTGTGGAACCAGGCTACTGATCCCTGCGCTTTCCGCTACCCCCTGGGACTGAGGACTGGACAGAAACAGTAAATGACCAGCGTCCCAGGGGTTAAATGCATGCCTGGGTGTCTATTCACTCGGCAATGAGGTTACTGGGACCCATGGTATCCATGTTTGACATGGTGGAGGTTGCCCAGTTTTACTCGAGACCTCTGCTGAAGCTGATCCTCTCCAGATGGAATGGGTCGCCCCAAAGGATAAAGACACAGACTATGGTGCTTTCCCCAGAGGTGCGATTATCTCTGGACTGGTGGCTACAGACGGTTCACCTGAACAAGGGGCGCCACTTTTGGATCGCAGACTGGGCCCTTCTGACGACGAATGCCAGTCTCCGTGGCTGGGGAGCGGTGATGGGTCCACACTTCTTTCAGGGAAGGTGGACATCGGTAGAAGCTGCTCTTCCAATAAACATATAGGAACTGCGGGCAGTATTCAAGGCTCTCCAGCAAGCAAGACAGGTCTTGCAGGGAAAACCTTTGCAGGTACAGTCGGACAACGCCACCACGGTGGCATACATAAACCGCCAAGGAGGGACTCGCAGTCAGGCGGCTCTGACAGAGGTGTCCCGCTCTCTATTATGGGCGGAAAAGCATCTCACTGCAATATCAGCAGTGTTCATACCAGGAGTTCTCCACTGGGAAGCAGACTTTCTCAGCAGTCAAGACGTGCATCCAGGAAATTGGTCTCTTCACCAGGAAGTGTGTCAGCTACTGGTGAACAAGTGAGGCCTTCCAGAGATAGATCTCCATGGCCTCACGACACGACAACAAACTGCCAATGTTCGGGTCAAGAACAAGAGACGAAAGGCTTGTCTAGTGGACGCTCTGGTGGTCAAGTGGACCTTCCAGTATGCGTACCTCTTCCCTCCGTTCTCCCTTCTTCCTCGAGTGATACGCAAATTCATGCAAGAAGGCGGCATGCTACTGCTGATTGATCCAGCGTGGCCCAGGCGGCACTGGTACACGGATCTTCAGGGTCTCTCAGTGGACACTCTGCTGTTGTTGCCTCAACGTCAGGACCTGCTGTCTCAGGGTCCTTGCCTTCATCCGGACCTGAGTCGGCTGTCTTTGACGGCGGGGCTATTGAGACTGCCCTCTTGAGGTCCAGAAGTTTCTCCAGCTCTGTGGTCAACACCATGCTGAGAGCTTGGAAGCCTTCATCTGCCAACATCTACCATAGAGTGTGGCGGGCTTTCTTCCAGTGGTGTCACACTAGAGGTTATGCTCCTCAGGTGTTCAGATTGTCCAGGGTTCTGGCCTTCCTACAGGCGGGTTTGGACCAGGGTCTTCGCCTAGCTTCCCTGAAGGTACAGGTGTCTGCACTTTCAGTGTGGTTTCATCGTAGGATTGTTATGCTTCCTGATGTCCGCACCTTTATGCAAGGGGTGCTTCTTATTCAGCCTCCCTTTGTTCCACCTGTGGCACCATGGGATCTGGCTGTGGTCTTGAAGACTCTTCAAGGACCGCCATTTGAACCACTGGGCTCAGTGGATTTGAAATGGCTACCCATTCAGACTGTATTCCTTCTGCCTATTGCTTCGCCCAGAAGGGTTTCAGAATTGGGAGCTCTCTCATGTAGACCTCCATTTCTAATTTTTCATAGACACAGGGCTGTGCCGCGCACTCGTACTGGGTTTCTTCCAAAGGTGGTATCTAGTTTCCATATCAACGAGGAAATTATTGTACCATAGTTTACTTCACTGGACCTTTCGGTTGGTGAGGCCACCTTGGCTGTGGTGCGGGCTTTGAAAATCTATGTGGACCGCACTTCTGTCTATAGGAAGTCAGACTCTTTGTTTGTCCTTTATGGCTTTCATAAAAGAGGTTGGCCTGCCACTAAACAAACATTGGCAGGATGGTTTCGACTGGCTATCTCTGAAGCTTTTGCTCACAAGGGCCTTCCTGTTTCATCTTCTGTTAAGGCTCATTCCACTAGGTATGTGGGTCCTTCGTGGGCAGCTTGATGTGGCGCCTCAGCTGTTCAGCTTTGCAAGGTGGCCACGTGGTCATCTGTCCATACTTTCGTACGGTATTATGTTTTTGATACCTACGCCTCTCAGGATGCTTCCTTCGGGCGATGGATTCTCCTCTCAGCACAGGAGCATCCCCACCCTTGAAGGATACTGCTTTGGGACATCCCCAAGGTATCCTGTGGATACCCTATGGACCCTGATGTAGAAAATATGAGATATGGTAAGAATTTACCTTTGTTATCTCTATTTCTACGAAGTTCATAGGGTTCCACAGGACTCCCGCCCTGTCGCACCTGTACTGTGGTTCTGGTCACCGGTTTTTCGGTCTCCCTCTGGTGAGAATGTGATTCTTGTGTGTTCCAGACTTTCTTCTCTCTCTCTCTTTATCCTCCTCCGGCCTAGGTGGTGCCTGGATGTCTGCCGCCATCGCCTATACCCCAAGGTATCCTGTGGAACCCTATGGACTTCATAGAAATAGAGATAACAAAGGTAAGTTCTTACCATATCTCATATTTTTGGTGAGTAATGAATACACCTGTGAACCAGCTAGGTCATCTGGAAAATGTGAGCTCTCGAGGACTGATGTTGGCTACCCCTGATTTAAGGCCTTACGTTGCGTCTTTCTTGAGAATCCTGCGCAAAGCTTCTGCGGCTAGGAATGGATTTTCATCCCAAAAGTGGACCATGAAGAGTGCTTCCAAAAAACAATTGACTTAAATAATCCTTTGCAAACCTGTAAAGGCATTTTCCAACCTGTATAGGGACATTAAAAAAAACAGAGTTAAGGTGCCCACACACATAGCGATGTGCTCACAATCAGCCGATGTGTACGATTTTCCTTGAAACTTTCCACGGCACCTCTGCACACGATCTCCACATAATCTGCACACGATTTGGTGTCCAATCTTCATACGATATCACCTGCATCCAGACATCTGCGACCAGCAGGGACGAGCATCGCATCATGATCGTGAGTGGGGACTCACGATTTTGGCATATTTTACATGATTTGTCGTCACGATTCGTCGAAATCGGCCAAATCGTGTAAAATATCGCTGTGTGTGTGGCCAGCTTTAGTTAGTGGCCTTCAAACTGCCATTGTTCCCACTGTCCACTTAACCATATCAGATATGTGAACAATCGAAACAGAACATTAAATGCAACATTTCAGATTTAAGATTTAATTCTTACATTGTGTCTTTCTTGGGAATTCTTTCTTGAGCGCCAAGCCTGCTTGCTGAGAGTGGATTTTTTTCATCCCAGAAGGGGACCAGGAACAGGAAGTGTGCTTTCCAAAAATAGATAAACAATTGCCTTAAGTAATCCTTTTTTGCAAACCTTCTGTACAGCCTGTACAGGGACATAAAAAAAACAGAGTTAGTTAGTGGCCAGGTAAGGCTGACACGCACACAAAAAAAATATTATATTTTTGGGCAGCAGCCCCTCGACAGATAGCAGCACAGCAACCCTGCACAGCTACGCCGATGATAGTGACAGCCAGGTGTGGCTGAAATGCACACAAAATTATAATTTTGTTTTGGACCAGCAGCCCCTTGACAGACAGCAGCACAGCACCCCTGCGCACCTACGCCGATGACAGGTGTGGCTAGCACACCACACAAAAAAATTTGTTTATTTTTTTTTAACACTAGGGTGAACCCCTGAAAAGAGGCAGCAGCCCCATAACAGACAGCAGCACCGCACCCCTGCACTGATGACAAGTGTGGCTAAGCTAACACTAATTTTTTTTACTTTTTCACACCGGGGGTGGGTGAAGAGCACCCCTGAAGGACAGACCACCCCCTGGAAAACACAGCATTACAGCCAGCCAGCCCCTATGGACAGGACAACGACAGCCAGCCAGCCCCTATGGACACGACAACAGCCAGCCAGCCCCTATGGACAGGACAAGTACAACAGCCAGCCCCTATGGACAGGACAACGACAGCCAGCCCCTATGGACACGACAACAGCCAGCCAGCCCCTATGGACAGGACAAGTACAACAGCCAGCCCCTATGGACATGACAACAACAGCCAGCCCCTATGGACACGACAACAGCCAGCCAGCCCTTATGGACAACAGTAGCCAGCCCCTATGCACAGCGTCAGCATGCAGTTAACATTAAAAAGTATTAAGTATTAACAGCACAGCTCCCAGCTCCCTCTCTCTTCTCTCTCCAGAGCCGGAATGAAAAAAGGCGGCGAATCGCGGGACCTTTATAGAATCCAAAACCCGCGAGAATCCGACAGCGGGATGATGACGTTTTGCCTCGTTTTCAGAGCCGAGTCAGGCGGGAAAACCCGAGATGACTCGTATCTGCCTCGGTTCCCCGTAATTCGGGTGGGTTCATTTCTCAGGGAACCGAACCCGATCATCCCTAGAAATTATCCCTGGTGAAAGCACATACTAAGGGGAGGAATGTAGTAGGGTGTGAGGTTGCAAAAGTGCAGATTTTTCAGTGAGTTTGCCTTGAGAGGTAAACCAGCGGGTATTTTTTAAAGACAAACTCCACCTGGTATTGCCTATAAAAATCTCTGCTTGAAATCCTGCAGCAAAATTGCCGAATTTCAAACATTTGGTGGAAGACGGAGCCTCATATATACCCCTAGCTGTAATTGGCTGGGTTGTGTCCTGTATTATAATCATACTTGCTGACGTTTAATCTGCCCTTTTTGTGTGGAGGCAGCCAGGTGGGAGGTTTGGTGGTACAATCGCATTATTGTGACCCCGCTATACAAAGCCGTGATTTAATACGTCATCAAGCTCTCCAGACTGCCCACTTCTCTTGGCATGTGGGCAGCAGCGACCGGTACGCAGAATACATGTTCTACTCTCCCCGGAGCCCAGGAGAGCTATCCAGCTTTATGGATATATTCGGGGCAGTAAGTAATTATAATATAAATAAGATAATGCACCCCGTGCTGTAAAATATATAAGTATCATTAATGATGTCACTGTGGAGGTCAGTCACCATATAAACGCACACAGTTATAGTCTGAGCACTTTTATTAAGATCATGGTAATCTGAAGTCACTAATTCTGTATGACGCACAAGTTTTACTAATGAACACTGAAGTGATGACAACAGATTTCACAGATTATATGAGCTCACTGTTTATAAATATATTATTGACAGCAGTTTATAAATATATTAGTATGACTTGTGACGCAACTACACACTGCCCTCTCTGCCCGCTACTCCACCCCTGCTGCGCCCCCTTCTCTGTCATGCTCCGTTCCCGTTTTTTCCTGATCAGCCCCCACTGTCCCACTCTGCCCCCTCCCATTCTGTCCTCCATTCCTTACTGTCTTGCTCCGGCCTCCCCGCCATTGTATCCTATCTCATGCCCCCGTGTCGGCTCTTGACACCCCTTGCAGCGATGGTCAAGTGATCAGATCCACCTGCGCAGTTGAGCACTGCATAAAAGTTGTCGCACGGAAGTACAAAGCTGGAATGCTCAAGCTGACATTTGCATATTTTCGCACTTCCGCACTGAGGGCCTGATTCAGAGCCGGACGCTATTTGCGCTCGCTCGTTCAGAAGAAGTGGCAGGCTATTTAAATTGAGCGCTCGCTCTTTGTGGTCTGTTGACGCCTCTATGTCTGAGCGAGCGAACGAAACATGCGCTCGCTATTTTGTAAAGACTCCCCCTGGCCGCTTGCATCCTACGTCATCTCCGCTATTTATTTGATTAATAGAGTACATCGAAATGCATCTGAACTGCTCGCAAGTGACGTGGTCGATGACGCTGCTTTGTTAATTATGCACACCCTTAAAACGCCCGTTTTGACCTTTTGGCACGCCTGCGTTCGGATCACCACTCCCCGTTTTCAAGCACCTTCCCCTGTTACCACCCACAAACGCCTCATCCTGTCACTCAAATTAGCAGGCACTCGCTATTTTGCGAGCGCTCGATTTCCGACCGCAATGACTGGTTGGCGCATGCGCATTACGACCCATACGCATGCGCAGATGTGCGAACATCGCTCGGAGTGAACGAGCGGCCGCTTAGGAGCGGCTCTGAATCAGGCCCTGAATCAGGACCAATGTTCCCTCCTTGCTAAATTCTTCAAAAAGTTGTAACATTGATCTTAGGGATGGACATTGAAAGCTGATGGTTACCAACCATCGATGTTCCTGATTCGATGAAAGTACTTTTTCCATCGAATTGCGGGTATTCCATGGTTGCCATACATCGGATGCAGCTTTCCGAAGCCCATCGGATGACTGACAGCTTGTATGCAGCTGCGTACACCCGGAAGTGGTGTCTGTAACTCACTTCCGAGCATGTGCACAGTATAGCCATCGCTGGATTTTATGTTGGAAGCCTATATATTGTAGTTTATGTAAGTACGATTTTTTAAATAAATTCATTATAGCCAATATGCTATATTATATGCTGTGTGGGAAAAGTATTTATAGGTTTTATAATCATTTTGAAAACTCAGATGAGTCAATTTTTTTTATTGCTGATTTCATTTGCGGAAAAGATCACTCAGCATTAGCTCTCTAATTAGGTTTGGAATTTATAGAATCAGTACCACTATGTGTTACTATTACATGCTGGGAATAGGCCAGATCTTTAAAACACATATTAACATAAATCGTTACTTGTTGGCTTGGCACTGCTATACATTTGTGCCTCAGCTTGCTCATTGCGATCAAGACCTCCTCTCACCAACTGTCCAGTATTTCTTTTCTTGGGCAGGCATATTGTGCAGTTCCGTGCCTGTGTGACACAATAGGACAGTTTCGTCTGCCCAGAGTCAAAGAACCTGCTGGGCCCTGACTGAGTGAATGAAAGTCTAGTGTACATCTCTGATGTTTCCTACTCTGCATGTGCAATTTGCTCCCAAACACCAGAAAACACGAAAAAGGTCGTTCAGGCAAGTTGGTTAAATCTGTTTGATTTAAACAACTTGTCTGACCAACAGCTTTCGTCCGTTTTCCGGTGTTTGGGAGCAAATGGCTGATTGTCATTTGCTCCCATGCATTACAGGATTTTCATTCCAACCAATCAACTAGTCGGGTGGTTGGTGGAAAGTTGGCCTGGTGTATGTCAAGCTTAAGTCAGTGCATTCAGTTGGCATCTTTGAAATGGTCTAACATATGGCGGCTGGTACAAGAATGGGTTCCAGGAGATATGTAAGAGGTAAGCTGTGACCCTCAGTTTGTTGAAGAAAGCTGGCAGACCATGCAGTAGGTTAATAAATAGCTAATAAGCTTGCTCCTGTCATGCAAGATTTTACAGGATCATGTTGGACAAAAAAATAAACAATAACCCATACATGCCTACTCTCCCGATTTGGCCGGGAGCCTCCCGAAAACCGGTTGCCACTCCCGGCTCCCCGGAAAAGTAGGCAAGTCTCCCGGCCCCTCCAGTCCCCCCCGCAATGCATCCCGCAGCGGGGGCTGATGATGTGATTTTCGCTGAATCGCGTCATCATTGGCATTGTGTAGTGGGGGCTGAGCCAAAATGATGCGAGGATGTGACTCCACCCCTAAATGCAGTGTGATGTCCCCTGCCACGCCCCTTTTGCAACCCCCATGCTAAGCCGACCGGGTGCTCCCTCCCGGAAGGGGCAGCCAGGATATCGGCAAGTATACAATTACCTAAGTAACAAAACATCCCTTTCATTAATAAAATAGACATTCATTTGCTTAGGAAGTTATCAAAACTGTTCAGAGAGAACTGTGGCGCATTCTTGAGGAATATTTTTTAGAAACCATCTTGCACCAGTAGTGATCCATTACATACAGACATATGACATTTTTTTCCTCACAATAAAGTTGTCAGCTTAATGATCAATAAAGAAAGATTATTGAGGATGTGGCTTTGTAGTCACAGCACCCTTATGAAGGTCCCTGTCCATATGTCAGATAATACTCTATTCAGTGTCCATTCCATAAAGCCATAGAGGTGTATATATACGGAATCGGTATGATATCCCGACATTTGGGATGCCGGCTGTCAATAGACTGACGGCGGGATCCAGATGGGCAACATCTCCACATTTAACAACTCTCACTTTTAGTAAATATACTCCCTAGAGTTCTAGTTGAATACGCATGAGAGGCACGAAAGTTGTATGTTTACAAGACAATTACTGTACTGACACACCACACTCACATAAAATGAAAACTCGACACAAAAGTCAGTTTACCAACATCGGCAATTATTGAATGAATCTTTGCTTTGTGTTGTTGGTTATATGCAGTGTCCTTGGATAAACGCTGCTTCATTGTGTAGAAGAATGCAGACCTGTTTTCTCTTCTGTATTCTCTTATGCGCATTGTCTTCTTGTATTCTCCTCCATGCTGATTGTATTTATTGCTGTCTATGGGGAAAACACTTACGACATATTACTGTATATTGATCTATATTCTGCTACAATTCACTTTTGGAATACAATGAGAGAAACTGCTCTTGCCGTATGAGCCGACAGATCACCTATAGGTTTTGCATTATGCACCAATGGACAGACCAGCGGCTTTACTTTTACAGTATGGCTTTGGCTATTGCTTTCGTACAGTTTGAATTATCCCAACAAATAGAAGATAACATGATTTCTAGGTTAGTGTCAGAGCTGCATATAATATGGAGACATTAACATGAGCGAATAAGGACTACAAGAAGAGGCAGCTAGGTTTTGGTCTAATGCCGGGTACACACTGAGACGACCGGCAATTTTGGCGATGGTCATGGTGTTTTGCCTTCACCCTGGACATCACATGATTGCTGGTATACACTGCAGTGATTAATGAGCGACGGAACGATCACTCGTTCCTTTCCTTCAGTAATATGCGACAACGGGAGAGCGAATAGCGTGCATACACACTGCACAATATGCATGATTTGTGCCAAACTGGCCAAAGCGGAATGACATCGCTCCAGTGTTGACCCAGCTTAGGGGCGTTTGGCGTCATAGCTTTAGAACCTCAAAACCACTTAGGCACTGAATGCATTTTTTATTTTCATTTCCAGAATGTTTTTGCAATTTGACTTGGAGTGCTGGAGCATAACCCTTTCCCCTGAGGAGGTTTTTCCCAGTACTGGGAAAGTGAGAACCCCAATGATAACCCACAGTCCAGGGAGCCATCATTTAAGGATGAAACATGGCATATACAATTATTTGTGTCCATTATGTCATGGATTGGAAGACATATACTGTATTTCTCAGATGTCATATGATCAGCTTGGGTACTGTTTGTCATTACAGTCAATGGTCCCACACTCTCCGCTTGTCACATACAGTAAGATCTTAATGGATAGCTTCCTTCCATCTATCACGCCTGAGGGTTGGTTTGGGTAGGAACAGGCGTGGAAGGCTGAAGGGGAGAAGGAACTTGGGTGGCTTGAGCCAGGACTTCTTCATGTTATGATGTGAGGAGATAGAGATATGGCAGTGGATGATGGGCCCGAAGGCGAGGACAGACATAAAATGTCTTTATTAAACAGCAAGTTACAATGAGAACTGGAGATGATAACACTGAATGAATAAGCAGAATTCGATCGAGACCGATGATGCTGGATTGAGAGCTGGAATCGGTTTGAGACCAATGTTGATGATTTGAAGAACTTGATGGATTGAATCTGATGTTGATGAATTGATGAACTTTATCGGTTGGAACTGACGTTGATGAATTGAGGAACTTAATTGATAAGAGTCCAATGTTGGAAGCATCGGATGAGACCGATGGTTGGAGTAATCGACTGGATCAGAAAATCTGCTTTCCCTTGAGCGGCTTTACTGCTCCTTTTGGAGCAGTGACACTACTGCGCATGCGTGACCTACAGGTCACACATATGCACAAGAGCCCAGACGTCCGGCGGAAGGAGCCGGACAGGGGCGGAGGAATCCGAAAGGATCCCTCTTTGCAACCTGGACCTCTTTCCCATAGGATCCCGGAGCAGGAGCATTCGTCATCAGAAGATGGCGAATGCTCCCGCAATCAAGCTCCGAAAATATTGTGTTTTGGAGCTTGATGAATTCTGTCCCCATAGTAGTGTATGGGGAGAGCGGGCCATTCCGGGAGAGAAAGGTAAGCAGGAGATATCTGTGATACTAGTGTATGGGGACAGTGGGCCATTGCACCAGAGGAAGGAAAGCAGGAGATAACTGTGATACTAGTGTATGGGGACAGTGGGCCATTCCGGGAGAGAAAGATAAGCAGGAGATATCTGTGATACTAATGTATGGGAACAGCGGGCCATTCCACCAGAGGAAGGAAAGCAGGAGATATCTGTGATACTAATGTATGGGGACAGCGGGCCATTCCACCAGAGGAAGGTAAGCAGGAGATATCTGTGATACTAGTGTCTGGTGACAGTGGGCCATTCCACCAGAGGAAGGTAAGCAGGAGATATCTGTGATAATAGTGAATGGTGACAGTGGGCCATTCCACCAGAGGAAGGTAAGCAGGAGATAACTGTGATACTAGTGTATGGGGACAGCGGGCCATTCTGCCAGAGGAAGGTAAGCAGGAGATATCTGTGATACTAGTGTCTGGTGACAGTGGGCCATTCCACCAGAGGAAGGTAAGCAGGAGATATCTGTGATACTAATGTATGGGGACAGCGGGCCATTCTGCCAGAGGAAGGTAAGCAGGAGATATCTGTGATACTAGTGTCTGGTGACAGTAAGCCATTCCACCAGAGGAAGGTAAGCAGGAGATAACTGTGATACTAGTGTATGAGGACAGTGGGCCATTCCGGGAGAGAAAGGTAAGCAGGAGATATCTGTGATACTAGTGTATGGGGACAGTGGGCCATTGCAGGAGAGAAAGGTAAGCAGGAGATATCTGTGATACCAGTGTATGGGAACAGCGGGCCATTCCGGGAGAGAAAGGTAAGTAGGAGAGATCTGTGGTATGAATGGCCCGATAAATTACTTTCTACAATTGCAGGTGAAAATGTTCATATTCACCTGCTTTTATAAAAATTAAGTAATGATGAATAGGCCCCTTAGTAGTCTATTTATCAAATAATATTTTTGGGCTATTCCGTGAAATAACACCCGTTTTCAGGGGATATCCAGGAATATTAAGAATCTCCAATATCTGCTACAATCTCTCCATTTCCGACAGCAGCTGGAGCCCCCATGGGTTTTTATGGAAGCTGCTCTGCTGCTGGATTTACCTTTGCATTCTAGAGCTTAGCCCCAACAGGAAAATGCCATCTTCAGAGGACATTATCCTAGCCTGTGGACTACTAATTTGCATATTTTTCCAGAAAGTAAGATGGAGGCTCGCTCTCCGTCGATTCCCGGTGACGCATGCACCAGCCAATGGCCGCGCATACACATTGGCTGCCGAGTACGCGAACCGGGAAGCTGTGTGATAACGTTACACTATCACACTCAGTGTTCTCCCCAGAAAATGTTTGCAGCCGGGTGGCATCAAGAAGTAGCCCTGTGGGTGCCTTCACAATAATAAAATGTTTTAAACCCTGACCTTATAATGATTTAAACTTGAAATAACATTTTATATATTAATTTGCCTCTTCTTATTAGAGGCCCAGTCATCTGATATGAAGAAGCTGCAAAGTCTGTAGGATCTGGTCCATTTTATACAGCTCCCAGATACTGTCCCCACTTGCAGGCTCCCAAAGTGCCGGGTGGTGCACCCGCAAAAAACAGCCTGGAGAGAACACTGACACTGCTCCCAGCTCTTCTCCAGGATGGGTTCATAGCAGAACCCGTCTCTTGGCAAAAACATTTTAGTAAATTTGTGTGAAAATATTTATCACTTCCACATTTTTAATGCGGATTGTGATAAATATGACCCTAAATAGCAATATATTTTCTAGATGCATAATCCAAAAACAAAGTAAGAAGTTGCAACCAAATCATATGTCTGTTAATTCACTTGGGGGTCTATTTACTAAGCCTTGGATGGAGATAAATTGAACAGAGATAAAGTCCCAACCATGGCAGTCCTAACTGCCATGTCACAGGCTGTGTTTGAAAAATGACAGGAGCTGGTTGACTGGTACTTTCTCTCCGTTCACTTTATCTCCATCCAAGGCTTAGTAAACAGACCCCTTAGAACCTTGCCCTTTCCTTGAATATTTGGTCAAACAGTGCCTCAGTTATGTCACTGGGTCAAGGGAAATAATATGCTACATCCCCATTAATACTGGTCCTGTGCAATGCATTTACTATAGCACCTCCATTGGTTTATTGCTAATTAGCACATTAAACACCTCTTTAGCTTAACATATAAACTTAACTTATCATAATGAAATAAAAACATGGACACACAAACAGCTTGGCTAAAAGGTCACTTAATTAATTAACCTAAGAAAGGTGGCCAGGAGGCACTACAATCTCAGTTCTAGCCTCTTCAGATGTAACTTTTCTAGGTGACGACTAAGATGTCTCCCCTACAGACGCACTTGCGTTGTGGAAGACTCACCTCCCTCACAGGCACAGGTTGAACGTTTCTGCACTAGAAGCTCCCAGGTGCCACGGCACTAACTAAACTCGGGCGGGAAGGAGGGCGGGACTCCAAAACTGCAAAAGAGGCTGTCCTAAGCAACAGCCTCCCCTATTTACTAGACAAAGACACACCCCTAAGGCAAACCTATTGGCTCAAAATAATCTGATGCTTGAAGCCATAAATGAATCTGCCTAGTAACAAGGCTGTCACCTCCAGCCAATCAGCAAAAAAAAAAAAAAAAGGATTCTTACATGTCTATTCAGCCTTTGTCTACTCTTCACAGGTGACAGGACTTTTATACAGCGCTGATTTTTCTGGTATATATTCTCAGAGGGCCGGCTGCCATGGCATGAAAATGTATTTATTTTCTTAAATAGTCTAATTAGCATGCCTTGCCTTGTTCCAAAATGTGATTCGGCACAATGTACGCCGTCAATGGCACAAAGTATGCTATCAAATCCTTAAACATAAAACAGAAAAGTAATTTTCAACTGGATCTGCTATCTGCACAAATACTACACCTCAGTTTTATTCTAATGGGCACCGCCAGAGGAATGACTCAAAGTAGATTAAACAGCTCTCAGCCTAATAGACACTAAAAGAAGAGTAATAAAGTCACTAGAACAATGTGTTAGACAGTAATGAGAACTTTTTAATAATATCATGTCTCTGTGAAAATCATAAAATCAGTGATTACTGAGATCTGCTAATGACTGACTTATACCTCTTTTCCACCAAAAACCCAGGTCCGACCTGGGTTTTTGGACATGGTTCCAACCCTGGCCAGACCCAGGTCAAACCCATTTACACTGCACCTTCGATCTGGGTTACTCCCAGGTCAGCCCTGTTCACAATGAGCTCAGGTCTGCCCTGCTAAACCTGTGAGGTCATAAAAAGTGGGAGGTGAATGCCCCACAACCACCAATCAGCTCATTTTAGGCATGACCCAGGTCAGATAACCTGGGTTGCACCGTTTACACTGCACCATTACCCTGGTCCATCCTGGGTCCAACCCTGGCATCTACCTGGGATGGATTGCTGGGTCACTTGACCTGGGTTATTTTTCAGGGACCCTTTTACATTGAGTTGCGACCCAGGTAGACCCAGCAAAAACCCAGGTTTTTGCTCTGGTGTAAAAGGGGTATTATATAGTAACTAGGGGTGAGCGGGTTCGGATTTCTGAAATCCGAACCCCCCCGAGCCCCCCCGATCCGAGGCCGATCCGAGTCAGGCTCGACTTTTCCCGCCTGACTCGGATCTGAAATCGAGGCAAAACGTCATCATCCCGCCTTCCGGGTCTCGCGGGTTTTGGATCCTATATAAGGTACCCGCGTCGGAGCCATTTTCTCATTCGGCTGTGGACAGTGAAGAGGGAGGGTGGGAGTTAGGGCTGGCTGGGCTGTGTAGTGTAGTGTAGTGTAGTGCAGAGTAGTGTTGTGCTGTGCTGTGCTGCGCTGTGCTGCTGTTGTCCATAGGGGCTGTACCCACTACTTCAAAGTCCATAGGGGCTGGCTGTGTTGTGCTGTGCTGCTGTTGTTAATAGGGGCTGTGTCCACTACTTCAAAGTCCATAGGGGCTGGCTGGACTGTGTTGTGCAGTCAGTTCTCCATAGGGGCTGTGTCCACTCCAAAGTCCTGTTCAGTGTCCCAGTCCTAAAGGGGTGCTGTAGTGTTGTCCAGGGGGTGCTCTGTCCATCAGGGGTGCTCCCCCCAAGTGCTAAAAAAATAATATTTTTTCTGTGTTTGTGAATTGTGTGCGCAGTAGCCGCACGTGCATCAACAAAGTAGTGCCAAGCGTGCGCCTGTGTCATAAGTAAAGGGCCGGCTGACTTGACCGTTAAAGGGTGCTGTAACCCCCAAAGTACACTCCAGTCCAAACCAAATAAAAAAATATTTTCTGTGTTTGTGAATTGTGTGCGCAGTAGCCGCACGTGCATCAACAAAGTAGTGCCAAGCGTGCGCCTGTGTCATAAGTTAAGGGCCGGCTGGCTTGACTGTTAAAGGGTGCTGTAACCCCCAAAGTACATTCCAAACCAAATAAAAAAATATTTTCTGTGTTTGTGAATTGTGTGCGCAGTAGCCGCATGTGCATCAACAAAGTAGTGCCAAGCGTGCGCCTGTGTCATAAGTAAAGGGCCGGCTGGCTTGACCGTTAAAGGGTGCTGTAACCCCCAAAGTACATTCCAAACCAAATAAAAAAATATTTTCTGTGTTTGTGAATTGTGTGCGCAGTAGCCGCACGTGCATCAACAAAGTAGTGCCAAGCGTGCGCCTGTGTCATAAGTAAAGGGCCGGCTGGCTTGACTGTTAAAGGGTGCTGTAACCCCCAAAGTACATTCCAAACCAAATAAAAAAATATTTTCTGTGTTTGTGAATTGTGTGCGCAGTAGCCGCACGTGCATCAACAAAGTAGTGCCAAGCGTGCGCCTGTGTCATAAGTAAAGGGCCGGCTGGCTTGACTGTTAAAGGGTGCTGTAACCCCCAAAGTACATTCCAAACCAAATAAAAAAATATTTTCTGTGTTTGTGAATTGTGTGCGCAGTAGCCGCATGTGCATCAACAAAGTAGTGCCAAGCGTGCGCCTGTGTCATAAGTAAAGGGCCGGCTGGCTTGACCGTTAAAGGGTGCTGTAACCCCCAAAGTACACTCCAAACCAAATAAAAAATATTTTCTGTGTTTGTGAATTGTGTGCGCAGTAGCCGCACGTGCATCAACAAAGTAGTGACAAGCGTGCGCCTGTGTCATAAGTAAAGGGCCGGCTGGCTTGACCGTGAAAGGGTACTGTAACCCCCAAAGTACACTCCAAACCAAATAAAAATTTTTTTTCTGTGTTTGTGAATTGTGTGTGCAGTAGCCACACGTGCATCAACAAAGGAGCAGCGCCAAGCGTGCGCCTGTGTCCCATAAGTAAAGAGCCGGCTGGCTCATTTCTTAAAGGGTGGTGTAACCCACAAAGTGCACTACTCTCCAGCAAAAATAAAAAAATATTTTCTGTGTTTAGCCGCACGTATATATCAAATCGATATAACATAAATGGAGGACCAAACTTTCTCCGATAAAAATAAAATAGAGAAAGATCAAGAACCACTTCCTCCTAGTGCTGAAGCTGCTGCCACTAGTCATGACATAGACGATAACATGCCATCAACGTCGTCTGCCAAGGCCGATGCCCAATGTCATAGTAGAGGGCACATACAATCCCAAATGACAAAGTTCAGGAAAATGACCTTGAAAAAAACATTTAAATCAGCTGAAGAGAAACGTAAACTTGCCAATATGCCATTTACGACACGGAGTGGCAAGGAATGGCTAAGGTCGATCCCTAGTATGTTCATGACTAGTGGTTCAGCTTCACATGACGATGGAAGCCCTCCTCCCACTAAAAAAATCAGAAGAGTTAAGCTGGCAAAAGCACAGCGAAGAACTGTGCTTTCTAAGAAGATATCACAAATCCCCAAGGAGAGTCCAAGTGTGGTGGTGGTTGCGATGCCTGACCTTCCGAGCACTGGACGGGAAGAGGTGGCTCTTTCCACCATTTGCACGCCCCCTGCAAGTGCTGAAAGGAGCACCCACAGTCCACTTGCTGATATGCAAATTGAAGATGTCACTGTTGAAGTACAACAGGATGAGGATACTGGTGTAGCTGGCGCTGAGGAGGAAGTTGGCGAGGAGGATTCTGATGGTGATGTGGTTTGTTTAAATCAGGCTCCAGGGGAGACAGTTGTTGTCCGTGGGATGAAAAAGCCCATCACGGTCATGCCTGGGCAGAAGACCAAACATTCCACCTCTTTGGTCTGGCAATATTTCTATCCGAATCCGGACAACAACTGTCTTGCCATATGTACCATATGTAAAAGTGAAATAAGTAGGGGTAGGGACGTCAACCACCTAGGAACATCCTCCCTTATATGGCACCTGCAGCGCGTTCATAAAAAGTTACTGTCAAGTTCAGAAACTTTGGCTAAGACCATAAGCAGTCCAGGGACACCTAAATCCCGTTGTCCTGTTGTATCCAAGCGCCTGCAAACCACACCGTCAACTCCCTCCTCGTCAATTTCCTCCTTAGTCAGGATCGGAAGTAGTCCTGCAGGCCATGTCACTGGCATGACTGACTCTCCTATCCGGGATTCCTCCGGAGGATCCTGCATTGCTACGCCTACTGCTGCCGCTGCTGCTGTTGCTGCTGCTGGGAGTCGTTCATCATCCCAGAGAGGAAGTAGGAACACCACTACTTTTACTAAACAATTGACCCTCCAACAGTCCTTAGCGAGGAGGATGAAGTACGACAGCAGTCATCCTGAAGCAAAACGTATAACTGAGGCCTTGACTGCTATGTTGGTGTTAGACGTGCGTCCGGTATCCGCCATTAGTGCAGTGGGATTTAGACAATTGATGGAGGTAGCGTGTCCCCGGTTCCAAATCCCGTCTAGATTCCACTTCACTAGGCAGGCGATACCGAGACTGTACAGAAACGTCAGAAAAAGTGTCCTCAGTATCCTGAAAAATGCCGTTGTACCCAATGTCCACTTAACCACGGACATGTGGACAAGTGGAACAGGGCAGACTAAGGACTATATGACTGTGACAGCCCACTGGGTAGATGTATCACCTTACGCAGCAACAGCAGCAGCATCACCAGTAGCAGCATCTCAGAAACGCCAGCTCGTTCCAAGGCAGGCTACGCTGTGTTTCACCGGTTTCAGTAAGAGGCACACCGCCGACAACCTCTTAGAGAAACTGAGGGAAATCATCGCCGAGTGGCTTACCCCACTTAGACTCTCCTGGGGATTTGTGATATCTGACAACGCCACCAATATTGTGCGGGCATTACATCTGGGCAAATTCCAGCATGTCCCATGTTTTGCTCACACAAACTTGGTGGTGCAGAATTTTCTGAAAAGCGACAGGGGCGTGCAGGAGACGCTTTGGGTGGCCCGAAAAATTTCTGGCCACTTTCGCCATTCAGCGACTGCATGCCGAAGACTGGAGCGCCAGCAAACACTCTTGAACCTGCCCCGCCATCACCTGAAGCAAGAGGTTGTGACGCGGTGGAACTCAACCCTCTATATGCTTCAGAGGATGGAGGAGCAGCAAAAGGCCATACAAGTCTATACATCCACCTATAACATAGGCAAAGGAGGGGGTATGCACCTGACTCAAGCGCAGTGGAGAATGATTTCCGTGTTGTGCAAGGTTCTCCAGCCCTTCGAACTTGCCACACGTGAAGTCAGTTCAGACACTGAGAGCTTGAGTCAGGTCATTCCCCTCATCAGGCTTTTGCAGAAGCAGCTGGAGAAAGGGAAGGAGGAGCTAAGACGGAGCGATTCCGCTCGGCATGTGGGACTTGTGGATGAAGCCCTTCATTCGCTTTGCCAGGATTCCAGTGTGGTCAATCTGTTGAAATCAGACCACTACATTTTGGCCACCGTTCTCGATCGTAGGTTTAAAGCCTATGTGGTGTCTCTCTTTCCGGCCGACACAAGCCTGCAGAGGTGCAAAGACCTGTTGGTGAACACACTGTCAGCTGAAGCGGAACGTGACACGTCAACAGCTCCTTCTTCATTTTCTCCCGCAACTGGGGCTGCCAGGAAAAAACTTAGGTATCCTAAGCAACCCGCTGGCGGTGATGCAGGGCAGGCAGGACCAAGTTCGGACATCTGGTCCGGACTGAAGGACCTGGCAACAATTTCTGACATGTCTACTGTCACTACATATGATACTGTCACCATTGACAGAATGGTGGAGGATTACATCGGTGACAGCATCCAAGTAGGCATGTCAGACAGTCCATACCTGTACTGGCAGGAAAAAGAGGCAATTTGGAGGCCCCTGTACAAACTGGCTCTATTTTACCTGAGTTGCCCCCCCCTCCAGTGTGTACTCCGAAAGAGTGTTTAGTGCAGCCGGGAACCTTGTCAGCGAAAGGCGTAGGAGGTTGCTTCCACAAAATGTGGAGAAGATGATGTTCATCAAATGAATTATCAACTCTTCCAGGGAGACCAGCCTCCAGAACGTACAGAGGGACCTGTGGTGGTGGATTCCAGTGGGGACGAGTTAATACTCTGTGAGGATGAGGATGTACACAACACTGAAGAGGGTGAGGAATTGGTGGATGAGGAGGATGAGGACGACATCTTGCCTCCGTAGAGCCAGTTTGGGCAGGGACAGATTAATTGCCAGCTTGTTTTGTGGGGGCCCAAACGAACCAATCATTTCAGCCACAGTCGTGTGGCAGACCCTGGCGCTGAAATGATTGCTTTGTTAAAGTGTGCATGTCCTGTTTATACAACATAAGGGTGGGTGGGAGGGCCCAAGGACAATTCCATCTTGCACCTCTTTTTTTTCTTTGCATTATGTACAGTTTGGGGCCTAGTTTTTCAAACTGCCATCCTGTCTGCCACTGCAGTGTCACTCCTAGATGGGTCACGTGTTTGTGCCGCCCACTCGTGTCGCTTAGCATAGTCATCCAGCTACCTCGGTGCAGCCTTTTGGACAAAAAAACACTATTGTGAGGTGTGAGGTGTTCAGAATAGACTGGAAATTAGTGGAAATTAAGGTTATTGAGGTTAATAATAGCATAGGAGCAGAAAAACCAACACATTCTGTGATTTTAGCTGTTTTTATGCTTTTTTTCAAAAAAATACAGATCCAAAACATAAAACTCAGAACCCAAAACACGGAAGGGTGGTTTTGGCAAAACCAATCCAGATCCAAAACACGAAGAAAGATCCAGATCCAAAACCAAAACACAAGACACGAAAAGTGGCCGGTGCACACCCTTAATAGTAACAGGGCAGCATCCTGTTCGCTCCTGCGCTGCCTCCCTCCAGCATCCTGTTCGCTCCTGCGCTGCCTCCCTCCAGTATCCTGTTCGCTCCTGCACTGCCTCCCTCCAGCATCCTGGTCGCTCCTGCGCTGCGTCCCTCCAGTATCCTGTTCGCTCCTGCACTGCCTCCCTCCAGCATCCTGTTCGCTCCTGCGCTGCCTCCTTCCAACATCCAGATAGCTCCTGCACTGCGTCCCTCCAGCATCCTGTTCGCTCCTGCGCTGCCTCCCTCCAACATCCAGATCGCTCCTGCACAGCCTCCCTCCAGCATCCTGTTCGCTCCTGCGCTGCCTCCCTCCAACATCCTGTTAGTGATAATGAGCCGGCGGTCACTAGGACCCACTTGAGCTCAGTCAAGGCATGTGCAGCGTCTCTGCTCATCTTTACTCCATTGTGTCTGTGAAGCCTTTTGATTTTGCTTCAGCAGGGGAAGGGGACACACACGCACACCCCGAATAGGGTATAGCTGTGACACTGCGAGAGGTGGTAGTTTGGTTTCATGCAATACTATACATGGATATGTTGGCATTGTTTGTACAGCGCATAGCGTGCAATAAGGTACATGGAGAAGTTGACACTGGGGGAACAGCCCATAGCCTGCAATGAGAGGCATAGATACAGTATGTGGGCACTGTGGGAACAGAGTGTAGCGTGCAATGAGGGGCATAGATATGTTGGCACTGTGGGAACAGTGTGTAGCGTGCAATGAGAGGCACGCATGTGTTGGTACTGTGGGAATAGCATGCATTGTGCAATGAGATGAACAGAGTGGATGCAATAACCCTGGAGCTCAAAGCTAGACATGGAGTGTATCAGGGCACACACATGCACATAGAACATAAAGGCAGACAGGTGAAATTGGTACAACAAAATACACTGGTGCAGAGTCTGAGACACCCACCAGACCACCAGAGATAAGAGGATATGGACTTTACTCAGTAAGGACCCAGGTCGCAGCCCAGTGTAGTTGTTTCCCACCATGAAAGCAACAGAGTACTTACAGTTGTAGTCACCTCATCGTTGCCGCGATGCACGCGCACAGCGTCACGCATCGCGGCATAGCGCAGCTCTCGCCAGGCTGCGACTAGGCGCGACCGTCTTTCTCCCCATTGAAGTCTATGGCATGTGTGCGTGCATATGCACGCGCGCACCATGGACGCAGGCACACTAGTCACACCATCCGAGCACATCGTGCACGACCGGCGCTTCTATTAAGCAGCTTTAGAAACGTGTTTACCCCAGCCGCGGCACCCGCCTACATCCCCCCCCCCCCACAGTCACAGTAACACACAGTAAAAGCCATTGGACTTTGAGTCTGCAGCAGCTGAGTCCGACGCACTGTGTTACTGGCCGGCCCACTGCCGCTCCGCCTCCAATCTGACAGTGGGAAGCATGCCAGCATCTCGGCTTCATGCTCTGCAGCTGTTGAACCTTGCGCCCCTCCTTTTATTCAGTGCTGCGTGCTAAACCACAGACAGTCCAGCCTAAAGGTCTGTTCACCGTATGTGTATATATAATATATATATATATGTGTATGTATATATATATATATATATATATATATATAGTGTGTGTATGTAGAAATATATTTATGTATGTAAATATATATATATATATACATACATATGTTTGTGTGTATATATATATATATATAATATATACTGTATATATACACACACGTATATGTGTGTGTATCGCCCCCTGCAGTATGCAAGTGTGTATGCACTTTCCGATGCAGGGTCCCATCGCCAATAGGTTTAGCTGGCTACACATCAATCTGATGTCTAGTTGGCTTAAAAAAGAAGATAATTATGCCTAGCCCTGACCTAATCTGCATTTTTAAAAAGGGACGGCTGCAATATAAATACACTCTATGGAGGCAATTCAGTTCAGAATAAAGCGCCACCAGAACAATCGGACTAAAGCACCTGATTTTTAAGGGGGGGGTGGGGGGAGGGTTCCATAATATATATATTATTTTTTTTTACACACACACAGCATGCATACATACATACACACAACATATATACACACACACACAAACATACTTATACACAGCATACATACATATATACATACATACACACATGTCAGCATACTTACCGAGGGCTGAGGAGGGAGGAGGAGGAGGGTCACCGTATGAGTGGAGCTGCTGCTGCTCTGCGTGTGTAGCAGCTCCTTCAGCAATAACTGTGTCCCATGCAGAGAGCTCTGCCAATAAAGCTCTGTCTGTCTGTTGAGCCGCGGCAGATCTGTCTGTCTGTTGAGCCGCGGCCAGTGCAGAGATGGAGACAATGCTATCTCCATCTCTGAAAAACAAATTTGGTCTTTCAGGGGGGTCTCTGAGTTTTCAGACACCCCCCCTGCATGCACGTTTTCACTTGCACCACATAGAGGTGTGCAAGACAGTTAAACAGTAAAGCTAGTTACACACTAGACGACCTGCAAACGATGCGATGTTGTCAACGATTTTCCTTGAACTCCCGGGCAAATGATCTAGTGTATATACACTGTGCAATGTAACAAACGATATATCTTGCATCGTTTGGTGGTTAGTTCATTAACTGTATAATGTAACCATATCGCCTGGTCGTCCGGTAGTGCGTACACACTGACATTTACAGATCTTCCTGCCTGAACAAAAGATCTGAAAGTGTGAACAACGAGGCCGCATAGTGCGTACACACTTGACGATTTGAACAATCATTCCGATGCATCGGAATCGGCCAAATTGTTCAAAATATTGTCTAGTGTGTAGGGGCCTTAGTATGGGCGGCCTGGCATCATGGTGATCTCTAGCAGCACATCCTACTGTATTCAATTGCCCCCTATAAATGCAAAAAAAATAGTTCCAATCTGACTATATCTAGCATAGTTGTAATGCCAATCCAGCTAGGGTGTAACTTGGGGGTTTAGCACCCCGGGCAAGCTGGAATAAACAGCACCCCGCCTATCAGTGCAACATGCCTAAGGCCTGATTACCCCCAGAGGCCTAGTGCCCGACAACCTGGTGGTCTAGGAAGGGATTAATGGTGGGAAGGCCTCATAGAGGGCTTACCTGTGCGGTGGGAGAGGCTGCAGTGTGGGGTTTCATTAGCTCTTTTACTTTCCCACCACTGGAGCACTCTCTGGTCCTCAGCCACATTCTTCTGCCGCTAGTCCATCCTGGCCAGTGGCGGCGCTGCCGGACCTCCTCTCTCTTGAGCCTGGCGTCTTCTGGCCTCTTCCGCAGCTGCCGGAGCTCTTTGTACGACGTCTTCATCCTCCGCCCGACACCGTCGAACTGACTCTTACACCCAGCAGTATCTGCCGACGAGGGCGGAGCCAGCCATGATGTGACGAGCTGCAAGTGCCTCGCCGCGGCCGCTTTCTTTTGGCTGCCGGTCCACGAGCCATAATTGGCTCGTGGCCAGTGCCAAATTACAATGGCCGCTGGTCCCCAAGCTGCACCCGGCTCGCGCCCAGCACCAAATGTCACCCGCCACTGGGAACAGTCTGATGAGATGTGTTCCACCAGGAACTCATCTCACCGGACTGCAGGACTTGAACACTTGAACCCAGTAATAAACATTGCCCATGCCCCTCTGCCGGGCCAGTCAGATGGCGTCCAGAGCAAGGTGCCCCACACGCACTCCCCTTGGTATGCCACTGCAATCCGGTTAATATGCTCTAAGTAGCATGCTAACCTTGTCGACATGCCCGCACCAGTATTCCAGAATCAATTTAGTCACTGTCAACAAAGTGACTGTCATTTCATCGTACCCATCCCGAAATATGAGGTATTAGTTCCTATTGTGATCATATTGTGGTCAGTATTGGGTATTGATGGGCGACTCTTTCTAGGGATCATCAATTTCTAATTGTGTAAGCTGCACTCACTATTATTATAATTAATCCCAAGACAATTTATTTAGAAGCTGTTCTTTGTACATGTATACTTCTTTTATAATCTACTATGTTAACAATGTAAAATGACCACATACATTTGTATAATGTAATGCAAAATGTTATTTAGTTTTTTTGTTGCCGATTTTCATACAGCCATGGGGCCTGATTCAGAGCCGGACGCTATTTGCGCTCGCTCGTTCAGGAAAATAGGGGTGGCTATTCAAATGAACCGTTCGCTCTTTGCGGTCTGTTCACGCCTCTAGGTCTGAACGAGCGAACAAAACATGCGGTCGTTTTTTGGAAAACTACGCCCCCTGGCCGCTCGCATCCTACGTCATGTCCGCTATTTATTAGATTAATCGAGTACATCGACCAGCTTATGAACTGCTCGCTATTCTTGTGGTTGGTTTTTCCTACCGCAATCTTGCGAGCAGTTCTGACTATAAAATAACCCAGTGACGTGGTCAATGACGCTGCTGTATTAATTATGCACACCCTTAAAACGCCCGTTTTGACCTTTAAGCGCGCCTGCGTTCTGATCTCCACTCCCCGTTTTCAAGCACCTTCCCCTGTTACCACCCACAAACGCCTCATCCTGTCACTCAAAATAGCAGGCATTCGCTATTTAGCGAACAAACGATTTTCGACCGCACTGACTGGTTCGCGCATGCATATTACGATCCGTACGCATGCGCAGTTGTGCAAACATCGCTCGGAACGAACGAGCGGCCGCTTACGAGCGGCTCTGAATCAGGCCCATGATTCGCTGCATTATTCCATGAGGGGGAGGGTCCCTAATGATGCAAATAGTCCAGCCCTGCCCCTATCAGTTGCCACCTGCTGCTATGACAGACCTGGATACTTTAAGGGGCTGGTGAAAAAAAAATCCCTGAATGACCCTGTTATCCAATTAGCCCTGATATATTTTCAGCTGCGAAAAAGTGGTATTATTTTTTCAGGACACATCAGTTCTAGAAAAAAATCCCCGATAAGTGCCAACGCCGGCCGGACTTCGGGGCTAATTGAATAGCACCCTGGGGATCCATTAGCAGTGGTAATTTACCGTTGCTAATTGGATAAAGCTCTATATATTAAAGTGGTTGTGTTTTCAATGTAATTGTTTCTCTGTAGAGCGCTATGGACACTTGGTGGTGTCATATAAATAAAATATAATAATTATATATTGTGCATGTCAGACATCCCAACTAATTTCTCCCCTCCTGGGGTGAGCTGAAGCTGATCACAGCGACGGGGTAGCGCCTAACCATCCTCATCATTAGGCCCCACTTCTGCATGGCATAATGCCATGAACCGCGGTTCGTGAAGTGGGGGTGTTGCAAGGATGAAGCACTTCTCTTAGAATCTTTCTTATACCCCTTTTCCACCAAAATTCCGGGTCTGACCCGGAGTTGGAACAGGCTTCCTATCCGGATCAGACCCGGAATTTAGCCGGCGCCGACTCGGGATATTCCCGAGTCGGCGCCGTTCACACTGCAGTCGGGTCTGCATAGACCCGGCTTTTCCAGCGTGAAAGTGGAGGCTTGGAGATGACGTCATCTCCAAGCGCCACAGAAGCCGGACCAATCGGCCGGCTTGCGGTGCACTGCAGGTCATCAAGACCCGGAGTGCGCCGTACACACAGCAGGGTTTCACGGGTTACTCCTGTGTTAAACCCTGCTATTTACTTGGGTTGGATTGCCGGGTCACTCGACCCGGCGATCCAACCCTCACCCCTTTTACACCAAGGTTAACCCTGCAATAAGCCGGGTTTTAGCTCCGGTGTAAAAGGGGTATTAGTCTACTGTCCCTCCCATTTCATTGTGCAGTGGGTGGGATGAGAAGGGTGCCTTTCTCTTCCGGAAATCCATTGGACTTTCAAAATTTGGGAGTTCCCTGGATGTTCCGGGAGCGTAGGCAAGTATACCGCAAGTTCAGCTTACATTGCATTCTGAATCTGCCTTGAATTTTTTTGGTGCACATGTAGTGAGAAAAATTAAGTTTTTACATGCTGCAAATCACTCGACCTGGCAATTCAACCCTTTCCCCTTTTGCACCAAGGAGCTACCTGGGTTAACCCTGCAATAACCCAGGTTTTAGCTCTGGTGTAAAAGGGGTATTAGTTACAAACTGTTGTTTTTAATCATACTATGTTATTTAATGTACTAAATCTCTGTTACATTTGTGGACATCACCGCTGTTTGTGTTGTTGTGACATTAGGTTGTTAGTCTGTCCAAGCTTTCCAGGTCCTGTGCAGAGAGCCAAAACCTCACCAGTGCATGGAACAGATTCTTGGCTAATGCTGTGTTTGCGTCATGTTGTACAGCACAGTCTGTGCATTGTGTTGTACAGTAACTCACTGCTTACATGGAGAATCGTTTCTGGCAAAAGGAATCAGCAGTCTTGATTGCAAGTGTATAATGTCCCAGCAGAGATGAGGGTTTTTTTTTTATGTCATCTGCTCCTCTTACTTAGGCATGTGTTCTGAATGCAAAGGTTAATTTGCTTAAGTGTTTTTATGATTGCCTTATTAATTCTCTAAATTGTTTTGAAATGTGCTATTTGTGGATAATGAAGCACATACATGTGTAGAAAATGCTGGCCCTGATGGCAGCCAGTGGATTCACGGTAGATGGCTTTATGAGATACCGGCAGGTGGGGGCTGGGGGTGATGAGGATGATTTAAAGGGGCACTAATTCTAAAACAGACGTTGGTTCTCTGTGGAAATGCATGTTTTAGCATCCAGAAGTGTCTATGTAAAAAAAAAGATGCTGTGATAGTATCTACAGGGGATCAATCATCTAAATAGTTGAAACAAATTGACCATTTGACCAGTAGCAGATTTTACCTAGGAGCGCAGGGATGCAGCCCCCCAGTAACATACGCCACCCCCAGTGAGTGTTCCTGGCACTTGCTTCCTATTAGAAGTGCTGGAATGGGATTCAAATGCCAGCGGTGGAGGAAATCCCAACAGCGGCATGTGAGTAACCTAACCCTCCCCTCTCCCCCCCTAACCCTCCCTTAGGGGTGCCTAACCCTAACCTCCCCCCTAGTGCCTAACCCTAACCTCCCCCAAGGAGTGCCTAAACCTAAACCCCCTCCCCGCATCCTAAACCTAACCCTCCGGGGGGGGGCCTAACCCTAGCTTCCCCCCGGTGGCGCCTATCCACCCCTTCCCCTATCCTAACCCTAAGTCCCCCCGGGGTGCCCTAAAGCTAACCCTTCCTCCCCCGCGGCTAAGAGGACGGGCGCCCCGGATTTACCTTGTTTGGGCCCACGTCGTCCTGGATTCCGGCGTTGGGATTATGATCGGCGTTGGTATCTCAACGCTTATCATGAATCCCTAACTGGCATTCTGCCGTCAGGATTGTGACCGGCAGTCACATAGCTACATACCCAAAAGTGCGATCTGCTAATCATAGACAGGCAGGCAGTCCCAGGGTAGGTGTTTTCTCCTCCTGGGACTACCAGTCCAGACTGCGAGAGCTTTTCCAATGTACAGCCACTCCTCTGCCTTGCCGTGAGCCCTATCTAGCTTCTTGGGACCCAATAAGCCGGTGCTTCACATGCGCTGGTCGCTGGCCCTGGCATATGGATAGCGCACGGGCAGCTCCCCTGCAGAAAAATGTAGGTGCCGCCACTGATTATGACTATTGTGCTCTTTAGCCCCTAGGCTACAATGGATAACGCTATATGAAGATGACGTTAGCTACTGGGGCCAACTCCAGAATACTAAGCATTCTGGAGCTGGGTAAATGTGTCCATTAAGCAGCTCTCATAGCTTGGTCCCGGTAGCTCGCCGTCTTCAGATAGCGTTATCCATTGTATTGTGGCTTTTGTGATCTAATACAGGGGATCAGAGATATTCTGCAAATATTCTTTAATAAATAGGCCCCATAGCGTTAAGTCTGCAGAATATTATAGTAACACAAATGTAACAGCATCGCGGAGTTCCATGGCAAAATTTGGGAAATGCCTAGTGATGCTGCACTAGCCTCTGCGGGCCCCACCTAAGGGGAGCAGAGTGGGAGCCTCTGCTGGGCAAACACAGGTCTTGCATACTGTATGCACAGTAAATCCCCAACTGGGGCTTGTCTGAGGGGTCTATTCACCATAACTAAACTTTCCCTGGAGGTAATTAGGTTTAGAACTCGCATGGAGTTCTACCTAATTACCAGAGGAATTCATCATTCCTCCTCCCGATAACTATCTATTCCGAAAAGCTGTCATTGTTGCGATGACAGCTTTTCGGGAAATAGATAGTTATCCCTGCCTGCTCTAGCTTATTGCATCTGTAGGCAGTGCTGAGCATGTGCTGTTACATCTGTAAAACCAGCGCATGCGCAGCACTACCTACAGATGTGGTAAGTTTGTGTCCCCCCTCCGCTCACCTCCCCCCCGTTCATCACTTACCTGCTCGCGCAGCAGCCTCTGGCTCCGTCTGCTATGCGGTCATGTGGTCTCCCAGCAGCACACAGTACTGTTTAGAAAATAAAAAAAAATATTTTTTTTTTCTAAACTTTATTGTGTTCTGCTGGTAGACCACATGACCGCATAGCAGACGGAGCCAGAGGACGCACCAGAGCGCCGGAGGGAGACGTCGGGGGACCTGCACAGCTGTAAGCAGGTAAGTGTTACCTGCTATTCGCCACCTCACAGTGGCGAATAGTAACTACATCAAATTCCGAAAATACATAATTTTCGGAATTTGATGAATACCATAATTTCCATATCCCCATACTGATGTATTAATGTATGGGGAGTGTGGAAATTAACGCAGGGGGACTTAGCAAGGAGATATCAGTGTTATCTCCTGTGCTAAGTATCTTCATGAATACTAAAATAACGGTAATTTTAGAAAATGTCCTTTAAAAACGTTAATTTAGTGTTGATGATTAGGCCCCTGAGTCTTCTCCAGATGCACACATGAGTCAGGGGGGTCTCTAGAGGGACATCCTGCATCACTGGGCCCCCCTCCCCTCCCAGTCCTGTAGAATAGTAGTTCTGTCGGTGGTTAGGAGAATGTTAGAAGGATGTACAAGAGTTCCCCCCTGACTACACTCATATTCTCCTGCTTGTCTATAACACCCTGGAGAGATAGATACAGCAGGAATGATGAAATGTAGCTCTACTCAGCACATCGCAGATCATTGGGTGCAGACAGCAAAGTTTCATAAGTTGTGCAGAAGTGTGACCGCCTGATGTCAGGATAAGCTGGGGTTCATTTATTTCCCAGAGTAACACTTCTGACTTTGATATATTGGAATTCATTGGTAAAAAGCTCGTACAGGCTGCTCTGTGTTTGCTGTATAATGTCGGTGGGCACAGTTATCCTTATGTAGCACAAGCTGGTAGAATTTAATGGAGAAGGGGGAGGGATATTTTATTTACTTCCCTTAATACTAAAGTGTAGAGAGATAAAGCACCAACCAATCAGCTCCTAACTGTCATTTTTCAAACACAGCCTTTAATATGGCAGTCAGGAGCAGATTAGTTGGTACTTAGGGGTCTACTTACTAAGCAGTGTTAGGAGACAGAATGAAAAGTGATAAGGTGCCAGCCAGTCAGCTCCTAACTGTCATTTTTCAAACACAGCCTGTGAGATGGCAGTTAGGAGCTGATTGGCTGGTACCTTATCACTTTTCACTCTGTCTCCTAACACTGTTTAGTAAATAGACCCCTTAATCTCTCTCCAAGACTTGATACATCTCCCCCACGAGAGAGAAGTGGATTATGAGCAAGGACAGAGCGGAATATCTCATCCTTTAATTTTCTGACAAATGTCACTCTTTACAAAGGAAGATTTGCTTTTAAATTTTTTTGCTGGATAATGCAACAGCCTCACTTTTTGTCTTTGCCTGTGACTTGTCTCTCTCCTCCCTACATCCATATGGGAAGTGTGTTCAGTCAGTAGAACGCCAGCACTAGAGTCCTACTGCAGGCACCCCTAGGCAAGGAATTGTTGTCCCTGTTCTTTAGAGTTAAAACAGTTGGGATTACTGGCAAAGTGTTTGTAGCTGTACATTAAATGTGTGCTGTAAGATAATAAAAGACACAAATTTAGCCTTAGATCATGCAGTGGTGAAGACTAGAGAAGTGTGAAACAACATACATTATATATGGTGTGATAATGCCACAAAAGCCAAAATTGGAATCCAGATTTTCTCCAAATCAGTGGACGGTGATTATCCTCAACTGATTGCCAGATTAGAGGTGCAGTCCACACTCAGCAAGAAACACGCTCCCATTGGTCAGCTGAAATGCCCGAGAACAACTCCAAATGATCGGTGAAAATGTTGCCATCTTGTCAGTAAACTCATGCACTGTAGCGTAAATCTAAGGAAACTGATGCAAAACAAAACAGAAGGGGATATATTTACTAAAGGTCAATTTTGGTCGATGTTTGGTTGATTTGTCTTTGATTTTGTGTTCAGGGTCTAAATCCCACATTTACTAACAGATGATTTTTGAAATTTTTTTTAAATAATGTAAAAAAATCATCTCTAAGTAAATGTGTGATTTAGGCACCTATTTACTACAATCCGGTTGTAGTGTGATATTTTCAATTAAATTCGCATTGCCATTTTAGGAATTATCACATGGATGTACAGTACTAACATCGACATGCAAGGTCAGAGCTTGCAATAGAGCTCTTTCACTGCGAATCCCATCAGCACACTTCCCTCTGTATTTTTGGTAAAAAATACATGGCGAATGTGTCTTCTCAATCCATCACTAGCCCCCCCCCCCCCCCCACTCAGCTAACACTCACCTTGGTGATCGGTGCTCCGGTGCGGTCCTCTCTCTGGGGCTCAGGCCAGCTGGTCTCCTGGCTCCTACACTGTGACCCTGGTCTATGTAGCAGCTGACCAGGGTCACAGTGCAGTGGGCCGGAGACCAGTTGACCGGAGCCCAAGAGGACCTCACCAGAGCACCGATCACCTGTTCCTGGATGCAGGTAAATGTTTTAAATTTTTGTAACTTTTTTTTTTACAGTGATCAGCTTATGGTCTATTTAGGGGCCAGCTCCCGGCTCTGCTCTGCCTGTCAGAGCCGAGCAGTAGTCGGGGAACCGGAGGAAATCCATAATAACGCCATCTCCAGGTGGTGTTATTATGACAGGACTTCCCCTGGTATTTTTTCACATTATATTTTTAGTAAATCTGGGCAGATCACCTTTCCATTTACACGTATGGGAAATGCGATCTGCTTACTAAAATATGTGAATTGAAGGGATTGAAATAATTTTTCAACTACTCTTATTGCCCTCTAATACATTTATGTGATACTAAAATAATGTGAAAAGGGTGTGAACACACCCATTTTCACATTATTTTAGTAAAAGTAATGTTAATAAATATACCCCAGTGACAAAAATCTACCAAAAATCGACCTAAATCACACATTTGCTAACAGATGATTTTTGACATTGTTTAAAAAAATTATGTCAAAAATCATCTGTTAGTAAATGTATGATTTAGACTCTGAAATAATGAAATGTGTGATTTAGACCCTGAAATACATCATCAACCAAACATCAACCCAAATCGACCTTTAGTAAATATACCCCGAGGTGTATCCAAAAACAGGACATGCTTTGCAGTTTTATGAGGTTGTGTTTTATGTTTGGGTGATCTGTGCTGTCACCTTTGCAACTGATACTTAGTTTCACCTGTAGTTATTACAGGGCAATTGGAGTAGAATTAGTAAAATTCTACTCCAACCCCCAGTATCACTTATTTTTAGTAAAGCAGATCGCATTTCCCATAATTGTAAAGGGAAATGTGATCCGACCACAGTTACTAAAAATAAATTGTAAAAAGATACCGGGGGAAGCCCTGCGATAATAACGCCACCTGGAGGTGGCGTTATCCAGGGTCTCCCCCGGCTACCGGGCTCCCACTCTGCTCTAACGGGGAGAGCAGAGGCGGGAGCCGGTACCAGTAATCAGCTGTGTGGTCTAAGCAGACCGCAAGCTGATTGCTGTAAAAAAAAGAAAAAAAAAATTAAACCTTTTTTTTTTTACTTACCTGAATCCAGGGACCGGTGATCGGGCCTCCGGTGATGGCTCCTCTCCGGTCAGCTGGTCTCCCATAGTACACTGGGGCCCGGTCATCAGGTGATCGGGCCCCAGTGCAGTATGGGAGATCACCTGATCGGCAAGCCCGGAGAAGATCCCCGGAGGCCAGGAGGATGCAGGTAAGTGTAATGAAGGGAGGGAGGGGAGGGGGGGGGAGGGGGGGTCGCGGGGGTCCGTGATCGTGGGGGGCGGGGCTTAGCACCCGGGGGCGGGGCTTAGTCGGTGGGGGGTAGTAGCGGTGGTCGGTCGGCGCATGTGCGGGCTCTTAGTCGTGGTATTTTTTCCGAAAATACCGCGACTAGAGTGCGGATGGGATCCGCAGGGACAGAGCTTTATCGCAAGCTCTGTCCCTGCAAGGGATTTATAGTAAATCCCTGTGATATTGCCTGAATTCGCAATGCGAATTCACTTGGTAATATCACACTACAATCCGCATTCAAGAGACATACCTGGCAACCAGTGGCCGGCTGGGCCAGGGGGCAGGGTGCCATCTGCCCCCCAGGCTGGTACAATTATAGTATTCCCGGGCCGCCAGGCTCCAGTAGGCAGGCAGCGGATGCTCCTGCTCCCTGCCCACCTAGAGAGAAGGTTGGGCCATCGGTGCTGGGCTGGTCCCATGTCCCCCTATGTCGTGCCGGCCCACACTACCTACCCGGTCGCATGACGCCGCAGCTACCCCGAGCGGAGCTCCAATCGGGCATCAGAGTCCTGGCTCCAGGCTTCCCTATACTAAAATGGCCGCGGGAGGTCTGCCGCACATGCCCAGCCGCAGCAGCTCCTCCCATGGGCCTTTGCGGAGCTCGTGAGCCACAACTCCTGGCTCCGCCCCCATCCATGTCCGGTGGACATGTTATATTAAAAAAGAAACAGAGATATACGTTCAAATGGGATCATTAGTATAATTTTCCCTGCATTGGTTATAGCACAATTATCCCTATGGCTACAGTACATGCACTTTCTGAAAAGTATCAGTGTGTTTTCATTCATCAATAAATAGATCTTACTAACTACTTTGGGTCTCGCTTACATTTGGATGTAAGTCAGTGTTAGGACACGCCTCTCAGATGTAGTAGTACACGCCCACTTTACCGCCACACTAATAATTTAGGTGCTGCTTTCACAATTTCCCTAAAATTATTTTTCAAAAGTATATAAGAATGCTTAAAGATAGATATATAACTGCACTTTATACAATCAAAAATAAACCACATTAAGGGGCCTATTCATCATTGCTTAATTTCTACAAAAGCAGGTGAAAATTAAAATTTTCAACTGCAACTGTGGAAATTAAGTTTTCGGACCATTCACCAAGAAGATAAAGCAGGAGATACTGTATCACAGATATATCTCCTGCTTACCTTTCTCTCGTGGAATGTCCCGCTGTCTTCATTCACTAGTATCACAGATGGATTCAGTATGATTAACCGCCAACAGCGGCAGCCCGACAAGGATGAAAATTCTGATAGTTTCAAGGTAAGTATTCACTAACTTATTCTACCTCCTAACCCTAACCCTCCCTTAGGAGTGCCTAACCCTAACCTCCCCCCTAAGTGCCTAACCCTAATCACCCCCCTAAGTGCCTAACCCTAATCCCTCCTGTAAGTGCCTAAACCTAACCCCCCCCTTCCCTGCCGCCTAAACCTAAGTCCCCTTGGGGGGTGCCTAAACCTAAACCCCCTTCCCCTAGCCTAAACCTAACCTCCCGGGGGAGTGCCTAACCCTAATTCCCCGGGAACCCTAAACCTAACCCTCCCCCCCGTCGCCTGGCTTACCTTCGATCGGTAAGCCGGGTGTCAGTCTCCCGACGTAGGGAAAATGACAGGCGTCGGGATTTCGACGCCTGTCATTTAACCCTTGCCGGGATTATACATTCGGTATGCCGGCGGTCAGGATTCCGTCCATCGGCTTCCCGACTGTTTCCCTCACAGATATCTCCTGCTTACCTTTCTCTCATGGAATGGCCCGCTGTCTTCATACACTTATATCATGGATATCTCCTGCTTACCTTCCTCTCATGGAATGGCCAGCTGTCCCCATACACTAGTATCACAGATGTCTCCTGCTTACCTTTCTCTCGTATCATGGCCCGCTGTCCCCATACACTAGTATCACAGATATCTCCTGCTTACCTTCCTCTCCCGGAATGGCCCTCTGTCCCTATACACTAGTATCACAGATATCTCCTGCTTACCTTCCTCTCATGGAATGGCCTGCTGTCCCCATACACTAGTATCACAGATATCTCCTTTTTACCTTTCTCTCATGGAATGGCCTGCTGTCCCCATACATTAGTATCACAGATATCTCCTGCTTACCTTTCTCTCATGGAATGGCCCGCTGTCCCCATACACTTATATCACAGATATCTCCTGCTTACCTTTCTCTTGTGGAATGGGCCGCTGTCCCCATACACTAGTATCACAGATATCTCCTGCTTACCTTCCTCTGGTGGAATGGCCCGCTGTCCCCATATACTAGTATCACAGATATCTGCTGCTTATCTTCCTCTCCCTGAATGGCCCGCTGTCCCCATACACTTATATCACAGATTTCTTCTGTTTACCTTTCTCTCGTGGAATGGCCTGCTGTCCCCATACACTAGTATCACAGATTTCTCCTGCTTACCTTCCTCTGGTGGAATGGCCCGCTGTCCCCATACATTAGTATCACAGATATCTCCTGCTTACCTTTCTCTCATGGAATGGCCCGCTGTCCCCATACACTTATATTAACAGATATCTCCTGCTTAAATTTCTCTTGTGGAATGGGCCGCTGTCCCCATACACTAGTATCACAGATATCTCCTGCTTATCTTCCTCTCCCTGAATGGCCCGCTGTCCCCATACACTTATATCACAGATTTCTAGTGTTTACCTTTCTCTCGTGGAATGGCCTGCTGTCCCCATACACTAGTATCACAGATATCTCCTGCTTACCTTTCTCTCATGGAATGGCCCGCTGTCCCCATACACGTATATCACAGATTGCTCCTGCTTACCTTTCTCTCATGGAATGGCCCGCTGTCCCCATACACTTATATCACAGATTTCTCCTGCTTACCTTTCTCTCATGGAATGGCCGGCTGTCCCCATACACTAGTATCACAGATGTCTCCTGCTTACCTTTCTCTCGTATCATGGCCCGCTGTCCCCATACACTAGTATCACAGATATCTCCTGCTTACCTTCCTCTCCCGGAATGGCCCTCTGTCCCTATACACTAGTATCACAGATATCTCCTGCTTACCTTCCTCTCATGGAATGGCCTGCTGTCCCCATACACTAGTATCACAGATATCTCCTGCTTACCTTTCTCTCGTGGAATGGCCCGCTGTCCCCATACATTAGTATCACAGATATCTCCTTCTTACCTTTCTCTCATGGAATGGCCCGCTGTCCCCATACACTTATATCACAGATATCTCCTGCTTACCTTTCTCTTGTGGAATGGGCCGCTGTCCCCAACACTAGTATCACAGATATCTCCTGCTTATCTTCCTCTCCCTGAATGGCCCGCTGTTCCCATACACGTATATCACAGATATCTCCTGCTTATCTTTCTCTTGTGGAATGGGCCGCTGTCCCATACACTAGTATCACAGATATCTCCTGCTTACCTTTCTCTCATGGAATGGCCCGCTGTCCCCATACACTTATATCACAGATTTCTCCTGCTTACCTTTCTCTCATGGAATGGCCCGCTGTCCCCATACACTTATATCACAGATTTCTCCTGCTTACCTTTCTCTCACGGAATAGCCCGCTGTCCCCATACACTTTTATCACAGATATCTCATGCTTACCTTTCTCTTGTGGAATGGGCCACAGAAATTCATTGTGTAAGCGAGTGCTCCTGCTACCCTATGGGAGGGAATCCCGGGTTGCAAAGAGGATCCCTCCGCCCTTATCCGGCTCTTGTCGCTGGACGTTGGGGCTCTTGTGCGCATGTGTGACCTGTAGGTGATGCATGCGCACTTGTCTCACTGCTCTGAAAGGAGCAATGAAAAGATTCACTGTTCTGAAAGGAGCAGTGAAACTCATGGAGACAGCTGATTTTCGGATCAGCTGTCTCCGCGTCGGGGCAATGGTGAATTGCTCCAGCGCATGCATCAGGTTAGTATTTTAATTATCGGGGTCCAGTTGAACCAAGATAAATAACATAATAAATAGACCTCTAAAAGGAAGATGTATCAAAAGGTTTATTATCTCTTATTGCTGTAATACCAGATGCCATAGCTACGCAATGCAGAGCCGGATTAACAGGGCAACTGGAGTGATCACTCAGGGGTCCCCATGCACTGGGGGTACCCACATATAGCTACATAACCAATGTAGGGGCACAGTGGAATATGTGAATTGGGTTTTCTGTATGGCATATGGCATACTTACCTACTCTCCCGATTTGGTCGGGAGCCTCCCGAAAATCGGGTGCCGCTCCCGACCCCCTGGAAAAGAAGGTAAGCCTCCCGGCCAGCTGCCTACCCCCCAGACACCCCGCGAGTCCCCCCCAGTTGAGGGGGGCGATGACACGATTCTCACTAAATCGCGTCATCCTGAACCTGCCACCTGCTTTACAATTCTGAAAACCTCGGCATGGTGAAGCGGAGGCGGGGCCAAAATGACATGATTTCATGACCATGCCCCTGCCCCGCCTCCATTGCAGGGTAGTATCTCTGGCCACACCCCCTATGTACGAGACAAGCCTGGCATAATGTGAACTGGGGGCACTACAGTGTGCTGGGAGTATTTATACTGGAGACAGACTGGCCCACAGGAGTACAGGGGAAATCCCAGGTGGGCCCCACTCCTCTTCTAATGTCAGGTTTCAGATACAGGAGGTGGCAATGGGCAGTCCAGCACTTTACTAATACTAGGCAGCTCCACACCAACATACAGTTATACCTGCATCGTGCAGCGGTCATGTCCCCTGTCCCAATACTTGGATCTGAAATGTAGGGAAGTACAGATTGTATGCTAAAGTGACTCAATTCTGTTTAATGAAAAAAACATGCAAATGCCCAGATCAATTAAGAAGTATCTCTGAAGGAGACAAAGATTGATCTGTATATAATTTTTATATTTCCAAAGTTCTGTCACCATTTGTCACACAGGAAAAGTTATGCATACTCACATACTGTACCACATTCAAAATAATGAATACAAATGATGCAGTGAGCGTGAAGCACGATTAGCATCACCGCGGCAGGATACTTCAGTCCTACTTATCATCTGTTACGGCTGCCAGGTTTTTGCAAACTTTTGCATGGAAAGTGAAAGTTACTAGATTTAATGAGAGTATATTATTGGAAACTTTGGAAACTTTATAACACAGAAGAAATACCCGGTTTGATCTGCAAATTACCGGGTCCAAATGCTCGACCCGGGAATTAGCTTTTCTGTTTGAAGGGGGTGTACAAGCTGTGACCAGCAAGAAACCTGTGCATCAAATGCTGGGTAAAAGCCGGGATTTATTTATTTATTTTCTGTGTCAAAGGAGTATAATACCAATTTCACACAGAATTTTCCCTAATACCCGGCTTTTACCCGGCCAGGTCGTTTTGCCGGTCCCAGCCTGAATCCTCTTTCAGACAGAAATCCAAATTACCGGGTCAAATATTTCGGCCAGGTAATTTGTTGATTAACACGGGTATTTTTTCTGTCTGAAGGGGTCAACCCAGGTTGAAATCCCCAGGTCTCCAACACTGGTAAAAACCAGGGTCGAAGTCCCAGGAATTTTGACCCGGGTTGACCCTTTCAGACAGAAAAAGGACCTGTGCTAATCAACAAATTACCGGGTAGAAATGTTTGACCCGGTAATTTGGATTTCTGTCTGAAAGGGGTGTAAGTGAGCTCAGGGTGTTTGTTCAGGGCCGTAACTAGGGTAGTGCCACCTGTGCCATGGCACAGGGCACCGCAGGGCAGGGGTGCTGTTTGGGCCTGTCAAATTTCCTGTTTATTATCATTCTCACTTGTAGCTTCCTCTTCTTGGCCCTTCCCCAAGTGCACTATCTTATGTCCCTATTTAAAAAATGGGAGGGTGGGGGGTCACCGATGCTCTCTCTGGCACAGGGCACCAAAAAGTCTAGTTACGGCTTTGTGTTAACTCTTCAAGAATCAGAACATGCTTAACTATTTTTCAATGGGATGGTACAGAAATAAAGTCTATATATTGGAATAGTTTAATAGCAATAATTAGAGTGAATGATTTAATACTGTGAAAAAAAACTCCTCTGTGTTATTACCTTCATGTTCTCAATAATACCCCAACATGGCATCACCTACTTGTGGTTATAAGGGTGCAAAATGTATATTTGGCTCAAGTTTTTCTGTGGTGCCGGACTATAGACAGTAAAAAGGTCGACAATGTTTAGACATACACCAGATGTTAGAGAGTCAATAGGTCGACTGGGACAAAAGGTCGACACACTAAATGTCAACATGTAACAAGGTCGACGGGTACAATTGGTCTGCTGGGTTAAATGGTCAACATGAAAATGGTCGACACAAAAACAAGTTGTCGACACAGTTTTTTTTTGGGGGGGAGAGGGGTTAGGTGTAGGGTTAGGCACTTACCCTTAAGGTTAAGGTTAGGGTTAGGCACCAGGAGGGAGGGTTAGGGTTAGGCACTAGAAGGTACGGTTAGGGTCAGGCACCTACCCCGACGGTTAGGGTTAGGCACCAAGGGGAGGGCTAGGGTGAAGATTAGGAGAAAAAAAAGCATGTGTCGACCATTTATTTGTGGCGATCATTTTCACGTCATCTCTTTGACAATGTCGACCATTTGAAAATGTTGACCTTTTTATTTGTTGACCTTTAGTGTGTCGACCTTTTGTTCCTGTCGACTCTTAGTCCCAGTCGACCTATTGACTGTCTAACATATGGTGTCTATCTAGACAATGTCGACCTTTTTACTGTCTATCTTTTAATCCACACCCGTTTTTCTGCAACTGGGTTTTTTTCATGGTTGTTATGTTAGCATTTTTTTTTTAATTCTGTATATATATTTTTAACCAGTACAGATTGTAACAAAATTAAGAGTTTATTACTATTAACTATTTTCTTTCTTAGCGTTACAGTACCTTCCAATTACCAGCACTAATAGATTCAGTGTAACCTGGATTTAAGCGTAAAACTGTAATGCCATGAAAGCTTAATCCATCCTAAATTACTGTGTAGTCATTATATGAATACAATTGTATTCAGCTACGAAACATATATAATCTTCCACGCTCTGATTTCTACTTGCACAGTGCTATTGCATTTGACAATATATATTAGCAGGTCCCCCAAGATATCGGTCGGGTCCCAGTAACCACACACCATAATGTGGGTTTAGTTACACCTCCCAGGCAGCCCCCAGATAGACCCAGGTACTCTGTACACACCCCTCTTGACGCCCCTGTGTCTTAGCTCTGTCACTTGGGCTTCCAAGCCCTGTTAACTGACGTGGCGCTGACGCTTTCTGGCCTTAGACATCCCTGAGTCTGGTGCATACCAATCAGCCGTGTAGTTTGCATATCTCCTGGATAATTTCTCACATCATCAGTGCATGGGCCCCGTCATCTTGATTCTTCTCAGCTGACTCTCTGCTCATCAAACAGGATCCGCTCTAAGCAGGGCTGGACTGGCCCACAGGGGTACAGGGGAATCCCCCGGTGGGCCCCACTGCCTGTGGGCCCACCCCCTCCTCTAGGGATCAGGTTCAAGACTGTGCACTTGAACTATACATTATACATACGTTACATTATACTGCACAGGACTATGGGGTATTTTCTACAATGCACTGCTGTTATTAATCTGGTACATTATCATGCATGCACTAGAAGTATTCACTATATATACATTTTTAAGGAGCCCAGTCCATGCACTCTCTGTGGAGGCTGGCCACACCCCCTTTAGAGGCTGGCCACACCCCTAAATATGGGCCCCTATCACTGCATTTTCCCGGTGGGCCCTTCATTCCCCAGTCCGACACTGGCTCTAAGATCAGCTGACCCAAGGAGCCTATCAGGGCCTAGGGCACCCTATTTAAGGAAGTCCCAGTGAACAGACCGGTGCTAGAACAACTTCACTCTGTGCTACTGGCTTCCCGCCGCTATTTCCTGGTGCGTTCTGGTTCCTAGATTGGTACCTTGATCTGTTACCCCATAGGGCTGTGTTAAAAAATTCACAAGTCCAAGGTGAGATCACGCCACAAGGGGGGCGAGTTGCTGTTGCAGCGTTTCCACGCCGTTACGACAGCAGCTCGTTCCCCACGCGGCTAATTGAATTGACCCCTTAAGCTGCATACACACAAAACGATTTTTTGAACGATTATCGTTAAACGATATCCTTTACCGATAATCGTTTGAAATAATCGTTCACTTTCTGAGTCAAACGATGAACGATTATCGTTCATGTGCATTCACATTTGTAGTTTGTAGTTCAGTCAGACTTGTCAACTCAACGATTTTCATTAAGGGAATATGCAAAAATCGTTTGTAATTCAAAAAAATCGTTCATTACACTTTAAAAAATCTGACTGAAAATCGTTCATAAAATCGTTGGTAACAAAATCGTTGTGTGTGTATGCAGCTTTAGACTGTAAGCCCTTACAGTCAGGTTTCTGGGCACCAACTGACTGTGTACATCTCTTGCACAGTTACTTGTCCAGCTCCGTACATCGCAGCAAGATGTGCTGATGTTTTATAAACTGTCATGTTTATGATACATTTGTTTTATAGGTGTTAGCAGCAATCTTATTCTTTATATTACACATCTCAGTTACACATTTAATAATGGAACCAATTAAAAAGTTGAAAAACTTTAATAATACATAAAGTACCCAGGAGCCAAGTTTAATTTAATGATGTATAAGAAATTATCACTTACTGCAAGGAGTCAGCAGTCTACGATTTCCCACAACTAATAAAGCAATGTATCGAATGCTGCGGGGGAAGTAAGTTTCAGATATATTTATGTTGTCTAATGGATAATTATCATAGTTAATAATGTCTTGCTGATGGAATGTATTTAAAATAATACCGTAGCAAAGTATAATTGATGCAAATGATTAGACACCAAAGATGCAGAAATTCAGCGACTACTCCAGGTTTTTCTTTCAAAACTCAGTAATATTTTAGCTTAAGTATTTCCGATTACATTTTATTATCACCATTGGGAACCAATAAAATGACTGTACTTTGTAAATACATTAAGTAACCTTGAGGAGTTTTCAGGATGCACACGCCAGATACAGTAGCTATACGGTGTATACCGTGACCGATGCTGGCATTTTCATTGTTCTATAATACATACATTCAAGGGCACAGAAAGTTCTTCACTTTTTAAAAAAAAGTTGGTTATGTTATGAGAGCACATATATCTCACATGCTAATGCTTGTTAATAGTAACATGAGCACATATATCTCACATGCTAATGCTTGTTAATAGTAACATGAGCACATATATCTCACATGCTAATGCTTGTTAATAGTAACATGAGCACATATATCTCACATGCTAATGCTTGTTAATAGTAACGTGAGCACATATATCTCACATGCTAAGGCTTGTTAATAGTAACATGAGCACATATATCTCACATGCTAATGCTTGTTAATAGTAACGAGAGCACATATATCTCACATGCTAATGCTTGTTAGTAGTAACGTGAGCACATATCTCAGATGCTAATGCTTGTTAATAGTAACGTGAGCACATATATCTCACATGCTAATGCTTGTTAATAGTAACGTGAGCACATATATCTCACATGCTAATGCTTGTTAATAGTAACATGAGCACATATATCTCACATGCTAATGCTTGTTAATAGTAACATGAGCACATATATCTCACATGCTAATGCTTATTAATAGTAACGTGAGCACATATATCTCACATGCTAAGGCTTGTTAATAGTAACATGAGCACATATATCTCACATGCTAATGCTTGTTAATAGTAACGTGAGCACATATATCTCACATGCTAATGCTTGTTAGTAGTAACGTGAGCACATATCTCAGATGCTAATGCTTGTTAATAGTAACGTGAGCACATATATCTCACATGCTAATGCTTGTTAATAGTAACGTGAGCACATATATCTCACATGCTAATGCTTGTTAATAGTAACGTGAGCACATATATCTCACATGCTAATGCTTGTTAATAGTAACGTGAGCACATATATCTCACATGCTAATGCTTGTTAATAGTAACGTGAGCACATATATCTCACATGTTAATGCTTGTTAATAGTAACGTGAGCACATATATCTCACATGCTAAGGCTTGTTAATAGTAACGTGAGCACATATATCTCACATGCTAATGCTTGTTAGTAGTAACGTGAGCACATATCTCAGATGCTAATGCTTGTAAATAGTAACGTGAGCACATATATCTCACATGCTAATGCTTGTTAATAGTAACGTGAGTACATATATCTCACATGCTAATGCTTGTTAATAGTAACGTGAGCACAAATATCTCACATGCTAATGCTTGTTAATAGTAACGTGAGTACATATATCTCACATGCTAATGCTTGTTAATAGTAACGTGAGCACATATATCTCACATGCTAATGCTTGTTAATAGTAACATGAGCACATATATCTCACATGCTAATGCTTGTTAATAGTAACGTGAGCACATATATCTCACATGCTAATGCTTGTTAATAATAACGTGAGCACATATATCTCACATGCTAAGGCTTGTTAATAGAACGTGAGCACATATATCTCACATGCTAATGCTTGTTAATAGTAACATGAGCACATATATCTCACATGCTAATGCTTGTTAATAGTAACATGAGCACATATATCTCACATGCTAATGCTTGTTAATAGTAACGTGAGCACATATATCTCACATGCTAAGGCTTGTTAATAGTAACATGAGCACATATATCTCACATGCTAATGCTTGTTAATAGTAACGAGAGCACATATATCTCACATGCTAATGCTTGTTAGTAGTAACGTGAGCACATATCTCAGATGCTAATGCTTGTTAATAGTAACGTGAGCACATATATCTCACATGCTAATGCTTGTTAATAGTAACGTGAGCACATATATCTCACATGCTAATGCTTGTTAATAGTAACATGAGCACATATATCTCACATGCTAATGCTTGTTAATAGTAACATGAGCACATATATCTCACATGCTAATGCTTATTAATAGTAACGTGAGCACATATATCTCACATGCTAAGGCTTGTTAATAGTAACATGAGCACATATATCTCACATGCTAATGCTTGTTAATAGTAACGTGAGCACATATATCTCACATGCTAATGCTTGTTAGTAGTAACGTGAGCACATATCTCAGATGCTAATGCTTGTTAATAGTAACGTGAGCACATATATCTCACATGCTAATGCTTGTTAATAGTAACGTGAGCACATATATCTCACATGCTAATGCTTGTTAATAGTAACGTGAGCACATATATCTCACATGCTAATGCTTGTTAATAGTAACGTGAGCACATATATCTCACATGCTAATGCTTGTTAATAGTAACGTGAGCACATATATCTCACATGTTAATGCTTGTTAATAGTAACGTGAGCACATATATCTCACATGCTAAGGCTTGTTAATAGTAACGTGAGCACATATATCTCACATGCTAATGCTTGTTAGTAGTAACGTGAGCACATATCTCAGATGCTAATGCTTGTAAATAGTAACGTGAGCACATATATCTCACATGCTAATGCTTGTTAATAGTAACGTGAGTACATATATCTCACATGCTAATGCTTGTTAATAGTAACGTGAGCACAAATATCTCACATGCTAATGCTTGTTAATAGTAACGTGAGTACATATATCTCACATGCTAATGCTTGTTAATAGTAACGTGAGCACATATATCTCACATGCTAATGCTTGTTAATAGTAACATGAGCACATATATCTCACATGCTAATGCTTGTTAATAGTAACGTGAGCACATATATCTCACATGCTAATGCTTGTTAATAATAACGTGAGCACATATATCTCACATGCTAAGGCTTGTTAATAGAACGTGAGCACATATATCTCACATGCTAATGCTTGTTAATAGTAACGTGAGCACATATATCTCACATGCTAAGCCTTGTTAATAGTAACATGAGCACATATATCTCACATGCTAATGCTTGTTAATAGTAACGTGAGCACATATATCTCACATGCTAATGCTTGTTAGTAGTAACGTGAGCACATATCTCAGATGCTAATGCTTGTTAATAGTAACGTAAGCACATATATCTCACATGCTAATGCTTGTTAATAGTAACGTGAGCACATATATCTCACATGCTAATGCTTGTTAATAGTAACGTGAGCACATATATCTCACATGCTAATGCTTGTTAATAGTAACGTGAGTACATATATCTCACATGCTAATGCTTGTTAAAAGTAACATGAGCACATATATCTCACATGCTAATGCTTGTTAATAGTAACGTGAGCACATATATCTCACATGCTAATGCTTGTTAATAGTAACGTGAGCACATATATCTCACATGCTAATGCTTGTTAATAGTAACGTGAGCACATATATCTCACATGCTAATGCTTGTTAATAGTAACGTGAGCACATATATCTCACATGCTAATGCTTGTTAATAGTAACGTGAGCACATATATCTCACATGCTAATGCTTGTTAATAATAACGTGAGCACATATATCTCACATGCTAAGGCTTGTTAATAGAACGTGAGCACATATATCTCACATGCTAATGCTTGTTAATAGTAACGTGAGCACATATATCTCACATGCTAATGCTTGTTAATAGTAACTTGAGTACATATATCTCACATGCTAATGCTTGTTAATAGTAACGTGAGCACAAATATCTCACATGCTAAAGCTTGTTAATAGTAACGTGAGTACATATATCTCACATGCTAATGCTTGTTAATAGTAACGTGAGCACATATATCTCACATGCTAATGCTTGTTAATAGTAACATGAGCACATATATCTCACATGCTAATGCTTGTTAATAGTAACGTGAGCACATATATCTCACATGCTAATGCTTGTTAATAGTAACGTGAGTACATATATCTCACATGCTAAGACTTGTTAATAATAACGTGAGCACATATATCTCACATGCTAATGCTTGTTAATAGTAACGTGAGCACATATATCTCACATGCTAATGCTTGTTAATAGTAACGTGAGTACATATATCTCACATGCTAATGCTTGTTAATACTAGTAACGTGAGAACATATATCTCACAGCTAATGCTTGTTAATAGTAACGTGAGCACATATATCTCACATGCTAATGCTTGTTAATATTAACGTGAGTACATATATTTCACATGCTAAGGCTTGTTAATAATAACGTGAGCACATATATCTCACATGCTAATGCTTGTTAATAGTAACGTGAGCACATATATCTCACATGCTAAGGCTTGTTAATAATAACGTGAGCACATATATCTCACATGCTAATGCTTGTTAATAGTAGGGGTGAGCGGGTTCGGATTTCTGAAATCCGAACCCCCCCGAGCCCCCCCGATCCGAGTCCGATCCGAGTCAGGCTCGACTTTTCCCGCCTGACTCGGATCTGAAATCGAGGCAAAACGTCATCTTCCCGCCTTCCGAGTCTCGCGGGTTTTGGATCCTATATAAGGTACACACGTCGGTGCCATTTTCTCACTCGGCTGTGGACAGTGAAGAGGGAGGGTGGGAGTTTTGGCTGTGTAGTGTAGTGTAGTGTAGTGCTGCTGTTGTCCACTACTTCAAAGTCCATAGGGGCTGGCTGTGTTGTGCTGTGCTGCTGTTGTTAATAGGGGCTGTGTCCACTACTTCAAAGTCCATAGGGGCTGGCTGGACTGTGTTGTGCAGTCAGTTCTCCATAGGGGCTGTGTCCACTCCAAAGTCCTGTGCAGTGTCCCAGTCCTAAAGGAGTGCTGTAGTGTTGTCCAGGGGGTGCTCTGTCCATCAGGGGTGCTCCCCCCAAGTGCTAAAAAAATAATATATTTTCTGTGTTTGTGAATTGTGTGCGCAGTAGCCGCACGTGCATCAACAAAGTAATGCCAAGCGTGCGCCTGTGTCATAAGTAAAGGGCCGGCTGGCTTGACCGTTAAGGGTGCTGTAACCCCCGAAAGTACACTCCAGTCCAAACGAAAAAAAAAAATTATTTTCTGTGTTTGTGAATTGTGTGCGCAGTAGCCGCACGTGCATCAACAAAGTAGTGCCAAGCGTGCGCCTGTGTCATAAGTAAAGGGCCGGCTGGCTTGACCGTTAAGGGTGCTGTAACCCCCGAAAGTACACTCCAGTCCAAACCAAAAAAAAAATTATTTTCTGTGTTTGTGAATTGTGTGCGCAGTAGCCGCACGTGCATCAACAAAGTAGTGCCAAGCGTGCGCCTGTGTCATAAGTAAAGGGCCGGCTGGCTTGACCGTTAAGGGTGCTGTAACCCCCGAAAGTACACTCCAGTCCAAACCAAAAAAAAAATTATTTTCTGTGTTTGTGAATTGTGTGCGCAGTAGCCGCACGTGCATCAACAAAGTAGTGCCAAGCGTGCGCCTGTGTCATAAGTAAAGGGCCGGCTGGCTTGACCGTTAAAGGGTGCTGTAACCCCCAAAGTACACTCCAGTCCAAACCAAAAAAAAAATTATTTTCTGTGTTTGTGAATTGTGTGCGCAGTAGCCGCACGTGCATCAACAAAGTAGTGCCAAGCGTGCGCCTGTGTCATAAGTAAAGGGCCGGCTGGCTTGACCGTTAAGGGTGCTGTAACCCCCGAAAGTACACTCCAGTCCAAACCAAAAAAAAAATTATTTTCTGTGTTTGTGAATTGTGTGCGCAGTAGCCACACGTGCATCAACAAAGTAGTGCCAAGCGTGCGCCTGTGTCATAAGTAAAGGGCCGGCTGGCTTGACCGTTAAAGGGTGCTGTAACCCCCGAAAGTACACTCCAGTCCAAACCAAAAAAAAATTATTTTCTGTGTTTGTGAATTGTGTGCGCAGTAGCCGCACGTGCATCAACAAAGTAGTGCCAAGAGTGCGCCTGTGTCATAAGTAAAGGGCCGGCTGGCTTGACCGTTAAAGGGTGCTGTAACCCACAAAGTACACTCCAGTCCAAACCAAAAAAAAAATTATTTTCTGTGTTTAGCCGCACGTATATATCAAATCGATATAACATAAATGGAGGACCAAACTTTCTCCGATAAAAATAAAATAGAGAAAGATCAAGAACCACTTCCTCCTAGTGCTGAAGCTGCTGCCACTAGTCATGACATAGACGATAACATGCCATCAACGTCGTCTGCCAAGGCCGATGCCCAATGTCATAGTAGAGGGCACATACAATCCCAAATGGCAAAGTTCAGGAAAATGACCTTGAAAAAGACATTTAAATCAGCTGAAGAGAAACGTAAACTTGCCAATATGCCATTTACGACACGGAGTGGCAAGGAACGGCTAAGGTCGATCCCTAGTATGTTCATGACTAGTGGTTCAGCTTCACATGACGATGGAAGCCCTCCTCCCACTAAAAAAATCAAAAGAGTTAAGCTGGCAAAAGCACAGCGAAGAACTGTGCTTTCTAAGAAGATATCACAAATCCCCAAGGAGAGTCCAAGTGTGGTGGTGGTTGCGATGCCTGACCTTCCCAGCACTGGACGGGAAGAGGTGGCTCTTTCCACCATTTGCATGCCCCCTGCAAGTGCTGAAAGGAGCACCCACAGTCCACTTGCTGATATGCAAATTGAAGATGTCACTGTTGAAGTACAACAGGATGAGGATACTGGTGTAGCTGGCGCTGAGGAGGAAGTTGGCGAGGAGGATTCTGATGGTGATGTGGTTTGTTTAAATCAGGCTCCGGGGGAGACAGTTGTTGTCCGTGGGATGAAAAAGCCCATCACGGTCATGCCTGGGCAGAAGACCAAACATTCCACCTCTTTGGTCTGGCAATATTTCTATCCAAATCCGGACAACAACTGTCTTGCCATATGTACCATATGTAAAGGTGAAATAAGTAGGGGTAGGGACGTCAACCACCTAGGAACATCCTCCCTTATACGGCACCTGCAGCGCGTTCATAAAAAGTTACTGTCAAGTTCAGAAACTTTGGCTAAGACCGTAAGCAGTCCAGGGACACCTAAATCCCGTTGTCCTGTTGTATCCAAGCGCCTGCAAACCACACCGTCAACTCCCTCCTCGTCAATTTCCTCCTTAGTCAGGATCGGAAGTAGTCCTGCAGGCCATGTCACTGGCATGACTGACTCTCCTATCCGGGATTCCTCTGGAGGATCCTGCATTGCTACGCCTACTGCTGCTGCTGCTGCTGTTGCTGCTGCTGGGAGTCGTTCATCATCCCAGAGAGGAAGTAGGAACACCACTACTTTTACTAAACAATTGACCCTCCAACAGTCCTTAGCGAGGAGGATGAAGTACGACAGCAGTCATCCTAAAGCAAAACGTATAACTGAGGCCTTGACTGCTATGTTGGTGTTAGACGTGCGTCCGGTATCCGCCATTAGTGCAGTGGGATTTAGACAATTGATGGAGGTAGTGTGTCCCCGGTTCCAAATCCCGTCTAGATTCCACTTCACTAGGCAGGCGATACCGAGACTGTACAGAAACGTCAGAAAAAGTGTCCTCAGTGTCCTGAAAAATGCCGTTGTACACAATGTCCACTTAACCACGGACATGTGGACAAGTGGAACAGGGCAGACTAAGGACTATATGACTGTGACAGCCCACTGGGTAGATGTATCACCTTACGCAGCAACAGCAGCAGCGTCACCAGTAGCAGCATCTCAGAAACGCCAGCTCGTTACAAGGCAGGCTACGCTGTGTATCACCGGTTTCAGTAAGAGGCACACCGCCGACAACCTCTTAGAGAAACTGAGGGAAATCATCGCCCAGTGGCTTACCCCACTTAGACTCTCCTGGGGATTTGTGATATCTGACAACGCCACCAATATTGTGCGGGCATTACATCTGGGCAAATTCCAGCACGTCCCATGTTTTGCTCACACAATAAACTTGGTGGTGCAGAATTTTCTGAAAAGCGACAGGGGCGTGCAGGAGACGCTTTGGGTGGCCCGAAAAATTTCTGGCCACTTTCGCCATTCAGCGACTGCGTGCCGAAGACTGGAGCGCCAGCAAACACTCTTGAACCTGCCCCGCCATCACCTGAAGCAAGAGGTTGTGACGCGGTGGAACTCAACCCTCTATATGCTTCAGAGGATGGAGGAGCAGCAAAAGGCCATACAAGCCTATACATCCACCTATGACATAGGCTAAGGAGGGGGTATGCACCTGACTCAAGCGCAGTGGAGAATGATTTCCGTGTTGTGCAAGGTTCTCCAGCCCTTCGAACTTGCCACACGTGAAGTCAGTTCAGACACTGCCAGCTTGAGTCAGGTCATTCCCCTCATCAGGCTTTTGCAGAAGCAGCTGGAGAAAGTGAAGGAGGAGCTAAGACGGAGCGATTCCGCTCGGCATGTGGGACTTGTGGATGAAGCCCTTCATTCGCTTTGCCAGGATTCCAGGGTGGTCAATCTGTTGAAATCAGACCACTACGTTTTGGCCGCCGTGCTCGATCCTAGGTTTAAAGCCTATGCGGTGTCTCTCTTTCCGGCCGACACAAGCCTGCAGAGGTGCAAAGACCTGCTGGTGAACACACTGTCAGCTGAAGCGGAACGTGACACGTCAACGGCTCCTTCTTCATTTTCTCCTGCAACTGGGGCTGCCAGGAAAAAACTTAGGTATCCTAAGCAACCCGCTGGCGGTGATGCAGGGCAGGCAGGACCAAGTTTGGACATCTGGTCCGGACTGAAGGACCTGGCAACAATTACTGACATGTCTACTGTCACTGCATATGATACTGTCACCATTGACAGAATGGTGGAGGATTACATCGGTGACAGCATCCAAGTAGGCATGGCAGACAGTCCATACCTGTACTGGCAGGAAAAAGAGGCAATTTGGAGGCCCCTGTACAAACTGGCTCTATTTTACCTGAGTTGCCCCCCCTCCAGTGTGTACTCCGAAAGAGTGTTTAGTGCAGCCGGGAACCTTGTCAGCGAAAGGCGTAGGAGGTTGCTTCCACAGAATGTGGAGAAGATGATGTTCATCAAAATGAATTATCAGCTCTTCCAGGGAGACCAGCCTCCAGAAGGTACAGAGGGACCTGTGGTGGTGGATTCAAGTGGGGACGAGTTAATACTTTGTGAGGATGAGGATGTACACACTGAAGAGGGTGAGGAATCGGTGGATGAGGAGGATGAGGATGACATCTTGCCTCCATAGAGCCAGTTTGTGCAGGGACACATTAATTGCCAGCTTGTTTTGTGGGGGCCCAAACGAACCAATCATTTCAGCCACAGTTGTGTGGCAGACCCTGGCGCTGAAATGATTGGTTTGTTAAAGTGTGCATGTCCTGTTTATACAACATAAGGGTGGGTGGGAGGGCCCAAGGACAATTCCATCTTGCACCTCTTTTTTTTCTTTGCATTATGTACAGTTTGGGGCCTAGTTTTTCAAACTGCCATCCTGTCTGCCACTGCAGTTTCACGCCTAGATGGGTCACGTGTTTGTGCCGCCCACTCGTGTCGCTTAGCATAGTCATCCAGCTACCTCGGTGCAACGTTTTGGACATAAAAACACTATTGTGAGGTGTGAGGTGTTCAGAATAGACTGGAAATGAGTGGAAATTAAGGTTATTGAGGTTAATAATAGCATAGGAGCAGAAAAACCTACAAATTCTGTGATTTTAGCTGTTTTTATGCTTTTTTAAAAAAAAATACAGATCCAAAACACAAAACCCAGAACCCTAAACACGGAAGGGTGGTTTTGGCAAAACCAATCCAGATCCAAAACACGAAGAAAGATCCAGATCCAAAACCAAAACACAAAACACGAAAAGTGGCCGGTGCACACCCCTAGTTAATAGTAACGTGAGCACATATATCTCACATGCTAATGCTTGTTAATAGTAACGTGAGCACATATATCTCACATGCTAATGCTTGTTAATAGTAACGTGAGCACATATATCTCACATGCTAATGCTTGTTAATAGTAACGTGAGCACATATATCTCACATGCTAATGCTTGTTAATAGTAACGTGAGCACATATATCTCACATGCTAATGCTTGTTAATAGTAACGTGAGTACATATATCTCACATGCTAATGCTTGTTAATAGTAACGTGAGTACATATATCTCACATGCTAATGCTTGTTAATAGTAACGTGAGCACATATATCTCACATGCTAATGCTTGTTAATAGTAACGTGAGCACATATATCTCACATGCTAATGCTTGTTAATAGTAACGTGAGCACATAAATCTCACATGCTAATGCTTGTTAATAGTAACGTGAGTACATATATCTCACATGCTAATGCTTGTTAATACTAGTAACGTGAGAATATATATCTCACATGCTAATGCTTGTTAATAGTAACGTGAGCACATATATCTCACATGCTAATGTTTGTTAATAGTAACGTGAGCACATATCTCAGATGCTAATGCTTGTTAATAGTAACGTGAGCACATATATCTCACATGCTAAGGCTTGTTAATAGTAACGTGAGCACATATATCTCACATGTTAATTCTTGTTAATAGTAACGTGAGCACATATATCTCACATGTTAATTCTTGTTAATAGTAACGTGAGCACATATATCTCACATGCTAATGCTTGTTAATAGTAACGTGAGCACATATATCTCACATGTTAATTCTATTTAATAGTAACGTGAGAACATATAACTCATATGCTAATGCTTGTTAATAGTAACGTGAGCACATATCTCACATGCTAATGCTTGTTAATAGTAACGTGAGCACATATATCTCACATGCTAATGCTTGTTAATAGTAACGTGAGCACATATATCTCACATGCTAATGCTTGTTAATAGTAACGTGAGCACATATATCTCACATGCTAATGCTTGTTAATAGTAACGTGAGCACATATATCTTACTTGCTAATGCTTGTTAATAGTAACGTGAGCACATATATCTCACATGTTAATTCTTGTTAATAGTAACATGAGCACATATATCTCACATGCTAATGCTTGTTAATAGTAACGTGAGCACATATATCTCACATGTTAATTCTTGTTAATAGTAACGTGAGCACATATCTCAGATGCTAATGCTTGTTAATAGTAACATGAGCACATATATCTCACATGCTAATGCTTGTTAATAGTAACGTGAGCACATATATCTCACATGCTAATGCTTGTTAATATTAACGTGAGAACATATAACTCATATGCTAATGCTTGTTAATAGTAACGTGAGCACATATATCTCATATGCTAATGCTTGTTAATATTAATGTGAGCACATATATCTCATAAGCTAATGCTTGTTAATATTAATGTGAGCACATATATCTCATATGCTAATGCTTGTTAATAGTAACGTGAGCACATATATCTCACATGCTAATGCTTGTTAATATTAACGTGAGAACATATAACTCATATGCTAATGCTTGTTAATAGTAACGTGAGCACATATATCTCATAAGCTAATGCTTGTTAATATTAATGTGAGCACATATATCTCATATGCTAATGCTTGTTAATATTAATGTGAGCACATATATCTCACATGCTAATGCTTGTTAATAGTAACGTGAGCACATATATCTCACATGCTAAGGCTTGTTAATAGTAACGTGAGCACATATATCTCACATGCTAAGGCTTGTTAATAGTAACGTGAGCACATATATCTCACATGCTAATGCTTGTTAATATTAACGTGAGAACATATAACTCATATGCTAATGCTTGTTAATAGTAACGTGAGCACATATATCTCATAAGCTAATGCTTGTTAATATTAATGTGAGCACATATATCTCATATGCTAATGCTTGTTAATATTAATGTGAGCACATATATCTCACATGCTAATGCTTGTTAATAGTAACGTGAGCACATATATCTCATATACATGTACACGTCGCCACCTCCTTGTCCTCTTTCCCTCCCCCTTATCTGTGAGCAGCCTGTGTCTTTGCAGTCAAGCACACGTTTCTGTGTGTGGGCTGATCAGCAGCAGTCTACTCTGCCTGTGGGGGGAGAGCGATCACACTGACCGAATCCCCCTCGGATTCGCCCCTGGCTGGGGGCCTCAAGGCGTCCCAGGCGTTCAGCGCAGAGCTGCACACGAGGGCTGTGGCCAGGGATGGACTGGGGCTCCAGATCAGCCCTGGCATTCATTTCTGTGCGTGCTCGCACAAAGGGAGCGTAGCCTCACCGCACAGGGTGAGCAGTGCATCGGGAGGCGGAGCTGCTAGGCCAGATTCCACTCCGGACCAGACCATCAGGTCATCGGCCCTTTCGGCATTTGCAGAATTGCCAGATGGCCAGTCCTGCCCTGGGTATGGCCACGCCGCCTGTGATTAGGCCACACCCCCACCCCAAAAGTACTGGGTCCCTGGCCGGCTCTCTACGGGCTTGCCACCATATACTCTGCCAATAGATTGCACACATGGATATAGCTCATATGTCGGTCTTGCTTGGCACTGTTGATTACTTCAATTCATCACTGATTTTCTCCTTCTGCAAGAACATGACTTTGTGACAATTCATCTTTCTTCCTTCAATATCACAACAGACAGTTTTGTTATTTCTACTGCAGGGTCCATAGGGTATCCACAGGATACCTTGGGGTATAGGCGATGGCGGCAGACATCCAGGCACCACAGAGTTCAATTTTCAGCCTCCCAGGATGCACTGGGGTCCCTCTCCTATACCCCGCCCCCGAGCCTCAGGCCACTCAGTTTTCGTCGGTGCCTGGCCGGACCAGTCGCACCGTACAGATGGGGGTCTTTTCAAGGCCCCTGAAGATTTCTTCGCAGCTGTGGCTGCACAACTAGAGTGCTCCAGCATAGGACAGTCAGTATTGACGTCCATGCTGTCACTCCTACACCCCGCTGGTACCAGAACGCCGGTACCGATCCGGGGATGCTGGTTGGTAGCTGGGGTCACAGCTAGCGGTGACCCCGGATACCGGGACTGTGGCCGGATGCACGGGGGACAAGGTAAGCGGCGGGGTCCTGCGGTGGTCCCCAGGCAGGGGGCTCCCTGGGGACTGGCTTTGCGTGGGGCCAGGTACTGATCCTGCGCCTTCCACTAGACCACCAGGGACAGCGGGCCGCAGCATGTGCGGTACAGCGCGGCGTCCCAGGGGTTAATAGCAGGCCAGGGGAGAACGCCTTCCCTGTCTCACAGCCGGCATCTCCCCCTCTGCACAGTGCCAATCCACAGCGGTCTGAGCGGGCTGTGTCAGCGCTCCTCCCCCGGGCCCGCCTCCTCTCTGCTCCTCGGTGGCCATTTTCTCACTACATGTGCTGGGAATGACAAACGCTGCTGGAAGCTGATACAGGTGCCATTGCGGTCCGGGTCCCCCGCATACCTCTCCTTCAATTAAGGTCAGTGTATGCAGCACTGTTTCCTACCAGGCTCTGGTCTGTGTAGTTGATCGCAGTGCTTGTAATGCAGGATATTATCTGTGCATTGTATGTGACTTAAATGCTAGCGCTGTTTGCCTGTACTTTCATTTCTGACTGTCAGCCTTTTTCCTATCCCAGTTCTTCTGCTACAGCCCTTGCGGTGCGGTGTTGCAGGGTGTTTATTACCTCACAGTAAACGTGGTTTTTCTGTGTGGGAGGTCATATACGCTGCGTTCACACTCCTCATGTCTGAGAAGTGAACGAGGATATCCTCTTCCAGCTATAGTGTACTGATATCATGTGCAGTTAGCGGAGGGATATGTAGACGCTGAGGGTTTATGGAGGGCATGTTGTATTATATATCACGCCCCAATTCTGTCACTGTGCCTGCACAAAAAGGGGACTGCCCTCGGCTGGCTAAGATGCTTACAGCCCTTGTGGGCAACGCCCCCTGCGTTTCCCCATAGGGGTTATTGCAGCGAGTGGTGGTCTCATCACATGCAAGGGTCCCTGGACAGTTGATGGTACCCCAGTATATACTGTTTTTCGCCCCCCCAGGTCTCGCAGGAGCCTGTGTGGGTGAATTTTTTTTCAAAATGGTATAGCACCTGATGGACGTTTTACAGGGGGAGTCACCATTTCGGCCTTCTAAACGGCCTTTCGGGTCTCAGACGGGTAAGGACATGATGTCTTATGACGGTGACATTATTGACTTTTTCAGACACGAGCCCCTTAGTGCAAAGGAGGCGTAGCCTGGGTCTAAAGTCTATATACCTGGCCTTATACGGGCAGTCCGTGCGGCTTTGGTTATTACATATCCCCCGTGGCTAAATCCAAATATGCCTTCTTTAAGGATAAGGGTGTTGCCACTGTAATTCCTCTATCTGGTAAGGTGGATCATTTAGAGGAGGCGTGGAAAATCCGAGTAAGCGGTTCCAGCCTCAAAAATGGTTGACCTTTTGCATACCCCTTTGCGGATAATTATTTTTCCGAATGGGAGTTACTTTTATGGGTAGATTCTCCTGTTACACGCCTAGTGAGGAGTGCTACATTGCCCATGTCCTCCAGGTCCTCCTTGAAGGAGGTTACACATTGCAAGGTGCAAATATATCTAAAATCCAAATTATTCCCTTGCTGGAGGGGCTTCCAGGCCGGCTATGGCCGTGTGCTGGGGGGCCAGAGCCATGGAGCGCTGGGTAGGTAACTGGATCTCTGCACACTGACTCTCCAGCAGAGCAGGTGTTTAGTGGCAAATTCTCAGAGACTTAGCCACGTTCATAATGAGACAGTCTTACTTATAGCCTACTCCTTTCCAGAATCTCCTCGGCAGCAGTAGCGGCACGGCAGCAGTAGTGGCTCGCCGCTCCCTGTGGTTGCGCTCTTCGAAAGCGGACACAGATTCCATTTGGAATGCTTTGCCTTTTACGGGATAGGTCCTGTTTGGCCCTCATCTGGACACAATTGTGGCCCCGCAGGCAGCAGCTACGTCTGCGTGTGTGCCATCGGCTATAGTCCCATCGGGGTCTGGGGCTTCGTCTTTTCGGCCCTGTGAGGCCAGGGTAAGTCTAATATAGCTTCCCAAGACAGTCAGTAGCCAGGAAATCTTCTCAACCATAAGAACAGGCTTGGATTACAAAATGTCCTACTCCCAAGTAGGACTATAAGCCTTCAGCCTCACGGGACGGCCTCCTCTCGGGGGACCCCAGAGTTGGAGGCCGGCTTCTCCAGTTCGCCCAGTGCTGGTGTCTGACCTCCACTGCCACTGGAGTAAGAGAAGTATTTTCTTGAAGGTATGTCCTCTCCTCCCGGTAAACGCCTCCCAGACGGTTTTTAGTTACAGGTCTTCTGTCAATTCAAGACAAGGCCCTGTAATTTTTGAGGGTGTTACACTATACTCCAGGCAGGAGTTATAGTGCCTATTCCGTTGCCCCAAAGGGGAACAAGGTATTAATCCATCCTCTTTCTGGTACAGAAACACAATGGGTCTTACCTGGACATCCTCAACCTCGAATCCTTCAACAAATTCTTAAGGGTTCCTCGGTTCAGGAGGGGGACCCTGCATTCCATCATTCAATGGAGCCTGGGAATTTTGTGGTGTCGTTGGATATATTCAGGGTGACTACCTGAATGTCCCTATTTTCTTAGAACACCAGTGTTTTTCCTCAGGTTTGCAGTGGTCGATAAGCATTTCCAGTTTTACCAGGGTCATGGCAGTTATGGCAGCCCACCTGTGGATGCAGGCGGTCCGCTTGTTACCCAATCCGGGCGACCTCCTGGTGTTACCAGAGTCTCCAGAGATACTTCAGTGCCATCTGCAACGGACAATATCTGTGTTGCTACGTTAGGGCTGACTGATACACTGGAAATGGTCCTCTCTGATTCTTCACAGAGGATGCTCCATATCCCAACATCTGAGGATCTTTGTGATTCAGGAAAAGATCTCTGCATTACAGGCAAAGGTACGCAGTTGCCTGCAGAGTCGCCGAGTGTCTATTCACTCGGCAATGTGGTTCCTGGGTTCCAGGGTGTCACTGTTCACTGGTGGAGAGGACCCAGTGCCACTGTGAACCTCTAGAAAAATTGATCCTCTCCGGATGGGATGGGTTGTCCCATAGGATAAAGTCAATAGTGCTTTCCCCGGAGGTTTGTCTCTCTCTGGCCTGGTGGCTGCGGAAAGCTCACCTAAACAAGGGGCACCCCCTTTGGGATTGCGGACAGGGTCCTTCTGACGACGGACGCCAGTATCCGTGGCTGGGAAGCAGTGACGGGTCCACACTTGTTCCAGGGCAGGTGGACACCAGTAGTTTTTGCGCTTCCCATAAACATCTGAGCAGTATTCAAGGTTCTCCAGCATACAGGACAGATCCTCCACGGAAATACCGTGCAGGTACAGTCTGACAACGCCATCATGATGGCTTATGTACACCACCTAGGAGGTTCCCGAAGTCGGGCGACATTAACAGTGGTGTCCCAAATTTTGGCTTGGGTGGAAGGCTATATCCCTGCCGTTATCGGCAGTGTTCATTCAGGAATCCTCAGATGGAAAGCAGGCTTTCCCAACCAACAGGATGTGCATTCAGGGAAATGTCCTCTTCATCAGGAGGTGTTCAATCTTCTGGTGAACAAGTGGAGCCTTTCAGAGATGAGACTCTTATGGTAGACGTATGTTGGTCCAGTGGACCTTCCAAGTTGTGTACCTCGTCCCTCCGTTATCCCTTCTTCCTCCAATAATAGCAAGAAGGAGGCGCTCTCCTGCTGATAGCTCGTGCATGGACCAGACGGCACTATTACTCAGATCTTTGGAGTGTTTCAGTTAACACTCCGAAGCTGTTACCTCTACGACCGGACCTGTTGTCTCAGGATCCTGGCTGATACCCAGACCTGGGTTGTCTGTCCTTGACGGTGTGGCGGTGGAGACTGCCCTCTTAAGGTCTAGGAGTTTTTCCAGCTCCATAGTTAACAGGGCCTATGTCCATGCTAAGAGCTCGGAAGCTTTTATCTGCAAGAATTTACCATCAGGTATGGCATACTTTCTTTCAGTTGTGTCGCCCTACAGGCTATGCTATTCCGGATATCCAGAGTGTTGGTTTTCCTACAGGTGGGCTTAGATACCGGTCTTCGCCTTGCTTACCTGAAGGTGCAGGTTTCTGCCCTGTTGGTTTCATCGTAGGATTGCTATTCTTCCTGAAGTCCGCACCTTTGTGCAGGGTGTACATTATATTCAGCATCCCTTTGTTCCACCTGTGGCTCCTTGGGATTTGGCTGTGGTCTTTAGGGCTTACTGAGGACCGCCATTTGATCCACTGGGCTCAGTGGATTTCAAATGGCTTACGGCTAGGAATGTATTCCTTCTGGCCATTGATTTGGCCGGTAGGATCTCAGAATGGGGGGCTGTGTCATGTAGACCTCCCTTTTTCTCATCTTTCCTAGGAACTGGGCAGTGATTCGCACTTGCCCTGGTTTTTTACCTACGGTGGTGTCTAGTTTCCACATCAATGAGGAAATTATAGTACCTGCCTTTACTTCCCCAGTCCTTTCTGCTGGTGAGGCCGCTTTGGATGTGGTACGGGCTCTAAGAATTTAAGTTGACCGTACCAGTCCGTTTAGGAAATCAGACTCTCGGTTTTGTCCTTTCTGGTTTCCATAAGAAGGGTTGGCCTGCCATTGCGCTAACTTTGTCAGGATGGATTCACAGGTCTTCCTGTTACATCCTCTATTAAAGCTCTTCCACTAGGTCTGTGGGTCCTTCGTGGGCAGCTGGACGTGGCGCTTCAGCGGTTCAGCGGTGATTGGCAGCCACGTGGTCATCTGTCCATATTTTTGTAAGGTATTATGTTTTTGATACCTTCGCCTCTCAGGATGCTTCCTTCGGGCGGCGGATTCTCCTTACAGCACAGGAGCATCCCCACCCTTAAAGGATACTGCTTTGGGACATCCCCAAGGTATCCTGTGGGTACCCTATGGACCCTGCAGTAGAAAATATGAGATATGGTAAGAACTTACCCTTGTTATCTCTATTTCTACGAAGTCCATAGGGTTCCACAGGACTCCCGCCCTGTCGCACCTGTACTGCAGATGGGCTTTGATCTGATCACCGTTTTATCCGTCTCCTTCTGGTGAGAATGTGATTCTTGTGTGTTCCAGACTGTCTTCTCTCTCTTTTTTGCTCCTGCTCCGGCCTATGGCTTGTTACGAAACTGAGTGGCCTGAGGCTCGGGGGCGGGGTATAGGAGAGGGACACCAGTGCATCCTGGGAGGCTGAAAATTTAACTCTGTGGTGCCTGGATGTCTGCCGCCATCGCCTATACCCCAAGGTATCCTGTGGAACCCTATGGACTTCGTAGAAATAGAGATAACAAGGGTAAGTTCTTACCATATCTCATATTTTTTTTCACTGACAACAGGGTACTTTCGAAATAGGTTCTTATAGTACATAATTGACTGGTATATTTCTGGAGCATGTAGCATTGGGCACTGAAAGTAACCTTTTGTATTCCTTCCTTCTATACTCATACAGATGTATCCACATACATCTAGCCTCCTGGCACGTTAAACGTCTCTTCTAGTCGCACCATGATGTGGCGTGACTCGGTAGTGCCGAGTGTCTTTTCGTGCGACTTTAACGAGTAGTGCTTGTAAAACACTTTACCACCCCCATCCCACTTCCCTTTCAATCCTGCACACACCATAGGAGATGCGCAGCACCCAATCATTGCCTGCTCTTTTATGGAGGGCAACAGTGAATGGGACGGAATCAGTATGATTTACCGCCGGCCGCATGGGTGAAAATCCTGATCGTTAATTAAGGTAAGTTTCGCTAACCTGTCTCCCCCCCCCTAACCCTCCCTTAGGGGTGCCTAACCCTAACCTCCCTCCCAAGTGCCTTAACCTAACCCCCCCTTCCCCGCAGCCTAACCCTAAGTCTCCCTGGGGGGGTGCCTGACCCTAACCTCCCCCCCGGGGTGAATAACCCTGACCCCCTTCCCCTAGCCTAAGCCTAACCCTCCCGGGAGGCTGCCTAACCCTAAGTCCCCCCCTGGGAGCCCCTAACCTTCCCCCCCCCCGGCTATCTGCACCCCGTGCCCGGCTTACCTTTGATCGGGATGGCAGGCGTCGGGCTCTCGGCGTATGTGAAATGACAGGCGTCGGGATTTCGACACCTGTCATTAGACCCTTGCCGGGATTAGGCAGTCGGGATGCCGATGGTCAGCATTCAGACCATCGGCATTCCGACTGCATACCAATGGGACATGCCTCTATCATCCGGCATAATTGGGACATAGATGTCTAGATAGAGACAGGGGGAAGGATTCCTTAAGTTGGAACATTTGGGTGGTAAACACTTCATAGCAGTCTTAGAAACCACCGAGTAACAGCACCACGTCCAGCACAGAAGTTGTTGCAAATACCATATAAATAAGCATTATTCTAATGCACACTGCAGTTGTCAGGTCGGGTCTGTGACCTTTTGAGAAATGTGCAATTCCCTAGAAAAATCTGTTAATGTCCAGATTTGTCCACATACACCCTGCTCAAAACGTGTTTGAAGCTCAAAGACTTTACGACTAAGGCCCGTATTCAATTTGAGCCGAGCCGCGATACTTTTTCGCGGCCCGGACTTTCCGCCTACTTCGCCTGTCCTGCAGGCGGAAAAGTATCGCGGCCGTCCCTGCTTTACCCTGTATTCAATATGGAAGTACGCGAAAACGGGACCCGGCGAAACTTAAACTGGCGGAAAGTACTGTAATTTTTGGGGAAATCAGCCTGACACCACAAAAAAGATGCTCTGACATGGGGGTTACCTATGGTTACCCCTAGATTTGGCTTGCTGAAGGTATTTGGTGTTTTTAAATGGGCTCAATAGCTGCTAAATAGCGTTTTTCTATACGTAATGCAGAATAGTATTTAGGAGCTTTTTTTGCATAAAATAAGTTATCTCAGCAAATTTGGGGTACTTGAAAATGGGGGTCAGCATATTTAAAAGTTGCTAAAGTGAAGTTGAAAAATCGTGAAAAACCCACCTGCTGCAAGCACCTGCAATCAAAAAAACACCTGGGGCATACTTGGGGACCCCCCAGAGTCAAGTTCACTAGTTTTTACCTTTGTACCCCAACATTTTTTTTTGTCCCCTTTTTGAAAGTCATTTTTTGCGGTGTCCTTAAGTATTTTTTAACATTTTTTTTACACAGTTTACCTTTGGGGGACTGTCTGAAGGCTGCAGGGTGGTTCCCGCAACGTTGCACCCCAAAACCCCAATTCTGCACTTTTTTCCGCCTCCAATACATAGGCAAAACTTTTTCGCCTATTACATTGCATTGACTTTCCGCCTAGGCGCAAAGTCTTCCAATTGAATACGGGGTAAAAGACATACAGGCGAAAATGATGTCAAAACACGCGGAAACTGATTTTTCGCCTCAAATTGAATACGGCCCTAAGCTGCGCCAAGTGATCCGACAAAGACCTTTTTCATAAAAGATTTGTCTTATTTGCATCACTAATGCGACAACTACTGTGCGCGACTCTGTTACTAATCTCACAGTCAAAGACAGGGGTCTAATAAGAGTGACGTGCACCAATTATCATTATTTATAATCTGTGACTATGGGGTCTATGTACTAAACCTTGTATAGAGATAAAGTGGACGGAAATAAAGTCATACTTGCCTACCCTCCCGATTCGGCCGGGAGCCTCCCGAAAATCGGGTGCCGCTCCCGGCCCCCGGAAAGGTAGGCAAGCCTCCCGGCCCCGGCGACCCACCTGCATAAACCCCCGCAGCGGGGGGGGGGGGCGATGACGCGATTTGCGCTGAATCGCGTCATCGTAGTCCCGCCCCCTGCATCACAATGCCGATATTAATGGCATTGTTATGCAGGGGCGGGGCTACGATGATGCAATCGCGCTGTCACGCCCATGCCCCGCCCCCAATGACGTGTCATCCTAATATCCACGCCCCCTTTTCTCCCGCGACACGCCCCCTTTTTGCCGATAGACTTTCCCCTGTGATTGCCCGACAGCTCCCTCCCGGAAGGAGGGAGTTAAATGTCGGCAACCCTGAATAAAGTATCAACCAATCAGCTCCTAACGGTCACTTTATGGGCTGTGTTTCAAAAATGACAGCTGACTGCTTGGTTCTCTATCTCTGTCCACTTTACCTCTGTCCAAGGCTTAGTACATAGACGGTTAGACCCCCTTTATACCAATTCCTATTAATCTAGTGTGCCTGGCATACTGTAAGCAGCTTAGTATGATGCGAATAAGATGCAAAATTCAGGAAAAAGTACAAATCGCTACCCATACGGGCCATCTAAAGTGCGCCATATGTCACAGAAACGCTATGCGAATAAGGGTACATCTGTATAACAGTAAACATAGATTTTCCTAATTTCTGACCTTTCACTCATCTCCTCTGTATGCCATTCCCATCTGTTAGTCTCAAATGATATTCATCGTATACAGAGCATCGTTCACGCGGATATTTCCGGGTGTGTACTGTATTGCTCCCTGATCCAGTTGAGTTTATGCTGTAAATACTTTCTGAGGTTTCAGCGTATTTGGGAAAGAGGTATGGAATAGAAGAAGAAAGAAAAAGCTGAACACAGAGTTTTTGCTCCGTGTTTGTAAAATGCTTAAATATATTCAGAAACCTCCCTCCTGATCAGTATTTGTGCCGTTTGCCAGGCAACAGCACAGAAACCAGCATGACCTAACAAAAATCGCGGCCCAGCATTATATGTTCTCATTCTCTCTGCACAGTTCCCGAGCGGCACAAACAATGTGGAAAACAAAATATTAAAATGAACAGATTGTTTTTTAGGTCTGTATAAAACATAACTTTAACTGTCACTAGAAGCGAGCGCTCTCTCTGAATGAGGGCGGCCGCTTCACTTTTCAAGTGCGGCCTCCTGGTCGCTAGCTAAGCTGTGGGTTACCACCCACAGCTTTAGCGACCGACTAGGTTGATGGTCGTGATGGTCAAGACCATCGCGACCATCGGGGCTTGCGACAAGACCCTAAGGTCACTGCTGATGTTAGTGTGGCCGCCCACAAAACGGCAACGTCTCCGTTTGTGTAGCAACCCCCCGCCCCGCCTACAAAATTGGGCGAGCTGTCGATCAACATCGACAGCCGCCCCTTTTGTAGTGAGCTCCGGAGCTAGAGAAATTCTCGCCCATGGTCTGCACAGATGATCAGACAAAACATACTGGAGTGGAGAGGTGGTCCGATTATCGCAGTGCCTCCATACACTGCATTATATATATGTTCACGATCTTCACTTAACAGATTGGAAGCAGCTGAATGACAATCTGCACCATCAAATAGGTTTTGATAATCAAATCAACTGATCCCGACCATTTTTCATCCATTCTCATGCTGTGAACGAATAGTTCATTTCCATACACTTAACCAGAGCTTCCCAATCTCCGCCATCACAGTCCAGGTTTTAAGGATATCCATGCTTGAGTACAGATGGCTAAATCAAATTCACTGTGGTACTATTTAAGTCACCTGTGCTCAAGCATGTATATCCTTAAAACCTGTTGTTGTTAGATCCAAGTTGGAGAAAGGACCTTAGACGTCACAACCATGTGACTCCTACAGCATGGCCAGTCCACAACCAGTGTTACTATCCACATGGGCATAGAGGGGGAATATAAACTTGTGGCGAGGGAAGCAAACGCAGCGAGTGAAGCAAGCCTGTGAGGGGACACTTTTGGCCCCAGTTCTAAACCTAGCCCCTCCCCCTTTTGCCGCAGGTCACATGGTTGTGACATCAGAGGTCTTTCACACTGCTCGCATTCAGGGGCGGGGCCAATACATCTAGCTCCGCCCCTTTCATGTTTCCCCGCGAGTCGCAGGATCATTCCCACCGCCCCTGTCAGCAACTACATTGAGGTACAGTATGTATTATATATATCTAAGTGTGTGTGTGTTTCATTATTTATTTCTAGATGTGTTTTAATACTGTGGTGGGGTGGTATATTAATGTTGTGTGGGGGGGAAGTGTATTAATATTGTGTGTGTGGTGTACAGTATTCATATTATCTGTGTTAAACGGGGGTCACTGCTGATGATCTCTGTGTTATATGGAGGTCACTGCAACACTCTCTACCTTACATAGCAGACACTACATTACATGGCGGCCACTGCGATACTCCCTGCATTACATGCCGGGCACTGCAACGTCCTCTGCATTAAATGGTGGGCACTGCAACACTCTCTGCATTATATGGGGGTCACTGCGACACTCCCTGCATTAAATGGTAGGCACTGCAAAACTCTGCATTATATGGCGGGCACTGTGACACTCTGCATTATATGGCGGGCGCTGGGACACTCTGCATTATATGGTGGGCACTGTGACACTCTGCATTATATGGAGAGCACTACAACACTCTGCATCATATGGTAAGCACTGCAACACTCTGCATGTAGTGGGCACTGATGGTCTCTGTATTATATGGCAGTCACTGCAATGTTCTCTGCATTGTATGGTGGTTGCTGTGATGTTACCTACATTATATGGGGGTCACTGAGACATTATCTGCATTACATGGTGGGCACTGTGATACTCTCTGCATTACATGCTGGGCACCCCGACACTCTCTGCATTATATGGGGGGCACTGTGACACTCTGCATTACATGAGGGTCACTGCAACACTCCCTTCATTACATGGAAGTCAGTGCAACACTCTCTGCATTATCTGGCAGGCACTGCAACACTCTGCATTATATGGTGGGCACTGTGACACTGTGTGCATATGGTGGGCACTTATGGTCTCTGTATTATATTGCGGTCACTGATATTCTCTGCATTATATGGTAATCACTGCGACACCCTCTGCATTATATGGTGGTTGCTGTGATGTTCTCTGCATTATATGGCAGTCACTGCAGCACCCTCTGCATTATATGGTGGTTGCTGTAATGTTCTCTGCATTATATGGTGGTCACTAAAATATTCTCTGTTCTGGCTGTCACAAAAAATGCTTTTAGTGGTGTATGGCAGTCACTCAATTGCTATCAGTATTGATTGGTACTCACTATTGTCTGGTGGTCACTAAAATGCTCTCTGTATTGTCTAGCATCACTAAAATGCTCTCCGTATTGTCTGGCAGCCACAAAGATTGCAGGGGGAATGAGCGATCTTCACCCTACTGCACATGCGCCATTTCTGAGATCTCACTCTGCGCATGCATCAGATTATCAGTCCAAAATCACTAGGGTCTGCATCAATCTATGCACGCGAGCAGTAACAGCTTTGCGGGAAATCGGCTGTAACTGTCTAGGGAGGACTGAGCCACATTGTACAACTTATTTTCATAGGGATGTCAAGGACGTGTCATTTGTTTTACGAAGTTGGCATGGGGGGGGGGTCGCCAATGTCTATCTTGCCTCCGGGCGACTTGGATGAAGTTACGCCACTGCTACCAGGCCTTCTTGGACTGTTCCCTGCATGAGTGCATGTTATATGATTGTGATATAAATATATCTGGAATATTTCCACACTTGACATACTGTGGCTGTGCAAGTATTGTGGTAAGTACGGTACATTACTCAAGTATGTGTCTGCACTTCTGACATATTTTCTCCAACATGTGCAGCTGGGCATCAATTATAAGAAGGGAATTGAAAATAAACAATAAACTTGGCGGCATAGTCTGAGATGTTCCTATGTAACAGATGCTTTTCCATTAAATGAGCCTGAGATAACTAGTAGAGAAATAGCCTACAGGTTAAATTACACAATTAGAGCCAATGCTAAACGTATTTGTTGCTGGCACCAAGTAGCAATAAGCAGTGTAGCCCGTCCTAGCTCAAACTCAGTGCCTGATTCAGCAAGGATCGCAAGTGCTAAGACGCACGCAGTCGGATGATTTTCACATATGTATTGCAGTCGCGTGCGCAAATCAGCCACTGCGATCGGGAATGAGAACGCAGTGTGTACGCAGACCCATCGCAGAGTGATTGACAGGAAGTACCGTTTGCGGCTGGTAACAGGGGGGGTGTGTTCAGGCGAACGCAAGCGTGCCAGTGTGTTTGAACACCGTTACAGGGGCATGCATAATTAAGCCTCTGCAACGGCATACGCAGCCTGACCTCTAGATACCGTCAGGAAGTTTAGCAGTTTGCGAGTGAGGTCTGACTTGCCTTAATTGTGCGTGAGGCTTCGATGGTACCGATGTTTTTGCAGACTTGCAAGGTACTACGGATGGGAGTATAGGGAAGTGGGCGTCTTTATGTTGTGCTCCGGCGGCATTGCGATCGCAGTCATTTGCATAATTTCGCAGCAGAACTGCGTACGTGCTTGCTCCTGCGATCACATCAGCGTTCCTTGCTAAATCAGGGCCTCATTCAGCAGTGCACTGCTGAACGCAGATTCCCGATGTCCCATTCTGCGCATGTGTAGAACAGGTCTGCAATCCCGCACAGAGACTGGCAGCAAACTGTCAGTGGTCGACAGTCTGCTTCTGTTTGTGGGCGGCGATGCCCCCCGTTTCCCGAAACGGAGGCGTGTTGCCACCGTTTGGGTGGAGGGAAGAAGCCAGGATCTCAGTCGGCTGACGCAGATTTCCTCGGTTCTTCTTCTCATCTGAGGCGGCCGGCTGCGTGACCACATGGGTCACCTTAGACGGCTGATGTTCCGCAGAGTATCTGATGCTGCATTAGACAACGCTGCTCGCACACGTAATGCAGCAGAAGGTGTGATGCCCCCTGCTGCATTACCATATCTGCACAGACGGAACTGTAAAGCTGCTTGCGAGCAGCTTTGCAATTCCGTTTGAAGCTGAATCAGACCCTCAGACTCTTGAGCTGAGAAACCATTCTGTTTTGAGAAAGGAGAACAAAAGTGATAACTTGGTTTACAGCCAACTAAATAGGGGCCTATTTATCAAATACGGGATGATAACGTAGATATTCTGTGGATGCTTAATGCAGTGATGGAAAATCTAATTTCAGAATAATATGTCACCAAAGCAGCAGAGCCATTCTCAGCTCTGCGGTAGTACTGATTAGCAGCGGTAAGAACGCTTTTACTGCTCGCCCGGCCAGTGCATAGGGGATTGCGGGTTTATGTGTGCAAGACTTGGGCTTCTATTTCCACCTTCATTAAAAAATAAAAGAATGCAAAAAAAAAATAAACAATCTGAAATTATTCAAATATAAACATTAACTTGTATTAATATTAAAAAAAAAAAACAGAAAAATGTACTTAAAACAGATTTTTTTTTTCTCATAACTGATTCAAAGCCTTACTGATAACAAACAAGGGTAGAATTAATGAATGAAAACTTAGAACGCTGTACTTGTTATCTCATTCTAATTTCAAACAAATTAGTGCTGAACACGTCTAACCTTTTTCACATGGTCCGAGGTTTGTTTTACTCCTGTTCCTTCTTGTAATGTTTACTTTGTACTTGCTTAAGGTTTTTTTTGGCTCTTTGGAGAGACTCTGCTCTGTTTATTTTGCCATCTGGGAAAATCTGTCATATTAGAAACAACCTTAATCTGTTTAGAAATACATGACGGGCTCTAAGCGCTTGCCAAAACGGCATACTTAGTGCTGGATATTTGGACTGATAGCTGGGCAAACTATCCATTAACCATTAAAAGTTGACTTTTTTTTGTTTTTGCAATTTAACAATGTACATCTCAAAAAACACACAAGTTTGAATCTAGCAAACTTATACCCCTTTTGCACCGGAGCTAAAACCCGGGTTATTGCAGGGTTGCTTCAGGTCACAATGACCTGGAGCACGCCGCATGCCGGACAATTGGTCCGGCTTCAGTGGCGCTTGGAGATGATGTCATCTCCAAGCGTCCAGTTCAACGCCGGAAAAGCCGGGTCTATGCAGACCCGGCTCCGGTGTGAACGGCACCGACTAGGGAATATCCTGGGTCGGCGCAGGCTAAATTCCGGGTCTGATCCAGATTGGAACCCTGTTCCAACTCCAGGTCAGACCCGGAATTTAGGTGTAAAAGTGGTATTAGAAAAGTAAAGGAGATATAGGTTTAGTGAATTTATTTTACTTTAGAAGATTTAGCTATATATTTCTCACCTCAATCATTAAGCAAGAGACGAGGCTTCAAGCAAATCTACTATTGCATAGTGATAAAGAGGGTCCATTTATCATCCCTTAATGGTCCGTATATTTAAAGTAAGGGCCATTTATCATCAGGGGTTGGATAGGACCACCTGATAGTCAGCAAGAACACATGCCATCTTTAGATGGGGTTTGTTGTCGGAGCCTAGTGAAGTGGGCAGAATGGGGAGAACTTCCGCGGCGATCGCGGTTCCCCGTGTAGTGGGTGGGGCTTATTGAAGTGATTATGTATGAATTGTGTCATTTAGCCCCACCCCAATTGCAGCAATTTGTTGAAAAGGGGGTGGGGCTTAATGAAGTGAAACATCAGGCCCCGCCCCCTGTCGCGACCCAATCTTTCTTCTCCCCAGGTTCTCCCGGCAAGGAGATACAAAATGTAGGCAAGTATGCCTCAACCTGCCAAATTAAAGCTGGCCGCAATGTCAGGTTTAACTTTGAGGAGAATTGTGAGTTGGTAAACTCCTTGTTGTCTAACTTTGAATAGTTATTTGGTTGCCGGGTTGAATGCACATTTGCAAAAAGAAAGCGGGCCATCCGGCAGGCAGCAGTTGAGGCGGTGAATTCTATTAAGCATTTAAAATGTGACAAGGGCCAGTGTGTGAAGCGTTTTTCAGACATTTGACACCATCTCAAATCCAAGATGGCCCTGGAAAGGCACTCTACATGTAGCAATGGAGGAGGGTCCCTGTGGAGGTGGATTATAATGAGTATGAGGAAAGGGTCAAGAAAATTATGTCGCTGGAACTGGCGTCAGGAGTTAAGGTGCATTCTACAGTGTCTCCTTTTATAGGCACCATAATTAAGGATTTGATTCAGACCCGCTCACTAGGATGCGTTCACTCGTAGCGATTTTCACAATGTGCGCATGCGTATGCATCGCAGTGTGCGTGCGCGAACCCGTGCGAGAGACCGGGAAGCATTCGCTCGCCGTGCATAGACAGCACAGCAGAGTGAGTGACAGGAGAGACCATATGTGGGTGGTAACAGGAGCTGGCCATTAATAACGGGGGAGCGGAGGTGCGAACGCAGGCATGCCTGAGCATCTTAGCGCCATTTCAGAGGCGTGCATAATTAATAGGCAGCGTCATAGTACACGTCACCTGATTGTATTTCACACTGAAGTGCTCGCAGTGCTTGCGGTATGGTATAGTCAACCTCATGCGCTGCGTTCGCTTCCGATGGTACTCGATGTACCGATGGTTACATACACTTGCTGAAGATGACGTGCGCAAGTGGGCGTCTTAAGACAGGCTGGTGGGAGTCTGCATACACAATGCAATCGCGCGCCAAGACATAGTGGGCGTGCTTATGCCTTCCCGTGCGATCGCCTGCCTTGCTGGGTGTGTGTCGAATTTGCATACGCTGGGTGCGGGCGTACGCACCTAGCGAGCGGGTCTGAATCAGGTTCCTACCAATACAATATTGTGTAGAAGCTAAAATCACCTGTTTTTTGTAATATGTCTATTTATTTGGGGGAGCTTTCTGTCAACTTTGTAGTCAATTTTAATTTGCTTTTCAATCTGACTGTTAGTAATTGAGATAATTCTGTAGTGGTGAAAGTATTGATGTTTGGTCGATGGTCGATTTTGGTCGGGATTCGTTTTATAGTCAATTTTATAATCGATTTGGCCTCTGGTAAATCCCCAATTTGCAAATCACACAGAAAATAACCTATAAATACACAAAAAAAAAAAAATCTGCCTTTAATCATTACGAACCCATACCTCTAACCAGGTCCATGAAATTCATCACATACTGTGCACTCTGTAATTCATCACACATCCTTGGATAAGCAGTCACTCCTGGAGCCATCAGTGTGCTAGAGAATGGGAGACATTTTTTGATAGCACATATCCTCTTTATTCTTCTCCCCAGTGTTTGCTCCATGAGCATAGGCAAACGCAGGGGGGGTTTCCATCTGCCTGGAAACCCCCCTCCCCAGCCCACACCATGACCACAATAGAAATAGTAATATAATGGAATTTTACTAGCGCTGCATGTTCTTCTCAGTATCAGAAATGAAATAATTAGCACCACCTGTGGATCTTTTAACATGTATCTGCCAGTAATAAATACACCTGTGCACCAATTAGGGGATTTGGAAAACATGCACTGTTAGGGATGCACTGCTATAGAGCCCAATATTTACATATATGTCCAGGGCAGTGCTAGGTTCTTCTGCTGCTCCCCCAGACTCCCGGACTTGTTCTAATGCTATGGAATGGTGCCCACATCTAAAATAAAAACATTCAGCTCAGGCAGGATGGTCCTACTGCCGCATTTAATGGCTTATTGTGATTTCTGGTCCTGTATATGCTGGAATTATGACACACAATACACTTTGTATGACGCATATTAAAGCTGGATAAGTGCTAATTATGCTCTATTCATGGACTGGTCACACTCACTCTAATATCAGGCATTTGGAAACCCCCCGCTAGAAATCCTGCATTTGCCACTGATGAGAGGTAGAGAGTGGGAGACATGTTTTGATAGCACATATCCTCTTTATTCTTCTCACCAGTGTTTGCTCCATGAGGGGTAGAGAGTGTTGACATCATCATTGTATTGCACACACCCAGACCGGCCTCAGGGAGATTGCTACATTCTTCAGTGAATTAGGAAGTTCCCCACTATTTCAGTATGTTCCAAGTACTTAGGGGCCTATTCATGATCACTCAATCTTTACAAAAGCAAGTGAAATTTAACATTCTCACCTGCAATTGTAAAAATTAAGTTATTGGGCCATTCATCAAGATGGCAAAGCAGGCGATATCACAGATATCCTTCCTCTGGTGGAATGGCCCGCTGTCCCCATACACTAGTATCACAGATATCTCCTGCTTACCTTCCTTTGGCAGGAAATGGCCCGCTGTCCCCATACACTAGTATCACAGATATCTCCTGCTTACCTTCCTCTTGCGGAATGGCCCGCTGTCCTCATACACTAGTATCACAGATATCTCCTGCTCACCTTCCTCTGGCGGAATGGCCCGCTGTCCCCATACACTAGTATCACAGATATCTCTTACTTACCTTCCTCTCCTGGAATGGCCTGCTGTCCCCAGAAACAAGTATCACAGATATCTCCTGCTTACCTTCCTCTCCTGGAATGGCCTGCTGTCCCCATACACTAGTATCACAGATATCTCCTGCTTACCTTCCTCTCCTGGAATGGCCCGCTGTCCCCATACACTAGTATCACAGATATCTCCTGCTCACCTTCCTCTGGCGGAATGGCTCGCTGTCCCCATACACTAGTTTCACAGATATCTCCTGCTTACCTTTCTCTCCCAATGTGGCCTGCTGTGCTCATACATTAGTATCACAGATATCTCCTACTTACCTTCCTCTCCTGGAATGGCCCGCTGTCCCCATATACTAGTATCACAGATATCTCCTGCTTACCTTCCTCTGGCAGAATGGCCCGCTGTCCCCATACACTATTTTCACAGATATCTCCTGCTTACTTTCCTCTGGCGGAATGGCCCGCTGTCCCCATATACTAGTATCACAGATATCTCCTGCTTACCTTCCTCTGGCGGAATGGCCCGCTGTCCCCATACACTAGTATCACAGCTCCGAAAATAGAATATTTTCGGAGCTTGAATGCGGGACCAATCACCATCTTCAGATGGGAAGAAGTCCCGGGTTGCGAAAAGGGATCCTTTTGAAACCCCTCCTTCCCTGTCCGGCTCTTTCCATTGGACGAGCAGTGAAGTCGCTCGTTGGAACAGCTTATTTTCGCATCAGCAGTCTGCGCGCTGAAGCAATGTTGAATTGCTCCGGTTTCCACAGCGAGTTAGAATGTTATTTATCGGACCCCGATAATTGACATCATGAATAGACCCCATAAAGTTGAAATGACCTCAAATATGTGTAATATAAACCCTTTGAAAATCACTAAAATATATCAACATAAAGCCTTATAATTGCTTCTGGGCACAGCGGAAGGTATATTTCCTTTCAAAGGAGCAATATTATATGCCCCCATAGACAATGCCATCGTCCAGTAAATATATAGAAATGTTTGTATCTCAAAGAACATTTAGGATGGTATAATACGTAATATTGCAATTTATTACACCAATAACAGAATAAGTGGGCACAGAGCTGGTATTCGTTGATGGCATGACTAACTGTCAAGACATATTACTTCAGATAGTGCAAGCCTCTTATAAACCCCTTGTGTATAAAAGTGTAGTGACGGGCAACTAAGATGTAGCAGAAACATTTCTAAAGAAAAATGGTGTTGTTTTTGGCATAGCACCTAGTCAGCACTTTCCCCTGGCGATTGTTCTGAATTAAGGGATTGAACAGTAAAATTCCACTTTCAAGGCTTAGATAAATCCTGACATTCCTGCTAGCAGCATAATGCCGACATGGTCTGAATGACGCCATGTTCAGAGTGTCAACATACAGTACATGTCAACATTCACAATGTTGTATCTGACATAATGTGGACATTGACGGATTTTGACCTAACCCTAAAGGTGCATACACACACAACGATTTTTTGAACGATTCAAATGATGAATGATTATCGTTCATGTGCGTTCACGTTTGTAGTTTGTAGTTTAGTCAGACTTGTCAACTGAACGATTTTCATTAAGGGAAAATGCAAAAATCGTTTGTAGTTCAAAAAAATCGTTCATTATACTTTAAAAAATCTGACAGATAATCTGACAGATAATCGTTCATAAAAACCGTTCATAAAATCGTTGGTAACAAAATCGTGTGTGTATGCAGCTTAAGAATAATCCTAACCACAGCCTAGCCCTAACGACAGCCTATGCATAACCGTAACCCTAATTGCAGCATAATCAGTGGCGGATTTTACCTAGAAGCTAATGTTCTGCAGCCCCTACCCAGGAAAATGCACCACCTCAGTGAGCCAGTTGAAGTCAATGACTGCACTGACTACAATGTGACTGTCAGTGACTTCCCATTGGAAGCACCACCTGACAGTCACTTACAGGACGTCTCAGGAGGTGTGGTCTTCTCCCCCTGAGGCGGCCAGTTTGGGCTGTGATTAGCAGAGATTGGCTTCCAGTGGGAAGCTACTCCTCTGCCTTCAAGGCAGCCCTCCACGGCTTCTAGCGGCTGCAGCCGATGCAGTCCCTAGAAGCCGGTGTTTTGAGCATGATGATGCGGCACCGCTGCTTGCCCAGTCCTGGCGCCTGCCAGATCCATTGACAGACACCGGGACCCCGCAGGCCGGGGATTTCTCCTGCTCTCCTTCAGCACCAGCAGCAGCACTCCTCATCCAAGAGGGTAGGAGCAGCTGCTAAACCTAATGTAACCCTAACTGTAATTGCAGCCTAACCTTAACTCTAAAAATCCTGTGTCAATGTTCTGGCTATCGACAATCACAATGTTGACATTATGTCAGTGTCAACATTGGGAATGTAAGCATGTTGTATGTCGACATGTCAACATTCACACTATGTCAACATTATACTGTCGCCATTCTGAATGTCGACATGATGACTGCATACCATTTTATTTTGCTTTATTCTACTGGTCTCCGGAAACATGGTGCCTGCACTATGCTCCCGAAGACTTCTCTACTGTGCATGTGCAAATCTCTGGCAAAATGGCCGCCACAACATTTTCCTGGTGAATTCTGTCTGCAGCGCCATGTAAATATAGTTATGTGGGTGCAGGGTGTGCGGTATGGGTTCCCCCGGACTCAAGGGCCCGTCTGCAATGCATACCCTGCACCCATAATAGATATGCCAATGAGGACATCCCTGTTGCTGCTCTATGTATAAATCTTTCATCATCATTCTCCTAATACTTTGTTTCATCCTTTCTCTGTACAGCTTAATGTCACCACACACAGTCTAAACTCGCTGTTTAGCGTAATAATAGGATCAAATGATATTGTCTGAGCTTCAGCCAGGTTATTAGATACACATATGGGCCTACTATTGGGCACATTCAAAAATGATCAGTTGAATTTGCTCCTTTTTGTTTTTTTATAATTGGCTTTAAGTTGTCATCTCTAACTTTTAAAAAAATATATATCTAGTTTTATGGAAACTTTCGACAACGTGCTTCCTTATTATAATGCCATTGCTTTAGGATAGACGGTCTCTTTTGAATGTAGTTCACTTTTGGAATTTGCGAAATACCCACCAACACCCCTCCTCCCTAGCACTTCTTTTGAGATTGATCCCCTTGCCAGCAATGGCTCGATAATTTTGAAGTTCCATTATTAAAGTACAATTCTCTAAGTCGGTGGAAATGGATGTAGAATGGGTCAGCTACTGTAGGAATCACCAATAGTGTTGCACAGTTGCAGGTTTCCAATGCGTTTCGAGACATTCTGGTCTCTTCTTCTAGGATTCTCCAAGACTTATGTGGCATTGAGCATTACTATTTTATATGCATTTGTTTCACTCTGTTACCATCCCACGTTTAGTGGTATATATTTTCTCCAATTTTGCTATTGCCTTTTAACTAGGGGTGTGCACCGGCCACTTTTCGTGTTTTGTGTTTTGGTTTTGGATCTGGATCTTTCTTCGTGTTTTGGATCTGGATTGGTTTTGCCAAAACCACCCTTCCGTGTTTTGGGTTCTGGGTTTTGTGTTTTGGATCTGTATTTTTTTGAAAAAAAGCATAAAACAGCTAAAATCACAGAATTTGTAGGTTTTTCTGCTCCTATGCTATTATTAACCTCAATAACCTTAATTTCCACTCATTTCCAGTCTATTCTGAATACCTCACACCTCACAATAGTGTTTTTATGTCCAAAAGGTTGCACCGAGGTAGCTGGATGACTATGCTAAGCGACACGAGTGGGCGGCACAAACACGTGACCCATCTAGGCGTGAAACTGCAGTGGCAGACAGGATGACATTGAAAAACTAGGCCCCAAACTGTACATAATGCAAAGAAAAAAAAGAGGTGCAAGATGGAATTGTCCTTGGGCCCTCCCACCCACCCTTATGTTGTATAAACAGGACATGCACACTTTAACAAACCAATCATTTCAGCGCCAGGGTCTGCCACACAACTGTGGCTGAAATGATTGGTTCGTTTGGGCCCCCACAAAACAAGCTGGCAATTAATCTGTCCCTGCACAAACTGGCTCTACGGAGGCAAGAAGTCGTCCTCATCCTCCTCATCCACAGATTCCTCACCCTCTTCAGTGTTATGTACATCCTCATCCTCACAGAGTATTAATTCGTCCCTGCTGGAACCACAGGTCCCTCTGTACGTTCTGGAGGCTGGTCTCCCTGGAAGAGTTGATCATTCATTTTATGAACATCATCTTCTCCACATTTTGTGGAAGCAACCTCCTACGCCTTTCGCTAACAAGGTTCCCGGCTGCACTAAACACTCTTTCGGAGTACACACTGGAGGGGGGGCAACTCAGGTAAAATAGAGCCAGTTTGTACAGGGACCTCCAAATTGCTTCTTTTTCCTGCCAGTACAGGTACGGACTGTCTGACATGCCTACTTGGATGCTGTCACCGATGTAATCCTTTAACAGACAGACGCACGCTTGTCGCTGCTGCTTTGAGGATTCAAGTGCGGCTACAGCCCACACAATTCACAAAGACAGAAAAAAAAAAAGAATATTTTTATTGTTTGTGGAGCACACTTTGAGGGTTACACCACCCTCTAACAGACAGACGCACGCTTGTCGCTGCTGCTTTGAGGATGCAAGTGCGGCTACAGCCCACACAATTCACAAAGACAGAAAAAAGAAGAAGAATATTTTTATTCTTTGTGTAGCACACTTTGAGGGTGTCACCACCCTTTAACAGACAGACGCACGCTTGTCGCTGCTGCTTTAAGGATGCAGGTGCGGCTACAGCCCACACATTTCACAAAGACCGAAAAAAAAAGAACAATATTTTAATTGTTTGTGTAGCACACTTTGAGGGTGTCACCACCCTTTAACAGACAGACGCACGCTTGTCGCTGCTGCTTTAAGGATGCAGGTGCGGCTACAGCCCACACAATTCACAAAGACAGAAAAAAGAAGAATATTTTTATTGTTTGTGTAGCACACTTTGAGGGTGTCACCACCCTTTAACAGACAGACGCACGCTTGTCGCTGCTGCTTTGAGGATGCAAGTGCGGCTACATCGCACACAAGTCACAAAGACAGAAAAAAGAACAATATTTTAATTGTTTGTGTAGCACACTTTGAGGGTGTCACCACCCTTTAACAGACAGACGCACGCTTGTCGCTGCTGCTTTAAGGATGCAGGTGCGGCTACAGCCCACACAATTCACAAAGACAGAAAAAAGAAGAATATTTTTATTGTTTGTGTAGCACACTTTGAGGGTGTCACCACCCTTTAACAGACAGACGCACGCTTGTCGCTGCTGCTTTGAGGATGCAAGTGCGGCTACATCGCACACAAGTCACAAACACATTAAAAAAATAGTTTTTTATTTTTTGGAGCACTTCGTGAGTTACACCACCCTTTAACAGACAGACGCACGCTTGTCGCTGCTGCTTTAAGGATGCAGGTGCGGCTACAGCCCACACAATTCACAAAGACAGAAAAAAGAAGAAGAATATTTTTATTGTTTGTGTAGCACACTTTGAGGGTGTCACCACCCTTTAACAGACAGACGCACGCTTGTCGCTGCTGCTTTGAGGATGCAAGTGTGGCTACATCGCACACAAGTCACAAACACATTAAAAAAAATTTTTTGATTTTTTTGGAGCACTTTGAGAGTTACAACACCCTTTAACAGACAGACGCACGCTTGTCGCTGCTGCTTTGAGGATGCAAGTGCGGCTACAGCCCACACAATTCACAAAGACAGAAAAAAAAAGAACAATATTTTAATTGTTTGTGTAGCACACTTTGAGGGTGTCACCACCCTTTAACAGACAGACGCACGCTTGTCGCTGCTGCTTTAAGGATGCAGGTGCGGCTACAGCCCACACATTTCACAAAGACAGAAAAAAAAAGAACAATATTTTAATTGTTTGTGTAGCACACTTTGAGGGTGTCACCACCCTTTAACAGACAGACGCACGCTTGTCGCTGCTGCTTTGAGGATGCAGGTGGAATCTAGACGGGATTTGGAACCGGGGACACACTACCTCCATCAATTGTCTAAATCCCACTGCACTAATGTCGGATACCGGACGCACGTCTAACACCAACATAGCAGTCAAGGCCTCAGTTATACGTTTTGCTTCAGGATGACTGCTGTCGTACTTCATCCTCATCGCTAGGGACTGTTGGAGGGTCAATTGTTTAGTAAAAGTAGTGATGTTCCTACTTCCTCTCTGGGATGATGAACAACTCCCAGCAGCAGCAACAGCACTAGTAGGAAGTGGTTCTTGATCTTTCCCTATTTTATTTTTATCAGAGAAAGTTTGGTCCTCCATTTATGTTATATTGATATATATACGTGCGGCTAAAGCGCACACAAACACAGAAAATATTTTTTTATTTTTGCTGGAGAGTAGTGCACTTTGTGGGTTACACCACCCTTTAAGAAATGAGCCAGCCGGCTCTTTACTTATGGGACACAGGCGCACGCTTGGCGCTGCTCCTTTGTTGATGCACGTGCAGCCACAGTGCACACAAGTCACAAACACAGAAAATATATATTTTTTTGGTTTGGAGTGTACTTTGGGGGTTACAGAACCCTTTAACGGTCAAGCCAGCCGGCCCTTTACTTATGACACAGGCGCACGCTTGGCACTACTTTGTTGATGCACGTGCGGCTACTGCGCACACAATTCACAAACACAGAAAATAATTTTTTTTTTGGTTTGGACTGGAGTGTACTTTCGGGGGTTACAGCACCCTTTAACGGTCAAGCCAGCCGGCCCTTTACTTATGACACAGGCGCACACTTGGCACTACTTTGTTGATACACGTGCGGCTACTGCGCACACAATTCACAAACACAGAAAATAATTTTTTTTCGGTTTGGACTGGAGTGTACTTTGGGGGTTACAGCACCCTTTAACGGTCAAGCCAGCCGGCCCTTTACTTATGACACAGGCGCACGCTTGGCACTACTTTGTTGATGCACGTGCGGCTACTGCGCACACAATTCACAAACACAGAAAATAATTTTTTTTTTGGTTTGGACTGGAGTGTACTTTGGGGGTTACAGCACCCTTTAACGGTCAAGCCAGCTGGCCCTTTACTTATGACACAGGCGCACGCTTGGCACTACTTTGTTGATGCACATGCGGCTACTGCGCACACAATTCACAAACACAGAAAATAATTTTTTTTTTGGTTTGGACTGGAGTGTACTTTGGGGGTTACAGCACCCTTTAACGGTCAAGCCAGCCGGCCCTTTACTTATGACACAGGCGCACGCTTGGCACTACTTTGTTGATGCACGTGCGGCTACTGCGCACACAATTCACAAACACAGAAAATAATTTTTTTTTTGGTTTGGACTGGAGTGTACTTTCGGGGGTTACAGCACCCTTAACGGTCAAGCCAGCCGGCCCTTTACTTATGACACAGGCGCACGCTTGGCACTACTTTGTTGATGCACGTGCGGCTACTGCGCACACAATTCACAAACACAGAAAATAATTTTTTTTTTGGTTTGGACTGGAGTGTACTTTCGGGGGTTACAGCACCCTTAACGGTCAAGCCAGCCGGCCCTTTACTTATGACACAGGCGCACGCTTGGCACTACTTTGTTGATGCACGTGCGGCTACTGCGCACACAATTCACAAACACAGAAAATAATTTTTTTTTTGGTTTGGACTGGAGTGTACTTTCGGGGGTTACAGCACCCTTAACGGTCAAGCCAGCCGGCCCCTTACTTATGACACAGGCGCACGCTTGGCACTACTTTGTTGATGCACGTGCGGCTACTGCGCACACAATTCACAAACACAGAAAATAATTTTTTTTTGGTTTGGACTGGAGTGTACTTTCGGGGGTTACAGCACCCTTTAACGGTCAAGCCAGCCGGCCCTTTACTTATGACACAGGCGCACGCTTGGCACTACTTTGTTGATGCACGTGCGGCTACTGCGCACACAATTCACAAACACAGAAAATAATTTTTTTTTTGGTTTGGACTGGAGTGTACTTTCGGGGGTTACAGCACCCTTAACGGTCAAGCCAGCCGGCCCTTTACTTATGACACAGGCGCACGCTTGGCACTACTTTGTTGATGCACGTGCGGCTACTGCGCACACAATTCACAAACACAGAAAATAATTTTTTTTTGGTTTGGACTGGAGTGTACTTTCGGGGGTTACAGCACCCTTTAACGGTCAAGCCAGCCGGCCCTTTACTTATGACACAGGCGCACGCTTGGCACTACTTTGTTGATGCACGTGCGGCTACTGCGCACACAATTCACAAACACAGAAAATAATTTTTTTTTTGGTTTGGACTGGAGTGTACTTTCGGGGGTTACAGCACCCTTAACGGTCAAGCCAGCCGGCCCTTTACTTATGACACAGGCGCACGCTTGGCACTACTTTGTTGATGCACGTGCGGCTACTGCGCACACAATTCACAAACACAGAAAATAATTTTTTTTTTGGTTTGGACTGGAGTGTACTTTCGGGGGTTACAGCACCCTTAACGGTCAATCCAGCCGGCCCCTTACTTATGACACAGGCGCACGCTTGGCACTACTTTGTTGATGCACGTGCGGCTACTGCGCACACAATTCACAAACACAGAAAATAATTTTTTTTTGGTTTGGACTGGAGTGTACTTTCGGGGGTTACAGCACCCTTTAACGGTCAAGCCAGCCGGCCCTTTACTTATGACACAGGCGCACGCTTGGCACTACTTTGTTGATGCACGTGCGGCTACTGCGCACACAATTCACAAACACAGAAAATATATTATTTTTTTAGCACTTGGGGGGAGCACCCCTGATGGACAGAGCACCCCCTGGACAACACTACAGCACCTCTTTAGGACTGGGACACTGCACAGGACTTTGGAGTGGACACAGCCCCTATGGAGAACTGACTGCACAACACAGTCCAGCCAGCCCCTATGGACTTTGAAGTAGTGGACACAGCCCCTATTAACAACAGCAGCACAGCACAACACAGCCAGCCCCTATGGACTTTGAAGTAGTGGACAACAGCAGCACTACACTACACTACACTACACAGCCCTAACTCCCACCCTCCCTCTTCACTGTCCACAGCCGAGTGAGAAAATGGCGCCGACGTGGGTACCTTATATAGGATCCAAAACCCGCGAGACTCGGAAGGCGGGAAGATGACGTTTTGCCTCGATTTCAGAATCCGAGTCAGGCGGGAAAAGTCGAGCCTGACTCGGATCGGACTCGGATCGGGGGGGCTCGGGGGGGGTTCGGATTTCAGAAATCCGAACCCGCTCACCCCTACTTTTAACATATGTTTCCTCCCAAATTGGAGGGTTCTCCAGTGTTTTATATACGTCTGTATAGGTTACAAGTGACTTAAAGTTCATGTCCGCTGCCTTAATATTTGTACATTTACACTAGATTGTGTTTGTTTAATAAATGTTAAACTTTGAGGAAAACAAATTGTACAAATCTGCAGTTTTATTTAAGCGTATATTTTCACACACCATCTTCTCGTGTGGAACTCTGAGTAGCGCCTTCTCTTGGACATCCCCAAACCTTTTTTATTTATATTTTAGAGTTTCACTAGGGAAACTCAAGTCTTAGAGGGCTTGCTTATACTCAGAAGTAGCGCCCAGTTGAACCACACCACACTTATTATAACTTCTAATACCTCTAATCATTTAAATTATTTCTCTTAATACTCATATTTTTTAATGTACACTAAAGTGATGCCATTAGAGCTCACTAAATATTATTATTATTATTATTATTATTATTATTATTATTATTATTAATAATAATAATAATAAAAAGAATAATAACAATAATAAGTAATTTTTTTTATTGTTGTTATTATTATGATTATTAATAAAAATTATAATAATAATAATAATAATAAACATTATTTACTTATGTACTGAGGGGGTCATTCAGACCCGCTCTCGAGCGCAGGACGCTCGCAAGCGGGTCGATGTTCCCCCACTGCGCATGCGCACGACGGAGGGAGCTCTCCATCGCTTCGGGTCTCGCACCAAAGGGGGCGTGCTGTCGATGTTGATTGACAGCACGCCCCCTTTGGTGGGCGTGCCGGGGGCATGCATGCCAGACGGAGGCGTTCCCATGGGAACACCTACCGTCTGAAGCCGGCCCCACTGACATCACTAGTGATGTCAGTGGGAGTGATTTTGGCTCTGATAGAGCCAAAATCACTCCAGGGCTTGCGGCAGGGCGACCCTACCGCAGGGTCTCCGTCGCAAGCCCGATGGTCGCGATGGTCAAGACCATCGCGACCATCAACATGGACGCTCGCTATAGCTGTGGGTGGTAACCCACAGCTATACGAGCGTCCATGAGGCCGCTCCAAAAACAGGTAGGAGGGCCCTGATTCAGAGCGAGCGCTCTGGTCAGAGCGTTCAGCTCTGAATCAGGCCCTGAGTTTAATCTATTAGTTTGCCAAGTAAGAGGATGAAAATAAAAGCCACAGGGTTATTTATAAAGAGACAACATTACGTACATCATATACCTCTGCTATAAGAACAGAATGTTTTGCGTTAATGAATGTTTAGCAAGGATGAAAATGAGTGACAGAAAAGCAGAGAGATAAAAAAAGGATTTACTTTGAAATATACAAGGTGTTGATTAGAAAGCCGCACCACTAATTTTGATAGCTGAAGTAATGAGCTGATCGTGAGCTACTGACAAATTCTGATTTATCTTTTGGCAGAATAACATAATAAAATATTCCTGGGAAATACAGCTTTGTTCCCGGCTTGTTAAAAAACCGACAACAATATTTTATTATGGGTGATGTTGATTCAATCTTACAATGTGAAAGCCACAAAGGCAAGCATTAGCAATAATTGAAGTAATCAACAGGATGGAACACCGCATTAGCACGCTCCATAGCAATGTGCGGGGGAGTTCCTGGCATGGCTGCCCTACCCTTCCAAAGCCTATTATGCAGAGGTCCCACTCATGTCTTCACCTACAGCGTCCTGTAGCAGTCATACCACCGGAAGTGGTGGTAGTTCCCCCACTGGTAATCATAGTGTTATTACAACTAAGGGACAAGTATATGTTTGTTTCGCTGTGAGTACTGAATACATTATTCTATACATTTACATACTTTGTGGCATAATATGAATTTGGGGCATACTGTGTGGCATACTATCAATTTGGGGCATTTCCTGTTGCATTCTATTAATTTGGGACCTACTCTGTGGTAGTCTATCAACGTGGGGCCTGCTGCTGTGTGGCATAATATCAATTTGGGGCTTGTTGTGTGGCATAATATCAATTTGGCACCTGCTGTATGGCATAATATAAATTTGGGGCCTGCTGTGTGGCATAATTTGAATTAAGGCCCACGATTTGGCAAAAATTTGAATTGGGGCCCTACAGTGTGGTATAATATGAATTGGGGCCCTACTGTGTGGCATAATATTAATTGGGGTACTACAGTGTGGCATAATATGAATTGGGGCCCTACTGTGTGGCATAATATGAATTGGGACACACTGTGTGCAGGCATATAATAAATTATATATATGAAGAAAATTATAAAAAGTAAAGAATAAGGGGCCTATGTATTAATAATCGTTGCACAACAGTCTGTATTGCAATTGATATTTTAATTTGGAATGAAAATATCCCAGCTACAGTATGTACTAAAGTTAACTCGCAGAGACAGCTGCAGCGATCGCCTCTGTCCCTGTGAGTTACATCCCCGCCATATCAGAGGAGTCTTTCACATTTGTGAAAAACTTCTCCAGGGAATCTGACACTACGCATGCACATGCAGTGTCAGATACGGGAGCCAGCTGGATGCTATGATAGAGGGATCATAAGATCCATCTCCTGTGCGTAAGCTTCCATAGGCTTAAAGCAGTTTACAGCATCTGAGGATGGCATTCATTCTTTGGGGCCTGATCTACAGCACTAATTATCCTTCGGTGAAATCTCCTGCATTAGGATATTAGTACATAGTGGGAATACTTAATATTATGCAGTAACATAGGCTTGATAAATAGGCCCCTCCCCCTAAGGGGACAAAGGAAGAAAAAATATGAGGATTTCAGATGACACTTTTTCATACTTCCCAACCGCCCCGACTTCAGCAGGACAGTCACGCTTTTCGGGCCCTGTCCTGCTGTCCCACCCACAAGCCACAGTGTACCGTAGGCGTGGGGAGGGACTCTTTCAAAAGCTGCTCAGCGGTAAATGGATGACGCTTTCATTGCGCCAGGCAGCGGCTGAGCCCCCAGGGTGATGAGAAACGAGGATGGGACCACACCAACACAAGGTCGTGTCCAATTTCCCCTCTTTTGTCCTAATAATGTTGGGAGGTATGCGTTTTCAATGATCCTAGCAAAATAATTATATCTATTCACTGACCAGGGCCATTGAAAACTTCTCATCCAAATTTTTTTTCGTTATGTTGTATTTCTGCACACCTGCTAGAGCAGAGGTTCCCAACCACGGTCCTCAAGGCACACTAACAGTCCAGGTTTTAGGGATAGCCATACTTGAGCACAGGTGACTTAATTAGTACCTCAGTTTATTTGATTTAACTATCTGTGCACAATCATGGATATCACTAAAATCAGGACTGTTAGTGTGCCTTGAGGACTGAGGTTGGGAACTACTGTGCTAGAGTGTATATACGTATAGAAGTGTATACATATTATATATGTATACATAAAGAGTGTATAAATGCTCCTGTGAGTGGGTGCCTCTTATGTGCTAGACCTAGAAGGTTATCAATTCCTGAGTAAGGTCAGAGCTTGTGCAAGTGTGCGTGAGGCTGCGATGGTACTCCATGTTACCGGCGGTTTCGCAGTCTTGCTAAGTATTACGGATGTGTGTAAGGTAATGTGGGCATCCTTATGTTGTGCTGCGGCGGCATAGCGATCGCAGGGGATAAGTATGTCTTCGCAGTGACAGTGCGTGCTTAATCGCGGCCGGGTTCATAGTTGGGATCCGTACTGAATCAGGCCCAGAGATTGAAAGAGTGGACAATCCGATCAGATCCGTTGATGGATCACTTTCTGTCTCTGGGCGGCAGCTGTGCATTCGCTCAGAACTTATCAGTCTCGTGGGGGTGTCATGGCGTGTAGGCCAACGTCTGAGCTCGCCTCTCGCACCCAGCATGGGGTGGCTGTAAGTCCCAATAGTAATGATAACAGCAGCAGATGGGAAAGCAGTCAGTGGGTGGAGCTTCCGCATACAGGGAGGCGGATACACGGCGTAGATGGGCAGATAATGGAATTAGCACAGGGCAGTAAGAAGACTGCCACACCACAAAGTGATCGCAGAAGTGTCCAATGCAGAATGAGGCCCTTTACAATATCTCTTAACCCAGTTGTTATAGCTGTGGGTGAGATGACATAGTGAAATAGTGGAATAAAGGTTCATTTTGTATTTGCAAAACTGCCCGGTGTGCAAAAGTCCTGCTTACACACAGATTAATATCAAATAGGGAATTTACTTGCTTATGACCTGATTAAGAGACGGACGCTAATGCAATCGCATCTGCGATTCGGCAAGGAATGCAACTGCGAAAATATGCTAATGTCTTCCAAAGCTTAGCGTAGCATAAGGACGTCCACTGCTGCCTTCTCATATCCGTACGCTGATGTGCAACAGCGTAAACATCCGTAACATCGACGCACATCGGGCAGCCACGTAGCATGTACTGTAAGTCAAGTCTGACTGCCCACAAACACTGCAGCTCTCCTGACACGCAGAGCACTCTCATGCTGTGAATGAGATAGCAGTGGCTAATTTATGCACGCCCATGAAACGGCGCTTAAATGGTAAGACACTCCTACGTTTTTCTAACCATCCCCCCCTTTACCACCCCCCAAACGCAGGCAGCCTGTCACTCACTTTCTGAATGATTCCTATACATGAGAATAATCGCAATGCAATCGCTGCGCGTGCACATTGCGGTGTTCGCATTGCTTACCGTATATACTCGAGTATAAGTCGACCCGAATCTAAGCCGAGGTACCTAATTTTACCACAAAAAATTGGGAAAACTTATTGACTCGAGTATAAGCCTAGGGTGGGAAATACAGCTGCTACTGGTAGTAATCCCCCCTCTGGTAGTGCCCCCAGTAGTAATCCCCCCTGGTAGTGCCCCCAGTAGTAATATCCCCCCCTGGTAGTGCCCCCAGTAGTAATATCCCCCCCTGGTAGTGCCCCCAGTAGTAATATCCCCCCTCTGGTAGTGCCCCCAGTAGTAATCCTCCCTGGTAGTGCCCCCAGTAGTAATCCCCCCCCCTGGTAGTGCCCCCAGTAGTAATCCCCACCCTGGTACTGCCCCCAGTAGTAGCCCCCACCAGTAGAGAGAGACGTAATAATAATAAAAAAAAAAACACTTACCTGAAACCCCGCTCCTGGTCCCGACGCTGTTAACGGCTCCTCCGGACGCTTTGCATTATGGGAGAGGTCATGACATCATGACGTCTCTCCCGTTACCCACTGCGGGAGCCGGAAGTTGGCTCCCGCAGTGGGAGCAGCAGCAGCCGATGAGAGTCTGACAGACTCTCATCGGCTGCTAATTACAACAAACACACAGCTGCCGTTGCCGTCGGCTGTGTGTTTGGCACTGTGTAGTGTTGACCGAACTCCGTCCGGTCAGTACTACACACGCGGTGCAGCTGTGTCACAGAGACACAGTCTGCACCGCGGCCCGCTGGCCCTGGAGCATCACTCGAGTATAAGCCAAGGGGGGGGGGGGCTTTTTCAGCACAAAAAATGTGCTGAAAACCTCGGCTTATACTCGAGTATATACGGTACGTCTCTGAATCCGGCCCTTAGTCATGTAAAATGGGAATTATTTTGATCATGCAAATTTTAAACATTACCACCCAACACATATACAGTAGCACTGCTGCATACATCTCTACTGGGGCAATTCAACAACATTAATAGTCTCATTTAAGCCAACGCCTGTTAATGAGGAGCAATAACGTTTTATGTATTGCAGAATGTTCACAATTTGCTCTCCTAACGCAATAAACCAGCAGACCTTCAATAAGAGGGAAAACACCTATTTAAAATATTTTGCATATGCCAATTATTAAGTTGCAGTTTTTCATGTGCATGTTCCGCTATTAAGTGTGTTGTGTATTCCAGCAGGCTTTTTAGGGCTAAAATACCGAATTGCTAAATCTTTTTTTCAGAACCGAATCAGACTTGAAAAATGATACTATATCCTACTTATGCTAAGCAGCTATGCTGGAGACTGACGATTACGTAATTTACATTTATCGGGGTATATTTACAGTACTAAAGTGCAGGTTTTCAGAAGTGGAGATTCTGCCCGTAGCAACCTATCAAATTCTACTAAACAGTTATCAAGCACCTTCTAGAAGATATTAGCCAGGGTTGCCAACATTCTGGATGCCCCTTCCGGGAGGCAGCAGCCAGATCGGCATGGCAGGGGGGCATGACAGGCGTAACGGGGCGGGACCGAGGTGGAGCTGGTGGAGTGGCCACATAATCTTGCGTCCAAAATTACGCGATTCAGCATGAATCGCGTCACTCCCCCCCTCCTCGGTGCGGGGGTTTCTCTTGTTACTGCGGGGGGTGGGTGAAGGGTGGGTGGCCTGCCTTTCCGGGGGTGTGGGAGCAGCACCCGATTTTTGTTAGGCTCCCGGCCGAATCAGGAGGGTAGGCAAGTATGATGTTAGCTAGAATCTGATTGGCTGCTATGGGCAACATCTCCACACCTAAAAACCCGCACTTTAGTAAATATTACTCATAGGGCTCTATTTATTAACATTATTTTTACTAAAATAAAGTGAAAAAGGGTGTTTTCACACCCTTTTCACATTATTTTAGTATCACCTATAGTTATTACAGGGCAATTGGAGTAGAATTAGTAACCAACCCCTAAGTATCACTTATTTTTAGTAAAGCAGATCGCATTTCCCATAATTGTAATGGGAAATGTGATCCGAACATAGTTACTAAAAATAAATTGTAAAAAAATACCTGGGGAAGCCCTGTGATAATAACGCCACCTGGAGGTGGCGTTATCCAGGGTCTCCCCCGGTTACCGGGCTTCCACTCTGCTCTAATGGGGAGAGCAGAGGTGGGAGCCGGTACCAGTAATCAGCTATGTGGTCTAAGCAGACCGCAAGCTGATTGCTGTAAAAAAAAGAAAAAAAAAAATTAAACATTTTTTTTTTTAACCTGAATCCAGGGACCGGTGATCGGGCCTCCGGTGATGGCTCCTCTCAGCTGGTCTCCCATAGTACACTGGGGCCCGGTCATCAGGTGATCGGGCCCCAGTGCAGTATGGGAGATCACCTGATCGGGAAGCCCGGAGAAGATCACCGGAGGCCAGGAGGATGCAGGTAAGTGTAATGAAGGGAGGGGGGGTCGCGGGGGTCCGTGATCGCGGGGCGGGGCTTAGCGCCAGGGGGCGGGGCTTAGCGTCGGTGGGGGGGTAGTAGCTGTGGTCGGTCGACGCATGTGCGGGCTCTTAGTCGCGGTATTTTTTCCGAAAATACCGCGACTAGAGTGCGGATGGGATCCGCAGGGACAGAGCTTTATCGCAAGCTCTGTCCCTGCAAGGGATTTATAGTAAATCCCTGTGATATTGCCTGAATTCGCAATGCGAATTCACTCGGTAATATCACACTACAATCCGCATTCAATATGCGGATTGTAGTAAATAGAGCCCATAGTGTTCCAATTTATATGTAAAAGCAGCATGGTTAATTTAGATATCATATAACAAAATATAATATCATTGTTTGTAATCGGTAAGTAACCAACTACATTTTACATCTACTATGAGATGTACTAAAGCCTTGGAGAGTGATAAAGTACCAACCAATCAGCTCCTGTCATTTATCAAACACAGCCTGTAATCTGACAGTTAGGAGCTGATTGGTTGGTACTTTATCACTCTCCAAGGCTTAGCACATCCCTTATTGTGATCTGGGCTGCTCTGCTAGTAATAATTCTGAATCATTTTCTTCTTAATGGAATCACGTGTGGCTAATGGACTTCTGAATCTGAACCCTGTGTGAAAATGTCCTTGACATACAAATATTTATTTGTAAAGTAGTGTTTTACGAACGTGAGTGGTGCGATGAGTTACTCTGATTTATTTGCAAGCTACAATGAAACAAAACATTTTTTTATTCTGTCTAATAAAAGTCAGCTGGGTTCAAACAGAGCCAGAAACAGTAAGCGGATGATTTATGACGTGAAAACCAGCCAAAGCGCAAAGTTTTCGGTGGCGCCGTGTGTCTCAATTTGCACAGGTGCATGGGTTTGCGAAGCAAGATGGTGGCATTTGTTTAGGAAGACATGTTGCGGAGTGCGCCTCCCACGCAATACAAAGTAGATGCACCGGCCCGCGTAGGGCTAGTGGAGGTTTGGGGCAGGCAAGGGGCACCTGCTGCTGGCTGGGCAGAGACTTTGGCAGCTGCTACTGTTGTTGAGCAGAGTCCACGATTGGAGCTCAGCTGACTGCTCCGATTAGGGCTGGAGAGGCACGCACCGGGACAGCGACCACTACTGTGATCAGAATGAGCTTCTGTGCTGGACAGAGGCTCGTTCAGAACTATGAGTAAATGGTTGCAGGAGGGCTGCTGCACCCAGAGCAGTTCCTCCCATGGGCCCTCACGACTCCGAGCTCCGCCTCCAGCAATCATCGTACACAGCTGCGGCCTGCTAGCCTGAGACGGGAAAAGTGGGTCCACTGCCCTCGGCTTGCTGTACCTCGAGTCAGGCGGCTCTGCAGGCTGCGCTCCAGTAAAGTGAGTCTGAAACTGGGAGAGGGCCAGTGTGCTGTGGGGCTCACTGCTGGGATAGGGGTGCTGGGTGAGGGTGGGTGCTGACACCATGCTATGCTGGGAGAGGGGGCGCTGTGCTGGGTGAGGTCCAGGGTGCTGGGTAAATGCGGGGTGCTGTGCTGGGTTAGGGTTGCTGTGACAGATGAGGGGTGCTAACACCATGCTTTGCTGGGAGAGGTGAGGGCCTGGGTGATGGGTGCTGTGCTGGGAGGGGTTTATGAATGCTGTGATCTGTGGTGTGCTGGGCTGTGTTGGTTGATGAGTGCTGTGATCTTTGCTGTGCTGGGAAAGGGGTGCTGTGCTGGGAGAAGAGTGAACAGTGCTGTGCTGGGTGAAGGGTGATGTGCTAGGAGAGCGGTGATGGGTGCTTTGATCTGTGCTGTGCTGGGAGAGGGGTGCTGTGCTGGGTGAGCAGTGCTGTGATCTGTGCCATGCTGAGAGAGGGGTGCTGTGCTGTGTGAGCAGTGCTGTGATCTGTGCCATGCTGGGAGAGGGGTACTGGGTGAGCAGTGCTGTGATCTGTACCGTGCTGGAAGAGGGGTGCTATGTTGGTTGATGAGTACTGTGATCTTTGCTGTGCTGGAAGAAGGGTGCTGTGCTGGGAGAGGGGTGCTGTGCTGGGAGAAGAGTGAAAAGTGCTGTGCTGGGTGAAGGGTGATGTGCTAGGAGAGCGGTGACGGGTGATTTGATCTGTGCTGTGCTGGGAGAGGGGTACTGTGATCTGTGCCATGCTGGGAGAGGGGTGCTGTGCTGGGTGAGCAGTGCTGTGATCTGTGCCATGCTGGGAGAGGGGTGCTGTGTGAGCAGTGCTGTGATCTGTACCATGCTGGCAGAGGGGTGCTGGGTGAACAGTGCTGTGATCTGTACCTTGCTGGGAGAGGGGTGCTGGGTGAGCAGTGCTGTGATCTGTGCCGTGCTGGGAGAGGGGTGCTGTGCTGGGTGAGCAGTGCTGTGATCTGTGCCATGCTGGGAGAGGGGTGCTGTGTGAGCAGTGCTGTGATCTGTGCCGTGCTGGGAGAGGGGTGCTGGGTGAACAATGCTGTGATCTGTACCTTGCTGGGAGAGGGGTGCTGTGTGAGCAGTGCTGTGATCTGTGCTGTGCTGGGAGATCGGTGCTGGGTGAGCAGTGCTGTGATCTGTGCCGTGCTGGTAGAGGGGTGCTGGGTGAACAGTGCTGTGATCTGTGCCGTGCTGGGAGAGGAGTGCTGGGTGAGCAGTGCTGTGATCTGTGCCGTGCTGGGAGAGAGGTGCTGTGATCTGTGCCTTGCTGGGAGAGGGGTGCTGTGTGAGCAGTGCTGTGATCTGTGCCGTGTTGGGAGAGGAGTGCTGGGTGAACAGTGCTGTGATCTGTGCCGTGCTGGGAGAGGGGTGCTGTGCTGTGTGAGCAGTGCTGTGATCTGTGCCATGCTGTGAGAGGGGTGCTGGGTGAACAATGCTGTGATCTGTACCTTGCTGGGAGAGGGGTGCTGGAGCAGTGTTGTGATCTGTGCCATGTTGGGAGAGGGGTGCTGGGTGAACAGTGCTGTGATCTGTACCTTGCTGGGAGAGGGGTGCTGTGCTGTGATCTGTGCCGTGCTGGGAGAGGAGTGCTGGGTGAGCAGTGCTGTGATCTGTGCTGTGCTGGGAGAGGGGTGCTGGAGCAGTGTTGTGATCGGTGCCGTGCTGGGAGAGGGGTGCTGGGTGAACAGTGCTGTGATCTGTGCTGTGCTGGGAGAGGGGTGCTGGGTGAGCAGTGCTGTGTCTGTGCCGTGCTGGGAGAGGGGTGCTGTGTGAGCAGTGCTGTGATCTGTGCCATGCTGGGAGAGGGGTGCTGGGTGAGCAGTGCTGTGATCTGTTCTGTGCTGGGAGAGGGGTGCTGGAGCAGTGTTGTGATCTGTGCCGTGCTGGGAGAGGGGTGCTGGGTGAACAGTGCTGTGATCTGTGCCTTGCTGGGAGAGGGGTGCTGTGTGAGCAGTGCTGTGATCTGTGCCGTGTTGGGAGAGGGGTGCTGGGTGAACAGTGCTGTGATCTGTGCCTTGCTGGGAGAGGGTTGCTGTGTGAGCAGTGCTGTGATCTGTACCTTGCTGGGAGAGGGGTGCTGTGCTGTGATCTGTGCCGTGCTGGGAGAGGAGTGCTGGGTGAGCAGTGCTGTGATCTGTGCCGTGCTGGGAGAGGAGTGCTGGGTGAACAGTGCTGTGATCTGTGCCGTGCTGGGAGAGGGGTGCTGGGTGAACAGTGCTGTGATCTGTTCCTTGCTGGGAGAGGGGTGCTGTGCTGTGATCTGTGCCGTGCTGGGAGAGGAGTGCTGGGTGAGCAGTGTTGTGATCTGTGCTGTGCTGGGAGAGGGGTGCTGTGTGAGCAGTGCTGTGATCTGTGCCATGCTGGGAGAGGGGTGCTGGGTGAGCAGTGCTGTGTCTGTGCCGTGCTGGGAGAGGGGTGCTGGGTGAGCAGTGTTGTGATCTGTGCCGTGCTGGCAGAGGGGTGCTGGGTGAACAGTGCTGTGATCTGTGCCTTGCTGGGAGAGGGGTGCTGTGTGAGCAGTGCTGTGATCTGTGCCGTGCTGGGAGAGGGGTGCTGGGTGAACAGTGCTGTGATCTGTACCTTGCTGGGAGAGGGGTGCTGTGATCTGTGCCGTGCTGGGAGTAGGGTGCTGGGTGAACAGTGCTGTGATCTGTGCCTTGTTGGGAGAGGGGTGCTGTGTGAGCAGTGCTGTGATCTGTGCCGTGCTGGGAGAGGGGTGCTGGGTGAGCAGTGCTGTGATCTGTGCCGTGTTGGGAGAGGGGTGCTGGGTGAACAGTGCTGTGATCTGTGCCGTGCTGGGAGAGGGGTACTGGGTGAGCAGTGCTGTGAACTGTGCCATGCTGGGAGAGGGGTACTGGGTGAGCAGTGCTGTGATCTGTGCCATGTTGGGAGAGGGGTACTGGGTGAGCAGTGCTGTGATCTGTGCCATGCTGGGAGAGGGGTGCTGGGTGAGCAGTGCTGTGATCTGTGCCGTGTTGGGAGAGGGGTGCTGGGTGAGCAGTGCTGTGATCTGTGCTGTGCTGGGAGAGGGGTGCTGGGTGAGCAGTGCTGTAATCTGTGCCGTGCTGGGAGAGGGGTGCTGGGTGAGCAGTGATGTGATCTGTTCCGTGCTGGGAGAGTGGTGCTGGGTGAGCAGTGCTGTGATCTGTGCCATGCTGGGAGAGGAGTGCTGGGTGAGCAGTGATGTGATCTGTTCCGTGCTGGGAGAGTGGTGCTGGGTGAGCAGTGCTGTGATCTGTGCCATGCTGGGAGAGGAGTGCTGGGTGAGCAGTGATGTGATCTGTTCCGTGCTGGGAGAGGGGTGCTGGGTGAGCAGTGCTGTGATCTGTGCTGTGCTGGGAGAGGGGTGCTGTGTGAGCAATGCTGTGATCTGTGCTGTGCTGGGAGAGGGGTGCTGGGTGAGCAGTGCTGTGATCTGTGCTGTGCTGGGAGAGGGGTGCTGGGTGAGCAGTGATGTGATCTGTTCCGTGCTGGGAGAGGGGTGCTGGGTGAGCAGTGCTGTGATCTGTGCTGTGCTGGGAAAGGGGTGCTGTGTGAGCAGTGCTGTGATCTGTGCTGTGCTGGGAGAGTGGTGCTGGGTGAGCAGTGCTGTGATCTGTGCCGTGCTGGGAGAGGGGTGCTGGGTGAGCAGTGCTGTGATCTGTGCTGTGCTGGGAGAGGGGTGCTGTGTGAGCAGTGATGTGATCTGTTCCGTGCTGGGAGAGGGGTGCTGTGTGAGCAGTGCTGTGATCTGTGCTGTGCTGGGAGAGGGGTGCTGGGTGAGCAGTGCTGTGCTGGGAGAGGGGTGCTGTGCTGTATGAGCAGTGCTGCGATCTGTGCTGTGCTGGGACAGGTGTGCTGTGTGAGCAGTGCTGTGATCTGTGCTGTGCTGGGAGAGGGGTGCTGGGTGAGCAGTGCTGTGATCTGTGCTGTGCTGGGAGAGGGGTACTGGGTGAGCAGTGCTGTGCTGGGAGAGGGGTGCTGGGTGAGCAGTGCTGTGATCTGTGCCGTGCTGGGAGAGGGGTGCTGGGTGAGCAGTGCTGTGATCTGTGCTGTGCTGGGAGAGGGGTGCTGTGTGAGCAGTGCTGTGATCTGTGCTGTGCTGGGAGAGGGGTGCTGTGTGAGCAGTGCTGTGATCTGTTCTGTGCTGGGAGAGGGGTACTGGGTGAGGAGTGCACAATTCTCATAGAGTTGTGTCATATACTGGCTCCTCTCCACTGACCCGTGATTCGGGAGAGGCACTCACTCTTGTGGCCTGGAGGACTCCCTGAAAATTTGGGAGTCCCCTAGGAGTTCTGGGTGCGTAGCTGTTGGGGAGGTGACCCTACAATTTAATATGCTTAAATATACAAATAATTATGGTGTTGAATTTTTGTATCTAATGAATAATTGCATTTAATACACTTAAAGATGCATATTGCTTTTGATAATTACCACTTGATTATCTCCCACATGTCTCTTTGTTATCATACAGATGTGTCCTCCCACATCTAGTCCTAATACTCCATACAGCGTCAGATGCCTGGCGCGAGTGAGCCGCCAAGTCCCGTGCAACTCTTCTAGCGGCAGGCGCCTCTTCTGCGTTTTTTTTCCCCAAAAATGCATCTAATTCTGGGTACACACTAAACGTTGTGTACCCAGCACCATCTCGCTAACGACGGGAACCAGGATCAGTAAGTCCATCATCAGAGGCCATGCTGCATTCGACAGCCTGGTTCCCACTGACGATATCGCCCTTCGGACCTGCATGCAGGTCCAATGGATGACGACGCGCGGGAGCGTGCATTGTCAGCGACATAGCCGGTACACACTGGCCGATGTGGATGATATGTCGTCAGATCCGCCGCATCAGATGACATATCATCTAGTGTGTACCCGGCTTTAATCGCAATGTGATGTGACTAGGACACATCAGAAGACTCCACTGATTAATTTCATATGCGACAGTTGTATATTGTATACGAAGCACAATGAAACCTGGCATGGCAAAAAGCGCCACCCACCGCATCGTAGCGCTTTGTATACAGATTAAGTGGGGTAAATTTACTAAAGTGAGAGCTTTTAGAAGTGGAGATGTTGCCCATAGCAAACAATCAGATTCTACTTAACATTTAACTAGCACCTTCTTGAAGATAATAGCTAGAATCTGATTGGTTGCTATGGGCAACATCTAAAATTCTAAAAACTCTCACTTTAGTAAACTTACCACCTTTTTCAGGAAAAAAAAAGTTGCAAAAAAGACGCCTGGCGCTATCAGAGTGGCGCAGGACCTGGCATTTCGAGAGGGGCTGTTTGATGCAAATTCAGCAATGATGAGAGAAGACACATCTGTAATTGCCTTTTACATAGCTCAAAATGGTAACATATTCAGTAAAACTTTAAATCTTGATCTCCAAAATTGTCTTATTACTTTGTGTAAAAATAAAATTGTGTCTGGATTTTGCTCAGAATGTCAGGTCACATAGGACTGAGATTGCATGCGAGCGCTCAAAGCCTTCCTGGCTGCAAAGAGGCAGCATTAGACTTTAATTGCTTTAGTCTTGTACCAAATAAAGCAGCAATTAGCTTGTCGAAGGGACTCTCTGTTTAAACAAGGTCATTTGAAACCGAACAAGGACAACATAAGCAGTAGTAAATGTATGTAGAATGCAATGCAATATCTCTCTTGTTCCAAAGCCAACCCAGGGAGAAATGCCAATTACTCATAATAATTTATCACTTAACTTTTTAGCATAATTGGGCAACATAAAATGCAGACAGAAAAAGCATGCACTCATACAATAAACTGTTTAGACAAATTACTCAGTCATTCAAATAGGATTTGTGAGGATTCTGGCCCTGATTCAGAGCCGGACGCTCTGACAGAGCGCTCGCTCTGAATCAGGGCCGGGCTATTTTTTTTTGAACGGCCCCTGGCCGCTCGCATAGCTGTGGGTGACCACCCACAGCTATAGCAAGCGGCCAGGAAGATGGTCGCGATGGTCAAGACCATCGCGACCATCGGGTTTGCAACGAGACCCTTGTGGTACGGTCTCGTTGCCGCAAGCCCCAGAGAGATTTCGGCTCTAACAGAGCCAAAATCTCTCCCACTGACATCACTCGTGATCTCAGTGGGGCCGGCCCCAGACGGAGGCGTTCACATGGGAACGCCTCCGTTTGGGCAGCCACTCCAACGATTTTCGCCCGTCTGTGCATGCATATAATTTGCAGTGCGTGTGTGCAAGCTAGTCTTTGCGATCTTTTTTTTTTTTTTTAGTTGCTCATAAGCCACTATCAGGTCACTAGTTTGAGTGACAGGTAGTGCCATTTGTGAGTGGTAACATGGGAAGTTGCTTGTAAACGGGGGAGTGGTGTGGCGGACGCAGACGTGTCAGACCTGCATGCATTTCAGCCCTCACTGATCGTTGTGCTTGCGGTGGGTTAAGGCAACCTCAAGGACTGCGTGCAGCTCCGATGGCCCTCGATGTTCCTGATTAATCCTACATTTCCCGGAGATGATGTGCGTTGTGGGTGGCAAGGGGGCGTCTTTATACACTTGCAAGAGCACTTTGCTGCAGCTCGCTAAAACATAGAGGGCATCCTTTCGCGACGCAGTACGAGCACTTCATTTAAATATCCGGCCCCTTTTTGCCAGCGAGCGACCGCAACTTGCGATCAGGTCTGAATGAGCTCCATAGTACCATTTTTCCTAACCTGTACTGTTTGGGAATTGGAAAGTACCGCTGCACACAAAAAGGTGTCATGGCGTCACAGGGGTTTGGTCATTGCTCCCCGATGGTCTGGATTATGCCCTCTCTCTTTCACTCCAATAAAAGACTATTGGAGTGGCTGCAATATTAGTAGTGGACAGAACATACCTCCCATCATTCCAGACCAATCGGGACAAATCAAGTTGGGTCTGTCCCATCTATAGTGAGATGGTTTTTATGTATTTTGACTTTCAGTTTTCGGTGTTATTTCTATGTATAGAGTTGTAATACAACACTTACATCAGATGGCAATTGTGATACTAACTATATGATACAGGCCAAGTTCTAGTATTATCAGTGGAACTACCGCCACTACAGAGGGTGAGACCTGAATGGGAGTGGAGCCTAACAATGTGAAAACACTCACCCGTGGTCACGCCCCTTTCAGGGAAAAAAACCTTTTTGCAGCACTGGGGAGGAGGTGCTGTGAGCCCCTCAGCCTGGCACAAATCCAGGGGCGGGGGCACAATCAATGTGATCGCTCCCACCCATAGGCAGAAGAGAGGAGACTAGCAGTCTCCCTGGTCTCCCAAAGCTGTGTGCTGGCTGCTGGAAGGTAGGAGGGAGGGAGTGTTGTGTAGGACAAGGGCCCCTCCAAGAAGCCCAGGCCCGGGTAATTAGTACCCCCCTCTCGGCGCACCTGACCCTCCCTGATCTTGCAGGAGGGTCCCGTTCAAGATCTAATCATTCTCTCCCCTGCACGGTAAATCAAATCCCCCAGATTATTTAGGTTCTTCACTGCAACCAGGGGACACCAAGGAATTTCTGGGCAAGGACAGTGATTTGCTCTAGTCACTATCATTGCTGTCCGGGGCTTATCAGCCTCTGCTGTCGACTCTCAGCAAATACCTGTTGGACCCTAGCAGGATGTAACACAGCTTGACTGACCCATGTGATGAGTGTCTTTTTATCTCAGTGTCTGCTGCTGTTGCTAGTGTGTGTGAGTTGTGGCTGACGGTGGGAATGTTTTATTAGTACACTGTTAAAAAGAAAGAAGAAATGTTTTTTTTCGTGTGTTTTAATTAATTCCCCAATCAGTACACACACACGCAACCACCTTAAGCAATGAACTGAACTGAATTCGGTAGGCCCATACGAAACTCACACAAGATTCAGGTCACACAGCTTTTAACCAAAGTGCCAGATCGTAAAAAGTTTACAATGAAAAGAGGTGAATTTAATATCTGGTGCCAAGGAGATTCTTATTCCAGGATTTTAGTTTGTTAAAAAAACCTACAGTACCTTTCATTATTTTGCCAAAAATTACATTTAGTGTTTCGGAAATGATACAAAGTGTTAAAGTACAGCTAAACAACAGCAAATACAAACTCACATAGTAATAGACAAAATACTGTGCAAGTCTGTGATACATTTCTTTGAAAGTATTAAAAATACAATAACTGAATTACTTCTCAGTTCTTACTGACTGGGATCAGCATTTCAAAGTACAGTAGTGTCTGGACCTCCCCATTTGTAACTCTAAACGCCCCCTCCAGGCACAACTTTTCCCTTCAGCATCCAAGCGATGCTTTGTTGATCACAGCTAATAGCGGCTGTCAAAAACAGGGCGAGAGGTAGCAATGCGCTTCCCATTAAATTGCCACCCTAGGCAAGGTCCTCACCTTTCCTCGCATTCGACGTACCTCTTGGTACTGTACTTTATATTCTGGCAGAAAAGAGAACTCCATGTTCCACGAGTGCTGACTTTTTCAGAATGTGAAATCTATTAAGGCAAAATAGAGGTAAAAAGGGACACTGTGGCTTACAATGTAACAGAACAGTTGGTAAATGACTCAGTAGTTGACTTGGAATGTGGAGTGGACATTTGAAGAAATATGGCAATAAGCATGGAGCATCAAATAAGGTATCCTCTCAATAATGAAAAAAAGTATTGCATAGGAAAGATAAACCCATTCAATTTGTCCACTTCTATAAAATACAGCAACATATAGTGTAGGAGATATTTACGAGATTATGTAGTCTTATTAGGCAATGTAGATATTTTAGGTTTAGATAATATTAAATATGTATCTTTGCATGTAAAGATTTCAGATCTTTGAACCAGTTTCTTTACATTGAAGTTCAGCTATCTCCAATTCCCAATGGGAGCTGCCATTCTGTGATCAGAGCTAATGTTCATGCATACAGTATCAATCCTATCACGTATGTCCTCAGATATGTCACTGTGTCCCAGTGGATTGATAGGCAGCATACTCACGAATAATATATAGTGACACAGTCGGGATAGGGGTGCCTCTCCTGGGGTAGATGGACTCCCTCTTTACACACACAGCAGTCTGGGGTTCTTGTACAAACTGGTCGGCGCCAGTCTTTATTGTATCAAACGCATAAACAAAATAAAACAATAACCAAAACCCTAGCCCGTCTGGGCACTAACTAAACAGTGGGTACCCTCACTACCAGAATGGTAGGGCCTACTGCCCTTACCCTCAATAACAGCACGTGCACAGAACTTACAGGGTAATCATACAGTGTCTCTGGACATGCTAGCCTGCATGCCTACTTCGCCAGGTGTGAGACACTCAGCCACAAACAAACCATGCTTATCTTAGCCATTTCCAGCTGCAAGCCCTAATGAGCCTGTTACCAGGCTGAAAGGCCCAAAACCTGGAGTGGTCTGTGGATGGAGCCCTCCCTCTTCTCACATCCACACCCCCAGGACCCAAACTGGCTTTTCCAAAAACTGATACTCTGGACTGTTTACAAAACAGACTTCTCCTGGGGTTTTTAGAACACATAGGCCAAAACCTAGGACAAATGTACCTGCCATTGACAACTTTACCAGTGCTTCTATCACAATATTTTTATTAAGTATAGGAGGCAGGTGCACTTTACAATACCAACTTGTAAAATACTGGAGGGGAGATGTGTCAAGCCTAGAGAGCGATAAAGTGGAGAAGTTCCCCCAAAGCAGCCGATCAGCTCCTAACTGTCATTTTTCTAGTACAGTCTATGAAATGACAGATAAAAGCTGGTTGGTTGCTAAGGGAAACTTCTCTATTTTATATCTCTCCAAGCTTTGATACAGTACATCTCCCCCCTATATAATGAAACTATGACAGCAAAAGTAATATTACAAATTTAATAGTATATTACTGGGAACTAGGTCCCTCGTTACAATGAATAAATTAACCTTGTACACTTTGCTTTTATGTTACATGATAAGGGTCGAACTCCAGGTGACTTTTACAATAACCGGCACTTAACAAAAAGGCGCTCTAATCCTGTGTTTATCAATCTCCTGTCCTTAAGTGCCACAAACAATCCAGGCTTTAAGGGTATCCATATTTGAGCACAGATAATTGAATCAAAATGACTGGCGTGCTAATTAAATCAACTGTACCGAAACATTGATATCCATAAAACCTGGCTTGTGGGGAGAGGAGGCTTTAGAACTAGAGTTGGGAATTATTGCTGCAACTCATAGCAGACAGTCAGATCCTAGCTGGATTTTCTTTTTAGTACAGTTTAATAATGATCGGTGTCATAAATGCTTATACAAGTGCTGGAAAACCTCTACAGTATATAGTTTTTATTTTTAATGGCGAAATAGCTAACAGTTACTTTTCCTGTTTTACAGGGCGATGAAGTGTTAACAGTCATCAAGGCGAAGGCTCAGTGGCCGGCCTGGCAGCCCCTGAATGTGTAAGTGTGAAAAGACAGACTTTTCTTCCAGTCTCCAAGCTTTAAGCTCTTAATACATTTCTGTCCTGACAAGTGTCCTACAGTACCTGCTACATCCCAGGGGTAACATCATGAACTGAGTAAGATGGAGACAGCTCTCCGCTGGCAGCTCTGCTGCTGATGCCCACCTCAGCTTCCTTTGTAGTCCTGGTATGGCTGAAAATGGCTCTATTTGCTTTTGTGGTTTGGTCAATGAATTATCCGCAACATGGGGCACAGGGGCTTCTTCTTCCTCCATTTTGCTTTTATTGATACAGCACCGCAAAGTGTATGCAGAGTATACATATAAGAAACAGTAACAGGGTATCAGAACATAATGCCATACACAGTGGAAGACCAGAGCATATATAGCATAAGATCACATCACACCACAGGACCGGGTAGGACACATAACAGGGGCAATGGTTAGGAAACACGCTGAAGCAGGCAGGAACATACAGCAGCGTGTCATGGAAGGGTAACGACTCAGTACTCCGTGATCCTGTACCCAATGTATGGGCGAGCAAACACAGAGACAAGGGAGAAGCGCACTGGTGACCTGGATAGCGCAAGGGAGACAGAAGAGGGCGGAGGGACCTGCCCGTAAGGCTACATACTAAGGGGAAAGGGTACAAAGTTAGAGGGTTATATGGTAGATAAGGACAATGATGAGTTGTTACTGGTTTAGAGTCTGACTGGATGCGGGATGGAGTTCTATATGGTGAGGTCACTTCAAGCAAACTCTTGGAGGCGAGAGTGAGATGAAATGATCAGGGGGGGGGGGGCGTTGGTCAGAGGAGAATTGGACAGAGCTGGAGGGAATGTAGACAGATTATGTTTGAGGTGTAGAAAGGGGAGAAGTAGTTTAAGGTTTTGTATGTGAGGGTGAGTAGTTTGAACTGGTTTCTCAGCGGGATTGGGAGCCAATGAAGAACGTTACAGTGAGGGGAGGCAGTCTCATTCCAGAGATTGGTAAATTCAGCATGTTAGCAAATAGAAACCTATGGGGGCTGATGGAAAACAGGGGGCGGCAGCAGATATCTCTGAGATTTGCTGTTGTCCATACTTACATACATACATCCAGGGGATCTTAGTATGTGCCAGTAAATATGCCCAATAAGTAATTTCCTGTAGGGTTGCTCTTCCTAAATATTCCTCCTTATCAGCTTCACAGGATTCATCTACAGCACAGGTTCTCAAACTCGGTCCTCAGGACCCCAAACAGTGCATGTTTTCCAGCTCTCCTCACAGAATTTGAGTGTCCCGATTTTATGGGATTGTGTGACAGTGTGTGGTCCTGATCCTGGTCAAACTACACCATGCCAAATTTGGTGGCGCTAGGTACAAAACTCTGACCGTGCATAAAGGACAACTAGATTGGCACGCACAGCCTTTTATGTGAGATAATAAATAATAACACAGTAGATTTTCTCTTTATAATGATTATCCATAAGCAGGAGGGGCTGATCATAGGTTTTATATGGTATAATGATAATAATAATAATAATAATAATAATAATAATAATAATAATAATAATAATAGTGCTAACAGTACTGCTATGGAAGCAGTACTGTCAGGCCAGAGGGCTAATACATGGCATATATTTTTTTCCTTTAACTGTTTCTGGTCCTGCTACCTACCACACACACCATTACAATTACCACCATCACCATCCACAGCATCATCACTCATGTTATAAGGGTGGGCACTAGAACATATCAAAACCAGTTTTAATTGCACTTCTGTGTGTTGCAATGTGTTGTCAGCCAGCTGATGTGTCTTTGTGTTACCCTAAAGCACAGGTTCTCAAACTCGGTCCTCAGGACCCCAAACTGTGCATGTTTTCCATGTCTCCCTCACTGAATCGCAAGTGAAATAATTAGCTCCACCTGTGGATCTTTTAAAATGTGTCAGTGAGTAATGAATACACCTGTGTACCTGCTGGTTGACCTGGAAAATGTGAACCGTGTCGGGTCCTGAGGACCGAGTTTGATCTACAGTTTTCAAAATCTTTTAACAGAACGGCTTTCAGGATCTATGTCACAGCGCACTCTCATACGGTTTTGGCCTGTCCGGAATTTGACTTTGGCACTGACACTCAGTACTGTCCTCAAACAGTTCTCTGGTCTGAAAAGTGATCACACAGCTGTGCAGTAAACTATGGGTGGCTATACACGTGCCCAGGACTATGAGCCCCACAAGTGATTCACATTTGTAAAGCATTATGTATCTATATCAAACATTCAACAAAGATGGGCCAAAGGCTCTATATAATTAGTTCAAAGTTACTGTAGTTTGTTTCCAGTTGTTTTTACACTGCTACCCAAATTCCTTTTCTGACATTCAGAATGCTTTGCTACAGCGCATCACTAGTCACGTTCAAGTCATCTCTTATAATGACTCCCAGTCCAGTTTTAGCTAATATTTGACATTTCATTACCTTTTACTCTATCATTTCACCACGGTCCGAATGCAACATTCAGTACTTCTTGGTATTATTAAGGAAAAAAAAAAAAATCCATCTCTTGCTACAAAATCCTGCAGTTCCCCAACCTTCGCAGAGTTCTATTTGGCCTACTTCTTCATCTTCCCATCAGGATGGGGTCTCCTAAGGAAACCTTTATTCTATTTTTTTCAAAGATGCCCAAAACAGTTCAACGGAGCCCCGGAGCTCCTTTTTCCCTTTGATTCCTGACCTCTAGATGGAAACCGTTCGGAGCAAACCAAGTCAAACCTAGCGGTAACTTTGTATTTGCTCACGGTATAAATAGATCTAGCCATTAAAAGCGCATTAGTGAAGCATGGGCATTTTCTATGCACGTCCTATTTAGCAAAAGAACATTATTAAAAAGTGCAAAGGTTGTTCATTTAGGTTAATAACGTTTCACTCATACGATTCATTAAGGCGCCGAAAGTGACCTACTTTCAAAAAGTGCTGCTTTGGTTTTCAATGAATGTTTTTTTTTTTTTTTTCTATCTGCGGAACCAATTGCTAAAAAGTGTTAATCATGAAAGGACAAATTAGTTTGCAGATTGTTGTTTTGCTCAATTAATTAAGCCTTCGACTATTCATCTGAGGACTTGGATGAGAATGAAAAGAGGTAAAAATAAGGCATTTTCAGATCCGTATTTCTAAAGATCAAACCAGCTAAAGATAAAGAAATTTCCATTCCATACAGAAACAAAAGGATGTATGCGCTGTTAGTACCATGGGTGATGCTTAGCAATGTAACCTGGGGAGGGTGTTCGGAGAAGGAAATGAATGTTAAAAAGAAATTAATAAAAAAAAAAAAAAAAAAATGTTTCTTTCTGCCGAAACCTTTAATATCAGTTCGGCGGTAATTCACAGGAAATTGTGATTACATTAAATATATCTAAATTGCTTAAAAAGATGTGAAGATGTGGACACAGCAGGGGAAAAGTAATTTAGGTTTTCAAAAGTAGACTATGTGCTTGGAGACTGTGGTGTTTAATGCCAACAGAAACATTTCAAAATATGAGTTATAATGGATTTGCTTAACATGAAAGTAAGGACATGGCTATAGATGAGGTAGATTGATTAAACATTCTTAAACAGAAAAATTAAGGTGTTATCCATAGCATCCAATCAGCGTTTAGCTAGTACTTTCCAGGGCCGTAACTAGGGGTGTACGAGCAGTGCGGTGGCACAGAGCGCAGGGCTCTCTGGGCGGCACCACTGCTCACCCATGGTCCCTGCATCTGGCTAGCAGGGTGCCTGTAACGTCACCCTGCTGCCAGAATCTCTGCAATAGTGCCACCTGGAACATCCTTAGGATGCTTCAGGCGTACCCAACACTGCACTTACAGCTCCCTCAGAGCATCCTGAGGATGCTCCGGCATTGCTGTGTATACCGGAGGTCGTAGTCCCGCCCCTCCATGTGACATCATGCAGAAGGGACGTGGCCTGCACCAGGGCCGGTAACTGTAGTTACGCCACTGGTACTCACGAACATGATAATTGATAGCTATAATCTGATTGGTTGCCAATAGGCATCGTCTCCACTTTTCCTTTATAGACATCTTAATAAACCTACCTCTAAGAGTCTTATTTGCAAATTGCAAAACAATTTTAAGTAGTGCCATGCGCCTAGATTTGTGCTAAAGAACTGAGAAGCAAAAGTCTGCACCTTCTGTTGGGAGAGGTTGGGTGGAGTGAGGGTGTCCTATCAAATGGTATGCAGTCATAATGTTGACAATCATAGGGGTCAATCAAATTAGCCGCGAAGGGTGCGAGTTGCCCTTGCCACAGCGCTGAAACGCCGGCACCGACACCACATCTCCTACCCTTTGTGGCCTGCTCTCAGCCCGAATTTGCTCATTTTTGGTGTTTTGAGTGAATTTAGGCTGCCATAAAGTGGTATTCACGGCTAAATGGATTGAACCCATAATGTTGAGACCTCAATGTCAATATTGTTGAAATATGCAATATTTCCACATCTGCAGAATGTAGGCATGTTCATAATGTGGACATGCGAAATGTGGACCTCCAGCATGGACCGGTGGGTTAGGGTTAGTCTGTGGAAGGGGCAGGGCCATCTCTTCCATTGGGCTTGTTGGGCAGTTGCCCAAGGGCCCGGAGCTTTTGGGGCCTGCCAACCCACCCCCCTGCAGCCACGGCCAGTTGGTAAATTTGTAATATTTTTATAAGCCAGCCAACGGTGCACTGTATTCCGATCTAACCTCCCCCCCCAAACCCCCCGCCCTCCCGGTGACGAATACTCCCCTCAGTCCCAGTTTCACTTCATCCGCCGGCTTCAGACCAGTCAGACAGAGTCTCTCTGCATGTGTGGGGGGTCTGATGGGCATGCAGGAGGGTTTAATTTTATTGACCATTTACTTTTTTTTCCTGTGAGTGGGTGGGTAGAGGCCCCAGTGCATTGCTTTGCCCAGTGCCCACACTGCTGTTAAGACAACCCTGGGAAGGGGAGGACTTGGGAGAGGGTTAGATTACTTAACAGGAGGGTTAGGCTCTAGGGGTAGGGTTAGTGATACTCACAACCAGAAATGCCACAGGAACAGGTCCTCATCAGCGCCAGATTGGGAAGACACCGCTGGAGCCTCCAGACCCACTAAACCAGGTAAGTCACCACTACACCGCCAGGAAAGTTTTGTCAACTTTCTAATCATGTTGACATTTCATCAGTGTCCACATGAAAAATGTCGATGTAATCAATGCTGAATGTCGACATTACGTCATGTCACCATTCTCATGTCGACATGAATGTCGGCAAAATATAATGAACCCTTGCAAACTGCAGTTTAGGTGCACTGATGCAGGTTGTTTTTGCAATAATCGAGATTTTATTTTGGGGAGCATAATTATTGAAATGATATAAAAATATGGAGAGGGTACATTAATTTATTTATCCTTAAAGTGTCAAATAAAAATGTGACAATTTTACTTTGTTTAAAATATTAGGGATTATCAATAGAGATGAGAGGTTCAGTTTTTGAAAAAAACAAACATAACCGAAGGGTTCCGAGTCGAACCAAGTCCCAGTTCAGAATCACTTAGCCATTTAATAGAGCTGCAATTTAAAGTCAGGGTTACACTGATACCCCTTTCAGACATACAACCCGGGAAATTTCCTGCTCAGACCCGGGAATTTCTCCTGTGCAAATTCCCGGGTATTTGGTCGAGACCCCCCTTTCACACTACAGTGTCTACACGGGAAATTCCCAAGTAGACCCCTTTCAGACAAGAGCAGGGTTTTTCTGCTTACCTGCCTCTTCTCTGCCATCTGCTCCTCCTAGCCTATCCCCTCTTTGGCTGATGATGATGTCATAATTCAGCAGCCAAAAGCCGGCCAATCGTAATGCAGTTTTTTTTTTTATTATTTTTTTAAACATATAGTTTAATTCCCTGGTGGTCCAGCGGGAGTGCGGGTGGCCCGCTGTGGCACAGCGGGCCGGTGCTGGGGGTGGTGAGCAGCAGCGCTGAGTGTCCTATAGGACGCTCTGCACTGTCAGCTCAAAGCAGCAGCGCTGAGCGTCCTATAGGACGCTCTGCGCTGTGGGCTACATGCAAAAGCTGCTTGGTGCTGCCCGGGAGTAGTAAATTCCCGGGTAGCACCATTCAGACAGAAGCAGGGTAATTTCCCGGAACTTAAGTTCCGGGAAAAACCCTGGTCGATTGCAGGGGCGGCTACCCGGGAACGTGTTCCCGGGTAGGTACCTTTCACACAGACATGAGACCCGGGAATTTTGGCCGAGGCAGGCCAAAATCCCGGGAATCTCAGTATGTCTGAAAGGGGTATGAGGGGTTTATTTTTACCTTCATGATTCATTTCTGAAAAATTTAATTTACTGGATTCAAAGCTTTGATTTAAGCAGAAACCATAATGCTGCATACATTGAAAGGGGCTAGTTGGTCATTCTTTTTCAGTCATATGTTTAGTCTGCTTCAAAAAAAAAAAGAAAAATGACAGGTAGACAGCTTCTGCTATTTCCATGGAAACTGATCTGTGTTCCAAGGTTTCTGTTTTTGCCCTTATCAGGTAACAGACAGCCGAGATATATCCAGAGCTGTCTTTTCATGTTGTTTAAAATGTAACATTTTTACCCCCTGGATCAGCAAGAAAAGCAGAATACACAATGGAGACAAGTGGTGCTGGGATATATTTTAAAGCCGGCTGAAGTCAGCAATTTATTATTTTTAGCCTCCTCTCATCACATCAGAGTAGGAAATCCATAACTAGCATATTTAAAAATAAATCGAGAAGCAGCCGATGTTCTGCAAGTTTCAGCCTAAAAGCCACCTACTGTCCTACCTCTATCTTTCCTAAAGGCTCCATAGACTCGGCAAAGGACATCATTTTTGGATTAGTATTTGGTCGGTAAATAAATTGTTGCAACACAACCATAGCTGTCTTGCTGTAAGCAATGACTTAGTAGAAATGGTCCTTTTAATCAAGGTTGACTTTATATTTAGTTTTGTTGCTTGCTTTAGGGCAGGGGTTCTCAAACTCGGTCCTCAGGACCCCACACAGTTCACATTTTCCAAGTCACCCCACAGGTGGACAGGTGTATTCATTACTCACTGACACATTTTAAAAGATCCACAGGTGGAGCTAATTATTTCACTCGCGATTCAGTGAGGGAGACATGGAAAACATGCACAGTTTGGGGTCCTGAGGACCGAGTTTGAGAACCTGTGCTTTAGGGTAACACAAGGACACATCAGCTGGCTGACAACACATTGCAACACACTGAAGTGCAATTGAAACTGGTTTTGATATGTTCTAGTGCCCACCCTTATAACGTGAGTGATGATGCCGTGGATGGTGATGGTGGTAAATGTAATGATGTGTGTGGTAGGTAGCAGGACCAGAAACAGCTAAAGAAAAAAAATATATGCCATGTATTAGCCCTCTGGCCTGGCAGTACTTCCATAGCAGTACTGTTAGCACTATTATTATTATTATTATCATTATTCATTATACCATATAAAACCTATGATCAGCCTCTCCTGCTTATGGTTAATCATTATAAAGAGAAAATCTACTGTGTTATTATTTATTATCTCACATAAAAGGCTGTTCCTGCCAATCTAGTTGTCCTTTATGCACGGTCAGAGTTTTGTACCTAGCTCCACCAAATTTGGCATGGTGTAGTTTGACCAGGATCAGGGCCACACACTGTCACACAATCCCATAAAACCGGGACACTCAAATTACACAGGTTCAACTTCTGAGGCTGAGGGGCTGGCTTCATACACACACTGTCATACTCTCATCTCTTCCAAATTGCTGTGTTATATCACTTTTCCAACAGCCGTATCCATGAAATACAGAGTTAGTCAGCCCTCTGTGTCAGCATTTTGCTCACTGTCTCATCTTACAACAGCCACCTTGGGGGTCTTAGCAGAGTGCCAGGGAGGCTCATGAGCAGCTCAGCACTCAATACATTCAGACTGTGGCAGACAGCATAATCAATGCACCTATCTTTGATCCTGGCAAAGCTTAGCATACGGAGATTACAAACAGCAGGGGAGATTGATCACAGCCACACAGTGCCACTGCGGACGGGCACCCTTCTGTCTGGGATGGTTAGTATGAGTCTGCGATTCTCGCACGCAGTCCGGCAGCAGACTATCAGTGATTGACAGTTTGCTGCAGCTTCTGGGCAGAGGGGGGCGGCGACAGCCTTTGTTTTCCAAAACGGAGGCATGTCCCCGCCGTTGGGAGAGAGTGGAGAGGCCAGGATCTCCATCGGCTGGCAGAGATTTCCTGGTCTCTTATACTATGGATTGTAGATCCTATGCTGCGTCCTTGGACACAGATGAGTAATGCATGAATGAGGCATGATAACTCCTGCTGCATTACCGTATTACAGCTATCGTGGCTACTAACATGTTATCAGCTGCTATAGCATATTCGTCCGCAGCTGAATCACCCCCTATGGTCTGCGGTGATTTCTGAAACTCAGGTGATTTTGGAAGCTACTGTATAGTGATTTATGTTCTGTAAGTCAGTCTGCTCCTGATATTCCCCATTCCAAACGGTATGAGGATACACTGCCTGTATTTACTCCTAATGTGCATAGTTATCCTGGTTATAGGTGAGGACAATGTAAATAAAGGCCGCAGGTGTACTTCAGGGTCCAGTCTTCAACCTGGGCAACGCCAGGTATCCCAGCTAGTCAGAAATAAAATAACAGAAAATGTCCTGTCTCTCCTACAATGGGCATGACTCAGACGCCCACTACTGAGATGCCCACTGGCAGCGGCACTAAGTCGTCTCAGTGCTATGGCAGGCACAATGTCTTCAGACGCAGTCACTGTCAGAAACACGCCCGCATCTGCCTAACCGGTCCCCTGTTACCTGCAAGGAATGCCCACTTAAATCCAGGGCTATTGCATCCAAATGCGCTCTGCAGCTTCCAGCAGTAACCATGGAAACGCATGCTCAGTGCTACTCACACGTATGCACAGACATTAAACATCTTCCGCTTGCGTGCAACATGGACACTGCGTCTACCTCTGAATCAGGGCCGATATTTGTTCTTTTGCCACCAGCTACTAGGAATCAGCATACTGACTAATGAGCTTTCCTGGTATAGTAATGTATTTACAGCTAATAGTATAGTGTATTGCATGGTCTACCAAAATGGCGGCAGCGGTTTTGAAACTAGAAACCACAAGATCGTACAAGGACCCTGCATTTATTTAAAGAAGCAAAGACTAAAATCTGTCTTATTTCCTAAACAAAACCCTAATCATCACACCAGGTTTGTGAGGTTCTGGTTTTGTTGTGGGCCCAGGGTGGTGACAGGAGCAGACACAGAAGCAGATTTAAAACAAAACGTGGAACTGTTAATGAGTGGTTTGACTGACATAACAATGGGAGAAAATAAAGTCCAGGGATGGCACTAAAGTGCAAATGGGAACTGAGGTGAAGCAATGAGTAAAAGTCCAGATACTGGCAGATAGGAGCAGTCCAGTGATCCGGGTCTTGTGAAGCTGCAATGAATTGCAGGTTGAAGTGATTTGCAGGTAGAAGAGGTGAATTGCAGACTGCGGTGAATTGTCCAGAGGAAATGTGAGCGGAGGCAGGGTGCAGGGTACAGCTGACACAGGTACTTCAGGCAAGGGGAAGGTAATGGAGGTTGCAGGGTAGTCCAGCGGGGTTGGAGCAGACAAGCAGGCAGGCAGGTAGCGTATCACAGGGAAACAGATGGTGAGCACAGGGAACTCTCTCTCAGCTAAGCTGAGAAACACGTTGCACTGGCAATAAAGTGAGGCTCTGACCCTCCCTAAATACCAAGTGCTGTGTCGTGATAGGCCAGAGAGAGCACGTGACAAACCAGGACCAGGATTCGGCGATTAGGTCACATGACCGGAGGCAAGATGGCGGCGCCTATGCAGGAGTGGAATGGAAGCACCACCAGGCCTCAACAGCCAAAAGTGACAACATGCCCGCACAGTACCACGCACAGCCAATGCCCCTCGCCAAACACCAGCGCCACTGCCAGACGCCCCCCTGTCATAGTGACCTCACAGGTAATACCCGTCGACCAGCATGCCGAGAAACTCTCGTCATGACAAGGTTGTGTCTCCAATATGGTTGCAGCCATTGCACTAGGAACTGTATTCATACCTCCTCAGTCCCTCGCTAATCTTCATTGTACCCTGTCTCTGGCACTCTAGTGTTGGATAGCGACTGGTGGCAGTAATATCAGACTGTACACGTGCGTGGTGATCGTAAGTGCCCCTGACACTTCACGTACTTTGTGTTTTAGGGGTTTTCAGATCTTTTGTTTATTAACCCTTTTACTGACCTATTGCAGGGGCATTTAAAGGCTAGAGAGATCCCATGTGCAGATGTTTTTGGACCCCTTTCCCCCCTCAGAGAAAGGTGCCTGCACATGTGCAGTAAATCACAAACACGCTGGCACCGCACCAGAGTATTTTGCACAGGCGTCAAATTTCTGGATCTATTTTTGGAATTATGGTGCCACATCATATGTCTGGTAATTACCTCAGAAATATGGCACCATTACCCCATATTGGAATAATGGAGCAGGTGGCCGGCAGGACAGTCATGGGTTAAGTAAATGCTCTGCAGGGTGGAGGATGAGTGGCTTGGTTACCCCTTGACCCAGGGACATGTGTGCACCAAACACCCTGCACCCATTATAGATACGCCACTGACCTTTGGGCCCCAGACAGAGGCTGATGTCTCCTAATGGTTATTCCTGCTCTAAAGTAATAGAAGCACTTCAACTGCTCCCTCATAGTTATAACATATTTGCTGTATTTTTATTACAATATAGTAAAAAAAAACAACATAATGATGATAGACCTTTCCACCTTTATCCTTCATTATGGCCAGTATTTCCCATTAATGCCTGGTAATCTAGGTCCCATCATTGCAGAGCTGGATGAACTCAGTCGCCACCATTTGTAAAGAAGCAATCAATTAATTCTACCAGCAATTTAAATGATCATTAAAAAATGTTTTTGAAAAATGATAAATACAGATGTTGTCATCAAGTATATGCAGTAATTAACATGCCACAAGTTTGCAGAAAATAATGATAATTAGCTACCATTACAATATTAGCAAAGCTCTTAATGAGACATGAACCATTATGTACTATTAATGTTCTGCACGAGATTCATGGTTTTAATTGGCCCTCTATTGGAAACCTCTAGTGCCTTTACTCTCAATGTAAACTCCTTCCCGAGTATACTATACTTCCCGATCTTTCTGGGAGATCAAGTGTGTGACGGATGGAACAGTGCTCATAACACAGACTAATCTGTTTTAATGAAGTCTGTTGAGGTAGATGAATTGTTTTGATCATGATATATTAGTAACAAAGACAGATTCCATTATCCGTATGTGGCCGGATATTCATTATGGAGTAACTGCTCTTCTTTTTTTTTTTTTTTAAGTTATCTTACACTTTGTCTACACATCCTCTCACCAGTTTACGCCTCTCCCCGAGTTCCCATCTACGTAAACAATTTCCTCTTCTGGCCTCTTTTAGGGCTCTATTCACTATCCCTTAATTTCTGCAAAAGCAGGTGAAAAAATGAACATTTTCACCTGCTTTTGTAGAAATTACGTTTTTCAGGCCATTCATCAAAAAGGTAATGTAGGAATGGTAGAATGGAATGGTGCAAAGAGGGATCCTTTCAGATCCCTCCACCCTGTCCGACTCCTTCCGCCGGACGTGAACTTTAGGTCATGCAGGCGCACCAGTTTCACTGTTCCATCAGTCTAAACAGCTTCCTTCAGTGTGTGAATGCATTGTCAAGCGCATGCGCAGTTTGCTAAACATCGCTGGATGGCTCCGCTGTTAGACTTGAGTGCAACTCAGAATTAGGCCCATATCTTTTGTAACAGTCTATGGGGCCTATTCATCATTAAGTAATGATGTCGCGGCGAGGGATACTTAAGTACTATATCCAACTCGCAGCGGGGGAAACTTTGATCATTGCTCTGATTCGGGGACAGCTGCTCCAAAAAGCTGTTTTTGTAGTGAAGACCATTGTTGCATTCTCACGATGACGCCTTGATGCTCAACTAGTTAAAATCACCATTGGCCTTTGTGTGTTTGATTTGCTGCAGATCGACTTGGAAAATTAACGTCTCTGTCCTGAGTTCCACTAACTATGCAAAAGCTGTTTTAGACACTATAGAGTTTTCTTAATTTGGACCTGAAATGGTTACTATATAAAAGTGAAAAGAATACAGTATTATCCACCACCAACTGCATTCATGCTGCACTTCTCTACCACCTACTGTATCTGCAATCACATTAAGCCCTGTCTGCCACTTACCTGCCCAGTCAAAGCAAAGTATGGGTGATTCAACCACTGTGCAGGGACACTTCCATTGCATGGCTTTTGAAAGTGCAGCAAAGCCGGGGAAGGGAGACGAAGGAGTTGAAAGAAACCTTCTAGAAAAGAGAACTATTTAGGAATAAATAGTTTATAACCAATAGGACACACAGACCACTCAGGCCACGGCAATGCATTTTTAATCTGCCATCTTGATGCAGGGATTAGGGCCTCAGTAGACGACAAGTCAGTGAGCAGATTAGAACCGGAATTAATTGCCCGGACACAGGAGATTTGTGGATGTTTTGTAACAGTAATTATTTGTTAAAGAGTGAATAGTTTTTATTGGCTACAAATGTTCTCATCACAGGCAAGCGGAGCACAGCTTTACTGATCTGCTTGTAGAAATGAGGAGGTAGATTTTCTTTGTACTTTAACTGGTACATTAATTTACCTTATACTTTCTGGTATACTGTACAGTGTCGGACTGGAGCAATTAAGAGCCCACCGGGGGATTCAGTAAGAGGGGCCCATGCATAAGGGGTATAGTCACCCACCAGAGGGGGTGTGGTCATCCCCCACAGCTAACCTATATGCAAATATTGGTGTAGTTTCTATAGAAGCAAACCAAGAACCAATGTTTATCAGTGGTCCTACTCCACCAGGTAACTGACTCTCTAATAGAGTAACAATGTATAGTTCAGTGCACAATCTGGGACATGACACCTACAGAAGGGGGTGGGGCCCTCAGGCATTGGGGCCCACTGGTGATTTTCCCTGTAGCCCCGTGGGCCAGTCCATCTCTGAATATGTGCCATTTGCAGACATGCACAAATGCCTCAGAAGACTTTTATTTTCTCATTTGTATTCTGAGTTGCACAAATCTTAACACATGTGCAATCTAAATTGTAGTGCCGAGATATATCCAGGCATTATTATCATCATCATTGGGGTATGGATGGAGCCGTCATCATCATCCACTTCTTTCCGGGGAAAAGCTGATTGCCATATATTTTGTTTGAAAAAGAGAAAGAAACAGTATGAATGAAATAAACATGAGTGTCATTCCATTAAAATCAATAACTTGTACTAGAGCAATGCAACCCAGGCTGGTTCCCACTAAAACATGAGGACAACAAGCCTGGGGTCACTCTGCTAAATGGTAACCAGCATTATGTTACACAGGCTGGTCACACTATAACAGGGAAACTGACAGCATGATTCACATCAGTCATGGAACATATTTATGAAAGCTTGGTAAGAGATAAAATTGTGAGAGATAAAGGAGTTTATGCAGGGGTTAAAGTGGGCAGAAACTGGGTGGAACTGAGTTCCGTCACCTCTAATGGTAGGTGGAACTAGTTCCCCCCTCCACCAAGTCCCTGCACAGATGTCCCACACACAGAGAGCCACTCACTGCCTGCCTAGGGAAGCTCAATTTCTTCAGATGTCTCTCATTTCAGAGAAATCAGCATATAGGTAAGGAAAGAATCAAGCGAAGGCAATACATAGGGGTTTCAAAAAAACATTGGGCAGCCAAGTGACATAGACTAGTTTGTGGGGACCCCATAAAGAGAACTCAGAGGCACGATAGAAAAATAACACTGATGATATAGAATTTTTTTATTTTCTTTTTCAGTGATCTAACATCGTAGTCTCAGCTGATATCAGGAGTGCTAAAAAAAAGCATGTGAAATGTATTTCACACTGTCATAGCCCCAAAAGCTTCTGGGCCCCCCACCATTCACTTTACCATTTCCTATACACAGTAGTGTGTGTGTGTGTAAAGAACAGTTTTCACACTTGTTTTGGCCTGTCAGACTAGCGTGGCGGTGGGGTGGGGAGTTGACGGTGGGGGAGATGAGTTCCACCACCTCTCCAGGACCACATTAAGCCCTGAGTTTATGTATCAAGCAGTGAAAAGCATGGTGAAGTGGAGCAGTTGCCAATAACAACTAATCAGCTTTGAAGCATACTTACCGACTTTTATTATCTGCTCCCCGGGAGATGCCCGGAGAGCAGACAGACACAGCTGGCCACTTTGGGGGGCGGGGCTGGGTTGCAATGTCATTAGGCTCCGCCCCCTCCATGGCAAACGGCCACGAATCGTGGGAGCGCGAGAAGGCTGGGGTAAATTATGCTTTTTCACTTCCTTTAGCCCTGCCCCCTCCATACGGAGACTTGATGCCCGGCAATTATCTCCCCATCCTGCCCACTTTACTAGGAAGTGGGCAGGATGCAGGAGATCCAGATACTCTTCTGACAGTGCGGGAGGCTCCCTTAAAATTTGGGAGCCTCCCGCAACTTCTGGGAGAGTAGGTAAGTACAATCTATAAAATAATAGGAGCTGATTGGTTGCTATGGGCAACTTCTCCACTGGTCCACTTCTCCATGCTTTTCACTGCTTGATACATAAACCCCAATCAACTTCTAACTGTCATTTTACAGGCTGTGTTTGAAAAATGACAGCTAGAAGCAGGGGCACCTAGAGACAGGGGGAGCGGGTACTAATTACCCTATTGCTGGGCAGCAGCCGCAGCAGTCTCCTATGACTGTGGAGGGGAGCGATCACGCTGAGCACGCCCCCCCTTTGCTTTGGGCTGGGCTGAGGGGCTCGCAGTGCCCCCCTCCCCAGCGTGCAAAAATCTTCAAAAAACCCAAAATCCTAAGGGGGTGTGGCCACGCCTCCCGCGATTGTCACGTCCCTTCACCCGGGCCCGCCCGGCCTCTCTACGCCTCTGGTTAGGAGCCAACTTATTGGTACTTTATCCTTCACTCCAAGCTTTCATGAATACCCCCCATAATATGTTAATGTTAACTGTATTCACCCTGTTCAGTGCAGGGCTATACGCTCTGAGTGGCGAGCAGAAAAATAAAACTGTGTAGCCCCCTCCAAGAGACTACTAGCTTTATACTGTAGCCAGAGGTCTCCAACCATAATTGGGGTGGGAGCTACTAATAAACAAATTTGTCATAGAAAAACAAAAAATCTATTTAATAACAATACAGTGATAAATCTACTAAGCTTTGGCTGGAGATAAAGTACCAGCCAATCAGCTCCTAACTGCGATTATTCAAACACAGCCTGTGACATGGCAGTTGGGAGCTGATTGGCTGGTACTCTTTCTGCATTCACTTTATAGTCCCACACTCCCTTTTCAAAGTGCCCAATCTGTGCCTCTGATGCCTGTTGAGAGCTGTCAGCGGGGAGCAGGGTGCTGCTGGATGTATTATGCTGGTGGGACAGTGGATGGCCTGGTCCCACACTACCACACTCCCACCATACAGTGCCCGGCCAGCGCTTCTCTTAACACGGTCAGCGGCGAGCCTGCTGGCAGTGTCCATCATGCAGTGACAGCCACTGCATCACGTGACATGCGCATCCTATGATCGGCTTGCGGCCGTGAGGTTAGAGCCATATGGTGAGCTGACCCGCCATGCTGCCACCGCCATAAGGCAAGCTACTCAGATTGCAGCCTCGAGCCACCGGTCGCTCGCGAGCGATGGGTTGGCGACCGCTTCTGTGAATGGTGGTGGTGTATTAACTGGTGAGAACCAACATCTTCAGAAAAATCTAATCTGGTCTTGGAATCTGCCCTTATTAAATAGAAATGTATGTTAATGTAATGTTTGATGATTGTGCGCATACTGTATGTGTCTGTTGGTCTCTCGCCATCTACGATGAATGCTACGCCTTTACGCACACCGCGCCAAGCCATTTCCAGAGGTCATGTGATGTCGCAGGATGGAAAGTCCTTTTGGAATAGTACCAAAAAGTCTTTCAACTTTATAGCACTAATGAGAGTTTAATAACATCTACATTCTATTAAATCTCTGACAAGTGATGAAGGATGCGACTGTTACCTCCTCACATCCTTTCACAGTACAAAATGTTCAACAGTAACCTACATTATACTTGTCTGTAAAGATAAGTGTGTATTAGATTCACTGCACTCCAATGAGCTTCTTTTTTTTAATTTGCTTCTCAGCCTTCATAAATATTTGTTCCCTGCTGTGTAATTAAATAGTTGCCGTGTGCCATGACATTTTTGGAATTTTTTTTGTTCTTCACTCTACGGACAAAATGACAAGTCCTCGGCTCACACCTTGTCACACTAATTATCCTCATGTAGTGTGATATAGCAACTATATCTAAACTGTGTTAGGGGACTTTATGGCATTAATGGATGTAATGCTATTTTCAGCTTTACTGATGCTGATTTTCGTTCTCTTGCCTGCTTGCTGATTTTGCACGTTTTCAAATGACTCCTCGGTGCAATGATCATCCCGTATAAACACATTATGGATACTGTTTACTGTTTACAGGGGTGCTGAAAGGGGGTAGAGTTAGGTACAAAGTACATGGGCCTGGACCTGTCTGGGGGTCCAGGCCTGCTACATAGGTGCAATCATAGTTGACATAGCTGTGCAGCTTCTGCTGAGGTACATGTCGACTGGTCACGCTTTTACATGCTTGGCCATGCCTCTTAGTACCATGGCCATTGGCCAGACAGATCTCTTGGCTGACTGCATATATGCCAACACTGACTTGCTACTGAATATTAGCCTGCTGTTAAACACTAACTTGCTGCTGAACATTGACTTGCAGGATAACACTGACTTGCTGCTGAACACTGACCTACTGCTGAACACTGTCTTGCTGCTGAACACTGGCTTACTGTACTAGTGATCACTGACTCGCTGCTGAACATTGACTTACTGCTGAAAACTGGCTTGCTGCTGAACACTGACTTACTGCTGAGCACTTGCTTGCTGTTGAACACTGACTTGCTGCTGAACACTGACTTACTGCTGAGCACTTGCTTGCTGCTGAACACTGACTTACTGCTGAACACTTGCTTGCTGTTGAACACTTGCTTGCTGTTGAACACTGACTTGCTGCTGAGCACTTGCTTGCTGTTGAACACTGACTTACTGCTGAGCACTTGCTTGCTGCTGAACACTGTCTTGCTGCTGAACACTGGCTTACTGTACTAGTGATCACTGGCTCGCTGCTGAACATTGACTTACTGCTGAAAACTGGCTTGCTGCTGAACACTGACTTACTGCTGAACACTTGCTTGCTGCTGAACACTGACTTACTGCTGAGCACTTGCTTGCTGTTGAACACTGACTTGCTGCTGAACACTGACTTACTGCTGAGCACTTGCTTGCTGCTGAACACTGACTTACTGCTGAACACTTGCTTGCTGTTGAACACTTGCTTGCTGTTGAACACTGACTTGCTGCTGAGCACTTGCTTGCTGTTGAACACTGACTTACTGCTGAGCACTTGCTTGCTGCTGAACACTGACTTACTGCTGAACACTTGCTTGCTGCTGAACACTGACTTGCTGCTGAACACTTTCTTGCTGCTGAACACTGGCTTACTGTACTAGTGATCACTGGCTCGCTGCTGAACATTGACTTACTGCTGAAAACTGGCTTGCTGCTGAACACTGACTTACTGCTGAACACTTGCTTGCTGCTGAACACTGACTTACTGCTGAGCACTTGCTTGCTGTTGAACACTGACTTGCTGCTGAACACTGACTTACTGCTGAGCACTTGCTTGCTGCTGAACACTGACTTACTGCTGAACACTTGCTTGCTGTTGAACACTTGCTTGCTGTTGAACACTGACTTGCTGCTGAGCACTTGCTTGCTGTTGAACACTGACTTACTGCTGAGCACTTGCTTGCTGCTGAACACTGACTTACTGCTGAACACTTGCTTGCTGTTGAACACTTGCTTGCTGTTGAACACTGACTTACTGCTGAGCACTTGCTTGCTGCTGAACACTGACTTACTGCTGAACACTTGCTTGCTGCTGAACACTGACTTACTGCTGAACACTTGCTTGCTGCTGAACACTGACTTACTGCTGAACACTTGCTTGCTGCTGAACACTGGCTTACTGCTGAACACTGACTTACTGCTGAACACTTGCTTGCTGCTGAACACTGACTTACTGCTGAACACTTGCTTGCTGCTGAACACTGACTTACTGCTGAGCACTTGCTTGCTGTTGAACACTGACTTGCTGCTGAACACTGACTTACTGCTGAGCACTTGCTTGCTGCTGAACACTGACTTACTGCTGAACACTTGCTTGCTGTTGAACACTTGCTTGCTGTTGAACACTGACTTGCTGCTGAGCACTTGCTTGCTGTTGAACACTGACTTACTGCTGAGCACTTGCTTGCTGCTGAACACTGACTTACTGCTGAACACTTGCTTGCTGTTGAACACTTGCTTGCTGTTGAACACTGACTTACTGCTGAGCACTTGCTTGCTGCTGAACACTGACTTACTGCTGAACACTTGCTTGCTGCTGAACACTGACTTACTGCTGAACACTTGCTTGCTGCTGAACACTGACTTACTGCTGAACACTTGCTTGCTGCTGAACACTGGCTTACTGCTGAACATTGACTTGCTGCTGAACACTGACTTGCTGCTGAACACTGACTTGCTGCTGAACCCTGGCTTGCTGCTGAACCCTGGCTTGCTGCAGAACACTGACTTACTGCTGAGCACTGACTTGCAGAACACAGCATTTTTATGTTGTTTGGGGATTTTTGCATTATCATTCTAGTTTACATCATGTCATTCTTTTCAATAAATATTGATTTATACAGCACCCATAATATGATTAAATTGTGGGAATTGCATCCAGCATGTACCAATATGGGAAACGGCATTGGACAGTGTCAGGGACAAATTTTTAAAACCTGGAACTAAAAGAAAGAGTAAAAAAATCTATGAGAACGATCCACTTGTGAAATTACAATAATACACTAATTAAGCATATATGTGTGTCGAAAACAATCCAATTCATTAATAAAAAAAAACAAAACATAAAATGGATCATTATTAAATAATGATCACAACTCCTGGATTAAAGATATTTATTTATTTATTTATTACCAGTTATTTATATAACGCACACATATTCCGCATATTTAGCCATTTACATCAGTCCCTGCCCCAGTGGAGCGTACAATCTATATTATAAATATCATTCTACAAAGAATGTACATATGTCAGCTGGCTGATAATATTAATGGACTTGAGGTAATACTACCAAGCAAGATTCTTCAAGTTCCTACAGGCCAAAACAGTGGCTGCATATAATGCTCTGTAGACATAATTTCATACTGTTCATCCCTTAAACATGAAATCTGATGACTGCCGGTTCTGCAAAACCCTAGAAAAATAACATAAAATTCCTCTATGGTATAACTCTGCATCATATAATAGTCTGCTCAATAACATCGCTGCAAGAGACCACTAGGGGTCTGAAGGGTATGCGTGTAGTCAGCGTACCATAATCCAATCGCACTGGCTAGATTGTGCACGCACAGTGCGGTGCATATACTTGCGTAGAGCAAAAACATTGGCCAAGTGCGTGCATTCTCTCTTTTGTGTTCCTTGCTGAATCAGGCCCTATATACGTAGTAAATAATATATACTCAGATGTTAATCTCCCATTGATCAAAACAGATTTCAACACAAATGCAATGCAAATATAAAGGTCTTCAGCTGTTTCTGTCGTCTGCAGAATTGCCAGCTCAACAGTTTCCTATAGGTCCTGAAATTAGATTTTCCATAATATCCCTTTAATCAGGGACATGTATGAATTGTGCAGGTTCTGTAGCGGACTAAAGGCCCCCATACACGTTGCGATTTTTCACACGATATGGCCGTTTTCGACTGATCGTAACGACCAATCGTGTAAAAAAATGGCATTTCCTAGACGATTACGATGCCGATGCGTGTCCCCACAGTCATGTATCGGCATCGTAGATCAGATGGTTTTGCAGAAGGATTTAGACAGATTAGTACGATGTGATACATCTTAATACTTAATACAAACGACCATACGATCCAATCGTAGCTTTTCTAAAATCGTACAGAATGTCAAAGGAAGAATTTTCAAGGTAATCGTATGCGAGATCGGATCTGATACAAATCGCCCTGTGTACGGGCACCTTAAAACCAGGTGAAATGCAGACTTGAAGTCAGCCAGCCACAGAACCTGTGTTATTCATATGTGTCCCTCATTAAAGGAATATTATAGCAACCCTAGCTTAAATCCTGTTTCACTGGAAATTAGGGGCTATTGCATCTGTATACCTGTAGAAATGACAATTAGCTAATACCTTGCAATCAGCCTACACTTTTAACCACTCATTGAGGGGTATTCAATATGAAAGGTTAACTTACCTGGCGAAGTTAACGTTTCATATCTGAGTTTTTTTGTGCGTATAGGTATGGTGCGCGCTCCCGCTTATCTCCGTATTCAGTATCAAATTAACGAAAACGGGAAACTCCGAAGTTGGATTTGCGTAAAGTTACAAATTTTTCCTTAAAATAATTGTAAGACCCCCCTAAAGTTGTAAAAACATGGGGGAACACTATGGGTACCCCTATTTTAGCCTTTAATTGAAAGTCGGGGCTTTAAATAGCCGCAGCAGGTGTTTTTTTCCCGACATTGAAGAAGTGATGCAGAAGAGCACTTAGGTTATTTTTTTCATTTTTTTAAGTGGTCCCATCAAATTTGGGGTACATGAAAATGGGTACTAGCATATTTTGATGTCCCTAAAGTAAGTTTTTAAAAATTCTGCATTTGTGCACCTGCCGCTATAATTCTATTCTACAAAACACCTGCCACATACTTGCAGAATGCAGAATAGCCCTGAACCTAATTCCCTATTGTTTAACAATTTTTTCCCAATTTTTTTTTTTGCACCCCAATTTTTTAAAAAAATTTTTGGGGTGTCCCTATTTTTTTTTTTTTTACTTTTTTTGACACAGTTCTTTTTGAAATGTCAATCTCAGGGGTGCAGGCTATTTTTTTTAAGCCTGCACCCCTAAACCCCAATTCTGCACTTTTCTTCGACACCTATTCAATGGTGAAAAGTTATCACCGTTTTTTATCTGCGATAAGTCTTTGAAATTGAATACGGTGTAAAAGTAAAACAAGTGATATTAACGCAAAAACGTTAAAAAGTGCGATATTAATGCAAAAAACGATGTTATCGCACCCATATTGAATACCCCTAAAAGTCTTCCTTTTAAGCTTCTTCCCTCCTTTTGATATCAGTCATGGCCTGATCACTACAGAATTTCTCCCAACATAATCAGAACAAAATAAACCCTTGATTTGCGCAAATCTCAGCACACAAGTACAAACCTAGATATACCCACTTTCCTCTTACCTGGAAACCCCACCCATCCCAAATTCCAGTGGCGTCACAAGGGGGGGGGGGTGTACCGCACCCGGGTGTCACCCACCGAGGGGTGGCACTAAAGTGCTGACTCCTTCTCAGTGAGCCGGGTGCTGTACTGTAGCATTACCTGCAGCACTCGGCTCCTGACAGAGTGAGGGAGCCGGCACTGCCAAACAGACTGGTCCCCTGGGGCAGTCCGCACCTCCGGCACCCCCGGAGTGACAAAAACGGGGTTTCGGGACATGAGTCCATGACCCTACCTGCAAGGCCACGCCCCCTTGCCCACCCGTACCAGCATCGGATGTCACAACAGGTACGGATGCTACTGCCAAGATCTGCAAAATCAGGACAGATGGGTGCTATGACTAGAGAAAGCAGTCATACTGTATATTTCTTAACAAAATGAAGTGGGACTCTACCAATAAGTCCCCTTTTTATAGTTGATAGGGAGGGGGAAGGGTAGATGACATCATTATGTGTGATCCACACTGATGCCATGTCATTAAGCCCCACCTCTTACAGGATAAACATTGCGGACTTCTTAAAAAAAACAGGATATCGGGGAGAGTGCAGGAACAGACTTGTGGTCGTCCTTGTTTGAAAGAGGGGAGTTTCTTTTTTCAAAATATGTGATGACTGAGAAGTTATTTTCTGGTGAACATGTGTGATCACCAAAGAACACTGCTGGACTGCAGAAATGATAATGAAGTCCAGGGATTGGGTTCTTCTCTTTCATTGATTTGGATCCTTTGTGGTTATTATTTGGTGACAGAGGGCCTGAATCAGAGCCGGACGCTCTGACCAGAGCGCTCGCTCTGAATCAGGGCCCTCCTCCCTCAACTTGGAGCGGCCTCATGGACGCTCACATAGCTGTGGGTTACCACCCACAGCTATAGCGAGCGTCCATGATGATGGTCGCGATGGTCAAGACCATCGTGACCATCGGGCTTGCGACGAGACCCTGCGGTAGGGTCTCGGTGACCGCAAGCCCTGGAGTGATTTTGGCTCTATCAGAGCCAAAATCACTCCCACTGACATCACTAGTGATGTCAGTGGGGCCGGACTCAGACGGTAGGCGCTCCCATGGGAACGCCTCAGTCTGGCAGCCACGCCCACCAAAGGGGGCGTGCTGTCACTCACCATCGACAGCATGCCCCCTTTGGTGCGAGACCCATAATGACGGCTTGGCCGTCGTTATTCGGGTCTCGCACATGCGCTCGACGGAGCTCCCTCCGCCGTGCGCATGCGCAATTCGGCACCATCGACCCGCTTGCGAGCGTCCTGCGCTCGCGAGCGGGTCTGAATAACCCCCAGAGCCGTAACTAGACATTTTGGTGCCCTGTGTTGGAGAGAGCATTGGCGCACCCCACCCCCATTTTTTAAATAGGGACATAAGATAGTGTATCTGAAAAAGGGCCATGGCATCATGGGGAAGGGCCAGGGTAGAGATAGGGGAGGCCAGGAGATACTGTGGATAAAAGAAGAGGAAGCTACAAGTAAGAATGATAATTAACAGGAAAATTGACAGGTCCAAACAGCGCCCCCTGCCCTGCGGTGCCCTGTGCCATGGCACAGGTCGCACCACTCTAGTTACACCTCTGTTTAGTGATCACCAGATATTGTGCACTTGCACTACACTACACTAATGCTAGTAGACCTGGCAGATGGGGAGGGGATGTTATGTGTATGATTTACTCCATCCTGGCACCAACAGATCTTGATGATAGTACTGAGGACAATTTATTTCTTTGGATTTGTTTCAAATGTCTTGACAGTCATCCTAAGCCAAATCTTTTATAGCGTTACCATACCTCCCAACATGACCCTCTCTAGGAGGGACACAATGCTCTGGTCCTGGACTTTCCTGGCAATTCATGATTGGTTGCGGCTCCAGAGGTGGGGCTGCAGTACAGTCCAATATTCAAATAGGGGAGTCACACCAACTGCCAGTGAGTCCCAGCCAGTGATGCTTGGCAGTGTGTGAAATGACAGTTGGTGTGGCTCCCCTATTTGAATTTTGAACTGTGCTGCAGCCCCACCTCTTACCTGGGAAGTCCAGGACCAGAGCATTGTGTCCCTCCTGGAGAGGGTCATGTTGGGAGGTATGCGTTACCATGATATATTGCTTTTGGAATTCTAAGGGGGTATATTTACTAAAGTGAGAGTTTTAAAAGTGGAGGTGTTGCCCATAGCAACCAATCAGATTCTAGCTATTATCTTTTAGAAGGTGCTTCGATAAATGATAAGTAGAACCTGATTGGCTGCTATGGGCAACATCTCCACTTCTAAAAACTTGAACTTTAGTAAATATACCCCTAAATGTTTAATTTGAAAAACACATTAGGAGTAATGGAGGGTACACACGGTCAGACCATCAGACTATCGTTATCTGATCGTCCTGCACGATCGCGGGTCCCTATAGTAAACAGGCTAACATGGTTGATATCGACCATATTGGCCTGCATGCACTTGCGATGGTCGATATCTATATCGACCATTCGTGCCCACGCATCGACCATTGTTTAGTCATTGAAAGGGGTAATATTCCGGTTGATATGAACAATAAACAATATCGTTATCGTTTATATCGACCAGAATATCTGACCGTGTGTACGCAGCATAAGCCCAAGGCTGACAATTAAGCATAAGGGACATTAAACCACGAGTGTTGCCAGTTTAATACAGTGTTGGTTATTGCCCTTTTAAGTTTAGCTGGTCTTAGGCAGCCAATGAATGTTCATGGGGAGTGGTGTAGGGGTATTTAAGGGATAGTTGCATGTAAATCTGTCTCTTTGTTCCAGTTTGTCCAAACCTCCCTCTTTTTGTTTGTTTGTATGTTTGATTTTTGTTAGGTGTTGAGGAAAAGAACGGCACTTGGTTAGTTACAGTATGTTATTAGTTACGCTTAGTGGTTGCGCTCTACTTGAAAGTGGAGTAAGGTGTCAGCCAATTATCCTGGACGGGAAATGGCTATACCACCCGGATGGGTGCTTAGAAAAAAAGGAGAGTTGATCACCGATGCTTGGCTTGTGTGTGTGTGTTTGTTGTTATTGTCATGTGCGTTTTTTTTGTGCCGTCACCAAAATTAGTATTAACTTATAGTATAGTCAAAAATCTAGTATTTGTCAAAAATTTAATTTACAAAGATTTTAAACGCCAACGTCTGTGTCATTATTTTAGGAGGTAAGTTGCATTATGTATAAGGTATTATAAGGGTACCTGAAAATGCTTTTGTACATTCTCTGCCTGTCAATACTACATCTAATAGTTAAACAGACAATTCAAAGCACCACCACTATTCTTGTTGTCTTTTTAGAAAAGACCTTCACACTAAATGTGTAAGACTAACCCCACCACCGCCATCTGCTCCAAATCCTCCCAACTGCAGATAGAATTAAGTTACGTTTTTCCCCAGATATTTGTTTAGAGGTGAGGAGTATGGGAGGTAGGTGGTGGGAAAAGGAGGGACACTGAGGACCGCTCATGGCTGACCAATGTCTGTTAACAAACTCGCTACATCTACCAGAAATTTTATCATTCAAAAATTTCACACAGAAGCAGTATTTTGTTATGGGTTCCATACAAAAGGTCGACAATGAAAAGTTCAACAATGATTTGGTCAACACCAGAAGGTTAACATGGAAGAAGGTCAACATGACAAAAGGTTGACAGGGTCAAAAGGTCGACAATGAAAATGGTTGACATGGAAATGGTCAATACATTTTTTAAAGGTTTTTTTTTTTTTGGGTTAGGCACTAAGATGGTTAGGGCTAAGCACCAAGGAGACGGTTAAGGGTGAAAATTAGGGTTAGAAAAAAAACATGTGTCCGCCATTTCTGTGTCAACTATTTTCATGTCGACCTTTTGAGCCTGTCGACCTTCTGTACTGTCTATCTTTTGTCATGTTGACCTTTTTCAATGTTGACCAAATTATTGTTGACCTTTTAATTGTTGAACTTTTTGTATCACACATTTTTTTTATTTGTCCCGCACACAACGCATTTAAGAAACGCGCTATAATCTCTCTGAATGTGCTTTTATATTATAGCTTGTCTTTGTTTTGGACAGGAGGGCTGCACCATCTGCAGAGTTCTCTGTGGACAGGACTCGGCATCTGATGTCTTTCCTGACCATGTTGGGTCCGAGCCCGGATTGGAATGTTGGGCTCTCTGCCGAGGATCTTTGTACCAAGGAATGCGGCTGGGTCCAGAGAGTTATCCAGGACCTAATCCCGTGGGATGCGGGCACGGACAGTGGGGTCACTTATGAGGTATTTTTACGTCTCCCTGTTTTGTAACACAATTCACCAGAGAATAGTGATGAAATAGAATTCAAACATTAACCCCTAACGACAGACAATGTAAAGTTATATGGAGACTTGTACACAGGACCTTTGTTAGGGCTTTTACTGCAGTCTGTTTTCAGACCACCCCTAACTTGTTGAATATTGTACTTGTACTTAGTGTATGATTTGTTGTATGATACACAAAAAGCCTCATTGCTTCTGTCTGTAAAACTGTAATCTTCATCTTTCTAATAAATAATTTATGTATACTGTAGGTGTTTAAAGGGACATGTTTTAAAATACAAATAATATATTTAAAAAACAATTATTAGTTATACTTTCATTAACATGTTCTAGATTTGGAAATCACGATAAAATGCTAAATTCCAATTGGCAAAAGCTGACAGCGCACTCCTTTCCGGGTTGTGATTGGATAGAAGCAATTCAATATCATTATTTGTTTGGAGGAGTGAGGGAGGAGGCCCTCTCGGTAATTGTACGCAGCATGTTGTTGCCCCTATATGGACAAACCTTTTAAACCTTTTCTGCTAAATCTTCAATTTCAGGAAAAGACGGTTATTTGCTTTCTTCGTGTCTGATTTTCAGGACTCGGTGGGCAACTTGCACTTTTAAGCATTAATTATTTAAAAAGTATTTCTTATGACGGGACATGTATTTTAGGCGACACTTATGTACAGGTTGTTGTGAGGTACAGAGAGCAAGCCTTTGATTTAAGACTGAGCGCTTTTCACCCTATACCGTGCACTTCTATCAGCAGAGCAGCAGCAATCACTCAATATGTAACCAAAGTAACAGATCTAGGTCATCTCAAGTAGATACAAATGCATCTATTACGAACGTATTTAGTTAAACTCAAGTGCTTTTTAGAGGGGAGGCCAGCACAGAATTCTGATTCATTAGTAAATAGCTTGTCAGACAGACAGTGCTAAGATGGGATCCTGGCCCACTTATCTGATGATTGCGGCAGCATTAACATTCACAATGTTACATGAAAGAAGAATGATTTCAAAATGTCCAGCTTCACAATCTGTTTCCAGCCACATTATTTCAAGTACTTTATTTACCAAGAGTATATTAATGGATTTCAGGAAACCACTGTTATAAAAAGAACATTAATAATAAATCCGAGATAAATATATAATAATGTATAACAGGTGACCCTTAAATACTACTTACATTCACACAAGATCTTCAACCTACACGTCATCTATTTTTCAATAGTCTTCTCTTTGCAGATGGAGCAAGGTTTATTGCAGTGAAAGTGACTGAGGTTCGGGGAATTTGTGATAATGCTTGGCTGATCCTTTATGAGTTTAGCTTTAAAAAGATCACGATATTTAAGTTAATTGCAAAAAAAAATACATTCTTTGCCGTAGAATGCTTCCCACAGCAATACAGCAATGAGTTATCTGTATATAGTAAGTTGACACATTGACTAATAATGACCATTTTGGGTGCAATTATTTCTCCCACCTTCTTCCCACTCCATTTGATTCCAGCAGCCACTATATGTGGCAACCAGATCCCCCCTGATGTAGTATACCTCCCAACATTGGTCTCAATCCAAATCTGGACAAAGTGTGTATATACAAAAAGGGGCAAAGTCAAGAGAATGTTTGGACATACCAACCCATCCTTTCTTTCCTCTAGAAAGGATGTGTGAATGGTGCACACGGCACACGTTCACCATGAGAATGGACTTTCCTCCCTATTTCCCAGCAGTCAGACAAAGGAGTTGGACAGTCCCTTTAATATCTGGACTGTCATGTCGAAATCGGAACAGTTGGGAGGCATGCCCTTGGTTTTGGGATAGCATCCACTGCAAGCTCACATCCGTTCATCTCCTGGCTCTTCAGGCTGTAAAAACCTGCTCCCTAGTGCAGGCTGAAGACCAACATTGGATGTCGATGCTAGCAACACAGCAATGCTATGTCATCATGCTCGTTATGGTCACTGATTAGTTTGTTAGTCATCAAGGTGACCTGGTGGCAAGAATTTATTCAGCCCTGTAATAACCTGTTGCTCCAACCAGATCATCAGAATCTACTCAGCAGCACAGGATAATGCATAAGATGAATATGGTGATCTTGTGAAAGGCAGTGACAGCTCCCTCTTGTGAGTGCGTGAGGGATGGACTGTCTGTCAAACGGGTATAATATGAGGCTCCTGTCAAAACAAAAGGAAGGAAGTTTGAGGTCTCATACATCCAACTTGTCTGCAATCCTGACCAATTGCATCCTACGGCTTCCCTAGATATGTGTGTATTGTCTGCACCTGTTCTTATTGTAACTTACAGAAGATGACCATGGAGCATGTATTTATATGGCTAATGAACTCCTCTGTTACTAATAACATTCTTATAATATACAGTAGCTGGGACATTTTCTATATAATAATACTGACTGCTGATAAAAATGATATCATCACATTGGAATGTAATGACAGTTGGTCTGTCACCACCCCAGGGGGTGGTGATAAAGAGGGACAATGGGGGAGGGAGGAGAGGTGCATAGAAAGTATTAGGTCGGGGTAGAGAGACAAAGGGGGAGTGGAAAGGAAAGGGGTAGTGAGAAAGTTCTGAGGGGGAAGAGAGAGATATTGATAGGGGGAGAATTAGAGAGAAGAAGAGAGAGAGAGGCAACGCTGCCAGGCATTACAGCTAGTCCCTTATATAAGCATTCCAAAAGTACATCATGTTGCAGAATAAGTGTTTCCTATGTGGGAAGATCTTACTGTGTAAGGAAGCCACTTATCATCCATCATGATGGCACCACAACTGCAGACAAAACTCCTCATTTTGATAATGCAGTTTTTGCTTGACAAAAGTTAATATAAGTACTGTAAGGTTAATGTATAAATTCTATCTGCCACAACTAAATAATGTATATACCTTGATTTTTTTTGACTGAGCTCTTTCAATTGCTTTGAATTTCAAAGGGCTATTGATTTAAACACTGAATCTATTTTTTTTTTGTAAATGTGAGCAGACAGTCTCTGAAATCAGGCTGTCTGTGAGAAACCAGTGTTTGAAATCAGCAAGGCATTCATACCATCTTGCAAATGCTACACTAAGTGGTAAAGACTTATTTATTCATCTGTAAGGTTTGCAATGTATATGTCTAAGTGTAAGACCCAAATTTGCCACCCATGATTGTGTCTTTCAGAATGTCAGGATTATGGTTTTATATGCCAACCTGGCTCCTTTTGTCAATAAGATGTTGCTCAATATAGTTTCTGAAACATGAGAATCTGCTTTTCCCACTTGTTTCTATGTGTAAAAACCTGGGTTAAATTACCAGAACCGTAACTAAACTTTTTGGTGCCCTGGGCCAGAAAGAACATTAGCGCGAACCCAAAATTTCCACAATTTCTGATGGCAGCCTCATGGGCTGCCATTTAGAAATTGTGGGACAGGTAGCAGCATTTTAGATCAAATAACGTCTGCTTCCGCAACAGGACTATGTGGTGTACCTTTCTTCTGTGTCCCCCTTATTGGACGGCACTAATTAGGGAGTTTGGTTTGTGTTGGTTTTATGTGATTGTTAGGGATCGGTATGATTTACCGCCGGACGCAAGACCGGCACCAGTGAAGATCCCGACTGAGTATAATTTTATCTCTCCCATTATGTGTCATCAGTTCCAGACATTCCCTATTCTGCCCAGTGGAAAGCTACGTAGTGTGCCTAAAATGGCTGCCTCATCTAGACCCTGCATGAGTAGGATGAATAATCCTGCAATTAATGACCCAAAATGGCTGCCAAACCCTTTTATCTCATGAAAAGCTTTTCTGTATTTCATTGTGTCTGTATTATGTCTCATTCTGTTAGACACCTTGAGTCCTACTGGAAAAAGAGCGCTATACAATATAAACAAAATTATTATTATTATTTTATAGAATGTACTCGATAAATGAGAGCTATAATCTGATTGGTTGCAATGAGCAACTTCTCCTCTAGTCCTCTTTACAAAGTTTAATACTTCTCCCATTATGTATTTTACATGACTAAATGCATTTTTATCTCACATTTCTCTGTCATCTTTTATAAGAACCCACCTCTTATAAGAACTGCAGCCTTTTCTATCTATCATTCAATATTTCCTGTAAAAGAAAAGATTTAACAAGGGAGGTTTGAGAATAGACCAGAGATTAGCTTCTGACAGCTATCCAAGTTTATGCTCTCAGTCCAATTAAAATCTGATTGCATAAAGTTTTCTGCAACCCCCCCCCCCACACACACTTTCTCAATAACTTCGTCAAAGGAACTATCCGTAGCACAAAGAAAATTACCTAGCGTGATATCAGAAACAACTGAGATATATAATGAAAGCTGAGCTGTAGGAAATTGCAGGAGTAAAGCTGAAAGCCTGCATAAACTGGTATAGTTTTATTTGGCTTGTGCGAATTGAGGGCGCTGTGTAAAGCACCACATAAATTGAGAATACCCCATTGATTTTCTGCTGTATGTAAAAGCAAGGATTACAAATTAAAATCAATGCACAATATCAACCAGACACTTGGTATTTTTTCTTGCAGAAACGCTTTTCCTGAGATGAACTCTTTCTCAGCATTCAGCCTTAAAACAGACCCCTGTGTATATAGTTCATGCCTAAATACCTGCAAAAAGAGATTGCTTTATTGTTTTTTAACCAATAAAATTATTGTATTCTTTCAGCAGGGGACCTGAAACTCCTGCTACAGCTCCCTTGATTTATTTTTAATGTTGTGATTTATTGGTTTGTTTCTCATCCAAATCATACCTTCGAAAAATTCTATACCGTATACCGTAAGATTGTGATACAGAATTTGCTAGCGACTTACGACTATATGTGTGTGATCAGGGATTATCTCCTAATGTCTTTTACAGATCTGCAGTTTTATCTCATTTCTGCTACGTAGTTTTCATGGATTGTTGGGCGAGTTTCCTGAGGAAGTCACTTTACTGCCACCTAATGGCCACTTCCATCATTATAGAAGTTTCACAAATAATAATGTTTGTGGCCTGGGGGCCTGATTCAGAGCCAGACGCAATTTGCGCTCGCTCGTTCAGAAAAAGGGGCCGGCTATTTAGATTGAGTGCTCGCTCTTTGCGGTCTGTTGACGCCTCTATGTCTGAGCGAGCGAACGAAACATGCGCTCGCTATTTTGTAAAGACGCCCCCTGGCCGTTCGCATCATATGTCATCTCCGCTATTTATTAGATTAATCGAGAACATCGAAAGGCATCTGAACTGCTCGCAGTGCTTGTGGTTGGATTTTCCTACCGCAATCATGCGAACAGTTCAGGCTAAGAGACAACCAAGTGACGTGGTCGATGACGCTGCTTTGTTAATTATGCACACCCTTAAAACGCCCGTTTTAACCGTTTGGCACGCCTGCGTTCGGATCTCCACTCCCCGTTTTCAAACACCTTCCCCTGTTACCACCCACGAACGCCTCATCCTGTCACTCAAATTAGCAGGCACTCGCTATTTTGCGAACACACGATTTCCGACCGCACTGACTGGTTGGCGCATGCGCATTACGACCCATACACATGCGCAGATGTGCGAACATCGATTGGAGCGAACGATTGGCTGCTTACGAGCGGCTCTGAATCAGGCCCTGGGTTCTATCAATGTCTATCAACATTTTACTTTAGAAAATCTAGTTTGCATATGCCAGTTAACCATGTCGAAATAACATATGCACATTCCAACTTCCATCATCTATGAAGCAAGATACTGTTTTCGAATCTGCAATTAATTCGGCACTCGGATTTAAAAAACTAACTTGGATTTTGGATTGCATGTAAATATGTCCAAAATAGCTGTTTCATCGATTTTTTTTTCTCCAATCGCTTTTTATCCTTTTTATTAATTGATTTTCGTTTTCATAGATTTTTAAGGAATCCAAAACTGAATCCAAAACTGAGTCCAAAAACACTTGAAGGTGGTTCTGCCAAAACCAAAACACAATAATGAATTAGAACCAAAACCAAAACACGGGGGTCGGCTCACATCTCTAAGTAGTATATTTATTGTTAGTTGTTTACATGGAGAATATACTGTATAAAATCCACTGAAGAGGATAAGTTTCTAGCTAATGTTAGAGTATTGCATATATTTAGGCACATCCATGTATATTAGTAAGTAACATAACATAATGTACCTTCTAAGTTGTACAGCCTATAAGTTTTCTAGGATCCTGTGACACCACTGATACACTGTCTATTATGCATGAGGTCTAACTTTTAGTCATGTGCTACCGGTTCATACTGCATTGATAGGCGACATGACCATGAATATTAAGCAGCACAGACGGTGTAATGGGTAGCATTACTGCCTCACGGCACTGAGGGCCCGATTCAGACCCGCTCGCTAGGCTGCATTCGCACGTAGCCTGCTGATGTTTACAATGTGCGCATGCGTATAAGATGCAGTGCTGGTGTGCGAACCAGTTCATGCGATCGCCCTTTGTACATAGACGCCTCGCTAGATTGAGTGACAGGATGAGCTGTTTGTGGGTGGTGACAGTGGTTGGTCGATGGAAACGGGGGGGGGTGCGAACGCAGGCTTGTCTGTGAGTCTGAAGGCCGTTTCAGAGGTGTGCATAATTAAGACGCAGCCTCATAATACACGTCACATAGCTGAATTACACACTGAAGCACTCGCAGTGCTTGCGGTAGGGTATGGTCAGCCAAAAGTGCTGCCTATGGGTCCGATGTTACTCGATGTTACCGATTGTTGCATACACTTCCTGGAGATGACATGTATTACTAAGGGAAAGAGGGCGTCTTAAGACAGGCTGGTGGGCATCTAAATACACACCGTGATCGCATGCCAAGACATAGTGGGCGTGCTAATGCCTTGCCGTGTGACCGCGGGATTTGCATACTTTGGCAGCTGACGGCTGCGTGCGAACGCTTCTAGCGAGTGGGTCTGAATCGGGCCCTGAGGTCGTAGGTTCAATTCCCACTATGGCCCTAACTGTGTGGAGTTTGTATATTCTCCCTGTGCTTGCGTGGGTTTCAGCCGTGTACTCCGGTTTCCTCCCACACTCCAAAAATATACTGGTAGGTTAATTTGCTCCCAACAAAAACGTACCCTAGTGTGTGATAGATTGTAAGCTCCACTGGGGCAGGGACAGATGTAAATGGCTAAATATTCTTTCTGTAAAGCGCTGCAGAATATGTGTGCGCTATATAAATAACTGGTAATAAATAAATAAATTAGCTGCTCTTGTCTGCGTAGGAAAATGCAGACATGAAAGGTCGGAGGTGGGGTCACTGCATAAAGCATCTATGCAGTTGTCAGGTTATGTATAGCCAGCTATGACCATCGCTATCCTTTTCTATAATAACTGGTAATGCAAACATGTAAAAGGTTACCGCTGTGCCCCAGATTCATATTGTACTAGGCCTACAGACCCAGCAAAAAATTGCTATCTCTCCCCTGTGATGTAGCACTACAAGAAGAAACACAGTATAAAGAAACACAGACCGAACTCAGTGATCTCAGTGATTGCCATACAATAAACAAAGCATCCAGTGACAACAATACAGTACAAACAACACCACAGTGACCTCCATATAGTACAGTACACACAGCATCGCAGTGACCGCCATACAGTACATACCGAGGTTGCAGGCTGGGATCACCACCCACGGACACAGATCCTGGCATTGCCACTCCCAGAAAATGAGGGCAACACCCCCCCCCGCTTCCAGGAACACGGACCATCCCCGCCCCGCCCCACAAATGATTGTGCAGGACCCATTCTGCATATGTGGAGAACTGGTCCTGTGCAGATTCCTGGTAATCGTGATTTTGTGTTCAGCCCCAGTGACATACAGTACATACAGCATGGCACTGACCGCCATATAGTACATCACAGCAATATAGTACGCTGCACGGCCCCTACAATGGGAGGAGACAATATCGGACTGGAACATGAAGAGCCCACTGGGGAAATGCAGTGGTAGGGGCCCATGCTTAAGGGGAGTGGTCTTCCACCAGAGGGGGTGTGGTCATCAATCACAGATGCTTGGCTAACCATTAGGCAAATTTTGGTGTAGTTTCTATAGCAGGGAACCATGCTGATCAGTGGTCCTGCTCCGCAGGTAACGGACAATCTAATAGAGTCACAATCTATAATTTTAGGTCTGGAACCTGAAACCTAGAGGAGGAAGTGTGGGCCCACAGGCAGTGGGGCCCACCGGGGATTTCCCCTGTACCCCTGTGGGCCAGTCCAACCCTGGGAGGAGAGGAGGAGTAATGTGCATCATCTGGGTGTGCACACCCACCTGCCTATCCTCCTGCCCCTCCTTGACTCTCTCAGGTCCCAGCACACAGCAGAAAAAAAAAAACATATTAGGCTGCCTTCAGGCACTGACTGGCACTCCTCTAAGATAGTCTACGTTCTCAAAATTTCTTCAGCATTGTCCGTGAATCCCCTCTATGACACTCCACTGGCTATGGCAAAGAAATTAAAAAGGTTGTGCATTGTGACGGATGCTGGGAGTATGTGACTGATTAGCAGGAACACCACCCAGTGACATCCTGCTAAGACCAATCATATGCGTTATTGGCTCAAACAAACCCATTACATTTTTCAGGCGTGACTGCTTAGTGATCTGTCTTTAGTAATGGATGCACCTGACTTTTCAGATGATTTCACTTGTGGCTCAGCTCTATTATAGACGGCTGAGCGCCCTTCTCCTAAGATGAGACACACCCTCTTCTAAATAATGAATGAATCCAAATTTCAGGAAGGAGTAATGAAGGATTTGATAAAATACCTGGGGTAAAAAAATCTTCTTTTAAATGAGATACTAGTTAGTAAATGTGGACAATATTTAGTTTATCTAAAGGACCTATATACTATACTACTGTACAATAATGTATTACTGTACAATAATGTATTGAGCTCGAATACACTCAGGTCCTTTAGATAAACAGCAGTAGTAGTATTCAACCTGACATCAGTATTTAAAGTTTGCTATTTGATCTGGTTTTTGGAGCATCCTAGCTCAGGTGAATGGGTATGTGGGCTGATTTTGTTTTAGTAGAAGAACATGTTGGCTTTATTTGGACAAGGTGAGGAATCTGTGTGCAATAAAGAATAGAGGACCAGATTCACTACCGATAGCAACTGAGATTACGCACGCAATTGGCTGATTATTGCGTACTGCGCATGTTGCATACTGCGTGAACTGGCCACTGCGATCGGGACTGCGATCACAGTGACTACGCAGACCTAGCGCAGAATGATTGACAGGAAGTGCCCTTTGTGGGTGGTAATGGGGAGGTTGTTGGAGAAACGCAGGCGTGTCAGTGCGTTTGAATGCCGTTGCATAGGCGTGCATAAATTATACACTGCGATGCCTTACGCAGCTTGAGAACTCATAGCATACGATGAAGTTAGCAATTCCTAAATAAGGTCTGACCTTGTGCAAGAGTGCGTGAGGCTCCGATTGCACTCTATTGTACCGATGGTTTTGCAGTCTTGCTAAACATTATGGATGTGTGTAAGGTAAAGTGGGCGTCCTTATGTTGTGCTGCGACGGCATAGCGATCGCAATGGATTAGCATACTATGGCAGTTGAACTGCGTGCGTAATTGCTATTGCAATCGCAGTTGCGATCGGTAGTGAATCAGGCCCAGAATGACTTGCTGTAACTTACACTGTGTTTCATGATTTCAATTGTAGTCACCCAACAAACCTACAATACCACAGGAAAAAATCAGACCATCGACCAGTCTGGACCACCCACAGAGCCCATTCTATGATCCAGAAGGAGGTCCCATTATTCCGGTTGCTAGAGTTATTATTGAAAGAATTGCTCGAAAAGTAAGTCATGCAAAAACCTTCCAACCACCTGATAGAACCAACCTGAACATATAAAGCTGTTCATTACTTTGTCTAATAGTTTTACTGGCTTATAAAAGTATTAATAATCCAATGAAAAGATATAATAGTAATAATTTTGAATTGTTTTTGCAATTGTAAATATTTTCGATTTGCACACTTCCATCCCCAAATTAGGATGGTCACTTCCTCGTTGCATTGTTGGAATTGTCTGACATTTAGTCAGGGATATAATTCTGTAGATGTAGTCTGAGCCCTTCAGGGATCCTTGTGAATAGGGTCCCCTGTGCACTCATATAGGGGGAGATGTATTGAGCCTTGGAGAAAGATAATGTGGAGAAGTTGCCCAAAGTAATGGATCAGCTTCTGTCACTTATAGACTGTGCTAGATAAATGACAGAAGCTGATTGGTTGCTTTGGGTAACTTCTCCAAGGCTCGATATATCTCCCACCATATTTTGCACAGGATATATAAAGCCTCAAAGTGCGTATTCACTACACGAGTGTAGAACGACTGTACTATTACAACATCGTAATCGTGCAATCATTCATCATACTGTGCAGTGGATAATGTGCCCACACGATATGTCGTTCAGTGCCGACACCCTCCCTCATCCCCGAACATGCATCGCTGGTCGTTGCCGGCATAATTACTGCACGATTAATGAACGATTGAACGATAACGATGTCGTAATCGTTCAATCGTTCATTTTTTTCGTGTAGTGGATTTGCGCCATCACTGTCCACAAATGCAGCACAATCAGTATAAATAAACAGGGCAAACGAAAGCCACCCAAGCTGTGACGGCAATGTAAATGCAGCAAGGTGGGACTTGAATTGCGCAATGTGGCAGGCGTACTGTTTGGCGAAAAGTAATTAACTCCACCAGGATTTTATTAATGAGATTCAAGGTACTGAATGTACTTTTTATATTTATATATTTTGCGTGGTTAATTAGTTACGAAATATAAAATGACTCATTACTCTGCCAACTAAAGTCTAACAGCGTGAATGTATATAGTTACTATCTGGCCGGAGATACAGATATGTTTGATTAATGTATGAGAATATTGCTCTACTGTATCACACAAAAAAAATCCAGCTCTCATTAGTAACCATTAATTGGACCAGCAGCTCACTTGTTACAGCTCATTAATTACATGTTATGTCTTACAGGGGGAACAATGCAATATAGTACCCGACAATGTGGATGACATTGTGGCTGATCTTGTCACAGAAGAGAAAGAAGAAGGTAAAAATATTAGGACAGGGGAAATAAAGTGCAATCTCAACTGTTGGTCGAAGAACGTCCATAATTGGGCTGACATGTTATTTAAAGGAATATTAATGCAAAACATTTGGATAAAAGACACAAAGTACTAAGAGAATCCTTCACACGGGTGTAGTAGGTATTACCGCTGGCCTTATCCGGCGGTTCAAATCGCAACAGCGGAAGCCCGGCAGGGGTGAAGATCCTGATCGCTAATTAAGGTAAGTACCGCTAACCTAATTCCCTACCCTAACCCTCCTTTAGGGGTGCCTAACCCTAACCCCCCTCTAAGTGCCTAACACCTCTAAGTGCCTAAACCTAACCCCCCCTTCCCCGCAGCCTAAACCTAAGTCTCCCGGGGGTGCCTAACCCTAACCCCCCTTCCCCTAGCCTAACCCTCCTGGGGGGGTGTCTAACCCTAAGTCCCCCCGGTAGCCCTAAAACCTAACCCTCCCCTCCCTCGGCTGTTCGCGTCCTTGCACCTGGCTTACCTTTGTTCAGTATGCCGGGCGTCAGGCTCCCAGCGTAGATCTAAAAATTGAACAACAATGAACTTCTAGCTCAGTCAGTGACAGTCCCTAGGAATGAATAGGGCTGGTCTGCAGCAATGTATTGACCCTTGCTGTTCAGCTTTGTGAAATTTGTCGCAAACAGTACTGTATTCATGTACTTGGACGCAATGCATTTCCGATTCATTTAGAATTTGTCCCATCATAGTAGAAATTTAGTGTACTGAATGTTCACACCCGCGACTGTTTAATTCACTGACCATATAAGGAACGGCCGCCAGTAAGGGCTAGCTGTAGTGCCGCTTGTACTGTAGTTTTCACCAGTGGGGCACTGGCCACCCTGTGGTTAAGCTGTGTACTACTTGGCATGAAACGTCTCTTGCGTCTTAGCGTGCCAATCCACGGCTTTGTCGACAAGGACGCCAGTTTGTTGCGATTTGAGCCACAGCGTATGAGGATACCTGGACCTAGGGATGCCCTGATCTGAGAAAACCACACACATTTTGACTGGAGCTCACACCTTCCAAATGCAGAAAAATGAGACGTCCCATGAAAACCAGGACTTCTGGTAGGTATATATGAGATTCAGTGCTGGTTTCAGTGTCATACTGCTCAGTTCCCATAGTAATATTTTTTAAGCACTGCTGTCTCCCTTTCTTTAGCATCTTCCAGCATATGTTCCTCACATTGTTTAAAATATATTATTTTATAGACAGAAACATTGAATCTGTCTGTCACGTTCAGAGAAGTGGAATCCCCTCCTGAGAGGATGGAAACTGAGGTCCCTGGATAAGATAGGAACTGTAGGCGGGGGGCCTGGATATAGGACCTCCTCATCCACGAACATCAAACATTGGCGAGACCTGTCCAAAGGTGCGGAGTCTGACCAACTGGGAGGTGTTCACCAGTGACCCCTCCAAGCGGGATATTGGTATTTATGCTGCACCCAGCTGGCAGGTCGCGGCCCTTTGGGACAGGTGCCTGATACTGTGGGAATGGAGACAAATAACCGGTGACCCTGAAGGTCTACAAGGAGTACAGAGAACTAGTACTCGTATGAGTAAGGGGTAAGTGCTTGAGGCACTGTCTGGACACAGTATGGCACTAGCAGCTTAAACTGGAGGAGTGGTGAAAGACGCACATTTGCGACAGCAGGTGGTAGAACAATGAACACAGGCAAGGTGTTAGAACGCTCTGTTGCTCAAGGAGTTGGCAATTGTTTCGCACACAGGCAAGGTGTTAGGACGCACTGTTGCACAAGGAGTTGGCACTTGATTCTCAAGGAGATCGCGTTGGGAACCTGGAACGGGGTATCAGCAATACACAGGGTAGTGACAACGTTGCACAGGCAACTTCCTTCCATTGAGAGACTGGCTTTATACCCTAAGGTAGCAGATTATTGGTGGACAGCATCAGCTGACCAACATCATGCTACCATTGGGTCAAGGGCAGTCAGGTGATGTGAACTGTCATGGCTGCGTCCATGGCGGCTACCATAGCAACCAAGGCACAGCGCAGCACACGGATGTCCACATGGCTCTAGGTATAATACGCAGCCCGTCACACGCTGCCGCACCTGGCGTCTGACCACTCGAAGGATCAGGGGAAGCCGGCGCCGCGGTGTGTAACGACCAATCCTAGCCGGCAACCTGACACTGTCTTCCCAGCCTGTACACAAGATAAATACACCCGCTGAGATCAGGCCCTATCAGCATCGGCATATCTTAACCGGTTAATATAAAACAAGCCTGCAGAGAGCCCTGATTATAGAGTGAGACGATGACAAGAATTGATTGCGATTATGCAAAAAAAGAATGCTTTGTTTGTCTTAAAATCATACCAGCATTTTTTAATCGCAATCACTCATCCGCACTGCCACCGCAAAAGAGGAACGAAAAAAATGAGTTCTTTATTTGTCAGTCAGTGCCCTCAAGTGGTCCTCGAAAGAAATGCAAGATGTATGATTAAAGGGTTCATTTATCAAGCTCAGCAGGGCACACAAAAGCCAGGGAAATGGCACTTGATGGATTTTTCGCTTTTTGGGGATTTTTAAGTGATTTATCAGAGAGCATTGTGCTGCCTTCACAAAGTCTTTCACTTTCCTGTCTGCCGCTGACTTAAATTACCTCAGTATATTCATCGTATCTTTATTTCCTGCCTAGGGGACATTGCAGTGTTTAAATTTATTAACCAGCACAGAGATGAATGTAGGGGCACTTCACTATGGATTGTAAGTGAATGCAGCCTAAATTATTTTTTTGATGCCTCTTTTTCAAATATCCTGTTATCTAGAACCAGTAACACAATAAAAAAAATGTAAATGACAAATCTACTAAATGACAAATGTACGCTGACAAAGCATATGCTTAGTTTGATGTATGGTAAACACGGCCCTGTTGACGGAGATGTGTCAAACCTCCCAAAGAGGACAGGTGGAGGAGTTACTTATAGCAACCAATCAGTTTCTAGCTTTAGTTTTATAGAATGTACTAGATAAATGATAGCTAGGAGCTGATTGGTTGCTTTAGGCAACTTCTCCACTTGTCCTCTTACGTGCACCAGGTCGCTGCCAAGCGCACTCATAAGTAAGCTCTTATCATCTCTGTGAAGTTGTGTGGCAGCGAGATACCTATTGAAACTTTCATGCTATAACATAGGCACTTTCATGCTATAGCATAGGCACTGAATTCAAGCCACTCAAATTGTAAATTCATGAGATGCCAGAAATCCCTTTTATTCCAGTGGAACATAAAGTAAGAGCTAGATTTTTAAACAGACATCAATTTCTAATTAAAGAGAGTAGGTCTCTGGAGGGTTCCATACAAAAGGTCGACAATGAAAAGGTTGACAGTACAGAAGGTCAACAGGTACAAAGTGTCGATAGGTTCAAAGGGTTGACATGGAAATGGTTGACATGGAAATGGTAGACACGTTTTTTTTTGTGTTGATCAAATTAGTGCTGACATTTTATTGTCGACCTTTTGTATCACACCGGGTCTTTGAATAGAAAATGGTATGAGTAAGGACATTACAGTCCCTCCGATGGCATCTACTGTTGATAACTGAAGTAGACTGTGGGGCTTATTCATCATTGAAGGCCGTATGGCCTCCGATGATGAAGTATTGAACTTGCTGCGAGGGATACTTAAGTATCCAACTCACAGCGGGGGATAGATTACACCGGAGCAATTCATCATTGCTCCGGTGCGGGGACAGGTGCTCCGAAAAGCAGCTGTCCTCTCGGTTAGTATCGCAGCTACAGAAGTTGCTGTGTTCCTTACCTCTCCCCCTTCATCCCGGGTATGCATGCATGACTCGAGGTCACGCATACGCACAGCCGCTGGGAGGTAGTATGGTGGCAGTGGAGGGATCCGCTCGGATCCCTCTTCGCATCCCCGCAACTCCTTCCCTTAGGAAGGAGAGGGATCCAAGAACAAGCACCGTCTGAAGATGGCGCTCGTTCTCGGAAGCAAACTCCGAAAACTTTCAGTTTTCGGAGTTTGCTGAATATCAGGGGTCCTTTTCGGAACCCTGATGATGAATGGCCCGGCAACTAAAATATGCGGAAACTAGCGTTTACGCTTGGTTACCGGCCATTTATCGTTTGATGAATAGGCCCCTATATTGTAAAGATGAGCGGTTCGGTTTTGCTGCAAACCGAACACACCCGGGCTTTAAGGTTCTGAGTAGAATCGAGTCCAGACTTGGGTCTTCTCGCTAAGTTCTGAACTCGGATCTAAAAAACTGATCTCGTGTATTTTGGATTGCAAGTTGGAACCCGAAGAAGAAAATAACTTAAACATAAAAGGTAAGAGTACAGTTTACACACATAAGATCGCAGCTTATGCAAATGGATCAGCAGTATTTTAGCCTGGTTGGTATGCTTGTGATGTTTGGTAAAAGATACTTTGCCTACAGTATGCTTTAATGTCTGCTCCATTGCACGTTTATTCTGACAGCAAGTGTAAACGAATGCTGCTCCATCTGTATGTTATAAATGCAGGTCTAGAGGAAGCAAGAGTGCCATAAATAGAAGTTCTTTAGACATCTGCCATCTGTATCCCTGTAGCAACTCATACATTCTATTGCTGCATTGTGTTAATATCATGTTCAGACCATTTACCTACTAACAGAGTGACCATTTCTAAACTTGAGAACAACCCAAATGGTAAGGGAAGGTTACGTTCACCAGCTCTAATGCCAAAGGCCAAGAGCTACAGTAGTTTGTATGAGTCTTTGCTTTTGTTGCTTACAGTAGCTTGCTGAATTCTATTGTGGAATACGTTCACGCAGAATGATACATGCTGCCTGCGGGGGCTGCTCACTTCTACAGTATGGACAGACAGACATCCTTATATAAGATTTTGCTTGGAGCACTACCTATCGATGCTGTTATAATAATGTAGCAATTAGTTCTAAAATACCAGAATAATTTAAGATTGAATCTGCATACACAGTATTTTGTTTATAACTAGAATAATAAACAAACAAGTATTCTGCATTGATAAGTAAAGTTGGTGATGTGTTGCAATATTTGGATATTTATGAAAAAAAAAATTACCCTGTGTGTGTGAACCAGAAGGGATTATTTATCCTGGGTGGGATTGATCAGATTTTAATCAGCCTGGATGAAATATGAGGTCAGGTGGAAGCTATCTGAGGTGCCGAGAGGTGTAGGGGAGGAGTGGGTACTAATTCCAGGGCTCAGGCCTCTTGGAGGCACCTGACGGGGGCCTGGGCCAGCAGCTGTGGAGGCAAGTGTCCCCCCTTTGCAGGGCGCGGCACCACACATAGTATCAGCCATTGTTTTTTTCCCGGAGAGGGTGTGGCCATGCCTCCTGGATTTGGCCATGTTCCCTTCCATACTTAGGCCCTTCTGCTGTCTCAAAGTCCCTGGAGACTGTAGTGACATACAGATGCAGTCATCGGTCATTCACAATACATGTGTTTCCTTCTTATGTCCAGCCAGATGAGTAGATTGTTGCATCTGTGGCCAACCACAGGCAGAATTGGGTGGCCCATTTAAGTAATTTTCCAATTGAAATACTGTAGTCCAACAGTCTTTGGCTGACTGTATTGCATGTGCCCCTATTTTATCTTACAAATCCTTGTCCACTTTCACCCTCCATAAGTCTGTCCTCAGGTCATATATTTGTCTTCAGTTGTCTTCAGTCATTTGGTGAGCAAGCAGAAAGAATTACCAGATGTGTGGGCTGCACTGAACAACCTTACATCTAGGCAGGTGACATCCTAACATTAAAAAATAATAAAGAGAGGAAACTATTGCTTCAAAAAACAAGTGCAGCAAAGAAATACTGGAGTCGTCCCTCTCACTCCAAATTAGTCAAGATATAAAGAAATGTATAAAATTGTGCACCCAGTTAGGACACAATAATAATAATAATCTAATGGTCAATAATGGACCAGTCTTATTGAAATGTCCATGTAAAATAACCATATATAGGTCAAAAATCGGGAAGGGGAGCGGAGGAAACAAAAGGCCTGAAATAGTGAAAAATTATATTTTATTCCAAAAAGACAGGATAAGAACGGTATAATAGAGTGAAATAGATAACATTCACCATATATACACAAGCAAGGCAGCGCAATAGATATTAAGGGGTATATTTACTAAAGTGTGGATATTTTGAAGTTGATAAGTTGCCCATAACAACCAATCAGATTCTACTTAACATGTATCTAGTACCATCTATAAGATAATAGCTAGAACCAGATTGGTTGCTATGGGCAACATCTCCACTTCTAAAAAACTGCACTTTAGTAAATATTCCCCTAAGGGTGTCATTTCCAAACCCTGATGATCGCATATGCAGTCTATCCACAAGGTGTCCCGAGAAAATGGACCAAAGGGACTGCTGGTGATATGGAAATTTTCCTCTGCTGTTGTTCAGTATCCAGAGAACCTTACTGTAGCCCATCATGTAGACTACAGCAAGGATACCAGGAACAACATCAGAGGAAAGGTTCCTATTTGAGGCCTTTGTTTCCTCTCCTCTATGTTCTGGATTTCTGGTGGAGAATTCTGAGTGTGGATTCCAAATATCCTTAAACAGAGGGGAAAGTGAAATTACAAGATATCTCCGAACTAAATGGACCTGTGACTTTTGACCTACAGTATATACGGATATTTTACATAGACATTTAAATAATACTGGTTCATTATTAACCATTGGATTATTATTATCGTGTGCTAACTGGTTGGTCAAAAAAGTCTGCAGATGAAGCACAATGGAACTTTGTGTGAGAAAAAGCCGCGGCCTCTGCATCATGGCATACGGAGATTTAGGCCCCTGTTCAATTTGGAGCGAAAAGTCAGAGGCCAGACTTTTCGCCATCATCGGAGGTTTTGCCATCAAAAAGTTATAGCGCGCGTCCCCGTTTATCCTTGTATTCAATTCCAAATCGGTGACAACGGGACCAGGCGAAAACGAAATTGGTGAAAAGCCCTGTCATTTTTCAGCCTGACACCCCTAAAAGTTGCTCTGACATGGGGATTCACTATGGGTACCCCTGAATAGCCCTGCATAAGCTATTTGGGGGTATTTGAATGGTCTCAATAGGTGCTGTTTTGCGTTTTTAAGAAGGTGGTGAAGAATAGCATTTAGGAGGGTTTTTTTTTGGCAAAATAAATTATCCCATCAAATTTGGGGTACTTGAAAATGGGTGCTAGCATATTTTAAATTTGCTAATATGGAATTTAAAAAAACGTGAAAAATCCACCTGCCGCAACTACTTGCAATAAAAAACAACACCTACCACATACTTAGGGACCCCCCCAGAGTTAATTTCACTAGTTTAGAAGTTTGTCCCCCAACTTTGACACAGATTACATTTGGGGGACTGTCCAAGGGGTGCAGGGTGATTTTTAGAAGTTTGCACCCCAAAACCCCAATTCTGCACTTTTTCTCGCCACCTATTCATAGGTGATACTTTTTTGCCAGGTCTGATGCATTGACTTTTCGCACCGGCAAAAAGTCGGACAAATTGAATACGGGAAAAAGTGGAATTGGCGAAAATGACGTCATCGGTGAAAAAGTTTCGCCGAGAACGGCTTTTTGCTCCAACTTGAATACGGCACACAGATGTACAAATGTCGCACATCCAATTGATCAATATAATGTAGTAAAGTAGTTTTTGTTGCTCCCAGATGTTTTATTTATGCGAATAAAACACACATTTTGAGTGAGAGAGACGTTTTGGCGTGAGTCACGCCACACAGTGTATGAGGATCTATATTTGACCCTTATGTTTTTCTCTTTTAGATGACACCCCAGAAACATGCATCTACTCCAACTGGTCTCCTTGGTCCGCCTGCAGCTCTGCCACCTGTGATAAGGGCAAAAGGATGAGACAGCGCATGCTGAAAGCGCAGCTGGACCTCAGTGTTTCCTGCCCGGACACCCAGGACTTTGAGCCTTGCATGGGGCCAGGATGCAGCGATGACGGTAATTATAGGTTAACATGACCATTTTGTGTTCCTTACCCCATAATGAGGGTAGTTTGAGTTATTTATACAATTTCTGTTAATATATAAAAGTTTTTTTTTCTGGCTCTATTATACATTAAATTTACGTTAAATTGGAACAAAACTCAGAACATGGAAAGTGTACAGGAAAACTGTGATCTCGCTCATAACAGCTAATCAGATCTTTGCTTTCATTCTCCAAACTTCACTACAAAAATGACAGCAACATTTTCATTGGTGGATATGGACTTTGTTTTAAGGGAATGTTATTGATTTCAATTGCACTAAGAATAGGGTGGTGCCGGTGTATGCTGATAGCGATGACGCCTGCTTTAAAACATCGATGGATAGGGGTGGTGCAGTGCATAAGTGCGCCCGACTCTGCTTATAGGCGGAGGTGCACATTCATTTCTGGGCACGTAATGTGGTCCCATCACATCTTTTTAAGTTTGTGAAGCTAATGTTCTGTTGGATAGTTTATCAGTTCTGCAATTCACCAACTAGGGACAAGTCCTTAAGAAATTACTTAGATTTATTAAGAAGTGCATTAAAACATCCTTGCGCTGATACTATAGATGAAAGTTGGTACAGAGGAAGTCACCAAAAAAAAATGATTAACACATTTATTATCACACATATAATATATATCATTGACCGCTCAACAAAATAATCCTAAAACATCACATAAAATTCTCCATGGAAAAATAATAAATAAATATTACAGGAATTTAATACTTACAAAGTTTTTACTATAATTCTACTTGTTTAGTTAGTTGGAGGAGGTGGATCTTATATTTTTCACTAGTTTCAATATATCAACAGCGGATATTTACTGACCCTACACATAACTTGTGATAGTTGGTAGATATTCAAATATCCTCCTTTTTAAATATATAGGGAGTCTCTCAGTCTGATAGACTGAAGCCGCAGTCAGTTTAGATACAGATGCCTGTTATAAAACCTCTGTGTTGTTCATAAGATGAGACATGCCCAAAAGTTATTAGGTCTCCACTTCGGGTGGTCCGTACACCCCTTCCGAGGTGATTGGGGGAGGAAAGAGAGGGAGGAGGGAGGCTCTACAATTAGTACCTGTCAGGTTATTATGCCCTTTAGTGAGCGGTAGTATGATCCCAGCCTCAACTTCGCAGATGATTCACGTCCAGCAGTGCAATGTATGTCCGTGTCTCCGGAATTCCAGGCAATACCGGTAAACAAGTGGGTGTCACAGAAATATCCAGGGGTCCATAACTGACGCGTTTCGCATCCACAGAATGGGACTTATTAAGAACTAAAGTGCGCCAACCCTGCGAAAAATTTAGAATCCTCCTTGCGCTAATCGGGGCAATAAGAATAATTTTTTTGGGGGGAATGTACCGATTGAAATGACGCAATCAGTATGAAGTAAAGCGATCGCATACGTGATCACTTTACTTCCGTGATTGGGAACTAGCTGCACTACTGCACATGCAAAGACACCACACATGCGTGTGCCAGAGTCCATTGCCAGGGGGGGGCAATCTGTAGCCCATAGGGTGCAATGGCATTCCAGAGCATGGTAAATCCTGTACTGTAGCAGAACCTACAGGAGCTGCTTTTGCGATAGAAAATAGGGGGTCCTCCAGACACAAATCCAGATGATAGCAGTTAATAAATATGAGAGCAAAGTTAAGTCTATGTTAATTGAAGTGTATTATGTATTGTGTGTAAAAAAGTGAGTTGTAACATCAAAAGTATAAATAGTCTGCAGACAGTTCCAGCATGTTTTGTCATCATCTTGCAAGCAGGGCATGCTGAGCCTTATAGTGCCAGTCCAACTGTAGAGCTCCAGACTCTGATGCTGTACCTGCCTCCCTAAAGCTGGGATTCTTAGCACATTCATGGCAAACATTATCAGACATTTATTATGGTGCAAAACATGTGGCACACATACTGTAGCTCTTCTATTTGCCCATTTGTCTGTCTAGGGCAGGGGTGGGGAACCTTTTTTCTGCCGAGGGCCATTTTGATATATGTAACATTATTTGCAGGCCTGGTGCAGGCCACGCCCCCTCCGTGTGATGTCATACAGGGGTGGGGCCACAATAGCCAGTGATTACAGCAATGCCTGGAGCATCCTGAGGATGCTCCGGGGAGCTGTAAGGACAGCGATGTGACCATCTCAAGCATTCTAAGGATGCCCCAGGCGGCACTGCTACATAGATTCTGGCTAGCAGAAAAAAGCTCAGAGGGCCAGACCAAATGATTCCAGGGGCCTTATACGGCCCCCGGACCTAAGGTTCTCCATCCCTGGTCTAGGGCATGCAACATTACCATCAACATCTAAGTCTCTGTAATCTTAAAATCAATCTGCCCCTACCCCCAAATGTGTCAATGAAAACAGTCGTTATCCTAAAATATTGTTGAGTTTAGCCTCATCTATAGCTTAAATAAATCCTGACAGTGAAGGGACACCAGGACCATCAGTAGAAATGTTGCAGCCACTTTGGCCTGCTGATCCCTAAAACTAGTGGATGACATCACAAAACGCCATTACTGCTACTTTTCTGTACTTACACTGATGACCTGGATGTCTGGATCTTCTGTGTTTCAGAGGCCTCAACATGCATGATGTCCGAGTGGATCATGTGGTCTCCCTGCAGCGTCTCCTGTGGAATGGGAATGAGATCCAGGGAGCGTTACGTTAAGCAGTTCCCAGAGGATGGATCAATGTGCAAAGTTCCAACAGAAGAGACAGAGAAGTGTGTCGTCAATGAGGAGTGCGGTAACTAGTACCTACTTTTTTTTATCAATGGCTATTTACAATTGATTGTGTTATATCGCAGACCTGCTCAGTCGAATTGTTGTGAACATAGTGAATAATCCTTTTACCTTTGCAATTTATTTGACGTATTTTGTGAATGATTATTCCCTGACCAGAGACAGAGCAGCTCCTGGAAAACCCACCATGAAAAAGAGACTGTTAGTCCAAATGAAAATGCATAGTACAACGCGCTTATGTATATAGGGCCTGATTCAGCATGGATCACAAGGCTGCGTTCGCACGCACTCACTCGCTGCGGAAATATGCTAATGAAGGCAACCGTAGCACTATACCAAGACGCCCATCACTGTATAAAGCCTCCCACTTCCCATGACATGCAACGCAAGTCAGCAAAAACATCGGTAACATTGAGTAACATCGGAACCATCCGCACAGTTGTGGTTGACCTGACCCTATGTCACAAACTGCTAAACTTCCTGTCGCCATCTAGACCTCTGCCAGCGTATGCAATCGCAGGGGCTTAATTATGCACACTCCCGTAATAGTGTTCAAATGCACAAACACGCCTGCGTTCTTCTGACCAACCCCCTCTCCACCCCCAAAGAGTCACTTCATGTCAATCACTGAGATGGAACTGCGCGCTCACTGCGATCGCTTCCTGATCGCAGAGGCCGGATCACGCATGCGCACTGTGATGCATTCGCAGAGCACAAAAATCGACTGGCTGCGTGCCAACGCAGCCTTGCGATCCAACCTGAATAAGGCCCATAGTACAATGGAGGTGAAAGAAAGTCACTACATCCAATCATAATTAGTTGTCATTAAAAGAAATGCTTACGTTTTATGAATAGGTTATTTCCTTGTAACAAATATAGAATGTGCACTTAGTATATGAATAAAACTGGTATCAACTAGTCACAAAGTATAATATGCCTGAGCCTCCATTGGAATGCATGATGCGATCGCAGTGCGCACCATAGCGTACTGTAGCATATGCAGGTGTGGGGAGTCGCATGGCACGCTGCGTGGGCACGTTTGGGGCACGATGAGCCACAATGTAACTGGGCGCATCTATATACCAGTCAGTAATCATTTTAAAACCTAGACATGTGTAGTAAATACACATTGATTATCTCGTTTCAATGTCACCTGTAAAGGCGTGTGATATACAGTATTAGGCAGCTAGTGAAAACTATGGGATCTATGTACTAAGTCTCGGAGAGATAAAGTAACAACCAATCAGCTCCTAACTGTCCTTTTTCAAACAGCCTGTAAAGTGACAGGAGCTGATTGGTTGGTACTTTATCTCCATCCACTTTATATCTCTCCAAGGCTTAGTACATAGACCCCCTAAGTTCTTGAAGTTGATGTGTTGGAAGCAGGGAATATGGGCCGGTGTAAGGATCTGAGCATCTTTGACAAGGGCCAAATATGTATTTACTTATTAAATCAAATAAATAATTCTGAAGATAATAATCCTTATTGAAGATAATAATCTATTTGAGATAAATTTCGCAAACATCACGGCTTTATAAATGTAAGAGTGCACCAAGAAGGAGCTTTATGATATAAAGGTGTCAGAACACACTGGCCCTCATTCAGACCCGCTCTCAAGCGATATGCGCTCGCAAGCGGGTCGATGGTGGGGCACTGTGCACGCGCCGCACGTGTGCCCCGGAGCGAGTGAGAAATTCACTAGCTCCGGGGCTAGCTACAAACGGGGCGGCTGTCGATGTTCATCGACAGCTCGCCCCGTTTTGTATGCGGGCAAACGGAGGTGTTCCTGAAGGAACGCCTTCCGTTTGTGGGCGGCCCTACTGACATCACTCGTGATGTCAATAGTGAGCTTCCTGCTTAGCGAGCGGCCGGCTACAAAAAAAACAAAACGCTGTCCTCATTCAGAGCGAGTGCTCGCTTTTTGCGAGCGGCTCTGAATGAGGTCCACAGTGTGTCTCAGCTTGCTATGTAGCCGCAGACCGGCCAAAGTGCCCATGCTAACCTCTCTCCACCACTGATGGCCCCTACAATGGGCACGTAAGCATCAGAACTGGTCCATGAAGCAATGGAAGAAGGTGGCCTGGTCTTTATTTTACATTATGTGAACTCAACCCTGCGGAGGCAGTGTGATGCTCTGGCCAATGTTCTGCTGGGAAACCTTGGGTTCTGGCATTCATGTGGATGTTACTTTGACACGGACCCGCTACCTAAACATTGTTGCAGTACACCACTACACAGCAACGGTATTTCCTGATGGCAGTGGCCTCTTTCAGCAGGATAATGTGCCCTGTCACACTGCAAAGATTGTTCAGGAATGGTTTGAGGGCCATGACAAAGAGTTCTTGACCTCCAAATTCCCCAGATTCAATCTGAGCATCCGTGGGATTGCTGGAAAGACAAGTCCGAGCCGCGGAGGCCCCACCTTGCAGGACTCAAAGGATCTGCTGCTAACATCTAGTTGCTAGATACCACAGGACACCTTCAGAGGACTTGTGGAGCCCATATCTCGACCGGTCTGTTTATACGGCATGAGAGGGACCTACACAATATTAGGCAGGTGGTTTTAATGTTATAGCTTATTGGTGTAAAACTGAATGTTTAGTACTGATATACTGTAAGTCGTTTCTAATGCTACATTTGCGGAAATCAATCACAATCTGAAAAAAAAAGAACAAACTAAAGCCCTCATTCAGAGCCGTTCGCTATTTGCGGTCGTTCGTTCAAAAACAAGGGGTGGCTATTCAAATGATCCGTTCGCACATTGCAGTCTGTTCACACCTCTAAGTCTGAACGAGCGAACAAAACATACGCTCGTTTATTTGTTAAAAACGCCCCCTGGCCGCTCGCACCATACGTCATGTCCGCTATTTATTAGATTAATCGAGTACATCGTACAGCGTATGAACTGCTCGCTATTCTTGTGGTTGGTTTTTTCAATCGCTATTTTGCGAGCAGTTCTGAGTTAAAAAAAACCAAGTGACGTGGTCAATGACGCTGCTGTATTAATTATGCACTCCCTTAAAACGCCCGTTTTGACCTTTAAGCACGCCTGCGTTCGAATTCCACTCCCCCGTTTTCAAGCACCTTCCCCTGTTACCACCCACATACGCCTCATTCTGTCACTCAAAATAGCAGGCACTCGCTATATAGCGTACAAACGATTTTCGGCCGCACTGACTGGTTCGCGCATGCGTACTAAAAAACGTACGCATGCGCAGATGTGCGAACATCGCTCGGAAGGAGCGGCCGCTTACGAGCGGCTCTGAATCAGGCCCTAAGCGTAAAAAAATTCAGCAGGAGATTCAATGTTCTTGACTACAAGAATAATAAATTGTAAATAGTTGTGTATATAATAGTATGAAAGGTAATGTGACACAGGCGTATTGAATGCTTTTGCTTTGTCAGCTAGAAAAGCGATAACAATCATAGTGCTCAATTACTACCATGGTAACAGCTTTAAGAAGAGTAGGAATGTTCCTCCCTTGTCACACAGGAGCAGTTAAACTCAGAAAACATTGCATGCAGCATCTTCAGTCATATGGGCGAGAATAAGCTCTGAAGACAACTGTTTACTTGCACTTTGTGTGGGATATGCGAGTGTACAGGTGGTATGGCAGTTATGTACACACCAGCGGATGCTTTATAACTACTGTGATGTTGTGGGGTAATTAGCTCGGTAGATTAGGGTCAGTGGTGCTGTGATTAGGTGCAGAATTAGAGTCCACACATTGCATTCCAGTAAAAATAAATGAAAATGGCGCTTTACATTCAGCATGGAAACTAGGAAACAGAAATAGAAAATAATAAATGCCTAGCCCTCTCTTAGGGCACTAGCTCACCTCTTGAACGCTCTCTATACAAGCAGCATGAAAGTCTCTCACAGTCTCTGAGATTTGTGGTCCTTCCTGCCACATGCAGGACTGGACACTGGCCTCCTGGCCTGGTATAGCTTCCTTAGCTTGTTTGTTGCTAGGTGATACCAGTTTTGTAAATCATATCATTACTGATTCCTCTTCTTCACCACAGTACACATGGTGCAATCACTGTCACTGATTCCTCCCCGCCCCCACAGTACACATGGTGCAATCACTGTCGCTGATTCCTCCCCGCCCCCACAGTACACATGGTGCAATCACTGTCCCTGATTCCTCCCCGCCCCCACAGTACACATGGTGCAATCACTGTCACTGATTCCTCCCCGCACCCACAGTACACATGGTGCAATCGCTGTCACTGATTCCTCCCCGCCCCCACAGTACACATGGTGCAATCACTGTCACTGATTCCTCCCTGCCCCCACAGTACACATGGTGCAATCACTGTCACTGATTCCTCCTTGCCCCCACAGTACACATTGTGCAATCACTGTCACTGATTCCTCCTTGCCCCCACAGTACACATGGTGCAATCACTGTCGCTGATTCCTCCCCGCCCCCACAGTACACATGGTGCAATCACTGTCACTGATTCCTCCCCGCCCCCACAGTACACATGGTGCAATCACTGTCACTGATTCCTCCCTGCCCCCACAGTACACATGGTGCAATCACTGTCACTGATTCCTCCCTGCCCCCACAGTACACATGGTGCAATCACTGTCACTGATTCCTCCCTGCCCCCACAGTACACATGGTGCAATCACTGTCACTGATTCCTCCCTGCCCCCACAGTACACATGGTGCAATCACTGTCACTGATTCCTCCTTGCCCCCACAGTACACATGGTGCAATCACTGTCACTGATTCCTCCTTGCCCCCACAGTACACATGGTGCAATCACTGTCACTGATTCCTCCCCGCCCCCACAGTACACATGGTGCAATCACTGTCGCTGATTCCTCCCTGCCCCCACAGTACACATGGTGCAATCACTGTCGCTGATTCCTCCCCGCCCCCACAGTACACATGGTGCAATCACTGTCGCTGATTCCTCCCCGCCCCCACAGTACACATGGTGCAATCACTGTCGCTGATTCCTCCCTGCCCCCACAGTACACATGGTGCAATCACTGTCGCTGATTCCTCCCTGCCCCCACAGTACACATGGTGCAATCACTGTCGCTGATTCCACCTTGCCCCCACAGTACACATGGTGCAATCACTGTCGCTGATTCCACCTTGCCCCCACAGTACACATGGTGCAATCACTGTCGCTGATTCCTCCCCGCCCCCACAGTACACATGGTGCAATCACTGTCGCTGATTCCTCCCTGCCCCCACAGTACACATGGTGCAATCACTGTCACTGATTCCTCCTTGCCCCCACAGTACACATGGTGCAATCACTGTCACTGATTCCTCCTTGGCCCCACAGTACACATGGTGCAATCACTGTCACTGATTCCTCCTTGCCCCCACAGTACACATGGTGCAATCACTGTCGCTGATTCCTCCCCGCCCCCACAGTACACATGGTGCAATCACTGTCGCTGATTCCTCCCCGCCCCCACAGTACACATGGTGCAATCACTGTCGCTGATTCCTCCCTGCCCCCACAGTACACATGGTGCAATCACTGTCACTGATTCCACCTTGCCCCCACAGTACACATGGTGCAATCACTGTCGCTGATTCCTCCCCGCCCCCACAATACACATGGTGCAATCACTGTCGCTGATTCCTCCCTGCCCCCACAGTACACATGGTGCAATCACTGTCACTGATTCCTCCTTGCCCCCACAGTACACATGGTGCAATCACTGTCACTGATTCCTCCTTGCCCCCACAGTACACATGGTGCAATCACTGTCACTGATTCCTCCTTGCCCCCACAGTACACATGGTGCAATCACTGTCGCTGATTCCTCCCTGCCCCCACAGTACACATGGTGCAATCACTGTCACTGATTCCTCCCCGCCCCCACAGTACACATGGTGCAATCACTGTCGCTGATTCCTCCCCGCCCCCACAGTACACATGGTGCAATCACTGTCGCTGATTCCTCCCTGCCCCCACAGTACACATGGTGCAATCACTGTCACTGATTCCACCTTGCCCCCACAGTACACATGGTGCAATCACTGTCGCTGATTCCTCCCCGCCCCCACAGTACACATGGTGCAATCACTGTCGCTGATTCCTCCCTGCCCCCACAGTACACATGGTGCAATCACTGTCACTGATTCCTCCTTGCCCCCACAGTACACATGGTGCAATCACTGTCACTGATTCCTCCTTGCCCCCACAGTACACATGGTGCAATCACTGTCACTGATTCCTCCTTGCCCCCACAGTACACATGGTGCAATCACTGATTCCTCCCCGCCCCCACAGTACACATGGTGCAATCACTGTCGCTGATTCCTCCCCGCCCCCACAGTACACATGGTGCAATCACTGTCGCTGATTCCACCTTGCCCCCACAGTACACATGGTGCAATCACTGTTGCTGATTCCTCCCCGCCCCCACAGTACACATGGTGCAATCACTGTCGCTGATTCCTCCCTGCCCCCACAGTACACATGGTGCAATCACTGTCACTGATTCCTCCTTGCCCCCACAGTACACATGGTGCAATCACTGTCATTGATTCCTCTTTGCCCCCACAGTACACATGGTGCAATCACTGTCACTGATTCCTCCCTGCCCCCACAGTACACATGGTAATCACTGTCACTGATTCCTCCCTGCCCCCACAGTACACATGGTGCAATCACTGTCACTGATTCCTCCCTGCCCCCAAAGTACACATGGTGCAATCACTGTCACTGATTCCTCCCTGCCCCCACAGTACACATGGTGCAATCACTGTCACTGATTCCTCCCTGCCCCCACAGTACACATGGTGCAATCACTGTCACTGATTCCTCCCTGCCCCCAAAGTACACATGGTGCAATCACTGTCACTGATTCCTCCCTGCCCCCACAGTACACATTGTGCAATCACTGTCACTGATTCCTCCCTGCCCCCACAGTACACATGGTGCAATCACTGTCACTGATTCCTCCCTGCCCCCACAGTACACATGGTGCAATCACTGTCACTGATTCCTCCCTGCCCCCACAGTACACATGGTGCAATCACTGTCACTGATTCCTCCCTGCCCCCACAGTACACATGGTGCAATCACTGTCACTGATTCCTCCCTGCCCCCACAGTACACATGATGCAATCACTGTCACTGATTCCTCCTTGCCCCCACAGTACACATGGTGCAATCACTGTCACTGATTCCTCCTTGCCCCCACAGTACACATGGTGCAATCACTGTCACTGATTCCTCCCCGCCCCCACAGTACACATGGTGCAATCACTGTCGCTGATTCCTCCCTGCCCCCACAGTACACATGGTGCAATCACTGTCGCTGATTCCTCCCCGCCCCCACAGTACACATGGTGCAATCACTGTCGCTGATTCCTCCCCGCCCCCACAGTACACATGGTGCAATCACTGTCGCTGATTCCTCCCTGCCCCCACAGTACACATGGTGCAATCACTGTCGCTGATTCCTCCCTGCCCCCACAGTACACATGGTGCAATCACTGTCGCTGATTCCACCTTGCCCCCACAGTACACATGGTGCAATCACTGTCACTGATTCCACCTTGCCCCCACAGTACACATGGTGCAATCACTGTCGCTGATTCCTCCCTGCCCCCACAGTACACATGGTGCAATCACTGTCACTGATTCCTCCTTGCCCCCACAGTACACATGGTGCAATCACTGTCACTGATTCCTCCTTGCCCCCACAGTACACATGGTGCAATCACTGTCACTGATTCCTCCTTGCCCCCACAGTACACATGGTGCAATCACTGTCGCTGATTCCTCCCTGCCCCCACAGTACACATGGTGCAATCACTGTCACTGATTCCTCCCCGCCCCCACAGTACACATGGTGCAATCACTGTCGCTGATTCCTCCCCGCCCCCACAGTACACATGGTGCAATCACTGTCGCTGATTCCTCCCTGCCCCCACAGTACACATGGTGCAATCACTGTCGCTGATTCCTCCCCGCCCCCACAGTATACATGGTGCAATCACTGTCGCTGATTCCTCCCTGCCCCCACAGTACACATGGTGCAATCACTGTCACTGATTCCTCCTTGCCCCCACAGTACACATGGTGCAATCACTGTCACTGATTCCTCCTTGCCCCCACAGTACACATGGTGCAATCACTGTCACTGATTCCTCCTTGCCCCCACAGTACACATGGTGCAATCACTGATTCCTCCCCGCCCCCACAGTACACATGGTGCAATCACTGTCGCTGATTCCTCCCCGCCCCCACAGTACACATGGTGCAATCACTGTCGCTGATTCCACCTTGCCCCCACAGTACACATGGTGCAATCACTGTTGCTGATTCCTCCCCGCCCCCACAGTACACATGGTGCAATCACTGTCGCTGATTCCTCCCTGCCCCCACAGTACACATGGTGCAATCACTGTCACTGATTCCTCCTTGCCCCCACAGTACACATGGTGCAATCACTGTCACTGATTCCTCTTTGACCCCACAGTACACATGGTGCAATCACTGTCACTGATTCCTCCCTGCCCCCACAGTACACATGGTAATCACTGTCACTGATTCCTCCCTGCCCCCACAGTACACATGGTGCAATCACTGTCACTGATTCCTCCCTGCCCCCAAAGTACACATGGTGCAATCACTGTCACTGATTCCTCCCTGCCCCCACAGTACACATGGTGCAATCACTGTCACTGATTCCTCCCTGCCCCCACAGTACACATGGTGCAATCACTGTCACTGATTCCTCCCTGCCCCCAAAGTACACATGGTGCAATCACTGTCACTGATTCCTCCCTGCCCCCACAGTACACATTGTGCAATCACTGTCACTGATTCCTCCCTGCCCCCACAGTACACATGGTGCAATCACTGTCACTGATTCCTCCCTGCCCCCAAAGTACACATGGTGCAATCACTGTCACTGATTCCTCCCCGCCCCCACAGTACACATGGTGCAATCACTGTCACTGATTCCTCCTGGCACACCATTTCATATTGTAAGCATAGTAGCTATGTTATGACCTAACACAAGTCCGTCCTTCCTCCCTCCCCTCCTTCTCTATCTTTATGAGAAGATCTATAATACTTTGTTTCTATATGATTTAATACACAGAGCCAAGTACTTGTATTGTAACAGAATGGGCTGAGTGGGAGGAGTGCAGCGCCACCTGTGGAATGGGGATGAAAAAGCGACACAGGATGATTAAGATGACTCCAGCAGATGGGTCCATGTGCAAGGCCGAGACCTCAGAAGTAGAGAAGTGCATGATGCCCGAGTGCCGTAAGTACATTATCAATGTATCATCATGTAAATCATATTGTTATGTGGTGTGAAGTCATAACTGAGACTGTTCAAACAAGAAGCCACTGTACGGATCAGACAGAACACAAAACAAAGCAAAGCTACGCGGTATTATATGTTACTGTAAAAAATATACAAATCTAGGAGTCAGGGCCAGCTCTAGGGGTGTTCGACCTGAGCAGTCGCACAGGGGAGCCACCCATAGACGGCGCACCCCTCACCAACATCCCGATTTCAGCGGGACATTACTGTCCCGCTGTTCCACCCGTGGGCCGAAGTGGTAATTAGGCCACGCCCCCATTTTGCACGAAGATAGGGCGCTCTGGAGGAGGCCGGCACACGGTGCTCCGACCCCTGGAGCCGGCCCTGCTAGGAGTGTAGGGCACATTTTTTATTAGGAAAAAATTCTGCTGCGCTCTAATAAGGCCTTTCAGAAACCTCCGGTGAATGTTCTCAGGTTCTCGTCTTCTGGAAGCCATTTGGAAGGTGCCCTGGGGAATGTCTTGTCTCTGTGGGTCTTCCTAAGCCTTCTTCACATTTGTTATAACGATTCATAGACCATTGACTGCCCTTTTGTAGCCTCTCTATAACCAGGCTTGTGACCTCAGTTTGACTCGTGACAAAATGACCCATGTGTTATCTCAAATGAAATACGATTCATGTTTACAGTAGAGTTTATTAGTAGCAATGCATAGTTACATTTTTTTTTACTGTGCATATTGCTAGCACACATGTAGAGTAGATGTACAAGTTGGGTGAAACATTTAAATGTAGTCTGAAAATAGCTATATAAGCTGTCTGACAATGGTCGTTTTCTGACTGCATTTACCACCACTTTCAATAATGATCTCATCATACTGAAACAAATTGACAGCACAAATGTTGCTATATTGAGCCAACTATCTGATATTGCTGCAGTTATTGCAGCACGCCTGGTCAGTTTAATTTCTGGCACAAATGGAGCAAGCCTACCACTTGGTCAGAGCACAATAATCTGTGTCCAATAACATCTGCCACAGGCAACTTGGTTTCATACCCTCGTTTCTAATGTATAACCCCAGTAGCAAGCAGACATAGGGGCCTATTCTTTATTGGGGGCCGGGTGGCCCTCGATAATTAAGTATGCAAATCGCTGCGGTTAGCAGCAGTGAATACCAAAAAAATATAGCAAATCAACATTGCTCCAGTGCGGTGTCAGCTTATCGAAAATCATCTGTCCTCGCAATCTATATAACGAATACTTTTGAAGCAGTGTAAATTTGCACAGACAAATCTGTTTTGGCAGTGTTAGTGCACGTGTGTAAACCCAGCATTTTGTCCAGCTCCAAAAATGTGGAATTTGGTCCCCATACAATAATATGTGGACAGCCGGCCAGATCGGGACTGAAAGTTAAACAGGAGATATCCTTGATATATCTTGTGTTACCTGTATAACGAATGACCCCAATACTTAATGTCTACAAGTAGAAATTAAGGGATAATGAATAGACCTCCTAGTTTAAATATGGCAATATACGGTAAGAAACTACAAAGTTATGTATTTCTAAGTGTAGCTCACCTCTCTTGTAGGATCAGATCCCCAATACTCATAGTTAGGTAACCTAAGTTATTATCAATACAGAGACCAGCAAAAGAATAATGCAAGCAATTTCCAAATAACAGGAATTTGGTCAGGTGCACAGAAAGGCAATAACAACAAGCAGGGGTGAGACAAAAATGAGATCCAGAGACATGTTAAATTTTCGGTAGACAGATGTGAATGGAGAGTAGTTAGAAGCTAAGTAGTCACCAACATAGAGGCAAACATGAGAGTCATGAGAAAGCAAAACAGATGTCAGAAGGTGATGTGTCTTTCAATAGTTCATGGAGTGTGCACTAGTGTAATATCACAGACTATCACCTAGCATTGACTGCTAGGTGAAGTCTTGCTATAAATTTTAAATGTCAAGACTCTAATCATTGACAGATCAGTTGGTAGCTCGTATGCAGACAATTTCACAACATGCTGTGATAATTTCACCATTAGTTAGTCCAGTTGCTTTAGTACAAAAAAGAAGTTCTAACCTTTGACTCCACAAGCAGCAAGTAAAGACCGTAAAATAAGTCACCCACTTGTACAAACAAGATACATACAGAAAAGAACGAACGGTCTTACGATATTCGCGCTATGGATGGTTCCAGAAATCCTTGAGATGTAGAATTTCGTCCAAATGTTGTTTCCAATATATAAAAAACATACACAAATATACAATGGTGTGATAAGGTTTACAGCCCAAAATCCTTCGTGTTAAATCCTACAGAAAGTGGTGAGATAGTCCTCATCCAAGAATATCTTTACGTTATTGTATCCAACTTCCTTAGAAGGCAGCCAGTGTGCAGACAGTCCACCATACAGTACGAATGCTTACATGTATGCTTACTTGTTGCACATAAAGGTTTCTTTTTATTCTTCCTCCAAAGTCTTAGTTTATATGACCAATTCCTCATGGTGATATATATGAACAGCGTCAAATAAAAGAAGGAATATTATTATTATTATTATTATTATCCTTTATTTATATGGCGCCACAAAGGTTCCGCAGCGCCTTAGAATCAGATGGTGTGGATACTGAAGATAAAAGTATATTTTATTAATAAAAACTTAAAGGGGCATTGCATGCTTAGAGCCATATTCAATTTGAGCCGAGCCACGATACTTTTTCGCCCCCCTGGACTTTTCGCCTACTTCGCCTGTTTTGTAGGCGGAAAAGTATCGCGTGCGTGCCCGCTTTACCCCGTATTCTATATGAAAGTACGCGAAAACGGGACCTGGCGAAACTTGAACAGGCAGAAAGTACTGTCAGATTTGGGGAAATCAGCCTGACAGCCCCCAAAGGCTGCTCTGACATCGGGGTTCACTATGGTACCCCCCGATTTGGCTTGCTGAAGGTATTTGGTGTTTTTAAATGGGCTCAATAGCTGCTAAATAGCGTTTTTGTATAAGTGGTGCAGAATAGATTTCAGGAGTATTTTTTCCGGAAAATTACTTATCCCAGCAAATTTGGGGTACTTGAAAATGGGGGTCAGCATATTTAAAAGTTGCTAAAGTGATCTTGAAAAAATTGGTGTTTCTTAATATTTTTTTGATAGTTTACCTTTGGGGGACTGTCTGAAGGCTGCATGGGGGTTCCTGCACCGTTGCACCCCAAAACCCCAATTCTGCACTTTTTTCCACCTGCTATTCATAGGCGAAACTTTTTCACCTATTACATTGCATTGTTCGCTCAAATTGAATATGGGGTAAAAGCAAAACAGGTGAAAATGACGGCATCGGCGAAAAAGTATCGCGGATCCGGACTTTTCGCCTCAAATTGAATACGGCTCCATATGTGGTTAACACCAAGTACACTGTAGGTAGATGGACCCTGGGTATATCACTACAGTGACAATGTCAATCCAGACAGGCGTGCGATTCCTCCTGTGAACAGACACTCTATCAATGCGTTTCAATGCACTGCGGCGTCTTTATCAAGATAAGTGTCTCTAAAAGACACGTTTTAGCTTTGCTAGTACAGATGCACCATATATACTGTAAGTATTAGGAAAAGCAAATATGTAAATACTGTACATATTATTATCTGTGCAGGCTAATATCTAGGTTTAACTGGATAGTTTTGGACTTAAAATGATATGCATAAATAATGTTAAAACATAAGTAATGGATTATACTTATTTGCCTTTTTATACTAGTAAGTTAAGCTATATGGCACCATGTATGCTATGTTGTTATTTCTATGTATTGAGATTTCCTTATACCTCAGCAGTGCTGGATTAACCATTGAGCAAAATAAGCACATGCTTAGGGCATCAAGGGAAGGGGGGCACCACAGAAATGATCCATTTCCTGATTTATCATGGACCATATGGTGCAAAACTGCAAATGATGAAGCTGAACCAGGTTCCACAAAAAGAGGCTATATACAATAATAACAATAATAATAAAATAGTAATAATAGTGGTGAATAATATACATTAATCTTGGGAATACAATAAACTTAGAATCTGGTAACTGGTTATTTGACATACGGCACACTTGCCGATTTCTAGCTCCCTCCTTCCGGGAGGGAGCTGTTGGGCGTCCTCAGCAGGGGGGGCGTGCCACATCAAAAGGGGGCGTGGCCCAGAAAATGACTCGACAATGGGGCCGGGGCATGGGCGTGACAGCACGATTGCGTCATCGCGGCCCCGCCCCCTCTTCACAATGCCGAGATAAATGGCATTGTGAAGCAGGGGGCGGGGCCACGATGCCGCGATTCAGCGCGAATCGCGTCACCGGCCCCCCCCACGCTGCCGGGGATTATACTGTAATCGCGGGGGGGACAGATAGATCGCCGGGGACCGGAAGGCTTGCCTACCTTTCTGGGAGGCCGGGAGCGGCACCCGATTTTCGGGAGGCTCCCGACCAAATCGGGAGGGTAGGCAAGTATGACATACGGTCCAGCGAGGCTCACGTGACCGTTCATGTCTTGGTCATGTCGGCGGTTCCGTTCAGTCGTCCACTGAGAGTGGGTGCAGCGGTGCCAAGTACAGTGTTGCCAGATGGAGGTTTTTGCCAAATTAGGAGGTTTTTAAAGGCCTTGGTGAGAATTTTGGAGATAGCTTTTGTTTACGTTTTTTGGGGGGAATAAAGTATATATGCAGGCACCAAAATCTTTTAAGTGCTTAGGGCCTCTAAAGATCTTAATCAGGCCCTGTGTCTCTGTAATGTCACAACTTGCTGATTACCTAGCTGAATATTAGTCCATCCCTCAAAGTGACTATCAACGTTATACATACAGTAGGTGATAGATACACTTCAAGTTTATCTCTGTAACCAACAGATACTATCCCATGTATGCTCTCACCGTGGTCTGACTGGAGCGACTGCAGCGTAACATGCGGCAAGGGGACCAGAACAAGACAGAGAATGTTAAAGTCACCAGCTGAACTCGGAGACTGTAATGAGGAACTGAAGCAAGTGGAGAAGTGCATGCTTCCAGAGTGCCGTATGTACAAAAGTCCTCACAGTATCACTCCTCCCTGGCTGTATAACTGCACTTAGCACCTTTTACGTATTCCGCATATTGTTCATTAATGTGTCAGACACTGCAGTGTGAGTGCCCATTGTCCATTAGACTTTGTCATATTATTAATGTGAATAAGATGCATATATTGTATAAAAAGTTATTACATACTTGCCTACCCTCCCGATTTGGTGGGGAGCCTACAGAAAATCGGGTGCCGCTCCCGACCACCCGGAAGGTAAGGGAAGTCTCCCGGAACCAGCCGCAGCCATCCCACACCCCCCGTTGCCGGCCACTTAATATGCAGCCCGGGGGATCAGATGACGCGATTCGCGTTAAATCGTGTCATCGAAGCCCCGCCCTCCGCAGTACAGTGCCTGTATTACGGGCTCTGAAAAGCGGGGGGCGGGGCCACGATGACGTGTTGAGCCGCCACGACCCCTGCTCCGCCCACCTGCTGTGAGAGGAGTGTCGTCCAGGCTGTCCCCTCCCGGAAGGGACATCCTAAAGGTAGGCAAGTCTGAGTTATTATTGTCATAATGCCGACACTGACATAATGTTGACATTGTGAACGTTGACAATGAGAACGTCGACAATTATATTTTAGCCCAACACTAATCCTAATTGCAACCTAACCCTAATAGCAGCCTTACCCTAACCAACCTACCCTAATTGCAGCCTGCCGCTAATCCTAATTGCATGTTAACCCTAAAATGCAACCTAACCCTATTTGCAGCCTAATCCTAATTCTAATTGCAACCTAACCCTAAAATGTAGCCTAACCCTAATTGCAGCCTAGTCATAATTGCATCTTAATCCCAATTCTAATTGCAGCCAAACGCTAACCCTAATTGCATTTTAACCCTAATTCTTATTACAGCCTAACCATAATCCTAATTGCAACCTAACCCTAATCCTAATTGCAGCCTAACCATAACCCTAATTGCAACGTAACCCTAACTGCAGCCTAACCCTAATTCCATCCTAATCCCAATCCTAATTGCAGCCTAACCCTAATCTTGATTGCAGCCTAACCATAACCCTAATTACAACCTAACCCTTGTCCTAATTGCAGCCTAAACAGAACCCTAATTATATATATATATATATATAATTTTTTTTTTTTTAAATATTCTAAGGCTATTTGCAACAATTCATTTGTATTTATTTGTAGTAAGTGGAACTGAAAGCTGGGCTGGGCATTCTATTCCACTGCACATACATAAACCAGCTGCCATTGTAAAACTTGTGCATAATCCCTGGATCTGGCCTAGCGCAGTGGTACGGTAATTCCTACTGCTCCCAGCAAATATAGCGATGCATCTGAGTACTGCTCAGCTGTCCCCGGCGATACCTAATTAATAAATTACAGCGAGAACAGTTTTTTGTTTAACTCTGTCATAAAAAAAAAATAAAATCATTGGAATCGCCACTTGTTTGGAAATAGGTCCCTTAGTCTTTTCTCATTTGATTATGTATTGTAAATTTCTGTCTGTTAATATGCTGTCTTATTGTTTTATTACTGTTTGTCCCCAATTGTAAAGTGCTATGGAGTACAGTATGCTGGTGCTGTTATAAATAATAACTATTATTATTATTATTATTATTATTATTATTATTATTATTATTAATAATAATAATAGTAGTGCACAATTATTTTTATTATTATTATTATTATTATTATTATTATTTGTATTATTATTATTATTAATAATAATAATAGTAGTGCACAATTATTTTTATTATTATTAATAATAATATTATGGCACAAATATTTTGTATAATAATAATAATAATAATAATAAAAATAATAATAAATGTTAATTGCACACTACTATTTTATTTATGGTTGCCTGCCAGTATGTATTTGCAATATAAACATGAGAATGAATATGAAGTAGCAGTTGCTTAGCTAAATTCTTCTGTAGCAAACTTGGCCTAACATGAAATGATATTATTGTAGTTGACATAATAGACTTTGCTGTAAATTGTTCTTTTATTAGTTATTGCAGCTTGTTTCCATTATGTCACTAAAGTACATTATCTAACATAAGGCATCCAATGTAAGACTGCTAAATTACAGATCTGTCTGTACATAGAGGGAAAGAATAATGGTTTAATTTCCTTAATAGACTCCTTGATTATAAATTCTTATATGCAATACAAATCATGGTAAACCTGAACACTGGATAAGGGTATACGGTATAAATGGGCAAGTCAGGGGAGCTTATGTTTATGAATTGTGAGCTTTTTGGCTGCTAAACTGAACCAATTTGGGTGCACAATTTCTGAGATTTTCATGTACTTCCCATATACATGATGATCAGGGCCAGATTAACAATGGGGCAGATGGAGCCAGGGCTGCCATGAGAAATCGTGGGGCCCGGTACAAATGAAAAAGGCAGGGCCCCCCCACCCCCTTTGTTCTTCCCCCCAAAGGTCTGGTGGACGCAAAGGGCCTGGGGTTGAGCTTTGGTATCTGGAATATATATATATATATTTTTTTTTTTTTCCTTTAAATATTAAAAAAGAATAAACAGATTTTTTGTTTCTTAAATTGAGAAAAGCCTAATGATTTACTGTACTGACCTGCTATCCGGAGGTTCAATTACTGTATGTGGTATGGAACACTGGACCTCATTCAGACCCGCTCTCAAGATGCGCTCGCTCGTTGCAAAAAAAAGGGCCGGATATTTAAATTATGTGATCGCACTGCATCGCGTAAGGACGCCCTCTATGTCTTAGTGAGCTACGGCACTGAACGCTCGCAAGTGCGTTAAGACGCCCCCTTTCCCCTTGCAACACAAGTCATCTCCTGGGATTGTTGGATGAATCGGTAACATCAAGAGCCATCGGTGCTGATCGCAGCCCTTGAGGTAGACTTACCCCACCGCAAGCACTGCGATCAGTTCTGGCTGAAATACATGGAGGTGACCTGTACAATGATGCTACTTTGCTAATTATGCACACCCTTTAAACTGCGTTTTGTTGGCCTGACACGCCTGCGTTTGCAACAACACTCCCCCGTTACAAGCACCGTCCCCATCTGTCACTCAAAGCAGCGGGCAGTCTGTGTGCTACGAGCGCACAATTTCCCATCGCAGAGACTGGCTTGCACACACGCACTGCGAATTAGACGCATGCGCATTGAGCAACAATCGCCCGGCAGTGAGTGATCGCTCCTTAGCGACAGGGTCTGAATCAGGCCCAGCACGGACATGGCAAGGGGGCAGAGGTGCAAATAGAGAGAAACACACTTAAGTAAAGGACACAGATGGGATAGGAGCAGAGTCAAAAATGGGAAGTGGGCAGAGGCAGAGATGGAGAGGGGACAAAGGCACAGCTATGAGGGAACTGGGGCACAGATATGGGCACATATGGGGAGAGTACAGAGATAGAAATTTGGGGAGGGGGGAGACAGAAGCAGGATTCATGAATATTACAGGGGACAGTGGGGCAGATTGTATAGGAGGGGGAGGGGGACAGAGCAGGATTCAGCAATAGTACAGGGGACAGATTGTATAGGAGGGGGAGGGGAGGGCAGAGGCAGGATTTAGGCATAGTACAGGGGGCAATGGGGCAGATTGTATAGGAGGGAGGGATGGGGCAGAGGTACCTGTGTGTGTGCACCGCAGTTGCTCTCTCACATTTCCTTCCTCAGTGCAGTGCACACATTATCTGGCCAATGAGAGCAGGGGGAGGAGAGGAGGAGAGCTGAGGGTGGAGCAACTATGGAGGCAGAGGTGATTGAAGTAACTAATTTGATAGGGTCCTGAGAGGGGACCTGTCTGTGAGGGGGAACCGTGCTCCTACCTTTATTATATATATTATATAAGCTGGTCCTCCTGCAGCTGCTCCTGATCACAGTAACAGAAGCAGGACACTGGTGCCCCGTGTGTGTATGATGATCATGCAGCGCTGCCCGGAGAGTTCATTAATGAACGAGTCATCATACACTGCTGAGCTGTGAGTGATGACTCATTCATAGAACTCTCCGGCCAGCACTTAGCAGCCACAGCTGTCCTGTATGAGGGCAATAAATTAGCAATTAACTCTGCTTGCCCCTCAGCTGTCCTGGCCCGGTACAGGAGTGCTGGCTGTCCCCCCCTGATGGCGGCCCTGGATGGAGCTACATCTCCAGGCCTCCACATAACGTTAGGCCCATCATCATAAGTATTCAAATTGTATTTCCAGGTTTCTCATCATGGCAGATTGATGATTTACGGCTGCCTAGCAGGCCACACAGTTGCCCATAAATCATAAGTATTAAAAATAGGTTTTTTTTTTAAGTTATCCCACAAATTGATGCAATTTTTCTATTTTTATATACTTAGGGAGACATTAGGCTGATTGTGTAGGGGTGTACACGCCCACCTGGCTCTGGCCACACCCCCACAACACTGGTCACACCCACATGGCTCTGGCCACACCCACACATCACTGGTCACAGCTCCTTCCCTTCTCAGTATAGGCCCTTGAATATTTCCAGCTTCAGGCCTATTTGGTACTTAATTTGGCCCTGATGATGAGCAGCTAAATATACAATGAGCCCTAATGTCACTCTAGAGGGACTTTGGTAAATTGTCATTTTTCTTGTGATAGAATACCTGAGATTGGTAGTAATTCCCCAATTTGGTTTTGTTTAATTGCCTCTTCAATAAATAAATAAATGATAAGAGAATGACAATATGTACATGTGGTAATTGCTTTCAATGTACAAAAAGTGGAATTATACTGTACAGTTATTTATTCTTTATTTTATTGACAATTTTTATATAGCAGCAGTATACTCTGCATGGCTTAACAATGGGAACAGTAATAGAACAACACTGTGGGTATCAATAGGCAAAGCAGTAAGAAGACAGAAGTTAGATACATTAGTGTAAGTAGCACTTATGTATATACTAAGCATTGGAGAGTTATAAAGTACCAACCAATCAGCTCTTAACTGTCACTTTACAGGCTGTGTTTGAAGAATGACAGTTAGGGGCTGAGCTGAGTGGTTATCTCTCTTCAAGGCTTGATACATACCCCGTAGTTCGCATATTGCATCCTGGACCCAAGTGTTCTCCAGGCTGTACCCCTTTATATGGCAGTCACTATGCTCACTATGCGCAGCATTTATGGTGCCGTAATCCCCACCCCTATGCATGCACCATGTGTTACCCACAATCCCAATCACATCCTCCAATAGTCATTGCATTAGCAGTGTTGTGAGTGGCTCCGTGATTTCAGGTGCTTCTACTTTTCCTGCTAATGCATTGGTTGCAGGTGATACGTGCTGCACTGCAATCACTTTCCCAGTCAGTAATCGTGGTAACGTACAATGGGCCTGATTCAGAGCCGGACGCTATTTGCGGACGGTCGTTCCAAAAAAGGGGCCGGCTATTTAAATTGAGCGCTCGCTCTTTGCGGTTTGTTGACGCCTCTATGTCTGAGCGAGCGAGCGAACGAAAAATGCGCTCGCTATTTTGTAAAGACGCCCCTTTGCCGTTCGCATCACACATCATCTCCGGTATTTATTACCGTATATACTCAAGTATAAGTCGACCCGAATATAAGCCGAGGTACCTACTTTTACCCCAAAAAACTGGGAAAACTTACTGACTCGAGTATAAGCCTAGTGTGGGAAATGGCAGCAGCTGGTAGTGCCCCCAGTAGTAATTCCCCCTGGTTGTGCCCCCAGTAGTAATCCCTCCTGGTAGTGCCCCCAGTGGTAATCCCCCCTTTCAGTGCCTCCATTAGTAATCCCCCCCTGGTAGTACCCCCAGTAGTAATCCCCCCTTTTAGTGCCCCCTGTAGTAATCCCCCACTGGTAGTGCCCCCTGTAGTAATCCTCCCCTGGTAGTTCCCAAGTGGTAATCCCCCCTTTTAGTGCCCCCTGTAGTAATCCCCCCTTTTAGTGCCCCCTGTAGTAATCCCCCCCTGTAGTAATCCCCCCCTGGTAGTGCCCCCTGTAGTAATCCCCCCCTTGTAGTTCCCCCAGTGGTAATCCCCCCTTTTAGTGCCCCCTGATAATGCCCCTTGGTAGTGCCCCCTGTAGTCATCGCCCCCTGGTAGTGCCCCTGATAATGCCCCCTGGTAGTGCCCCCTGTAGTCATCGCCCCCTGGTAGTGCCCCCTGTAGTCCCCCCCCTAGTAGAGAGAGACGTGAAAAGAATAAAAAAAAAATAAACACTTACCTTAAACTCCCGCTCCTGGTCCCGCCGCTGTCTGCTCCTCCGCTCCCGCCGCTGGCCGCTTTGCATGGGAGAGACGTCGTCATGACGACGTGTCTCCCATCACCCACTGCGGGAGCCGGAAGATGGCTCCCGCAGTGGGAGCAGCAGCAGCCGCTGAGAGTCTGACAGACTCTCAGCGGCTGCTGATTACACCAAACACACAGCTGCCGGCTTCGGCGGCTGTGTGTTTGGCAGTGTGTAGCGATGACCGAACTCCGTCCGGTCAGCGCTACACTTGACTCGAGTATAAGCCGAGGGGGTACTTTTTCAGCACATTTTTTTTGCTGAAAAACTCGGCTTATACTCGAGTATATACGGTAGATTAATCGGGTACACCAAAAGGCATCTGAACTGCTCGCAGTGCTTGTGGTAGGTTTTTCTTACCGCTATCACTGTGAGTAGTTCAGGCTAAAAGACAACCAAGTGACGTGGTCGATGACGCTCCTTTACTAATCATGCATTACCATTAAACGCCCTTTTGACCGTTAGGCACGCCTGCGTTGGGATCTCCACTCCCCCGTTTTCAAGCACCTTCCCCTGTTACCACCCACAAACGGTACATTCTGTCAACCAAATTAGCAGCCCCTCGCTGTTTTGCGAGCGCGCGATTTCTGACCGCAATGACTGGTTTGCGCATGCGCATTACGACCCATACGCATGCGCAGTTGTGCGAACATCGCTCAGAGAGAACGAGCGGCTGCTTACGAGTTGCTCTAAATCAGGCCCAATGTACAGTAGGGCAGAGTTTTTCTTCCATTGTGTATGACTGCAGGTTTGGGTTTGAGGAACTGGTGGCCGTGCTGCAAAGTGACTTAATTGTAACATACAAACATGAAAAAAAAAAAATTCCAATTGGAGCTCACACCTGCACTAGTTAAATAAAAATACTATACCCTAGTCTTCAGTGCAGAAGTAGTGCACAAATGTATAACACTACGGTACAGCACTGTGGGTGTTTCTCCTATATAATAATTTGCTTTGTCTTTTTTTCAGCCATAAACTGTGAACTGACTGAGTGGTCTCACTGGTCGGAGTGTAACAAGTCCTGTGGGAAAGGACACATGATCCGGACACGGATGATCACATTGGAGCCACAGTTTGGAGGCGGCCTCTGTCCAGAAACTGTGCAGAGAAAGAAATGCAAAGTGCGAAAATGCCAAAAAAATTCTGGTGCTGAAAAGAGACGCCTTAAGGATGCCCGCGAGAAGAGGAGGAGCGAGCGGACGAATGAGGAAGCAGATGGGGAATACCCAGGTGTGTGAGAGGTCCAGTGTCACAGAGTCAATATACCATAGCAGTGTATACATATAGAAATAATCATCATGTTGGCGTGTTTTTAGTATATGTAGACACCGCATCATTACATATAATTGTACGCTTAATAATGTCCTGAAACTTGTTGTCTTTTTAATGCAAACATATAGACACCTACTCATCTGAACCTCTTAAATCCATGATGAGTGTATTATTACTAGGAGTGTGCACCGGCCACTTTTCGTGTTTTGTGTTTTGGTTTTGGATCTGGATCTTTCTTCGTGTTTTGGATCTGGATTGGTTTTGCCAAAACCACCCTTCCGTGTTTTGGGTTCTGGGTTTTGTGTTTTGGATCTGTATTTTTTTGAAAAAAAGCATAAAAACAGCTAAAATCACAGACTTTGTAGGTTTTTCTGCTCCTATGCTATTATTAACCTCAATAACCTTAATTTCCACTCATTTCCAGTCTATTCTGAATACCTCACACCTCACAATAGTGTTTTTATGTCCAAAAGGTTGCACCGAGGTAGCTGGATGACTATGCTAAGCGACACGAGTGGGCGGCACAAACACGTGACCCATCTAGGCGTGAAACTGCAATGGCAGACAGGATGGCATTGAAAAACTAGGCCCCAAACTGTACATAATGCAAAGAAAAAAAAGAGGTGCAAGATGGAATTGTCTTTGGGCCCTCCCACCCACCCTTATGTTGTATAAACAGGACATGCACACTTTAACAAACCAATCATTTCAGCGCCAGGGTCTGCCACACAACTGTGGCTGAAATGATTGGTTCGTTTGGGCCCCCACAAAACAAGCTGGCAATTTATCTGTCCCTGCACAAACTGGCTCTACGGAGGCAAGATGTCATCCTCATCCTCCTCATCCACCGATTCCTCACCCTCTTCAGTGTGTACATCCTCATCCTCACAGAGTATTAATTCGTCCCTGCTGGAACCACAGGTCCCTCTGTACGTTCTGGAGGCTGGTCTCCCTGGAAGAGTTGATAATTCATTTTATGAACATCATCTTCTCCACATTTTGTGGAAGCAACCTCCTACGCCTTTCGCTGACAAGGTTCCCGGCTGCACTAAACACTCTTTCGGAGTACACACTGGAGGGGGGGCAACTCAGGTAAAATAGAGCCAGTTTGTACAGGGACCTCCAAATTGCTTCTTTTTCCTGCCAGTACAGGTACGGACTGTCTGACATGCCTACTTGGATGCTGTCACCGATGTAATCCTTTAACAGACAGACGCACGCTTGTCGCTGCTGCTTTGAGGATTCAAGTGCGGCTACAGCCCACACAATTCACAAAGACAGAAAAAAAAAGAATATTTTTATTGTTTGTGGAGCACACTTTGAGGGTTACACCACCCTTTAACAGACAGACGCACGCTTGTCGCTGCTGCTTTAAGGATGCAGGTGCGGCTACAGCCCACACAATTCACAAAGACAGAAAAAAAAAGAACAATATTTTTATTGTTTGTGTAGCACACTTTGAGGGTGTCACCACCCTTTAACAGACAGACGCACGCTTGTCGCTGCTGCTTTAAGGATGCAGGTGCGGCTACAGCCCACACAATTCACAAAGACAGAAAAAAGAACAATATTTTTATTGTTTGTGTAGCACACTTTGAGGGTGTCACCACCCTTTAACAGACAGACGCACGCTTGTCGCTGCTGCTTTGAGGATGCAAGTGCGGCTACATCGCACACAAGTCACAAACACATTAAAAAAATAGTTTTTTATTTTTTGGAGCACTTTGAGAGTTACACCACCCTTTAACAGACAGACGCACGCTTGTTGCTGCTGCTTTAAGGATGCAGGTGCGGCTACAGCCCACACATTTCACAAAGACCGAAAAAAAAAGAACAATATTTTAATTGTTTGTGTAGAACACTTTGAGGTGTCACCACCCTTTAACAGACAGATGCACGCTTGTCGCTGCTGCTTTAAGGATGCAGGTGCGGCTACAGCCCACACAATTCACAAAGACAGAAAAAAGAACAATATTTTAATTGTTTGTGTAGCACACTTTGAGGATGTCACCACCCTTTAACAGACAGACGCACGCTTGTCGCTGCTGCTTTAAGGATGCAGGTGCGGCTACAGCCCACACAATTCACAAAGACAGAAAAAAGAAGAAGAATATTTTTAATGTTTGTGTAGCACACTTTGAGGGTGTCACCACCCTTTAACAGACAGACGCACGCTTGTCGCTGCTGCTTTGAGGATGCAAGTGCGGCTACATCGCACACAAGTCACAAACACAAAAAAATAGTTTTTTTATTTTTTGGAGCACTTTGAGAGTTACACCACCCTTTAACAGACAGACGCACGCTTGTCGCTGCTGCTTTAAGGATGCAGGTGCGGCTACAGCCCACACAATTCACAAAGACAGAAAAAAAAAGAACAATATTTTAATTGTTTGTGTAGCACACTTTGAGGGTGTCACCACCCTTTAACAGACAGACGCACGCTTGTCGCTGCTGCTTTAAGGATGCAGGTGCGGCTACAGCCCACACAATTCACAAAGACAGAAAAAAAAAGAACAATATTTTAATTGTTTGTGTAGCACACTTTGAGGGTGTCACCACCCTTTAACAGACAGACGCACGCTTGTCGCTGCTGCTTTAAGGATGCAGGTGCGGCTACAGCCCACACAATTCACAAAGACAGAAAAAAGAACAATATTTTAATTGTTTGTGTAGCACACTTTGAGGGTGTCACCACCCTTTAACAGACAGACGCACGCTTGTCGCTGCTGCTTTAAGGATGCAGGTGCGGCTACAGCCCACACAATTCACAAAGACAGAAAAAAGAAGAAGAATATTTTTATTGTTTGTGTAGCACACTTTGAGGGTGTCACCACCCTTTAACAGACAGACGCACGCTTGTCGCTGCTGCTTTGAGGATGCAAGTGCGGCTACATCGCACACAAGTCACAAACACATTAAAAAAATAGTTTTTTATTTTTTGGAGCACTTTGAGAGTTACACCACCCTTTAACAGACAGACGCACGCTTGTCGCTGCTGCTTTAAGGATGCAGGTGCGGCTACAGCCCACACAATTCACAAAGACAGAAAAAAAAAGAACAATATTTTAATTGTTTGTGTAGCACACTTTGAGGGTGTCACCACCCTTTAACAGACAGACGCACGCTTGTCGCTGCTGCTTTGAGGATGCAGGTGGAATCTAGACGGAACCGAGGACACACTACCTCCATCAATTGTCTAAATCCCACTGCACTAATGTCGGATACCGGACGCACGTCTAACACCAACATAGCAGTCAAGGCCTCAGTTATATGTTTTGCTTCAGGATGACTGCTGTCGTACTTCATCCTCATCGCTAGGGACTGTTGGAGGGTCAATTGTTTAGTAAAAGTAGTGATGTTCCTACTTCCTCTCTGGGATGATGAACAACTCCCAGCAGCAGCAACAGCACTAGGAGGAAGTGGTTCTTGATCTTTCCCTATTTTATTTTTATCGGAGAAAGTTTGGTCCTCCATTTATGTTATATTGATATATATACGTGCGGCTAAAGCGCACACAAACACAGAAAATATTTTTTTATTTTTGCTGGAGAGTAGTGCACTTTGTGGGTTACACCACCCTTTAAGAAATGAGCCAGCCGGCTCTTTACTTATGGGACACAGGCGCACGCTTGGCGCTGCTCCTTTGTTGATGCACGTGCAGCCACAGTGCACACAAGTCACAAACACAGAAAATATATATTTTTTTGGTTTGGAGTGTACTTTGGGGGTTACAGAACCCTTTAACGGTCAAGCCAGCCGGCCCTTTACTTATGACACAGGCGCACGCTTGGCACTACTTTGTTGATGCACGTGCGGCTACTGCGCACACAATTCACAAACACAGAAAATAATTTTTTTTTTGGTTTGGACTGGAGTGTACTTTCGGGGGTTACAGCACCCTTTAACGGTCTAGCCAGCCGGCCCTTTACTTATGACACAGGCGCACGCTTGGCACTACTTTGTTGATGCACGTGCGGCTACTGCGCACACAATTCACAAACACAGAAAATAATATTTTTTTTGGTTTGGACTGGAGTGTACTTTGGGGGTTACAGCACCCTTTAACGTTCAAGCCAACCGGCCCTTTACTTATGACACAGGCGCACGCTTGGCACTACTTTGTTGATGCACGTGCGGCTACTGCGCACACAATTCACAAACACAGAAAATAATTTTTTTTTGGTTTGGACTGGACTGTACTTTCGGGGGTTACAGCACCCTTTAACGGTCAAGCCAGCCGGCCCTTTACTTATGACACAGGCGCACACTTGGCACTACTTTGTTGATGCACGTGCGGCTACTGCGCACACAATTCACAAACACAGAAAATAATTATTTTTTTTGGTTTGGACTGGAGTGTACTTTGGGGGTTACAGCACCCTTTAATGGTCAAGCCAGCCGGCCCTTTACTTATGACACAGGCGCACGCTTGGCACTACTTTGTTGATGCACGTGCGGCTACTGCGCACACAATTCACAAACACAGAAAATAATTTTTTTTTTGGTTTGGACTGGAGTGTACTTTCGGGGGTTACAGCACCCTTAACGGTCAAGCCAGCCGGCCCTTTACTTATGACACAGGCGCACGCTTGGCACTACTTTGTTGATGCACGTGCGGCTACTGCGCACACAATTCACAAACACAGAAAATAATTTTTTTTTTGGTTTGGACTGGAGTGTACTTTCGGGGGTTACAGCACCCTTAACGGTCAAGCCAGCCGGCCCTTTACTTATGACACAGGCGCACGCTTGGCACTACTTTGTTGATGCACGTGCGGCTACTGCGCACACAATTCACAAACACAGAAAATATATTATTTTTTTAGCACTTGGGGGGAGCACCCCTGATGGACAGAGCACCCCCTGGACAACACTACAGCACCCCTTTAGGACTGGGACACTGCACAGGACTTTGGAGTGGACACAGCCCCTATGGAGAACTGACTGCACAACACAGTCCAGCCAGCCCCTATGGACTTTGAAGTAGTGGACAGAGCCCCTATTAACAACAGCAGCACAGCACAACACAGCCAGCCCCTATGGACTTTGAAGTAGTGGACAACAGCAGCACTACACTACACTACACTACACAGCCCTAACTCCCACCCTCCCTCTTCACTGTCCACAGCCGAGTGAGAAAATGGCGCCGACGCGGGTACCTTATATAGGATCCAAAACCCGCGAGACTCGGAAGGCGGGATGATGACGTTTTGCCTCGATTTCAGATCCGAGTCAGGCGGGAAAAGTCGAGCCTGATTCGGATCGGACTCGGATCGGGGGGGCTCGGGGGGGTTCGGATTTCAGAAATCCGAACCCGCTCACCCCTAATTATTACTGATCACTTGACTAGTGCTGATGTTCCAGACACTGTAATCGCTGCCTGTCTTTGTCAAAATACTGTACAATTACAAGTTTCCATTGAGTACCTGAACCACAGGGGGTGCAGCGATAATGCCAGATTATACCCCGTCCTTCCAAGGTCCCCACTTCAGCTGAGTAATGGCACTGGTCCAGTGCATGCGTAGTAGATGCCTAGCCTTGGAGGCTGGAGCTGCATCTTCAGGCTCTTAACTAAATTTCGTTACTGGGCCTGGCAATGCAGCATTCCAGGCCCAGTAACATCGATGGCAGAGAACCCTGCCATTGATGACAAATACATCGACCATCCACAATTAATCATCAATGATTGCTAGCTATCGATGGTTGATGGTCATCCCTATCAGAGAGGAAGCAGCTGTGTGGAGCATTACATGAGCTGTGTGGTGTGCGCCGGCAGAGAGAAGCAGCTGCCAGGAGTGTGTGTGTGCTGCAGCGTGCTGTGACTGAGGGCACAGAGAGCAGGGATCAGCAGCTGATTGGGGTAACAGTGGCTGTGAGTTGGAGACACCCTCCATGTCAGGCAGCAAAACAAGAGATCTTAAAAAGTGCTCAGTTTCTATGCCATCGATGGACGAGTGGGAGCCAATGGGTTTTTTTCTTGATGGGATGGAGCTTAGCCCCGCCCCCCGGTTGCCTCTAAGCCTCACTCATTTTTGATTGGTCTGCGGCCTGCCGTGCTCCCAGCAGCAGTGGCCATCAAGGGGTACAAACCATTGATGGTTTTTGTGCCATCGATGGTAGTCACGATGGATCCATCAATGGTAGCCATTAATGGCCATCCCTACTCTCTGCCTCTTTCAATTTCACTTCCAATTCTGGGCTGCTCACCGTTGACTACACCTGGGTCCTAGAGTCCCTCCCACATTGCAGTTCATTTGGGGAGTGAGAGGGAGGTTAACTTCACCAGTCCCAGAACATTCCCCAGCACAGGAGAGCACATAAAAGTCCACATACAGTATGTGGGGGTCCTTATTGGGTATCACAAGTAAATATGTTCAATGGTTGTAAGTGATCTCCAGGTCATGTATAACTTGTCATCCACTGTAAAACCTGTTGCAAGTGAAGTGCAGCAACTATTAGTGGAGTTCCCATGTCAAGCTGTGGCCAATTGTACGTCCAGTGACTCACCGTGGTTCCCATTCGTGCACAGACTGGACCCCACCAACACCACAGCATAGAACTGCACTACTCTTAGCTATCAGGTACTTTGTATACCCTCAGTGTGCTCTTATCAGCTCTACTCCACTAATGACTCCTGCTCTGCACTTGGATGACAGGGTGAAAGCAGTCACTCACTTCACTGTCTTTTAACAATTGATTAAAATCAATAAAAAAATCGATAAAAATTGATATAAATAAATAAAAACAGCTGAAATGTCCCAATCCAAAACCCGAGTTCGTTTTTTAAATCTGAGTTCCGAACCGGCAACAGATCAGAACCAAGGCTCGGTTAGATCTGGGTCACAAAAGTGAAACCGCACCTTGACCCAGATCTACTCGGAACCCCTAAATTCGGGTGTGTTTAGATTTCAGAAATCCCGACCCACACATCTCTGATTCTAACTGTTCTATCTCTGTTTAGACTTAGTTTATGTCCAATATTTTCTAAGGGCAACAATACAGGTTGAGTCTCCCATATCCAAATATTCAGAAATATGGTATATTCCGAAATACAGAATTTTTTGGCATGACTGAGATAATGAAACCTTTGAAATTTGATGGTTCAATAAGGCTCAAATTATTAAAAATATTGTATAAAATTACCTTCAGGCTGTGTGTATAAGGTGTATATGAAACATAAATGAATTTCATTTCTGAACACAAACTTTGGGCCTGATTCAGACCCACTCGCAAGCGGCTGTCCGCTCGCAAGTGGGTCGATGTTGTGCACTGCGCATGCGCACGACGGCGGGAGTCTGTCGTGCGCATGCGCCAGACGTGACGAGCGAAGGACTTTCCTTCACTCGTTGTGTCTGATCAAAGGGGGCGTGCTGTCGATGTTGACTGACAGCACGCCCCCTTTGGTGGGCGTGCCTCCCTGACGGGGGCGTTCCCAAGGGAACGCCTACCGTCAGAAGCCGGCCCACTGACATCACTAGTGATGTCAGTGGGAGTGATTTTGGCTCTGATAGAGCCAAAATCACTCCGGGCCTTGCGGTTGAAAAACTCAACCGCAGGCTCCGGCTCGCAGTGGCAATGGTCGCGATGGTCAAGACCATCGCGGCCATCAAACTGCACGTTCGTATAGGCTGTGGGTGGTGACCCACAGCTATACGAGCGTCCAGGAGGACGCTCCATAATTATGGAGGGCGGCCCTCATTCAGAGCGTGCGCTTTGCTCAGAGCGTACGGCTCTGAATGAGGGCCTTTGTTTGAACTGTGTTGTATTGAAAACAATATACCACCAACATAAAGGGGTATATTTATCAAACAATATTTGAGGAATATATATATATATATATATATATATATATATATATATATATACGGGTGTTTTCGGAGGCTACCTGCAAATACTAAGTCTACTCATGGACGTATGTATGGGCAACACAGCAGATGTAGAAGATATCTGCTTGGATCCACATTTTCAATCACAAATATAACCCCAGATCTTCAGGATTTGCTAAACTGACAAATTTACCAAGAGTTTGGCCATTGCAGGGCTACAATCTGCAAAAGTTTCCAGGAGAGGGATCTGTAGGATCCCTCCCAGGCATTGGGCACTAGCACAAATGCAGTCTGATGACTGTGCATGCACAGTAGAGCTGCTGGGTCCTGAATCCAGAAATAAAATAATAACATCCTTAGAGCAGCATAGATGGTGATGAGGTTATATGCAGTTTTTTTTTCAGCAAAAATAACTTTTTTTGCAAATTACATAATTATTAATTGAGGGATATGATTAAAATATGTGTGGATAACCCCTGGGATGTTTTCAGACACAAGTAAAATTGAATATCAAACCTAAATTGATGTTTTCTCTTTTCATTGTAGTTTGCAAAATGAAGCCATGGACTGCATGGACAGAGTGCACCAAATATTGTGGTGGCGGCATTCAGGAGCGATTCATGACGGTAAAGAAGAGGTTCAAGAGCTCTCAGTTCACAAGTTGCAAAGACAAGAAGGAGATCCGAGCTTGTAATGTCCATCCATGTTAGCAAACACTGACGTGGGACACCCTCCAAGTTACATACAAGTCAATCTTTATTAGATTTTTTTTTATCATAGAATATATATACAGTGCTTTTCATTTTCCAATGTACTTTGCTTACTATTCTTGCAGGTGCAAGAACTATATTTTCTAAATATTCACATGTAATAACTGAATCATCTGGTTAGTTCAATAAATATTACATCTTACATCTTGGTCTTTTAGCAAGAGAATTTGACTCCGGAGAAGCCATTACTTTTTAGTCGCGAACTTTAACCTTAATAAACATTATGACATGCATGCAAGAGATATCATGACCAAACAGGACAGCCTGTTACCACCTGTGCTGTTTTTGAAATGCACATTGATAGATCAAGCAGAAGGATAAAAGACACTCAATAATAAATCCCCAGCTGTACATCTGCTTTGTTTAATCAGACTTGTCTAGAAGCTGTATTACCTTTACTTCCTCAAGAGTTAAAGCATGCTTCCTTTAAAGTAATTTTGTATTATAAATGCCTTAGTGTAACATGTTGAATCTACTGATACACACACTTTTCTGTTCTGTAATTTGTATTAAGGAGCTGGATACACAGAAATAGCTTCTCAGAATACTTGGTAAAAATAATATATTGTGATTTCTGCTTGAAAATGTACACACCAATTCTGCGATTTTAATTTAGTGTTGGATTACTCAAAAGGGGCAATTTTGGACAGAATGTGAAGATCCTGATGTTGAGCGAGTGAAGTGGAACAAAAACACAAGACCATTAGGGTCAACCATTTCTAATTTGTAGCTGTGTTATCCTGAGAAAAGCAAATCAATACCCTAGTGATGCAGTTGCCAATTTAAAAATAAATGGAAATATACAAAACAATACTCTGCTATTTTCTTCCCACTCAGTCTGTTTGAAACAAGATGAGTAGATGTCAGTAACCTCACCCCTTAACTTCCCTTTCATTTGGATGGACAATTCACAGGGGAGAGTATTCTACCCTGTTTAGCTTACTTTAAATAATGTGGACTAGGAAAGTAGAGTGTAATATGGAACCATTAGACTAGTTAATGACCACAGTGGAATTGGCAAACCTAGCTTGACCGAAACATTTATTTTGTATTATATTATTATTGACCTGCACCAAAAGCAATTTTTTTTAATTTGTATTATTTTGATGGTGTTATCCTTTAAATCTCTACAGTTATGCCAACTATTGTAAGCATTCCTATGGAAAATATGTTTCTTCGCACTTACTAAGCCTTATCTTATCCCCAGTACCTCATATGTGTCAGAGTCTCAAACTTTAAAGTGACTAATCTTCTAAACTTTCAATCACATTTTTGTAGTGCTATCAGCCTCAATTGCCCAAGTGCATTGGTATACTAATGGAAAAGTGTTTGGAATGTCTGACCTGTAGTAAAAGCAGTTTTTAAAAGTTCATTGAAATCCATTTTTAAAAACATGTCCAATGACAGCAGTCTTATAAAAGTGGAGTACATTTTGGACTGATTTTTTTTATTAGTTTAACAGCAAGCATGGGTGCAGTTTTAAAAAAACATTAAGAATTACAATTGTTTTTACTCAAAAGTGTAAAATAAAACAGAAAATCAATGTGTAAATGCTAAAATTACTGTAGTTAACTTTTGTCTTGTAGTATTGTATTTTACTTATCATAAATACATTTACACTCTATAGGGTTTGTTTTTAAAAAAAGTTGCTCTTAACATTTACATTGTGACTCCTGTTTTTATTAAATTGGAACTCATTTAATAATATGGTGCAAAAAGCAATGATACAACATCTCCAAGTATTATTTTTTAGCAGACTAATTTAGCCAGACAAATTAAATCTAATATCTGATTAGTTGCTGTGGATAACAATGTATATGTTATATTTGCACTATTTTATTAAAGTAGCCACACTTAACAGAAATTTTCACTTTACATTATTCTACAACCCAGATATATTTTACTAACATTAAGTAACCCTGTATTTGAGGTATACATAATTATTATTTTAATAGTTTGGAGTATGCTGTGGGAAATCGTCACAAGTGGAGAAATATGATCAGTTATTTATATTTAATTTATATATTTATATTTTTGCCATTTACCTAGAATTACCACTTAATAGATATAATAGTTTACTTTTCTAATATTATTTAAAAAATACTACCAATAAATCATTTATCATTTTAGATTATCCCTGTTGTCAAAATTAAGATCCCTTCAATTAATGAGATAATTAATTAAGAAATGATGCAGAAGTCTGCAGTGTGCTATATTTGTTTTTTTTTTTGTTTTTTTTACAAGCCCATGGATTTTACAGTTATAATTGCTGTCTTTGAAAGAAGTACTTACATAAGAAAAATGAAGAATTATTTTATTGGATGAACATAATTAGTTTGTGTTATGATTGTTTATTTGCTCATTGATTGTTTATTTGCCCAAGCATGATATTCATTCTCTTTAATATACCTGTAGTATTATGTGTGGAATCCTTTTATTTGCCAAATAATTATCTTCATGGGCAGCATCATAAACAGTGATAAGGAGTTATTAAAGCAAAAAGAAAATATCCAAAATACTTAAAAGGCCAAATACAATCGATAAATTGCTTTATATCAAACAAGATATTTTATTTTACAAAAAGTTCTAAAGAGGTACAAAATAACCTTACAAGAAGAACATAACAGTGAAGAAAAACTATTAGACCAAAATGTTCCATAATATTTCCATGGTAATGCTGCTAGAATGTGAAAATATATATAGTTTTTATTTTCATATTCAAAACAGACAATTACAAATAAATAGTTAAAGGGTTTATCATTTAAAAATATCCATAATAGCAGTTATGTGAGTCATATTTTATCTATAAGATTGAGCAAATTGGTTATGCATCACAGTTTAATAAAAAGTGAGAGGTATGTAGCTTTTTATGTACAGCAATGGAATAGCTTTTAAAGGTAGGATTTTATCAAATTGGGAATATTATCAACATATTATAACTTGTATACATTTGTAATGTATTTCTTTAGAAGAAATAGGATGGATATTTGTTTTCATTTAAGTTTGATATTCCTTTTTTAGAAAATATTTGGGTACCTTTATGTAAACCAGTGTAAGAGATTTAATTGGCAGCTAAAAATATTTTTAGAAGCAGTAGCAACAGTGATAAAGATTTAAGAAGTTATTATACTCAATAAATTACTAATTTACTAAAGATAGATAAACTAATTTCTTTTAAAATCACAACTTTTATATGGTTTCTTTTATTATACAACTCAAGAACATTTTTATAAGAATACATTATAACGTATAATTGGATATAAATTTTATTTAATAAAACAATCTCTTCTACATTGATGAAATTTGAAAAATCGGACATTTAAATGCTTATGGTATTTAATAAAAATGAGACATCCTCTTTAAATGTTCATTTATTTGCTGCTATTAATTTGTATATTTAGAAAACATACCTACAGTTATTGTATTGTTTGTTGATGTTTTATAAAAAAATATCAATTACTAACCAATACTAATAACGAAATGAAGAATGACAATAGGGGTTGCTTCTTTATCAATCAAGGAACATAAAACTAAAATCTTTTGCCTTCATTTAAAAAATAAATCTTTGCATATTGAAATATAGTATTGATTTAATATAATAAATCTAAATAATTGCAGGATACATTTTTGTCATATATTTGTTTAAATAAATTTAAAATCTTAAACATCTAGTGAAAAACAGTTTTGAGGTAAATGGTTAAAAAAATCTTCAAAAGAAGATACATTTTTTCAGTCTTAAGGAAAATTATGTTTTCACATATTACACAATGAACATCTTTTTGTTTATTCTTTTCAAAGCACAGGGTTTTTTGTATGTTTAAATGTTAAACATTTTTGTTATTAACAATGCTGTTGCGTGAGTCAGTTTGAGTCTAACATTTGGTCTATATAAGCCTCATTAATAACTAAAATTATGTAGAGCTTTATAAAATTAAACATGTATGTGCCTCATAAGAATGTCTATTTTAGTTTCTCTATTTTTTTGTTATTTTGCTGTGGAATTTTTGATAAATTTGTCAAAATATATTTCCTACCAAAGTCTTGTGTAATTGTTTTCTAGTTGTATGTCTAACACATTATAATTTTTAAATAAATTACATCTTTACAAGAAATAGTTTTTTCTGCAGTCTGGATCAGTTTTAATTACTTTTTTCTTTTCCATTTTCTGTACTACTTAAAGGATAATAAATGGAATTTAGTTAGCTAGATGGACTGTCAAAATAAGGAACATTACTCTATTATTATTATTAATAATAATAAAAATAATAATAATATTATTGATAAATTGGATGTTAGCATGATTAAATAATTGTAGCTGCACATTAGGTGTGAGGTGACTGCGCATGCCACAGCTGGAATGACAGAGCAGAATATGGCCAGGAATGGGGGGTACATAAAAGAGGGGCGGCTGAGGTGACCCAACAGGTGCCAGGTCTATTCTATTTTTTGTAGGAATTAATACATATTTTGTGTTTTATTTTGAATATGGAGTTACAATCACCAGGGGATGTATTTGCCTGCACTGTGATGCTTCCTTACACTAGAAGGTGTATCTACCAGCATTGTGGCATTTTCTTTAGCCTGTCCAATCAGCATTTTAGTTGAAAAGAGCCTGTAAACCGTTGCATTTGGGACTACATAAAATAAATAAGATAAAGTAGATCCATGATTATTTGGTGCATTGCAAATATTTGATGATATGCAGTTCATATAATTACAATTTAATTTTAATAAATCCTTAATTCTTTCAAAATTACAAAATAATGTATATACCTCATAAGGTATCTATTAAAAAGATATAAAATATGCAGTTTAAGTAACTGGATAACTGTATTATTGTTTAAAATATTTATTTCTCCCAAGATTTATCTGTATTTTAAATTCAAATGTGAATCATTTGGTTGGTTGAATGCTTCTGGATTTGATAATGATTACATTGTTATGATTACTATTTGAAAACTTTACATTTGTTAAACAGAATATAAGATTGTATCCATTTAAGAGAATATATAAGAAAACTCTGTTAATTTATAATTACTATTTTCATTTTGTTCTGGCCTAGGTCTTTTTCTGACTTGTGATAATACCGGATCTAAATTGTCACATATTAATACAAAAAAGTACAATGTAATCAAGGTTTTCAAATGATATCTGCATGTGAAAATTATTCAAATTAAAACAACCTTATTACTTTGTACTTGTGTGTGACATCTCTCACTCTGTATTGTACTTGTAGATTATTTAAAGAAAAAACTCAGAAAATCTTATACATTTTTATCTATTAATGTAGCATTAGCTTAATTCTGTTATCACACTAATAGTGTTCAGGCACATTTAAAGATCTACAATATACAAAAGACATTTCCTCTGTTGGAACTGTGAATAATGTGATAATTCCATGATAACCTATTAAAAATAAATATAACAATAATAGTGCAATAGTTGAATACAAAAAACATCCTAGTGACTTCAGAAAAATGAATTTGGAATAAATAAGTGTCCATAAGTGATTCAAATCTTCAAGGTCTTGTCACTAATAGATTAAATCCATCATCCTCTTGTTCATATGAACATATAACCATTGGAAGAAAAACAAAAATACATCTAGTGCATCATTGTAAAAACACTCAACTCAAACAACCATAAAAAGGGGGAACAAACACTGCAGAGATGTTAAAAAAGGCTTTCCTACCAGAATGACAAAGTTGTAAGGTACATAAAACATAAATTAATCTCAGTCCTGCATTCCAACTATGAAACGTTCAAATGTTCTATCTGGAGTTCTGTGTCTCCTCCGGTGCTGGCGCCGTTCATGACTCAAGTTTGCTTCACACGTTTCAAAATCAATAATATCTTTATCAAAAGCCGGTTTTGTTAAAGATATCATTGATATCAAAGGGTGTTAGGTGGACTGGTACCACGAACGGCGCATGCACCAGAGGGGAGACAGTACTCCTGTTCTGCAACTGCAGTGAAAAAGGGCACTGAGGTTCTTCTTTTTTTAGCTATTCTATACATTTAAAGATTGAACATTCAGTAGAGGATAAATCTACTTAAGAAAAAAGGGGTTAAATTCCCACTCACCAGAGACCTAATCAAATGTTGAGTTGGTTATATTTAAATTAAAGTATATACTATAAATTCCTAGTAGCTTTCTTTGTATCTCTTGCCTAACACATGAACTGTAACTAATAGCTTTATTTACGATGCAGATTCCCGGTGGGTTGCAGGTGAAAATTTAAAACGGCACCCACAGGCAGTGTAAAGCAAGCCATGCTTTATACTGACTGCAGGTGACATTTAAAATTTTCACCCTCAACTCCCTGGGAAGCAGCATCTTACAAAAGTCACTGCTTCATAAATAAAGCCCTAAAAACCTAAATGGAAATTAAGACATGTGTTCTTTGAGAAGCTGGACTTGCTTTCTGTCACAAAGTAGGATCTGAAGATTGTACATTCCATATTGCCAACCGAGGTTGGCACAGGCAGAACCAAGAATGCCCTGTTATTCACCAGGGACCACTGCCTTAAGGCCTCAGATTACAACTCGGAGATCTGCCCCTTGGTGTGGCGAGCTGGTAGCCAAGGAAAGCGTGAACCAGCAAGCAGAGGGAGTGTTAAGCAGGCTGGTGACTGGTGCATTGGGAAACACTGAATCACTGAACTATATGCCAGAAGAGGAGCCAAAACAAGCGGAGTCAGGAACTAGAGATGTGCGCCGAACAGATAATATCACATAATTTTGGTCTGTTTTTGTTCCTACAGTATTATTAACCTGAATAATATTAATTTCCAGTCATGTCCAGGCAATTTTGACCACTTCGCAGCTCACAGTATTGTTTTCACCAATACAGGCCAAAGGCTGCAGGTTGCTGCTGGCTAAACTAAGCAACAGAGCAGCTGCACAAACGCACAGCAACAGGGACTGAAGCGCTAGTTTGTTTGGGCCTCCACAAAACAAGCTACCAATGGGCTTAAGGCAGCTAACAGTGTTGTTAATGATCGGCTTAAGGCAACTGACATTGCTGTTAATGATCTCAACAGTGTCTCATCCACCTCCGCACCCTAATCAGTGTTAACATAACTTTTACACAATATAATCTCATCCCCGCTGGAATCTACCATTACAAAAGTCTGTGTACTTTGATGTAATTGGCAGTAAAAGTTAAAAGGTCTTCCACGTGGAATTGTAGTTCATTTTGATGAACATCATCTTTTCCACATTTCCTACACTGATCGCTGACATGGTTCCCAGCTATGCTGAAAACTGTTTCCAAGTACACACTGGAGGGTGGGAAGCTTAAGTGCAGCAAAACAAGTTTGTACAAGAGCCTCCAAATTGCCTTTTCTTTCCTCCCAGTAGTCAAAGGGACTGTCTGACATGCCTATATGTACACTGTCATTAAAATAATACTCCACCATTCTATGGATGGTGACTATATCAGATTGAGTTATGATAGAGGTGTCACTAATTGTGGGAAACTCTTTTAGACCTGACCAGATGGCAAAATGTTATGTTGACTCATCGGCATCACCAGTGGGTCTCTTGGGAAAGCTCAGTTTTTTCCTGGCAGCAGCAGTTATTGGGGAAACTAAAGGAGTAGACGTCGTCGTGTCATGTGCCACTTGAGCTGACAACTTGCTCGCCAGGAGCTTTTTGCATCTCTTAAGATCTATGGGCCTGATTCACTATGGATTGCAACTGCTATTGCAATAGCGATTATACATGCAATTCAACTGCGATAGTATGCAGCATAACATAGGGATGCCCACCTTACCTTACACACATACATAATGTTTAGCAAGACTGCAAAACCATTGGTACAATCGAGTACCATCGCAGCCTCACACACACTTGCACAAACTCTGACCTTACTCAGAAATTGCTAACTTCATCGTATGCTATGAGACCTCAGGCTGCATAGTGCATCGCAGTGGCTAATTTATGCATGCCCCTGCGTTTCACCTGACCACCCCCTCATCACCACCCACAAATGGTACTTCCTGTCAATCACTCTGAGATGGGTCTGCGTAGTCACTGCAATCGCACTTCTGAACGTAGTGGCTAGTTCACATACTGAGATGCATACGCATATGCTGATCTCAACAATCAGATGATTTGCGTGCATAATCGCAGTTTGCAATCAGTAGTGAATCAGGCCCTACTGAATATAATTTGGAAAGAAAGACATGACATACAATTTAAACCTAGGGTCAAGCACGGTCAACAAAATGTTTTAGTGGTCAAATTTCAAGATGTTGACAACCCTTGAATCCTGGTGAAGCGCATAAAGGACTTGATCTACATGTCCAACATACCAGAATTGCTTCATATCATCGCCTTCAGTTTCTTGAGCTGCTTTTTCAAAAGTCTAATAAGGGGAATCACCTGACTCAAGCTGGCAGTGTCTGAACTCACTTTATAATGAACTACTTTGAATTGTTTCAGTACCTGAAAGTATTCTCTACTGTGCTGGATAATTGTACATTCCCCCGCCTCTCCCTATGTCATGGCTATTTGTGTAGGTTTGGATGGCTTTTTACTGTTTGTCCATTCACTGAAGCATATAAAGGGTGGAATTCCACCTTGAACCTACCTCTTGCTTCAGTTGGTGGCATTCTGCACCACCAAGTTGCTTCTGTGAGCATAACATGGGACACATTCAAATTCACCCAGCTGTAATGCTTTCACAATATTTGTGGCATTATCAGAAATGACAAATCCTGTGGAGAGTCATTTCTGATAGGTAAGCTATGCACACAGGTAAGCTATTTTGCTATGAAACCCATTTTTCTAAAAGTTTGACACCGGTATGCCTCTTAGTGAAGAAGCTTGTGATAAAGTATCCTGCCTGTGAATGAGCTGGCATTTTGTGTTACCTACTGCTGCTGAAGGTGATACACCCACCCAGTAGGCTGTCACAGTCATGTAATATTTAGTTTGACCAGTACCTCTTGTCCACATATTTATGGTTAAGTGAACAGTGTGGTTAAATGGACAGTGTGTACAATGGCATTTTGTAGGCTAAGAATGTACAAGCGAGCAATTTCTTTTCTGGTAAAATGGAACCGAGAGGGCATGTGGTAGTGGGGACACAGGACATCAATTGACTGTTTAAAACAGATGCATTAATTGCAGATATTGGATAAAGTTTTAATACTAGCATAGCTGTCATGGCTTCAGTGATCCACTATGCAACTAAATGGCAGCTGTCGGATTTGCTTCCTCTTGCAAATGATTGTGTTGCAGTCAATTGTTTTTTTAAACTACTAGTAATCTTCTTGGTCCCCTTCTGGGATGAAGATTCACCCCCAGTAGCAGCAGCAGGCCTAGTGCTCAAGGAGTCAGTTAGCCTTAGCAAATTGGATGCAGTACTTCCTCTGATCATTAATGAGGAGATTGATGATGAAGGTAGTGGAGATTGCAGGTGCTGGTATCTAGCTGAGAGATGGGAGCTAGCTGGTGCTGGACTGCTTGTTGTTATTACTTTAGCATAAAACTCACTGCAAATGATGTAACAGGGAGGAGGTTCCTAGATGGTTAATGCCCCTATTTCTACTTACTTTGGTTTTACAAACACTACAGATGGCTTGACAATTGTTGTCAGGATTTGGGAAAAAATAATTCCACACATAAGAGGTGGATATTTTGGCCTTATGCCCAGACATGACAATGGCCTTCATCTTGTCAAGGTCAAGAACTGCTTACACTGGTGTCTGATTTACACAAACAACATCCTCATCAACATCCTCATTAGCACAGGCGTCAGCTGCACATCCTGTTGCACTTCCTCAGTAGCATACTTAATTTCTATGTCACCATCTTTACTTGTGCTGATCATTACCACATTTGCAGAGGATGCAGAGATGGTGGAAGGAGGCTTCTTTATGAGTACAGTATCTGAAATATCAGACTCACACATAGCACTTGTGGACACCCTTAGACTCTCCTCAAGGATTTGTGATGTTTCTGAACACACAATTTGTTCTTCAGCATGAGTGTTTCTTTCTACACTTATTTGCCTGTTTTCATTTTTATACATCTTCTAAACTGAGTAAGAAGGTGCATCGTCATGTGAGCTTGCAGAAGAAGATGCCTGACTGACAGCAGTTTCATGAACCTCCACTCACAAATAAAGACCAAAGCCTAAACCTTTCCTTGCCACTGCCTGTGGTGTATGGCATGTTGGCAATTTTATGTTTTTGGCAGGAACCTTTCCCTTTATTAGTGGTAATGTTTTTTCCTGTAACAATGTAAAATATTGTTTTGATTTCATATGCCCTGACTTAAACCCTCTCATGACTGGTGGCAGCAGCTGCAGCACTAGTACTTGGTTGCTGCTCCTGCTCTTCTATTGACTGATCCCGATCGCCGATATTACTTAACGGTGGATTGCCCCACTATACATTATTTTATAGCGTTTACAACAACGCACTGCCCAGTGAACACACACGTTTCAGAATAAAAAAGCTTTTATATGGTTTCTTTGAAACCTTGCCAAGAAATGACAATTACACACAGCATTGATATTAATTAACAGTGGACTGCACCCATTATTCATTATTTTCTAACATTTACAACAATGCTCTGCCCCCAATTTTTTTTATAGTTTCTTTAAAACTTTGGCAAGAAATTACAACTATACACAGTGCTGATATTAATCAACTGCACCTACTATATGTTATGTTATAATGTTTACAGTGCACTGCCCAGTGAACATACACGTGTTTAAAAAAAACCTTTTGTTTTTTTAACAATTGACAACTTCACCCTGTGAATCACAGCGCATATACTATTAACGCTGTGGTACAGCCTTGCCCTGAATACAAATTTTTTTTTACATTTTTTTATATTTATTTTTTTACACACTACCGCAAATAATTGCTCTTATAATGTAGTATTGGTGGCACACACCAAAAACTTTTGCGGGCACCAGTGTGCACCATTAAAGGTTTAATGCTGTCCTGTATTAGGAGCTCTGGCTGCACTGCGGTCAGCAACAGAAAAACAACACCAATGTGCACCAAGGGTTAATGCTGCGGCTGTATTAGGGCTCAGGAGCTCTAGGCTGCACTGTGGGCAGTTAAGTTACAGCACCAGTGTGACTGTGCACTAGTGCAGTGTATCAATAAAAGATTAATGCCAATGATTGCTGCCTGTATATTAGGAAGAGCTTTGGAGGATGTGTGCATAAGTTTAAAAAAAGAATATAATGCTGCCCTGTATAGTGTATATTAGAATGAGCTCTGGTGGCTGTGTGTCCTGTATAATGCTGCTTGCCGCCCTGTATGGACTCTATAGAGGAGCTCTGTGCAGCTATGCACTGTGTTTTCCAATCGGTGTCAGCTGTGAAATGGCACCCAAATCACAGTGAGAGGGACTTAAATCAAATCCAAAACATGTGAGATCCAATGCCAGGAAGATGACATTTTGCCTCATTTTGGAATTCGAGCCTAGTTGGGAAACCCAAGCTATGGCTCAGATCCACTCGTAATACTGTAGGTAAGTTTGGGTGGGTTCAGTTTCTAAGAAAAAGCTTATCTATCAGGAATGCAGGAAGCCACTAGATACTGATGAGCAGGTCAGGAGAAATGAGTGCTGCAGCTAGGAGAACTGATACTCTGACACTAAAAAGTGCACAGAGGGCCTGATTTAGAGATGGACGGTGTCGGACAGCCGCAAAGAGGCAGCTGTACAATAACGTCTAACTCAAATGCAAATGCAGAAGGTGTCTGTAGGAAAATAGACATCTCCTTCATGCATCTGCGATCCGAGTGCAGCATCCGTAGATCATACATGCCTGCTCTCCCGATTTGGCGGGGAGCCTACCGAAAATCGGGTGCCGCCCCCGGCCCGCCGGAAAAGTAGGCAGGTCTCCCGACTTCTCCAGGCCCCCCGCAATGTAGCGCTAAACCCCCGCTGCGGAGGGGCTGATGACATGATTCGTGTCATCATAACCCCGCCCCCTGGCTCGCAATGCCGGAAATATCGGCATTGTGTAGCGGGGTGGAGCCTAAATGATGCAATTGTGTGGCTCCACCTCAAACCCCGCCCCTAAACACTGGTAATGTGTCCGGCCACGCCCCTCCCTACAGGCCCCACCCACCTGCTAAACCAATCTGGCTGCTTCCTCCCGGAGGAAGCAGCCAGGATGTAGGCAAGTATGCCGTAGATGCTGCCTCAAACCACCATCACAACCATCGTTCGCGATAGTTACTCCTTTGGCTGAGACGTGCTCAGCATGGCCAGTTCCTGACAACCTGCGAGGCTAGTAAATCTGCGTCCACTGGCGCAGACCCTGGCCTCGTCCCTTCTGGAAAATGGGAGCGTTTCCGGGAATACTGGCAAGCCACTCCCCTGCTTTGCCCTACAAAATGCTGCAGCATGTCAGTCATGCTGCAGCTTGGGGATCTGCAAGTGAGATTGCAGGACCCATTCTGCACATGCGCAGACCCCAAAATATCAGAGTTGTACACAAACCATTGGGTTTGCGTACATCACTGAATCGTGCCCAGAGTGCGGTTCATGCATGCCTGATTTGAATACCTGCAGGAGTAACACTGATTAGAAAACAACAAAGTGCAGCGCACAGGCCCACATGTTACAGAGCGAGAAGCACCGCATAGAGCAGTGATTCCCAACCTCGGTCCTCAAGGCACACTAACAGTCCTGGTTTTAGTAATATCCATGCTTAAGCACAGATGGTTAAATCAAAATAACTAAGGTAATAATTAAGTCACCTGTGCTTAACTATGGCTATTCTTAAAACCTGGACTGTTAGTGTGCCTTTAGGACCGTGGTTGGGAACCCCTGGCATAGAGCTAGAGAAGTGAGTGCAAGATGCTGGGTCCAGTAACAGCTGGACCCCAGGTTCGGTGTTTGACAACCATTGGGTAATGAATCAAGACACTGCATATGGTTTGTCAAATCCAACAACAACAAAAAAACAACACGAGCAATACAAGGGAGACAACATTGATTTATGTATTTATTAAGGGGGCAACTATAAGTTATACTTTTCTAAAGGGTGCAATATTAATACAAACATTTCTTAAGGAGGTAATATTAATATATTATTTTATGGTGGAAGCAATAATCTATAGCATAAGCAATGATAATTTATTCATGATGGGGGCACTAGTGCACACTTGTGGAACTACAAGTGTCAGCATCCTCTTGCGCCCATATGCTACAATAAGAGATTGGTTGCATAGGTGTGGGTGGAGCAGTAGGGAAGAGTAGTAGCAGAACAGAGAAGACAGCCACAAAGCAAGTGCTTGAGCCACTGTCATCTAGAATTAACTAAAAAAGATGATTCTGAGTTGGATGCAATGCTGATATTTTCGCAAATGGTTGATGTCTTTTTAACTGTGCATGTGTTTAAGTTGCTAAAAAGTTGCATGGTCTCGGCAATGTATTGGAAATGTATTAGGTGTTTCTGGGTGGTGACTGGGAGGCGTCTATTCAGACGCACAGAGATAGACTGTGTCTTACAGGTGTGTTATGGGAGTGTCGCGGGGATGTCACAGAACTGGTTGTGAACTCAGATGCTTAATCAGTTACATTGGAGACCATACTGTGATGCACAATCACCTAGCAAGGGACAGGTGCAAGTTTTGATGAATTCACCGATGGTTGCATCTAAAGAGGCACAAAGTGGGCGTCTCAGGCCTTGCACACTCAGATGCATGGATGTACACCAGAGGAAGGGCTGATACTGTCATTAGCATAAAGTCTCGGATGCGACTACGGCAAATGACGCTAAATTGGTTGCATCAGCGAGCGACTCAGGATCAACCCCTAAAGGTGCTTTCTGTCCTTTCTTTCAAACAAAAACTAGTGATGAACAAAATATAACTGAATAATGGAGCCATTTCATGATGAAAATTGCTTAAAGGTAGCATGATATTACCAAGTAACTTTTATTTAAATCATAAATGCAATGCGCTGCATTACATATAATGTTTAAAATCAATGTGATATCAATTTATAAAATGTCCTTTTAATATTCAAGCTGCATACACACACGATTTTTTTAATGATTATCGTTAAACGATATCGTTTAACGATAATCGTTTGAAAAAATCGTTCACTTTCTGAGTCAAACGATGAATGATTATCGTTCATGCGCGTTCACGTTTGTAGTTTGTAGTTCAGTCAGACTTGTCAACTCAATGATTTTCATTAAGGGAATATGCAAAAATCGTTTGTAGTTCATAAAAATCGTTCATTACACATTAAAAAATCTGACAGATAATCTGACAGATAATCGTTCATAAAAATCGTTCATAAAATCGTTGGTAACAAAATCGTTGTGTGTGTATGCAGCTAAAGTCATTCTAAAATTCTGTACTTTATTAACTTTCAACTGCATTATGAAAATCTACCACTAGATGACAGTAAAAGCTAATATATCTAGAAAATTTATAGGAACAGATCAAGGACTCCATTTATTAACAAGTTTGAGCTCTTTTCAAATTTGTTTCTTGTGTTAAAGGGCTCTATTTACTACAATCCACATTTTGAATGCAGATTGTAGTGTGATATTACCGACTGTATTCGGATTGCGAATTCAGGCAATATCACAGGGATTTACTAAAATCCCTTGCAGGGACAGAGCTGGCGATAAAGCTCTGTCCCTGCGAATCCCCTCCGCACACTTATCACAGTATTTTCGCAAAAAATACTGTGACAAGTGCCGACGTATGCGCCGACCGACCGTCACTGAGCCCCACCCCCTGACGCTAAGCCCCACCCCCTGCGATTGCTGGTCTGCAGCTTCCTGCCAGCGGTTTCTAATTTTCATCATATCCCCATTGAAATTGTATGCATTTAACAATGTATTTAACAACGAGTGGTATTTACAACTTACCGCTCATTGCATATGTTAGATTTCCCTGTCCTGCTGCAGCTATCTTGCGCTGACAAGTGCTATGTTCCCAGCAGGCTGACCTGGCATCCGGGTCTACCCAGAATGCAGTGCGTTGGCAGGCGCCCTTTCCCCCAGTACATAGCACCTCTCATTCACCCCAGTCCCCCACAGCACCCCGCGGCTCCCCCCTCCCAAGCAGTGACCAACCACCCCTCCTCCCCTCCATCCCCCAGTACACACCATCCAGCACCCCCACCCAAGAGAGGTTGCTGCCACGGCCAGGCTTATTTCTGCAGACCGATGCTGATAACCATTACAGCTTAGTTACCCTAGATAGGAGGCAGCTGGGAAGAGATAAGGGTAGCCCATGGGATGATTTTTTATGTGTGACCTGTGCACCTATGCGCAGATCAGCAGACCAGACACAGAGGATCTTCCGGATCTCCTTGGCTTCTGGTCTGCTGAACCGCGCATGCCACACTTCACACATTAAAAAATAAACTTCATTCGGCAGCGCTGTTTAAAGAGAGAAACCACGCTGCCGGGTTTTTTTTTTTACATTAGCGTTCACCGGTGAGCTCCTGATAAAGTCTAGATTAAAAAATAAATAAATTGTGGCGAGCGCTAGTGCTAAAAATCTTTAGAGAAAAAACTCGTTAGTAAATGGAGCCCTAAGCCTGATTATACAAATATCATCTCTCTATCAATGGGGTCTATTTACTAAGCTGTGTTAGGAGACAGTGAAAAGTGATAAGGTGCCAGCCAATCAGCTCCCAACTGTCATTTTTCAAACACAGCCTGGAAGATGGCAGTTGGGAGCTGATTGGCTGGCACCTTATCACTTCACTCAGGGCCTGATTCAGAGCCGGACGCTCTGACCAGAGCGCTCGCTCTGAATCAGTGCCCTCCTACCTAAAATTGGAGCGGCCTCCTGGCAGCTCGCATAGCTGTGGGTGACCACCCACAGCTTATGCGAGCGGCCAAAAAGGTAGGGTCTCGCTGCCGCAAGCCCAGGAGTGCTTTTGGCTCTATCAGAGCCAAAAGTACTCCCACTGACATCACAAGTGATGTCAGTGGGGCCGGAACCAGACGGTAGGCGTTCCCATGGGAACACCTCCGTCTGGGCAGCCACGCCCCCGGCACGCCCACCAAAGGGGGCGTGCTGTCACTCACCATCGACAGCACGCCCCCTTTGGTGTGAGACCCATAGCGACGGCTGGCCTGAGGGTCTCACGCATGTGCACGACGGAGCTCCCTCCGTCATGCGCATGCACACTAGGGCACCATCGACCCCCTTGCGAGCGCTCAGCGCTCGCGCACGGGTCTGTCTCCTAACACTGCTTAGTAACACGGGTCTGTCTCCTAACACTGCTTAGTAACTACACCTCTATGTCTTGTAGGGGCATTCGAGGAGGTACTCCCCAAAATACTAGAAAGAATTCTGATGACGCTACTGATGTTTTATACCAACATTGTAGTATTAAGAAATGTTAAGTACCATAAGACAGAATCTTCAGCTCAGAGCCGGATTAAAATGCTATGAGGCGAGATTGTAGTTTCAGGCCCCCTCTTCTGACCCATCAACATAACTCTATTTACGGAATCAGTATGAAATACAGACGGCTGAATAGCCGCCAGTTCTCATACTGACGTCGGAAGTCCGAAGGGAGGATATTGCGGCAGGTAAGTACTCTAACCCTCCCCTCTCCCCCCTAACCCTCCCTTAGGGGTGCCTAACCCTAACCTCCCCCCAGTGGTGTCTAACCCTAAGTCCCCCCTGGGGGTGCCTAAACCTAACCCCCCCCTTCCCGCTCCTTAAACCTAATTCTCCAGGGGGGTTACCTAATCCTAACCTCCCCCCAGGGGTGCCTAACCCTAACCCCCCCTTCCCCTAACCTAACCCTCCCCGGGGGGTGCCTATTCCTAAGCCCTGCGGGAGTGTCTAAACCAAAGCCTCCATCCACCACGGCTACAAGCTAACTATCCCAGTCTTACTTCATTCAGGATGCCGGACGTTGGGATTTCGGCGTGGGGCTAAAGATAGGCATCAGCATTTTGACGCCTATCTATAGTCCTGGGTCGGCCTTCCACCATCGGTATTCTGAAGGCCGGCATTCCGGGCAGCGGTAATTTATCCTCATGCCCTATTTACTTATAATATGCACATCAATCACGCAATACACACGTCACACAGACATTACACAACTACATACCTCCCAACATCTACACATGTTAAATTGGGAAAATATAGGTCCCACCCTCAATCTACCGAAGCCCTGCCCTGATCACCTCAGAAAGGCCCACTTTTAGGATAACTCTGCCTTTGAACCTGGACTGCTCTGTGAAAAGTGGGAAAATTTGGAGGTATGCACCTTATACACTGATCACTACACAGTTCACACCTATATCACACACCTGATACACTGATCACTATGCACTAGGGGTGTGCACCGGCCACTTTTCGTGTTTTGGTTTTGGATCTGGATCTTTCTTCGTGTTTTGGATCTGGATTGGTTTTGCCAAAACCACCCTTCCGTGTTTTGGGTTCTGGGTTTTGTGTTTTGGATCTGTATTTTTTTGAAAAAAAGCATAAAAACAGCTAAAATCACAGAATTTGTGTTTTTTTCTGCTCCTATGCTATTATTAACCTCAATAACCTTAATTTCCACTCATTTCCAGTCTATTCTGAACACCTCACACCTCACAATAGTGTTTTTATGTCCAAAAGGTTGCACCGAGGTAGCTGGATGACTATGCTAAGAGATACGAGTGGGCGGCACAAACACGTGGTCCATCTAGGAGTGGCACTGCAGTGGCAGACAGGATGGCAGTTTGAAAAACTAGGCCCCAAACTATACATAATGCAAAGAAAAAAAAGAGGTGCAAGATGGAATTGTCCTTGGGCCCTCCCACCCACCCTTATGTTGTATAAACAGGACATGCACACTTTAACAAACCAAACATTTCAGCGCCAGGGTCTGCCACACAACTGTGGCTGAAATTATTGGTTCGTTTGGGCCCCCACAAAACAAGCTGGCAAATAATCTGTCCCTGCACAAACTGGCTCTACGGAGGCAAGATGTCGTCCTCATCCACCGATTCCTCACCCTCTTCAGTGTTGTGTACATCCTCATCCTCACAGAGTATTAATTCGTCCCCGCTGGAATCCACAACCACCGGTTTTATGAACATCATCTTCTCCACATTTTGTGGAAGCAACCTCCTACGCCTTTCGCTGACAAGGTTCCCGGCTGCACTAAACACTCTTTCGTAGTACACACTGGAGGGGGGGCAACTCAGGTAAAATAGAGCCAGTTTGTACAGGGACCTCCAAATTGCTTCTTTTTCCTGCCAGTACAGGTACGGACTGTCTGACATGCCTACTTGGATGCTGTCACCGATGTAATCCTTTAACAGACAGACGCACGCTTGTCGCTGCTGCTTTGAGGATGCAAGTGCGGCTACAGCCCACACAATTCACAAAGACAGAAAAAAGAAGAAGAATATTTTTATTGTTTGTGTAGCACACTTTGAGGGTGTCACCACCCTTTAACAGACAGACGCACGCTTGTCGCTGCTGCTTTGAGGATGCAAGTGCGGCTACATCGCACACAAGTCACAAACACATTAAAAAAATTGTTTTTTATTTTTTGGAGCACTTTGAGAGTTACACCACCCTTTAACAGACAGACGCACGCTTGTCGCTGCTGCTTTGAGGATGCAAGTGCGGCTACAGCCCACACAATTCACAAAGACAGAAAAAAAAAGAACAATATTTTTATTGTTTGTGTAGCACACTTTGAGGGTGTCACCACCCTTTAACAGACAGATGCACGCTTGTCGCTGCTGCTTTGAGGACAGTATCATATGCAGTGACAGTAGACTTGTCAGAAATTGTTGGCACGTCCTTCAGTCCGGACCAGATGTCCAAACCAGCCCTTGGCTTATGACACAGGCGCACGCTTGGTGCTGCTACTATGTTGATGCAAGTGCGGCTACAGCCCACACAATTCACAAAGACAGAAAAAAGAAGAATATTTTTATTGTTTGTGTAGCACACTTTGAGGGTGTCACCACCCTTTAACAGACAGACGCACGCTTGTTGCTGCTGCTTTGAGGATGCAGGTGGAATCTAGACGGGATTTGGAACCGGGGACACACTACCTCCATCAATTGTCTAAATCCCACTGCACTAATGGCGGATACCGGACGCACGTCTAACACCAACATAGCAGTCAAGGCCTCAGTTATACGTTTTGCTTCAGGATGACTGCTGTCGTACTTCATCCTCATCGCTAGGGACTGTTGGAGGGTCAATTGTTTAGTAAAAGTAGTGATGTTCCTACTTCCTCTCTGGGATGATGAACAACTCCCAGCAGCAGCAACAGCACTAGGAGGAAGTGGTTCTTGATCTTTCCCTATTTTATTTTTATCGGTGAAAGTTTGGTCCTCCATTTATGCTATATTGAAATATACGTGCGGCTAAAGCGCACACAAACACAGAAAATATTTTTTTATTTTTGCTGGAGAGTAGTGCACTTTGTGGGTTACACCACCCTTTAAGAAATGAGCCAGCCGGCTCTTTACTTATGGGACACAGGCACACGCTTGGCACTGCTCCTTTGTTGATGCACGTGCAGCCACAGTGCACACAAGTCACAAACACAGAAAATATTTATTTTTTTTGTGGTTTGGACTGGAGTGTACTTTGGGGGTTACAGCACCCTTTAACGGTCAAGCCAGCCGGCCCTTTACTTATGACACAGGCGCACGCTTGGCACTACTTTGTTGATGCACGTGCGGCTACTGCGCACACAATTCACAAACACAGAAAAAATATTTTGTTATTTGGTTTGGAGTGTACTTTGGGGGTTACAGCACCCTTTAACGGTCAAGCCAGCCGGCCCTTTACTTATTACACAGGCACACGCTTGGCACTACTTTGTTGATGCACGTGCGGCTACTGCGCACACAATTCACAAACAGAGAAAATAATTTTTTTTTGGTTTGGACTGGAGTGTACTTTGGGGGTTACAGCACCCTTTAATGGTCAAGCCAGCTGGCCCTTTACTTATGACACAGGCGCACGCTTGGCACTACTTTGTTGATGCACGTGCGGCTACTGCGCACACAATTCACAAACACAGAAAATATATATTTTTTTGGTTTGGACTGGAGTGTACTTTGGGGGTTACAGCACCCTTTAACGGTTAAGCCAGCCGGCCCTTTACTTATGACACAGGCGCACGCTTGGCACTACTTTGTTGATGCACGTGCAGCTACTGCGCACACAATTCACAAACACAGAAAATAATTTTTTTTTTGGTTTGGACTGGAGTGTACTTTGGGGGGTTACAGCACCCTTTAACGGTCAAGCCAGCCGGCCCTTTACTTATGACACAGGCGCACGCTTGGCACTACTTTGTTGATGCACGTACGGCTACTGCGCACACAATTCACAAACACACACAAAATATATTTTTTTGGTTTGGAGTGTACTTTGGGGGTTACAGCACCCTTTAACGGTCAAGCCAGCCGGCCCTTTACTTATGACACAGGCGCACGCTTGGCACTACTTTGTTGATGCACGTGCGGCTACTGCGCACACAATTCACAAACACAGAAAATTATATATTTTTTGGGTTTGGAGTGTACTTTGGGGGTTACAGCACCCTTTAACGGTCAAGCCAGCCGGCCCTTTACTTATGACACAGGCGCACGCTTGGCACTACTTTGTTGATGCACGTGCGGCTACTGCGCACACAATTCACAAACACAGAAAATAATTTTTTTTTTGGTTTGGACTGGAGTGTATTTTGGGGGTTACAGCACCCTTTAACGGTCAAGCCAGCCGGCCCTTTACTTATGACACAGGCGCACGCTTGGCACTACTTTGTTGATGCATGTGCGGCTACTGCGCACACAATTCACAAACACAGAAAAAATATTATTTTTTTAGCACTTGGGGGGAGCACCCCTGATGGACAGAGCACCCCCTGGACAACACTACAGCACTCCTTTAGGACTGGGACACTGCACAGGACTTTGGAGTGGACACAGCCCCTATGGAGAACTGACTGCACAACACAGTCCAGCCAGCCCCTATGGACTTTGAAGTAGTGGACACAGCCCCTATTAACAACAGCAGCACAGCACAACACAGCCAGCCCCTATGGACTTTGAAGTAGTGAACAACAGCAGCACTACACTACACTACACTACACAGCCCTAACTCCCACCCTCCCTCTTCACTGTCCACAGCCGAGTGAGAAAACGCGGGTACCTTATATAGGTTCCAAAACCCGCGAGACTCGGAAGGCGGGATGATGACGTTTTGCCTCGATTTCAGATCTGAGTCAGGCGGGAAAAGTCGAGCCTGACTCGGATCTACCTCGGATCAGGGGGGCTCGGGGGGGTTCGGATTTCAGAAATCCGAACCCGCTCACCCCTACTATGCACAGGTCACACCAGTAACGGATTTACAGCTAGGCAACATAAGCGCCCGCTTGGGGCCCGGCGGCTCCCAGGGGGCCCACTGACAGGACTGTATGGAGGCTTGTTGTATAGTTTCATGCGGCCCCGGCAGACTGTCAGCAGCAGCTCATGATCGATTGGACAGCTGCCGCCGGGTGCAACTCTGTCTCAGTCATTCACTCTTCTCTCCGAGCCCTCCCCCCTGCACTGTACCGCTTGTTACATCACAAGCTCAGAGAGAGAAGCCAAGAAGAAGCTGAGCCGAGGTGCCGCGCTGCTGCCGTCCAAGCTCCAGAGAGAGTGTACAAGAAGAAAGAGCTTGTGAGTGTCAGCGATTTCAGGTGGTGGATCGTGGCAGCTTAGTTGAGCTGCAGCAGCAGTGGGTCGACCGGTGGGAGAGGGTCAGCCACGGAGGGAGGGTTGTCTGGTTGTCTGCGTAGTTGGTTGTGTCTGGCTGGGAGTCAGCCTAGTGTTGGGTGGTGGATGGCAGTGTGATTAAGCAGCACTAACCAGCTCTAGTAGACATTGAAGGGGCTTGACCACGTGGGGGGGGGAGGGGTGTGTGAGCCGTGGGTGGTTCCATCCACGTAGGGGGGGGGTGTGAAGTTGGTTGTTTCTGTAGTTTATCAGACTGGGCTAGACCATGTTATACATATTAAATATGCTCATTATTATTTCCTATATTATGTAATTCTCCAGACTCTTGATAAAAATATAGAATACGATAAACAGATTAACCTTATATGATAAATTAGTGCCCTTCTAATAAAGTACATTTTGGAACACAAAAGGCTATACTGTACTTCTCATGCTGAGTTATATAATGCTGGCCCCAATGCAGGAGTCTCAGTGTTTCTTTATAAATACTGTGGGCCTGATTGAGCAAGGATCGCAAGTTCTAAGACGCACGCAATCGGACGATTGTTGCATACTGTGCATGTGTATGCATCGCAGTGCATGCGATCCGGAAAGCGAATGCAAAGGATACGCAGACCCAAGGCACAGTGATTGACAGGAAGTGCCATTTGTGGGTGGTAACGGGGGGGGTGGTCGGGTGAACTCATGCGTGCCAGTGCGTTTCAATGGTGTTGCATGGGTGTGCATAAATTAGCCACTGTGATACCATACGCAGTAACGATACTGGATCAGAACCTCAATACACACCTTCCTATACCTTCTAATGTACTGCCTATACCTTCTAATGTCCTGCCTATACCTTCTAAGGATGACGCTAATTTGCGTACGCAGTCATACTATAAATAAAGACTTAGACGTGGAATCTGTGGTTCCAAAGCACAAGTGATATTCAAGTAAAAGTTCAGACAGTTACACGCAATTGATCAAGACACAATTTAGGCGCAAAAGGAAATTATACAGACCGCAAGTACAGTATACATACGCAGGCACTTCCGGACCCAGAGATAGGCATCAGCAAGAGACCCCTCGTCATTCAGCATTCAGCACAAAGACCCAGAACCAGCGTTCGTGCATTCATATTTATACCCCCCCAGAATAAACAGGACAATAGGGAAGTCTGTTGCTGATATCATTGGTTCCCAGGGGTGAAGCATCTGTTACAGCACATTTAACAGGCTGGTTCAAACAGACTCTCCCTGCCTCTAACAGCTGGGGATCTTCCTCTTCATGCCTCCTGCAGCATCCTAACAGGTGCTTCTAAAATATACATTTTGTTGCTTGTAGGCTCTGCGATCCATAACTCGGGAATGCGTGATGCAATCTCCCCACCGATAACACCGGAATACTGTAAAAAGGATATGAATCAGTACAACTCCAAACATGACTTGTTTAGCATGTATAATACCTTAGTTATCAAATATCTTCATTTCTTAGCATTTAAACTAACTGAACCAACTTAAGTCATACACTTTAGAGCTTATTGAACCTTATGTGTGGATATGTAATGTGTGGGTATTGAGGGTTTGATATAAGGACTCTAGTTAACTCGGGGCAGTTGTGTGCGCATAAAGCTAATAAAACAGCGGTTTCATACAAAGTCCTATGCATTCGCTAATATGCGACTAGTTAATAGTGCTATTGTATGTATTAATGTGTGTATGAGAAATGGTGAAAGATGCAAACGCATGGTGCTATTAGTATTATCGCCACATGTACTAAAATGTGAGTTTATCTAAAATGGCGCTTAGGCGGCCATTCGCAAAATGGCGTCTTGCGATCTCATTTTCAAGATGGCGTCTTGCGGCCATTCGCAAGATGGCATCGCCGCGATTAAATTTTAAACTGAACTTGTCTCAGCCAATTATTCAGCTTCGACAGTCCACCCTTTGATAGCAAACAACATGCTATCACAATCTGCTATTAGAATTTAATTTAGGCTTACATTTACATATTATTTGGTGTTATTATGGGATGGTGCAAGGTGGTTCTTTATCCATCAATAATGTGTCTCTGGGTGGGGACATAAAACTACTATTATACGCACACCGCGGATCTTGGAAGATCATGTGAAAGGTGTGGGAATGCACCAGTCTTATAATAGCAGTCTTGAAGGGGAATTGAGACTTTACATTATCTGAGGTGTTCTATGAATAACATTTCAATAATACATTATATGTATGTTTAAATATAATACATCAAATGATTGTATTTCCTAGTTCAGGGTTGTAATGTAGTTCTATATTTACCTCAGTATACATATTGTCATTACTGACCACCATCATAGTTTCATTCTTTCGTTTCACTCTGTTTTTACATTTTCCACACTTCAACACAATAGGAACACACCGGACGCATATGCCAATTATTATGATGACAATCAGTATAAGGATTAAGAATTTGCCTATGCTAGCGATCACTTCCTGGACCCATTCCCCTAGACCTGAGAACCATTTCACTGGGTTCAGCCATGACACCCATCCTTCTATCTTTTCCCCTACTTCAGCCACTGAAGCGTTATGGTTCTTGCGAAATTCCCACTTTAGCTGCAGAATTTCATCCATCTTCCGGTCTATCACCTCCTTAGGGTCGCTGGTATCATTGGTGACATAGGTGCAACATTTTACTCCAAATTGGGTGGCCAATGTTACGCAATACCCTCCAGTAACAGCAGTTAAATAATTCAACACTAGCCTGTGTTGCACCAGTTCTTTCTTGTGCGCTTGCAATTCTCTCCCTGTATACCTGAATGTGTCATCGTACATCTCGGTGATATTATCTATTAATTTAGCAAGTTCCTGGATATATCTAAAATTTAATGTACCCCGAGCGATCCTGGTGGGGTCCAATTCGACCAGAACTTGAAAGCCAGTTGTCTCACTGATTAACTGAGTGGCTTTATGTATATCACCAGGTACCATATTTCTTTTGCCTGTGTTCATATTGTGTGTGAAGATATGGTGACGGTGTGTTTTTATGTATACCCAGCATTTCAACATGTGTGAGGGTCATAACTTCTGGGACTACTCTTCCCAGGTAACACAAACCTTCGGAACTTGGGAAGAGCCATTTATACGCTTTTCTTCCACAGATGAAATATACATTATCAGGGAGAACATAATGAATGGTATGCATCATTATCATTAAGCACATTTCCCTTGCAAACAATCCTATTTCTGGTTCTTCCATCTGATACATGCAAGTTTCTGGCTGTATTATTTTAGCACAATAACCATTTGGCACCTTACCAATAATTTCTTTGGTGGAACTCAATGTATACCGATACCTAAAATGTTTCCCACCAGACTTAATGGAGCGCAATAGATCATGGTTTATGGACTCATTATCAGCTCTTTGTGAGAAGGTCACCATCTGATTATTCCCCGTCACTTCCCAACTCCCGGGTTTATTGGGGTTGGTTATGTTTAAACACAAAAGTGAAATGAGGTGGTTTGGATGAGAGGAATTTTCCATCCAATGTTTTCCCTTTTTGTAATTCTAAAATTTCCGTGATATTCAGCGGAAATGGTACCAACCCTACATTATGCTGCCCCTGGGGCACATATGAACACACCCAGCAATCAGTTTGATTTAATACTTCACCTACCATGCTATGATAATCCTCTAGAGGATACCCACCCCAGTACGGATTATATTTAGGTTGGTACCGTTGGATACAGTTCTCATCAACTAGGGACCCACAAAGCTCACAAATACAGGAATCTTCAGACGATAACCCTCCACACCTTCCCCGAGTATCCGGAATGACAGCTCTTTTAATAATAACAGTACTAAGATTGGAAAGACACTCCCCTGATTGGCATTGCACTCCTCCTGATTCCACTCTATCAGCACTGCCATCAGATCCCGTTTCCTCAATCGGTCCCCCATCACAGACACTGGATATCCCCGGAATGACCAGGATGGTGAACACTCTAAAAGAGAATATGAAAATGAGCACAGCAGGCCCGTCCATTGTCACAACAAGACCTGCAAATTTCTCTCAGTTCAGGTATCTTACTACGACCTTTTCAATCCTCCCGGAACAAGCTCGCGAGCGACAAGTCCACGCTATCAGCTTTGTCTCCAACTTGTTTCTCCACAGGTTGATTGACCTTTTTGCAGTGAGTGGAATGGACCCAGGTATCTCTCTCGGCCACCTTCAAAGATGTAGTACTCGTCAGTAGCACCTGGTACGGACCTTCCCACCGATCAGTCAAACAACCTGAACGCAAGAAATTTCTGATCATTACATATTCTCCTGGTTCAACATCATGACATTTAGTTTCAGGCATATCATTAGACAACAATTTCAGTTTCTGCTGCTGTTGCTTTAACTGCTTACTCATTGATATAAGATACTTCACAGTTACCTCGTTGTTGCCCTTTAGATCTTCCTGTGGACTTATAATCAAATGAGGTTGTCTACCGAACAATATTTCAAATGGGGACAGATTCAGAGGAGGTCTAGGAGTGGTCCTTATGCTATGTAGGACCAAAGGTAACGCTTCTGGCCATCCTAGTCCAGTCTCTGCCATGATTTTACTTAGCTTATTTTTAATAGTCCCGTTCATCCTCTCTACCTTGGCACTGGCTTGGGGTCGATAGGGGGTGTGAAGTCGGCTATTAATACCCATCAGCTTACACATATTTTGAAAAACATCACCTGTGAAATGGGTACCCCTATCACTCTCGATGATTCTAGGGATACCGTACCTGCATACAAATTCCTGAACTATTTTCTTGGCAGTAAACGCAGCAGTATTAGTGGCCGCTGGGTAGGCCTCAACCCAGTTAGAAAATACGTCTGTGCATACTAATACATACTTAAGGTTCCTGCAGGGTGGTAATTGGATGAAATCAATTTGTATCACCTGGAAAGGTCCATCAGTCGGTGGAATGTGGGACGGTTCGGTAGGGATCACTTTCCCTATGTTCTTTCTCAAGCAGGTCAGACAGGACATTGCTATCTTCTCTGCTTGTGAAGAAAAATCTGGTGCGCACCAGTATGCCCTCACCAACTTGCACATACCCTGTTTACCCAGGTGAGTCAGACCGTGTGCTGCCTCAGCCAGGCTGGGGTAATATGCCTTTGGGGCTACTGGCTTACCATGTCCGTCCCTCCAGAGCCCAGAGGACTCTTGCCCACACCCCTTGGACTTTCAAATGGATTTTTCCTGAATTGAATGCAAATTTTGCATCTCAATTAATTTCAGCATATCAATAGTTTGAAATGGCATAATTGTTTCAGTTGGAGGAAACATTTTTAACCCTGCTGCCCATTTTGCAGCTTCATCAGCTCTGTTGTTGCCCAGTGACACCGGGTCATCCTCACATGTGTGGGCTTTGCATTTAATTACTGCCACTGCTTTGGGCAGTTGGATTGCTTCAAAAAGATGTTTTATGTGTCGGGAATGTGCAACTGGTGTGCCTGCTGCTGTCATAAAATTTCTCAGACGCCATAGAGCCCCAAAATCGTGCACCACCCCGAACGTGTACCTCGAGTCAGTGTAAATGTTAGCAGATTTGCCTGCTGCCAGTTCACATGCTCTAGTCAGTACTACTAACTCTGCCACCTGTACATAATTCACCTGTGTCTGTTTGTCTATGACAACTCCCATCCGCATAAAAAGTTACATCCACATTCTCTAAAGGTATGTCATGTATGTCAGGTCTAGCAGTAAAGGTCTGATTCAGATGTGTCATACAATCGTGCGTATCATTATGTCTGCCGAACTCACCTCCCGCCAGAAACTCCTCTCCTTCCACCCTTTGTATATCATGTTGTACATATGGTAGGTATGTTGCTGGGTTCAGCGTACTGCAACGTTTAACATAAATATTTGCAGGAGCGATTAGAGTTAGTTCCCATTTGGTGAACCTAGCCGAGGAGACGTGTCTGGTTTGAGCTGAGTTCAACAGAGCAGATACAGCATGGGGAGTGTAGACAATCATATCATGGCCCAATACTACGTCCTCACTTTTACTCACCAAAAAAGTGGTAGCTGCTACACTTCTCAAACAGGTGGGGAGTGATCTTGCTACCGTGTCCAATTGGGCACTGTAGTATGCTACGGGCCTACTGGCATCACCTTGTTTTTGTGTAAGGACACCTGCAGCACAACCATCGGCTTCCGTACAATACAAATGAAAAGGTTTTTCATAATCAGGTATTCCCAATGCAGGAGCTCTTGTCAGACTATCCTTAAGATTGAGGAAAGCCTGTTCTGATTCCTCTGTGTGTATGACACGATCGGGCTTTGAGGAAGAGACTAATTCCTGTAAAGGTAAGGCCAAAATAGAAAAACCTGGTATCCACATTCTACAGTATCCACACATTCCCAAGAAGGTACGAATTTGCTGTTGATTCTGTGGCAGTGTCATGTTTTGTATGGCCTCGATTCTATCTGTTGTAAGGTGTCGTAACCCCTGGGTTAGGCAGTGCCCCAAATATTTTACTCTGGATTGGCAGGGCTGTAGTTTGTCCTTAGCCACTTTGTGTCCTGTTTGTGAGAGATGAAGTAACTAAAGTTTAGTATCATTCAAGCATGACATAAACGAGTCAGAACATAGCAATAAATCGTCCACATATTGAATTAGAACAGATCCAATGGCAGGTTGAAAAGATTGTAAACAGTCGTGCAATGCCTGGGAGAAGATACTGGGGCTGTCTATGAATCCTTGGAGTAATCGTGTCCATGTGTATTGTAACCCTCTGTATGTAAAGGCGAATAGATACTAACAGTCAGGATGGAGAGGCACAGAGAAGAAAGCTGAACAGAGGTCAATGACCGTGAAATGGGTTGCATTTGTTGGGATTTGCATTAAAATGACAACTGGATTCGGCACTACAGGGAATTGGCTCTCTACTACCTTATTAACACCTCTAAAGTCTTGTACCAGCCTATAACCCCTCCCACCACTCTTTTTCACTGGAAAGATGGGACTGTTGGCTACACTAGCTGTACGTACTAAAATTCCTTGTTGCAATAATCGCTCAATTATTGGAAAAACCCCTAGTTCTACCTCCTGCTTTAGTGGGTACTGGGGAATTTTTGGAACTTGCCTTCCGCTTTTTAAATTTACCATTACTGGGCTTACGTTTGCCATTAATCCAGTGTCCTGTCCATCTTTAGTCCAAAGGGAATCTGGAATTAGGGACAACATTTCATCTACCTGTGATGGAGCTTCATTTAAAACTGTAGAGTGATACATTATCCTTTGAGGAGTGTCTAACATATCCCGCACCTCGTATACCATTCTCTCTGGGAAATAAAAATACACCATCAGGGCTGCAATATATAACACATCCCATCTTACATAACAAGTCTCTGCCCAGTAGGTTAGTAGGAGCCGCAGCAGCCAGGAGAAAAGAATGCCTGGTATGCAACGGCCCAATAGTAACCTCTGTGGACTTTGTTAAAGGATAATGTTCCACTTTACCTGTTACAAACATTTTTGGTACTGTCTCTTTGGTCACCTGCAAATTAACGGGAGATTTTATCACCGACCTGGTCGCCCCTGTGTCTACAAGAAAAGGATATTCAGTACCAGCTACATCAACCATCATGACCGGTTCTTCCCTAGTACTTCCCATTAACCTGACCATCTGTTGACTACAGGTATGACCTGACCCCTAGCATTGGCTACCATTCTCCAATAAAGCATTTACGGCTACAATTGGAGCTGGTGCCTGCTGAACATTTGCTGGCCTCTGTGCATATCCCTTATGGGGATATCTAGGTCCTCCCTGATGTGGGATCCCTACTCCTTTTACTGTACAGTTTCTACTTAAGTGTCCTGTTTGTTTACAGTTAAAACAGGTTCGTGTTTCGGGTGAAGACTTGTGGTGTTGGGAGGTTTGCGCAGAGGGTAAAGGTGGTGGATATGGGTAAGGATAGGGAGGGTAAGGGTATTGTGGGGGATAAGAAGTTGGTGGATAGCCTGGGACCTGTGGTTGCATCGGGTTAGTGGGATAGAGTTGTGTTTGTTGTTGAGTGGGGTTAGTGAGAACACATACTTGTTCAGAAGTGAGTGTGTGTGCAAGTGTGTCTGTTGGCTGTGATGTTACCGTCATTCCCTCCAGAGCTTGTATACTGACAGCCATTAGTTTCTTGCTCTGGGCTGCTCTCTTTTTGGAGATGTTCTTATCATGTTCAATGGCGGTTTCTATGAGGGTATCTATTGTAAGTCCCCGCCAGCCAGGCTGTGAGGTCTGAACCCGAGTTTTTAAACTCTCTTTCAGACCGTCCACAAGTAACCCTGTGGTGAGTGCTATCTTTAATATCCTCTATCCCAGTGTACTGGGTGATAGCCTGCAGAGCCCGTTCGCAGTAATCTTCTGCAGTCTCACTCTCTTTCTGCTTAATGGTGAAAATTTTGTTCCAATTAACTACTACTGGAAATATATACCCAACTGAGTTACAATGCGGGAAATGTTACCTTGGTTTACTTGGTCTGTTTAGGGAACATCATCATCCAATACACAATCCGTGATAAATTTTGTCACGTCGGTATTGCGTGGCAGACAGGCCCTTAACACCACACGCCAATCTCTATTAGTAGGTTCATGTGAACTACCCAAATTCCTCAAAAATCTTTGACATTTGGCTAATTCCTTTTTGGGATCGGGGAAATCATTTATGATGGAATTTAGTTCTGCTCTTGTCCAAGGACAATGCATTACTACTTCCCTCGTGGGCACTATACCGTTCGAAGCTGCATTTCCATTTGGAACAGTTATTGTCCGAATGGGATGCAGACCAGTAGCGCTGCTACCTTTGACCTGATTACCTGGCTGGGGGTTTAGTCTGCTGCTGCTACGTATGGTATGAACAACTTCCTCTACGGGTGCAGAGGGCATTAACACTTCCCTTGCTGTTACCGATGGAGATGGCGGCACCACTCGTGATTGTGGTGATGCAGCATCTATCATCTGCACAGCATGGGAAATGGCAGACATTACAATAGGCTCATCATCCGCATCATGAACATTTTCTTTATAATTGCTTAAGAGAGGGTACAAGTTGCTTGTTACATTTTTATGGGTATTTTTGGTAACTGTACTTGCACCTCCATCCACATAAGGTGGGGGAGGTGAGCGTGAACTGCTGGCAATACTCTCCACGACGCTACCTTGCCGCACGTGCGCCATTTTGCGGCTCGCCCGTATTGCAATTCAGCATTGCGGATGTATTTTCTGGCAATGTGCTCACGACGCTAGTTTGCGTCGCTTGCACATTGTTAAGCCACGCATCCCCTTCATGCTGCCACAGTTTTAAACATTCAAAATATTTAACCTTTTTCTCTCAGGAGCGCATCAAACTGATGTGATCCCGGACATTGTCTAACACATTTTTATCAAAACTACCAATTCTGGGAAACGGTCTAACACTCTTCCTCGTCATATTAAACCATAAATCACAATACCTTATTGCATAAGTACCGTACTTGGTATGCATGATACGACGGGCCGATCCGATCGGCGCCTCCATTAGCAGCACATCATTGCCTAACATCTCTACTGTTTGCGTGGCTCCCATTCTGAGACAACGCCTATGCTTTTCAATAAAGATTTAGACCGGTGAAAGACAATCAAGACACTTTCACTTACCTGTGGACGATTTAAGTCGGCAGCGCCCACACACCTGGATAAGATTTAGTAAGGCAACTTCCACACCTGGATAAGATTTGAAAAAGGCAACTTCCACACCCGGATAAGATTTAGTAAGGCAACTTCCACACCTACGAGAGTTTATATGTCGGCTACTCTCCTACTCTCACGCACCTCTCTACAACGAAGACAACATGTACACCTGCTACTGTGTATAGAACGGTAAAGCTGCTTACCGAGCGGCTAGACTAACCCTTGCACCTAGCTTTTAAGGATCATACGATACCCTTAACTTTGTTCAACAAATATTCACTGTTACACACTTTTTTCCTGCGCAGAAAAATACACGTTAACCCAGGTATTGGTAATAGAAAAAAATGTAAACCTCAATGGCTTTGTTCAAACACGTGGCAGCACAACTGGAAGTACGTATACGCTATTGTGCGACCAGTCGCATACACAATAATGCGACTACCACACAACCATATAACGGCTTTTTAACTGCGTACACAAAAGTACATCTTTTTTTCTATGCGCAAACCTGCGACTTAGTCGCGAACTCAGTACTGCGACACCCCTTTAAACGTAAGGTTCTATCAACAGAGGAAAACAAACTCTTTCCTCTCTTGTCCCTGGATTCTAGTCAGCTTCCTTGATTCACATGGAGACGGATAGCGATCTTTCAGCACAAAACGGTTGCAGGCAAACCCTGCATGTGGCCACTCCACCCTTTGCTGAAATATCGATGGCCGTATGTACCGTGTGAGCAGGTAAGTGACTTCACTACAAGCCCCCAACTAATGATACTGGATCAGAACCTCTATACACACCTTCCTATACCTTCTAATGTCCTGCCTATACCTTCTAATGTCCTGCCTATACCTTCTAAGGATGACGCTAATTTGCGTACGCAGTCATACCATAAATAAAGACTTAGACATGGAATCTGTGGTTCCAAAGCACAAGTGATATTCAGGTAAAAGTTCAGACAGTTACACGCAATTGATCAAGACACAATTTAGGCACAAAAGGAAATTATACAGACCGCAAGTACAGTATACATACGCAGGCGCTTCCGGACCCAGAGATAGGCATCAGCAAGAGACCCCTCGTCATTCAGCATTCAGCACGAAGACCCAGAACCAGCATTTGTGCATTCATATTTATACCCCCCCAGAATAAACAGGACAATAGGGAAGTCTGTTGCTGATATCATTGGTTCCCAGGGGTGAAGCATCTGTTACAGCACATTTAACAGGCTGGTTCAAACAGACTCTCCCTGCCTCTAACAGCTGGGGGTCTTCCTCTTCACGCCTCCTGCAGCATCCTAACAGTTGCTTCTAAAATATACATTTTGTTGCTTGTAGGCTCTGCGATCCATAACTCGGGAATGCGTGATGCAATCTCCCCACCGATAACACCGGAATACAGTAAATAGGATACGCATCAGTACAACTCCAAACATGACTTGTTTAGCATGTATAATACCTTAGTTATCAAATATCTTTATTTCTCAGCATTTAAACTAACTGAACCAATTTAAGTCATACACTTTAGAGCTTATTGAACCTTATGTGTGGATATGTAATGTGTGGGTATTGAGGGTTTGATATAAGGACGCTAGTTAACTCGGGGCAGTTGCGTGTGCATAAAGCTAATAAAACAGCGGTTTCATACAAAGTCCTATGCATTCGCTAATATGCAATTAGTTAACAGCGCTATTGTATGTATTAATGTGTGTATGAGAAATGGTGAAAGATGCAAATGCATGGTGCTATTAGTATTATCGTCACATGTACTAAAATGTGAGTTTATCTAAAATGGCGCTTAGGCGGCCATTCGCAAAATGGCGTCTTGCGATCTCATTTTCAAGATGGCGTCTTGCGGCCATTCGCAAGATGGCGTCGCCGTGATTACATTTTAAACTGAACTTGTCTCAGCTAATTATTCAGCTTCAAAAACAAGGGAAAGGAGGGAAGGGGGAGAATCGAGGCACTGACCCTCAATAATGAAAATGTACTAGTTAAGACATAACCACTATTCCCTATTCAAATAGAAAAATGCCATATCGGGTAGTGTAGGTGCTCACTAGAGTGGAAACTGGGTTTACAAGAAAAAAGAAGAAAAGAAACTCTATTATGTGAGCACTCTTAATGGAAAATGATCAATGAAATAATTAAAACATAACCTTTAATGTGGTAAAATAATATTTCTATGACAAAGGACAGAAGACTAGACAATAAACATATAACATAAAAGTACCCAGAATTGTGGTAAATCAAGAGATCTATAGGTGTATGCTAATACAGTGAAGCATCCTATTTTATAGACGACCCCTTAAATCAACGTAAAGTTCAAAGGGTAACAAGTAGAGAGCATAGTCACATGCTCTAAATAGTTCATCAAACAAACGGCGAACATCTAAAGCAGCATAATGAACATATAATACTTTAATGGTACTTATTGAAATCTCAACAGTCAGTATAACATATTGCTTAAAAGGATGAAGTAACAGGACGGTCGGGGTGAAGATCGATCCACCTATAATTCTACTTCCCCTCACTTAGCAAAGCCATCTATGAGGAGTGAGAGATCATTTGGTAGCAATGTTACCCCTAGAAACAACAGTGTAACCGCAACGTTACTCACTATTTCGCTTCTGCTGTTAAGGGTCTTATTCTATGCTTTGGACCCCTAATGAGAGAGTTACTTTAAATGAGATTGTCATCAGTTAATAGAGTAGATAGTAAGGATTAGTTAGTAACCCATCATGGATAAATACTGCTGAACTTTGACCTTAGTTATTTGACAAAAATACAGGATAAGGGTATCGTTTTGTACTCATATATACTGAAAGGTCTCAGGTTGGTTCTAAGGATAATATATAGGTAGATAAATCCTATAATAGCAAGACTTTTCTCACACAAATCAAAATAGAAGTATACACAAATTCAATTTGAGAAACCTTGTTTGTAATGTCACCCGAACTGATAATTATGGAAAAAGAGTGGCTGTTGTAAAATAATTTGCTGACATAAAATATGCAAAATAGTTTGCTAATAATAACCCTGGACTAATAAACGATGATATAGAAGTTTCATTGAGTATTTTGTGCTGATGTTCATATCATATAGGAATTTTTTTTTTTTTTCTCAATACATACAATTTATTCAAAGAAATGGCATGCGCTGCCTTTTAACCACAGGCTTAATTGACCAGAAGGAGCATTTCACCTTTATAAGGAAAATCAAGTTTATAATAGTGATAGTGATACAATGGAATGGATAATGCCTTGAATAGAACAGTTTCTGATGTTAATCATATGTTGTATTTCAACACACAATCGTTCACAATAGTGACATATACTCCCTTTGTTAATTAGTAACTGAGTTGATTAAAAGCTATGTTTAACCTATATAAGGTAGACAATATTACCAAATAATGCCCAAACAGGGCAATTGCACAATGATCACAAGTCATGGCACTTAGTAATCAACTGATAGGTATAGTCAGCGTGTAGGTGTTTTACAGCAATTAAATAGTGAATAACATACTAGATCCTAATCCGCTGTTACATAATACCACTCTGGTAGTGCAAGGACATGTGGTCTGTAGGTAGACACTGGTCCTAGTGGTTAACTATAAATGTCATACCTGTAATATACCACTAACATCCCCCATACCTGAACGGGGCGGTCGCCGCACAGCGACTAGCCAAGTCCTAGCACAGAGGACAAAAGTCTCCCATAGGGAGCAACAGCAGACAATATTGCAGCAGTGTATACTGACTGTTGATGGGGTGTCCTGCGTGGCGCCAGCGCAGGCACCCTCCCGCCGACGCGCGTTTCGCCAGTAAGGCTTGTTTACGGAGGAAGTGGTTTATTCAGCTTCAACAGCAGCCTGAGGCCTCATAGAGTAAGCTGAAGTATGCAATTCCTGAGTGTGGTCTGACCTGCAATATATGGATCCGATGTTACTCGATGTTACCGATTGTTTTGCTATGTTGACAAGTATACGGATGTGAGTAAGAGGAAGTGTCCGTCCTTATGTTAGGCTGCGATCGCAATGCCAGTGCAAACATTTACATATCACTGCTGATATTAGCAACTGCATTACGGCCGTATAAGCAGAATTGTGATCTGTAGTGAATTAGGCCCTGTAGCTTCAGTGCTGCAGTGGAATAACATGAGACAATCCATTTAAAAACACTGCACCATTATATACAGTATGTTATATGTTACCGTGTGGCATAATATGTGAATGGAATTACTGTGTGGCATAATATGTAAATGGAATTACTGTGTGGCATAATGTGTAAGGGACATTACAATATAAGTAGGAAAAATAGTGAATAAATCAGGCGCGAAAATATAGTGTTATGGATTGTTTGAAGAAAGGGGCCCCAAATCGGTGTCTTGTTTAGGGCCCCATTAGGTCTAAATCCGCCTCTGGGTCACACCTATATCACACACCTGATACACTGATCACTATGCACAGGTCACACCTATATCACACACCTGATACACACAAATCACTATACACAGGTCACACTGATATCACATACCTGATACACTGATCACTATGCACAGTTCACACTGATATCACACACCTGATACACACTAATCACTATACACAGGTCACACTGATATCACATACCTGACACACTGATCACTATGCACAGGTCACACCTATATCACACACCTGATACACACTGATCACTATATACAGGTCACACCTGATACACACTGATCACTATACACAGGTCACACCTATATCACACACCTGATACACACTGATCACTATACATAGATCACACTGATATCACACACCTGATACACTGATCACTATACACAGGTCACACCGATATCACACACCTGATACACACTGATCACTATACATAGATCACACTGATATCACACACCTGATACACACTAATCACTATACACAGGTCACACCTATATCACACACCTGATACACTGATCACTATATACAGGTCACACCTATATCACACACCTGACACACTGATCACTATACATAGATCACACTGATATCACATACCTGATACACTGGGCCTGATTCAGACCTGCTCGCAAGCGCTATGCGCTCGCAAGCAAGTCAATGGCCGGGCAGTGCGCACGCACCGCGTGAGCCCCGGAGCGAGCGAGAAATCACTCACTCCGGGGCTCACAACAAAATGGGGCGGGTGTCGATGTTGATCGACAGCTCGCCCCGTTTTGTAGGCGGGGAGGGGGGGGGGTGGCTGGCCAAATGGAGGCGTTCCCAAAGGAACGCCTGCCGTTTGAGGGCGGCCCTACTGACATCACGAGTGATGTCAGTAGTTGAGCTTCCTGCACTGCAGTTATATTAAAACTTCTGTTGGCCGCACTGTCTTATCAATGCTTTCCATACAAAGTCGCTGTCTCCCCAGTCACTGCTGTGCAGGTTTGAATGTGTTACTCTATGTCAGTTCAGTTGTGACTGCAGTGCAAGAAACAACTGCTGCTCCACTTGTGATTTGCACGAAAGAGCAGTGTGCAGTGATTCGTTTTTTGTGGTCTGAGGGTGAGTCTGGTGCCAATATTTCTCGGAGACTTTGTGCACAGTACGGAGGAAGTGCTTTGTCGTGAAGAAGTGCGTATGAATGGATAGATAAGTTCAAAGAAGGTCACACAAGAGTCAGCCATGAAGGAGCTGGACGCCCGTCCACGACTGATGAGAACATTGAGCGTGCACGTGAACTGATTCTGTTGGATAGACGAGTGACAGTGGATTATGTTACAAATCATTTGCAAATCAGCCATGGCTCTGCCTATGCAATAATCCTCGACAGACTTGGGTTTCGAAAGGTTTGTGCGAGATGGGCACTGAAACAACTCACGGAAGAGCACAAACAGAAGCGTTTGGACATCTGCAAACAAAATTTGAACCGATACTCTAAGGAAGGTGAAAGTTTCTTAGAAAGAATCATTACTGGGGACGAGTCATGGATTCATCCCTACGAGCCTGAGAGGAATTGGCAGAGTATGGAATGGAAACATCCTTAATCGCCGACCAAGAAAAAGTTTAGAAGTCATCCATCATCTGGAAAATTGATGCTTACAGTTTCCTGGGATTCTCAAGGGCCAGTAATGGAACAGTATCAGGAAAAAGGTTCAACAATCAACAGTCCTTGCTGCGTATGCCAATGCATCTCAGTGCGCGTGTGCGAACACTCCACTGTGATCGGGACTGAGATCTCAGTGACTACGCAGACCCATCGCAGAGTGATTGATAAGAAGTAATGTTTGGGGGTGGTGACGGGGGGTGGTCAGCGAAACACAGGCGTGCCAGTGCGCTTGAACGCCGTTACAGGGGCATGCATAAATTAGCCACTGCCTTGCCATACGCAGCTTGGGCTTTCACTGCGTGCGCTGAGAGTAAGGTCAGACCTTGTGCAAGTGTGCGTGAGGCTGCGATGGTACTCGATGTTACTGATGGTTACACAGTCTTGCTAAGTATTACGGATGTGTGTAAGGTAAAGTGGACGTCCTTATGTTAGGCTGCGTATAGCATTGCAATTGCTAGCATATCTTCGTAGTGAGATTGCGTGCGTAATCGCTAATGCGATCGCAATAGCGATCCTTACTGAATCAGGCCCAATGTGTATTAAAAAGCCAGGGTTTTTTTTCTGCAACACTTAGACCAATTTTACTGGGATGGAGCCATTATGTCAATATTTTCAATGTCGACAATCCTAATGTTGACACCACAATGTTGACAGTTATGACATCTTCGAATTGTCAACATACAAAATTGTTGATATTCTGCACGAACCGGCGGGAAAGGGTTAGGCACCGACAGTGGTGAGTTAGGGATAGGCTGCGGGAGGGGAGGGTTAGGGACAGGCTGCGGGAGGGGAGGGTTAGGGATAGGCTGCGGGAGGGGAGGGTTAGGGATAGACTGCGGGAGGGGAGGGTTAGAGATAGACTGCGGGAAGGGAGGGTTAGGTTACAGCAGCGGAAGGTTAGGATTAGGTTGCAGGAGGGGAGGGTTAGGTTTACTGTAGCGCACGCAGGGGGGGTTTCCGAGCACACAGAAACCCCCCCAGACGAATCATTTATTTTTTTTAAAGATGGAGTCAGAGTCAGCGGGCCACCCGCGGCCGCGTTTGGAGCTGCCGCACATGTGCAGCAGCTCCTCAGGCAGAGAGCTCTGATCGGAAGAGCTCTCTGCACTGGATACAGAAGATACGGATGGCCAAGGGAGTTTAGGCGCATGTGCAGCATACTATCTGCTAGAGTAGCCGCGGCGGTGAGCTCCTCCTCCTCAGCCCTGGGTTTATGTAAGTACTATATGCTGTATGTCTGTGTGTATATTCTGTGTGTGTGTATGCTGTGTGTATGTATGCTATGTGTGAATGAATGTATGTATGTATGCTGTGTGTATGTTTGCCATGTGTGTGTGTGTACTGTATGTATGCTATGTGTGAATGCATGCAAGCTTGTGTGTACAGTATTTATGCTGTGTGTATGTTTGCTATGTGTGAATGAATGTATGTATGCTGTGTGTACAGTATGTATGCTGTGTGTATGTATGCTGTGTGTACAGTATGTATGCTGTGTGTATGCTTGCTATGTGTGAATGCATGCAAGCTTGTGTGTACAGTACAGTATGTATGCTGTGTGTGTGTGTATATATATATATATATATATATATATATATATATGAAGCACATTAACGGCACTCACTGATGTAGAGCTAAAAAATATCCTAGCTGAGGTGCTCACTTCAGGATATTTAAGCCCTACTAATAGCCATCCAAGAAAAAAGCAGCACTCCCAGACCGATAATAAATAAAAAAAAAAACGAGCTTTACTCGTGCAACGTTTCGGGGTTCCCCCCTTCGAAACGCTGCACAAGTAAAGCACGGTCTTTTTTTGATTTATTATGGGTCTGGGAGTGCTGCTTTTTTATTGGATGGCTATATATATGTAATGGAAACCCCCCTTAAAAATCCTGCGTTTGCCACTGGTTTAGGCTATGGCAGCGGAGGGTTAGGGTTAAGCTGCGGGAGGGGAGGGTTAGGGTTAGGCTATGGCAGTGGTGAGTTAGGGATAGGCTGCGGGAGGGTTAAGTTACAGCAGCAGAAGGTTAGGGTTAGGCTGCAGGAGGGGAGGGTTAGGCTGCAGGAGGGGAGGGTTAGGCTATGGCAGCAGAGGGTTAGGGTTAGGCTGCGGATATGCAAAATGTAGCCCATCACCATTACTACACATTTCAAGTGCAAATCATTGTGCATGACATAAAATTAAGGAAAAAAAGGGGCAAATCACGTTGATTTCACAGTCAGAAGTTTCCTTTATTCTCTATTTTATAGGATATAATAATTAATAACATGATTATTCCTGCTGTATATAAATTATTATTATTATAATTATTTATATGGCAACACAAGTGTTCCGCAATGCCTTGCAAAGTACATAAATAGGTTGACCAGTGACTTACAGTACAATACAATAAGGACAAGGATAATATACATTGCTATATTAGCGACCATAAAACCCAGGGCCACCGACAGCCGCGTCGGGACCAGGTGACAGGGGGATGGCTTAATTGCGGGAGGCGTGGCCACACCTCCTTAGAAAAAAAAACAAAAACATTTTTGTAGTGCTGCGCTGGGGAGGGGGGGCACTGTGTGCCCCTCAGCCCGGTGCACAGCCAATGGGGATGCGATCAGTGTGATCATAGGAGATTGCTCCGGCTGCTGCTTTAGCAGCCGTGAACAGTCTCCCAGTGCAGCCCAGCACATAGCAGTGTGTGCTGGGCTGCTGTGACATAGGAGGGAGGGGGAGCGGTGCCGAACCCGGGCCCCCGCCGAGTCCCTCCAGCAAGCCTGTGCCCGGGTAATTTGTACTCGCTCACCCCTCCTCTCGGCGCCCCTGATAACATCTAGATAAGCAACAGAGCAAAGCAACCAAGTGTTAGGTGCCCTAGTGGGGAGTAAGAAGTAGAAGAAAGAAAAGTAAGGAGAAGCACAAGAGGGTAGAGGACCCTGCTCTTAAGAGCTTACATTCTAAAGGGGAGGGGCAGACAAACAGGTGTGACACATATGGGGTAGACAGGGAGGAAGGAGCTTGTCCCAGTATTGTGCAGCAGTAGAAGTGCCAAGAGAGATGCCCTCTAGTAGAAGAAATGTCCAGTAAGATGTAGATTAACAGCATCAATGCCTTAATAGATGCCATCACTAAAAGTAATGGCTGCAGCTTTCTTTCCCTTACAGTATCTGCAAATCATTCCAGAAGAATGGAGGAGAAAATAAATGAAAACTTATTGGTACAGTTGCTAAGAAACCCAGGACATATCCCAGGATGCATTGCTCCCAGGACTGGAACGGAAACCCAGAGATGGTCCCTGGAAATTGGTTACACTTAGCCAGTATACAATTATTATATTTGTTGCTTACACAGATAGTGCTACACCGTTCACATACATGCCTCTCTAACCACTGGATGCGTCTATAGCCAGGACATAAACCCCATCACCAACAATTACTGAACAATAATGGATTTTATTGAGAAGCTTTACCAGGTGTGATATCAATATGCAAAAATAACTTTATTTTCCCCTTATTGTAATCTCTGCAATTATAAATGGTGGCCAGCAGGGAGCGCTATTGGATAAATCCAGCTGTAGAATCAGTTTTAGAAGAATATAATACATTTAGATGTGGAGTGATAAATGTGAGATGGTGTGGGTCATGTTATTAGCACTTCCATCACTCTGCAATGGAAAGCTGAGCAGCGACATTTCTTTAGGCCAAATTATATTTCACATAGTTCTTTTTCTAACCACTAAATCTAATGAATGAGGAAACCTACATGTGGGAAAATAAACATTTTACTATCTGCCTTCTGAATCAAATCTCTCTCTGATCATACACAATTTGCCTATTTTTCATCTCTCTCTTCTGTGACCTATGGGGGGACATGGGTGAATTGAGGGGGAATGGGTAAAAATGACCTCGGTCCACAGCGGTGTGCGTAGTATTTAAAAAAAATAAATATTCTGGTTGGGGCCACCTCCCAGATTTGGCAACGCCCCTCAGTATCACCTGCCGAGGTCTCAATGGCCCTGTGGGGGGCAGGTATGAGTTAGAGAGCTGGGCGTATATTGATGATACCATTCATATCATTAACTGGGCAGGGCACGGTGTATGATGACGTTTATTTCATAATCCCACCTCTGCCAACTAAGTGCTTATGCAGAGTTGGAAATAATCGCATTGTGGGTTTATTTTCCCTGCAAATTGTACTTGCATACTGTAAAGCCTTACCCATGCCAACCGAGATGCTTCTAGCAATTAGAATTCCTTGCAATCAGGGGGGGAGAGGCTGGGATGGGAGGGGGCATACAGTTACAGTATAGCCAAAACCACAATGAAGTAATGATATGTTCACTGAAAACGCGTCCCAAGCTGAACACCACTCAGATTACTTGACCATTGGTGCAATTTATGCACTGTTGATGATGATGACTGGTGAACGCATCTGATTGGCTGAATGCATCTAATTCCTTCCCAATTATGTAAATATGCTCAAAGTACCACTGCTGTGATCTATTCCCAGGATAACAGTTCAGTGATAAAACGGTGTTCAGCAATAAAACGTTGGTTTCTAAACGGAGGGGAGCCTTAAAGGAAACCTTCGCCCTGAGCTCCACAAGGTCTAGAACCGGCTCTGCTGTCCGGCCATGAACTATAATGTGTATGCAGTGCATGCTGATTTTTAAGCATTTTTACTCTCACTGTGAAGCCACACCTCCTGTCGTATTTCGAACGTATCCTTTCCTGATGCCGGTTGGATAAAGGAAGCGCATAGTGCTAGGCATTCAGAACCGGCCGTTTCTCATATTCGCAGCATTCTTACCTACTCTCCCGAAGGAAACACTCAATATTCCGAGGTGTTCCCCGGGCTCCCAGAAGAGTAGGCTACATCTCAAATCCCGCCCACTTCCCAGTAAAGTGGGCAGGATGGGTCGACATCATAAAGCGAATACACAGATGTTCAATCCTAATTTTTTCCTGGTTTCATTGTTGCATAAAGTAATAAACTCCAATCCAGTACACTTAGGAATTTGTCATTAATTAATTAATTCATTCATTCATTAAATAGATCTAGCCCTTAACTGGGAACGCATATCCTCCAGGGTTATACTGCAAAAGTAACAACGATTGATTACATTACAGATGTTTTATACCTTTCTATTACAATCTTCATTTAATACGCCCACTTTACACCCACTGATATCATCAGATAGACAAAGTTTGTTCTTGTAAGCCCTTCCTGTGCTTGGCAGTCAAATAGAAGTAAATTCCTTTATGAGATGCTCTTGGTGTTCTGCATCACTATATTTGGTGCGTAAATTTCTCCTGCCTAGAATTATACATAAATGGTCAAGTGCTTGTACACTTTTTCAGATAAACACTTTCATAGGGAGTTGTCCTTAAAGACATCTCAACTCATTACTTCGTTTAAGTGAATTTGTACAAAGCAAAATGGCTGTGCAAAGGCCATATTGAATTGCATGAGCTGTATTCACTATAAAACATGTAAATATGGAATTATGTAAAATATAATGTTTCTTATAAATTAAGCTTTCACACAGAATAGGCCCATTAGTGTTCACTAGGGTGGATGGTGCTTGATGATGCAATTTGCATCATCACAACATGTCCCCACCCACTTTGCTGGCAGGTAAGTGACCTCCCAGGAGAATTGCCTGCTCTAAGGAGACTAATGAAAGAATGTAGGCAACTGTGCATTTAAACCGAACTAATATAAAAAAAAATACATACTGCAAAGATTCATTACCAGGTGACATTTATTTCTGCATATATTCAGGCTATTTGCTATGCAGAGGCATGCTACATTTGTACTTCATGTGTATTTGTTCTTTAAGGGCTGATGTTCCAGTTCTAGCTCCTGCTGGGCCCTAGGAAGGAGGAGGATAGGTCAGCTCTGGTAATGATGCACACGCAGTTACAGTATGTGTGTTAAGGTGCCTACACACATGGTGACTTTTTACACGAGTTGCCCGATTTCGACAAATCGTGACGACAAATCGTGTAAAGTATGCCCAAATCATGAGTTTCTACTAATGATCACAATGCCGATGCGCGTCCCCGCTCATCGTACCTCGCGTCTTCAGATCTGCCGTGCTGTAGGGCAGATTTGGCAATCTGGGACACAATGCACTGGCTGCATGATAGATCTTAAGTCAGATTGGACATTTTTTACTCCAAATCGTGACCACAACTGCCGGGGAGCTGCCGGGGGAGAGTTCAGGGCAAATCGTTCCTCAGGTCAGATCGTGAGCACATTGCTATGTGTGTTGGCACCTTTAGGTATATGTTATAAATGAAGTTTTGGAAAGTACACATACAGGAGTCATCTGGCCTTGAGCTTAACACCTTCTAGTGTGTTTTACAAACCGATCCGTATCAGTTCTCCTTTTGGGGGTCGAATTGCAGGAATCATGATGATTTACAAGTCAATTGCTGAATCCACAAACCTATTAAAGACCAACTTATAAATGACCACTTTCCAAACCTTTGAACTTCTGAGATATTGCAAAATCACTGACATCTAGGATTCCTCTGTTATCACCACAGAACAGGTCAATTTAGTAAATTAATCTTGAAAATCACCCAAAAATATTGGCTTTAGAAATCCTGATTCAGACCCGCTCGCAAGCGCATTGCGCTCGCAAGCGGGTCGATGGTGGCCCAGTGTGCACGCGAGCCCCGGAGCGAGTGCAAAAAGTGCTCGCTCTGGGACTCACTACAAAAGGAGCGGCTGTCGATGTTGATCGACAGCTCACCCCATTTTGTAGGCATGGCTTCACAAACGGAGGCATTCCCATGCGAATGCCTGCCGTTTGTGGGCGGCCCCACTGACATCACCAGTGATGTCAGTACCATCACTCAAGTACCATCACCAGTGATGTCAGTGAGAGAGCTTCCAGCTCTATTTGAGCCAGAAGCTCTCTGGGGCTTGCGGCCACGAGACCCTACCACAAGGGTCTCGTCGCAAGCCCGATGGTCGCGATGGTCTTGACCATCGCGACCATCATCATGGCCACTCGCAATAGCTGTGGGTGGTAACCCACAGCTATGCGAGCGGCCAAGAGGCCGCAACTAAAAAAACCTGCACCCGCCCTGATTCAGAGCGAGCGATCGCTTTTTGCGAGCACCTCTGAATCAGGCCCTTAGGGCTTGATTAATTAAGGATCACTATTGCAACTTCGTAATCACACGCAGGTCTGCTGCGAAAGTATGCCAATGAATGCTATTGCAATACCGTTGCACTGCCAGCAAAGAGACGCCCACTGCCTCCCACTACTACTATCTCACATCCATAATACATTGCAGTCCTGCGTACACATTGGAAACATCGAGTACCATCTGCCCCTCACGCACAATTACAGCAGATCTGACCTTACTTAAACCTGTGTAAAAAAAAAAGAAAAAAATGGCGTGCCCACCCCAAAAAAAATTAGCAACCAGCCCCGGGCATTAGTGACCCAGTGCTGGGTGTGCTTAAATACAGGGGACAAACGAAGTTGGGGTCCCCTGTACTTAAGCGCAACCAGCACCGGGCTAGTCAGAACCAGCCCTGGTTGCCAAAATACGGGGGACAAATGACGTAGGGGTCCCCCGTATTCTGCGCAACCAGCACTGGGCTCTGATCCGGTCCTGGTTCTGGAAATACAGGGGAAAAAATGAGTAGGGTTCCCCTGTATCTTCCAGAACCAGCACCAAACTTTTTCTATCGGTGGGCTGATGCCACATCCAGAGGAGCCCTTTAACCGGGCCCTCCAGCTGCAGCATCAGCCCTGACCGCTAGTCAGCCCAGACTGGGATCCCTGGAGATCTGGGGACCACCCCAATAAAGGCGTCCCTCTCCAGGGCACCCCAGGCCCAGGCTGACAGCCCAGGGCTATCCCCGCCACCCCTGGTGGCGGTGGGTGGCAGGTTGATTGTGTGCTGTGGTGTAAATAAATAATAGCAAACATTGTCTTTACAAGTAGAACTACAGGTCCCAGCAAGCCTGCCCCGCATGCTGGTACTTGGAGAACCAAGGGCCCACTAGTACCTGTAGTTCACCTGTAAAAAAAAACAACACAGGACACACACACCGTGACAGTTTAAGTTTATTAAAAATACATGTACTCACACATGTACACACACATATACACACACATGTACACATACTCACCTATCCCTGTAGCTATCGGTCCACTTGTCCGATAAAGTGTCCAATGGTGGACCTGTGAAAATAAACCATACTCACCATCTCCTATGCGAGGTTCTGTCCTCTTCGTTCAAAAGTAGGCATCCCACAGACTTGGCAAAAAAAAAAATGAAAATCCCAATCCACTTACTTAAGTACCGTTCAGTAGAACGGTACTTCCCGAATAACAGCTTAGCGGCGGGATGTCACCATGGAAACCCCGCCGCTAAGCATTCATTGGCTGAGAGAGGTCATTCCCCATCTCTCAGCCAATGAACGGCTCTCTCCATTGTAGTCAATGGTGGGAACCGCAGGGTAAACTTTAATAACCCTGCGGCTCTCCATACTGGTGCGTCCATATACAGTCAGGTCCATAAATATTGGGACATTGACAGAATTTTCATATTTTGGCCTCTAGTCACCACCACAATGGCTTTGAAATGAAACAAACAAGATGTGCTTAACTGTAGACTTTCAGATTTAATTTGAGGGTAATTACATCCAAATCAGGTGAACGGTGTAGGAATTACAATGGTTTCTATATGTGCCTCCCACTTTTTAAGGGGCCAAAAGTAATGGGACAGACTAAACAATCCTAAATCTAACTTTTACTTTTTAATACTTTGTTGCAAATCCTTTGCAGGCAATTACAGACTGAAGTCTGGAACGCATAGACATCACCAGACGCTGGGTTTCATCCCTGGTGAGGCTCTGCCAGGCCTCAACTGCAAATGTCTTGCGTTCCTGCTTGTTCTTGGGGCATTTTCCCTTCAGTTTTGTATTCATCAAGTGAAATGCATGCTCAGTCAGATTCAGGTCAGGGGACTGACTTGGCCATTGCATAACATTCCACTTTTTAGCCTTAAAAAACTCTTTTGTTGCTTTTGCAGTATGTTTCGGGTCATTGTCCATCTGCACTGTGAAGCACCGTCCAATGAGTTCTGAAGCATTTGACTGAATATGAGAATATAATATTGCCCAAAACACTTCAGAATTCATTCTGCTGCTTTTGTCAGCAGTCACATCACCAATAAATACAAGGGAACCAGTTCCATTGGCAGCCATACATGCCCACGCCATGCTATTACCGCCACCATGCTTCACTGATGAGGTGGTATGTTTTGGATCATGAGCAGTTCCTTTCCTTCTCCATACTCTTCTCTTCCCATCACTGTGGTACAAGTTGATATTTGTCTCATCTGTCCATAGGATGCTGTTCCAGAACTGTAATGGCTTTTTTAGATGTTGTTTGGCAAACTCTAATCTGCTCTGTCTGTTTTCGTGGCTCACCAATGGTTTACATCTTGTGGTGAACCCTCTATATTCACTCTTGTGAAGTCTTCTCTTGATTGTTGACTTTGACACATATACACCTACATCCTGGAGAGTGTTCTTGATTTGGCCAACTGTTGTGAAGGGGTTTTTCTTCACCAGGTAAATAATTCTTCTGTCATCCACCATAGTGGTTTTCCGTGGTCTTCCAGGTCTTTTGGTGTTGCTGAGCTCTCCGGTGCATTCTTTCTTTTTAAGAATGTTCCAAACAGTTGATTTGGCCACACCTAATGTTTTTGCTATTTCTCTGATGGGTTTGTTTTGATTTTTCAGCCTAATGATGGCTTGCTTCACTGATAGTGACAGCTCTTTTGGATCTCATATTGAGAGTCGACAGCAACTGATCCCAAATGCAAATGTCACACCTAGAATCAACTCCAGACCTTTTACCTGCTTAATTGATAATTAAATAATGAGGGAATAGCCCACACCTGTCCATGAAATAGCTTTTGAGTTGATAGTCCCATGACTTATGGCCCCTTAAAAAGTGGGAGGCACATATAGAAACCGTTGTAATTCCTACACCGTTCACCTGATTTGGATGTAATTACCCTCAAATTAAATCTGAAAGTCTGCAGTTAAAGCATGTCTTGTTTGTTTCATTTCAAAGCCATTGTGGTGGTGACTAGAGGCCAAAATATGAAAATTCTGTCAATGTCCCAATATTTATGGATCTGACTGTATCTCCCAATGTATGAACATTGTATGTCCATTATTATTTTCTGAGGTCTTCTTTCTCTCCATATAGCAGTTCTGTTCACCAAAATTGTGATAATATGATTGTTTAACTTAACGGCATATCAGAACAATATTAGATTAACAAATTGAGACACACGGCAGGGATTTCTTTATTTTATTAAAAACCAAAAATAATAAAAAAATATATATTAACACTCATCACAATTTCACTTTATATCACTTTTTAAATGAATATTTCGCTGCATTGGTGCTATTTGCAACTACCATTTTAATGTATACCTAATAAAGATTTGTTCTTTTTTTTTATAATAAATGAGCCTATGTGCGCCATACAAGACTAATTCCTTTCTTTCCTCTTTAAGCTATTCAGTAAGTACAATTGTCAAATGGCAGCACCCCCAATGTGAATACAAATCATATATACTGATTATGGGGGTTTTCTACAGCTACATGTAATGTGTGCAGATGTATTGTCCCTTTGTTCTTTGAAGCTGTCAGAAGTGCAAGTGTTCTAAATTTTGCTTAGCCTGGTAAGTAGCCAAAACCTCACATCTCCACCCCTAACCTTAACCAAAAATTTCTACTTCCTAACCCTAACTGCTCCCTGTTTTTGGTTAACCCTAAAGCCCAGGGCCGGCTCTAGGGGTGTTCAACCTGAGCAGTCGCACAGGGGTGCCACCCATAGAGGGCGCACCCCTCCCCAACATCCTGATTTCAGCGGGACATTACAGTCCCTCTGTTCCACCCGTGGGCCGAAGTTGCCCACGGGTGGTTAAATCGGGAGGTCGGGGTACCCCCACTGCCGCAGCTGTGCGGTGGTGCCAGACCCCGGAGACTCTGAATGGATGCTGCGCGCATGCACGCGGCATCCATTCAGTGACGGGAGAGGGCTGGGGGAAGCCCAGCTAGTGAGACACCCCAGCCTGATGTTATTTGGAGGTAGACACGCCTCCTAATATCATCACGTATGGGGTGTGGCCTATGGTAATTAGGCCATGCACCCATTTTAGCCGCGCGCGAAGATAGGGCGCGCTGGAGGGGGCCAGCACAGGATGCTACAACTCCTGGAGCCGGCCATGCTAAAGCCCCTTTCCTGCACCCTAAATCTACCCATCCCGGTTGTTCCTAAAGACATTTCTCCCTAGGAACTCCTATTCCTAACACACCTCCCTTCCTCTGGCTATAATATTATAAAGTTAGCAAATATTTGAAAAGTCAGCCATTATAATTTTGATGTTGTGTAATTTGTCATTTAAAACAAGGTGGCATTTAAATGCCAATGTCCATCTGTAGTCCCATGTGAGGATGTTAGCGCATGGTATCCTGTCCGCTGTAATCCTGACTTCATCCTTCTTACTTCGAATCTATACTAAAATATAATTTGACAAATCAAATAAATATACCAGACATGATTTGTGATCTTATTTACTTTTTTTTTTTTTTTATTTAAAAATTGTCTATTTGTGTGTTTTGAATAATGTTTTCAAAGTAAGTTTAGAAACTAACCAATTTCATTCTTTTTTACTTTTTGTGGGTTATGCCATCCATCCAAAACAGTTGGGCTGACTTCCGGTGCCACATGAAAACAAACAATGGCATCCAGGTCAGAGTACTGCAGAGGTACAGGTGGGGGTGCCTTCCCAACAGGTTTAGAGTACACCTCCCTGGAGGGGGATGCAATCGGGAAACCAGCTGAGTTGATCCCGACAGCCGGCTTCCCGACTGCTTTATCCCGGCGTGGGTTAAATGACAAGCGTCTATATCTAGATGCCTGTCATTTTCCCGACACCGGGAGACTGGCACCCGGCATCCCGATCGAAGGGATGCCAGGCGCCGCGAGCGGACAGCCGCGGGGGTGGGTGGGTTAGGTTTAGCGCACTTGGGGGGACTTAGGGTTAGGCACCTCCCGGGAGGGTTAAGGTTAGGGTTAGGCTAGGGGGAGGGAGGCTTAGGGTTAGGCACCCCCGGGGGGGCACATAGGGTTAGGCACCCCCCCCGGGGGACTAAGGTTTAGGCAGCGGGGAAGGGGGGGGTTAGGCACTTACAGGGAGGATTAGGGTTAGGCACTTGGGGGGGGGGGTTAGGTTTAGGCACCTCTAAGGAGGGTTAGGGTTAGGGGGTTTAGGTTAGTATATACTTACCTAAGGATGATCGGGATTTCCAGCGCTGTCGGGGTGCCACTGCCGGGATCTGTCCATCTGTCGGGCTGCCGCTGCCGGGAATCGAACCATGCGGCCGGCAGTATTTCATACCAATTCCCCTGGAGGAGTTAGCCTTAGGATCCATTGAAGATGTTGAGGTGACTGGTGTAGCTAATGTTAATTCAGATAGACCTGTCTCAGGTATATAGACTAACATTTTACAAAATGTTTTTTAAAAAATGTTTAAATGTTTTTGAAATGTTGTTTTGATCCCAAAACTAAGATGGTGTACAATTCTTACAGATGACGAGCAACAAAATCCAGAGCCACAGGGTGCGGAGACACAACCTCAAAATGAAGAAGTGGCAGCCATAGCCACTGAACAAACCCTCCCAAGTAGAAAGGAGCATCATACAAAAACAACACAAAATGGGCAAATATTTCGATAAATTTGTGATGGTCTAGCAGGCATCAAAACATCCTTGAAAGAATACAGGATAACATGGAGGACAGCAACACCATCTCAAGGCGTCAAAACATAATATTAGAGAGTGGCATTAATCGCATTATGCAGACTGTTGATGATGCCTTGAGGGATAATGTGAGGGCACCACAATCACCCCCAATTATTATTATTATTATTAGCATTTATTTATATGGCGCCACAAGTGTTCCGCAGCGCCTTACAAAGTACAAAAACAAATTGTATACAAGTGACTTACAGAACAATACAATACAGGACATGGATAATATATATTGCTACATTAGTGACCATATCACCCAGATAAGCAACAGAGCATAAGCAACCAAGTGTTAGGTGCCCTAGTGGTGAGTAAGAAGTAAATGACACTATAGTAAGGAGAAGCACAAGAGGGTAGATGGCCCTGCTCGTGAGAGCTTACATTCTAAAAAGGTGGGGGAAGACAAACTGGGTTGACACAGATGGGGTAGATGGGGACGAATGAGCATGTAGCAAGGAGCTAGAATGATAGCTGGAAGGCTTTGATGAAGTAGTGGGTCTTGAGAGCCCGTTTGAAGGATTGCAAACAGGTGGAGAGTCTGATGCGGAGTGGGAGAGAGTTCCAGAGGTGGGGAGCAGTGCGGGCAAAATCTTCGAGGCGGGAGTGGGAGGAAGTAATCAGCTGGCATGAAAGGCGGCGTGCATTAGTTGAGCGAAGAGGGCGGAGAGGAGCGTGAAGGGAGATGAGATCAGAGATGTATATGGGAGAAGATTGGGTGAGGGCTTTGTGAGCGAGCGTGAGAACCTTAAATTGGACTCTGAAAGGGAAGGGGAGCCAGTGTAGGGCTTGTAGGAGAGGGGAGGCAGATACAGAATGTTTTTAGAGGAAGATAAGCCGTGCAGCAGCATTGAGGACAGACTGGAGAGGAGAGAGATGGGATTTGGGGAGGCCAGATAGGAGGAGGTTACAATAGTCCAATCTGGAGATGACCAGTGAGTGTATGAGGGTTTTAGTAGCATCCTGGGTGAAATAGGGTCTGATCTTAGAAATATTTTTGAGATGGAAACGACAGGACTGTGAAAGGTTCTGGATATGTGGTTTGAAGGAGAGGGATGAGTCCAGGATAACTCCAAGACAGCGCACCTTGGGACTAGATGAGATAGTTATTCCATCAATTGATAAAGAAATAGTGGGAAGTGAGGTGATGTGGGAGGGTGGGAAGATGATTAGCTCTGTCTTAGACATATTAAGTTTAAGAAATCGCTGGGACATCCAGGAAGAGACAGCAGAGAGACAGTTGGAGATACGAGTCAGAAGAGAGGGGGAGAGATCAGGGGAGGAAAGGTAGATTTGAGTATCATCAGCATAGAGATGACAATGGAGGTCAAAAGAGCTGATGAGTTCACCTAGAGAGGAAGTATAGAGGGAGAATAGGAGAGGACCAAGAACAGAACCTTGGGGAACACCTACTGTAAGAGGCTGTGGAGGGAAGAGGAGTCGTGAGAGGAAACTGAAAAAGATCGGTCAGAGAGGTAGGATGACAGCCAGGAGAGGGCAGTTTCACGTAGACCAAGGGAGTGAAGGATATTCAGCAGGAGAGGGTGGTCCACAGTGTCAAAAGCAGCAGAGAGATCAAGGAGAATGAGAAGAGAGTAGTGGCCTTGGGATTTGGCAGCAAGGAGGTCATTGCTGACTTTTGTGAGGGCAGTTTCAGTGGAGTGGAGAGAATGGAAGCCAGACTGAAAAGGGTCAAGGAGGGAGTGGGAGGAAAGAAAAGTGGTAAGGCGGTTGTAGACAATCCGCTCAAGGAGTTTGGAGGCAAAGGGGAGGAGAGAGATGGGACGGTAGTTAGAAAGAAGGTTTGGATCAAGGGTAGGTTTTTTAAGAATGGGGGAGACAAGGGCATGTTTGAATGCAGAAGGAACAGTGCCTGATGAGAGGGAGAGGTTAATGAGGTGGGCAAGATGGGAGCAGGCTGAGAGAGGGAGGAGGCGGGAGGGGATGGGATCAAGGGGGGAGGTGGAAGGGGGGGAGGACCGGATGAGGGCCATGACTTCCTCTCCAGATACAGGGGAGAAGGATGTTAGAGTTGGTAAAGTTGATGGGGAGGGGTGACTAGGGAAAGGAGGAGGTGGAGAGCTGGGGGACTGATTGGATATGATGTCCTGACGTATGGAATCAATTTTAGATGTAAAGTAGGTAGCAAAGTCAAGGGCAGTGAGCAAGGAGGGGAGACGAGGAGGGGGTGGGCGAAGGAGGGATTTGAAAGTAGTGAAGAGACGCTGGGGATTAGAGGACTGAGAGGAGATGAGGTTCTTAAAGTATGACGGTTTAGAGAGGGAGAGCGCAGCACTATAGGATGAGAGCATAAATTTGAAATGGAGAAAATCTGCCTTAGAGCGTGATCTTCTCCACTGTCGCTCGGCAGTTCGAGAACACTTTTGCAGGTATCTGGTGCATTTGGAATGCCAGGGTTGAGGAGTAGATCTGCGAGTGTGAATAGTGATCGCTGGGGCAACAGAGTCCAGAGCAGAAGTAAGGGAGGCATTGTATAGGGAGGCGGCTTGTTCAGGGCAGGAGAGAGAGAGGATAGGGGAGAGAAGTGAGTCAAGCAGGGAAGAAAAGGAACCTGTGTCGATAGTGTCAATGTTACGCTTAGTAATGGAGGCTTTTGGAGGTAGAGGAGGGGAAGGAGAGAGGGACAGGTTAAAAGAGAGAAGGTGATGGTCAGAAAGAGGGAATGGGGAATTGAGGTGGTCAGAAATATCACAACGGTGTGTGAATACCAGATCAAGCACATGGCCCCAATACAAACATCCACATCAACTGCAGCAGCCACTGTTCAACATAGTAGAAGGCAACATGCAGTTGTTGAGGATGTTGGTCCACAAACAAAGTATCTAAGGGTAAAAAAATTACCAAATATACATGTCTTGAAAATGATCAAAAATTCTGCATGACTGTTTATATGTTTGTGAAGTCATAGCTGATAAAAATGTGTTACTTTCACACAAACAATTCAAACGTGTTTAATTTACTTTCCAGACTTAAAGTGTGTGCCTATTTCTTTCATTTCAAATGTTTGCCATATGTGTGTATTTTCCTTCAGTTTAACATGTATATGGAAATGCATATGTTGTAAGGTGGCAATGTTTAATTTGTGTAGACATGTATCCACATTTAGCTAGATTAATTGATGTATTTTGTTTATGCAGATGCATTTAAATGTGCTTAGAAGTTTTATGAAAAACAATGTGGGCAGCAATGAAATAAATTGTGCTTGAACAAATGTAGTGTTTCCAGTTAAAAATTCTATTAAACTGCTTTAAATTTAAACCATTATTTATGTTACTAATACCCCTTTTACACCAGAGCTAAAACCTGGGTTATTGCAGAGTTAACCCGAGTAGATCCTTGGTGTAAAAGGGGAAAGGGTTGGATTGCCGAGCCTGCGCACTGGCTTAATTGTGTGCCGGACGCATGCGTACTTTGTCGATAATCGCAAGCTATGTGCGCGTTCGCATTTGCAAATAACTCTGAATCAGGCCCAAAGTTAGTTGTAGGGTGTGGGAGACAGGAAACAGACACAGTGCTGACATGGATAGTGCCAAGAGGCGAGAATAAGGTAGGAGGGTCCTGCTCATGAGGACATACAGTCTGAGGAGCAGATTCAATTCACCGTGAGATGCACATTTATCTGCTGGTAACAATAGGCAAATTCTGCTTGAATCTCCATAATCTGCTAGCAGAATCTGCCATATGAAGTTAACATGCAGAATCCACCAGCGGCCTCTGCACTTCATTGATTCTGGAAGGGACAGTTGTTACCAGCAGGGTGAACTAGGAAATGTTCTCTCTTCTCCTCTCTCAGGTTATGTTGTACCAGGTGTAAAGGGCACCTTCACATGTCAGTTAAATAACCAGGTTACCCCTTCATCCTGAATGGTTTGAACTTAAAACTGGACGATTGACTCTGGTTCGGGACATCAGTACTCAACTCATGGTGAAAACCTGGTATATGACCCATTTATTCACTTCGGAGCAACCTGACAAATACTGCCCAACATATCAACACTCTATTAAGCCAACAATGGGGCCCCTGCCTACTAAACAATGGAGGCTATACCATGTACTGTATAATAGATCCTGCCTGGCACTAGTAGAAGAGGGGTTGAAGAGGTATCTGGAATTACCACAGTGTACCACATTACTTAGAACTGTCACTCTTATTGAAAACTGGCTCTCTATATATATACAGTAATATCACGAGTGGCCCCAGAGACCTCACCCACAGACCCCAGCACTTATCTGTATGGGTGCTGACAGGCTGTCAGCACTGCATCCCAGTGATCTGCCAGCCGCCAGCCTTTACTGCTGCTCAGCTTCAGGTTCTTCACCTCCAGTGGCTACACTACCATCTCGTCTTCAGCTTTCATTGTCTGCTAAATTTGATGGGAATTCCAAGCTGTGTTGAGTAGCTTCCGAAGTGAATTGGAATGAAGATGCACTCATTTCTGCCTTCTGGAGTGGACTTTCTGACAGACTGAAGGATGATCTTTCAACTGGAGATCTACCTACTAAAGCAGATTAACTCATCTCTTCTCTGTAATGAGGTTGATCTTCAATACAGAGAGCGAATCTTAGAAAATGGGCCGAGTGATTGCTTCAAGTCTCGACCTATTCCACGCCCAAATCCGCCATCAACTTCTGCTGAAGAACCAATGCAGATAAATAGATCTTGTCTGTACCTCAGATCTTCCGAGCATTTGGTTAAATCATGTTCTCTGCGGTCGGGAAACTTTCGCTCCTAACCTATGGAGGAAAAGTTAAATTAAGAGTTGCCCCCAATTCTCCACAGAAACCAGACTATACCATTTCTGTGACCCTTGAGCATCCTCACTCTACCAGGTCTCTTCTAGCCCTGTTGGACTGAGGTGCAGCTGCAAACTTTAATACTTTATACTACATTCAGCGTCATCAATTTCTAACCCAAGACCTATTGCGACCTGTTAGACTCACAGCAGTAGATGGTAGTCGTATTACAAGTGAAACTCAAGTTCTCCTCAACCTATCATCCCCAGACCAATGGGCAAACTGAGTGTGTGAGCCAGGATCTAGAGACTTTTCTATGACTATATCTCTCTTCATCTCAAGCTGATTTGTTAGAGCTTTTGCTGTTGGCAGAATTTGCCCATAACAACCGTTACCACTCTTCCACAATTCTACTCCATTCTTGCCAGTTTACGGACTTCGAACACATGTCCTAGAATTTCAGGGGTCTAGTCATCATCACTTAATTTATACAAAAGCAGGTGACAATTAACATTTTCACATAGTCTTGTATAAATTAAGTGTCAGGGCCATTCATCAAGTTCCGAGAAAGCATTTTTTTGGGAACTTGGTGTCGCTACTGTACACCATCCTGAGATGATTTACACACAGCTACTGCAGCCAGCAGAGGAATTGATTCAGATCCCTCCCTGTTGTATCTGCAGAGCTCTGTGGGCTGAGAGCTCTGGGGCACCGCAGTCCTGTGTGTTGCTCACCTGCTTCTATCTCACCTGCTTCTATCCAGCAGGTGACTCACCTGCTCCTATCCAGGCTCCATGACGCAGCTCCGAGTGGAGGAGACAGGTGAGAGGAAGCAGTGAGTGGGAAGGGAAAGAGGTTGCGTAGGACAGGACAAAGCAGCAGGGGGAGGAGATAGGACACAGGGGCACAGAGCAGAAACCGCACTGGGGAGAGTATGTGGGGGATGGAAGACAGCAGCAGGGGCAGGAGAAAGTGGACACCAGGGAAAGGAACGCACTGGATGGGACACAGCAGCCAGGGAAGGAGAGATGACAAAGAGGACATATGGGAAGGCAGTTACACACAGCAGCGGGGTTAGTGGGGGGTGGGGGGGGCACAAACGGGGCAGCAACTGTGGGCTTGGGGGACAGACTATGGCGGTGGCAGGGAAATACACTGCAGGTGTAGGGGTAAAAGTATCACTTTCTGAAAAGCTGACTCCGCAAAAACAGCAGCTTTTCAGAAGTGATACTTTAGTTAATGAGGCAGGATGAATGCCCTCGAACAGCTATTTAAACTTGCAGTGAGTTGAATAGATCCCTGAATTTTTTGATGTGCCAGCAGCCAGTTCTTTCGCTACAGCATTACTCAAAGATCTCTAAGGATGCGTATAGAGCATTAATTAAGTCATCTGCTCGGTATAACATTTCTGTGGATCGGTAGCACCAAGCCATCCCAAGCCTAACACCAAAGGATCAAATGTGGTTATCAACCCGTAACCTACGACTTTTAAGTGCCTTCAAAGAATTTAGCTTCATGCTTCATTGGACTCTTTCCCTTAGAGATGGAAACCCTGTGGTCTACAAACTTAAATCACCAGCCTTTCTTCACATTCCAAATTCTTTTCACATCTCTCTTCTAAGGCCATTAGTCATGAATCGATTACAGTTATCTCTTCCAAGGGGCCCGATTCAGACCAGCTCGCTAGGAAGCGTTCGCACCAAGCCAGCCAGCCGATTTTTGCATTCTGCGCAAATAGTGCCTGTGTATACTAACCCGATGGTTAGCACACATCTCCGATGTTTGGAGGACTGCGCTTGCGCAGCAGGTGTACTGCTCATGTGCAGCCCTCCAACTGCAATCCCGCTTGCAGTGTGTCCTAGCCACAGCCTGATTGACAGTCTGCAGTGTTTTATAGGTGGCGGAGCGGAGATGTGTATGACCCTAATTGAGCAATCGGGAAGCGTTCGCTCGCCACACATAGACAGCCTGGCTGACTGAGTTACAGGAGAAGATGTTGGTGGTGATAGGGGCTCGCCAATAAAAACGGGGGAGTGGAGGTGCGAACGCAGGCATGCTTGAGCGTCTCAACGCCATTTCAGAGGTGTGCATAATTAAGAGGCAGTGTCATAGTACATGTCACTTGGTTGAATATTACCCTGAAGTGCTCGCAGTGCTTGCGTAGGGTATGGTCAGCCACAAGCGGGTCTGAATCGAGCCCAAAGTTCAAACCCAACGAGGAATAGAGTTTGAGTTATAGAAGAACTTGCACTGCTCATGCCGATATGGATGGCTTCAATATTTAGTCGATTGGAAGGGATATGATCCAGATGAGAGAGCCTGGATCAACTTAACTGATGTCCATGCTCCCCATTTGATTCAAGCTTATTTATTTATTAACAGTTTCTTATATAGCGCAATAAATTCCGTCGCTCCTAGTTTCCTGACAGACCCAAAAAGTGTCCGAAGGCCACTTATAAAGAGGAGTGTATTGTCCCCAGAACCCGGCACTTACTTGTATGGGTGCTGATAGGCTGTCAGCACCGAATTCCAGTGATCTGCCGGCCACCGCCCACCGTCCTTCACCATGGCTCAGCTTCAGATTCTTCCTGCTGGGGCAACTTGCTCCTCTTGTTCCCGCAGCCAGTATTATAAACTACATGTGGAACACTGCAGACTGCTCTGGTTTCACACGTATAGGGTCTCCCGCTGATTCTGGAGGATGGCAGCCGCCATGTTCAGCCGAGTCAGCTGACCACTGCATCACCAATGGCATATCCCTTCTTCGGGGCTGATCCAGCATTGCACATTAGTGCAATGCTGAACACAGATTCCCAATTATCGGGATCTGTACGTTCCCAGGATCCATTCTGTGAATGTGCAGAACAGGACCTGCGTGATCATATGCAGCCCCTACTAAGCCTCCACCTGATTGACAGGCAAAGGCAATTGAGGGGCGGTGAGGTGTCTTATACCTCCAATGCCAGCCTGGTGTCCAGCCACAGGACTGCTGCTCCTACAACATCCAGTACCACCGGTATCAGCCCAATGTGCAACCACAGTATCGCTGTTCCTACAGTGTCCGGTACCACCGGTATCAGCCCAGGGTCCAGCCACAGAATCGCTGTCTCTACAGCATCCAGTACCATTGGTACCAGCCTGGTGTCCGACAACAATACCACTGCTACTATAGCATCCAGCACCTCTAGGCCCAGTCCAGAGATTAATAACAGATCTTCATCTACTGTGACCAAATTCTAGACACTCGCCCAGTCAGTACATGGTTAACTATTAATAGAAAGCAGCACACGTACCGTTACATAAAATCTGTACAGACAGAGATTGTGTCCATGACCTTTACGAGAGAGCAACACATCTGTGTGGAACATACTGTACCGTAACAATGGGATGGCTCTAACTATTATTTGTTCCATAGCTGCGAAGGAAAGAATACATTCAACTATTTTGATACAGTTCTCCTGAATGTGAAGTTTACAGAGAATGAGCGTCAACCACTGTTTTGTTGCAATCTGGCAGAGGAGGAGAGGTGAATGGACTGTAATGCGGGCCCATTCCAACCATTCGGGGACTTAGACTTATCGAACAAATGGAACATAGGAGGCACTTTCGGAGATCAAGGTTTGTTTGTTTTTTTGTTTTTTCAAACTCTTTGTGCTCCACTTAATTCTACATATATTGGGCCTGATTCAGACCTGCTCACTAGATGCGGCCGCTCGCTCCCAGCATATGGAAATTCAGATGTACCCCCAATTTGATGTGCAGATTGTTCTTCTTTGGATTTTACCATTTATTTTCCTATTGCAGTTACACAGGCCAAATTAATTCATCGACGTCAGAGATATTTAATTCCATTTCCAAAGAGCGGCTGTCAGAGCGTGAGACAGCTGGCAACATTTTTCGGTAATAATAAATGGCAAAATTACTAGTTTTCAATCTGTTGTATTGAAAATAAAAGAGGAATGAGGTGTATGTGTCAAGACCACTCATAATTACAGGGCTCTGCCACCAATCACTTTGCAGCCGTCTCATTAAAAGCTGTCATTCTGGTCTAGACGGCCGAGCTGGGATCCTGGGGACGACGCCATGAATGACATCTGTGATAGAATAAAGCTTCCCGTGTAGTCAGAGATTTCTATATCTGCTTACATTGCTGGTGGCTATTACAGGAACAGAAAGACAGATTTAGAGCATCCTCTGCCTGCCGTGTGATTACTGTATCTACCCCCTGGTAAATGACAGGTTAATGTGGAAGGCTATTTATAGGCACAAAGCAGGTTACTCGTATAGTATTGGCGGAACACTTGCGAAGGCCACATCTGTACATATTGCACTGAATGTATAATGAAGGCTCTCACTATCAATCAAACACGAACTACAGTATTTACAGGATGCTGTGACCGATATAGCTCTATGCTCTTTGTAACCTCTTGTTCTCTCTTCCTTCTCCTCCTCCCTCTGCCATTTGGGTAAGAATGGGCATTATTTACTGAAGGACCTTGTGACCAGTGTTTCCCCAGCATACATTTAATGTCACATCTAATCTAGGCCCTATAGACATCAGACTGACACACTGATAGGCAGAGCTGTGTCTGCACATTTTTGAACTCTGGCCAGGCCGAGTAGTGCCAGGTTCCCCCAGTTGTAGTATGCCACCTCCACACCAGCCTCCTACTAACCTTCTCGGTATCTCTGCCCCTTTGGCGGCAATCCGGCAGCATTGTAACCCATACTTACTTACCCTATGGCCGCACTAGACTGCTGTTCTTCTGCATCGCGATGTTGTAGGGAGTAGACAGCAGAGAGTGGTGAGTATTCGACCGCAGGTGACTCCACATCCTGGGTGGTGGCACCGTTAGTACTGCCTTCGGTGCTACCGGTGCCCCTGCTCTTATCATCAATATCATCAATGACTGCTGAGTGGAGGTTATCAAAATAATCTAAACCAGAGGTTCCCAAACTCGGGCCTCAAGGCACCCTAATGATCCAGGTTTTCAGGATATCCATGGTTGACCATAGATAGTTAATCAAAAGACAGAGGTACTAATTAAGTCACCTGTGCCCAAGCATGGTTATCCTTAAAATCTGGACCGTTAGGGTGTCTTGAAGACCGAGTTTGGGAACCACTGAACTACTGTAAACTGTTCTGCAAAATATATTTTGCTAAATGATGCATTTCAGTTTCATACATTTGATTGCTGAATTTTGTCTTAAACAATCTTAAAATTGTAAAAAAAAAATATCCATAAAATTATTTTTAGAACATAAAATAATATATATTAATATCCAAATAAACAGGACAAATATTGTAAATAATTAACGTATTTTAGGAGCACAATCAGGGCTGATTTTGAGGCGGACACCGCGTGATCATGGCTGCAGCTTAATATTAATACTGCGGTCAATTCTGAGCATACAGAAATGCCCACTTGCATTACGCTAATCTGTCACAGTTCGTCTTTAGACGCACCATCGGAACTAGCACCAGCCCCATGGTAGGTAGCTTTTGTAACCTTAGAAACAGTCAAAATGTAGAAGCACTATAAAAAAAAAGCCTGGTAATAAAAACAATCTGTCGTTCTATTAAAATTATCCTGAAATGGCATTAAGAGAGCAGGTATTGTAGCTGTATGGAAACCACTGAGCTGCATGATAAATATAGTAGGTAAAGACATTTCAAATCTGGAATCTGCAATTAGCCATACCTCCTGGAAGAAGACCAAGGCTGAAACGCATTGGAGACTACCCGCCACCCACCACTTTTCCCCACCAGGGGAACAGCACCTCTGACCTCCGGAGTCGGAGCAGCCTATACCTGGGCATAAACCCACTCTCCCACCACACACAGGGCCATCTCTTCCATTGGGCTTGTTGGGCAGTTGCCCAAGGGCCCGGAGCTTGTAGGGGCCCACCAACCTGCCCCCCTGCATCCGCGGCCAGTTGGCAAATTTGTGATATTATTGTAACCCAGCCGCAGGTGCACTGTATTCCAATCTAAGCTTACCCCCCCAAAATCCTCCACCCCCCCCATCCCCCTCAGTGACGAGTACTCACCTCAGTCCCAGTTTCACTTCATCCGCCGGCTTCAGACCAGTCAGACAGATTCTCTCTGAATGTGTGGGAGGTCTAATGGGCATGCATAAGAGTTTAATTTTATTGACCATTTACATTTTTTTCCTGTGAGTGGGTGGGTAGGGGCCCTAATGCATTGCTTTGCCAAGGGCCCACACTGCTGTTAAGACAACCCTGACCACACAAGGATGGTTGCCTAAGCCAGGAACGCTCAACTGCCCAAGCTACCAGCAGCATCAGCAGCCACCGGTAACCCTACCCTGGGCAGCTACAGAGTGCTTCCCAGACAACCATCCACCAAAGCGGCAATTCATCACCCGCCACACGACACGCAAGCAACCCCCCAGAGGAGGGTCGCTCACTACCGTACCCCAGCCGCTTACCACCAAGCGAGCTACTTCACCATCAGGTCCAGGTGTAGTGCGGACACCGCACCCACCTCCACACCCAGCCCCGCTGACAAGCATTCTGCAACACCTGTGTTCCAGCTATCGAACCAGCAGAGACAGAACAAGAGGAGGGGTACTTAACCACATCAAACCCTGGCTGCAATGTTCACCACAAGAGCAACCTACCAGTAGGTATATTTAAGAACCTTAGAGACACTGCATCCAGTAACCACTATTCTGGATGCCACCGGCACCAACTGCCTATCACAGATCCACACTTACCCAGTCACCTATACTCTCTCAGATGGCTCCTTAAAACTGTATACCAAAGGTCCAGCAGGGATAACGTGCTGGTCCAGAACCGCACAGCAAGGAGCCCCCTGAAAGGGTCCACCTACCTTCCTACCGGTGCTCAGCCCATCACACCTCTCCCACCATATCCTACTCTCTCTCCCCCACTCCATAACCCCCCACCCCCCTAGATCTTATCGGAGCAGCATTGTGCCTCTCAATAAACGATTTGGCCCCAACATATGGTTGTCTGTAGAGATGAGCGGGTTCGGATCTCAGAGATCCAAACCCACCCGAATTTAGAGATCCGGGGCCGGCCCCGGATCTCAAACCAAGACCCCGCTGGCCCCGGATCTCAAACCGAGGCAAAACCTCAGAGATTAAATCTCGCGGCTCGCAAGCTTTCGTCTCTGCTATATAAGGAGTCATTTCACTCCGGCTGTGGAGAGTGAACAGGGAGAGTGGGTAGTGTAGTGCTGGTGCTGTCTGCTGTGTCCATCTGGGCTGGTGCTGTCTGCAGTGTCCATCTGGGCTGGTGCTGTCTGCTGTGTCCATCTGGGCAGGTAGCATGCTGCCTGTGTCGTCAATCCCTGCTGCCTCGGTCAGGGGTGCTTCGGGCCTCAAGTTCTGGAAAAAAAAAAAAAATATAATAAAAAGTGTATTCTTTTGTGTGTGTGCGTGTGCATTAGCCGCACTTATTATTAGACAGCAGCAACCTATACTTGCCTACTTTTGAAAAAGCATTTCAGGGAGATTGTGAAAGCAGCACCTATGAGCACCTACAGCTACATCTGAGAGGCGTGTCATAATACTGACTTTCATCCAAATGTAAACGAGCCCAAAAGTAGTTAGTAAGATCTACGTGTTGATGAAAACAGACTGATACTTTTCAGAAAATATGGGAAAGTAGCCATAGGGATCATTGTGCCTTATACCCAATGCAAGGAAATGGTACTAATGATCCCATTTGAATGCATATATAACACCTTCATAATGGGGGTAAGGCACAATCAGGGAGATTGATGGACTCTTCAGGGAGATTGCTACTATTTTAGGGAGTCTCCCTGACAATGAGGGAGAGTTGGCAAGTATGCAGCAACCTAGTTTAGTCAGCCAGCTAGCTGGATGGAACATTTTGGCCCTAGGCCTAACCAAGATGAAAAAATCAATATTGTGAGCTGTGAGGTTGTCAAAATCTACTGAAAATGACTGGGAATAAATGTTATTAAGGTTAATAATAGTGTAGGAACAAAAACAGACCCAAATTATGTGGTTTTACCTGTTTTCATCATTTTTTGAAAAAAGATCCAGATCCAAAACAAAACCAAAACCAGAATACGCAAGGATGGTTTTGTCACAATCCAGGCCACAGCCCTATATAAAGGATGCCCAGCTACTGGCAGCCACTTTGTGGTGACATTCCGTCTCACATTGCTACTCACTGAGTAATTCCTGATTATTTTAGTTAGGCGACTTTGGAAAACGAATATTTATTAAGGACCTTGGATTAACATCTTCTGAGGAGTCCTGATTAACATCTTCCGATAAGGTTCTGATTAGTGATGAGCGGTTCGGATTCTGAGGAATCCGAACCGCTCCGAACAGGTGGAATCTGAGTCCACCCGAACGCAAGTTCGGGTGTTCCCGCCTGACTCGGATTCCACCTCGAGGCCGAACGTCACCCGTCCGGCGTCGGATTCTCGCGAGAGCCGAGTGACGTTCGGCCTCTATAAAAAGGCGCGGCACCCGGCAGTCGGCGCCATTTCTCGCGTGACGCGTAGTTAGGTAGTTAGCTAGTGCGCTGTCTGTTCTAGTGTTAGATAGATTAGAGTAGGCAGTGCTCTATGACTTTACTGGGCATAAGCCCTTGTGTGTGCTCCGTGACTGGGCATAATAAGCCCACTGTGTGTATGTGTACTCTACTACTCACTGTATTATACAAGATCCGTGACAACTGACAGGGCATAGCCCACTGAGTGTATTATACAAGCTCCGTGACTGGGCTTAGCCCACTGAGTGTATACAAGCTCCGTGACAGGGCATAGCCCACTGAGTGTTTTGTACAAGCTCCGTGACAGGGCATAAGCCCACTGAGTATTATACAAGCTCCTTGACAGGGCATAGCACACTGTGTCTATTATGCAAGCTCTGTGACAGGGCATAGCCCACTGTGTCTATTATACAAGCTCCGTGACAGGGCATAAGCCCACTGAGTGTATTATACAAGCTCCGTGACAGGGCATAAGCCCACTGAGTATTATACAAGCTCCGTGACAGGGCATAGCCCACTGGGTCTATTATACAAGCTCCGTGACAGGGCATAGCCCACTGAGTGTATTATACAAGCTCCGTGACAGGGCATAGCCCACTGTGTCTATTATACAAGCTCCGTGACAGGGCATAAGCCCACTTAGTGTATTATACAAGCTCCGTGAGAGGGCATAGCCCACTGTGTCTATTATACAAGCTCCGTGACAGGGCATAGCCCACTGAGTGTATTATACAAGCTCCGTGACAGGGCATAAGCCCACTGAGTATTATACAAGCTCCGTGACAGGGCATAAGCCCACTGAGTATTATACAAGTTCCGTGACAGGGCATAGCCTACTGTGTCTATTATACAAGCTCCGTGACAGGGCATAGCCCACTGAGTGTATTATACAAGTTCCGTGACAGGGCATAAGCCCACTGAGTATTATACAAGCTCCGTGACAGGGCATAAGCCCACTGTGTCTATTATACAAGCTCTGTGACAGGGCATAAGCCCACTGTGTCTATTATACAAGCTCCGTGACAGGGGCATAAGCCCACTGAGTGTATACAAGCTCTGTGACAGGGCATAGCCCACTGAGTGTATTATACAAGCTCTGTGACAGGGCATAAGCCCACTGAGTATTATACAAGCTTCGTGACAGGGCATAGCCCACTGAGTGTATTATACAAGCTCCGTGACATGGCATAGCCCACTGAGTGTATTATACAAGCTCTGTGACAGGGCATAAGCCCACTGAGTATTATACAAGCTCCGTGACAGGGCATAGCCCATTGAGTGTATTATACCAGCTCCGTGACAGGGCATAGCCCACTGTGTCTATTATACAAGCTCCGTGACAGGGCATAAGCCCACTGAGTATTATACAAGCTCCGTGACAGGGCATAGCCCACTGAGTGTATTATACAAGCTCCGTGACAGGGCATAGCCCACTGTGTCTATTATACAAGCTCCGTGACAGGGCATAAGCCCACTTAGTGTATTATACAAGCTCCGTGACAGGGCATAGCCCACTGTGTCTATTATACAAGCTCCGTGACAGGGCATAGCCCACTGAGTGTATTATACAAGCTCCGTGACAGGGCATAAGCCCACTGAGTATTATACAAGCTCCGTGACAGGGCATAAGCCCACTGAGTATTATACAAGTTCCGTGACAGGGCATAGCCTACTGTGTCTATTATACAAGCTCCGTGACAGGGCATAGCCCACTGAGTGTATTATACAAGTTCCGTGACAGGGCATAAGCCCACTGAGTATTATACAAGCTCCGTGACAGGGCATAAGCCCACTGTGTCTATTATACAAGCTCTGTGACAGGGCATAAGCCCACTGTGTCTATTATACAAGCTCCGTGACAGGGGCATAAGCCCACTGAGTGTATACAAGCTCCGTGACAGGGCATAGCCCACTGAGTGTATTATACAAGCTCTGTGACAGGGCATAAGCCCACTGAGTATTATACAAGCTTCGTGACAGGGCATAGCCCACTGAGTGTATTATACAAGCTCCGTGACATGGCATAGCCCACTGTGTCTATTATACAAGCTCCGTGACAGGGCATAGCCCACTGTGTCTATGATACAAGCTCCGTGACAGGGCATAAGCCCACTGAGTATTATACAAGCTCCGTGACAGGGCATAGCCCATTGAGTGTATTATACCAGCTCCGTGACAGGGCATAGCCCACTGTGTCTATTATACAAGCTCCGTGACAGGGCATAAGCCCACTGAGTATTATACAAGCTCCGTGACAGGGCATAGCCCACTGATTGTATTATACAAGCTCCGTGACAGGGCATAGCCCACTGTGTCTATTATACAAGCTCCGTGACAGGGCATAAGCCCACTGAGTATTATACAAGCTCCGTGACAAGGCATAGCCTACTGTGTCTATCATACAAGCTCCGTGACAGGGCATAGCCCACTGAGTGTATTATACAAGCTCCGTGACAGGGCATAAGCCCACTGAGTATTATACAAGCTCCGTGACAGGGCATAAGCCCACTGAGTATTATACAAGCTCCGTGACAGGGCATAGCCTGCTGTGTCTATTATACAAGCTCCGTGACATGGCATAGCCCACTGAGTGTATTATACAAGCTCCGTGACAGGGCATAAGCCCACTGAGTATTATACAAGCTCCGTGACAGGGCATAAGCCCACTGTGTCTATTATACAACCTCTGTGACAGGGCATAAGCCCACTGTGTCTATTATACAAGCTCCGTGACAGGGCATAGCCCACTGAGTCTATTATACAAGCTCCGTGACAGGGCATAAGCCCACTGAGTATTATACAAGCTTCGTGACAGGGCATAGCCCACTGAGTGTATTATACAAGCTCCATGACAGGGCATAGCCCACTGTGTCTATTATACAAGCTCCGTGACAGGGCATAAGCCCACTGAGTATTATAAAAGCTCCGTGACAGGGCATAGCCCACTGTGTCTATTATACAAGCTCCGTGACAGGGCATAAGCCCACTGAGTATTATACAAGCTCCGTGACAGGGCATAGCCTACTGTGTCTATTATACAAGCTCCGTGACAGGGCATAGCCCACTGAGTATTATACAAGCTTCGTGACAGGGCATAGCCCACTGAGTGTATTATACAAGCTCCGTGACAGGGCACAGCCCACTGTGTCTATTATACAAGCTCCGTGACAGGGCATAGCCCACTGTGTCTATTATACAAGCTCCGTGACAGGGCATAGCCCACTGAGTCTATTATACAAGCTCCGTGACAGGGCATAAGCCCACTGAGTATTATACAAGCTTCATGACAGGGCATAGCCCACTGTGTGTACTATACAAGCTCCGTGACAGGGCATAGCCCACTGAGTGTATTATACAAGCTCCGTGATAGGGCATAGCCCACTGTGTCTATTATACAAGCTCCGTGGCAGGGCACAGCCCACTGTGTCTATTATACAAGCTCCGTGACAGGGCACAGCCCACTGTGTCTATTATACAAGCTCCGTGACAGGGCATAGCCCACTGTGTCTATTATACAAGCTCCGTGACAGGGCATAGCCCACTGTGTCTATTATACAAGCTCCGTGACAGGGCACAGCCCACTGTGTCTATTATACAAGCTCCGTGACAGGGCATAGCCCACTGTGTCTATTATACAAGCTCCGTGACAGGGCATAGCCCACTGTGTCTATTATACAAGCTCCGTGACAGGGCATAGCCCACTGAGTGTATTATATAAGCTCCGTGACAGGGCATAGCCCACTGTGTCTATTATACAAGCTCCGTGACAGGGCATAGCCCACTGAGTGTATTATACAAGCTCCGTGACAGGGCATAGCCCACTGTGTCTATTATACAAGCTCCGTGAAAGGGCATAGCCCACTGTGTGTATACCAGCTCTGTGACTCCAGTTCATAGTGATAAAGTAATATGGATCACGAGAATGAACTGAGAGGAGAGCAGAAACAACATGTAAATGCTAGCATTGCAGCAGCTGGAAGTCCATCACTTTTATCTAAAGCTGATGCTCAAGGGCGTAGAGGCTTTTAAAACCTTAGGGAACCTGAAATAAAAAAATGTAGATTTTACAGCGGTAAAGACAAAAAAAAATCCTCTAAAGACTACTACTATTGCAGAGAAACAGAAAATTGGCAACATACCATTCACCACACGTAGCGGCAAGGAAAGACTCAGGCTTTGCCCTTTATTTCTGAGTGGTGGTTCTGCAGCTGTCAGTGAGGCATCTTGTGCCTCTCGTGATGATAAAAGACCTTTTCAATCAGACTATAGAAGTGTGAAAAAATTTAAAACCAATAAGGCAGTCGAACAAACTGTGTTTTTTGAAACACAAATGTCAGAAATCCCTGAGGAGAGTCTAAGTGGGTCCACAAGTGGCATTTCTATGTGTAAGCCTGACCTTTCAGAGAAGCCGCCCTCCACAGTTTCTTTTCCATCTGTAGTTGTGGGGATGAGCAGTATTGCCGAGGACATAGAAATTGAGGATGCCACCGTGGAATTGCAAGAGGATGAGAGGAATATATGTGCAGCTGACGCTGGCACTAATGAGGATGTCGAGGATGAGGATATTATTTGTATAAGTCAGGCACCAGTGGAAGCAGCTCTTTGCCAAGATAAGAAGGCCATTGCCATGCCTGGGCATAGAACCAACAAATCCACATCTTTTGTGTGGAATTACTTTTACCCAAACCCTGACAACGTTTGTCAAACCATTTGTAGCCTCTGTGAGACCACAGTTAGTAGAGGTAGGGACGTTAAACATCTAGGAACCTCTACGCTATTACGTCATCTGCAGCGAGCTCATGACAAGTGTTTGATAACAGAAACTACTGCAAAAAAAATAACAACAAGCAGTCCAGCATTAGCTAGATGCCTTCTCTCTACTAAATCCCAGCACCTGCAATCTCCGCCGACAACACCCTCCTCCTCAATATCCTCAGGAATGATCAGTGGTAGTACAACATCCAATTTGTTAGTGCTAAGTCACGGTGACTCCTCCAATTTCCAGGACACCTCAGAAGAAACTGAATCTTTGAGCGCTAGGCCTGCTGCTGCTGCTGCTGGTGGATCTTCATCCCAGAAGTGGACCAAGAAGGCTACTAGTAGTATAACAAAAAAACTATTGACTGTTAAAGAATCTCTTGCAAGGGGAAGCAAGTATGACAGCTCTCACCCTGTCGCACAGCGGATCACTGACGCCATGACAGCTATGCTAATATTAGATCTGCGTCCAATATCCTCAATTAATGCAGTGGGATTTACACAGCTAGTTGAGGTCATGTGTCCCCGGTACCAAATTCCATCTCGGTTTCATTTTACCCGAAAAGCCGTTCCTCGGCTGTACCAGGACGTTAAACAGAACCTAATTATTGGTCTGCAAAATGCTATTGTACCCACTGTCCACTTAACCACAGATATGTGGACAAGCGGTAGTGGACAAACTAAAGATTACATGACTGTGACGGCCCACTGGGTGGGTGAATCGCCTTCAGCAGCAGCAGTATCTAACAAACAACACCAGCTCATTCAGAGGCAGGCAACTCTGTGCATCACCGGATTCAATAAGAGGCATACCGCTGACAACCTCTTAGAAAAACTAAGAGATGTCATAGAAACATGGCTTACCCCACTTGGACTCTCCTCAGGATTTGTGATTTCTGACAATGCTACAAATATAGTGAAAGCATTACAGCTGGGTGAATTCCAACACATCCCCTGTTTTGCTCACACAATAAACTTAGTGGTGCAGGGTTTTTTAAAAAACGACAGGGGCGTGCAGGAGATGCTGTCTGTGGCCCGAAAAATTTCGGGACATTTTCAGCATTCAGCAACAGCGTGCAGGAGATTGCAGCACCTGCAAGAGCAGTTTAATTTGCCCTGCCATCAACTGAAGCAAGAAGTGGTAACGAGGTGGAACTCAACCCTGTATATGCTTCAGCGGATGGAGGAGCAGCAAAAAGCCATCCATAGCTATACGACAAGCCATGACATTGGGAGAGGAGGGGGAATGTACCTTACCCCAGCACAGTGGAGAGTACTTTCTGTCTTGTGCAAGGTGCTCAAACCATTTGAAGTTGAAACTTGTGAAGTGAGTGCTGACACTGCTAGCTTGAGTAAGGTGATTCCCCTGATTTCGCTTTTGGAAAAGCAGCTGGAGAAATTGAAGGATGATATTAAACAAAGTGATTCCACAAAGTATGCTGGACTGATAGATCAAGTCCTTTGTTCACTTCGCCAGGATCCACGGGTGGCCAAGATCTTGAAATCTGATCATTATATTTTAGCAACCATTCTTGATCCTAGGTTCAAGTCATATGCTGTGTCTTTCTTTACAACTGACCCAGATCTTAAAAGAACCAAAGCGCTCCTGGTGAGCAAGTTGGCAGCTGAAGTGACACATGGCACTACGATGACGTCTCCTCCTTCGGTTTCTCCAGCAGCAGCCAGAAAAAAATGCACCTTTTCCAAAAGACCCAGTGGTGATGCAGATAAGTCAAGTCAACATTTTGACATCTGGTCGGGTCTAAAAGATTTGCCCAACACCAGTGACACCTCTACCGCAACTCCATCTAATACGATTACCATCCAAAGAATGGTGGAGGATTATTTTCAGAACACCGTACACGTAGACATGTCACAGAGACCCTTCGAATATTGGAAGAAAAAAAAGGCAATTTGGAGACCCTTGTATAAACTGGCTTTGCATTATTTAAGCTGCCCACCCTCCAGTGTGTACTCGGAGAGAGTTTTCAGTACAGCCGGGAACCTTGTGAGTGAACGACGAAGGAGGCTACTTCCACAAAATGTAGAAAAAATGATGTTCATTAAAATGAACTGGAAATTTCACGAGGAAAACCTTTCCCACCAATCACGTCACAGTACAGATACTTCTGTAATGGTAGATTCCAGCGGGGATGAACTGATATTGTGTGAGGAATCGGATGATGTACACACTGATGAGGGTGAGGATGGCAATGATGGTGACATCATGCCACTGTAGACCTGTTGCCTTTAGTAGATTGGAAGATTTTTTTGTGGGGGCCCAAGCAAACCAAGCACTTCAGCCACAAAGTGGCAGTACCTGTCGCTGAAATGCTTCGTTTGTTAAAGTGTGCATGTCCTTTTTAAGATCCAACATAAAGGGTGGGTGGGAGGGCCCAAGGACAATTCCATCTAGCACTACCTTTCATTTCTGCCACTGCTGTGTGGCATAGTTTCATAGATGTGCTTTAAACTGTGGTGTCTGTGCCACTGCGCCGCTGCTCTGACGCTTGGTCACCAGTCAGCTCACTGCAACCTTTGGCCAATAATGGTGAAAACAATAATTTAAGCTGTGAGGTGGTCTAAATTGACTGTAAATGACTGGAAATTAATGTTATTGAGGTAAATAACACTCTAGGAAGAAAAAAAAGCCCAATTTATGTAATTTTAGCTTTTTTTGCCAATTTTGACAAAAAATCCAAATCCAAATCCAAAGCCAGTCACCGCAGTTTGGCAAATCCAAATCCAAATCCGGACGACGAATTAGAACCAAATCCAAATCCGGCAAAAATGGTCCGGCGCACATCCCTAGTTCTGATTGACATCTTTGAATAAGGACTCAAAAAAGACTGAAGATCATCTTTGGGTAAGGATGAAATAACAATATTTGGCCTGTCACACCTATCCCTCTCAGACACCTCCCTCCCTGGTATCTGCAGTTTCTAATTTCCACACGATGGATAGCAATTCATCTGATGTGATGCTGCATAAGAGAGGAGAGGGTAACAAAAAATTACCGGCCATGCTGCCCCTCGCGGAGGTTACTGATAACACCAAGACGATTCTCCATAACATCAAGCTCCTCTACTCTCCGGTGCTACGGGGCTGTTTGCCTGAGATCATTGCCATTATGCCACTGGAAAACCTTGTGTGCAGGATTAACGTGATCAATGATGTCCTCACAAAGGAGATGGAGAAGTTGGTCATTATTGAGACGGACAACAAAAAGAAGAAGATGACTGCTGATATGCCATTGGTAAAACTTGTGCGTCGGGTGAACATGATAAATGATGTCCTCAGCAAGGAGCAGCTGCCCATTACCGAGGTGAGCTTGATCTTTGATTTTCTGTACCACGTCTTGGAGGTGAGGAGGGATGTAAGTGGCTTACTTAAAAATATGATCCGTTATTACAAAAGTAATGACAGCGTCAGAGCACTGTGAGACTGAGCGCATGTGGCTACCAGCAAGCAAAATGCTATTCTACCTGGCCAGGGACTACATGGAGACCACCATTGTGGAGCTGGTGACTACTATTCAGGTACACGGGTGCTCCCCTCCACTGTCTTTATTTACTACGGTGGCTGCTATAACGTCTTACACCACCGTGCCCTTCACTCAGAAGGTGTATCTATTATCTCTGATATGTCCACATATGGAGACTGTAACTGATCCCGGATCGTACTTTCCATCTTCATTAATAATGCTGCTGTGGCCTTTGGGAGTCCTGCTATACAAGAGCCGAATATTAAGCTGTTATTTACAAAGGCCTGCGATATACTCACCAGCTGGAAAATACAAAACGGGAACAGAGCTGAGGATAAAAGGATCATCATTACCACCATACACCAAGTGAATTCCTTGCTTGCCGGCCATCACAGCAGCTTTACACCCTGCAGAAGTCACGTGAGCAGCACAAACCAGGCGGTAACACCAAAACCACTAACAACATTTGGCCCTGAAGCAATATATAAGACCGTTGTATCTGACAGGATGTGTAATGAATACGAAGATGCTGACAACTTTGTTAATACTATTGTCCAGACCAGAGACTGGAGAGAGATTCTGGGTCTTCTTAGGCCACTATATAGATCACGTAATTTACAAACCAAAGTTACCAGTGTTACAATTTGTGCGGCTCTTATGGCATATCCTGATTGTGTATCCGGAGACCTACCTAATGCATTTGTTAACAACATATTACCCATGATTCATGAACTTGATATCAATACTCGCCTCAAGGTCATAGAACATTTCACAAAAGCCTTACCAAACATGGCTGTGAAATTCAGGAATGCATTAATGAAGACACTTCTGCGGGAGTTGAAGAAAGAAGACCCGGCCTTGCTTCCAGTCATACTAAGAACTTTGTTGACCATTGTTCAAATGCATGGAGAGAAAACTTGGTGCAAATATAATAAAATCCTCCGCTACACTGCAGGACATCTAACTAATGCAAACCAAGTGCTCCAACGCCATGCAACAAAGCCGTTTGGGGAGCTAGTTCAGCGCTAACGAGTATTTGCATTAAGTCCCGTCACCAGACTAGTTAAGGAGCATAGCCTGTCACTGATGGTAAATCTGCACAGTACCAACTCAGACGTGGTATTGGCCACCATGGTTTGTCTCATCCAGTGCTTGACCCATCTTGGCTGCAAGGCCATCATACTGGAAGAGGGCAGCGAGTGTAGGGACAGTGAACATGTACAGGCCATTTACTGTACCCTGGCTGACAGACACCTTCTAAAGGCAATGCTATGCCGAGCAACAAAAGCTCATACCGCATCCACAGATCCCGAGGCACTAGCGAGGCATATTAGTGCTCTGAAAAGCTTCATACATTAGGACGCGCTCACTCCCGTGATACACAGACTCACCAACAAGCAAAGGTAAGACACAGGGAAGGATTTTTGCCAGTTTTATAACAAGGAAAATAATAGGAATAAAAACACAACCCCCCATATACTCAGTCATGTGTTTAGACTGGAACTGGGGGTTAAAAATAAGGGGGGTACAGTATATAAATAATTGGTATATGATATGCAATAAAACAGAAGATACAAATATAACAGCAAATGTGTTATACCTACAAATGAGTGTAATATGCACATGATAAAAAAACTAAGATTAGTAATTTCTCCTTTTCTGATGAAGACAGACCTGTGGTAGCTGAGCACACCGGGGATATGAGCGACCAGCTGCTCCTCTCTGTGTATATCCCATTATACTGGTGGATCTAAATCTACCTCTTTCTGCTAACTACAGTAAGAATATCACATTTACATCATCTGACTACACTTCTGATACCAATGAGCTGAGGATACCAGCACTTTGGAGAATATAATTTAGATAGATTAGTTTTTTCTCTCAGACAGGTAGTGACCATGTTAATCTTAAGCAGAGCCGGACCTAGACATTTTGGTGCCCTGTGCCAGAAAGAGCATTGGCGCCTCCCCATTTTAAAAGTAGGGACATAACACACCCAAAAAAGGGGAATGGCCTCATGGGGAAGGGACAGGGAACAGATAGGGGAGGCCAGGAGATGCTGGGGATGAAATAAGAGGAAGCTACAAGTGAGAATTAGAATAAACAGAAAACTGACAGGCCTGAACAATGCACCCTGCCCTTCGGTGCCCTGTGCCATGGAACAGGCTGCACTACCCTAGTTACGGCCCTGATCTTAGGCATACTTGCCTACTTTTGAAAAAGCATTTCAGGCAGAGTGTGAAAGCAGCACCTATGAGCGCGGCGGTAAAGTGGACGTGTACTGCTACATCTGAGAGACGCGTCATAAACCTGACTTACGTCTAAATGTAAATGAGCCCCAAAGCAGAACGTAAGATCTATGTGTAGAGGAAAACACACTGATACTTATCAGAAAATGCATGTGGCCATAGGGATCATTGTGCCTTATAATAACCTATGCATGGAAATCATACTATTGATCCCATTTCTAATATATGGGATACAGTCTGGATGCTGACGCCGCTATTTCGAAGAGAACAAGATACTAATGTTGGCATCCCGACCGCCGGCATCCAGAAGGTAAGTATGCAGGTTAGCATTAGGGTTAGGCCAGGGATGGGGGAAGTTAGGTTTCGGTACCTCCTGGGGTGGGGTAGGGTTAGAAACTGACCGGGTAGGGTTAGGGTAGGCTGCGGGGAGGGGAGGTTAGGGTTAGGCTGTGGGATGGGGGGGGCTAGGTTTAGACCGTAAGACAGAATTTTTTCACATTCACTTTAGGCCGCCTCCCAGTCACTGCCCAGAAACGCCCATCACTCTGCACCCCACATGTTTTACCGCTTCTAACCAATCAGAGCGGCTTTTTCCATGCTCTGACCAATGAGAGAGTAGCTGCCATGTTTGGTTAGAACTGCTATAAGTATGTCATTCATACAAGACTCCGGTAACAGGATTTCACTTCTTTACTATCAATTATATCATTCTCAAATCTCTATAACAATATATTACTTTTGTTGGTATAATCAGATTTTTCCATGATACATATAATGGTAAACTTACTATATATTATTTTATTGTGACAGTCATACATAAGATGTAATCAGACCTAGGGGTATATTTACTAAAGTGCAGATTAGAAGTGGAGATGGAGATATTGCCCATAGCAACCAATCAGATTATAGCTATTATAGCCAGGAGCTTGCGGTCCAGCCTAACGGCGGATTTAAAGGGTCCGGTCTGCGAGAAAGAACATGACAGGCCGGCATAGAGCAGTAATGGCGCAGAGCAGACGGCAAGTACATTGTGATGTGTGTGTGTATTATTGTTCTGTTTTTCTTGTATTTTTTCCAGTGTACTTGTAGGAAAAGGGCCAAATGGAATGGAGCTAGGGCCTGGGAGTTTGTGGTGAGTTGAATATGTTTGTAGGTCTAAATTTCTGTTCTTTGTCATCTTATCACCTGGCAGGAGCTGTTGCAGGACAGCCAGGAGCTTGCGGTCCAGCCTAACAGCGGATTTAAAGGGTCCGGTCTGCGAGAAAGAACATGGCAGGCTGACCTAGAGCAGTAATAGCGCAGAGCAGACGGCAAGTACATTGTGATTAGGGATGTGCGCCGGACCATTTTTGCCGGATTTGGATTTGGTTCTAATTCGTCGTTCGGCTTTGGATTTGGATTTGGATTTGCCAAACTGCAGTGACTTGCTTTGGATTTGGATTTGGATTTGCATTTTTTACCAAAATTCGCAAAAAAATCTAAAATGACATAAATTGGGCTTTTTTTTCTTCCTAGAGTGTTATTTATCTCAATAACATTAATTTCCAATCATTTACAGTCAATTTAGACCACCTCACACCTTAAATTATTGTTTTCACCATTATTGGCCAAGGGTTGCAGTGAGCTGACTGGTTACCAAGCGTCAGAGCAGCGGCGCAGTGGCACAGACACCACAGTTTAAAGCACATCTATGAAACTATGCCACACAGCAGTGGCAGAAATGAAAGGTAGTGCTAGATGGAATTGTACTTTGGCCCTCCCACCCACCCTTTATGTTGGATCTTAAAAAGGACATGCACACTTTAACAAACCAAGCATTTCAGCGACAGGTACTGCCACTTTGTGGCTGAAGTGCTTGATTTGTTTGGACCCCCACAAAAAAATCTTCCAATCTACTAAAGGCAACAGGTCTACAGTGGCATGATGTCACCATCATTGCCATCCTCACCCTCATCATACTGAAAACTCTCTCCGAGTACACACTGGAGGGTGGGCATCTTAAGTAATGCAAAGCCAGTTTATACAAGGGTCTCCAAATTGCCTTTTTTTTCTTCCAATATTCAAAGGGACTGTGTGACATGTCTACGTGTACGGTGTCCTGAAAATAATCCTCCACCATTCTTTGGATGGTAATCGTATTAGATGGAGTTACGGTAGAGGTGTCACTGGTGTTGGGTAAATCTTTTAGACCCGACCAGATGTCAAAATGTTGACTTGACTTATCTGCATCACCACTGGGTCTTTTGGAAAAGGTGAATTTTTTTCTGGCTGCTGCTGGAGAAACCGAAGGAGGAGACGTCATCGTAGTGCCATGTGTCACTTCAGCTGCCAACTTGCTCACCAGGAGTGCTTTGGTTCTTTTAAGATCTGGGTCAGTTGTAAAGAAAGACACAGCATACGACTTGAACCTAGGATCAAGCATGGTTGCTAAAATATAATGATCAGATTTCAAGATCTTGGCCACCCGTGGATCCTGGTGAAGCGAACAAAGGACTTGATCTATCAGTCCAGCATACTTTGCGGAATCACTTTTGTTTAATCTCATCCTTCAATTTTTCCAGCTGCTTTTCCAAAAGCGAAATCAGGGGAATCACCTTACTCAAGCTAGCAGTGTCAGCACTCACTTCACAAGTTTCAACTTCAAATGGTTTGAGCACCTTGCACAAGACAGAAAGTACTCTTCACTGTGCTGGGCTAAGGTACATTCCCCCTCCTCTCCCAATGTCATGGCTTGTCGTATAGCTATGGATGGCTTTTTGCTGCTCCTCCATCCGCTGAAGCATACACAGGGTTGAGTTCCACCTCGTTACCACTTCTTGCTTCAGCTGATGGCAGGGCAAATTAAACTGCGCTTGCAGATGCTGCAATCTCCTGCACGCTGTTGCTGAATGCTGAAAATGTCCCGAAATTTTTCGGGCCACAGACAGCATCTCCTGCACGCCCCTGTCGTTTTTTAAAAAACCCTGCACCACTAAGTTTATTGTGTGAGCAAAACAGGGGATGTGTTGGAATTCACCCAGCTGTAATGCTTTCACTATATTTGTAGCATTGTCAGAAATCACAAAATCCTGAGGAGAGTCCAAGTGGGGTAAGCCATGTTTCTATGACATCTCTTAGTTTTTCTAAGAGGTTGTCAGCGGTATGCCTCTTATTGAATCCGGTGATGCACAGAGTTGCCTGCCTCTGAATGAGCTGGTGTTGTTTGTTAGATACTGCTGCTGCTGAAGGCAATTCACCCACCCAGTGGGCCGTAACAGTCATGTAATCTTTAGTTTGTCCACTACTGCTTGTCCACATATCTGTGGTTAAGTGGACAGTGGGTACAATAGCATTTTGCAGACCAATAATTAGGTTCTGTTTAACGTCCTGGTACAGCCGAGGAATGGCTTTTCGGGTAAAATGAAACCGAGATGGAATTTGGTACCGGGGACACATGACCTCAACTAACTGTGTAAATCCCACTGCATTAATTGCAGATATTGGACGCAGATCTAATATTAGCATAGCTGTCATGGCGTCAGTGATCTGCTGTGCGACAGGGTGAGAGCTGTCATACTTGCTTCCCCTTGCAAGAGATTCTTTAACAGTCAATTGTTTTTTTGGTGTACTACTAGTAGTCTTCTTGGTCCACTTCTGGGATGAAGATCCACCAGCAACAGCAGCAGCAGGCCTAGTGCTAAAAGATTCAGTTTCTTCTGAGGTGTCCTGGAAAGTGGAGGAGCCACCGTGACTTAGCATTAACAAATTGGATGCTGTACTACCACTGATCATTCCTGAGGATATTGAGGAGGAAGGTGTTGTCAGCGGAGATTGCAGGTGCCGGGATTTAGAGAGAAGGCATCTAGCTAATGCTGGACTGCTTGTTGTTATTTTTTTAGCAGTAGTTTCTGTTATCAAACACCTGTCATGAGCTCGCTGCAGATGACGTAATAGCGTGGAGGTTCCTCGATGCTTAATCTTTACCTCTACTAACTGTGGTCCCACAGAGGCTACAAATGGCTGACAAACGTTGTTAGGGTTTGGGTAAAAGTAATTCCACACAAAAGATGTGGATTTGTTGGTTCTATGCCCAGGCATGGCAATGGCCTTCTATCTTGGCCAAGAGCTGCTTCCACTGGTGCCTGACTTATACAAACAATATCCTCATCCTCAACATCCTCATTAGTGCCAGCGTCAGCTGCACATATATTCCTCTCATCCTCTTGCAATTCCACGGTGGCATCCTCAATTTCTATGTCCTCGGCAATACTGCTCATCCCTACAACTACAGATGGAAAAGAAACTGTGGAGGGCGGCTTCTCTGAAAGGTCAGGCTTACACATAGCAATGCCACTCGTGGACCCACTTAGACTCTCCTCGGGGATTTCTGACATTTGTGTTTCAAAAAACATCATGAGATGCCTCACTGACAGTTGCAGAACCACCACTCAGAAATAAAGGGCAAAGCCTGAGTCTTTCCTTGCCGCTACGTGTGGTGAATGGTATGTTGCCAAATTTCTGTTTCTCTGCAATAGTAGTAGTCTTTAGAGGTTTTTTTTTGTCTTTACCCCTGTGAAATCTAAATTTTTTGATTTCAGGTTCCCTAAGTTTTTAAAGCCTCTACGCCCTTGAGCATCAGCTTTAGATGAAAGTGATGGACTTCCAGTAATGCAATGCTAGCATTTGCTTGTTGTTTCTGCACTCCTCTCGGTTCATTCTCGTGATCCATATTAATTTATCACTATGAACTGGAGTCACGGAGCTTGTATACACACAGTGGGCTACGCCCTGTCACGGAGCTTGTATAATAGACACAGTGGGCTATGCCCTTTCCCGGAGCTTGTATGCACTCAGTGGGCTTATGCCCTGTCACAGAGCTTGTATAATACACTCAGTGGGCTTATGCCCTGTCACGGAGCTTGTGTAATACACTCAGTGGGCTTATGCCCTGTCACGGAGCTTGTATAATACACTCATTGGGCTTATGCCCTTTCACATAGCTTGTATAATAGACACAGTGGGCTTATGCCCTTTCACGGAGCTTGTATAATAGACACAGTGGGCTATGCCCTTTCACGGAGCTTGTATGCACTCACTGGGCTTATGCCCTGTCACGGAGCTTGTATAATACACTCACTGGGCTTATCCCTGTCATGGAGCTTGTATAATACACTCAGTGGGCTTATGCCCTGTCACGGAGCTTGTATAATAGACACAGTGGGCTTATGCCCTTTCAAGGAGCTTGTATGCACTCAGTGGGCTTATGCCCTGTCATGGAGCTTGTATAATATACACTCAGTGGGCTTATGCCCTGTCATGGAGCTTGTATAATACACTCAGTGGGCTTATGCCCTTTCATGGAGCTTGTATAATAGACACAGTGGGCTTATGCCCTGTCACGGAGCGTGTATGCACTCACTGGGCTTATGCCCTTTCATGGAGCTTGTATAATAGACACAGTGGGCTATACCCTTTCACGGAGCGTGTATGCACTCACTGGGCTTATGCCCTTTCATGGAGCTTGTATTATACACACAGTGGGCTAAGCCCAGTCATGGAGCTTGTATAATACACTCAGTGGGCTTATGCCCTTTCACGGAGCTTGTATAATAGACACAGTGGGCTATGCCCTGTCACGGAGCTTGTATAATACACTCAGTGGGCTTATGCCCTGTCACGGAGCTTGTATAATACACTCAGTGGGCTTATGCCCTTTCACGGAGCTTGTATAATAGACACAGTGGGCTTATGCCCTGTCACGGAGCTTGTATAATACACTCAGTCGGCTTATGCCCTGTCACGAAGCTTGTAAAATAGACACAGTGGGCTTATGCCCTGTCACGGAGCTTTTATAATACACACAGTGGGCTAAGCCCAGTCACGGAGTTTGTATAATACACTCAGTGGGCTAAGCCCAGTCACGGAGTTTGCACACAGTTGGCTAAGTTCAGACACGGAGCTTGTATAATATACACACAGTGGGCTAAGCCCAGTCACGGAGCTTGTATAATACACTCAGTGGGCTTATGCCCTTTCACGGAGCTTGTATAATAGACACAGTGGGCTTATGCCCTGTCACGGAGCTTGTATAATACACACAGTGGGCTAAGCCCAGTCACGGAGTTTGTATAATACACTCAGTGGGCTAAGCCCAGTCACGGAGTTTGCACACAGTTGGCTAAGTTCAGACACGGAGCTTGTATAATATACACACAGTCGGGTAAGCCCAGTCACGGAGTTTGTATAATACACTCATAGGGGTATTCAATATGGGAGAGATAACATAGTTTTTGCGTTAATATCGCACTTATGACATCATTATCGCGGGTTTTAGTTTTACACCGTATTCAATTTCAAAGACTTATCGCAGTTTTGAAAAGTCTTTGATAAAAAACGGTGATAACTTTTCACCATTGAATAGGTGTCGAAAAAAAGTGCAGAATTGGGGTTTAGGGGTGCAGGCTTAAAAAAAATAGCCTGCACCCCTGGGAATGACATTTAAAAAAGAACTGTGTCAAAAAAAGTTTAAAAAAAAAATAGGGACACCCCAAAAAATTAATTTAAAAATTGAGGTGGAAAAAAAAAAATGGGAAAAAATTGATTAACAATAGGGAAATAGGTTCAGGGCTATTCTGCATGTATGCGGCAGGTGTTTTCTAGAATAGAATTATAGCGGCAGGTGCACAAATGCAGAATTTTTAAAAACTTACTTTAGGGACATCAAAATATGCTAGTACCCATTTTCATGTACCCCAAATTTGATGGGACCACTTAAAAAAACGGGGTCCTACAATTTTTTTAAGGAAAAATTCGTAACTTTACGCAAATCCAACTTCGCAGGCTCCCATTTTCGTTAATTTCATATTGAATACGGGGATAAGCGGGCTGCGCGCCCGATACTTTAACGCAGGTAGAATCTCTGATATGAAATGTAAACTTCAACAGCGAAGTTTACGTTTTATATTGAATTCCGCTCTCAGTGGGCTAGGCCGAGTCACGGAGCTTGTATAATATAAATAATACACTCAGTGGGCTAGGCCGAGTCACGGAGCTTGTATAATATAAATAATACACTCAGTGGGCTAAGTCCAATCACGGAGCTTGTATAATATACGCACAGTGGGCTAAGCCCAGTCACGGAGCTTGTATAATATAAATAATACACTCAGTGGGCTAAGCCCAGTCACGGAGCTTGTATAATATAAATAATACACTCAGTGGGCTAAGTCCAGTCAAGGAGCTTGTATAATACACAGTGCACACAGTTGGCTAAGTCCAGTCACGGAGCTTGTATAATATACACACAGTGGGCTAAGCCCAGTCACTGGGCTTGTATAATACACTCAGTGGGCTTATGCTCTTTCACGGAGCTTGTATAATAGACACAGTGGGCTTATGCCCTGTCACGGAGCTTGTATAATACACACAGTGGGCTAAGCCCAGTCACGGAGTTTGTATAATACACTCAGTGGGCTAAGCCCAGTCACGGAGTTTGCACACAGTTGGCTAAGTTCAGACACGGAGCTTGTATAATATACACACAGTCGGCTAAGCCCAGTCACGGAGTTTGTATAATACACTCATAGGGGTATTCAATATGGGAGAGATAACATCGTTTTTGCGTTAATATCACACTTATGACATCATTATCGCGGGTTTTAGTTTTACACCGTATTCAATTTCAAAGACTTAATGCAGTTTTGAAAAGTCTTTGATAAAAAACGGTGAAAACTTTTCACCATTGAATAGGTGTCGAAAAAAAGTGCAGAATTGGGGTTTAGGGGTGCAGGCTTAAAAAAAATAGCCTGCACCCCTGGGAATGACATTTAAAAAAGAACTGTGTCAAAAAAAGTTTAAAAAAAAAATAGGGACACCCCAAAAAATTAATTTAAAAATTGAGGTGAAAAAAAAAATGGGAAAAAAATGATTAACAATAGGGAAATAGGTTCAGGGATATTCTGCATGTATGCGGCAGGTGTTTTCTAGAATAGAATTATAGCGGCAGGTGCACAAATGCAGAATTTTTAAAAAGTTACTTTAGGGACATCAAAATATGCTAGTACCCATTTTCATGTACCCCAAATTTGATGGGACCACTTAAAAAAATGGGGTCCTACAATTTTCGTAACTTTACGCAAATCCAACTTCGCAGGCTCCCATTTTCGTTAATTTCATATTGAATACGGGGATAAGCGGGCTGCGCGCCCGATACTTTAACGCAGGTAAAATCTCCGATATGAAATGTAAACTTCGACAGCGAAGTTTACGTTTTATATTGAATTCCGCTCTCAGTGGGCTAGGCCGAGTCACGGAGCTTGTATAATATAAATAATACACTCAGTGGGCTAAGTCCAGTCACGGAGCTTGTATAATATAAATAATACACTCAGTGGGCTAAGGCCCTCATTCAGAGCCGCTCGTTAGCGGCAGTACGCTCGTTCCGAGTGATGTTTGCGCATCTGCGCATGCGTACGCTTTTTAGTACGCATGCGCGAACCAGTCAGTGCGGCCGAAAATCCTTTGTACGCTATATAGCGAGTGCCTGCTATTTTGAGTGACAGAATGAGGCGTATGTGGGTGGTAACAGGGGAAGGTGCTTGAAAATGGGGAGTGGCGATCCGAACGCAGGCGTGCTTAAAGGTCAAAACGGGCGTTTTATGGGTGTGTATATTTAAAACAGCAGCGTCATTGACCACGTTACTGGGTTATTTTATAGCCAGAACTGCACGCAAATTTGTGGTAGCAAACACCAACCACAAGAATAGCGAGCAGTTCATACGCTGGTCGATGTACTCGATTAATCTAATAAATAGCTGACATGACGTAGGATGCGTGCGGCCAGGGGGCGTTTTTAACAAATAAACGAGCGTATGTTTTGCTCGTTCGTTCAGACTTAGAGGTGTGAACACACTGCAATGTGCGTACGGATCATTTACATAGCCACCCCTTGATTTTAAACGAACGACCGCAAATAGCGTGCGGCTCTGAATGAGGGCCTAAGTCCAGTCACGGAGCTTGTATAATACACAGTGCACACAGTTGGCTAAGTCCAGTCACAGAGCTTGTATAATATACACACAGTGGGCTAAGCCCAGTCACGGAGTTTGTATAATAGACTCATAGGGGTATTCAATATGGGAGCGATAACAACGTTTTTGTGTTAATATCGCACTTATGACGTCATTATCGCGGGTTTTAGTTTTACACCGTATTCAAGCCCAGTCACAGAGCACACAGTGGCAAGAAGTAGAACTACTCTCTCTAACTAATCTAACTCTAGTCTCGCTTTTCCCCTCTCTATCACTACCTAACTAAGCGTGACTGTTCCGTCTGGATACAGTCACGTGAAATGGCGCCGACAACAGGGCACCGCGCCTTTTATAGAGGCCGAACGTCACCCGGCTCTCGCGAGGTCTTGCGAGAATCTGACGCCGGACGGGTGCCGTTCGGCCTCGAGGTGGAATCTGAGTCAGGCGGTAACACCCGAACTTGCGTTCGGGTGGACTCGGATTCCACCTGTTCGGAGCAGTTTAGATTCCTCAGAATCTGAACCGCTCATCACTAATTGTGATGTGTGTGTGTAATATTATTATGTTTTTTCCAGTGCACTTGTAGGAAAGGGGCCTGGGAGTGTGTGATCGCGTCATCGTGACTCCGCCCCTTTCTTCACAATGCCGTGATTTTCGGCATTGTGAAGCAGGGGCGGGGCCACGATGACGCGATTCTGCGCGAAACGCGTCACCGGGCCCCCCGCTGCGGGGATTTCTGTTATTTTCAGGGGAGAGGTGGGGAGGGTGTGAGACTTCAGGGAGGCTTGCCTGCCTTTCCGGGGGGCCGGGAGCGGCACCCGAAAATCGGGAGGCTCTCGGCCAAATCGGGAGGGTAGGCAAGCCTGCAAGTATCCCACCAGTGCAAAGGTTATTCACAAATGCATGATGTAGCAAACTCCCACCCCACAAGAAAAGTAAAAAGAAATAATATTAATAAAAATAAAATTTCACTATACAGTACATACAAAGTCTTTGGACTGGTAATGTGCTTAGTATATATGCAATGAACTGCTACCACAGAATTTCGCTAATAATGATAAATAATCTGTTTCACTGCTTTTGTTCAAATATATTGTAATTATTAGAGATGTGCGCCGACCCACGTGTTTTGGTTTTGGATCTGGATCTACCCTGGTTTTGGATCTGGATTAGTTTTGCCAAAACCTCACCTCCGTGTTTTGTTTTCGTGTTTTGGTTTTGGATCTGGATTTTTTCTTAAAAAATCATAAAAACAGCTATAATCACATAAAATGGGCCTGTTTTTATTCCTACAGTATAATTAACCTCAATAACATTTATTTACAGTAATTTTCAAACAATTTTGACCACCTCACAATATTATTTGCTTCATCTAGTTAAGGCCAAAAGGTTGCATCCAGCTAGCTGGCTGACTAAGCTAAGTGACACAGTGGGCGGCACTAAGATGTGGCAGTTCAGTTCCTAATTTTCAATACGGATACAGTGTGTTATACAGTGTGGGTTGGATACACCAATAGTGCACTTACTGTGACAGCAGTGTCATCAGAGTGGGGTTGCTGACGGTGTTCTCAATACATGGAATGGCAGTGCTGTGGTGCTGGCAGTGTCCTCAGTGAAGGGGGTGCCAGCGGTGTCTTTAGTGCAGGTTTGCTGGCTGTGTCAGCAGTGCGGGGGTGCCAGCGGTGTCATTAGTGCAGGTTTGCTGGCTGTGTCGGCAGTGCGGGGGTGCCAGCGGTGTCTTCAGTGCAGGTTTGCTGGCTGTGTCAGCAGTGCAGGGGTGTTCTCAATGCAGGGTGTCAGCAGAGCGGGGGTGCCAGCGGTGTTCTCAGTGCAGGGGTGCTGGTGGTGTCCTCAGTGTGGGAGTGTCGGCAGTGTCGGCAGTGTGGGGGACGCTGACGGTGTCCTCAGTACATTGGGCAGCAGTGCAGGAGTGTCGGCAGCGGCGGTATCGGCAGAGGGGGATGCTGCCAGTGAGGGTGCTGGCGGTGTCAGCAGTGGGGGGTGCCGGTGGTGTCAGGCAGTGGGGGATGCGGGCGCCATTTTCTTTTTCTTGATTGTGCTGTTTTCAATGGGCTTAATGCTGATTGGCTGAGAGCCGTGACAGACGGCTATCTCAGCTAATCAGCGTTAAGCCCGCTCAAAACCACGCTACTCAAAAGAGGGGTCGCGAGGTTTTACCTCGGGTCAGGGATACGAGGCAGGCAGGGAGATTCCGAGCTGCGCTCGGATCGCCCCAGATCCCCGAAATTCAGGTGGGTTCAGATCTCTGAGATCCGAACACGCTCATCTCTAATAATTATACATAGTTCCAGAAAATTGTGTTTTTAATGTTTAATTTGTTTTTATTTTGACAGCTTTCGACATCTTAACAAACTGAAGACTATTCTTCACAGATGATAATTGGCTGGATCCTGTTATAAAAAATCTTCAAAATTAGGCTGTTGTTATCTTTCCTCAGGAATGTTGCTGGAGTGCCTGCTGCCGTACCCGGGTAGCTGGTGTTGTTTGATGCAACTAATATCACGTCTGTGAGATACAGTACTAAAGGGGCATATTTACTAAGTTGCACATTTTGAAATTGGAGATGTTGCTTATAGCAACCAATTACATTCTACTAATCATTTATCTAGCACCTTCTAGAAGATAACAATTACATTCTGATTGGTTACTACAGATGGGCCCAGCTAGTATGTTCAAAGTAGCCACATGTGAAGTGAGTTCAGACACTGCTAGCTGGAGACAGGTCATTCCCCTAATTAGGCTTCTGGAAAATCTACTCGAGAAATTGAAGGATAATTGTTCTCAGGATTTGGGAAAAAAATAATTCCACACATAAGAGGTAGCTTTGCCCAGGCATGACAATGGCCTACTTCTTATCATGGCAATGAGCTGCTTCTACTGGTGCCATCCTCAATGGACACAGCATTGCCACTTAGATGGGCACACTGACAGCAGCACAGCTCCGTAGATGTACATAGTGAGAGCAGCACAGCCTCTTTGATGGACAAACTGACAGTGTCGTTATGGTTCAGTCGTCCAAATAATTGTCCAGTTTTCAGCCCCAAAACGATCAACGATAACTACCAAAGCGCGCTCCCGTTTGTAGTTGGTAGTTGCCATTCATCGCCCGAACCTCCTGTCCAACCTGACGATATTGTCAGGTAGAACATGTTCAGGGATGAGGGAGGGAGCCCGGCACTGAAATAAATCGTTCTTGATTTCGTTCAGTTTTTGTGCACAGAGTCGTTAACAACACTGAGCACACCCCTGCTGGGGACACACAGGACGATTTCGTTCGGGGAGAAAATCATCCCGTGTGTACGCACCTTAAGTCAGTGTTATGACACGCCTCTCAGATGTAGCAGTATACGCCCACTTTACCACCGCGCTCATAGGTGCTACTTTCACACTCTCCCTGAAATGCTCTTTCAAAAGTAGACAAGCACGAGTTACATCCTTCCAGGCCTAGATTTGTGGAAAGGCCTATTCCCCAATGAAACTGTATAATCATCGTCATCATATTCATTTATTTATAAGGCGCCACAAAATCTGCAAGACCTGTCAGTCAATAGTTGACGAATACATTCAAGTGTAATATACGTAAATACCAGAATAATACATGGACCCTAGAATAATGCATGAGTACAATAAGCATAATAATAAGTACAAGTACAAGATGCAAGTTGATATAACAGCAAAAACAGGAATACAATATGCAGAATAGCAGCAGTGTAGTACAAGCAGTAGTGGTATGGACAGTCAGCATTAAATCACATCACAATTCAGAATTATGCATAACGGATACGCAAGGTAAACATGAGACTTACAGTAGGATAAAAGTAAACATATACTGTATATTACCAATGGTATGCATAAATATTAGGTTCTATTCCATAAGGAATAGATCTGTAAAGTTTGCCCCTCTTTCAGAATTCTACATTTTTCCTGTCTGCCTGCCAGCATAAAAATTATTTTAATTGTACATTGCTGGTATAATTGTATTTATCACTGTTATTGTTATTTCTTATCCTTAGCAATGTGGGGGAGGGGGAGAAATCAGAAGGTGGACCCAGGCACACTTGCGGGAGAAATCAGAAGGTGGACCCAGGCACACTTGCTCTCTGCATTGTAGACTGGGTGAGTATTCCTCTAGTGTTTGTCTTAGAGGTTGCTGCACGATACATGACAGAATTAGGGCCTGATTCAGAGCTGAACGCTCTGACCAGAGCGCTCGCTCCTAATCAGGGCCCTCCTACCTGTTTTTGGAGCGTCCTCATGGACGCTCGCATAGCTGTGGGTTACCACCCACAGCTATAGCGAGCGTCCATGATGATGGTCGCGATGGTCAAAGACCATCGCGATCATCGGGCTTGCGACGAGACCCTGCGGTAGGGTCTCGCTGTCGCAAGCCCAGGAGTGATTTTGGCTCAGAGCCAAAGTCACTCCCACTGACATCATTACTGATGTCAGTGGGGCCGGACTCAGACGGTAGGCGTTCCCATGAGTGGGCGTGCTGTCACTCACCATCAACAGCACGCCCCCTTTGGTGCGAGACCCCGAGCGACGTATTTCTCATCGCTCGCCGGGTCTCGCACATGCGCACGACGGAGCTCCCTCCATCGTGCGCATGCGCATTCCCCAAACATTGACCCGCATGCGAGCGAACTTCCCTCGCGAGTGGGTCTGAATGACCCCCTTAGATTGGTATAAGTGCAGGGCTCTGTTTTCTGTCCAACTAAAACCTGCTTTATACAATGGAAATTAGGACGTAAATTGTATAAGGAGACAATGAAGTAAGTTACACTGGCATCAGCATTTGTTACTCCTATAAACAAGTTCCTGTGAGCTCCATTTTATTTCATGCAAAGCAAAAAAAAAATCTGAAAACACAACTTGGGCATCTAATTAGATACTTTTAAGAGACAAGAGTGTTCTGCAATTACATCTATCAGCTATGATGTTGCATTGTCTATAGGACATGTAAAACAGATTAAAGCTCTGCTAATCCTATTACTGTTGAGGGATTGCGAAAGTGCACATATTTCCTGTGCAATATTCATAAGGATTCAACTTTTACTCTATTCAGTCTATGGGGCCTATTCATTAAGCGTAAAAATTCAATGGAGATAATTAGCTTTAGAACTCTCATGGAGTTCTAGCTAATTATAGGTGGAATTCATCATTCCACCTCTCCAAAAGTATCTATTCCGAAAAGCTGTCATTTTTGCGATGACAGCTTTTCGGGAAATAGATACTTTTCCCTCTCTACACTACCTTATCGCATCTGGAAACAGTGCTGCGCATGCGCTGTTACATCTGTAAAACCAGCGCATGCGCAGCACTGCCTACAGATGCGTTACCCCCCTCCCCCCCTCCGCTCACTTCCCCCCCCCCGACTTACCTGTCCGCGCAGCTGCCTCCGGCTCCGTCCTGCTGGTCTGTCATGTGGTTTCCCAGCAGACCACATGACAGATTAGAAAAAAAAAACATTTTTTTTTTTTTTCTTTTTCTAAACTTTCTTGTGCTCTGCTGGGGAGCACACATGACAGACCAGCCTCCGGAGCCTGAGGACGGAGCAGAGCGCCGGAGGGACTCGTCGGGGGACCTGCACACGCTGATACAGGTAAGTGGATTCTGCTATTCGCCACCTCACAGTGGCGAATAGTAACTGCATCAAATTCCGAAAATTGATAATTTTCGGAATTTGATGAATACCACAATTTCCACATCCCCATACTAATGTATGGGGAGTGTGGAAATTAACGCTGGGGAACTTAGCAAGGAGATATCTGTGATATCTCCTGTGTTAAATCTGTTCATGAATACCAAAATAACGTTATTTAAGGAAAATGTCCTTAAAAATGTTATTTTAGTGTTGATGAATAGGCCCCTATATCTCCTACAGTACCTGTTGAGGGTTTCCACAGTTGTTAAGTGGCACAGGATAGGACAACCTGCAACCAATGAAATTACAGGTGGTGGGGGTGGAGGGGCTGGCCACTGGAGGGAGTGCAGCTACGAGCCATCATTTGGCCAGTATGGTGCGCACAACTGAGGTGTAGCCACGGCATTGCTGCAAAATTTGTGGTTACACCTTCCTTGCTCTCATGGGTACTACTGAGGCCCAGTACTGGGTAATTTATACCAGGGCCCCTGGCATACTTGCCTACTCCCCCTGGATGCCTCCTGAAAACAGGTGGTGGTGCACAGCTGGCGTCAGCTTCCCCCTTGACAGTGGGCGGTCTGGGGGAGCCGATGATGTGATTCGTGCTGAATCATGTCATCATAGCCCCACCTCCAGACGCACAATGCCGGGATCTCGGCATTGTGTTGCGGGGGCGTGGCCATGATGACGCGATCGTGCAGTCAATACTCCGCTCCGCCCCCAAGTTAGCATCACCCCCCCTGCTATGCCGATCTGGCTGCATCCCAGAGGAGGCAGTAAGATTGTTGGCAAGCATGGGCTCTGGTGATGTGATACTCCTGGCAAGCTGAGAAGGCTGTGAGGATAAATACATCTTTACAGGGACAGATTAACAATGGGGCGGATGGGACTACAGCCCCAGGCTTCCACAAAACAATAGGTCCATCATCATGACAGCACGGTGATGATCTGCCGCCAAGCTGGCCACATGTTTGGAAAAAATCATAGGTATTAAAATTGTATTTCTATTTTCCCAACAAAATTATGCATCTGTTGTACTTATACGTGTTTAGTGAGACATTGGGATTTATAGATTAAGGGTGTACATGCCCATACAGCACTGGCCACACCCACACAGCACTGGCCACACCCACACAGCACTATTAACATCTCCTACCCTTCTCACAATAGGCCCTTGATCGCTTTCAGACTCAGGTCCTTGAAACAAAGGGCCTGATTCAGACCCGCTCGCGAGCGCACAGCGCTCACAAGCGGGTCGATGGTTCCCCATGCGCATGCCAGAGCCGACTCCGGCGTGTGCATGCGCGAGACCCGGCCAGTGATGGGCGCTCTGTCGCTATGGGTCTCGCACCAAAGCGTGGCAGCTGTCGATTGTGATTGACAGCTTGCCCCATTTTGGAGGTGGGTAGGGGAGGTGGCTGGCTAAACGGAGGCGTTCACGAGTGATGCCAGTGGGTGAGCTTCCGGCTCTTTTAGAGCCGAAAGCTCACTATTGCTTGCGGGAACGAAACCCTACCACAAGGGTCTCGTCGCAAGCCCCGATGGTCGCGATGGTCCATCGCGACCGTCACCTGGCCATCACCTGGCCGCTTGCGACCATCACCTGGCCGCTCGCTGAAGCTGTGGGTGGCCAGGAGGCCGTCTTTAAAAAAAAAACAGGGACGCCCTGAATCAGAGCGAGCGCTCTCAAAGAGCGTCCGGCTCTGAATCAGGCCCAAAGTTTATATGTACATTCAACTTTTTATTTTATTTAGGGGAATATGTCATTTTTGGCCTAACAAAAGGATGCTCCCAGGCATATTTTATTAAGGCGTCCACAGGGGCGCAGAGAGGGGGAGGGAGCGGATACAGATTATCGGGGCCTGGGCCTTCTTGAGGGGTCCGGCGCCGCTCCCCCTCCCTCACAGCAGCCCAGCACACAGCGTGTGCTGAGCTGCAGTGGAGACTGCTCATGGCTGCTGAGAAGCAGCCACAGCAGTCTCCTATGCCTGTGGGGGGGAGCGATCACACTGATCGCGCCCCCCCTGGCTTTGAGCAGGGCTGAGGGGGCCCAGAGCGCCCCCCTCCCCAGCGCTTAGCGCCGCTGCAAATATTTTTTTTTTCGGGAAGGGGGCGTGGCCACGCCTCCTGCGAGAAGGCCTCGCTCCCTATTACCCGGGCCCGCCGCAGCTCTCAGCGGGCCTGGGCGTCCATAACATTATTGCAATTAAAAACAATATAACAACTTACATCTAACTTATACTAAAATAAAGACACGGACACAGACTGCTTTGGTTAAATGGTCATAACTTGCTTTTATTGAAGGTATGACCCTGAGCTTTTAATTTACTTTTGGGAGGCAAAGAAGGATGCTACAAACACTCAGCTCCAGCCATATGTTACTTAACCAATATTAGGGTGCGACTGAAACGCTGTGGTCATTGTAAGCTGAGCTGTGAAGACTCACAACCCCCTATAATACTGCATAGTATGAGCGTGTCCGCAGAGATGGACGCCCAAAGTCTTCCCGCACAGGTAGGCTATACTATGACCCTTCAAAGGAAATGTGCTCCACAGCATTTTCTTACACCTTACGTGGCCGTTTGTTTGTAGCATCCTCCCGCCCAACATGATAATATAACATAATGTTAGTAAGTACACAACACAATAAAGAGCATAAGAAATAGTTAGGGGAGGGAGGGACAAACACCATCCAGAAAGGAAGTTGCTGGGCGTACACCAGCCTTATAAAGTCCACATATACCATTCCCACAAGCTCACACATGGTCAGAACCAACCAAATAAAACCCTCAAACTGCTCTACCTAGCAACAGTTGACCAAAATTCTAACCAATTACAAAAAGCTATGGACTCTTATATAGTCTTAAGATTAATCAGCTTGCGTCTCATCTTGTGTAGCGCCTGGCCTTCTGAGACCACTATATACGGGAAGCAATCGGGAAGCCGACTGCCTATATACCGACAGTCGGCTTCCCGACTGTCTTATCCCGGCAAGGGTGAAATGCCGGGCGTCTAGATGTAGACGCCCGCATTTCCCCGACGCCGGGAGACCGACACCCGGCATCACGATCGTAGTGATGCCGGGCGCCGAGAGCGGACAGCCGCGCGGGGGGGAGGGTTAGGTTTAGGGCTCCCAGGGGGGGACTTAGGGTTAGGCACCCCCCCGGGAGGGTTAGGGTTAGGCTATGGGGAGGGAGGGTTAGGGTTAGGCACCCCCGGGGGGGACTTAGGGTTAGGCACCCCCCCGGGGGACTTAGGTTTAGGTAGCGGGGAAGGGGGTGGTTAGGGTTAGGCACAGAGAGGGGATTAGGGTTAGGCACTTGGGGGGGAAGTTAGGGTTAGGCACCCCTAAGGAGGGTTAGGGTTGTTAGGCTAGGTTAGTGGATACTTAACTATCCACGATCGGGATTTCCAGCGCTGTCGGGCTTCCACTGCGTCGCACTCTGCTCCTGTTGGGCTGCCGCTGGCAGGAATCGAACCCATTCCCTATATACAATACCTGGTGGGGGAATGTGATTACTTCACACATAGCTTAGTATTACCTCTTCCTGAGATGTGTTCTCTGTTACGGGTTGCAGATCTTGTCAAGCTCTACCAGGGTCTGGATTAGCAAACCCCTGCCCAATTTACAATAAATTACTGGTGAGGACTCGCACACATGTACCTGGTAAAAGGCAAGACACCATTAGGTACAGTTATTAAAAGGCCCAACAACTACAAGGCCGTAATGCCGTGTACAGTTAGTAAAGGAAAAGAAACTCAACCTCAAATAAGTTAAAGTGGCTTAAAGGACTGTAACTGTAAAATACAAGTGTATAAAATTAAATTAGCGCTCGCTAAAGGGTTTATGACATCTGATCAGTATTTAAACAGGGATGTAGTTAATAGACCAGTGGACGCAATGCCGCCTCTCTAAATCCCGATACGACCTGCCCGACAAGGGACTTAAGATAGGTTTTGAAATGCCGATCCCCGTAAATCCAGGTCGTCCTCTGACGAGTAAGTATACCACTTAGCCCGGGGATGGGGGGTTAGGTTTAGGGACCCCTGGGGAGGTCTTAGGGTTAGGCACTCCCCTGGGAAGGTTAGGGTTAGGCTAGGGGAAGGGGATCGGTATGAAAGACCACCGGACTCAAATCCCGACGCCGGCAGGCCGAACAGCAGAGATCCCGATGGAGGTGAGTTAACTATCTAACCCTCCCCTTACCCCCCCCTAACCCTCCTATAGGGGTGCCTAACCCTAACCTCCCCCCTTAGTGCCTAACCCAACCCTTCCCCCTGGGGTGCCAAAACCTAACTCCCCTCTTGGATCCCTCTCAGGGGGCGTCGTGAAAAAGAATCCCATGGGCTTCTATTGGGTAACGCCATCTAAAGATGGCGTTACTCACTGGGTCCAAACTCTGGAATGTATCTTTGTTTCTGTAGTATGCCGAAATCTGCTAAACTGTACACGGTGTGGATATTATACGCAGTGTACCCTCCTTTTCTTGTACATGTGTCGCTTTGTGATTCATGGTTCCTTTTATATTCTTTGGTCTGTTAATATTTTATGTGTATCACATAGGCTGCCACTCGCAGCTGAAACTTTATTTAAGAAAGGCACAAAGCAAGAGTTTTTTTTTTCGTTTTTTTCGGTCCCTTTTCTTCATCTTTTGAAATTTCTCTGTTGATTTTCTTTCTTCAACATTCATCATTTTCTCGCTTCACTGCCATCAAGATACATTTTTTTTTATCATCCTACAATAACAGTGGGATTATGATCTATAATGAAATCAAGCTGTGTGAACTGACATGCCCTTGCTAGAAAAATGGGGCTATTTAAAATATTTATATGCTAGAGGATCTATCACAACGGGCATCGCAGGCAGTATTATCTTTGCAGACTATTATATTTTTATTCATTTAAAGTTTGGAATTGCAGCCCTTGTGTTCCACAAGTGAAAGAAAATATTTAGGCCCAGATGGAAAGTTGTACGCTAAGCCAATGTTTTCGCAGTTGAGCGACTTTTTGCTTCTGCGTGAAACGCTGATGAGAGTGTCACTGAGCACATGCGAGCTGTAGCTTGAGATGGCATTCGTAAGGTCTTCGTGATCGCAAGGTGCTGAGAAGACCTCTGAAATTCTATGGGCGCTCCTGGATGGAGTCGGGGAGGTGGCCGAAAGTGTTCGCAAAAAAGAGGTTCCGGTCCATGGGCGTGTTATGGGAGTTCCAGGGGTGTGTCTGCAATTGCGGCTGCATTCCCCGCTGCAGAACCACAGTTTCAGAGGCCAGTTTTAGAGAGAAAGTTGATCCAGAATCTGCGCAGCCCTGTACTTACTTGAGGAGTCGATGTGCGTCTGATGTAGCAACGATCGTGGTGTCTCAACCCCCGGCGGATCTGCACACAACACAGATAGGGGAAGTGGGTGTAGTAACATTCGCTTGGTCCAGCTGGGATGTACTAAAGGAAAAATAGGGTAAAAACCCTGTTTTCTGGGTTTTTACCGCATTTTCATAAGTATTAAGCCCTAGCCGCCCGATTTCCGAGGGTAACACCAGGCTTTTCTGGCATTACCTTATAGAAGCCTATGGGCTTCTTACCGCATCCCGCTTCACCATCGCCCTGCAGCCTTGCAGCATCTCTCACTACCGCCCCCACCCTCACCTCAGCCTCCTGCACGCTCCTCCTGGGTCCCCCACCTCCTTCTCCACCTATTCTTCTTCTGGGTGCAGGGAGGAGGGGGAGTAGACTGGGACTTCCTGCAGAGGTCACCAGCAGGAAGCTCCCAGATCTAGGAGGGGAGGAGACCTGTGGAGACCCCCTCACCCAGCGGTGGCAACTTTGCAAAGGGCAGCTCTTATCACAAGAGCTGTCCTATGCGATACTAATCGTATATGTTAGTATATATATGCAATTAGTATCGGTGCGGTGACTTGAGGGATGTACATTGCAAGGTTAGTACATCCCGCCTTCTGTCACACACTATTTCAGGTGGGGAGTCTGTTAGCAGGCATTAGCATAATTCTGCACATAAATTGCCAGCACAGTCGGACCTCTTACTTGTTTAAGTACTTTTGCAGCCTTGTTGCACTGTAAAGTAGGTAGAGACCATTTTGACTAACAACCCCTCAAAGCTTTCTGATGGAGGAGATGGATAAATGCCCACCCACATGTGTCAGCTCTGTGGGAGCTATGGGTGATGATGATGTCGCCCATACCAACCAATCAGCTGTGCTAGAAAAATGTCAATAGCTGATTGCAGTGGCGTCACAAGGGGGGGTGCGGCCTGCACCGGGTGTCACCCTTCATGGGGGTGACACCAAAAAGAGCAGCATACAGACCCACGGGCCGCACCTGCTGCCAGCACACCCCCTTCCCGGGCACCACCGACGACCCCAAGGCCCTGCACGCCGCCGCTGCATAATGGGCACTACTACTGGGGGCATTGAATAAGGGGCACTACTACTGTCGGCATTGTGTATAAGGGTCAATAATGTGGTCATTGTGTATAATGGGCACTACTGTGTGTCAGAACATAAATAAGGGACACTACTTTATGGTGTAATGTGAATCGGAAGTACTATGTGCGGTGTAATGTGGATACGATTGTGCTACTGTGTGGCGTAATTTGAATTGGGGAATGTATTGTATGACCATGTCCCTTTCTTTCAAGATCACGCCCCTTTTTTGCGCCACACGCCTTAGGCGCACGCTGTCCTTTTATTGATAAATCGCCGGGGGGCGGGTCGTTCCACCACATCTCTAAGACCACTTTAAGCACTGCTACCAGGAATATCGGGCGTGGCATCAACACGCCCGCCAGGGGTGCCTGGCATTCTGTGAGGAGCACTGTGTGACTGCTGGACTGGTAAGGGGGAAGAGTTCACGGAGCTGCGAACCTTGGTCCTGATTTTAATTTTTTTTCTTTTGGTGGAAGGGGGGGTGTCACCGTGCATTACAGCACCGAGTGACATCAACCCTCGTGACGCCTCTGGCTGATTGGTTGCTACTTATCCACTTTATCTTTGATTTGAGAAAGATAAAGCCTGATGTCAACACTTTTTGTCTGCCACCCCCACTATAGAGGCAGAAGCCCTGTGTTAACCAGACTGTTATTGGTTGCAAATATGTCAGGGGGAGTCCACGCCACTGCTCTCCATGTTATGTCGGATAGACTGTCCAGACTTTGTTCTTGTTGATGAATAGAGAAGAGGTATGTTGTATGTAGGTGGCATATGACTCAGTAAGTGCTTTATTTCACCTCAAGGACATCCCAAGTGATCAATAACAGCCAGGAAACACAAATCGTATTAATAACATCCTATCTGGTATCACCCAGAGAGCCAAAAGCTTTATTTGTACCAAGCCTTCACTTAGCTGATCCTTCAAGCGAGCTTCTGAAATAATTTTTTTTTAATTTCATAATTATCCCCTACACATTTCACTGTACACATGTAAATAATAATGTAATACTTTGTGTCAGTAGTGCTCCTTCCTTGATTTGTGGGGTACTGTTCCTCCTTCCCAACAGCTAGGATAATTGTCCTAAAGGCTGCTTACTGCCACAGTGATTTAGGTTACAAAAATGGGATGTAGTTACCAGACTGATGGATTTGAATGGATCGAAATACCGGCACCTTTCTTAATCCCGATGCCGGAATACAGACAAGACTACAGCCCGAACGAGGTAAGCCGGTGGTGTCAGCTGTTAGCCGTGGGGAGTGTTAGGTTTAGGTAGCATAGCAGGGTTAGCATTAGGTTTTTTTTTTTGGGGGGGGGGGTTAGGGTTATGCACCCCTATGGCAGGGTTAGATTTAGGCACTAACGAGGAGGGTTAGGGTGTGGGGTGGGGAGGGTTAGGGTTAGGCTACAAGAAGGGAGGGTTAGGAGGAGAAAGGGGGAGGGTAAGTATACTTACCCAACCCCTGTCGGTATATAAACCATCGGGATGCCACTGTCGGTATTTTGACAGGAGGCATCCCGACTGCCGGCATTACATACCTATTCCTAATGGTCTTGATACTTTAATACCCAGTTCCCTATTTTAACACCAATAACAACTAGACAAAAGGGGCTTCTTCACTTGTATCACATTCCAACCCATCAGCACAAGATCCACCCCACTGAGTCTGAGGTGATAATTGGTGACCCAGCCTGTTGTGTATCTTCTGCCACGGAAACACAGCCCACCTTATAGGCAATGTCTGCTGGTATTTCTCTCTTTTCCAAAATGTTCACCAACTATTTGTAATACAGGACTTCTAAACACAAAAGTGATGATGATGAATTACTGAGGGCTCTATTTAAAGAGGAAAGTGAAAAGCAGCATGAAAACATTGCATCTTTTCGCTTTCCTTGTATCTCCATACTATATTTATATATTTATTTTGTGCTGGGAAATACCTAGCGGCAACAGTCTGTCCCGGTAAGATGGCGTTATGGCGCTTCTCTCGTTTTATTAAATAAAGTTTGTGTGCAATCCCTATTGAAACCAATGGGGGCTGTAGCACTGTTATTAGAGAAAGGAAAAGGCAGATCATTCAGTGAAAAATGCTGGAGAAAGGCATTTGTAATGTAGTTTATCAAATAGATCCCTGTAAATTATATGCTTCATGATAAATCTCGAGACTTTAGAGCAATTCTTCAGACCCTACTAGCTGATTCATTACAGGACACGGCGGTGCAGGGAGGCGTGGCTCCGGGAATTGTGTCATCACAGTTCCCGGATGAAAGGATAAGCAGGCGGAACTGGGCAGCTGAATTATTCTCTCGGGAATCCTGGTGAGAACATTCCAGGAGAGTCGGCAGGTGTGCTTCAAGCGTACCTTCCGACTCTAATTTTGACTTGGGCGGTACACCTGTCACACTGTAATGCAGGTGTCCTAAGGTGAGCTCGGGGAGGACAGAAACCTCCCGTGGAGCAGAAGCTTACACATTACTTCGTTTGCGATTAAATTGCAAATGCATTCCCCCATTTCTAGCAATTTAGCTTTTGTACATTAACTCCTGTACGTTGATGCACTTCCTTTAAAGAACATTTACGTAACAAACTAGAAAATTGTTTATATTTGAGCTGTTCGTCGTTGCCTATTTCCAAGAATCTTTGTTCCATGTACCATTCTGTGAAACAAATTCAAGAAATGCATTTTAGAAATAACAGAATGCAGTAAGTGTACTTTAAAATGAACAAAGGAATTCTGGAGAAGGAAGAGAAATCCAATACAAAAGAATCACCTGCTCCCTAGGTTTAGCATGTGCACATTCTGTATAGAAAGCCCGACTTCTAGGGATTGCAGGGAAAGACAAAGCATTATACATTCTGCAATGTTAACCTTGAAAAGAATGAATGGAAAATATCATTATGTTCTGCCAGTACAGAAAATGAAAATAATACCGTTCTGCCCATGATCCGGTGTTCTAATATTATGTTTCCTTGATCATCTCACCCTGGTTTAAAATGCAATACCTTGAACCCAGTGACTGATAAGGCATTCATTCGCTTCTACTGCTTTTATACATTATCAATAAACAGTATCTGCCGAAATGTAATGTTTGGTTCAAAGATGCTCATGGCAAGGGAAGAGCATAGATAATTCAAAAGAAAAGCCAATGAGGAACTTTAAAGCAAGAAAATAATTTGTTTACAATGTAGTAGAGTTGAAGAATATAGGCCCTGATTCAGAGCCGGGTGCTCTGACCAGAGAGCTTGCTCTGAATCAGGGCCCACCTCCATTAATATGGAGCGTCCTCCTGGACGCTCGTATAGCTGTGGGTCACCACCCACAGCATATACGAGCGTGGAAAATGATGGTCGCGATGGTCTTTACCATCGCGACCATCGGAACTGCGAGTAAAAGCCTGCGGTTGGGTTTTTCAACCGCAAGGCCAGGAGTGATTTTGGCTCTATCAGAGCCAAAATCAATCCCACTGACATCACTAGTGATGTCAGTGGGGCCGGCTTCAGACGGTAGGCGTTCCCTTGGGAACGCCTCCGTCTGGCAGGCACGCCCCCGGCACGCCCACCAAAGGGGGCGTGCTGTCAGTCACCATCGACAGCACGCCCCCTTTGATGAGACACTCCGAGCGAAGGAAAGTCCTTCGCTCGTCGGGTCTCGCACATGCGCACGACGGAGCTCCCTACGTCGTGCGCATGCGCAGTGGGGACAATCGACCCACTTGCGAGCGGACAGCAGCTCGCGAGTGGGTCTGAATGACTCCCATAAACCCAAAATTAGGGGCCCATTTATCAATGAGTTGTATCATACCCAATGAGTTTTTTTCTAAAGAATTACACACAATCAATGTACTGTCCAAATCAAGAGAAACAGGGTGCGTATAATAATGATGCTCCAGCCAATCAACTCCTAACTGTCATCTGAAAGTGAGGAGCTGATTGGCTGGAGCACCATTTATCTTACAGAATGAGTTTTAAACGTGTTGCGTATGATAAAACTCGTTGATAAATTGGCCCCTTACTAATCAACATATTTGACTGACTATTTACATTCAATTGTGATATGTACTTGCACCTTGACAATACAGTATGTACTTGATATGTACTTGACATCTTAGAGATGAGCGTTTCGGATTCCTTCGAATCCTATCACACCCGGATATTGGGAACCCGAGTAGATCTGAGCGGTGACTTGGATATTTCCGCCTGACTCGGATTCCACTTCGAGTCAAAACGTCATCCATGTGGCGTCGGATTCTCGCAGGTGTTGTATATTATTTATATGGCACTGCAGAAGGGACTCGGCGCCATTTCCTTGTTAAGCATTATGCTGTATCAGCTGTGCTGTACTAATGTGTGTATATATATCTATATATACAGTCAGGTGCATAAATATTGGGACATTGACAGAATTTTCATATTTTGGCCTCTATTCCCCACCACAATGGCTTTGAAATGAAACAAACAACATTTGCTTTAACTGCAGACTTTCAGATTTAATTTGAGGGTAATTACATCCAAATCAGGTGAACGGTGTAGGAATTACAACGGTTTCTATATGTGCCTCCCACTTTCTAAGGGGCCAAAAGTATTGGGACAAACTAAACAATCCTAAATCTAACTTTCACTTTTTAATACTTTGTTGCAAATCCTTTGCAGGCAATTACAGCCTGAAGTCTGGAACGCATAGACATCACCAGACACTGGATTTCATCCCTGGTGATGCTCTGCCAGGCCTCTACTGCAAATGTCTTCAGTTCCTGCTTGTTCTTGGGGCATTTTCCATTCAGTTTTGTCTTCATCAAGTGAAATGCATGCTCAATCGGATTCAGGTCAGGGGATTGACTTGGCCATTGCATAACATTCCACTTTTTAGCCTTAAAAAACTCTTTGGTTGCTTTTGCAGTATGCTTCAGGTCATTGTCCATCTGCACTGTGAAGCGCCGTCCAATGAGTTCTGAAGCATTTGACTAAATATGAGCATATAATATTGCCTGAAACACTTCAGAATTCATCCTGCTGCTTTTGTCAGCAGTCACATCATCAATAAATACAAGGGAACCAGTTCCATTGGCAGCCATACATGCCCACGCCATGACACTACCACCACCATGCTTCACTGATGAGGTGGTATGTTTTGGATCATGAGCAGTTCCTTTCCTTCTCCATAGTCTTCTCTTCCCATCACTCTGGTAAAAGTTGATCTTTGTCTCATCTGTCCATAGGATGTTGTTCCAGAACTGTAATGGCATTTTTAGATGTTGTTTGGCAAACTCTGGTCTTCCTGTTTTTGTGGCTCACCAATGGTCTACATCTTGTGGTGAACCCTCTTTTTTCACTCTTGTGAAGTCTTCTCTTGATTGTTGACTTTGACACATATACACCTACGTCCTGGAGAGCGTTCTTGATTTGGCCAACTGTTGTGAAGGGGTTTTTCTTCACCAGGGAAATAATTCTTCTGTCATCCACCACAGTTGTTTTCCGTGGTCTTCCGGGTCTTTTGGTGTTGCTGAGCTCTCCAGTGCGTTCTTTCTTTTTAAGAATGTTCCAAACAGTTGATTTGGCCACACCTAATGTTTTTGCTATCTCTCTGATGGGTTTGTTTTCATTTTTCAGCCAAATGATGGCTTGCTTCACTGATAGTGACAGCTTTTTGGATCTCATATTGAGAGTCGACAGCAACTGATTCCAAATGCAAATGTCACACCTAGAATCAACTCCAGACCTTTTACCTGCTTAATTGATAATGAAATAACAAGGTAATAGCCCACACCTGTCTATGAAATAGCTTTTGAGTTGATAGTCCCATTACTTTTGGCCCCTTAAAAAGTGTGAGGCACATATAGAAACCGTTGTAATTCCTACACCGTTCACCTGATTTGGATGTAATTACCCTCAAATTAATTCTGAAAGTCTGCAGTTAAAGCACATCTTGTTTGTTTCATTTCAAAGCCATTGTGGTGGTGAATACAGGCCAAAATATGAAAATTCTGTCAATGTCCCAATATTTATGCACCTGACTGTATATATAGATATATATCAGCTGTATCAGCTGTGCTGTACTCTGCTGTATAGGCTGTATCCAGATACACAAGTAACAAGTGGCTGTGCTACTTAGTCAATCTGTATAGGGGGTGCACGCTGCTGTATGCTGTGCTCAGGGGCCCCGAGAGGTGGGGAGCGGGTACTAATTACCTGGATCCAGGCTTGCTAGAGGGGCCCGGTGGAGGCCTGGGTCTAGAGCCACCCCCTCCCTCTTATCTTACAGGAACCCTAGCACACACTTCCCCCTCCCCGGAACGCACTGCAAAAATTAGGTTTTTCCTTTTTATTTTTAGCCTAAGGGGGCATGACTTCCCACAATTAGACCACACCCCCTTTCCCCAAAGCGTCTCTTAATGCCCCTAGCTGTGCTGTACTCTGCTGTATAAGGTGTGTCCAGACTCCACACTCACAAGTCACAAGTGGCTGTGCTGCGTAGACAATGTGTATAGGGAGTGCACGCTGCTGTATGCTGTGCTGTACTTTGCTATATTGGCAGTGCGGTGTCCATCAGTAAGACATTCACATGCACTGCATATATAAACTCTGTGACTCCACCCCACGCTGTTTGAATAGACCTTCGCCTGCAACATCAAAAAAATTAATTCAACAATTGTATTTTTTGTACTGTTTGGTGCGCATTGTTTTGCTCACATGCATATATAATCCCTGTGGCTCCAGTCCACGCAGGAATACAGCTGCGCTATAATAAAATTAAATGATTGTATTGTCGGTACTGTTTTGTGCGCTTTGTTTTGCTCATGTGCATATATAAGCCGTTTTGTGTGCTTCCACATTAATAGTTCTTCCACCTGTTCAAGAATTGAAATGGGCAGGTGTGACACCGGCATTACTCCTGTAGGTGGGAGGGCCCAAGGACAATTCCATCTTGCATCTCTTTTCTTTGCATTATGCACTGTTTGGGGCATTGCTGCCTGACATTTTTATAGTTTATTAAACTGCCATCCTGTCCGCCACTGCTGTGTAGCAAATGTTTCATAGATGTCCTATATTTTATGTTTATGCCGCTGCTCTGATGCTTACTTTTTTTTCTTTTTAGTTTCATACTGTATTTATTTCAACTAAAATCACAAATAGGGCTCTATTTACTACAATCCGCATATTAAATGCAGATTGTAGTGTGATATTAACGACTGAATTCGCATTGCGAATTCAGGCAATATCACAGTGATTTACTACAAATCCCTTGCAGGGACAGAGCTTGCTATAAAGTTCTGTCCCTGCGAATCCCCTCCGCACACTAGTCACGGTATTTTCGCAAAATATACCGTGACAAAGTGCCCACTCATGCTGCTACCCTGGTGCTAAGCCCCGCCCCCTGGCAGTAAGCCCTGCCCCCCACGATCGCGGACCCTCACAACCCCCCCTCCCCCCCGTGACCCCCCCTCCCTTAATTACACTTACCTGCATGATCCGGACCTCTGGTGATGTCCTCCATGCCTCCGGTCAGGTGATCTCCCATATTGCACTGGGTCCTGATCACCGGGCAGCAGTGCAGCATGGGAGACCAGCTGACCGGAGGGAGGACATCACCCGGAGCCCCGACTACCGGTCCATGGAGTCAGGTAAGTAAATTTCTTTTCTTACTATTTTTATTTTTTTTGGCAGTGATCAACTTGCGGTCTGTTTAGACAAAGCTGATTACTGGGACTGACTCCCAGTTCTGCTCTCCCCGTTAAAGCAGAGTAGGAGGACGGTAACCGGGGGAGACCCTGGTGGTGTTATTATCACAGAGCTTTCCCAGATATTTTTTCACAATTTATTTTTAGTAACTTTGGCAAGATCACATTTCCCATTACAATTATGGGAAATGCGATCTGATTACTAAAAATAAGTGATACTTAGGGGTTGGAGTAGAATTTTAAGAATTATACTCCAATTGCCCTTTCATAACTATAGGTGATACTAAAATAATGTGAAAAGGGTGTGAAAACACCTTGCAAAATACGTGCATGCCTTTTTCACCTTGATTTGTAGATACCAACTTGGTTGCCGGTTTTCTTAAACTTTCATTCTAATGTGTAACAACAGATGGGCTTAGCCATGTTTGGTCAAATGCAACTCAAGCACCAAATGGATAGGATATTTTGTGTTGGTATCTGGAGATGTCCTCCCCCTCCCCTCCCAGCCTTCCCATACATAATCCCAGAAGCAGGATGACGAGAGATGTTCAGAGCTTCCGTTTTGTGTGCTGCCACATTTATAGTTCTTCCACCCGTTCAAAAATCAAAATGGGCAGGTGCGACGCCTCCTGACGGTGGGAGGGCCCAAGGACAATTCCATCTTGCATCTCTTTTCTTCGCATTATGCGCTGATTGGGGCATTGCTAATTCTCTTTTTGTGTACACGACAAACATTATTGTTATAGTTTATTAAACTGCCAGTCTCTTTCTCTTTCCTAGTGCCATGTTGGTAATTGAACTGCCACAGCTGCTGAAATCTTCTGCATGCGGTTGATGAATGCCAAAAATGTCCCAACATTTTTATGGCCACAGATAGCATCTCCTGCATGCCCCTTTCATTTTTTTAAAAATTCTGAACTACCAAGTGGGTAGTTTGGGTGGGCAAAACATGGGACATGTTCACCCAATTGTAAAAATGAATTAATTTTTGCCCTGGCAGTCTAGTGTGAGCTTTCCTTCCAGTGGTCCTGTGTGAAATGGAGCCCGAATGGAGAGGAACTTATATCAAATGCAAAGCCGGGAAAATTACGTTTTGCCTCGATTTGGAATACGAGCCTGGCGGGAAAACCCCAGCAGGGGCTCGGATCCCATCGGATCCCTCTCCTCCCTCATAAATTTACTTCAGAATCCAAAACTTAAATTAAATTTACTACGAATCAACCCTTCCTTTCCATGCCTTCAACTACATACATACTCCATCTCCATCAAGCCTCTAGATTAATAAAAACATTTGTTTCCTGATGTGCCATGTTGGAAGTTGAACTGCCACGTGTTTGTACTGCCCACTACTGTCGCCTATTGGATCCCTTTCATGGAAAACTCAGAAAAGAAGCCCATAGGCTTCAATATGGCAACAACATCTATGGGTTCCAAGCTCCGGAAACCTTTGCTTTTGTGCATTTGGCAAATGCAGTCAATTCTCCGAAAACAACATTTTTGGAGGGTTGACCGCATTTTTTAGCATAGTGCATCCCACCCATTATCTTTTCCTGTTATGTCAGGTTAGGGATGTAGTGATGAAGCCGACGCACAAGATGCCGGCTGTTGAAATCCTGGTGTTGGAATTCCGACCTGGGATAGAACACCAACGCTGGAATCCCATCGCCAGTTCAGATGCCGATGCCAGAATCCTGACAGCCGGCATTCCGAACTTAAATATAGGTGTTAGTCGCGGAGGGGTTAGGGTTAGGTTTAGGCACCACAATTTGTTAGTGTTAGGCTACAGGGGGAGGGAGGTTAGGTTTAGGCTATGGACTGAGGGGGTTAGGTTTAGGCACCACTAGGGGGATTAGGGTTAGGCACTAAGGGGACGGATAGGTTCAGGCACCAATGCAGGATTTATAAGCAAGGGTTTTGCTGCCATGCCGCCAGAGTGTTCATGATGATCATGGTAGCTACAACCCTTTATCATCCACTTCAAACACATAGACAAGGCTGCATGTAATACTGTTAAGCTGGGTACATACTTTGCCAACGAGCTGATCTGCCGACACAGCGGCCAATTAGGTGAGCTATACAGACTTACCAATCGGCCACTCGATGTGTGCCCCTGATATTACAACTGGGTGGGCATTTGAATTTGTCACCAGTGGTCTCTGCAGCAAGAGTACGGGCGATCGGCTGACCACCAGTACAGATATATTGGCCATCTACTGTGCTGCAGAGCAGATGCTATATGTCTTTAAATTACATAGTTCACAGACATATTAAGGGTACACATCCACTGATGAACTCGCCATATATCGGCTGTTGTCTACCCAGCTTTCGGCACACGCAGCTACTCCTTCACAAAAAGAATAGTGTGAGTTGTGACATGCCGGGGTTACAGTGGTCCCGAATGCGGTGGAGCTGTTTTCCGTCAGTTATATTTGGTGGAATGAGTTCCACCTCTGCCACCATGGCTAGTCAAGTAACTCACTCTATGAGAGGAGTCACATAGTGCTCACCCCACTGTATGCTGCTCAGTTCAATAGATGTAGCGGGCAGCACCTGCGCTACAGTTAGTTAGCTGGCCCACCTCCCCTTCCTATTGCGTGCCGGGAATGAGATGCAGTGATGTCACGAGGCAACAGTTTTTCATTCCTGTGGCGGTGGCACAAAGAGGAGCAGCAGAAATAGTAATGCCCTAGTCAACTGTCTATCTTGCCAGTAGGAAAGTGATCCAGGTTCAGTGGTCACATAGGGCATAGGCAAACGCAGGGGGGGTTTCCGTCTGCCTGGAAACCCCCCTCCCCAGCCCACACCATGACAACAATAGAAATAGTAATAGAGTTTTACTAGTGCTGCATGTTCTTCTCAGTATCACAAATGAAATAATTAGCATCACCTGTGGATCTTTTAACATGTATCAGACAGTAATAAATAATCTGTTCACCAACTAGAAGATCTGGAAAACATGCACTGTGAGGGATGTGCTGCTATAGAGCCCAAAATGTACATCTATGTCCAGGGCAGTGCTAGATTCTTCTGCTGCTCCCAGACTAGCGGATTTGCTCCCATGCTCTGGAATGGTGCACACATCTAAAATAAATACATTCAGCTCAGGCAGGATGGACCTTCTGCCGCATCTAATGGCTTACTATGATCGCTGGTCCTGTATATGCTGGAATTTTGACACACAATATACTTTGTATGATGCATATTAAAGCTGGATAAGTGCTAATTCTGCCCTACTTATGGACTGGCCACACTCACTCTAAAATCAAGTATTTGGAAACCCCCCTCTAGAAATCCTGCGTTTGCCTCTGTAGGGGGTCCGTTTATTATGCTAATTATCGGGGTCGGGTAGCCCCTTGATAATTTGGTATCCAACTCGCTGCAAGCAGCAGTGGTGGATGCAAAGCCACCAGAGCATTTCAACATTGCTCCGGTGCAGAGACAACTGTTCCAAAAATCAGATGTCTCCGTGATGTCCTTCACTGCTGCTTCTTGTAGCAGTGAAAATTAGCAATGCCGAGTCTGACCTGGCGGAAGGAGCTGGACGGGGGCGGAGGGATCTAAATGGATCACTCTTCGTAACCCGGGACTCCTTCCTATAGGAAGGAGCTGCAGTCCGGGAATAAACACCATCTTAAGATGATGTAAGTTCCCACAGTCAAGATCCAAAAAAGTATTATTTTTTAGAGTTTGATGAATTTAAGTCCCTATACTAGTGTATGGTGACAGCGGGACAGTTCGGGGCTGAAAGGTAATGCAGGAGATATCACAGATCTTCTTTGTTTATTGTAATCATTGTTTTAGTTAACACTCACAGCTTTGTGCAGCTCCCTGGGACTGCAGGGAGACAAGAGATGAGGCAGCAACTGCTCAGCCTCACTTCTGTATAGTTAGACACTGCTTGCAGGTCTGGGGTCAGGCCACACCATGGGCAGTAGCCTGTACAGAAAGAGAGCTAATAGAGGCATGCCTCTGAGTATGGGGGAGTGCCTTGAGCACTGATGGACACCTTGGATGTGTCATGTGACCAGGAAGTGCACTGCAGTGTTTAGAGGGAATCGGTATGAAATTCCGGCAGTCGGGATTCCTGCTGTCAATATACTAACAGAGGCATCCCTATGCTCAGGAAACCGACAAGGGTCTAGTAACCCTCCACCCTTCTCCCCCTAACCCTCTGTTCCTGCATCCTAACACTAACCATCCTCCCCCCACCCTAACCCTCCCTGTTAGTGCCTAAACCTAACCTTTCTCCCTTGGTGCATAAACCTAACTCTCCCCCCTTTTTGCCTAACCCCCCCAGTAGTGCATAACCCACCCCTGGGGGTACCTAACCCTAACCTCCCCTAGCCTAACCCCCCCGTGACACCTAAACCTAACCCCCTCCACCCGCTGCTAAGATCTAACAAGCCCCGCTATACTTATGATTGGCATCCCAGCTGTCGGGATTCCGGCGTCGGCATCTCCACTACTGTCAGTATTCCAGTGATGGTCTTCTGGCTGGGTAGCTGGATGCCGGCTGTAGGTATAATAACTGCATCCCATTTAGAGATTGGAGCTCAGTCATCAGCAGCAAGAGAAGACACAGTGATGCAGGTAGGAGAATCAATAGACACTGAAGCTTAGTGTAGAGAGGGGAGAGTTAAAGTGAGTAGGGGGTGAGACAGGCTGGCAGCATGCAGACCCATCTCCATGTGTGCCTCCCCAGCCATTGACTTCACTGCACGTCACTAGTCATCACCTGTTGTTGATGCCTCTGCCAATATACAGTAAGTATATAGCCAAAATTTTAAAGAACACTTTTCAAGGGCTGACATTATTATATTTCACCTGGGTGCCATCACACCTAGATGAGCTTCTGGCAGTGGCAAGGGACCATCTCACAGTACTGTAGCTCCGCCTAATGTGTGTGTGGGGAAAGCAGATGAGTTCACCACCTTTCTTGGAACACTTCAAGCCCTGGTGATTTCCTTTCTAAATGTCCCTCCAGTTGGGATGAAGACTCAAAAGCAGGAATATACCACCAGAATCATGACAGATGGCCATAACTATAGTGGTTGCGGGGGGGGGGATGCTGATTTGGGGCCTGGAGGCTAAAGGGGCCCTCCTATAGGACCCCCATCTCCTGCACCCAGCACATAGTTGCCTACCGAGTTCCTGGATTGTCCATCCCCTCTCTAAATAATGTTGCATGAGCGATGTGGCAGAGTGGCCCATTTGCTGCAATCAGCTATTGCAGAGTAGCACTATGGAGGGAATACACCCCAGTCATTGGTGACTCTGTAGGCAGCAGTATGGTGGACTTGTGGATGCTGTGACCTTTGTACAGCAGACTTCGGACTGCACTTAGCCAACTGATGAAGGCAGTCATCTTATTACACGGACATATCATTTAACTCATTTTCTAAATGGAATTGTATTAGTGTTACTGAGGCATAATGTGATCTGGGGGCACTGCGTGGCATAATGTGAAGTGGGTCACTGTAATATGGAATCATATGAACTGGAGCCACTTTAATGTAGCATAACTTTAACTGGGGGCACTGGACTGTAGCAATGTGAACAGGGGTACTGTAATACTATGCAATGAGAACTGACAGCACTACAATGTGGCATGATATGCCACTGTGGCATAATGTGAATTACAATGTGGCAAAATAGGCTCTGTGTCATAAAGTGAACTAGGGCACTACTATGGGGCATAAAATTAACAACTGCTACATCTTGATGTGGGGACCACTAAGTTCTCATTATGTCATTGGGTCAAAGGGCTGTTATAGTTATATTGGTTTATTGGTGTTCTTAATAGAGTGTAACAGTCTTAAAATATAGTAATATGACCATTTCTAGTCGTAGGCAGTGGCATCACAAGGGGGGTGTGGTCCGTACCCAGGTGTCACCCGCCAAGGAGTGACACCAAGGTTCAGACTCCCCCTCACTGACAGGAGCTGGGTGCTGCACTGTAGCATTAAGTGCAGCACTCGGCTCCTAACACTAAGGGAGCCGGCTGGCACTGCACACAGGGACCTCCTGCAGCCCTCCTTTTCCCACCCAAGTAATAGACACGAGGGTTCAGGCCACGTCCCCTTCCCACAAGGTCACGCCGCTTCCTGCATGGTCAAGCCCTTTTCTGCAGCTACGCCACCCGCACAGCGGCCCTCCCCGCACCAGGTGATACCGCGGGCAGGGACGCCACTGGTCGTAGGCTACTAGCATTTGAATAGAAATACTGTAAACTTCATATTTTGCTCACCATAAATATTTTGCTTTGGTAATCATATTTTTTAGTGTCCCTGCCTCCCGCTGCCATTGTCCTCATCCTGAGTGGGAGGTACTAAACATTACATTTTGGTTGTGATACATCCCGCCAATTACTGCATGCATAGCGGCGTTTAATAACACCGAATACATGTAGTTTTGCTATTAAAATCTAGAGCTGTGCGCCGACTCCCGTATTTTGGTTTTGGATCTGGATCTCCCCTGGTTTTGGATCTGGATTGGTTTTTCCAAAACCTCACCTCTGTGTTTTGTTTTAGTGTTTTGGTTTTGAATCTGGATTTTTTCTTAAAAAATCATAAAAACAGCTAAAATCACATAATTTGGGCCTGTTTTTGTTCCTACAGTATAATTAACCTTAATAACATTTATTTCCAGTAATTTCCAATCAATTTTGACCACCTCACAATATTATTTGCTTCATCTAGTTAAGGCCAACAGGTTGCATCCAGCTAGCTGGCTGACTAAGCTAAGTGACACAGTGGGCGGCACTAACATGTGGCAGTTCAGCTTCTAATTTACATGGATACAGGGCCTGATTCAGACCCGCTCACAAGCGCTATGCGCTCGCAAGCGGGTCGATGGTGGGGCACTGCGCACGCGCCGTGTGCGTGCACAAGCCCCGTAGCGAGTGAGAAATTCACTCGCTTTGGGGCTCGCCACAAACGGGGCGGCTGTTGATGTTGATCGACAGCTCGACCCGTTTTACAGGCGGGGAGGGGGGGTGGCTGGACAAACAGAGGCGTTCCTGAAGGAATGCCTGCCGTTTGTGGGCGGCCCTATTGACATCACTCGTGACAGCGGGGTCGCGAGGTTTTGCCTCGGGTGAGGGATCCGGGGCAGGCAGGGAGTCGCGAATCCCTCAGCCCCGGATCCCCGAAATTCGTGTTGGTTCGGATCTCTGAGATCCGAACCTGCTCATCTCTATTAAAATCACAAAGGACAGCTCTACCAATAACAGCTGTCCTTTTCGGTGAGAGGACTGCGGGTGTCCTTCTTTGCATGAGCAGCCATCGGCCAGTGCATGCGCGAGCTGCAGGGGAGCCTGAGAGGGTTCTACTGGATCCCTCTTGGGGAATGCTTTGAAAAGAACCCCATAGGATTGTATTAGGCAACGCCATGTATAGATGGTGTCGCCTATCGGGTACAAGCTCCAGTATGTTTTGCTTTCTGGAACTTAATACATATGGGGAATATGGTTTGACCACATTTTATATATCCATCCACTATCTAATTTTACAATCAATGTAAGATTTCCATGGTCTGTGTTGGCGTAGCAAACAGTCATAAATAACTTCTATAAAGGTAAATAGATCCCTGGGAGTATTATTAAAGAGTGGGTTATTACAAAGTGGAAAAGCTTTTAGACAATATACAGAAGTTGGGTGTGACAGGACTGATTCACATTATCAAAACATAGGGGGAAACATATCATACCTTCTAAGTTGTCCATAGCAACCAGTCAGCTTCTAACTAGTATATGTCAAGTCCATTCTTTCAAATGTTACGTAGTAGCTGGCAGGTTGCTATGGGCAACATCTCCACTTGTCTTCTTCCACACTCTTTAGAAGGTTTGATACATCTTCCCAGGGGCATATTTACAATCGGTGCAGGGTGTGCGGTGCACATGGGCCCCTGGGTCCAGGGAGTCCCACACCGCACACCTTGCACCAATACTTTATAATACTTACCCCTCCAAAGTCCCATGTCAGTTGGAGAGGCGCTATACAAAATGCCTGGGAAATGGCCACTGTGGCCATTTTCTCGGCGTTCTACGAATGTGCAGTAGGGAAATTGCCGGAAAAATAGCTGCCAAGCCATCTTCCCGGTGTTCTACGCATGCGCAGTAGACTAGTGCCCGGAGTCTACTGAACCTCTGTCAGCGCCGTTGCCACCGGAGAGAGAGGAGGGGGCCCTAGAGGGTGAGTGAACAACGAGCGAACAACGAGCCCCCTCCTCTGTTAATATGCCCCTGCATCTTCCCCATAGCCCCATAAGTATAGAGCCTACATCATAATTATATATGACATATTGAATTATTTTCGTTTATTGTTTTTTTTCCCATTTTTCTTCACAACAAATCTGATCCCATCTACCAGTGTATTCTGTGTTGTGGCTATCCATATGTACTGTACATCTAAATATCTGTATTCTTTACACTCATACAGTAAGTTATGCAGGTTTGTATTGCACACCCCTTGCATTCTATCTCAATTGCCTGGCACTACAATTTCATGCGCGTCCCTCTTATGTGTATCTTAAAGATATATAGCCTCTAGGTTTGGCAAATCCTTTTTAATGCACAAGACACATATAAAATTCTAGAATGAGTCTCTGGAGCCAAGAACCAAAGCAAACAGAATAATGGCATCAAATAAATAAATAAATACAATTCGGGTTGCTTGGTAACTGCAAGATCTTTGTAATCCCAACCTCTGCTCAGTGTGTCTGGCCAGGGAAGAGATTGCTGCCATTGTAAATGAGGCAATGACCGCTCTCATAGGAATGCAGACTAGGACAGTTCATATGTGCCAAGTGGACTATTCTCATAATTATTTAAATTTGCAATTATCAATGAACAGGGGTTATTTAGACGCCCTTTACGCAAGCAGCCAAGCATTACAACGAAGAAATAAGCATTTTGCTAAACCTGGCTTTCACTTTAGGGGTCTATTCATGGCTCAGTGAAAAGCCCTGTTTAGCTGAAAACAGGGCTTTTCACTGATTCTTTCTATTCATGAAGCAGGTGACCGTGGAGAAGTTCATGACTTCTCTAGTGCTGCCCCCGATGCGTGGCTGGATCACTTCCTCATACATTACTATGGGGAGAGCGATTCATATTAAAATGGAAAGCTCAGCTTTCTGTTCCTCTGCCACGTGCATATTCGCCATCTCAGGATGGCGTAATAAAAGAGCAGGGTCACTATGCGCTTGCTCCACCCCATTTAGACCAGCGTCCTTTGCAGCAGGTTTGATGTGACCTGCTGGCCTCAGACGCTGGCACATGTGCAGTGGGAAAAAGATATGTTGGGCTCCTGATATGTCTGTGTTCGCACTGCTTCCTGGGATCGCGGAGGAGCCGTTTTCTGGAAGAGGTAGCCGGTCAGGTGAGTTTACATGAATGGCTACTGAACATTATTATATATTACATTGATGTGATGCAAAATATAGTGATATTTTTAGGTAGTCAGTTCATGTATTGGCTTACCGTGGCTGCCCACAAGCGCATAACCCATAGCGCCTGGCACTTAACCTGGTATCTGTGGGTTATAATGCGTTAGCCACAGAGCACACTACACGAGAAAAGCTGCTAATTGAATAGCTCCGGGCATTAAATCCGCAACCATGTGGTAAGTCCCGTGGCTGATTGAATTCCCCCTTTAGGTTGATTTAATACATGAAACTGACAGAAGGCCAAACAATATCTTATTATTGAATATATAGTATGTTGCATCTGAGTCCTGAAAACACTGTTAAAACAGCCGATGGATGTTCATATTTGTAAGATTCAAACATTAAATCAGGGCTTTAAAGATGGCTCTGGGGCTCGCGCGTGCGCACTGCCTAACAATTGAAACGCTTGCGAGCGCATAGCGCTTCCGAGCGGGTCTGAAGCAGGCCCAGTGTTCTTCTAAGCCAGTGCCTGATTAACAGTCAGAAGCGTTTGGGGGGAGGTGAAGGGACTTCCTGAGTTCCGGAAATAGGGGTGTGTCGCCTCCATTTCCTGGGAGTACTTAGGCCAGGGTCTGCATCCATGGACGCACACTTCCTGGCCTTGGAAGCTGCCAGGACCCAGTCAGGCTGCGGCAAGCTTCAGTTACTGCAGCCTGGCCAAAGGGACAACAATTGCAACCAATGTTTTGTACTGATTGTACTCAATTGTACTGATGGTGATCCCAGGCTGCAACCTCGGTCACAGCACTGAAATCTCGTAGATGCAGCAAGGAGGGGTCTGGTTTCCTATAGACACCTCCTGCTGCACTTGCATTTGAGATGTACGGCTGCTTGTGTGCAACTCTGCAATTCCTTCCATCTTCAATAAGGCCCATGAGCCCGAACCAAGAATACTTAGGGTTGCCAGGACGGACTGAGGTGCTGTATTAGTGCCTGGTTTAATGCCATGCTTTACTGTCGCTTACACGTTACAGTGAGATCATAGTAGTGCATGCCACACTATAGCCACCACACTGACAGCAGATGTTTATGTGCCCAGAGAGCTGCTTAGTAGTCGCATTGGAGATGCGTTAGAACAGTAAATTAAGTATTTTCTGCCTAATAGCCACAGCTGCAGTGTTTATGTACAAGAGTCGCAACATAGAGACTTTATTTTAGTAACGAGAGTGCAGCCTAATAGCCACAGCTGAGAAATATTACAAAAGTAAAATATGTTTCTCCACACCAGACACAGCAGTGTCCAAGAGAGAGCTGCATAGTAAAGAAATGGAGAGACTTTTTTGAAGCAACAGTTCTGCCAGAAATACACAGTAACAGCTTTACAAGTTAACAATGTTGCATCTGAGTTGCTGCCTAGGTGCTTAATAACATGTACTTTCCGCTGGGCTGTTACCACAGTTAATGAAGGAACACATTTATAATGTAGGCAACACAAGGATCTTACAAGAGAGATTTTAGGTTAGATGAAAAGAAACAGTGTTAAAAAAGTAATATTCATTACATAAAGACCCTGGTCCAACTACTCCAATAAGTGCACCAACAAAAGAGTGGTAATAAATTGTTAGGACTACAGTATTTGCAAATTCATGACATTTAGAGAATACTGTAAGTTAATTTTTATTCAATATTTTCCATTAGTGTGTGAGTGATAGGATGAATGGAATTGGAGTTTCGTTTATTAGAATCTAGGAATTGTTCACAGGTTCGCCAATTAGGAAATTAGAAATTAGGGATATAAATCCTGATTCAGCGTTGAACGCTAATGTGGTCACAAGTGCTACATTTTGCGCATCTGCTATGAGAAGATATGCAGCCGCCAGGAGATGTATTGAGAAGCCCACCTCTGGCTATGCAGATCCATGCATATGAGTAAAAAGTCGCAGCATCTGTGTAAAATGTTGCAGCATCGGTTGCAGATCAGTCAATCTCGGCCTTCTGAGTAAGCCTATGGCCTCGCAGAATGGGAGACGGAACTAAAATGCCTACAAAGACGTAATCGCTGTATCTGACTCGCCTACGAAATGGTTGCAACACGCCCATGTTTTTGTAACCACCCAGCCGTTACCACCCATTACCACTAACAAATAGTCTCTTACTGTCAATCACTTTGTGTCTGAATCCTCTCTGCAAGCGGCATTGCATAGGCACCAGGACACATGACTCGTGCGACTTAGACGCATGCGCTATAATGAAAACAACTGTGTATATATCGGCATCGCTTTAACCGTGAATCAGGCCCAAGTGTGGTATAAGGTAGTAGTAGGAGAGGTTATTATAGTGGGCTGTTGGTGACATTGTTTGGGGTAGTGCGGTTGATTCATATTTGTGGATGATAAGAAGTTAAATCTTTGATGCATTGGTAGAAATTTACACTCAATTCTGAATTTCTATTTTGTTATTCTTAAAAAAAATGCCCCACCCTTATAGGGTTACTTACTATTTCAAATTTGTGTCATGTCTAAGGGAATGGGACATTGCTCTTAGGCTTTAACCCAATAGGGTATCCCTGAGACCCTTGGGGACCCCGCTTCCATTGGTAGACAGACTTTAGCTCGGGTGTAGGCACCACTAACAAGAGAGTTATCAAGAACAGCTCATAGTTAATAACATGGTTATTCTATCACACAACACACACTCAGGCCCGGCAACAGGGGGGGACTAAGGGTACACCTGTGCTGGGCCCTGAGGAGGGTGCAGGTGGTGCGTTTGCTATGGGACCCGGCAGCTTAAGGGGAATGCCGGCCCTGTGATTGCACCCCCTGCACCCTCCATTTGCCGGGTGCCCACTGAGATTGTGTTAATAGCAGGCGCCCAGCTCGTTCCCTACCACCCACTCCTGAGCTCCAGCTTCCGGATCCTGCAGTGCAGTATGGGAGTAACGTCATGACATCACTGCCATAGTTCCGAGGAGCGGGCGCCGGGGACGAGCGGCACTGGAGCGGGGTTTAAGATAAGGGTTTTTTTTGTGTGTGTATGTCGGTGGGGGCTTACTACTGGGGGCATAATATGGGGGCACTACAGGGGGCCTGCCTTACTACAGGGGGCATAATATGGGGGCACTACAGGGACCTTACAACTGGGGGCATAATATGGGGCCACTACAGGGGGGCATTGCAGGGGCCTTACTACTGGGGGAATAATATGGGGGCACTACAGGGGGCATTACAGGGGCCTAACTACTGGGGGCACTACAGGGGGCATTACAGGGGCCTTACTACTGGGGGCATAATATGAGGGAACTACAGGGGGCATTACAGGGGCCTTACTACTGGGGGCACTACAGGGGGCATTACAGGGGCCTTACTACTGGAGGCATCATATAGGGGCATTACAGGGGCCTTACTACTGGGTGCATAATATGGGGGCTGTCACTGCTGGCATTGGCAAGGGGTCAGGGTCAAGGGGGGGGACCCAGGAATATCTGTGTAACGGGCCCCAAGATTTCTGTTGCCGGCCCTGCACACACTATCAAACTACAGTTTCATGACAAAACAATCAAAAATCACGCAATTGGGTCTGAAAATCAAATGGCTGGTAATAGTATGAATGACAGAAACATGGTGTTGATGCCACCACATACAGTAAATCATTGAGGAGACTATACCTAGAATACTGTGTTCCATTTTGGCCCCCAGGTGGCATATGAAATAAGTTGTGATCTGGTGCCACTGCGGGAACTCCTACAAGTCTTCCTGTATTTTTAAAGCGGCAATCATTTTGAAAATGATTGCCGCTTTAAAAGTATGGGAAGACTTGCTGGAATCCCCACAGAGGCACCAAACCGCACCCTATTACATAAGCCCCCCATATCCATTTGTTCGGTGATCAAACCAATATAATGATATCCTACAGGCTGCATCTTCAAATTGATGAGCTTTGAAAGACAAAACAAAAAAGGGATGCTTTCTGTGCTAAATTGCACAAATGCACAGAAGGAACTAATTGTGTTAGCTAAATCCTGTACAGCGTACAGCTCTTTTTACAAATTCCGAATGAAAGATAAAAAAATTTCATTATCACATACACCCACACTCCGCAAACGTTCCCAAAACTCATATGTATTTCAATAACAAATGTTTAATGTTATGTACTTAAGGAATCTTATGACTGCGCACATATCTGTATCCGTAAGAACCTGGTTAAAAACTAAGAAAGAAATCCTCTATTCAGAGATATATTGAAATAATGATGGAGTCATTTGCATTCTTGCTACATCTTCCTAGAAAGCGTTTATGCAGACCATCAGTCGGGGAAAGATTGAGAGAGAGAGAGGGGGAGAGAACTCCTTAGAAATTAATATCTGCTATCTGCATGGTATACATAATCATTAACATTAAACACCGTGTTCCACCTAAATACAGTGTTCATCTATTATTCTGTTACTTAAATCCGGGATCATGCAATTTGCTTCACAGCTCTGGCTCCTTGTATCCATGGCAACAGAATCTTTGCAGCGGGTCGACAGAAAAAATAGACAAAAATCTTGCCTGTCTCTATAAAGCAGGGTACGGCAAGGGGGGTAAAATGAAACAGTTCCTGAGTTTGTTTATTTATTTTTTTTTATTATTTTTTTTTGAAACAACCGACAGGTGATCTCCCCTTGGCCTAATTAACATTGCATTATAACACAGACGCTAATGGATACAGGAAGCGTACAACGGAAGTCCCCCATTAGACGTCACTATATGCAAGGAAACCTTCTAACAGTCATACAAGCAAAACACTATTTGAAACCAGCATGCATAAATTGATCTTCCAGTTGCTCTACCTCATCATTATGTTTTGTACAGACTTCAGGCGTGATTATACGTTGGGCGCAGTCATGTGATTTCCATGGAGCTGTTTGGGTTGGCACCTACCAGGGGGTCTCACTCAATTACCGTCTTGATTATCAGAACTGCAAAGAGGCTTATGTTATACTGCCCAATAACACTTATATAACTAGTAGGTAGGAAAAATGAAGATGGAGACTTGGGAATAACAAAAGAAACCAGAAAACATTGTATACTGAATGTTTATGGATGAAATACAGATCCATACATAATGAATTTGTTTTTGTAATATGAAGTAAAAAAAAAGTATAGTTTCTGCAGTTGTATTTCTAGCATATTAAGAAGAACTGTAGCGGAGGTGGTGTGACTACTGTTGCTGCCGATGCAATAAATTACACATTCGGCACAAAATAGAACAGCCCATTTTAAACCTCATGATTCCAGGATCTCCTTTATCTGCAGTACATGTGACATCATTGTTAAAAATGATGTATGTGCAGGTGTTGTTATTGCAGAGTTATATAGGCGCACACCAGCGGATGACTCAAACTATGAACCAGTGATGTTAGTTTATTGATAGATAGCAGGTAGAGCCGTACTCACTGTTACATGCACACTGGTAATGGAGCAGAGCTTGAGTGGAGCAGGGTTCTATACATCTCACCAGCCGGTTAGTTTATGCTGCAAACAGGTAATGGTGCAGGAATCTGGAACAGCATTAAATGCAGGTATTAACTAGGGATGTGCGCTGACCCCTGTGTTTTGGTTTTGCATCTGTATCGCCTTGTGTTGTGGATCTGGATTTGGTTTTGACAAAACCACCCCCTTGCGTGTTTTGGCTTTGGATCTGGATTTTTTTTCAAAAGTTGATAAAACCTGCTAAAATCACATCATTTGGTTTTTTTTTTGTTTCTACAGTATTATTAACCTCAATAACATTAATTTCGACTCATTTCCAGACAATTTTGACCAGCTCACAATATTGTTTTCATCCGGTTTAGGCCCAAAATTTGCACCAAGCTAGCTGGTTGACTAAACTAAGCCGCAGCAGTGGCACTTAAATTTACAACATGTCATATAAGGAAACATGTTTTCAGTAATCAAGAAGCCTAAGGGAGTTGGAGTATGTATGTAGTTGAAGACAGGGACAGGATTCCAAAACAAATTTATGAGGGAGGAGGGGAGAGCATGGGTGAACAATATGTCCCATGTTTTGCCCATAAAATCAACTTGGTGGCTCAGAATATTTTTTTTAACTTAAAGGGGCATGCAGGAGATGCTGTCTGTGGCCATAAACATTTCTGAAAAATTTGTAATTCAGCAACCGCATGTCAAAGATTGCAGCAGCAGTGACAGTTCAACTTACAACATGGCACATCAGGAAACAAATGTTTTTATTATTCAAGAGGTCTGAGGGAGTTGGAGTATGTATGCAGTTGAAGGCAGGAAAAGGAAGATTTGATTAGTAGTAAATTTAATTACACTTTTTTTTATTCCAAAGCAAATTTATGAGGGAGGAGGGGAGAGCATGAGGGTCCCATGTTTTGCCCACAAAATCAACGTTTTGGTTCAGAATATTTTTTTAATTAAAGGGGCATGCAGGAGATGCGGTCTGTGGGCCTGATTCAGAGCCGGACGCTATTTGCGGTCGTTCGTTCTGAAAAAAGGGGTGGCTATTCAAATGAACTGTTCGCTCTTTGCGGTCTGTTCACGCCTCTATGTCTGAACGAGCGAACAAAACTTGCGGTCTTGTTTTGGAAACTACGCCCCCTGGCCGCTCGCATCCTACGTCATGTCCGCTATTTATTAGATTAATCGAGTACATCGACCAGCGTATGAACTGCTTGCTATTCTTGTGGTTGGTTTTTCCTACTGCAATCTTGCGAGCAGTTCAGACTATAAAATAACCCAGTGACGTGGTCAATGACGCTGCTGTATTAATTATGCACACCCATAAAATGCCCATTTTGACCTTCAAGCACGCCTGCATTCTGATCTCCACTCCCCGTTTTCAAGCACCTTCCGCTGTTACCACCCACATACGCCTCCTCCTGTCACTAAAAATAGCAGGCATTCGCTATTTAGCGAACAAACGATTTTCGGCTGCACTGACTGGTTCGCGCATACGTATTACAATCCGTACGCATGCGCAGTTGGGCAAACATCGCTCGGAACGAACGAGCGGCCGCTTACGAGCGGCTCTGAATCAGGCCCTGTGGCCATAAAAATTTCTGGAATTTTTTGGCATTCTGCAACCATATGTCAAGAGGGAGGAGAGGATGAGAGGAGGGAAGGCATTTGCAAAAAATATTTAAATCATTTACATCAGTCCTTGCCCCAGAAGAATCCTTGAGCACTATGCCTGCTGCTGGGAGTGGATTTTCATCCCAGAAGGGGACCAGGAAGACTACTAGTAGTACTTTCAAAAAACAATTGACTGTCCTTTGCAAGGGGGAGCAAGTATGACAGCAGTCATCCAGTTGAATAGTGGATCATTGACACCATAACATCTATGCTGGTATTAGATGTGCATCCAATATCCGCCAATAATACAGTGGGTTTTAGACAGTTAACTCAGGTCCAGTGTCCTTGCGACCAAATCCTATCAAGATTCCACTTCACTAGAAAAGCAATTCCCAACCTGTACAGGGACATTAAAAAACACTTAATTGGAGGCCTCTGAAATGCCATTGTACCCACTGTCCACTTAACCACAGATATGTGGACAAGCTGAACAGAGCAAATGCAAGATTTAAGATATAAGGTTTAAGTCATATGTTGTGTTCTTCTTCCCAATGGACACAGATCTGAAGAGATGCAAAGAGCTGTTGGTAAGCAAATTGTCAGCTCAAATGGCACGTGATGCAGCGATGGCTTCTGCTTCAGTTTCTCCAGCAAGTGCTTCTGCTGAGAAAAAACTAAACTTTCCCAAAAGACCTACTGGTGATGCGGATGAGTCAACACAAAGCACAAAATCTTTTTGGATGGATACGCTGCAGATGACATAACAGGGAGGAGATTCCTAGATGGTCAGGGTTCCTACCTCTACTTACTCTTGCTTTACAAAGGGTACGGATGAGTTAACAATTGTTGTCCGGATTTGGGTAGAAATAATTCCACACATAAGAAATTGATTTTTTTGCCTTGTGCCCAGGCATGACAATGAGCTTTTCCTTATCATGGGCAATAACTGTTTATTCCACTGGTGCCTGGTTTACACAAACAACATGCCCATCAACAACATTCTTATTAGTGTCAGCTACACAAATATCCTGCTCATCCTGGTGCACTTCCACAGAAGCATCCTCAATTTCTATGTCAGCATTTTCACTCGTGCTTACATCATCATAAGAGGCAGAACCACTAATCATAAATAAAGACCAAGGCCTTAGCCTTTCCTTGCCACTTTATATGGAGAAAGGCATATTGACAATTTTATGTCTTTTTGCAGCTAACTTTCCCTTTGATATTTTTTTCTTTACCACTGTAAAAGATTGGTTCTTGATTTTAGATGCCGTGACTTAAGCCCTGTATGCCCTTGGGCATCAGCTTTAGTAGATGATGTAGATGGAGTAGTATCATCATGACTGGTAGCACTGGCAGCAGCTCCAGCACTAGTATGTGGTTCCTGCTCTCCTCTCAACTGATCGTTCTCCATATCAACAAACACAAATGAATTGGGGTACAGCACACACATCAATGTGTACCAATCTTAAATATTACACAGCAATATCAATGACCTACAGTGTCACAAGATTTTTTATGAATAAGAAAATAATAACACTGTGCTACTACTGACAGTGTCACAAGATTTTTTTATGAATAAGAAAAGAATCACACACTGCGCTGCCACTTAGTGTCACAAGATTATTTATAAATAAGAAAAAAATACTGCGCTACCACTTAGTGTCAAAAGATTTTTTATGAATAAAAATAGAATAACACACTGCGCTGCCACGTACAGTGATGTCATTATGTTTTATATATAATGCATGTTATTTAGCACTTTGTTGTGGTCTTGTAGTCGGCGTGTAGACTAATCATTTATTCCTGATTGAGGAAAGAAGTGAAAAGTTGAATATTAGACTGCGCTACCACTTACAGTGTCACAATATTTTTTATGAATAAGAATAACACACTGCGCTATGACTTATGGTGTCACAATACGTGGACAATAAACTGCTGTCTGGCTGGCAGTGTCACCAAACAATAATAGCACAGCTAAGTTGATAACACACACAAACAGACAGCACTTTTATTTTTTTTTTACACTGGGGAAGAGCACCCCTGAATGAGGCAGCAGCCCCCTGATGAACAACACAGACAGCACCCCTTCTTTATGGACAACAAAGCACCCCTGCCGAGTGCGGACAGACCACCTGCAGAGTCACAAATACGTGGACGATAAACTGCGGCAGTGTCACCGAACAATAATAGCGCGGCTAAGTTGCTAATGCACACACACACATACAAAAAAAGCACTTTTATTTATTTTTTACACTGGGGAAGAGCACCCCTGACTGACAGAGCACCCCCCCCTCTGGACAACACAGCACCCCTTTATGGACTGCAGCCCTAGCCTGATGGACAGGACAACAACACAGCAGCAGCCACAGTTAATTGACAGGACAAGTGACACAGCAGCTGCAGCACCCTCTGAAGGAAGCCCCCCTTTATATACTGCAGCCTAAGCCCCCTCATGGACAACACAGCAGCTGCCTTCAGGCCAAGACCCTGACTGGACATACACTGAGAGTGACTGACTACACGTCTGCTAGCTTCTCTCTCCACAACTGGAGTGAAAATAGCGCCGATCATGGGGACCTTTATATAATCCAAAACCAGTGAGAATCCGACAGCGGGAGGATAATTCGTTTTGCTTCGTTTTCGGGAAAATTAGAGCCAGACTAGGATCTTGCCTCGGAACACGAAGTTTGGGTGAGTCCAGTTCTCGGAGAACGAGACCCATTCATCTCTAGAATTAACCAGGTCTCTTATTGGAGTCAGGTAGGAGACTTTTGTCTCGCACCATGTCAGTCTTTAGCTGGGTACACACTGCAGCGATGTCGCTCCGATTTGGCCAAATCGGAATGACAAATCGGGCATATCGTTCAGTTTATTTGCCCGATTTGCACGCTCCCACGGTCGCATTTGTGATACCCAGGACTTAGTGGCCTTTCCTTCCGACACAAATTCTTTTATTTTCCAGGTGAATAGTAAGAAGTCTACTTTACCTCAGAACCAATCACAATCGGAAGTTACATATGAGAACTCAACTTTATTGTCACAACACTTCTATTTTGCAGGATTTTTTTTAAAGTTGTTTTAAAGTCTCACAAAACAGTTTCAATTACAATAGTATACAATAGCAAGGAACATCACCTTAGGTAATAAATTCTATATGTAACACTTTAACTATGTTTATCCATTACCAAGTTCATACATAAACTGCATAAATTAATGCTTATTATATAGTATGGGCAGCCCAAGACTACCCAACAGACTAGTGGGGTACAAAACATGCAATATGTACCGTTCGGTCGGCCGTGCTGCACGGCCATTCAGACGATATCGCATGTGGCTCCGTACATATTAATGGTCACAAATAGCCGCAACGCATTATGGTAGTTGATGTAAAATTTAGACCAACTTTATTCCACCATCACAATATGGTGGCTGGGTAAAACGTGTTTCTGTTTGTGGTGAGTAGAAAGGGATTTTTTATTTAAATTTTATCTATTTGTAATGGGAATATACATTCCTTATTTATACCTATTTGTATTCTAGTTTTATTGGAGGCACTCATCTTGATAAAGATGCCGCAGTGCGTCGAAACGCGTTGACAGTGTCTTTATATCCATGAATGCTACATACAGTACCTATTGTGACCCATATTCCGCTGTGTTGATATACCCGGGATCCACCTTCTGCAGTGGATTGCTTGTTGTTCATCTATGGTATGCAAGTTTCTTGCTTCATTATGTTTTTAATAAACTTTTATTGAATCAGTTACATATTTTGAGCCCTCCCTTGTTTTTGGATTTCTGACTCTCATATATATATATATATATATATATATATATATATACATATACAGGTTGAGTCTCCCATATCCAAGTATTCCAAAATACGGAATATTCCGAAGTACGGAATTTTTTTGCTTGACTGGGATAATGAAACCTTTGATTTTTGATGGTTCAATGTACACAAACTTTGTCTAACGAACAAATTATTACAAATATTGTATAAAATTACCTTCAGGCTGTGTGTATAAGGTGTACATGAAACATAACTGAATTTTATGTATATACACAAACTTTGTTTGAGCCACAAAATTATTGAAAATTTTGTATAAACTTACCTGCAGGCTGTGTGTATAATGTGTATATAACACATAAATGCATTCTGTGTGTATATTTGGGTCCAATACCCAAGATATTTTATTATGATATGCAAATATTCCAAAATACAGAATATTCTAATATCCAAAATACCCCTTGTTCCAAGCACTTTGGATATTGGAGACTCAACCTGTATATGTCTGGGGATGCAATCGGGAAACCGGCTGTCTTAAGCCCGACAGCCGGCTTCCCGACTGCTTTATCCCGGCAAGGGTTAAATGACAGGCGTCTATATCTAGACGCCTGTCATTTTCCCGACGCTGGGAGACCGGCGCCCGGCATCACGATCGAAGATGGGGATGCTGGGCGCCGCGAGCGGACAGCCGTGGGGGCGGTTAGGTTTAGGGAACCCGGGGGGATTTAGGATTAGGCACCCCTGGGAGGGTTAGGGTTAGGCTAGGGGGAGGGAGGGTTAGGCATCTCCGCCCGGGGGGATTTAGGGTTAGGCACCCCCCCGGGGGATTTAGGATTAGGCAGCGGGGAAGGCGGGGGTTAGGGTTAGGCACTTAGAGGAGGGATTAGGTTTTGGCACTTGTGGGGGAGGTTAGGGTTAGGCACCCCTAAGGAGGGTTAGGGTTAGGGGTTAGGTTAGTTTTTACTTACCATTAGGACGATTGGGATTTCCAGCACTGTCGGGCTTCCGCTGCAGGGAACTCTGCTTCTGTCGGCCTGCCGCTCCCGGGATTCGAACAGCCGGCTAGAGGGCCGGCGGTATTTCATACCATAATGTAATAATGTGTGCATGAGGACCATTTGTGTTGGGCCTAGGACTTTTGTCTTTTTACCCAAATTAGCAACTGAGTGGCCACTGAAGCTGCATGAAATGCCAGCGGAAGTCAGGGCAGGGAGAGAGAAAGGGAGAGAGGGACAAGGACTGAGATATTTGGGGGCCTATTCATCATCACTTAATTTCTACAAAAGCACGTGAAAATTAACATTTTCACCTGCAATTGTAGAAATAAAGTAACCGGGCCATTCATCAAGAAGGTAAAGCATGAGATATCACAGAAACTCCTGCTTACCTTCCTCTCGAGGAATGGCATGCTGTCCCCATACACTAGTATCACAGATATCTCCTACTTACCTTCCTCTCGAGGAATGGCCCGCTGTCCCATACACTAGTATCACAAATATCTCCTACTTACCTTCCTTTCACAGAATGGCCCGCTGTCCCCATACACTAGTATCACAGATATCTCCTACTTACCTTCCTTTCGCAGAATGGCCCCCTGTCCACTAGTATGGGGACAGAACTCATCAAGTTCCAAAAATACAATATTTTCGGAGCTTGAGTGCAGGAGTCCCGGGTTGCGAAAAGGGATCCTTTTGTATGCCTCCACCCCTTCTGGCTTCTTCCTTCTTAAGTCACACATGCGCACTTGTCTTACTGCACCGAAGGGAGCAGTGAAACACTTTGGGGAGACAGCTGATGAATTGCTCTGGTGCTCGCGTCGAGTTACAATGTTAATTATCGGGGTCTGTTCTGATCCCGATAAGTAACATCATGAATAGACCCCTAAGAGAGGGACAGGGAGAGAGATAGAGAGGGAAAGTGAGGAGGGAGCGAGAGACAGAATGGGGGAGAGTGGGAGGAAGAGACAGTTAGAGAGAGAGTGGGGAGAAAGGAAGAGAGAGGAGGAGGGAGTGAGAGAGACAGAGTTAAAGGAAGAGAGAGAGAGGGAGGTGGAAGAGAGGGGGATGGGAGGAGGGGACAGAGAGAGAAGTGGAGGGAGTGAGGAAGAGAGGGATAGAGAGGGAGGAAAGGGCTGAGAGAGCGTGCACACACTACCTGTTACAGTACCAGCTTTTCTAAAGGGGACAGACACTTTGTGGCACTAGGCCATGCCCCCTACTCATACACCCACGAATCATGGTATTATTTCATCAAAGGGGGCGGGGCTTCCTTAGTCAGCCACGGTCATGATGACCATCAGTGAGGGTGCTGCGCTACTGTGCTGTGTGATGCTGCCGGGAGGAAGAGTCTAGAGTTGCCAGGTTCCGGTCAATGTTCTCCGCAGTGTGGGGGCCCAAAATGTGTGCGGGCCCCTGGGCGACCTCCCCGACTGCCCCGCCTATAATACGTCCCTGCAGGGCCGTAACTAGGGGTGTGCGGGCTGTGGCACCATACAGAACGCAGAGCCCTGTGGGAGTCACCGCCGCTCACCCATGGCCCCTGCATCTGGCTAGCAGGTTGCCTGTAAAATAAGGGTGGGCAATAAGCAGCCCCCCAGCTGTTGTAGAACTACACATCCCTGCATGCTCTGCCATAGTTTTGCTATTTGGCCATGCTAAAACTGTTGCAAGGCATGCTGGGATTTGTAGTTGAACAACAGCTGGAGAGCCACATTGCCCACCCCTGCTGTAATGGTATCTTGCAGCCAGAATCTCTGCAGCATCGCCGCCATAAAAGTCCTGAAGATTCTCCGGTCATTGCTGTAATTCCCGGCGATTGTGGCTCCACCCCCCTCTGTATGATGCACTATGGAGGGTGTGTGGCCTGCACTGGGCATCGGGACCCCTTCTGTAGTTACGGTGTTTGCGCTAGTAGTCATGGTACCCCTGCACTGTGCTATTGTCTCAAATTTGTGAAAATGTGTCTGGCAGAATGGTTGACACGGCCAAATCGGTGGCACATCCGTAAGTGTTCTTTTAGTACAGATCCATTATTTCCTCTCTCTTTTAAATCTATATACATTATATAGAAAGAGATCTGATAAAGATAAAAAGGAACAAAAGCTAAGCAAACACCTATTTGCAGGGTCGTCTGATGGTGTGAACAATGCTCCTCTAATCTCCCTGACTCCCTGTAATAGCAGCAATCTCCCTGACTCCCTGAAGAGTCCAGCAATCTCCCCGATTGCACCTTACCTCCATGATGTAGCTGTTATATATTTTAAAAAACAGAGATATATACATTCAAATGGGATCATTAGTATAATTCCCCTGCATTGGTTATAAGGCACAATGATCCCTATGGCTATATGCATTTTCTGAAAAGTATCAGAGTGTTTTCATCAACACGTAGATCTTACTAACTACTTTGGCGCTCATTCACATTTGGATGTAAGTCAGTATTATGGCACACCACCCCCAGGTGTAGCAGTACACGCCCAATTTATCGCCGCACTCGTAGGTGTTGCTTTCCCAATCTCCCTGAAATGCTTTTTCAAAAGTAGGCAAGCATGCTCTAATTTAGTGGTTCCCAAACTTTTTGGAACCACGGCCCCCTAGAGTATCAGCATTGTTTTCCCGGCACCCCTGAGAGTTTGTTATTGAGAAATTCAGATTTTTTTTTTAGGAAAGTTGTAAAGTGAAGTAAATTCTGCTGACCTGTCATCCTTAGGTTTGGTTATGTGGTGGGGGACAGGTTTGCGCTACTGTTTGTCCTCATATTAACATTACATTGAACAAAAATAATTTGATTTGGCTGCCGGACCACCAACCTGAGGCACCCCTGCAACAGTCCCGAGGCACCCCAGGCTGCCACAGTGCACAGTTTGGGAACTACTGCTCTAATTCATGCCTAGTAACGGCACTGTACAGAACAATGTACATTCTCCCAGCATGTGAGAGATGCAGATATATCAGTGATTTTAATGAAGTGAAATACTTTGATGTTTCTCTTTTGCATGGGCAAGTATTTTAAGCAATAAATTACAATTATGTAAATATTAATGCCCCAAGGGGAGAAATGGCTTTCCAAATTATTAAAATATATAGGACAATTCAATTTGCCGATGACAATAACTGTATCTTATGCATTTTCATGTTATTAATTATAGAGAAATGCATAAACTTCACACAATTCATTACCAAAATGTATAGAAATAGTTACATAAAATTATTGTTTGTAATGCATTAATAGAGCAGGGTATTCAACATTTGTAACATGCATAAGGCTAAATATATTTGTAATAGGCTTTTCCTTTTTGTTTAACCACATATGAATACCACTTAAATAATAAAGGAATTTAAAATTAAATATAAACTGTAGACAACTGATGAGTATTAGCTTTAAATTTGTTCTTTTACCTAAATCTACATAGAGGCCATGATCGGGAAGACAGCACGGAACATACACCTGTGTGTGCCTTTATCTGTGGTCTGTTGTTGTTCTGTACTTTATCCCTATGTTATACTTATGGAACCTTTTGGGATTAGTAATGTCATTTCAGAGAGGTATAATTCTGTATTGACTATGTAAATTAGCATGTTGTTTAGTTGTGTGAGATGGGTGACAATGTGTAGGAGTTGGCACACTCCATCTGGTTCCCTACGAAGAAGCTATATATAGTAATTCCACGGTATGGAAACGCGCGCTGAGGAACCATGGCTAAGACATCTTAGGGGGTGTGGTTGCATCTCCCCGGCAAGCTTGGGCTGACAGAGAGGCCTCATCCCAGGTACTTTGCACCTCTCAGCATCCCTGCTTATGATTGGCTAATTGAGTTTTATCCCCCCCAGCTGAAAGTACTTGGGCCCTCATTCAGAGCCGCTCGCTATTTGCGGTCGTTCGTTTTCTAAAAAGGGGTGGCTATTCAAATGAACCGTTCGCACTTTGCGGTCTGTTCACGCCTCTAAGTCTGAACGAGCGAGCAAAACATGCGAACGTAAATTTGAAAAATACGCCCCCTGGCCGCTCGCACCATACGTCATGTCCGCTATTTATTAGATTAATCGAGTACATCGACCAGCGTATGAACTGCTCGCTATTCTTGTGGTTGGTTTTTTCAACCACTATTTTGCGAGCAGTTCTGAGTTAAAAAAAACCAAGTGACGTGGTCAATGACGCTGCTGGATTAATTATGCACTCCCTTAAAACGCCCGTTTTGACCTTTAAGCACGCCTGCGATCGGATTTCCACTCCCCGTTTTCAAGCACCTTCCCCTGTTACCACCCACATACGCCTCATTCTGTCACTCAAATTAGCAGGCATTCGCTATTTTGCGAACACATGAATTTCGACCGCACTGACTGGTTCGCGCATGCGTATAACGAGCCGTACGCATGCGCAGTTGGGCAAACATCGCTCGGAGCGAACGAGCTGCCGCTTACGAGTGGCTCTGAATCAGGCCCTTAATCCATTAGTATTGCAGATAGGGATACAAATGTATTTACCTTTATATGCATGTTGGAGCTTAAACCCCTAATATGCGTGGCGATGCTCCTGGTTAGGCAAGGGATGCACTTTGAGTCTGTGTTGGTGGTAGGTGGGTTTGATGGCTTAATTAGCCTATGGGTGTTTAAGTGGGTGTGTGTGTGTATGTTTCAGGGCCATTTTGTGGATCTGTGCCAGTCTCCATTTTGAGGAATCTTCTGCAGATGGAGATTTTCCTACCCATCCTCCCTGATTTTGGGTGTTGTGGTGGTGGCTCTTGTGCCCGGAAAGAATGGTGTCAGTTCCTATCTGCCTGTGAGAGTTTGAGGTGCTCTCCTAACCCATACATGGGTTAGGCTGATTCAACCCTCCTGGGGTCAGAGGAAACACCATTCCAGGTGGGCTTTTTTGTGTCATCGGTTTGGGAGGTGGATACCTTGAGTTAGGGTGATGGGTTGGGAGTTGGCCTCCCATCTAGGTTGAGACGGATGCAGATGGTGATATTGTTGAGTGAAGCCATTTCTTCGTCCCCATTCTTTAGCTATCCTCTCTTTTCCCTTCCTTCTGATAGTTAATCTATTATAATAATTAAAGCTGACCTTTTCTTTTCCGCAGATATATGCTTTTGTGTCATTTGTTGTTATTCTTAAGATTAAGTGTTAAGGGTTTATCCTGCAGTAAGGGAGTATCATCACATCAGACGACAGGGTTCTTATATAATATGAAATTGCATCTGTCTTGTCACATGATTTACTGTAATTGACATTTCTATCTGCAGAAATAAGATTGTCATTGGATTTTCAAATCAACAGATATTTTTATTTAACCTAATTTAATTTAATTTATTTTTCATAGAATTTCAATTATATTTATCTATGTATTTGTATTTAATCACATTTTATATGGAAATGCAACATTTATTAATAATTGGCAAGACACCTCTCTCTCTCTCTCTCTCTCTCTCTCTCTCTCTAAATGACACTTGTGTATAAATAGTAGAGATGTGCGTGTTCGGATTGCTGAAATTCAAAAACACCCGAACTTGGGGTTTCCAAGTAGATCTGAGGAAAAACTTAATTTTCCTGGAAATGTTGGATCTCCCTCCCTCGTTATCAGACGCCATCCTCCCTCAAGAAAAGGATTGCATATAAGAGTCCCTCCCTTGTGATCAGACTCCATCCTCCCTTAAGATCAGGATTGCATATAAGAGTCCTTCCATCATGATCATACTCCATCCTCCCTCAAGATCAAGATTGCATATAAGAGTCCCTCCCTCATGATCAGGCACCATCCTCCCTCAAGATCAGGATTGCATATAAGAGTTCCTCCCTCATGATCAGGCACCATCCACCCTCAAGATCAGGATTGCATATAAGAGTCCTTCCCTCATGATCAGGTCCCTTACTATCTCAAGATCAGGATTGCATATACACACATTTCCGGCACACGAAGTGGCAAGGAAAGGTTCAGGCCATGGCCTATATTTGCAAGTGCTGGTCCTGCTACTGCTGTTTCATGCACTAGAATGCCTATTGCGGTAGCCAGGGCCAAACAGTGGCCCCCATTTATCAACGAAGCATAACCCTTTCAGTGCCTACTAAAAGGGTTATACCAGGAATTCCTGGATTTAACAAACAGCGGTAATGTAATATTACCGCTGTTTGTCAAGCATCGCTCTCGCCATCTTTTAGATGGCGAGAGTGATGCGGGTCCCATTGCCGCCAATGGAGGCCTGGTGGTGCCCTTCTGGCTTCAGCGTAGCCTTCCAGGCACTGCAGGGTTCCAATAGTCATGCACATGCGCAGATGGATCAGCCCAGCAGAGGACGTCGCCGAAGACGAGGACTTCGCGCAACCTCGTCGGAGGCGTAAGTATTGGTAAATACCAGTACATTTTTCGTTTGCATCACAGTGATACTAAACGAAAAATTACACTGGTGTTTAATATCGTTGGTAAACGGGGGCCACAATCAGGTATCTCCTGTTACCTCACATGCTATGAGTCTAGAACAGTGGTGTCAAACTCGGGCTCTCCAGCTGCAGTGGGACTACACATCCCAGCATGCAGTGCCACAGTTTTGCTATTAGGGCATGCAAAACTGTGGCAGGCATGCTGGATATGTAGTTCCACAAAAGCTGAAGGGCCCAAGGTTGACACCACTAGTCTAGAATGATGTGTCACATTTAAAACAGTGAGGGGGAAATGTACTAAGCTCTGGAAAGTGATAAACTACCAGCCAATCAGCTCCTAACTGTCATGTTACAGGCTGGTAGCAGTACTGAATGAATTGAAATAATATTCTGAAGGAAGCATGCAATAAGGATACAATTTATTAAAAGTAACAGTTAGTAATGTTATGACACAGGTAGATTTGTTGTCGTCCTGGATGACTGGTTGATATTAAGGTGATGTGAGGGTGGCTATATCAAATCCAGGGCAGGTTGCTCCAGACGGGAGACTGTAGTCTGTGAGAAAATCCACAGTTCACCACCATGTCTCAATAAACACACAGTAGCTAGACCACCTACATGGGGGTGAACGGTGGATTATATATCCACAGATATGCCTGTGTCATTTGTACTAAGGACCTGTTCGAGCACAATATATCACTGTGGAACTAACATCGTTTGGAGATCATTTACAGAAAGTTTATTTGTTAACTGGACTTCTCTTCATTGCACATTTGGACTGCCGGTAACTATCCTTATGTTATAGATACCATCATATAGAGCACTATTGGTGCATAACTGTGCTTATTATCTGCAGATCAACACAGTTCAGTGGTTAATTTTTAACATAACTAACTGTTACTTTTAATAAACTGTATACTTATTGCACGCTTGCTTCAGATTATTATTTCAATTCATTCAGTACTGCTATCAGCGCTGTGAGCTTTTTATTATTTGATTATTGGATTTGTAAGATTCCACATCTAGGGGGCCCACATGCCCCTTCACATCTGCAGGGCATTACTGATTTAGCGCCTAAAGAGGGTCTATTTCTTGTTATATTGATATATTCTGTGTTTGAAAAATAACATGTAGGAGCTGATTGGCTGATAGTTTATCACTCTCACATTAATCACTTTCCAGAGCTTAGTAATCTGCCCTTAAGTCTGAAGAATAAACTGTGTGTTCACAAACTTCACAGATCCCTGAGGAGAGCCTAAGGGTGCCGAAGAGTGATATGTGTGAGCCTCACATTTCTGACATGGTAATTGTAGAGAAGCCTCTTTCCACCATTTCTGAACCCTCTGCAAATGTGAGGATTAGCAGTAAAAGTAATGATGGTGATATAGATATTGAGGATGCTACTGTGGAAGTGCAACAGGATGAGGGGAATATTTGTGTACTGTATCTGACGCTAATGAGGATGTTGATGACGAATGTGTTGGACAAGAAGAAATTGATAACATTCAGGAGAAGGATGTTGATTGTGTCAAATCAACATCCTTGTGTTAGTAAGCAACCAGTGGCAGCTGTTCTTGCCAGTGATATGAAGAACATTGCCGTGCCTGGCCATAAAACCAAAAAAAAGCCACCTCATCCTTGTGGATATATTTTTACCCAAATCCTGACAACATTTGTCATTATATCTGTACCATTTGTGAGGTCAAAGTAAGTAGAGGTAGGGGCATTAACCATGTAGGCATCTCCTCCCTGTTAAATCATTTGCAGCTAGTTCATGCAAACTATTTATGAAAATCTGAAAATTCCTGTAAAATAATGACAAGCAGTCCAATCAATCAGCTACAAGCAGCATGGATAGATCCCAGCACATGCAACCTGACCCCGCCAACACCTTCATCATCAACCTCATCATTAATGTATCAAGGTAGTCCTCCTGCATCCGGTTGGCATAGGCTAACTGACTCCTCCCCTATCTAGGATTCCCAAGAAGAATCCTTGTGCATTAGGACTGCTGCTACTGTGGGTGAATTTTCATCACATAAGGGGACCAAAAAGACTAGTAATTTCAAACAACAACTGACTGTGAAACAAGCATTTGCAAAAGGAACCAAGTATGACAGCTGCCATCCTGTTGCACAGAGGATCCCTGAAGCGGTGACGGCTATTGGCCTGATTCAGCAAGGATTGCAATGGCAAAGCTGCACGCAGGCAGCCTTGCAATTGCAATCCTGCCATCCTTGCTATTATGCAAATGCAGCAGGATGTGTATGACACCCCCTGCTGCATTTGCGATCCCAGCACTGCGGCGGTGGTTACAGGCTGAGATTGCCAACGCGACCATCAGTGGTCAATGGTCACGATGGTGGATGGCGCTGGGCCTCCAGCCAGCTGAGTAAGCCTCAGCTTACAAACTTATACAGAGTAAACTCTTTTTGTTGGGGCACTCTTAGCATAATATTAAAACTTACATTTTATTGAAAATATTTATTATGTTCAACTTACAACACACACAAAAAATAATACTAGAAAATGAAAGAATAAAGTAATATATATATATATTTGTGCACACGTAGTAGGGCTCCTCAAGAAAAAACCTTCACAATATATCCGCAAATAGATAAGAATAAATCCTCAATTTAATTTGTCTGGTTTGTGTGAAGCAATGCATTATACCAAACTTGCTTATTTCAGGTATGATATATATTACTCACAGATGAACACAGGTACATGCATGAGGTGATGTACCACAACCACCAATGTTAACACCACAATATATGGCTTTCACCTATGATTCCCTATAGTGCATAATGCAAAAGGAAATTCAGTACATTTGTTGTCATTCTACTTCCTAATAAGCATCAGAGATAGAGAAAAAAAGAATATATACAGTAAGGTATCTAGATACCAATAAATAATCTCTCTGGCATGGAAGAGATGGAGTGTTGTGGATGAAAAACAAGCACTGTATAAGTAGCTTTAATATTAACAATTCCAAATAAATAATTGGTTTCAGCTTATTAGCTGGTCCCTAAATCCACTATATAATCTCAATTTATTCCTGTATAAAAATTGGTACAAATTATATTAAAGTAAGGAAAAGTTGTGTGAAGAAAGTGTCCTGCCTGTGTGCATCTGCTGTTAACTCTCATACTCTGTGAGCATGGGAGAGTTAATGAGAGTAACAGGGGTTAGCACATGTGGCAGGACATATGGTGTTTCTGCTGTTAACTGGTAGGAAAGATAAATGTCCCCCCACTCAGTTAATGAGAGAGCACCTAGGGGGAAGAAAAAATCAGTAAGGTACCTGGACACCAATACAAAAGCCAATTCAAAAGCCTCTCTAGTATGGATTAGGTGAAGTGCTGTGAGCGTCACAGCAAACACTCCATGTGCAGTGTAACCGCTACTTCCGACGTACGTTTCACAGGAGCTTTTTCAAGGAACTGCAGCCTGGTTGTACACTCCAGACATATATAATGCATATCTAAGTATCATTGGTCTATTGCTGTAGGCCATGTGCTTCGACTGGCCAATTGATAATCAGTAGATATCATGTGACTGTCCAGGCATGTAGGCTATTCCGGGAAATCCAGGGTTCGTGATTAGGTAATGACTGTGTCGTCAGGGGGCAAGGTCTGTCACTGACCTGAGTGTCAGCATGTGCGAGATCCCTGGGACTGTCATGCAGTACAATAGCTCCCTTCCATGCAGACACAGAGGTAACAGCGGGAACGCCTACATCATTGTTTACCTGCCTCCTATTTGGTCACCATCATTATGCTGAATGAGAGGCATGGATAATCTAAAGAATCACAGGGGAATGTAATGCAATGACACTCCGGAACTGTCACACTGATCAGTATTATTTAAAATATACCAATTAAGCAGGTAGTAATTCCTGACTATCACTTTATAAAAAGCAGGAATTTTTAAATCAGGGGTGAGGTTCCTTTTTACTGCCTAGGGCCATTTTGATATTAATAACATTATTCATGGGCCCAATGCTGGCCATGCCCCCTCCATGTGACATCACACGGGGGTGGAGCCGCAATCGCTGGTGATTACAGCAATGCCCGGAGCATCCTAAGGATGCTGCGGGGAGCTGTAAGGGCAGTGGTTTGACCATCTCAAACATCCTAAGGATACACAAACTGAAGGAATTGGGTCTGCACACAGCCATGTTTGGCAAATAATAATACAGAGGGTAATAATTGTTACATTAGAGTTATGCTCATACACTAAATAACTACAGTAGGTGTAAATTTATAGTATATATTTAACCCTAAACAAGTAAAACAAAATATAAACAAAATGAATGGGAAGTGTTAGTTGTGTGGTCTCATACAGTTCTAAGGAAAACTCAGAGGGAGGCTCATTATGAGTCCAAAATAGAACAATCTAAAATATATATATAATATATAAATAAATAAATATATATATATATATATATATATATATATATATTAGTATCATGAGTGATCTAGTCATGTAGGGCAGAGAAGAAAAAGATCTATTGATAATCTAATCTGTATCACCATATTGGTTTATAATTTGTATGTTATCTATAAAAATGTAGATAACCGATTAAAAAGACCACCGGTGACTGTTCATGATACATCTGTGTGATGGATAGTAACTGGTAGCAGGACGCAGAAGGGTCAGTATAAATAAAAATGTAAAAATTATGAAAGATTGATGAACGGGAAAATGACAGGGTTCAGAAGCATAAATGGAGTGGTATTCACAAAAAAGAACCAAAATTCTGATTCTCATTGAGGCCATCTGGAGACAGAGTACCTAGTTTGAATATCCATTTGCTTTCTAATTGTAAAAGCTATTTCATCATGTCCCCTCCTCTTATACCTAATCTCACTATTTCCAAACCGTATACTTTGAGTTTGTGAGTTTTCCTCCATGCTTATGCATATGTCTTGTCACTGGTTACATTTTCTTCATCCTGGATTGATCTATGCCAATATTCCTAATACTGCGAATGTGTTCCAGAATACTTTGTTTCAAGGCCCTCACCCTCGCATTTCGCACTCGCATTGTGGGCAGTATATAAATCCTGTTGTGTTTCAATTTATATAATCTCTCATCATGATCTCATTGACCAATCTGTCTTATGTTTTATCTTTTCTGACCATAAATTGACAGGCTTTGCAACTACCACAAGGGTAGGAACCTTTTACTTTTGGAGGTCTCAAAGGATGTTTATCAAAGTGAATTTTCACTAGCATATCGGTGAGATTACGAGATCTCCTAGAGTTTATTGCTGGTATTGGATTAAGTTTATTAGCTAGATCTATCTATAAGCAGAATGGACCAATTTCTCTGTCATATTGGATATTTCTTGCTATTCCTGGCAGAAGTTGCCAACAAATCTGATCTGATTCTGAGTGTCTGTTTTAGAATTACTATTTGTTGGAAATATCAGAGTCTCTGTTAACTTGAGAAGCATGGAATATAGCCCTTTTAATATTCCTGTGGCTATAGCCTCCCTTTGCTTAATTCCTTGCACTGAATTTTGTAGGTATCTGGATCTCAGTGATTTCTGTGTAAACGTAGAAATTCACCTTTCAGAATGTAACTGATAATGGGAGGAAAATGGGAGCTGCTATTACAGTATAAAACAGACTGTTTGTAGCCATAGTTTTTCTAAACAAGTCAGTTGATAGCTCACCATTTATTTTCAGAACAGGTAATTTTCAAGTCCAAAAGGGAAATTGAAGTTTTGCTAATTTCCAAAGTTAATTTCATATACTCATTGGTGTTCAGATGATCCACAAACTGTAGTAGTTTGTTTTTGGTTCCACTCCAGATCAGCAGGATGTCATTAATGTATCGTAACCATATTTGGACATCCTGGGTGAATTAATTGTTCTTTTCACAGAAGACATATTCCCGCTCCTACTAACCTAAGTAGATGTTAGCATAGGTTGGTGTGCACGCTGCCCCCATTGCCGTACCCTAGATTTGGAGGTAGAAAGAATCTGCAAATGTGAAATAATTTCTTCTGTGAATAACTCTAGAAATTCTATAGGAAATTGCTGAATTTGCTTTAATCTTTTTATATTTAGAAAATATTGTACTGCCAAGACACCTATATCATGTTTGATGCTCGTATACAATGATTCTACGTCCATTGAAACAAGGTGACCAGGCTCCAGTTTTATTCCTTGTAGTTTCCTCAGCACATCAGACATATCCTGTGTGTAAGAGGGTAGGCTGATGACATATTCTCTCAAATGGATATTCAAAAAGGTGCTTCCTTTCTCCAGAAGCCTGTCAATACCCGAAACAATCGGTCTACCGGGTGGCCTTTTTGTATTTATGAATCTTTTGCAGCATATAGAAAGTCGGTACTTTCAGGGTTTTGATAGTAAGATATGTTGACTCCTGTTTGGAAATGACACCATTTTTTGTAGCTTTTTCAATTAACCTGTTATACAAGTGAAGAAAACTCTGTAGGATTAAAAAGTATATGTTGATAGCAGGATGGATGCTGAAGTTGTTTTAGAGCCTCTTCCATGTATTGGTTTTTTGGCCACAGGACTACATTTCCTCCTTTGTTGGATATTTTTATTATGACATGATCCCAAGATTGTATTTCCCTAAGGGCTTCTGTTTTATGTCTCTGCATATTATCAGGCAATAGTGGTCTATTATTGGATCTCATATGTAATTCATCAAGATCTCTACTCATTATTTCTCTGAAGACTGTAACCTCCAGACAGATATTTTCCTGTGGGTAAAAAAGTTGATTTCTTTGGGCATGGGGGAAGATTCCTGATAATCTGGAATTTGCGATCAGCAGTGCACTGGTGTGCACCGCTAAATCAGGCGCTATGTTAGCAATAGATCTGCATCCAATATCCACCATCAATGGATTTGGTTTTAGACAATTAGTTGATTCATGGACCTCCACTACGAAATTCCATCTTGATTCCATTTTACCAGAGCAGAAATTCCTCAACTGTTGGGGACATTAAAAAAGCTGTATTCTTGGCATAGAAAATGCCATTGTATGGCTATCCACTTAACTACAGATATGTGGACAAGCGATACTAGTCAATCTAAAGATTACATGATTGTGACAGCCTACTGGGTGGGTGTATCACCTTCAGTAGCAGCAGAATCTAACACACACCACCAGCTTATTCACAGACGGGCTACTGTCTTTATCATTGACTTCACTAAGAGGCATACTGGTGTCAATCTGTTGGAAAAACTCAGGGATATTATAGCAAAATGGTTTATCCTGCTAAGACTCTCCTCAACAATTGTCATTTCCGATAACGCAAGTAACATTGTGTTAGCATTACAACTGGGCGATTTTAAACACATACCATGTTTTGAGAATATAATACACTTGGTGATTCAGAATTTCTTAAACACTGACATGTATGTGAAGGATATGCTGATTGTGGGCATTTTTGGCACTCAGCAACTTTATGAGGAGATTGCAACTGCTGCAACAGCAATATAATTTGCCATACACCAACTGAAGCAAGATGCAGTTACCAGGTGGAATTCCCCCCTTTATATGTTCAGCAACTGGAGGAAAAGCAAAAAGCCATTCAATCATACATAACAAACTATGAGGGGGGATGTTACCATATTCCAGCACAGTAGAGAATACTCTCCATTTTATGCAAGCTACTAAAACCTTTTGAAATTGTAACCAATGAAGTGAGTTCAGACAGTGCCAGCCTGAGTCAGGCCATACCGTTAATTAAAAAATGGGAAAAGCAACAAGAAAAGCTGAAGAAGTAGATTAAACAAAGCGATCCCATTAAGTATGCTGGACTTGTAGATTAATTTTTTTTTTACTTTGACAGGACCAAATGGTTTGCAACATCTTGCAATCGGATCAGTACATTTTGGCAACCATGTTTGATCCCAGGTTTAAATCATACGTAATGTCTTTCTTTCCAACTGACACAGATCTTAAGAGATGCAAAGAGCTACTTGCTAGCAAGTTGTCATCTCAAGTGGCACATGACATGATGTTTCCTGCTTCAGTGTTTCTTGCAGATGCTGATGCCAGAAAAAAACTGACGTTTCCCAAGAAACCCACTGGTGATGGTGATGAGTCAACTCAGTGCACCAGAGTGAAACATTATGACATATGATCAGGCCCACAATTTTTGACACCTCTACCATGACTCAATCCAATCATTAAACATCAATAGAATGGTGAAGGAATATTTTAATGATGTCACACAGTCCCTCTGAATACAGGGAGGAAAAAAAGGCAACTTGGAGACCACTGGTTCAGGGGCCAGGTGTGCACCCATTATACATATGCCCATGGCTCCTATAGCATAGAGGCTGCCATCATCCCCACACTGCACATAGGAACCAAACTCAGGGGAGCCCAGTAGCTACACTGACCTCCTATAGCAGAAAGGCTGCCATCATCCCCACACTGCACATAGGAGCCAATCTCAGGAAAGCCCAGCAGCTACACTGACCTCCTATAGCAGAGAGGCTGCCATTATCCCCACACTGCACATAGGAGCCAATCTCAGGAAAGCCCAGCAGCTACACTGACCTCCTATAGCATAGAGGCTGCCATCATCCCCACACTGCACATAGGAGCCAATCTCAGGAAAGCCCAGCAGCTACACTGACCTCCTACAGCGGAGAGGCTGCCATCATCCCCACACTGCACATAGGAGCCAATCTCAGGAAAGCCCAGCAGCTACACTGACCTCCTATAGCAGAGAGGCTGCCATCAGCCCTACACAGCACATAGGAGCCAATCTCAGGAAAGCCCAGCAGAGCTGGATGCCATAAAAGCTGCAGAAGTAGATAAACAAGTACATCTGTATAATAAAAATATTGCCAGTATCATCAATACATTCCGGTTACCCTTTCAATTTTACACTAAGTGAAGACATAAATGATGCTAAAGTGAAAAGCAGAATTTTTTTATTTAGTATCTGATTTATCAGCTGTAATCCTGATTTGCTGCCTTGCTGTGCCCACATCTGCATGTCACATTTTTGTTCCAGGATCAGGCTTCCTCTGAGAAGGTTCTCTGAGTAATTCAGTGTATCCAGTAAGAACAGTCTCATACATCTAAAATGATTGAGAAAGGGAAGTACAATTAAAAATATTAATAAAGTTTAGTTTTCAATTTTAAAACTATTGATATCATAACTAATCTTTGGTCTGAAGTGCACCCTCAGCTTATCTCCTGTTCTTTCACCTTTTCTTCAATATCCAGGCAGTTTGCTGTCAAAAAAGACACCTTAGTGTATTACAGATGCCACGGTCTGATGTTAAGGTTCTGCAGACTGAAGTTTGGGTGCAACATGTTGTTGTTTAGGAGCCAAGGGTAGATTTTATGAAGCCACAAGCAAATGTTTTGGAGCCACAGTCTGATCTTGGAGTTCCACAGGCCAAAGTTACGGTGTCATGTATTGTTATTATGGAGCCAAGAGCAGATGTTATGGAACCACAGGAAGATGTTATGGTGTCACAGCTGATGTTAGGGTGTTACACTCCAATGTTATGGTGTCAAGTCCAGATGTTATGGAGCCACTGGCAGTTGTTAATGAGCCATGGACAGATGTGAGGGAGCCATGGGCAGACATTAGGGAGCTATGGTCAGACGTTAGGGAGCCATGGACAGTTGTTAGATTTTATGTGGCTCTAGCTGGGGACTGATATAGGGATAGCATTGACTGGTGTGTGGGGGCTGATATGGGGAAAGCACAGGGTGAGCTGTGGGCAGCATAGGTCAAGCTGCAGGTTGAACAGGTTGAAGTGGGAGAAACATAGGCTGAAGTGGGAGAAACATAGGCTGAGCTAATGACAGATATGGGGACACCCTAGGTCGACATGGTGCCTCATATGGGAATGGCTACATCCAAGGTGGGTGTTGACCACACAGGTCAAGGTGCAAATACACAGGGGGATGGTGCTGGAGACACACAGGGGGTGGCAGACATGGGGATAGTGCTGGAGAGACACAGGGGGATGGTGTTGGAGAGACACAGGGGGATGGTGCTGCAGACGCACAGGAAGATAGTGCTGGAGACACAAAGAGGAAATGACTGGAAATTAATTTTATTCTTATATTTTAATAGTCATAGGCACCAGAACAGAGGAGGCAAGGGGATGGCTTGCCCCCTTTCCCCCCAACATATCATTAAGGTGCCAGGGGCACAATGAGTGCACAAGTGCAGAGCATTACTGGGAGCTGATTAAGTCCCATGAGGCACCAAATGGTCTGAGATGCATTTGTCCTGACCTCTCCCCCCCTACACCACACTAAACCTCCACCTTACCCACCACTTGCTCACCCTTCCTCATTCAGAAGCCAGCCACATACCCCTACACTCCTTATCCCCCTGCTCTAGATTAATATCACCTCCACACTACATCAACCCTAATAATCTCATTCTCCTCTCGCCTCTTTACTATGTCCCTCTCTCCTGTTCCGCCAACTTAATCTGCAATGCCTTGATTCTCCTTGCCATCACCAAACCCTGGATTTACCCATCTGACACCACTGCTCCTGCAGCTATCTCCTTTGGGGGCCTCACATTTTCTCACACACCCTGGCCTGGAGGTTTCCATGGTGGTGGTCTTGGGGTCCTGCTATCCTTGGGTCACTACTACCAAGTCTTACCTTCTGAACCCTCCATCTCATTCTTTCCATTCGACGCTCATTATATTTGCCTCTTCCAACTTCTTCGAGTAGCTGCCCCTTTTTTTTTTTTTTCGTCTCCCTGGGCGTCGTTCAAAATTCCTCCATCACTTGGCTTCCTGGCTATTAATCTTCAAATGGGCTCTCAAGACCCATTTCTTCCTCAATACTTTCCAGCGCTCATCCTAACCCACTACTCTATGCTCCTTCCTCACTATCTAGCCCATCTGTGTCACCCCTATTTTTCTGACCCTCCCCTTTAGAATGTAAGATCTCGCGAGCAGGGCCCTCTTCCCTCACGTGCTTCTTCTTGCCTTATGTTTACTTTCATTTACAATGGCACCTAAAACTTGGTTACTGACACCCTGCTGCTTATTTAGGTGTTATGTGGCATTGTTTATAAATTATGTACTTGTCCTGCATTGTCTGTACTGTTAATAACTGTTGTCTTGTGTGCTCATTTGTTTCTGTACTTTGTAAGGGTCTGCGGAACCCTTGAGACGCCATATAAATATAGGATAATAATAATAATTTGCCGAACTCTGCATCAGATGCTTATCTGACTCGTGGAGAAGATCACCAGCAGCCTCATGAGAGAGATTCAATAGAGCCAGGCAGAGCCTGGTGGGTCTGTGTAACCTTTGGTGAATGCAGAGAAAGAATGGAGCCCCCTGTAATGAACAGAAAGTGTGAGGTAAGTACTATGTTGGATACAGCTGTATATAACATGTCTATATCCTACTGAAATTCATGTTTTTCTTAGTTTTTTTATGATAACATGTTTGTTGTTGGTATTTGGTCATGAACATGTCTTCCTCCTCTAGGTGTAACAAGCCCAGCATAGTGTGTGTAGTTGTGTCTAATAACATTTTACATCTGGAGCAAAGTTTGCAGAGTTTGATATGTATATTTGTTTTTCATCCTTGAATTTGTTCTTGTGTTACTTACAGAATATTTGCAGTGGTGTGTATAAACACTGGGCTTGATCCTATTAGGTACAATGCGGTTCTGTGAGCCATTCTCATGGCAAAATAACATTGCATGATGGTCTCTGTAGTCCTAGAGTAAGATTCAGTGCACTGTAGTGTTCAGCTCCTTAGCCTACGGCAAACTACAACTCCCTGCAGCATGCGGTTAGCAATCCTCCTCTCCCAGAGCTGGTTGGATAAATTGTCTGTACAGGAACACGTTTTTGGCTGCATGTGTTCCTGGAGCTGCACGGTAGTGTAGTGTCTGGGAGTGAGGAGGCAGGGAGACAGCAGTGATGTCCGCATACAGCGGCCAAATCAGCAAAAACAAAGACCCCCTCAGGCTTACTGATCTCTGTCATCAGGTAGGTGTTGTGGCGGGTTACTCTAGCTTCCCCTGAGGGGACGACATTCAGCAATTTAGGGGTGCCAAAATTAGATTAAGTCTTGTACCCCAAACCTAAAAAAACTTCATGGTGCCCTTGTTAATAATACTGTAGGATCAAAAATAGGTACAAATTACATGATTTTAGTTGTCTTTATCAATTTTAAAGAAATCCAAAACCACATCATTTGAGGGTGGTTTTACCAAAACCAAAACACGAAGATTTAGAATCAAAACCAAAACACTTGGTTCCACGCACATCTATAATAAATAGGGTTATGCACTTTTAGCATTTACCAATAAGCAAACAAGTCACCTCTCAATGCTACAGTACCTCTACTCTCTCTCATCTACATTATAGTGGGACATACTGTACTTACTATGACTGATACATGCCTGATGCAAATGCTACTAGTTTTGCGTTGGATTCATTGTAAGATTCATTCAACTGAACTTGTGATTGTAAGTTTGCTTTTATTATTTCATACATATCGACTCTCCTGGAATGTCCTGGATTTCAGGGGGCTCTCCTGGTCTACCAAGAGTGTAGGCCAACCTCCAACTTCCAAAGTGGCGCGGATGCTACCATAGCTTTATGATGCCATTTGCATTGTATGTCGCTATCACGGCCCACCCCCTGATTTACAATGATGTAAAATAATCCAGTGAAAAAAATGTTCAGTCAATCTAAAGAAATTTGATTGTTGGCAAATATTTTACACAGCTCTCAAGGTAAAGTTGCCAAATCTTACATTATTATTTAGTATCGAAAAAAGTAAGCTATTAGAGCACATAGCGACAACGCAACAATGCGACAGAGAGCGACAAATCATATATAAAATTCATTGGTCTGTTTGTTTGTTTGTCTGTCTGGTTATGCTTCGGACACCCCTGCACCGATTGGGATGAAACTAATGTGATGTGGTCCAGTTGGATCCTGGCCAGGTTTTAGGAGGGTTAGGGTCACGGTCAGGCCTCTCATTGGTGTACGCTGGACAGAACTTTGGCCCAGGGAGACTGTTTTTAGCCTTCCACTGGATGGATTTGGACGAAAACTTCACAGAGTGGTAGCATTGGATCCAAGAGACATACTAGGGGGTTGAGGTCCCAGTCGGACCTCCTGTTGGTTTACGCTGGGCAGAATTTTGACCTGGGGACGCTCAGAAGAACTTTGAATTGGGGAGCCTGTTCTGGACCTTCCATCAGATGGATTTAGATGAAAACTTCCCAGAGGGGTGGCAATAGGTCTCTGATGCCTAATGGAGTGGTTGGGGTCCTGGTTGGACCTCACGGCGGAGTGTGCCAGGCAGAACTTTGACCCAGGGAGTCTTTTCAAACCTGGGGAGCCTATTCTGGGCCTACCACTGGATGGATTTGGATGAAAACTTCACATAGGGGTGGCAATTGGTCTGGGATGACTAAAGGAGTGGTTGAGGTTTCCGGTCAGACCTTATGGCAGAGTGCGCCGGGAAGAACTTTGACCCAGGGAACCTGTTCTGAGCCGTCCACTGGATGAATTGGATGACATCACAAAATAAAACTAAAAAACTTGAAGATTTAAACCTGGACAACGCCATATACTTCAGCTAGTAATAATAGAAATAATAACTTTTTCCATGTAAAATACAAGTAAATACACCCATTGTTTAACCCCGTTTAAACAATCAAATGGGTATCTGCTGCTATGCCGCAGACTAGTTGCAAATATAATTGAAATAAAACCAATAAATTGTTGCAAAGGTAATCAGAAGTGACTGTCGATTATCATCATTGCGTATTCTGTACCATGCGATCACAAGTGAAATGACACCTGACAGGCGCATGCTGTGGTCTGCGTAGGACACTTTTAGGGGAACGTGCCCCTACTTTTCCTTTCTAACGTTTTCACGCCCAAATACGTACAAGTCACCACTGATATAGGTGAGTAACAATTTTTGGTGCACATGTGCGACAGAAGAAAATGTAATTGGAGTAAAAATACAAGTGCAAATTGTGCTTATGGCCATCTCTACATTAGCAATGCAGAACCACACAGCTTTATCATTTGCACAAGTTCCCTATTAAATGTGCCCTCTCTATACCTCATTTAATTAACCTGTCCAGCAAAAAAAAAAAAATCTTATTTTTGCACATTTTTTACTGCAAGGAAATCTCATGATTGGTCCAACCCCTAAGGATAGCGCACCCTAGCAGGCGCCACCATCTTGGCAAGTCCATGCGCTTATCGGCAAAACCAGGTGCATTTGCACAAGATGAGAGATGTGGTCATGAGAGATCACTTGCACTGCTCCCCTTTCTGATTGTCCCTTGTTGTTATCAGACAATTTTAAATGACATTAAAGGAGTGTTGCTCATATACTGTACTACAATTGCAATAAAATATGTGGTGCCATGAGGTTCCCTTCACTGTAATAAACGCTGCTCAACAGGGCCGCCGTCAGGGAGGGACTGCCGGGCCCGGAGAGAGCGGAGGCCCGGGTGACAGCAGCACAGAATATATGAATTGACAGCCAGGGAGACACAGCGCCGCCAGTGTTATTTGAAATACGGTGCCGGCCGCAAGACATTACAGCTCGCGGACCGGCAGCCAATCAGGAGCAGCCATTGCGGCCGCTCCTGGTTGGCTGCCGGTCCGCGAGCTGTGATTGGCTCGCGGGCAGCGTCATATTTCAGATACTGCCAGCAGTGCTGTGTCTCCCCAGCTGTCGATTCTTATATTCTGCACTGCTGTTACCCGGGCCCGCTGAACAAACAAAGTAGGAGTCCCTGCCCTGTGTCCCTCCACCTAGTGCAGCAAGCCTTCCCTTCCCTGTCCCCTCCCCAGTCCAGCCTTCCCTGCCCTGTGCCTGCCTCCTAGTGTACCTAACCTTCCGTCCCCCCTAGTCCAGCCAGCTTTCCCTGCCCTGGGCCCCCAATTAAGGTCCAGCCTTCCCTGCCTTGTGCACCCCCAGTCCAGCCTTCCCTGCCTTGTGCACCCCCAGTCCAGCCTTCCCTGCCCTGTGCCCCCCAATTAAGGTCCAGCCTTATCTGCCTTGTGCACCCCCAGTCCAGCCTTCCCTGCCTTGTGCACCCCTAGTCCAGCCTTTCCTGCCTTGTGCACCCCTAGTCCAGCCTTTCCTGCCTTGTGCACCCCATGCCCATCCTGCCTTTTCCACCCCAAACTTTGAGAATTTTGAAACTGGGTTATGCACAATTGATGTCCAAACCCCCCCCCTGTGTAGCTCCTCCCATAGCTCCACCCACCTCTGCACCATCCCCCGAGGGGCCCGGCTTTCTTTGTCAGTACCAGGGCCCACGATTTCTGATGGCAGCCCTGTCGCTCAATGTGTAAATTGATTTACTTCAATAAACAAAATATAAAGTCTTCTATGACAGAAAAGAAGAGAATAAACGCAATTACAAATGAGTAGAAAACGTAATAAAATGTGTCAAATGCAGAGACAGAATTAATTCCTGCATTTAGCGTTCACTGATATCAAAGAACGATCATTTCCTAAATTGTTAAATCCCAGTAAATTGACAGCTGCCTCCAGTCTGAGAAACAGTCTGTGTAGAGAAAGATTTATATTTATTTGGATGCCCTGTTACAGTGCTATCATGAATTATTTTTTGTTTGTTTGTACATGTAAAATTAGATTGTAGAACAGATGTGATGGCTTAGAGGCTTAATTTCGAATTGCGCCTCCATTAACTTAGCCTTAGATGCCCCATCAGTTTTCTACTGAAGAGGATTCACTTGCCTTAACTGGATTTCAGTTCCATTAAAATGCAATGAATTGACAGTAGCACATATATTTGTGCCTAACTCTACGGCATTAAAAATTCTGCACAAACTCAGATGCAATGTACCAAAGTGATCATTATAGAGCAGTCAGTAATGCAACATACAGCACCTGGTATAATAAGATCTTATACAGGTTAGAGAATATGAGTAATATATAGAGTTGGACTTATGCATGTTGTTTTTTTTTTTTTTAAATAAAGTTAGAGATGTGCGCTGACGCCGTGTTTTGGTTTTGGATCTAAATTAATCTTAATGGTTTGGTTTTAATTTTGTAAAACCACCCTCCAAATCATGTACGTATCTATAATGGGTGCATTACCCTGCACCCATTAACTCTTTATACTGTACTTACCTGTCCGTTGTCTACAGTGTGCTGCCCGGGACTGCTGTCCCCAGGAAAATGGCGCAGATGCCATTTTACCGGAGACCCGCACATGCAGAGTAGATTCTGACCCAATTCAGACCCGTTTGCAAGCGTTCAAATTAGGGGTGTGCACCGGCCACTTTTCGTGCTTTGTGTTTTGGTTTTGGATCTGGATCTTTCTTCGTGTTTTGGATCTGGATTGGTTTTGCCAAAACCACCCTTCCGTGTTTTGGGTTCTGGGTTTTGTGTTTTGGATCTGTATTTTTTTTAAAAAAAGCATAAAAACAGCTAAAATCACAGAATTTGTTGGTTTCTCTGCTCCTATGCTATTATTAACCTCAATAACCTTAATTTCCACTCATTTCCAGTCTATTCTGAACACCTCACACCTCACAATAGTGTTTTCATGTCCAAAAGGTTGCACCGAGGTAGCTGGATGACTATGCTAAGCGACACGAGTGGGCGGCACAAACACGTGACCCATCTAGGAGTGACACTGCAGTGGCAGACAGGATGGCAGTTAGAAAAACTAGGCCCCAAACTGTACATAATGCAAAGAAAAAAAAGAAGTGCAAGATGGAATTGTCCTTGGGCCCTCCCACCCACCCTTATGTTGTATAAACAGGACATGCACACTTTAACAAATCAATCATTTCAGCGCCAGGGTCTGCCACACAACTGTGGCTGAAATGATTGGTTCGTTTGGGCCCCCACAAAACAAGCTGGCAATTAATGTGTCCCTGCACAAACTGGCTCTACGGAGGCAAGATGTCATCCTCATCCTCCTCATCCACCGATTCCTCACCCTCTTCAGTGTGTACATCCTCATCCTCACAAAGTATTAACTCGTCCCCACTTGAATCCACCACCACAGGTCCCTCTGTACCTTCTGGAGGCTGGTCTCCCTGGAAGAGCTGATAATTCATTTTGATGAACATCATCTTCTCCACATTCTGTGGAAGCAACCTCCTACGCCTTTCGCTGACAAGGTTCCCGGCTGCACTAAACACTCTTTCGGAGTACACACTGGAGGGGGGGCAACTCAGGTAAAATAGAGCCAGCTTGTACAGGGGCCTCCAAATTGCCTCTTTTTCCTGCCAGTACAGGTATGGACTGTCTGACATGCCTACTTGGATGCTGTCACCGATGTAATCCTCCACCATTCTGTCAATGGTGACAGTATCATATGCAGTGACAGTAGACATGTCAGAAATTGTTGCCAGGTCCTTCAGTCCGGACCAGATGTCCAAACTTGGTCCTGCCTGCCCTGCATCACCGCCAGCGGGTTGCTTAGGATACCTAAGTTTTTTCCTGGCAGCCCCAGTTGCGGGAGAAAATGAAGAAGGAGCCGTTGACGTGTCACGTTCCGCTTCAGCTGACAGTGTGTTCACCAGCAGGTCTTTGCACCTCTGCAGGCTTGTGTCGGCCGGAAAGAGAGACACCACATAGGCTTTAAACCTAGGATCAAGCACGGTGGCCAAAATGTAGTGGTCTGATTTCAACAGATTGACCACCCTGGAATCCTGGCAAAGCGAATGAAGGGCTTCATCCACAAGTCCCACATGCCGAGCGGAATCGCTCCGTCTTAGCTCCTCCTTCACTTTCTCCAGCTGCTTCTGCAAAAGCCTGATGAGGGGAATGACCTGACTCAAGCTGGCTGTGTCTGAACTGACTTCACGTGTGGCAAGTTCGAAGGGCTGGAGAACCTTGCACAACACGGAAATCATTCTCCACTGCGCTTGAGTCAGGTGCATACCCCCTCCTTTGCCTATGTCATAGGTGGATGTATAGGCTTGTATGGCCTTTTGCTGCTCCTCCATCCTCTGAAGCATATAGAGGGTTGAGTTCCACCGCGTCACAACCTCTTGCTTCAGGTGATGGCAGGGCAGGTTCAAGAGTGTTTGCTGGCGCTCCAGTCTTCGGCACGCAGTCGCTGAATGGCGAAAGTGGCCAGAAATTTTTCGGGCCACCCAAAGCGTCTCCTGCACGCCCCTGTCGCTTTTCAGAAAATTCTGCACCACCAAGTTTATTGTGTGAGCAAAACATGGGACGTGCTGGAATTTGCCCAGATGTAATGCCCGCACAATATTGGTGGCGTTGTCAGATATCACAAATCCCCAGGAGAGTCTAAGTGGGGTAAGCCACTGGGCGATGATTTCCCTCAGTTTCTCTAAGAGGTTGTCGGCGGTGTGCCTCTTACTGAAACCGGTGATACACAGCGTAGCCTGCCTTGTAACGAGCTGGCGTTTCTGAGATGCTGCTACTGGTGACGCTGCTGCTGTTGCTGCGTAAGGTGATACATCTACCCAGTGGGCTGTCACAGTCATATAGTCCTTAGTCTGCCCTGTTCCACTTGTCCACATGTCCGTGGTTAAGTGGACATTGTGTACAACGGCATTTTTCAGGACACTGAGGACACTTTTTCTGACGTTTCTGTACAGTCTCGGTATCGCCTGCCTAGTGAAGTGGAATCTAGACGGGATTTGGAACCGGGGACACACTACCTCCATCAATTGTCTAAATCCCACTGCACTAATGGCGGATACCGGACGCACGTCTAACACCAACATAGCAGTCAAGGCCTCAGTTATACGTTTTGCTTCAGGATGACTGCTGTCGTACTTCATCCTCCTCGCTAAGGACTGTTGGAGGGTCAATTGTTTAGTAAAAGTGGTGGTGTTCCTACTTCCTCTCTGGGATGATGAACGACTCCCAGCAGCAGCAACAGCAGCAGCGGCAGCAGTAGGCGTAGCAATGCAGGATCCTCCAGAGGAATCCCGGATAGGAGAGTCAGTCATGCCAGTGACATGGCCTGCAGGACTACTTCCGATCCTGACTAAGGAGGAAATTGACGAGGAGGGAGTTGACGGTGTGGTTTGCAGGCGCTTGGATACAACAGGACAACGGGATTTAGGTGTCCCTGGACTGCTTACGGTCTTAGCCAAAGTTTCTGAACTTGACAGTAACTTTTTATGAACGCGCTGCAGGTGCCGTATAAGGGAGGATGTTCCTAGGTGGTTGACGTCCCTACCCCTACTTATTTCACCTTTACATATGGTACATATGGCAAGACAGTTGTTGTCCGGATTTGGATAGAAATATTGCCAGACCAAAGAGGTGGAATGTTTGGTCTTCCGCCCAGGCATGACCGTGATGGGCTTTTTCATCCCACGGACAACAACTGTCTCCCCCGGAGCCTGATTTAAACAAACCAAATCACCATCAGAATCCTCCTCGCCAACTTCCTCCTCAGCGCCAGGTACACCAGTATCCTTATCCTGTTGTACTTCAACAGTGACAACTTCAATTTGCATATCAGCAAGTGGACTGTGGGTGCTCCTTTCAGCACTTGCAGGGGGCGTGCAAATGGTGGAAAGAGCCACCTCTTCCCGTCCAGTGCTGGGAAGGTCAGGCATCGCAACCACCACCACACTTGGACTCTCCTTGGGGATTTGTGATATCTTCTTAGAAAGCACAGTTCTTCGCTGTGCTTTTGCCAGCTTAACTCTTTTGATTTTTTTAGTGGGAGGAGGGCTTCCATCGTCATGTGAAGCTGAACCACTAGTCATGAACATACTAGGGATCGACCTTAGCCGTTCCTTGCCACTCCGTGTCGTAAATGGCATATTGGCAAGTTTACGTTTCTCTTCAGCTGATTTAAATGTCTTTTTCAAGGTCATTTTCCTGAACTTTGCCATTTGGGATTGTATGTGCCCTCTACTATGACATTGGGCATCGGCCTTGGCAGACGACGTTGATGGCATGTTATCGTCTATGTCATGACTAGTGGCAGCAGCTTCAGCACTAGGAGGAAGTGGTTCTTGATCTTTCTCTATTTTATTTTTATCGGAGAAAGTTTGGTCCTCCATTTATGTTATATCGATTTGATATATACGTGCGGCTAAACACAGAAAATAATTTTTTTTTTGGTTTGGACTGGAGTGTACTTTCAGGGGTTACAGCACCCTTTAACGGTCAAGCCAGCCGGCCCTTTACTTATGACACAGGCGCACGCTTGGCACTACTTTGTTGATGCACGTGCGGCTACTGCGCACACAATTCACAAACACAGAAAATAATTTTTTTTTTGGTTTGGACTGGAGTGTACTTTGGGGGTTACAGCACCCTTTAACGGTCAAGCCAGCCGGCCCTTTACTTATGACACAGGCGCACTCTTGGCACTAGTTTGTTGATGCACGTGCGGCTACTGCGCACACAATTCACAAACACTGAAAATATTTTTTTTTTTGGTTTGGACTGGAGTGTACTTTCGGGGGTTACAGCACCCTTTAACGGTCAAGCCAGCCGGCCCTTTACTTATGACACAGGCGCACTCTTGGCACTACTTTGTTGATGCACGTGCGGCTACTGCGCACACAATTCACAAACACAGAAAATAATTTTTTTTTTGGTTTGGACTGGAGTGTACTTTCGGGGGTTACAGCACCCTTTAACGGTCAAGCCAGCCGGCCCTTTACTTATGACACAGGCGCACGCTTGGCACTACTTTGTTGATGCACGTGCGGCTACTGCGCACACAATTCACAAACACAGAAAATAATTTTTTTTTTGGTTTGGACTGGAGTGTACTTTCGGGGGTTACAGCACCCTTAACGGTCAAGCCAGCCGGCCCTTTACTTATGACACAGGCGCACGCTTGGCACTACTTTGTTGATGCACGTGCGGCTACTGCGCACACAATTCACAAACACAGAAAATTATTTTTTTTTTGGTTTGGACTGGAGTGTACTCTCGGGGGTTACAGCACCCTTAACGGTCAAGCCAGCCGGCCCTTTACTTATGACACAGGCGCACGCTTGGCACTACTTTGTTGATGCACGTGCGGCTACTGCGCACACAATTCACAAACACAGAAAATAAATTTTTTTTTGGTTTGGACTGGAGTGTACTTTCGGGGGTTACAGCACCCTTAACGGTCAAGCCAGCCGGCCCTTTACTTATGACACAGGCGCACGCTTGGCACTACTTTGTTGATGCACGTGCGGCTACTGCGCACACAATTCACAAACACAGAAAATAATTTTTTTTTTGGTTTGGACTGGAGTGTACTTTCGGGGGTTACAGCACCCTTAACGGTCAAGCCAGCCGGCCCTTTACTTATGACACAGGCGCACGCTTGGCACTACTTTGTTGATGCACGTGCGGCTACTGCGCACACAATTCACAAACACAGAAAATAATTTTTTTTTGGTTTGGACTGGAGTGTACTTTCGGGTGTTACAGCACCCTTTAACGGTCAAGCCAGCCGGCCCTTTACTTATGACACAGGCGCACGCTTGGCACTACTTTGTTGATGCACGTGCGGCTACTGCGCACACAATTCACAAACACAGAAAATAATTTTTTTTTGGGTTTTAACTGGAGTGTACTTTCGGGGGTTACAGCACCCTTAATGGTCAAGCCAGCCGGCCCTTTACTTATGACACAGGCGCACGCTTGGCACTACTTTGTTGATGCACGTGCGGCTACTGCGCACACAATTCACAAACACAGAAAATAATTTTTTTTTTGATTTGGACTGGACTGTACTTTCGGGGGTTACAGCACCCTTTAACGGTCAAGCCAGCCGGCCCTTTACTTATGACACAGGCGCACGCTTGGCACTACTTTGTTGATGCACGTGCGGCTACTGCGCACACAATTCACAAACACAGAAAATAATTTTTTTTTTGGTTTGGACTGGAGTGTACTTTGGGGGTTACAGCACCCTTTAACGGTCAAGCCAGCCGGCCCTTTACTTATGACACAGGCGCACGCTTGGCACTACTTTGTTGATGCACATGCGGCTACTGCGCACACAATTCACAAACACAGAAAATAATTTTTTTTTTGGTTTGGACTGGAGTGTACTTTCGGGGGTTACAGCACCCTTAACGGTCAAGCCAGCCGGCCCTTTACTTATGACACAGGCGCACGCTTGGCACTACTTTGTTGATGCACGTGCGGCTACTGCGCACACAATTCACAAACACAGAAAATAATTTTTTTTTTGGTTTGGACTGGAGTGTACTTTCGGGGGTTACAGCACCCTTAACGGTCAAGCCAGCCGGCCCTTTACTTATGACACAGGCGCACGCTTGGCACTACTTTGTTGATGCACGTGCGGCTACTGCGCACACAATTCACAAACACAGAAAATATTTTTTTTTTTGGTTTGGACTGGAGTGTACTTTCGGGGGTTACAGCACCCTTAACGGTCAAGCCAGCCGGCCCTTTACTTATGACACAGGCGCACGCTTGGCACTACTTTGTTGATGCACGTGCGGCTACTGCGCACACAATTCACAAACACAGAAAATATATTATTTTTTTAGCACTTGGGGGGAGCACCCCTGATGGACAGAGCACCCCCTGGACAACACTACAGCACCCCTTTAGGACTGGGACACTGCACAGGACTTTGGAGTGGACACAGCCCCTATGGAGAACTGACTGCACAACACAGTCCAGCCAGCCCCTATGGACTTTGAAGTAGTGGACACAGCCCCTATTAACAACAGCAGCACAGCACAACACAGCCAGCCCCTAAGGACTTTGAAGTAGTGGACAACAGCAGCACTACACTACACTACACTACACAGCCCTAACTCCCACCCTCCCTCTTCACTGTCCACAGCCGAGTGAGAAAATGGCGCCGACGCGGGTACCTTATATAGGATCCAAAACCCGCGAGACTCGGAAGGCGGGATGATGACGTTTTGCCTCGATTTCAGATCCGAGTCAGGCGGGAAAAGTCGAGCCTGATTCGGATCGGACTCGGATCGGGGGGGCTCGGGGGGGTTCGGATTTCAGAAATCCGAATCCGCTCAACCCTAGTTCAAATGCAGCCGTCAGCTGCCAAAGTATGCAAATCCGGCGATCGCACGGCCCACTATGTCTTGGCGTGCGATCGCGGTGTGTATGCAGACGACCACATTTCCCTTAGCAATACACGTCGTCTCCAGGAAGTGTATGCAACAATCGGTAACATCGAGAAACATCGGACTCATACGCAGCACTTGTGGCTGACCATACCCTTCCGCAAGCACTGCGAGTGCTTCAATGTGTAATGCAGCTATGTCACATGTATTATAACCCTGAATCTTAATTTTGCACGCCTTTGAAACAGCGTTAAGATTTGCACCACCACAACGCCGTTTCCATCGACCAACCCCTGTCACCACCCACAAACGGCTCGTCCTGTCACTCATTCTAGCGAGGAGTCTGTGCACATGGGGCGATCGCAGTGACTGGTTCGCGCATGTGCACTGCGTCTTATACGCATGCGCATATTGCAAATATTGGCAGGCTGCGTGCGAACGCATCCTAGCAAGCGGCTCTGAATCTGGTCCTGAGTCTGCACACAGGCCCCACCCCCTCTCTTAAAACGCCCCTGCTCCAAGTGTTTTAATTTTGGTTTTGGATCTGGATTAAAAAAAAAAAATTCTAAAAAGTTTTTAAAAAACTTCCAAACTGCTGGAAGATTAGAACCATGATTTATACATGTATTTATCCGCATCTTCTCAGGAGATTAGAACCGTGACTCGGATCTGTCCAGATTCACGAAATTTAGGTGGATTGGGATCTCTGGAGAACATTTCTAAATAAAATACAAATTTTTGTGCTGCGTACAGTGGGCCTGATTCAGAGCAGCTCGTAAGCGGCCGCTCGTTCGCTCTGAGCGATGTTCGCGCAACTGTGCATGCGTATGGGTCGTAATGCGCATGCGCAAACCAGTAATTGCTTTCGGAAATCGTGCACTCGCAAAACAGCGAGGGGCTGCTAATTTGATTTACAGAATGTACCATTTGTGGGTGGTAACAGGGGAAGGTGCTTGAAAACGGAGGAGTGGAGATCCGAACGCAGGCGTGCCTAACGGTCAAAAGGGCGTTTAATGGGAGTGCATAATTAGTAGAGGAGCGTCATCGACCACGTCACTTGGTTGTCTTTTAGCTGAACTACTCGCAGTGATAGCGGTAGGAAAAAGCTACCACAAGCACTGCGAGCAGTTCAGATGCCTTTCGATGTACCCGATTAATCTAATAAATACCGGAGATGACGTGTGATGCAAACGGCAAAGGGGCGTCTTTACAAAATAGTGAGCACATTTTTCGTTCGCTCGCTCAGACATAGAGGCGTCAACAAACCGCAAAGAGCGAGTGCTCAATTTAAATAGCCGGCCCCTTTGTTGGAACGAATAGCGTCCGGCTCTGAATCAGGCCCAGTATGTGCACAATAAAGGCTTACACTTGTGTTCATGTGCTTGTACAATTGTATCTTCATTTTACAATTCAATATGCTTGTAGAGGTGGAATGGTGGTGAGAAGGGGCAGGAAAGCATGCAGAAGGTTGAGTATAGTAAATGCATGCACCTATCAGAAGAAGGGTTTATCGCTGGAGCTTGACCTCTGGTGCAAATTATGCACTGCTGACAATGAGAGTTGTCAGCAAGTTCTGATTGGTGACCGTGGCCAATGCCGATATTTACGCAGTTGAGCGATTATCGGTAAACTGTGCATGTGTGTAAGTCTTCACTGCGCATGCGTCAAGGTCAAGGTTACATTACCATAGTCACTCATAGCGACTATTTACTTGCATTATCATTGACAGTCATGGAGCATTTGTGGGAGGTAACGGGGACTGGCCGTAAAAGACATAGGCATGTCGCAACCGTTTTAGAGGCATGTCACAGCCTGTGCCTGCGATCCCGTACGCAGTGAAATTGGCTCCAGCATCTCAGTTCCCAGGGCCATTTTCAGCAATAGCTGATAGATGTTTTGGAATCTTGCATAGGAGTCCCCTGATTAATGCTGTTTTACATTGGTGACAGTGAACTCCATTATAGATGTGTATCATATCGGTGGCAGCGGGTTAATCCTTAAGGGACTGGCTCGTGAGCAGGGCGGGAGAGATCAGGGATTCTAACCTAGAGGCTGAGAAAAAGAGCCGCTTGCTCCACTAGTAGATGAGTTACCTTTGGTAAGCGATGGAGCCGTGCTCTTACTGAGAGAGGGGGAAGAAGTTGCCAGCCAGAGGCAGAGTGGCGCAATGACTGGCAGGTAGGGAAGGCCATCGGTGAACTGAACATTGATGTTTACCATTGATCAGGGGCATTTTAAGAGAGGAGGGGGCCCATGTGCAGCCTCCGTTTGGGCCCCCTCCTCTCTCTTGGCGGCACTAAGTGCTGTAGATTCTGGCATTATGCCAGAATCTAGTGCGCATGCGTGGATCTCCGGGAAAATTTTCCCAGTGAGTGTTTGCTGCTCTGCAGCGCCGATCTGGCGCTGTGGAGCAGCACTTCGGGAATCGGCGGAGAGGTAAGTATAATTACCTATGGGTGCAGGGTGTGCGGTGTGGGCCCCTCTGGACCCAGGGGCCCGTGTGCCCCGCACACCTTGCACCCATTATAAAGACGCCTATGCCATTGATGGTTCCAAAGAAGATTACTGTTGATGGCACAAAACCATTGATGGTGAACCATCAATGGTTTGCACCCGTCGATGGCCACTGCTGCTGTGGGTCAATAAGCATTGGGGGTTGGGGAATAGTGGCCGCAGGGGGCAGAGCTAAGGTCTGTGGCAACGGGACCATGAAATAAAACATCAGGTCCCAGTCTGCCATTGATGGCAAAACCATCGGCCATCGGTAGTTAACCATCAATAGCCATCCCTACTGGCTAGATCATAGCAGCGCTGGCCAGTGACAACACAGCCAGCATGGTGACGGAGCGGCTGATGACTAGCACCCTGTGTAGTGAAGGGTGTGGGTTAGACCTCCCCGCTCCTAACGACGGTACTGTAGAGGGCCCCGAATGGAGAGGCTGACCGGGGAGTTTTGGCTTGAGGGGGGTGAATCAGACGGAACGGTCTGATGAGGTGGTGCTGTTGAGGCGAAATCCCATAGAGTAACATAGATTAATACGGCATCAGCCCTGCATCCACATCCAATACATGGAGATATATTCAGGTGGACTATAGGGACTTTATTAGGAAGCCTGGCTGTACACCTTCTAGTTAACTCAGCTGGCCTCCCTGTCAATAACAAGCCACTGAAGAATAATATATCTTGCTTCTTGACTTAATACAGATAAATCTCAAGCCTGCAACGAGAGACATTTATAAAGAGTGATGGGGAGACAGGCCGAGCTCATAGCTTTAAGCTCCAATCTCTAACTAAGTGATTAGGAACAAGAACCTGAGAAAGATAACTCAAGGGGACTATGAAACTGACTAATCAAAGACACCTTCAGTGACATACCCCGCATTAGGTGAGATGTGCCTTGTGTGTTTTAACCTCTAAAAAATAAGCCTGATTAAAAAATAAAGACACGGATGCAATAATTGAGTGTAGAAAAGGACAGCTATTTATTGATAATAAACCAAGAACTGTATGGTGGCATAGAAAGGACCCAATAACAACAATCATTGTGGGTGGTGATTACCCTTTTATTAACCTCAACACCAAAATTAGAGTAAGTACTGTAATGCAGACTTCCATCATATCTATGCCATCCAGAAAGTGGCTTTGCTGCCCCGTAAGGGTGGTCCAGACTTCCCAAGCGATCGTCATGAAGTCAACTGCAAAGGGGCTGATAATTAGCTATACGTTTCCTTCAAAATAGCTAACAACTAAACCACAAAGTTATAGGAAAGGAGGGAGGGGAATTTTGTTCAGGGAAAGAGGCCTCAGCCCTGAAGCCAGAATCTTATATAAGATTATCAAACCACATCCCTAACATTAGTTATTGGTAAAACCATAACAGGTGATCACCACTCAGTTCAGCCCCCTAGCCTTGTGGTTAAAGTCACTCCAGGCTGGCCTTCAGTGGCTCCTGCTGCACATCTAGTATTCAGCTCTTTGCTGTAGAGACATGTTCAGTAAATTTCTAAGGATAAAAAAAATGTGGACTATGCAACAGGAAACGCATAAGGCTAGGCTTACCATATTATTTCTTTAAACCCGGGACACTCTCGAATTATAGTACACAGCGTCTGTGGTTGGATGACTTCAAGCCTGCATTTCACCTGGTTTTTAATCAGCCACAGAGCCTGTGTAAATTATGAGTGTCCCAGTTTAAAGGGATAGTATGGTAAGCCTACATAAGGCAGCATATATGGAGTTGCCTACTTTTAGTAGAGATGAACGGGTCTGGTTCTCAGAGAACGGGACCCACCCGAATGTCAGGGATCCGGGGCGATCTGAGCGACCTTCCTCCCTGCCCCGGATCCCTATAAGAGGCAAAAGCTTGTGATCCCACTTTCGGATCGCGAGGTTTTGCATTGAGTAGGCTTAACTCGTATTGGCTGAGAGAGCAGTCTGTCACGGCTCTCAGCCAATCAGCTTTAAGCCCACTGAATATGGGCACAGGAGGAAGTAAGGAAGATGCTGCCCACGATCCCCCACTGCCTGACACCGCCAGCACCCCCTGTTGCTGACGCCCACTGGCAGCATCCCCCGCTGCTGACACTGCTGGCACCCTGCATTGAGGACACCACCGGCACCCATGCACTGCCAACACCATCAGGACCCCCACACCGAGGACACCACTGGCACCCACACTCTGCCGACGCCGCCGGCACCCTGCACTGCTGCCCCATGTACTGAGGACACCATCAGCGGCCCCACACTGCCGACACTCCCCCACACTGAGGACACCACTGGAACCCCTGCACTGCCAATACTGTCAGCACACGTGCACTGAGGACACCACTGGCACTCCCTCTTTGACGACACCCTGCACTGAGGACACTGCCAGCACCTCCACACTCCCCGTGTACTGAGGACACCGTCAGCAACCCCACACTGCTGACACTGCCAGCACTCCCACACTGAGGACACCACACCACCGGCACCCCTGCACTGCCGACCCTGTCAGCACTCCTGCACTGAGGACACCGCTGGCACCCCCGTACTGCTGACACTGCTGGCACCATGCACTAAGGGCACTGCCAGCACCCTGCACTACTGCCCCATGTATTGATGATGTCATCAGTGACCCCACACTGCCATTACTCCCACATTGAGGGCATCCCCGCACAGCTTACCCTGTCAGCTCTCACATTGAGAACACCGCCAGGACCCCTCACTGCCGACACGGTAAGTGCACTATTGGTGTATCCAGCCTACACTGTATAACACACTGTATCCATGTTGGAACTTGGAAGCTGAACTGCCACATGTTAGTGCCGCCCACTGCTGTCACTTAGCTTATGCTGGCCATACACCGTGCGATTTGTAATCATATCTGATGTCGCATACGATTTCCCTTGAAAATTCTTCCCTTCAGATTCTGTACAATTTGTATTTTCATTAATCAAGAGGCCTGAGGGAGTTGAAGTATGTATGTAGTTGAAGGCAGGGACAGAAAAGGTTGATTGTTTGTAAATTTAAATTCATTTTTTGATTCCTAAGCAAATTTATGAGGGAGGAGGGGAGAGCATGGGTGAACAATATGTCCCATGTTTTTCCCCCAAAATCAGCTTGGTGGTTCAGAATATTTTTTTAAATTAAAGGGGCATGCAGGAGATGTTGTCTGTGGCCATAAACATTTCTGGACACTTTTGGCATTCAGCAACCACATTTCAAAGATTGTAGCAGCAGTGGCAGTTCAACTTCCAACATGGCACATCAGGAAACAAATGTTTTTATTATTCAAGAGGCCTGAGGGAGTTGGAGTATGTATGTAGTTGAAGGCAGGGAATGGAAGATCTGATTATTAGTAAATTGAATTGAATTTTTTGATTTTGAAGCAAAGTTATGAGGGAGAAGGGGAGGGGAGGAGGGAAGGCATTTACAAAAAATATTTAAATTATTTACATCAGTCCTTGCCCCAGAAGAATTCTTGAGTGCTATGACTGCTGCTGCTGCTGGGAGTGGATTTTCCAGAAGGGGACCAGGAAGACTACTAGTAGTATTTTAAAAAACAATTGACTGTTAAACAATCCTCTGCAAGGGGGAGCAAGTATGACAGCAGTCACCCAGTTGCATTTCTGATTACTGATGCCATAACATCTATGCTGGTATTAGATGTGCATCTAATATCCGCCAATAATGCAGTGGGTTTTAGACAGTTAATTGAGGTCCTGTGTCCCTGCTACCAAATCCCATCAAGATTCCACTTCACTAGAAAAGCAATTCCCAATCTGTACAGGGACATTAAATAGAACTTAATTAGTGGCCACCAAAATGTCATCGTACCCACTGTCCACTTAACCACACATATGTGGACAAGCTGAAGAGAGCAAATGCAAGATTTAAAATACAAGGTTTAATTCATACGTTGTGTTCTTCCAACGGAAACAGATCTGAAGAGAAGCAAAGAGCTGTTGGTAAGGAAATTGTCAGCTCAAGTGGCACATGATGCAGTGATGCCTTTCCTTAAGTGTCTCCAGCAAGTGCATCTGCCGAGAAAAACTAAACTTTCCCAAAAGATCCACTGGTGATGCAGATAAGTCAACACAAAACACAAAAACTTTTTGGATGGATGCACTGCAGATGACGTAACAGGGAGGAGATTCCTAGATGGTTAAGGTTCCTACCTCTACTTACTCTGGCTTAACAAAGGGTATAGATGACTTGACAGTTGTTGTCCGGATTTGGGTAGAAATAATTCCACACATAAGAAGTGGGTTTTTTTTGTCTTGTGCCCAGGCATGACAATGGGCTTTTCCTTATCATGGGCAATAACTGTTTCTTCCACTGGTGCCTGATTTACATAAACAACATCCCCATCAACAACATCCTTATTAGCATCAGCTACACAAATATCCTGCTCATCCTGGTGCACTTCCACAGAAGCATCAATTTCTATGTAAGCGTGTTCACTTGTGCTTACATCACCATAAGAGGCAGAACCACCAATCATAAATAAAGGCCAAGGCCTTAGCCTTTCCTTGCCACTTTATATGGTGAAAGGCATATTGGTTCTTGATTTTAGATGTCCTGACTTAAGCCCTGTATGCCCTTGGGCATCGGCTTTAGTAGATGATGTAGATGGACTAGTATCATCATGACTGGTAGCACTGGCAGCAGCTCCAGCACTAGTATGTGGTTCCTGCTCTCCTCTCTACTGATCGTTCTCCATATCAACAAACAGGAATGAAGTGGGGTACAGCACACATGTCAATTTGTACCAATTTTAAATATTACACTGCGGTATCAATGACCTACAGTGTCACAAGATTTTTATGAATAAGAAAACAATAACACACTGCGCTACCACTTACAGTTTCACAAGATTATTTATGAATAAGAAAAGAATAACACACTGCGCTGCTGCTTACAGTGTCACAAGATTATTTCTGAATAAGAATAACACACTGCACTACCACTTACAGTGTCACAAGATTATTTATGATTAAGAACAACACACTGTGCAACCACTTGCAGTGTCACAAGATTTTTTTATGAATTAGAAAAGAATAACACACTGTGCTACCATTTACAGTGTCACAAGATTTTTTATGAATTAGAAAACAATAACACACTGCGCTGCCACTTACAGTTATGTCATTTTCTTTTATATATAGCAAATGTTATTTAGCACTTTGTTGTGGTCTTGTAGTCGGCGTGTAGACTAATCATTTATTCATGATTGAGGAAAGAAGTGAAAAGTTGCATTATTTTATTGCTAATTATGTGTTATTAAATTAAAGTGCGGTTCCACTTAGTGTTACAAGATTTTTCTATGAATAAGAAAAGAATAACACACTGCACTACCACTTAGTGTCTCATACAGTGTCACAAACAATGCATGTATGAATTTTACACTGTGGTCTGGCAGTGTCACAGTAAAAAAATAAATAATAATTATATATTACACTGGGGTACAGTACAAAAAAAATATATATTATTTTTTTATTAATTATTAGCTTTTATTTTTTTATACACTGGGCACCCTTGGACGGACAAAGCTCCCCTGGTTGGGCACAGTGGCCATTGACCCTGGATGGACACAGAAACCCCTGGATGGACACAGCAGCCCTTGGATGGACACAGCAACCACTGCCCCTTGATGGACACAGCAACCCCTGGATGGACACAGCATCTCCTGCCCTGGATGGAGATAGCAACCCCTGGATGGACACAGCAGACCCTGGATAGACACAGCTGCCACTGTACCTTAATGGACACAGCAACCCCTGGATGGACACAGCAGTCCGTGCCCTGGATGGACACAGCAGCCACTGCCCTGGACAGATACAGAGGCCCTTTCGATGGACACAGCACATCCATTCACTACACTCTCCACAGCCGGAGTGAGATGGCGCTAAAGACCGGGTACCTTTATAGTATCCAAAACCCGCAAGAATCCGACAGCTGGAGGATGACGTTTTGCCTCGTTTTCGGATCCGAGTAAGGTGGGAACCCCCAAGCCGTGCTCTGATCTCAGCTCGTAACGCAAAGTTTGGGTGGGTCAGGTTCTCTGAGAACTGGACCCTTTCATCTCTAATTTTAAGGCAGGTTAAGGATTTGTTGGGCTGTGAGTGAGGTACAATCTGGACTGTATGGTGGAAATTGTTCATCAAGTAATTTTCCTGTGATGAATCGAAAAACTAAAACAGGAGCTTCCGGATGTAATTTATTTCCACCATAATTCAGCTGGAAGTTTAATAATAATGATTTGCAAATCATTATATTATCAACTTTGGAATTGTATCAAAAACAAGCCTAAACTATCTTTGCTAGTTGCTAGTTCATTTCACAGACAAACTTCACAAGATCTATTATGATTTAGCATTCAGGACAAACTGTATTGAAAGGTATAACACTCCTTCATCATTATAATTCTGTCTTCACTTTTGCCAAGACAATGAAATATCACATTTAATCAATGGAAACAGCCTATTACTTGGTTCCCCTTTGTATCATTTACATTGAAATTCCTTCCTGCCGCATTGCCTCTGGTGTCCACCAAATTATTTGTTTTAGGTAAACATACTAAATCACAAAGTTTTGCCAATCACTTGGGTCCCAATTTGTTTCAATGTTTTGTTAGTAGTTTTTCATTTTAGTTCTCTTTAAAGCCATGGCTGCTATCTATTTACTTGTGGGAGAGATTGATGTATCCACTAATAAATCCCGATTTTCTCAGGTTAGATAATACTATAGAGAATAGTTGACAATATATTTTATTGCCTCTCTTACTAGTTACCATACAAAATGTTTGGAGGGTGCCATTGTATAACTGTATAGTCTGGGGTGGAATGGAGGACTATGCTCAGCTCTTGAAATAAAAACATTTACATAGAGGAGGGATTCATCCCAATGGAGCCATCCCAGAAGAAGCCCCTGTTGTAGTCTCACTATGTTTTGGTGTTAGTGAGTACAAATCTGTAAAGATACAAGCTCAGCCAATGAAAGACCATGGCAGTGGACAATCAATGCTTATTCTGGCAGCCTACTTCTGCACAGGGCCATAGAGAGCTGGCCTGGTCCCCATTGCTATCGAGGGGAGTGGCCTAAAAACTATAGGTGTGGCCACACTCCCTTATAATTCTTTTTGTTATAAAAAACCAACTTTTTGCAGCGCCGCTAAGCAGCGCTGCATCCTAGGGAGGGGGGCGTTGTGAGTCCCTCAGCTCGTCCAAATCGGCTGACTGCTAAGAGGGAGGGGGGGCGGCACCGGACCCGGGCCCCCCACAGGACTCCTCCAACAAGCCGAGGCCCGGGTAATTAGTACTGACTCCCCCCTCCCCTCTATCGGCGGCCCTACTGCGATAGCTTTATTATGTTTCAAGATACTGGTCTTGATTCTGTGTCATGCACAAACCGCATGCAATGCTGGCGTTCACGTAGTTGAACGATTATTTGCAACTGTGCATGTGCGAAAAGTCCTGGAAACCCCAGCGCACACAGGTGCTGTTACGATCGAGGAAGACCGTATCAGATGGAATCGGTATGTAATGCCGGCTGTCGGGATGCCTACTGTCAAAATACCGATGGTTGGTATCCCGATGGTTGGTATCCCGACAGGGGTCGGGTAAGACCATATCAGATGGAATCGATATGTAATGCCGGCTATTAGGATGCCCACTGTCAAAATACCGATGGTTGGTATCCCGATGGTAGGTATCCCGATGATTGGTATCCCAACAGGGGTCGGGTAAGTATACTTACCCTCCCTCCTTCTCCCCCTAACCCTCCCTTCTTGTAGCCTAACCCTAACCCTCCCCACCCCGCACCCTAACTCTCCCCCCTTCGTGCCTAAACCTAACCCTCCCCCCTTAGTGCCTAACCCTAACCCCCTGCAATGGTGCCTAACCCTCCCCACTAGGGGTGCCTAACCCTAACCTCCCCCCAATACCTAACACTAACCCCGCTAGGCTACCTTAAACCTAACCCTCCCTCCCCACGCGGCTAATTCTAAGGGCACCCCGGGACTTACCTCGTTCAGGCAGCCAACCATTCTGGATTCCGGCGTCGGGATTAAGACAGGAGTTGGCATTTTGACACCTATCTTAAGCCCCTTGTCGGCAGCATCGCGGCCGCCGGTCTCATAACTACATCCCCATGGGACAGAAAAGTGATGGGCGTTCCTGGGCGGTAACTGGGAGGCAGTCTGAAGTGAACACGAATTAAAGTCTGTGTCAGGGACAGTATCTGCGTTCCCAAATGAACAGACGCAGCCACAGAGGCCATGGTCATATGGAGAATCTGCACCTGCCATAGAGCTAGTGCAAGTCAGTGGCGTAACTAGGGCAGGGGGTGCGGGGCATGTGCCCTGGGCACCGTGGGACCAGTGGTGCGGGGGGATGCCGCCGGCCACGGTACCAGCCCGCCCTAGTTAGCCAGTGTAGTGCCGACCGCAGTGAGTGCAGTCAGCGCTACACATTAACACAGGACCGGCGCTAGGCTTCCCAGCGCCGGTCCTGTGCTGCACAGCTGAGCCTCTTCCCTCCCCCTGAGTGCTTGCCCAATAGCGCCAGGAGGAGGGTGGCAGGTGGGCGGTCTCAGGCTGTGCTGACACACATCGCTGCCAGCATTGGCGGCGATGTGTGTGTTAACCAACAGCCAATGAGAGTCAGACGACTCTCATTGGCTGCTGCTGCTACTGCACACACATCACCGCCGAGCGGCAGCGACGTGTGTGTGAATCAGCAGCCAATGAGGTCAGACAGACTTTCATTGGCTGCTGCTGCACACACATCACCGCCAGCGCTGGCTACTACTGGGGGGATACTACTGGGGGCACAGCATTGGGGGGGACCACTACTGGGGACTACTACTGGGGGGTACCACTACTATTGGGGGCACTGCATCAAGGGGGACTCCTACTGGGACTCTATATAAGGGGCTTACTACTGGGGGCACTGCACAGGGGGGACCACTACAGGGGGCACTGAAAAGGGAGAACCACTACAGGGGGCACTGCATAGGGGGTACAACTACTGGGGGCACTGTATAAGGGGCATTACTGGGGGGCTGCATATGGGGGATCACTACTGGGGGCCTGTATGCTAATCGGAGGCTGCATAAGGGGGACCACTACTGGGGCTACTATATAAGGGGCACTACTGGGGGCCTGTATAAGAGGGACCACTACTGGGGGCATTGTATACTGGGGGTACTATATAAGGGGGACCACTACTAGTGGCACTGCATAGGGAGGACTGTATAAGGGGCACTGCATTAAGGAGCAAATGGAAAAATGTTCCCAGTGACAAGAAAGGGGTGTGTGTCATGTTGACATGCCCCATTTTTCAGCAGCCATGCCCCTTGTGTTTTTCGGCATAGTGGGGGGGTGGCTCCATTTTCAAATTTGCCCTGGGCTCCAAATACCTTAGTTACGCCACTGGTGCAAGTGTCAATGGTACGAGGGATGGTGCGCCGATAGTGGCATGGTAAGAATCACCGGCAGTGTTACAGTATGCAGGGACAATGAAAGTGGGTGTGCCAGTGCTGGCTCATCAGACGCAGGCTACTACACCAGGGGAAGGCTGATACTAGCAATTGCATATTATCGCAGCCTGGACTCCAGCAACAGATGCAAGAGTGGAGACAGCAGCATCCACCTCTTAACAGGCCCACTATGTCTAGAGCTTTGGGGCCCATGGGCCTGATTCACTACTGATCGCAACTGCGATTACGCACACAATCGGACGATTGTTGCGTTCTGCGCATGTGTATGCATCACAGTGCGCGAAGACTCCACTGCGATCGGGACTGTGATCGCAGTGACTACGCAGACCCATCGCAGATCGATTGACAGGAAGTACCGTTTGTTGGAGGTGATGGGGGGGTGGTTGTCAAAATGCCAGCGTTTCAGTGCGTATGAACGCTGTTACAGGGGCGTGCATATATTAGCCAATGCAATGCCGTGCGCAACTTGGGCTTTCACTGCGTGCGATGAGATTAACAATTCCTGAGTGAGGTCAAAGCTTTTGCAAGTGTGCGTGAGGCTGCGATGGTACTCCATGTTACCGATGGTTTTGCAGTCATGCTAAATATTATGGACATATGTAATGTAAAGGGGGCGTCCTTATGTTAGGCTGCGACGGCATTGCGATTGCAATCATTAGCATATCTGCGCAGTGAGACTGTGCGCGTAATCGCTATTGCAATCGCAATAGCAATTCTTAGTGAATCAAGACCTAAGTACTAAACCTTGGAGAGAGATAAAGTGGATGGAGATAAAGTGCTAACCAATCAGCTCCTAACTGTCACTTTACAGGCTGTGTTTGAAAAACAACAGATGTTGATTGGTTGGTAAATTATCTCTCTCCACTTTATGTCTCTGAATGAGGGGCAGATGTATTAAGCTCAAGAAAGTGATATATGACCAACCAATCAGCTCCCAACTGTCATTTTTCAAACACAGCCTGTAACATGACAGTGTGGCTGGTACTTTATCTCTGAACTTTATCACTTTCCATAGCTAAATACATCTGCCCCTCTAAGGGGTATATTTACTAAAGTGCGGGTTTTTAGAAGTGGAGATGTTGCCCACAGCAACCAATCAGATTCTACTTAATATTTATACAGCAGCTTCTAGAAAATAATAGCTAGAATCTGATTGGTTGCTATGGGCAACATCTCCACTTCTAAAAACCTGCACTTTAGTAAATATACCCTAAGGCTTACTGCCTATGTACTTGCAGTGATTTCTCATTATTGCAATACTATCTTCATATCTCAGATACCTAGTGCCATATATCACCCTCTATAAATTGTTATGTTCCTACTCTTACAAACACACATTTTGGCTTCTATGAAACTAACAGTTCATTGTGACATAGTTTTCTGTTGAAAGGAAATTCTAGTCCTGCAAATTGCAGTGGCGGAGCCTGAAAAAAGTGTCAACTCAATAATAATCAGGACAAATGGAAGAGTCATTTAATTGAGTGTGATTGTGCTGCGCTATGTGACAGTTTGGAGATTAAACAAGCGTGGCATGGTTTGTCACTGTAGCTCAGTAGTGATGATAATGGCGTGCCTGTCTACCTTACTGCCCATTGTTACATTTCAGGTGAGGATAAAGAAAAACATTTTCTGATATACTTGACAGTAGAACTTAATATTCCCAGTTTTATTAAAGCCCAGTATTGATTTACATATAGTAGACGTAAACTGCAAATTACGTACATTCCAGTGGAGGGATTACAGTTGTTTCTATTCTAATGAATATAAAAATGGCTCGGTAACACCTCAAACGCAATTGCACTTTTTTTGCCTACCATTTTTACTGCTTAAAGTATCTTCATTTATCATCATTATACAGTAGTCATAAATAAAATACCTCAGTCCCAAATAAGTTTGGATACTGTTGTAACATGCCTATTGATATAGCCAAATATTACTAGCTATTGATATTTATTGAAAATATTTGTACAACCCATTTTTAGATTTAAATTCTGTATACTTTACCTGCATATAAACACAAATATAAGACAATATATTCAAGTGTACTATAATTAAGGATAAGCGGTTTGGATTCTGTGGAATCTGAACTGCTCGAACATCGGGGATCCGAGTCCACCCGAACGCAGCTCGGGTGTTCCCTGCCTGACTCGGATGCTCGCGAGGATCCGAACATCATCCTCCTGACGTCAGATCCTCGCGAGAGGATCCGACGTCAGGGCTCCACAAGTGTAGGGCAGACTGCCCTACACAATAACAAACACACAGCCGCCAGCAGCGGCTGTGTGTTTGTTATAGCAGCCAATGAGAATCAGACACTCTCATTGGCTGCTACGTCCACAGAGGGGGCAGCCTGGTGCTCACTCATGAGCTCCGCCTTCCGGCTCTCCCCGCTGCGGATGGCAGCGGTCGCGGCAGGAGCAAGGATTCAGGTCGTTTTTTTTCTTTGTGTGTGTGTAAGGGGCCGCTACTGGGGGCAATGCAGCATAAGGGGGACTGCTAAGGGGGCAATGCAGCATAAGGGGGACTACTAAGGGGGAAATGCAGCATAAGGGGACTACCAAGGGGGCAATGCAGCATAACGAGGACTACTCAGGGGGCAATGCAGCATAAGGGGAGTACTAAGGGGACAATGCAGCATAGGGGGGACTACTCAGGGGGCAATGCAGCATAGGGTGGACTACTCAGGGGGCAATGCAGCATAAGAGGGACTACTAAAGTGGTAGTGCAGCATAATGGGGACTACTAAGGGTGCAATGCAGCATAAGGGGGACTACTACTGGGGGCAATGCAGCATAAGGAGGACTATTACTGGGGGCAATGCAGCATAATGGAGACTACTACTGGGGGCAATGCAGCATAGGGAGGACTACTACTGGGGGCAATGCAGCATAGGGAGGACTACTACTGGGGGAAATGCAGCATAGGGGGGACTACTACTGGGGGCAATGCAGCATAGGGGGGACTACTACTGGGGGCAATGCAGCATAGGGGGGATTACTACTGGGGGCAATGCAGCATAGGGGGGACAGCTACTGGGGGCAATGCAGCATAATGGGGACTACTACTGGGGGCAACGCAGCATAAGGGGGACTACTACTGGGGGCAATGCAGCATAGGGGGGACTACTACTGGAGGCAATGCAGCATATGGGGGACTACTACTGGGGGCAATGCAGCATGGGGGGGACTACTACTGGGGGTAGTGCATATGGGGACCACTATCAGTGGCACTGCTGTGTGGTGGTCTAAATTGACTTTAAATGACTGGAAGTTAATGTTATTGAGGTTAATACTACTCTAGGAACAAAAAAAGCCCAAATTATGTGATTTTAGCTTTTTTTGGCAATTTTTGTAAAAAAATCCAAATCCAAATCCAGTCACGGCAGGTTTGGCAAATCCAAATTCAAAGCCAGACGAAGAATCAGAGCCAAATCCAAATCCAGCAAAAATGGTCTGACGCACATCCCTTACTATAATGCAGTCAAAACACAATATACCATGATACAGTATAAACCACTCATACTTTATACTGTAATACAATACAATATAACATGGGCATATCTTTAATCGGTACAAGGTATCACACCGCACACCCAGGCCCCCATAGACTATACCCACTTCTCCACTGGTGGGTGCAGAAATCTCTGGGAAAATGGCGTCTGCGCCATTTTACCAGAGATACAGTATGCCCATGCACATCAGATAAATCACAAGGAAGATGGGGCCAGAGCTATTTTCAGAGATCTGCCCATGTGCTTAATGCCTACTCAGTCTACTCAGCTCATACAGCAGTGAGAGAGGAGGTGGGCTGCCTCTGGACCCAGGAGCCCGTGTGCACCGCACGCCCTTCACCCATTATTAATATGCCCCTGCTCTGCGGTGTGTTTTGGGTAGGGCTGAAATCGTGGTGGAAAAAAAGTCTTATGGCCTGATTCAGAGTTTGCCGCTAATGCCGCCGCACCTGCAAATTTGTACGCAGCGGCTGTGTGAAAATATGTAAATGTTGCAGCTGTAGTAAGACACCCACCAGCATCGTCGCAAATTAAAATGACTGTGTACAATGACGCGGCTCGGTGGCCGATCATACAATTATTGGACTTCTCAGTAACCATATGGTTGCGCAGAATGGAACTGAGATGCCAGATTAATTTTGACTGCATACGGGATCGCAGTCAAAGGCAGTGACATGTCCTGAAAACCATATGTTTGGGTCGCCACGTCCTCGTTACCGCCCACCAACGGTCCCTGCCTGTCAATCATTGTGCAAATAAATTTTCACTGCAAGCGACATCGGTAATGAAATTTGACGCAGGCGTCGTGCGACTCAGATGCACGCACAGAACACCGATAATCGCTCATCTGAATAAACATCGGCACCACGTCCATCTATGAATCAGGCCCATATGGGGGAATTCCATGCAGAGCCATCGAGGACAATTTCCGCCATTGGGACGTGCAAAATTCCGCAGCCTTCTGAATGGTTACATAAAAGAAATAGACTTTGTAATATAGCTTTATATTGTTACTTCAGATGCATTAGTTACATGAAGTTTGACAGTTACGTTTCTAAAATGACAGACATTGAATGGAACATTGTTCTATTGTGATATGAGCAATTAACATTGTCCTTTAAAAAAGAAATGTATAATTAATCGAGTGTTAATGAAAAATGTATCAGTAAAGGTGAATTGGGTGTTTCATCATTGTATGCAACCAACTGTGTTGACTTTTAACATCGAGCAATTGTTAATAGATTTCCGTTTTGTTTATTGCATCTGCAGAATAAGAACATATTATTTAGATTTGGCTATTGTTACCGGAGGTCCCTCTTGTAACAAAGACATTGGTGCATTTCCCCACTGAGGACATGCGGTCTGGAACATCAATAATGAAACACATAATTTAGCTCAGCTCTGTTTCTGCATATCCGTAAGTAGCCCTGTTGGAGGTTTGTATTAATGAGCTCAGTCTCTAATTGTTTCATTCATTTCTCGCAAAGGATGCAATTAACTATTTAAAGCCACCCGGATGTGTTGTACTTCTTGTTCTCTTTATTTATCTCTTGTTCCCAATTAACATTCCTTGATGGCACTGGCACAACCTCCTGTACAGGGACATTTAGCACTTGCAGTGCAGGTTATAGATTGAGCAGGAAGACTTATTCAAAACCAATCTGTTCCATAGTTGTTGCTAATTGGAAGGTGCTGGATGCGTATCCTAAATCTCCCGTTCCAACTGATCTCACAGACAGGGGTTGGATGGACATCTGAATACTGAGGAGGCCACTGCATTAAGCTAAATTCACAGTGATATTTCTGGGGGCCATTCCAGGGCTTCCTTAGGACTTTGCCATTACATTGAAGGTTTTCACCTGCTCAGCAATATATTTCCAATGTCCATTGCATTCAAGTACGTCTCTTCTCATATGAAGTGACCAATATGTACCATGAAAACACAAGCTAAACCATTACACTGCCAACACTAATTCAGGGCCATAGAGAAAAACTGCAGACCCACGTGAAGGAAACGGCATGGCCAAATCCTGGCTGTTTGGCCACACCCATCTAAATAGAAAAAATATTATGCATGCCCTCCAAGGAAAGAGGCATTCTTACCCTTGCACAGCTGGCCTGTGCCATTGATGAGTACCTGCTCTTCCCACCTCTTGGCATCAATGGCATTAACCACACTGTTGACACTGGGCAATAATAGTTGGATTAGGTATAGATTCAGAGTACAGTACACTCAATGTTTTTTGGGTAAAAGTTGACAGAGGAACACCCAATAGATAGTAAAATTTTCTTCAAATAGACCAAATTGTGTTAATTAGACCTAATTATCCAACCATTGTACAGTGTCTGGGCTTTTCACGAGATGTAGTCAGCATCCCGACAGTCAGGATGCCGACGGTCACAATGCCGACAGCGGCATCCCAACTATCAGAATCCCGACAGATTGCGGAAGTAAGTATTAGGGTCAGGTGAAGGCTTTGGGTTAGGGGGAGGACTAGTGTTAGGCCTGCGTGACAGGAGGGTTGGGGTTAGGCAGCAGGATAGGAGGGTTAGGGGGAGGGTTAGGGTAAGGGTTATAATACTTACAAAAATCTGTCAGGATTCTGACTGTGGGGAAGCCGTACCCAACCTCTTATCACATGTGACTTGTTATTTTGCAATTCCTAACTGGGGTTGACCTCTATTGCCATGGGAGCACTTGAGCTGGATTGCCTCTATAAGTATAAAAGTAGAGATTTCTAAATACTGGCTGCAATCTAAGGATATCTACTAGTATCCTGCTCAACAACTACAAAAAGGGAAACACAGATTGTGTCTGTTGATAAAAATCACTAGAGGTCAACTTTATACATTTTATTACACTAATGCATAATATACATACATAAAAATAATAATAACAATGTTCTCATGAAACAGCATAAAAAATTACACAATATGTGTGTAAACACACTTATAGAGTGCTCAGTTCGCTGGTGTTGTCCAGAGAAATTGGCCTCATAAGATTATAATCATAATCATTATAAAATTTAATCCATATGTCAGGATATCACATCCCACTGGACCCTCAGCACCCCACCCCGTTCATTCTCACCATCCACTTTACCAATGTTGATTTCTTTCTCCCCAGTAACTGGAGATGAAGTCATGACCCTAATCTGGTCCTCCCCTCCTTTCCCCTTGACCTTATCCCCTCCTGCCTCCTCTACTCCCTTTCTCCTTCTGCCTGTTCCTATATCTCCCATCTCTGCTATCTTTCCCTCTCATCAGGCACTTTTACTTCTGCATTAGGCATGCCCTTGTCTCCCCCATCCTTAAAAAACCCACACTTGATCCTGACACTCTCTCTAGCTACCACTCCATCTCCCACCTCCCCATTGCCTCCAAACTCTTTGAGTGTACTGTCTACAACCGCCTTATCATCCTTTTTTCCCCTCACTCCCTGCTGGACCCATCTCAGTCTAGATGTTGTCCTCTTCACTCCATAGAAACTGCCCTCACTAAAGGCATCAATGACCTCCTTGTTGCCTAATGCAAGGGCCACTACTCTCTGCTCATTCTCTTACTCCTCAACCTCTCTGCTGCTTTCGACACTGTGGACCACCCTCTCCTCCTGCAAATCTTTCACTCCCTCGGTATGCATGATACTGCCCTCTCATGGCTGTCTTCCTACCTCTCTGACCATTCTTTCTCCGTCTCCTCTCAAGTCTCCACTTCCCCCTCACTTCCTCTACCAGTAGGTGTCCCCTAAGGTTCTGTTCTTGCACCTCTCTTATTCTTCCTCTATACTTCCTCTTCAGGTCAGCTAATCATCTCTTTTGGCCTTCAATATTATCTCTATGCTGATGACACTCAGATCTACCTTTCCTTCTCTGACCTCTCCCCCTCTCTTCTCACTGGTATCTCCAACTGTTTCTCTGCTATATCTTCCTGTATGTCTGAGTGCTTTCTTAACAACATATCCAAGACTGAGCTTATAATCTTCCTCCTGAATACCCTAACCTCCCGCAATTTATTTACCTATTGATAGCATCACCATCTCCTCTAGCCCCAAGTGCGCTGTCTTGAAGTTATCCTTGACTCCCCCCTCTCCGTCAAACCATACATCCAGTAGCTCTCGCAGTTCTGCCATTTCCATCTAAGAAATATCTCCAGACTCAGACCTTGGAGGCAACTAAGACCCTTATCCACTCACTGATCATCTCCAGACTGGACTACCGTAACCTCCTCTTAGCTGGCCTCCCTGACTCCCACCTGTCTCCACTACAATCTGTCCTCCATGCTGCTGCCTGGCTCATCTTCCTCTCCAAATGTACTACATCTGCCTCCCCCATCCTACAAGCCCTACACTGCACCCCCTTCCCCTTTTTAACCCAATTCAAACTTCTCACACTCACAATCCTCTCCCTTTTACCTCTCTGACCTTATCTATCTACCCACTCCCGCCCACCCACTTCACTCCACCCATGAGTCCCACCTCACCTCCCAACTGATTAATTCCTCCCACACCTGCCACCATGATTTTGCGGAATGTGGTCATAAAACCCGACCTCTGGGATTCCGGTGCTCAGAATGCCGGGCCTGGATTCCCAACACCTGTCAGAATCCCGGCACCAGCATCCTGACCACCGGAATCCCAATGGTGAGTAGTAGGGCTAGGGGAGGGTTAGCATTAGGGTTAGAAGTTAGGACTAGGGGGAGGGTTAGGGATAAGCACTAAGGGGGGAGGGATAGGTTTAGGGTGTGAGGAGGTTAGGTTTAGACACAAGGGCGGGAATTTAGGTTCAGGCACCTGGGAGGAAGGGTCAGGGTTAGGGTAGGGAGAGGGTTAGGATACCGACCGACAGGTGTCGGTATCCTAACCCTGTCGGGATTCTGACCACTGGGATCTGAAGTGCCGGCATCCCGTACCCAACCCGATTTTGCCCGTGTTGCTCCCTACTTCTGGAATTCTCTAACTCACCTTATCAGACTCTCCACCTCTCTACAAAGTTTCTAAGTAGAGAAAAATACCCTACATAAAGTAGGTTTCAGAATCAATCAGTCACGGTAGAGGACTGGTCCAACATATTATTTTTGCATGGAAATGTACTTTTACCATCTGTGAAAGCTATAAGATTTGTATACGCCATATGGTTGTAAAAGTAGAACTGGGTTGCAAAAGTAGAATTGGTGCCTATACACCAGAGACGATTATGACAATTGATTTTGGCTAATAAAAACAGCAATTTTAAGGTGTTAAACTGAGCTGTCAGATTATCAGTAGTGCAGCTTTAAAAATAGCTCTTCATTCACTTGTATGGATTCTAAGATGGGCAGGAATGCCTAATAGCATTATTTTTAGGACTCCAGAATTTTGGAGAGTCCCCACGGACTTCGGGTATGTTAGGTTACCCTCCTGCATTCCACCCACTTCCTTAGGTTGAGGGGGGACAAATAATTTCATTTTGGCATCCCTAAGTTTCTTATTGTCGCCCCCATCTGGAGTAACCCACCTCACCACCTACCTGATAACATAGGGTCACATTATGCCACACGGTCAGGGGCTGGCTGGCATCTTTCAGGCTGGGGGGCAAACCCAAGTGAGTGGCCCCAGGATTTCTCTCAAAAAGAAAAAGTGACAGAAAGTGGAGCTGCCACTTAAGGCTCGGGAGGCCCTAGAGTGCAACATTTGGGACACCGGGACCAAGTCCTTGTGTGCAAGCTTTGGGCACATTAATGAAAATGGTGCATGGCCACATACAGTAGCACGTCCCCATTTTATTTCACATTTGGGGCATGCACATCACTTCCCTATAGGCTGGGCTGCCCTCCCTACCTTTCCCCCAGCCTACAGGTGTGACAGCACCCAAAAAACAGGACTGTCGCACCTCAGTCATGATGGTTGGGGGGTATGCACACATGCACTGTATATGTACTGTTTTACATATAGCCACACATATGCAGGCACGCACATATACATTTACATACGTACCGTAGTACACATAGCCACACAAATACACATACATATATAGTCACATCCATTTATATACGTACTGTTGTACACATATACGCAGGGCCATCTCTTCCATTGGGCTTGTTGGGCAGTTGCCCTAGGGCCCGAAGCTTGTAGGGGCCCGCCAACCCACCCCCCTGTAGCCGCGGGCAGTTGGTAAATTTGTGGTATTTTTATAAGCCGGCCGCCGGTGCACTGTATTCTGATCTAACCTCCCCCACCCCATCCCTCCCGCAGTGACGAGTACTCACCTCAGTTCCAGTTTCACTTCATCTGCCGGCTTCAGACCAGTCAGACAGAGTCTCTCTGCATGTGTGGGGGGTCTGAGGGTTTCATTTTATTGACCATTTAATTTTTTTTCCTGTGAATGGGTGGGTAGAGGCGCCAGTGCATTGCTTTGCCCAGGGCCCACACTGCTGTTAAGACAACCCTGCATATACATACAGTACTGTAACACACTTGTCACATATATACATATAGACATTAGAGTTCTCCCTCTCACTTACATTAAACTCTCCCACTGTAACGTTACTGGCTGCAGCTCCTCCATGCTCTCTCTCATCATGCTGCTCCTGGCCCTGCTCCAGTGCAGTGCAGCTCCGCCCCCTACTAGGACTCCGCCTCCAGAATTAATTTCTTCAGTTTATCAGATGATCGCAGTGCTTTAGCTGCGTATAAAGGCTGGGACTCGGGCTTCTCAGAAAAGGAGGGCATGGGGGCACTTACAACCTGCCCCCTCCTTAGTCCGGCTCTCTTTCCATTGTGTTACACAAATGGAGTGGCCCAGCAGCATCATCTGCCTGTCTCCAGCCATTCATGCAGCGTTTGGCTGGTGGCCCCCCAGGACTGATATAGTACTGGCCCGGGGGCCAGGTGGCACACTGCCCCCCACCCAGCCTGCCCCTGCACAAAATGCCCTATATTTATACCACATAGTACCTCATTTTTATGCCAGTGTCCCATAATTATGCCACACAGTGCCCCAATATTATGTAACTGCCCCATATTTATGCCACAAAGTGCCCCATTTTATGCCACCCAGTGCCCCATTTTTATGCCACAGAGTGTGCTATTTTTATGCCACACAGTGCCTATTATTATGTAAGTGCCCTTTTTTATGCCACAAAGTGCCCCATTTTATGCCGCCCAGTGCCCCATTTTTATGCCACAAAGTGCCCCATTTTTATGCCACACAGTGCCACATAATTTTACCAGACAGTGCACCATTATTATGCCACATAGTTACCCCTGATAATTAACATGACTAATAGGCCTCTTAGACTCCAAACCACATGTTGTTTAGTAGTGTCACTAGGGGGCTGTCATTTTACTGATCTCAATTTTGTTTTGTTTTTACTGACCTTCACAAATGTTATATTTTTTTTATTGTATGTCAGTAAAAGTATTAGTAACTAAGCTTTGAGTACATAAACCATCTGACAAGAGAATAATTTATATTATTAGGCTCTTTAGCTGTGCTGTACAGTGCTACCCATTCCTTGGACAATAAATCCTATTGATTTGCCTTGCCAGGGATCCTTGAAATTAGTTTGTATGAAATTTACCACGTATACTTTATTCTCTACCATTTCCTTTATTCCCTCTGTAGGGACTTTTATCTTCTGCTGTTGTTGTTCTTCCCTTTCACGCTCGTGGAAGAAACCAAGGATTAATCTTTCATGAGTTTCTCAGTAGAAGACCTGTATACTGTATGCCAACTATGATCTATGCAGGGGAAAGGATTTAGCAGACTCATCGTTACACTGCTTCTGGGATAAATAAACCCTCTATCAGATGTGAGAACTAGAGATGTGCACGGGCTCTCATGTTTTGGTTTTGGCAAAGCCATCCTCAAATGTTTTGGTTTGGATTTGGTTTGGGATTTCTTTAAAATTGAGAAAAACAGCTAAAATCATGTCATTTGGACCGGTTTACATGCAATCTGGCATCCAAACCCCTGAAATGCGGTTCTTAAATACAAGTTCCAGACTTGCAACAGACCCAAGCTGGGATTCAGTTCTACGCAGGACCCCAAAAGTGATCCAAGCCGGGGCTCAATTCAACTCGGAACCACAAAGTTCTGGAGTGGTTGGTTTTCAGGCAAACTGAACCGCACATCTCTAGGGAGCACCCAGTGCCAGGGGCTTAACTGGGTATTTGAAGGCCCCATAGCAAAAGTTTGTAAGGGCCCCTATGTGCCACACAGTGGTGAAAAATATATATAACACATGTAACTTTGATAAGAAAGATGGGACCCACTAAACTCTGGGTCCCATAACAGCTACACCCCGTGTACCTATGGTAGTTACGTCCATGCCCAGTGCCTTACCTGACATCTAACATGTTTCTTGCATGTATGTAACCGCTTATTTGTTTCTACAGATACAATCAGAAGCAATATTGCCGTTTATCAGTTTTTAGTTCATCCTCTATAATTTTCTTTCATTTATAAATATCAGACAACATTGGTTGTATAAACAAGAGCATACAGTTATTCACTTGTTTTATGGAAGGGTTTAAATCAATTCACAAACCTAGTTTAAATGGGTTGTCCACTTACAGAATACTTTAATGTATTGGCTTGTGCTATGATACATTAAGGTCTGGAAAGCAGCCTTATAACATGGCAAAGGGAATAATCAACTTTGTCTGATGATACCAGAACATGACCGAAAGCCACGGAAATAAACTATAAGGAAAAACTATTTGTTTAGTAAAAGCTGCAAAACTGGCTTTAATTACTAAATTTAATTACTGAGACTATCGGAGAATAGGAAAAACTCACCCACTAAACATGATTATTGGACATTCATTTTCATCAAGTGTAGGATACGGGATGCAATCGGGAAACCGGCTGACGTGATCCCGACAGCCGGCTTCCCGACTGCTTTATCCCGGCGTGAGTTAAATGCCAGGCGTCTATATCCAGAAGGGATGCCGGGCGCTGCGAGCGGACAGCCGCAGGGGGCAAGGGTTAGGTTTAGGGCATCCGGGGGGCACTTAGGGATAGACACCCCCCCGGGAGGGTTAGGGTTAGGCTAGGGGGAGGGAGGGTTAGGGTTAGTCACCCCCAGGGGGGACTTAGGGTTAGGCACCCCCCCGGGGGGGTTAGAGTCAGGTACTTACAGGGGGGATTAGGGTTAGGAACTTGGGAGGGGAGGTTAGGGTTGGGCACCCCTAAGGAGGGTTAGGGGGGTTAGGTTAAGTTAGTTATTACTTACCTAAGGATGATCGGCATTTTCAGCGCTGTCGGGTTGCCGCTGCCGGGATCAGTTCATCTGTCGGGCTGCCGCTGCCGGGAATCGAACCACCATACCGATTCTGGATACAAACCCCGAAATATAATGATATGTTCTGTGTGATTTTAGGATCTACTGGTTCCTTGAATGTAAAAATTAGTTTAGTCTTAGGCTACTGCTTCCTCTCGGTTGCTACCCTATTTCCCATCACTATCTTGGATCAATAAATAAACTTGTCTGTTATCACTGATGTATGTTACAGTCAAGCATATTTTAATATTGGGGCAACAGGACAATAGGGTCTGACGGCCACCCTTAAATTTTTAAACAAATTTTTGTCCCCTGGTGTCTTAGTAAGACAGGAGACTCCTTTCTTCAAAGAGGGGCCTTACTCTTTCTAGTTCTATTGCACTATAGTTAATAGGTTGCTTGAGATTGAATGCACTTCGCTGTCTGTCCCTGTGCATAGGCTCTCTGTGCTACAGTTCTTCAGCAGGCGAAGCAGGCGCTCCCCCTGCATCACCCTTGCTACACCACTGCCTCTACTTTCCTGACCCCTTCACCATCTTTGTAACATTATTGAGTTTATGATAATCCTGTGTACAGGGGCATAGCCAGAACTTTTTGGTCCCCATAGCAACATTTTGGAGGGGCCCTTCTTTGTGCTTCCAGAGATACACCTCTCTCCACAGTGATTGTTCATTTTATGCCAAATAATATTGCTCTAGGTAATTTTATTCCCCATAGAAGTTCCTTAGTTCACATTATACCACAGAGCGCCACCAGATCATATAATTCTACGTTATGTTACCCTCAGTTCGCAATTTGCCACATTGTAGTGCTGCCAGTATACATTATACCACACAAAGCCACCAGTTCATATTATGCCACATTGCATTCTATTGCACTATAGTTAATAGGTTGCTTGAGATTGAATGCACTTCGCTGTCTGTCCCTGTGCATAGGCTCTCTGTGCTACAGTTCTTCAGCAGGCGAAGCAGGCGCTCCCCCTGCATCACCCTTGCTACACCACTGCCTCTACTTTCCTGACACCTTCACCAACTTTGTAACTTTATTGAGTTTATGATAATCCTGTGTACAGGGGCATAGCCAGAACTTTTTGGTCCCCATAGCAACATTTTGGAGGGGCCCTTCTTTGTGCTTCCAGAGATACACCTCTCTCCACAGTGATTGTTCATTTTATGCCAAATAATATTGCTCTAGGTAATTTTATTCCCCATAGAAGTTCCTTAGTTCACATTATACCACAGAGCGCCACCAGATCATATAATTCTACGTTATGTTACCCTCAGTTCGCAATTTGCCACATTGTAGTGCTGCCAGTATACATTATACCACACAAAGCCACCAATTCATATTATGCCACATTGCATTCCCCCAGTTTACAGTTTGCCACATTGTAGTGCTACCAGTACACATTATACCACACAGTGCCTCCAGTTCAAATAATGCCACATTGCATTTGCCCAGTTCACAGTTTGCCACATTGTAGTGCTACCAGTACACAGTATGACACACAGTGCCCCCAGTTTACAGTTTGCCACATTGTAGTACTGCCAGTACAAATTATCCCACACAGTGCCTCCAGTTCATATAATGCCACATTGCATTCCCCCAGTTCACAGTTTGCCACATTGTAGTGCTACCAGTACACATTATGACACACAGTGCCCCCAGTTCATTTTATGCCACATTGCATTCCCCAGTTCACAGTTTGCCACATTGTAGTGCTGCCAGTACACATTATACCACACAGTGCCTCCAGTTCACATTATGACGCACAGGGGACATTGACCAACCAGCTCCTGCCTGAAGGAGGATTCTTCTTAATGCAGGACATTCCATTTTGAGTGTGGATCTTCTTAATGTAATTTAATCATTCATTAATGTGACCACTGAGCTCTTTCTAAACCAATCTACTAAAAAAAAAAGCTAAAAATAGCGCCTGAATAATTTTTGTTTTTATCTTCTTAATTTAGGCACACTGGACCTCATTCAGAGGCGGTCGTTAGTTACAAGCAGTCGCACTGAATCAGGGCGGCCGCTTGCATCCTGAACAACCGCCTCCTTGTCGATCGCTAAGCTGTGGGTTACCCACGGGGCTTATGACCAGACCCTAAGGTTGGGTCTGGGCACTCGTAAGCCCCAGGGAGCTTCCTGCTCTGAAAGAGCAGGAAACTCCCCACTAACATCACTGATGATGTCAATGCGGGCCGCCAACAAAACGGTAGGCGTTAGTTAAGGAACGCCTCCGTTTTGGAAACCACCCCCCCGGCCCGCCAACAAAACGGGGCGAGCTGTCAATCAACATCAACAGCCTCCCCTTTTGTAGAGAGCTCCAGAGCGACAGAGTTTCTCTGTCGCTCCAGGGCTTGCGCACGCGCAGTGCGGCTGCTGCGCATGTGCAGGACTAACCATCAAGTCGGTTGTGAGTACATCGGCGCTTGCGACCGACTCTGAATGAGGTCCTCTGTCCCTTTCTCAGACAGTCCTAATCTCGGATTATAATTCCCGCCCCCCATCTTCACAAAGGCTATAAACAAGGAGAAGCCGACTCTCCGACAGTGCTGGGCTTACTGATTAGCTCAGTTGTGTCTGTGAGTGTGAAGCAGGTGTATGGGACATAGATCTCATCAGTGCGGAACTTTACTGAGAGAGCGAGAGACATAATTAGCCATTGATGAGTCCCCATTTCAGGCCTGACAATGCGCCAAACCCAATTTCTTAGCAGGCAATGTAGGGATCTTTGTAGACAATTATATAAGCTATGTTCATGGACATAAAAGCCTCTGGGTCCCATAGCAATGGCACCCCTTGCACCCAATATAGATACGGCCATGCCTATGTATATATGTAATATTTATGTCATTGTGTTTTTATCACTGAGAGGTGGGGGTTCTGAGTTGCTGGAATCCCCCTAAGTGCAGAGAGAAGCATATGTGTTGTTTCTCTCTATGCGGCATCAGAACAGGAAAATAAGAAAATTTCAGGCTGCCTGTGAAAATGCAAAGTTGTTGTAAGATATTATCCAAATTGAATTGACTGGTGGAATCAGAAAAGGATTAACAATGGGGTGGTTGTGACTACAGCCCCAGTGAGGAGACACCATGCTGCTAAGGCACTGCACCCGACATTATGATCATCCACCTTAAATTGCAGGTAGACTTGTGGGGAGTTATGGGCAATTATATAGTGCTAGCCTGTTAGAGGCTGATAAGGGCCAATCAGATGCTCTTAACTTTGAGTATGGAGTGTGTTATCCCTTCTTTATGAGATTCAGCATGCTTCAGCACAGAGGTAACTGTTCAAATGAGAATAGAGGTGAGGGGACATTTCAGGAGATCTATTCTGGGCATGTGGAGGAGGTACTGTAGATGCCATATAAGAGGCAGGCTGGGGGGCTGATGAGCATGATGAGGTGCACTTGGGGAGGTTTGTACGGGGATATGATGGGCATATAAAAGGCATGCTGGGAGGCTTGAGGACATGTGAGAGGATCTGATGGGCATGTAAAAGGCATGTGAAGAGATTTAAGGACATGTGGAGGGAATTGTTGTTATAGAAAAAGCAATTGGGGAGGGACATTTAAAGTGTGAGACATGTTGAGGAATTTGATGGCCATTTGAAGTAAATGTAGGGTGGTATGATGGCATGTGGTGAGGTTTGAGTGGCAATTAAGTGGCACATGGTGAAGTCTGATGGCATATGGGGATGTCTAGGGGCATGATTTGACTGATAGACATAGAAAAGACATGTAGGAAGGTGTGAGGGATTGTGAGTGATCTAATGGCCACCGAGTGGCCTGAAACTTTCTTCACTGTGGATGTTTGAATCTGCACTTTTGCAAGATCATTGAAGACATTAGGGATAGTTTCCACTAGGGATGACTATTGATGATCAATGGCTAGCAACCAATGATGTTTTGTCACTGTTGGACAATGGTTTTGATTCAGTGGCGTTGGTTTGATGGTTCTCTGCCATCAATGGTAAAGATGCATCAGTGGATTTTTTTTTCTGTTGCACTGCTCAGCCCTGCTTTCTTTTCCAGTCTGTTGCTTAGACCTGCTCCCTATTGTACCGCTCAGCCCTTGCACCCATTCCCTGATTGGTCCGCCACCTATCGTCTCCTGCAGCAGGTTCAAATTATCAATGGTTTTCTGTCAATGGTTTCATACCATTGATGTAAAGCACAGATGGAACCATCGATGGTTATCCCTTCAATGGCCATCCCTAGTTTCCACGATAGGCACTGGTTGCAAAGTGCAGTTTTATTGGAGAGGAGGGAGTTTCAATGGACCAGAGAAGTGACTGTATCACCTGTTGCATAGCACTGAACCTTCCTGTGTGGACAGTATGGGCCTGATTACAAGGTGGGAGTAAAGCAACAAAGAACAAGTACCTGTGTACCTGGTCAAACCATGTTTAATCCGTTTGATCTAACCAGTTCATCCGAACTACCGATTTTGTCCGTTTTTCAGTGTTTGGGAGCAAATTGCCTCGGGACTTGTATTCAGTGTGAAAACAAAAAATAAGAGCAATGTCGGTTGCAGTGGAAATTAAACTTTGGTAAGCACGGTCGTTGTAGTGGTTAGCATTACTACCTCACACCCCTGATGTCGTGAGCTCAATTCCTGACCAAGACACTGTCTGCTTGGCGTCTGCATGATCTTCCCGTATTTGTGTGGGTTTCTTCCACACTCGATAACATTCTGGTACCAGTGATGCGCGTTGAGGTGAGGCAGAGCCTATCCTGTCATACTTAGCTATACTCCAGAGTTTTGACTATAAAAATGATATGAAAAATTAAAAGAAAATATTATAAATATCTTCTTTGTACGAGAAATTATCCTAATCATTTTTATAGTCAAAACTCTGGAGTAAAAAGTGTATGGCAGGTGAGGCACTGCCTCCCCTGCCTACCTTTTTGGCACATCCCTTATCAAAACACACCCTTATTTAATGCTCACATGAACCTTCGGGTTCATATATGTATCTGTAAATCTTGCTCTGATACTAGCCAGTGCCTCCCAGCCATTTACATCACCGAACGTCACTGACTGGTACATTATTTGGCTTCAGACAAAAAATAACCTTATTGTGTATGTCTATATGATAGGGAATATAGATTCTAAGTTCCACTGAGGCCGGGACTGATGTGAATGACTATAATATTCTCTGTAAAGAAATGCAGAATATGTGCTCACTATATAAATAACTGCTAATACTTGTTAATAATAAATTGATTTAACTCTTCTTGCAGTTGGACAGATCAAGATCACAGAGAGATTGCTTCTCCTTTAAGTAATTTTATTACCCATTAAAATAAAGGCAGGTCTTGGTTTAATATGTCTGATAAAGTTATCATCCTCCCTTCTTACTCACACAAACAATTTGCATTAAAAATACCTAAATTCTATAAATTTTCAAATCTAAATTCGGAAATTCCAATGTGCCCCCTAAAGCATCTTTGCTTTTTTATCCATCAGTTAAAGCCATTTTTTCATGTAAATTGCAGCAGCCATTGGCGCTGCCCAGATCTTTGCAGAATAGTGTATATTCCCATACAGTATTATTTATTCATTTAGCCATTTTTAATAATTTACGATTTCTGAAAATGTGTTAGATAAAATGCAATTTTAAGGTTAACAGCTTGCAAAGTATTTCAGAAAAAAGTATATATATTTTGAAGTGCATCTTTCCCTTCCATAAATAGCACAATAAAGATTATGCCTTTGTTAGTTAGATAAAAATGTATCAAAAGAATTGTTTTCTTTATGCAATTCACAGAGATACCTCGTCTGTAATTTCCATAAATGTAAATGGATCTTAGCATCCGTGAAGATTCTTGCTTCACACATGTTTCAATGATTTTACATGTCTAGTAGAAACCTGCTTTGTGATGCTTCAGTTCTCAGAAGAAAAGCATTAAAAATGCTGTATTCCTGGAATAAAACATTTTTTCTAATGCAGTACAGTTGGTGCTATTGTTGTTTTATGTAAAAGAAGGGCAATATTTAATTAGAGGAACGCTTCTGTAATCCACTATATATATTTACTAGCTGAAGTACCTAGCGTTGCCCAGGTTGAAACCTTCAAGTTATTAAGTAAAGGCCCCGTACATCAGAGATTGATTGCAGCAATCGTGCAATTTGCAATCGATTGTGTATGAAAAGCTTTCCCTTTTTCAATCGATTGTGGCAATTCTACAATCTGCAATCGATTGAAAAGGGAAAGATTTTTATACACAATCGATGGCAAATTGCACGATTGCTGCAATCAATCTCTGATGTATGGGGGCCTTTAGGCATCCCAGACCAATTGCCACCCCTCTGTAAAGTTTTCATTCAAATCCATCCACTGGAAGGCCCAGAACAAGTTCTGCCAAGTGTACACCAGCGGGAGGTGCATCAGGGATTTTAAGCCCCTAGTAAGTCTTCTGGGATCCTGTGTTACCACTCTGTGAAGTTTTCATCCAAATCCAATATTGGATTCATTTATTGATCTATTTGTTTGATTAAATAGTCCATGGAGTGCCATCTGGGTTAGAGCGTTAGACCTTAGCTCCACAGTTTATGTTTTTTGGTGTTCATGCATGTATATGTAGATAGATAGATCGATAGATAGATAGATAGATAGATAGATAGATAGATAGATAGATAGATAGATAGATAGATAGATAGATAGAGTTGTTGATAAAAGTTTCAGTTAATGACCGTGTGGAAACCTACATCTGAAATGATGATCATTATCACCTGTTTGGTATGATTAGTTAATCATACACCTGAATTTATGTTGTTTTGAAGGCATAGGTGGTCACACCAAATATTGATTTGAATTAGGTTTCTATTCTGCTCATTCACTTTGCAATAATTATATATATATATATATATATATATAATATATATATATATACAATATATGCATATACACACACATATATATTGGAGATGTGCGCAGACCCCCGTGTTTTGGTTTTGGTTTTGGATTTGTGTCTCCTTGGGTGGAATTCAATTGTTTAAGCAGTCCGGATCTCCCGTCTAAAGTGACAGGAGTTTGCGGGCCGCTATTCAATTGTTGCCGTTTTTCGCGCTGATCGCGGCCAAAGTGGTCAGGTTTAGCCGAGTAAAGCAACCAAAGTGTTGGGCGCAGGGACGGATTGGGAATTTAAATTGGCCCTGGAAAAAACTGTGAAAGTGGCCTTCGGCGTGCGCCCAAAAAGTGGGTGTGGCCTTATGGCAGGGGGTGTAGTCTAATGTCAAATGCCATGCCCACAAGCCACTCCCCCTTTATATCATTTTGGGGGCATGCCCACCGCTCCAGGAGCTGATAGCAATGCTCACAGTCCCTCTCTCTAGTGAATAAGCACAGCAAGCATGTGAATGAGTATTTTATTACCTATGTGATTTCTCTGCAACGAGGGAACCTCTGAAGAAGTTGATCCTCCCTGGACAGGCAGTGTCTTGAGTCAGTATTCACTAATCATGCAGGAGACCACATGGTCTGGAAGCCGCCTGTTTGTGTTATAATAATGCCAATGTCATCAACATGCAACATAGGTTCAACCAGATAGTAACAGAATTTTTGGGGCAGGACAAATGTGAGTTTCCCATATTAAACAATTTATATTAATAAAATATATTTGCTCATTTGGTTCCATTTGCATCAGTAATATGGTTTTGCTAGGATTGTTGTCTTACTGAAGATTATTGTCCTCCAGTCTTTTCTTCTAATAGTACCAGTGGTCCTACTATCCTCTATGTGTGCCTCCAGCACCATCGCCTAGGGTGTCCCCAATGCCATCATCCTGCATTTTCCCAGTGCCATCATACTGCGTCTCCCCAGCAGCATCCTCCTGTCTTGGCACATAATAGCCCCCCTCCCCAACACACAAATCATACTCCCATTTCACAGAATAGCCCCCATCCCTACAGACAGATATCCCCTTAGCACAGCAGATCCCCCTCTGACTGATCATCATCTCCCCCTGGCACAGCATAGCCCCCCTCAGAGATCATCCCCCCTTAGCGCAGTATAACTCCCCTCCCCACAGACAGATCATTATCTCCCCTTAGCACATAATTACCCCTCCCCAGAGATAGATCATCATCACCCCTAGTAGAGCAGATCCCCCTCCCCCTCAGACAATCATTTCTCCTCATCAAAAAATAGATCTCTCCCCCACAGACAGATCATATTAATATAGAATAACTCCCCCCCTCAGATCATCATTAATTCCCCCCACTCCCTCAGACAGATCTCTATCAGCCACAAAAAAAAAAAAGACCTGACTCCTGCATTCAGGGGCCGGTGGAAGTCTCCAGCCAGCCAGCCAGCCAGCCAACCAGCTCACCCCCTTTTGTCTCCACTGCACTGCAGCTACTTAATTAAACCCAGGTCTCCCAGACAGACAGCCCCGATTGTCTCCTCTACACTCTGTGCCTTCCCCAGGCTGTGAAGTTAACAGCCTGGGGAGAGGACAGATTGCAGAGGAGACAATCGGGCTGGCTGCTTGAGCATCCATTAACTTACCCCACCTGCCGCCGGCTGCGGACCCGCATGGCGCCCGAGCACTCTTCCTCCAAGGTGCTGGCGCACGGTGTCTGACGTAGTCAGTCCCTTCTGTAAAGCGGCAAAGCCTTTTCTCGTGATAAAGGCAGGCCGCAGGGAGCTGACAGCGGGGCTGTACAATGGAAAAAAAAAGAGAGTCGGGTGACGCGATTCTGGGGGCGGGGCCACAGTTGAGAAGCGGCCCCAAAGACCAATCGGTCCACCGGGATTATCCCCACTAAAGGTAATGGATAATCTGCCCCTGGCTGGGCGCGACCGCGAAAAGTGATGTTTGGGCGCCCAAACAGGTCACTTTTCGCACATATTAGCTGAAATGGAGCGCTGGCAGCTGATCGCGCCCGACAGGAGCAACGATTGAATAGCTTTGTCAGTCGCGAAGGGGGCTCAAAACAATTGAATTCCGCCCCTTGTGTTATGGATCTGGATTTGGTTTTGCCAAAACCACCCCTTGCATGTTTTGTTTTTGGTTTTGTTTCTGTATTTTGTATCAAAAAATTATAAAAACAGCTAATATCACATAATTTGGGCTTTTGTTTGTTCCTACAGTATTATTAACCTCAATAACATTAATTTCCACTCGTTTTCCAGTCAATTTTGACCACCTCACACAATATTGTTCACCAACATAGGCCAAACCAACTCACAAGTACGTTCAATAGAAAACAATACAACACAGAAATTTACTAAAAATCGTTCATGGAATATCCTTGCTCAAAACAATTAATCATAGTTAACAAGCAGCAAACAAAAAAAAACCCTAAACCAGGTGTGAATAGCAACAGCAGACATGAATGCCTCCTACACAAGTGCACATGCCTATTCTCAGGGCCCAATCTGTATTTCCCTCCTAGGGGCGCTGGGCTACCGATGACTGGCCCATGTAAAGCTCAGATCAATTAGCCTTTTTGTTGAGCAGTTCCCCAAAATCTCCCCAACCATTGAAAGCAGTGCTCCGTACCTGTGACTCAGAAACAGTGCAGGCAGGGTACAGTGCAGGGTACAGTGCAGGGTACAGTGCAGGGTACAGTGCAGGGTACAGTGCGGGCCTGATTCAGAGCCGCACGTAAGCGGCCGCTCGTTCCTTCCGAGCGATGTTCGCACAACTGCGCATGCGTACGGATTGTAATACGCATGCGCGAACCAGCCAGTGCGGCCGAAAATTGTGTGCTCACTAAATAGCGAATGCCTGCTATTTTGAGTGACAGAATGAGGCGTATGTGGGTGGTAACAGGCAGGGGCGCTGAGAGGGGGGGGAGTGGGTACAGATTACCCAGGCCCGGGCTTCCTGAGGGGCCCGGCAGGGGCCCGGGTCCGACGCCGCCCCCCCCCCCCTCACAGCAACCCAGCACACAGTGTGTGCTGAGCTGCAGTTGGAGACTGCTCGTGGCTGCTGAGCAGCAGCCACAGCAGTCTCCTATGCCTGTGCGGGGGAGCGATCACACTGATCGCGCCCCCCCTGGCTTTGCGCCAGGCTGAGGGAGCTTCGCGGCACTGCTAATCTTTTTTATTTATTTTTTTTACGGCAAGGGGGCGTGGCCACGCCTCCCGAGATTAGGCCACGCCCCCTATTACCGGGGCCCGCCTTGGCTCTTGGCGGCCCTGGTAACAGGGGAAGGTGCTTGAAAACGGGGAGTGGAGATCCGAACGCAGGCGTGCCAAAAGGTCAAAACGAGCATTTTAAGGGTGTGCATAATTAATACAGCAGCGTCATCAACCACGTCACTTGGTTATTTTATAGTCAGAACTGCTCGCAAGATTGCGGTAGGAAAAACCAACCACAAGAATAGCGAGCAGTTCATTCGCCTTTCGATGTACTCGATTAATCTAATAAATAGCGGACATGACGTATGATGCGAGCGGCCAGGGGGCGTTTTTTGCAAAATTAGGACCGCAAGTTTTGTTCGCTCGTTCTAACATAGAGGCGTCAACAGACCGCAAAGAGCGAACGGTTAATTTGAATAGCCACCCCTTGTTTCTGAATGAGCGAGCGCAAATAGCGTCCGGCTCTGAATCAGACCCATAGTGCTGGTCGGATACAGTGCGGGTCGGATACAGTGCAGGTCAGATACAGTGTGGGATACAGTGCTGGTCTAATATAGTGCGGGATACAGTGCGGGTCGAATACAGTGCAGGCTGGATACAGTATGTTATAAAGTGTGGGTTAAATACAGTGCAGATCGGATACAGTGCAGGGTACAGTGTGAGTCAGTTATAGTGCAGGTCGGATACAGTGCGGGTTTGATATAGTGCAGGTCGGATACAGTGCAGGTCTGATATAGTGAAGGTCGGATACAGTGCGGGTTGAATACAGTGCGGGTCGGATACAGTATGTTATAAAATGTGGGTTAAATACAGTGCAGATCGGATACAGTGCAGGGTACAGTGCGGGTCGGATATAGTGCGGGTCGGATACAGTGCGGGACACAGTGTGGATTGGATACAGTGCAGGTCAGATACAGTGTGGGATACAGTGCTGGTCTGATATAGTGCGTGATACAGTGCGGGTCGAATACAGTGCAGGCTGGATACAGTATGTTATAAAGTGTGGGTTAATACAGTGCAGATCGGATACAGTGCAGGGTACAGTGTGAGTCGGTAGTCAATCCATTGATGGCGGGACCTTTCTTAGTAAAACTTGCGGTAGCCGCCTCCTGCTTCTCTCCAATAATAGGCAAAGTAGGAGCGGTGTTAACTCCCCAAAAAGTAAAGTCTTATGCCCTCATTCAGAGCCGTACGCTCTGAGCAGAGCGCACACTCTGAATGAGGGCCGTCCTCCATAACTATGGAGCGTCCTCCTGGACGCTCGTATAGCTCCCTCCGTCGTGCGCATGCTCAGTGCAGAACATCGACCCACTTGCGAGCGGACAGCCGCTCGCGAGTGGGTCTGAATCAGGCCCTTAGTACATAGACCTCAAAGTCGACAATTATACCATACAATGTCATATACAATAAATCAATTTGCTCAACATATTCATTTTCTAATATGAATTTCCTTTACCATAGTCTGGCTTTTTATTTTAATAAATTGCATATATTTTTTAATATCAACATTGGTTTCTGTGCTGGATTACATTTGTATAAAAATTTTGATTAAAAATATAAGGTGCACTTTCTACCCACTGCCATATTCTCCTCTTTTCTCTCTAGAAATGCAGAATCTCGTACAACCTGCATGTACAGTATATCAGGTGCTGATTGTAGCTTATACAGTATTTATTGTATTTTATAGCATTTTCCTAATGTATGTAGGGTAGGTAAATAGTACGGTATGAACGGATCAGATGAGCATAAGCCCCAAACCGTTATCTTGCCTAAGGCCCCATGGGATCCTAATTTGGCTGTGGGTCCAAACATGATATGCTCCCTGAAACCTTTTTTTCCCCTCTACATACTCTATAAAGCTGGCCACACACTAGACCAACTTACATCCAACCAGCCAACTTGTTGATTGGTTGGAATGAAAATCTGGTAAGGTATGAAAGCAAATGACAAACAGCAATTTGCTCCCAAACGCTGGAAAATGAACAAAAACTGTTGTTTGAACAAATTGTTTAGATCAAACATTTAACAAACTTGTCTGACCGACCATTTTCATCTGTTTTCTGGCATTTAGGAACAAATTGCTGATCATCATTTACTCCCATACATTACCAGATTTTCATTCCAACCAATCAACAAGTTGGCTGGTTGGATGTAAGTTGGTCTAGTGTGTGGCTAGCTTAAGAATTAGGGATGTGCGCCAACCCCCGTGTTTTGGTTTTGCATCTGTATTTTTTAAATAAAAAATAGATAAAAAGTTTTAAAAACAGCTAAAATCATGTCATTTATGCAATCCAAAACCCGAAATTCGGATTTAAAATCCTGATTCCGAACCGCAAAAAGTTCTGAACCGCGACCTGGATTTACCCGGATCTCCTCAGGAAATTAGAACCGCGACTCGGGTTTACCCGGATTCACGAAATTCAGGTGGTTTCGGGGAATCGGTATGAAATACCGGCGGCCGCTTCGATTCCCGGCAGCGCCTGGCTGACAACAGCAGAGTTCCCGGCAGCGGAAGCCCGACAGCGCTGGAAATCCCGAAAGTCTACATCTAGACGCCCGGCATTTCACCCTCGCTGGGATATGACAGTCGGGAAGTCGTCTGTCGGTATTAAGGCAGCCGGCTTCCCGATTGTATACCGGTTTCGGATATCTGAGAAACCGAACCGCACATCTCTAATAAGAATAGGTATTGCGGGAGTGGCCGCTGTGATACTTGTCAAACAGTCAACTCCATGCTGGCATTTGGAATCCCACATTCCCCCTACCCCCACATCTCTATAAATCCAGCACTTGCCCCTGCTAGTATTCTCTAACCACGTGTACTAAGCTCTGAAAAGTGATAAACTGGAGAGTAATGAACCAGCAGCCACTCAGCTCCCAACTGTCATGTTACAGGCTGTGTTTGAAAAATGACAGTTAGGGAGCTGAGTGGCTGATGGGTTATCACTCTCCAGTTTATCACTTTTCAGAGCTTAGTACATCTGGCCCTAATTATGCAAATAACATAAAAAAAGCAAGAACTAATCTGTAATCAAGCATTACATGATCTAAAACAAATTGGTTTATAAACCATTCCTGGCCCTTGGGCAGCAAAAGGCTTATTGCTTCATCATTAAGAAGGTTTCCTGTTTGAAGGTACAGCTAATGCCTTTACTATTACAATGCTTTCCTAATGATCAGCCTTTGAAGATTAGATAGGATTGAGAATTCAATTAACTATGGGCAGAGATAAATTCATTGCTGCCTTATGTGATTCTTAAATTGAAACATAAGGCCTGATTCAGAGCCGAACGCTCTGACCAGAGCGCTTGCTTTGAATCAGGGCCCTCCTCCATGAAAATGGAGCGTCCTCCTGGCCGCTCGCATAGCCGTGGGTGATGGTGGTCGCGATGGTCTTGACCATCGCGACCATCGGGTTTGCGACGGAAACCCTGCGGTAGTGTCTCGCTGCCGCAAGCCCTGGAGTGATTTTGGCTGTATCAGAGCCAAAATCACTCCCACTGACATCACTAGTGATGTCAGTGGGGCCGGCTTCAGACGGTAGGCGTTCCCATGGGAACGCCTCCGTCTGGCAGGCACGCCCACCAAAGGGGGCGTGCTGTCAATCAACATCGACAGCATGCCCCCTTTGGTGCGAGACCCGGAGCGATGGAGAGCCCGTCGCTCGCGGGGTCTCGCGCATGTGCACGACGGAGCTCCCTCCATTGTGCGCATGCGCAGTGGGGGAACATTGACCTGCTTGCGAGCGTCCTGCGCTCGCGAGCGGGTCTGAATGACCCCCATAGTTACTACTAATACTACAGTATATATAGGATAAAGCATAACTAAAGTGGCATTAGCTGCAGATGGAGCAGACTTTATTGCTGAATCGCGCCTTTTTCATTGCAGCATAAATGGGTTTTAGCCTGTGCCACCCTGGATAATGGTAAATTGGTGAGCAAAAGAATATGCAATAGGTATTACTATTTCTGTAGGATATGTTTGACCCACAAAAATGCCATTTTGTCCGTGGAACACAATATTTTATTAGTTACTGTTTTTCAAAATCAATTTATTCAAATTTTCTAAAGAAATATACAAAACAGAATATTCATACCTAGAAGTGGACTGATCAGTACTGATACAACATTCACAAAATAAAACAACAAAAGACAAAGGGGGGAGACATCGGGAAAGTGAAGGTGCGAAAAAGTGATAAGGTGCCAGCCAATCAGCTCCCAACTGTCATTTTTCAAACATAGCCTGTGAGATGGCAGCTAGGAGCTGATTGGCTGGCACCTTATCACTTTTCACTCTTCACTTTTCACTTCTCCTAACACTGCTTAGTAAATAGACTCCTAAGGGTTCTATCAATGGGACCAGTGGCAGCTCCAGAGGTGGGGTTGCAGCGCAGGCCACAATTCAAATAGGGGAGCCAAACCAACTGCCACTGAGTCCCAGCCAGAGATGTTGGCAGCTCTTGAAAGGGCAGTTGGTGTGCCTCCCCTATTTGTATTTTGGACTGTACTGCAGCCCCACCACTGGAGCCACCACTGAATGGGACCCATTCCTTACATAAGGTCGAAGGAGTGCGTTCCTGCACTGCCTCCCTCCAGCATCCTGTTACACTGAGTCAGCGTTCACTAGGACTCACCGGAGCTCAGTCAAAAGGTTTCCGACCTAAGACATGCGCTACTGCACATGCATCGCGTCTTCGGACATCTTTACTGCATAGCTGCAATGTGGACAGAACAAGCTCTGAGACACTCACCACAGCCAGAGCCGTTTCAGTAGCCACACATAGCTGCAAGTATTGTATACACCATGCCCTTTATCTCACTTCACCAGTAATAAAAATTCCAGGTAGGTGGGGGAAGTTTGGGAGGGAGAAGGGCCCATAGTTCCTGACATGGAGAGTGCTATAGCGAGCTCTCTTTCATCTGTAACTGTAACAAGAAACTCTGTACTGTGTTATGGGGCCCATGCATTAGGCAGCTATCGGGACAATCACGATTCCCCAATTCCGATATGAAATGGGGTTTGGATTGCCGATTATTATCAATATCTGCCAGTCAGCACTTTTGATTGCTGATCTGCAGAACGCGGAATCGGGCCGTAGATGTATGGGCTGAATAAGGGCGGGATGTACTAATGTTGCGGTGTACATTCCGCCAGTCACCGCAACCTTACTAATCGCATATGTAAACTACTAGCATCGCAAATGACAGCTCTTGCAATAAGAGATGCCCTTTGCGAAGCAGCTGACGCCGGGTGAGGGGGTCTACTCCGAGCCCCGGGAACGTGCTGCTGGTGACCTGTGCAGGAGTCCCGGGCTCCTCCTCCTCCTCCCTGCACCTGGAAGAAGATTAGGAGGAGAAGGAGACGGAGGACCCAGGAGGAGCACGGGCCGGCGACCAGGAGACTAAGGTGAATGGGGGCCAGTGCTGGGCGTCTGCGAGGTGGCGGCGAAGCGTCAGGTGCGGGATGCGGTAAGAAGCCCATACTCTTCTATAGGGTAACGCCAGTTTTCTGGCGTTACCCTCCGCACCAATAATAGGGCGGCCGGGGCTTAGTACATACGAAAATGCGGTAACAACGCTCACCCAGGGGCTGATTCTTACAGATCGCTATTGCGATCGCAGCTGCGATTACACATGCAGTCCTGCTGCAAAAATATGCTAATGTCTGCCATCGCTATGCATTCGCCGCCCAACATAAGGACGCCCACATCCCCTTACACGGCATTCAAATGCACTGGCACTCCTGTGTTTCGCTGACCACCCCCTGTCAACTCCCACAAATGCTCACTTCCTGTCAATCACTCTGCGATGGGTCAGCGGATCCAACCGCAGTGAAGCCTTCACGCACTGCGATGCATACGCATGTTGCAGTACGCAACAATCGGCCATCTGCGTGCTTAATCAAAGTTGCGATTGGTAATGAATCAACCCCAGAGTCAGATATATTGCTCACACAGATGACACATTAGCTGTTAACCTAAGATCAGGGTTTCACCTAAGATGACACAATTTCAAAACTTTTGCTAAAAGACGCTAATTTCAGCTTATAATAACGTGCATTCAGTTTTAGACTCCCTGTACTAAAAGTAATAAATTGAATTTCAGATAGTTAAATTCTATTTAATTGAACATTTCATTTATGTTATGTAATTATCTCTATCTTGTGTAATATTGTGAGTCCTAATCTCTTTATTGTGGGTCTTGTAACAAATTATCATCCTCTGTCTGCTGTATCAGATTACCATGATTGCTTTATAGTCGCATGGTACAGAGGGCCTGATTCAGACCCGCTCGCATTCATACATGCTATGCAAATTCTCCTTATGAAAATGCTAAATAAGGTGGATATTTATTAAACCATCTAAAGAGGAAACATTAAGGCATTACCCATAGCAACCAAGAAGATTCTAACTATCACGTATCTAGTACATGCTTTAAAGCGAGAGATACAATCTGATTGGCTATCATGGATAACACCTCCACTAGTCCTCTTTGGTGTAACAGAAGTACTCAGAGGCAATAAATGACAGATAATGGCAATGCAGGAAAGGGTGCATTCTGACTGTTACTAATACAGGGTTTGATGTATCAAGCAGTGAAAAAAGTTTGGAGAAGTTAGCCATTGCAACCAATCAGCTTTGAGGAAGCATTTAAAATGATAGGTAGATGTTGATTGGTTGCTATGGGCATAGTCCCGCCTACACTATACAATTGTATATGTAGGTCAGATGTTCTTTAATAGTGTCTCTGTTGTCTGCACATGGTGGAGGCAGACATTTTGTGGAGTGAGATAATCTTCATGAAACTACAGTTTACCCACCATTTATGTGCCTCAGTGGAATCATTAGTTCCTCCTAGTCAATCCATGGTCTGAATGTTATTTCATCCCTCAATATGGCAAGTGATGTCAGCCACACCCATTTCCATACCTCCCAAAATGACCCTCTCCAGGAGGGACACAATGCTCTGGTCCTGGACTTCCCTGGTAAGAGGCGGGGCTGCAGCACAGTTCAAAATTCAAATAGGGGAGTCACACCAACTGTCATTTCACACACTGCCAAACATCACTGGCTGGGACCCACTGGCAGTTGGTGTGACTCCCCTATTTGAATTTTGGACTGTGCTGCAGCCCCACCCCTGGAGCCTCCACCAATCACAAATTACCAGGGCAGTCCAGGACCAGAGCACTGTGTCCCTCCTGGAGAGGATCTTGTTGGGGTTTATGCATTCCATGCTATCTTTGTATTGAAAATGTTCACAATATTCTGCTAATACGAATCAACAAAACCAAAATACACATATACAGTATATGAGGATCACCTAACATAACCCACTTGTTTACACCAACCACAGTAGTACAGACCATTGTCATACATTGTGTATGTTCCAGAGATTTAATAAGCATACATTGTAAACAGAACTTTCCTTCACCCACTGACAATAATGTAGAAATGTATCAGAAACATTAAATGACCATGACAGGCATTAAATAGATGCCATAAAATGTTGAATGGATTAAAAATTCTGCACACAACAATGTTTCCACCTCTGCAAACCTTTCTTTCCCTGTAAACAAATTGCATTGAGATATTTTCTTGAGGCAAAATGTCCTTCAGAGCTCAAGGCAACTAATATATGACGTGAAGGACATACAGGTGAAGAAGAGGGATGCATGTTAGTTATGTGTTCCTGGGTAGTCATCTTATGTATGTATTGAATTCAATAATCATTACAAGAAATGCACATAGTAAACGGTATTTACATTATACATAATTATATTGGTGGGCAATAATAGCCACAAATGACACACAAAGAGTGAGCAAGTGTAGTTTATAGTCTAAATATGAGTTAGGGATCTCAGTTATATCGCATTTATACCTAAATTCCGGGTCTGACCCGGAGGTTGGAACAGGGTTATTAGTTCTCTTCTATGTAAGGGCAATGCAGAGTTTATTTAAGAACATGGTGTTATCTATACCTATGTGCTATAACCTAAGCTGTGATTTTTAAAATGGTGTTAGAAAAATGGCAGCTATAGAGCTGTCATCATTCCTTATTGACAAAATGCATCTGACCACACTGCTTGCAGAATGTAGTTATGATCCCGGTGGTCGGGATGCCGGTGCTCAGAATCCCGGTTCCAGAATCCCGACACCAGTCAGAATCTCGGCACCAGCATCCCGATCACTGACATCCCGACGGTAAATATTGGGGTTACGGGAAGGGTTAAGCACTAGGGAGAGGGTTAACTTTAAGCTGTGGTGGGGGAGGTCTAGTTTTAGGCTGTGGGGGGGAGGGTTAGGTTTAGGCTGTGGGGAGGAAGGGTTAGGCTTAGGGCTAGGGGCAGGGTATCCTAATTACCGGTAGGTTCCGGCATTGTAACCCATTTGGGATGCCGGCATCGGAAATTCTGGGCGCTGTGATCCTGAGAGCCAGCATCTCGCACCCAACCCCTGCTTGTTGATGGGCAAAGCTCCGTATAAGCCAAAAACCGGTATACAGTGTAGGTATGCAGTTAAAAACTGATATGTTACTATGGGGCGGCCTATTCATGAACCCTTACCACCCCGTTACACATGCGGAAGTGCTAGTTTGCACATGTTTTTTTTTGTAATGGTCCCATTCAATTTTAGGGGCCCGATGAAACTGCAAAAAAAAAGACTAAAAGTTGTCAGAGTTTGTCTGCAGGAACCAATGTCTTTGCTATGGGATAGAGTGCCAGCATTGGAGAACGAGTCCACCTACGCACTGTGAGCCCTGCATAAGAAGTCGAACAGACTACCTGTGGTAAGTAACATTGCTACTTGTTTTGTTTTTTTGTTTTTTTTGGGGGGAGAGGGTGTTCTTGCTCAAATTGCAACAGTACCCTAAAATGTTGACTCTTGTTAGTAAATATCTGATACTGCCAACAAAAATATGACCACTTGGATTTTTAAAATAATAAAAAAATTGTATTATTATTATTATTATTATTATTATTATTATTACTACTATTATGTGCCTTACTAAAATGTGCCAAGCAATAGTGCATGTTTAATTGTAAATAAGGCCTAATGTCTGAATCAACTAGTCAAAAAAAAATGAACACCCAAATTGCTTTAATCTAGGCTGGTAATTTGATTTCTACTTGATTAAAATCAAGCTATCATTAGATGATTTACTGTGGAAGATTAGCCTGCATTGGTCTACAGAAGACTCAAAGGAATAACAACTAATTAAGTAATTACCATAGCATTGTTTTTAAATTCCTTAACAATTGTCAGGTTTATCTTTGAACTGCTCCCTGTTAATAGAGCTTTTGTTGGACAAGATAATTGCAAGGTCTGAAATATTGCTTTATAGTTATTAGAAAATAGAACATAACATTGGTTCACGGTTTAGGAGTTTTTATAAGCCATGAAAAGAAGAGAGAAAATAAACATAACTTTGTAAATTGATTAAATACATTTATGTGGACTTAAAATAGAAAACATTAATATTCCATTCTGTATCCCAGTTCAAAAATGTGATTTCGGTTCTTGAAAAAATGTTTTGACAGAAATAACAAGTTTTATGAACACATGACAAAAAGTATCCAAGCATTGTGTATATATACTGTATACTGTCTATCAATTAATGCATTTAGAGTAGAGATGTGCAGTTTGGTTTTTCAGAAATCCGAAACCACCCAATTTGTGAATCCACATAGATCCGAGTTACGGTTCTGATCTTCCCATGGTTCGGAATTTGAATTTTAAATGCCTAAATCTAAGTCCCCCGGGGGGAATGCCTAACCCTAAATCCCCACCGGGGGTGCCTAACCCTAACCCTCCTCTCCCCTAGCCTAACCCTAACCTCCCGGGGGGTGGTGCCTAACCCTAAGTCCCCCCAGGGAGCCCTAAACCTAACTCCCCCCCCCGTGCGGCTGTCCGCAGCGGCGCCCGGCATCACTTCGATCGGGATGCCGGGCGCCGGTCTCCGGGCATCGCTAAAATGACAGGCATCTAGATTTACGTCCGCCGGCTTCCCAACTGCATACCACCCGTGTAGCTCCTTGGTGTAAAAGGGGACAGAGTTGGACTTCCGGGTCGAGTGACCCAGCAATCCAACCCAGGTAACTAGCAGGGTTTAACACGGGAATAACCCGTGAAACCCTGCAGTGTAAACGGCGCGATCTGGGTCACAATGACCTGGAGCGCTCCGCATCCCGGATGATCGGTCGGCTTCAGTGGCGCTTGGAGATAACGTCATCTCCAAACATCCACTTCCATGCTGGAAGAGCCGGGTCACTGCAGACCCGGCTCCGGTGTGAACGGCGCCAACTCGGGAATTTCCTGCTGAATTCTGGGTCTGATCCGGTTTGGAACCCTGTTCCAACCTCCGGGTCAGACCCAGACTTTAGGTATAAAAGCAGTATAATTTATAGAGAAAATGTTTTTGTTTCATTGGAGTGTATTTGTAAAGATAGAGAAACAATTCTTATATTTGCATAACATTTTGGTACAATCTAAACCTGCGCACTCTGCGATGGCTTTCTATCTGCGAGCGTGATCGCAGTGCGATTGCAATGCTAACCTGCGCACGCACACTGCGGTGCACATGAATGTGCAGTATGCACTATCAGCCAATCTGCGTCCGCTGTTGCAGTTGTGAGCCATGCTGAATCAGGCCCGTTGAGTCTAGAGCAGTAGTACTTACTAGAAATATTTCAAGATCTGCTAATTGGCATTAAGTACAAATGGGCCACAACCAATTTGATTCTGAAAGCAGGGACTTACTACAAAGATGGCTTTTAAAAGTTAATTATATATAATTACTAATTTGTTATTACTACTTTTTATTAATCTTTTATTTCCCCCTCATATCTTTTTTATTGCTACCCTTGTAACTCTTGATTGCCAGCCTCATATATCTTCCATAACCCCCATGCAGTATATCTCTCTCCGCCCTTTAGGCTTTGCTGCCTGCTTTGTTGCAGTGCTACTCAGACAGGAATAAGGAAATATACGAACGCACATCTTCTCAGCGCACGGCATGCTGGAGCATTTTGGTTCACGTCTCTTCGGAGCACTCAGACAGCAACAATCCAGAGAGACTGTGCTGCAGTTATATTATACATTCAAAATGCAAGAGGCTAAAGGGGAGGTTTATTATTACTTGGAGAAATATAAAGTGGAAGGAGATAAAGTATAAAACCAATCAACTCCTAACTGTCAATAAACACAGCCTGTAAAATGACAGTGAGGGGAATATTTACTAAAGTGAGAGTTTTTAGAAATGGAGATGTTGCCCATAGCAACCAATCAGATTTTACTTTACATTTATCTAGCACCCTCTAGAAGATAATAGCTAGAATCTGTTTGGTTGCTATGGGCAACATCTCCACTTCTAAAAACTCTCACTGTAGTAAATATGCCCCTCAGAAACTAAAGTAGTTACCAGAGGTGTACCTAGGGGTTCCAGCGTCCCTGGCAAAGTAAGGGACAGACAACCCCCCCATATTGTTAATATGGACAGCGTGCTCTAAAAAAGGGGCATGGACTTGTCGGGAAGGGACGTGGCTCTACAATAGCACCCCTAATTCAAACTATACTACACAGTAGTGTCCCTTACTTACAATACGCCGTATACTAGTATTCTTTATTCATATTACACCAGACAGTACATAGTATTGTCTCTTATTCACATTACAACACACATAAATAACTCTTATATCCGTTACACAGTAGTACCCCTTGTACACATTACTCTACACAGTAGTACCCCTTATACATGTTACTCTACACAGCAGGACCCCTTATGATGTTACGCCACACACTACAGCCCCTTATTCACATTACGCCGCACAATAGTACCACTTTATACACATTATGGCACACAGAGGGCGGGATGTATTAAGGGCAGAAATGCGGTAAACCCCCCGAAAAATAAAGTTTTCGGGGGTATTACCGCATTTCTCATATGTACTAAGCATCCTGGTCGGTAACGCCATCTTTAGATGGCATTACCTAATAGAAGCCTATCAGTTTTTTTTCGGGATGCCCCCAGAGAGGGATAAAATCGGATCCCTCCCAGTTCCCCTGCGGTGCGCGCGTCTTTCTGCATGTGTGCAGTAGGATGCCAGAGAGACTTCTGTGTCATAAACCCGGATGTCCCTCTATTGTAAAGGACAGCTCTTAACGGGAGAGCTGTCCTTTGTGATTTTCTAGATACATACTGGCAATATTTTTGCCTGTATGTACCTGATAATAGGCGGTATGTATGGCCGTCACAGATTAGTACATACCACCAAGAAAGAGGAAAAAAGCCCCCCAGGAGGGAGCAGCAGTCATTGAAGAGGAGGGGTATAATACATATATGGAGAGAATAAAGCCTTCAGGCGGAAACAGAAATCAGTGAGAAGGAGGGAGGTGGGGGTGTATAGTAACTACATGAGGAGAATTAAGCCCCCCAGGAGGGAGTAGCGGTTGGTGGAGGAGGAGGGGGTATAGCACATACATAGGGATGAATAAAGCCCCCTAGGAGGAAGCAGTGGTCAGTGAGGAGGGGGAGATAGAGGGTATAGTACCTACATAGGGAGTAATAAACTCCCCAGGAGAGAGCAGCAGTCAGTGAGAGGGGGGAGGGGGGTATAGTACATAATTGGGGAGAAATAAAGCCCCCAGGTTTTAGCAGCAGTCAGTGAGAAAGGGGAGGAGGTAAAATGCATATATGGGGAGCAATAGAGCAATACAGCCTGGCAATCAGATAGCCACAGACACCAACCCCCCAATCCCAATAAGCCCCGCTATCCCATCACATCATGCCCCAGGGCCAATACCTGGAAGCTACCTTTTATTCATTCTTTCTCATTGGCCCCAGCTGTGTCCTCCACTTCCTGCAGCCTCCAGTCTCCCCGTGCGACGAGCGGAGCCAGAGACCCTGCTCAGCCAGCCCCCTGTGAGCCGGGCATCAGTATAAGACAGCAGGGAGCTGTGGCACCTGGAGGCCTCTGGGAAATGTCATTTTTCAATTAGCAGACTGTGGCCTCCAGCACGGAGCTGAGTGCCCGGGTCAGACTACAGCTTCCATGAGTCCTCTGTATGTTGATAGGAGATCCAAAATCAGTAATACTAATTCAATCAGAACTACTCTCAATGTGATTTTACTCCTTGGCCATGGGTGGCACCGCCAGGTGGCACCCCTCTCTCGGCCGGCGCCCCTGGCAAGTGCCATCCTGGCCAAGGGGTAGATACGCACCTGGTAGTTACTTTATCTCTCTCCACTTTGTCTCTCTCAAAGTTTTGATGAATCTCCCCCTAAGAACCTTTTAAAGGGCCACAGTAATGGCAGAGGAGAGACACCGGCCACAGAGTGCTACTGGTCTACAGTATGTTCTTGGTGAAATTGGTATGTAATGCCGGCTGTCAGGATGCCTCCTGTCAGAATACCAACAGCAGCATCCCGATGGTTGGTATCCCGACAGGTCGGGTAAGTTTATTTACCCTCCCCCTTCCCCGCCTAACACTAACCCTTCCTTTTTGTAGCCTAACCCTAACCCTCCCTACCCCGCAACCTAACCCTTCCCGGTAGTGCCTAAACCTAAGTCTCCCTCCTATGTGCCTAAAGCTAACCCTCCCCCCTTAGTTCCTAACCCTCCCCAGTGGTGCCTAGTCCTCCCACCTAGGGGTGCCTAACCCTAACCCCCCCAAAACCTAACCTTAACCCCGCTACGCTCACTAAACCTAATCCCCCTCCCCCCATGTGGCTTTCGATTAGGGTGTCCCAGACTTATCTTGTTCGGGCAGGCATCCTTTGGCATTTCGGTGTTGGTATTAAGATAGGCGTCAGTATTTCGATCTCTATCTTAAGTCCCTTGTCGGGATTCCGATGTCTGTATTGAGACAACTACATCTCGTATATGGGTATTCATTATGTTTGAGATCCCTCAGTTCTAAAGAGCACCTACCCCATACATACTTTAAATACAGCCTTTTTGGGTGCTAAACCAATATAAAACATATTATAGCAATAAATATTTTGAAATTGTAAGTGATTGTATCTGTGAAAGGAGACTGGCCAGAAAAGGAAGATGATAACAAAACAACGGAGAATCAGCACTTAATACTCCAAACCCCTACATAGGAGCTGCCTGGGTGTGAGTTGGGGTGTAATTATTAGAGATGTGCACCGTCCCCCGTGTTTTGGTTTTGGATCTGGATCTCCCCTGGTTTTGGATCTGGATTGGTTTTGCGGCCTAGGGGTGAGCGGGTTCGGTTTTACGCGGATTTACTCGGTTCTTATCGCCACTTTACCGCAAATTCGGATTTATTATATTGGCTATCCAAAACACATGATAGGCGATAGCCAATAAAATGCTGTTTAAAGATCCGAGTAAATCTGAGTAAAACCGAACCCGCTCACCTTTTGCCAAAACCTCACCTCCATGTTTTGTTTTTCGGTTTTGGTTTCGGATCTGGATTTTTCTTAAAAAAATCATAAAAATAGCTAAAAGCACATAAAATGGGCAATAACATTTATTTCCACTCGTTTCCAGTCAATTTTGACCACCTCACAGCTCTCTATATTGTTTTCATCCAGTTTAGGCCCAAAATTTGCACCAAGCTAGCTGGATGACTAAGATAAGCACAGCAGCAGTGGGCAGCACAAACACGTGGCAGTTCAACTTCCAACAGGGAATTGGAGTATGCACTGTATGTAGTTGAAGGCAGGGCTGGGACAGGAAAGGTTGATTGGTAGTAAATTTAATTTAATTTTTTGATTCCAAAGAAAATTTATGAGGGAGAAGGGGAGGGGAGGAGGCATTTACAAAAAAAAATATTTGACACATTCACATCAGTCCTTGCCCCAGAAGAATCCTTGAGTGCCATGCCTGCTGCTGCTGGGAGGGGATTTTCTCATCCCAGAAGGGAACCAGGAAGACTTCTAGTAGTGCTTTCCACATGAAAAAGCGTTTCCCAACCTGTACAGGGACATTAAAAAAAACATAGTTAGTTAGTGGCCTCAAAGTGCCACTTAACCAGCACAGATATGTGGACAAGTGTAAGAGCTATGATTTAAGGCAGGGGTAGTCAACCTGGTCCTCGAGAGCTACCAACAGTGCATGTTTTCCAGGTCTCCTCATAGAAGCACAACTGTAATAAATAATTAACTCCACCTGTGGATCTTTTCAAATGTGGTGCTGAGTGATGAATACACCTGTGCACCTGCTAAGTGGTCTGGAAAACGTGAACTGTTAGTAGCTCTCGAGGACCAAGGTTGGCTACCCCTGATTTAATGCCTTATGTTGTGTCTTTCTTGAGAATCCTGCACCTGCTTCTGTGGCTAGGAATGGATTTTCATCCCAGAAGGGGACCAGGAAGAGTCCTTTCCAAAAACAATTGACTTAAATAATCTTTTGCAAACCTTCTGTAAAGGCAATTCCCAACCTGTACAGGGACATTAAAAAAAAACCTAGTTAGATAGTGGCCTTCAAACTGCCATTGTTCCCACTGTCCACTTAACCAGATCAGATATGTGAACAAGCAGAATAGACCATTAAATGCAACATTTCAGATCTAAGGTTTAACTCTTACGTGTCTTTGTTGGGAATTCTTGAGCACCATTCTTGCTTGCTGGGAGTGGATTTTCATCCCAGAAGGGATGAAGACATTGTTTTTTCTTCCCAATGGACAAAGATCTGAAGAGAAAGAGATACATGTAAATAACTACTAGCAGGAAAAAGAGGCAATTTGGGGGTAATTTTAGTTTTACTAAAGTCTCTAAAACTAAAAAATGTTCATGTTGCCCATAGCAACCAATCAGATTGTAGTTATAATTTCTCTATTGCATCCTACAAAATGATAGACAGGATCTGATTGGTTGCTAAGGGCAACATGAACACTTTTCATATTTAGAAACTTTAGTAAATAAATATACCCCTTGGTATATTTATTACACAAAACACTGCCTTTGCTTTACTTGAGCTTCCTACCTTCCAGTGTGTACTCAAAAAGAGTTTTCAGCACAGCTGGGAACCTTGTCACTGATTGGCCTGAGACTACTTCCCCAAAATGTTGAAAAGCTGATGTCCATCAAAATGAAATACAAATTCTATGAGAAAGACCTTTACCGTCAATTACGTGCAACAATTACAGAGGCACCTGTAATGGTGGATTCCAGTGGGGACAAATAATATTGTGTGAAGAAGATGATGTATACATCACCCCAGATTATACCATAAACCAAGCCTATATCGTCATCCCATCCTGTGTTGTGTATAAATCACAGCTGCACGCCCTGTTAGATTGGGGATTCATTGTCCACTTTAGTAGATGTGAGCTCCATTTTAGTCCATATCATCACCACACCCCCTACACATCTTCTGACCTGGGCTGCAGGAAGAACAGCTGCACTCTGGTATATAGTTGCATGGAGTTGCCCCTCTGACTCACTGAAAGTCAGGTAGAGGGGCCATGGGTAGGGAGTAGGGACACTATAATCAGAGAACACAGTTTTAGCTGCTTTATTCTATTTTTAGAGATGTATGGAAAAAATTGGGGCGTCCACCTCCCTGCAATATATCGTGACCAGCAGCTGTCCTAGGGGTCCCCCAATACCCTATTCCAATAAAGGAATGAATGTATTTTATTTGAGGATGTTTTCTTATATTTTCTATCATCCGTATTATATACAATGTTAACATTCGTTAGACTTTTAGCGTTACAATTTTTTAGATAGTCAGGTTTTCCAGCACAAAAAATCTTTTCAGCTGGTATAATGTTATTCAATTTTAGTTTTTGCTAATATATAGATTTCTCTATAGTTTTTTGAGATAATTGGTATAGAATTGTCAGTGAAAATACTTATAACAAGAAATCACCTTTGATATTGAATCACTTTTGATTAAAAATAAGGAGAATGGATAGATGTACCATTTATATATTTTAAAAAAAAAACAACAACATATAATATGTTTCATATTAAGTTTAAAATCAAATGGAATATAAATATAATATTTATTGCATTTAACTATAGACAGATGTCACATGGGATTACATTAATATATAGTAAATCTTTGAATGTTTATAAGATATCTATGGATTGCACATATTAAAGGAATGATTTAAATATTTTGGGCTAAGGAATGCTGCTTAAACAGGGACAAAATAGATTGCAGGTGTTGTCTAAACTAATGAATGAAACTGATTGGCAGGCATCTCTCTTAAGTATGACACCTTCCTGCTACTAAGACATCCTTCTGAAGAAATTCTCGGTGGAGAAAGAAACGTGTTAGGGTGTCCCTGCAAGCTAGCCTGCATTCCTGCCCTGCTGCACATTTCTGGAGAAACTGACACAGGGCCTGATTCAGAGCTGGACGCTCTGACCAGAGCGCTCGCTCTGAATCAGGGCCCTCCTCCATTAAAATGGACGCTTGTATAGCTGTGGGTGACCACCCACAGCATATACGAGCGCCCAAAAAGATGGACCATCGCGACCATCGGACTTGCGACGGGAACCCTGCGGTAGGGTTTCCCAGCCACAAGTCCTGGAGTGATTTTGGCTCTATCAGAGCCAAAATCACTCCCACTGACATCACTAGTGATGTCAGTGGGGCCGGCTTCAGATGGTAGGCGTTCCCATGGGAACGCCTCCATCTGGCAGGCACGCCCCCGGCACGCCCACCAAAGGGGGTGTGCTGTCACTCACCATCGACAGCCCGCCCCCTTTGGTGCGAGACCCGGAGTGACAGCTTGGCTGTCGCAGTCCGGGTCTCGCGCATGCGCACGATGGAGCTCCCTCCGTCGTGCGCATGCGCAGTGGGGAACATCGACCCACTTGCGAGCGTACTGCCGCTTGCGAGTGGGTCTGAATGACCCCCACAGATCGCTAACACTGAAGCCGGGACAGCATCTTGTCCTCCCGCTGCGGCTGCGGGACATTGATGTGCTCCGGAGATGAAATATTCCTTGTGAGTGCCTCCGTTGAGCTCCAGCCTTCCATCACGGCTGAGCATCCATCTCTCGACGGCTACATTAGTCAGTTCTCAGCCGGTGCAAGATCGAGAACCAGCGCTGACACGGGACATACACTCTCCCCTTCATTGCCTATTCACGGCTGCAGCCACTCTGATCTCCACGGCACCGACCAAGTGTACAGCAGGACTTTGAACAAGATTATTAGGTGAGAGACTCATTTATACTGCCATCCCCCAGCCCTATATCCTAGGTGGGTTGTAGGAGGATTTCTAGAATAACACTCACCTTCTCTCTTATTATAAAGAGATACACTGTTGCTAGCATTGGCTACACTGTTTTGTTCGTGACTACAATTGCAGCGAACAAAAGGATACAATGTACAACTAATGTCACCATGGATTCCCATTCACAGAACTGCTATTAAAGTGCATCACTAAGGATATACATTCATACCTTAAGAGGATTTTATTTCTTGTACCTATGGAATAGAGGTCCATATATTAACAGATTTATCAGTTTCATTAGTATATGTGATTAGAGCACACAGCTGGGGCTCAGTTTCAAATTGTTTTATATGTGCATTTTCCACAATTCTATTGAGTTCACTGCAATTAATTTATTGTTATTATTGACTATTAATTAAATTTTATATGGTATTTATCTTATGTGCCTAAAATAAATATATGATATATAATTGGTGTGTCTCCTGGGTCCAGTCAGACTTATATGCGCTGTCTTAATTTTCTATAATATATTAAAAAATTTTTAACCATATCCTCTATTTTCACCTTTGAAAACATTTATGCTAATCTCAGCAGAGGCGTTTGTGATGCCATGGCTAACGTGCGCACACACACAGAAAAGCAAGCACATTGATTGACTGATTAATTAATTTTTTTTTAGCACTTGGGAGGGAGAGCACCCGAACGAAGCAGCAGCCTCTTGATAAATGACACAGGCAGCACCCCTTACTCAGGAAAAAAAAAGATTGATTGACTGATTTGATTGAATTATTATTTTTTGGTATTTGGGAGGGAGAGCACCCGAACGAGACAGCAGCCTCTTGATAAATGACGCAGGGAGCACCCCTGACACACACACAAAAAAAGATTGATTGATTGAATTAAAACATTTTTGGCACTTGAGAGGGAGGGCACCCAAACGAGGCAGCAGCCTCTTGATAAACGACACAGGCAGCACCCCTGACACACACACAAAAAAAGATCGATTGACTGACTGATTGAATAAATTTTTTTGGCACTTGGGAGGGAGAGCACCCGAACGAGGCAGCAGCCTCTTGATAAACGACACAGGCAGCACAGCACCCCTGTGCACCTACGTTGCTGACAAGTGTGGCTAACATGCACATAATTTTTTTTTTAACACTGGGGATGAAGAGCACCCCTGAAAGAGGCAGCAGCCCCTTGACAGACAACAGCACAGCACCCCTGCGCACCTACGTTGATGACAAGTATGGCTAACATGCACAGAAAAAAATGTTTTTTTTTTTTTTTTCACACTGGGGGTGAAGAGCACCCCTGAAAGAGGCAGCAGCAGCCCCTTGACAGACAGCACAGCACCCCTGTGCACCTACGTTGATGACAGGTGTGGCTAACATGAACACAAAAAAAAATGTTTTTTTTCACACTGGGGGTGGGTGAAGAGCACCCATTATGGACAAAGCACCCCCTGGACAACACAGCAGAACAGCCAGCCTCTATGGACAACAGCCAGCCAGCCCCTATGGACTACAGCCAGCCAGCCCTTATGGACAGGACAACAGCCAGCCAGCCCCTATATATGGACTACAGACAGACAGCCCCTATGGATGGACAGGACAACCTCAGTCGCAACAACAACAGCCAGCCAGCCCCTATATGGACAACAGCCAGCCCCTATGGACATTAAGCAACACTGTAGCCAGCCCTATGCACAGCAGCACAGCACAGTACAGCTCCCAGCTCCCTCCCTCTTCACTCTCCACAGCTGGAATGAAAAATGGCGGTGACCGCGGGACCTTTATAGAAACCAAACCCGCGATAATCGGGATGATGACGTTTTGCCTCATTTTTAAGATCCGAGTCGGGCGGGAAAACCCGAGCCGACCCGGATCTGCCTTGGACCCCCTAAGTTTGGGTGTGTTCAGATCTCTGAGATCCGAACCCGCTCATCCCTAGTAATTATTGCTATAAGAGTGGAATGTACTAAAGGGTGAAATGTGGTCAAAACTCTGAAAGCTCCCTTTTTCTGAGTTTTGGACACATTTTCCATGTGTACCAAGCTCCAGAATGCGATACATTCTGGGGCTTTGACCCGGTGGGCAACGCTATCTTTACGGACAGGAGTGTCATCTTCATGCAGACGTCTTCCTGCAGGAGTGACGTCCGCAGTAATGTAGCAGCCATCTGAAAGAAGCAACAGTTAGGGGTATATTTACAAAAGTACGGGTTTTTAGAAGTGGAGATGTTGGCCATAGCAACCAATCAGATTCTACTGATTGGTGGATTAGCATGTATCTAGCACCTTCTAGAAGATAATAGCTAGAATTTGATTGGTTGCTATGGGCAACATCCGCACTTTAGTAAATAAACTCTTTAGAGTCAAACATCGCAATCACGGCATCAATTGAGAAAAGTATCCATCAGATCGGGAACATAAATGTTAACCAACCATCAGCTTCCATTGGCCATCCCTAGTGCATGGGCCTGCCAGACCAGAATTCCTAACAGTGACTGTCCTGTACTGTTCTTGTTTGGCTCGCTGTGCTGCAGAGCTAAAGGTCTCTCAAGATGGTGTCATCAATCTGTCAAGACCTGCACTGTAGAGACAGGTCGGAAAAGCTATTGCGGGGTGTGAGGTTGTGGGATTTTGCTTCTACGGAGGGACTCACCAGAAGAGGTATAGCTGCGATAATCTGAGAGGTGGTATCCACGGAATACCCTGCGATGTTTAACACAGTAGGCACAAATGCAGATGGTACAGCTGAGCACACAAAGTGTGAGATTTTGGTAGCGAGCCACAAGGTACATGGATGCGTTGACACTGTGGGAACAGTGAATAACATGTAACAAGATACACATATGTGCTTGTATTGTGAAAACAGTACATAGCATGTAACAAGATACAAATATGAGCGTGTGTAGTGGGAACAGCACATAGCATGTAATAAGATACACATATGTGCTTGCACTGTAGCATAGAGCATAGAGTGCAATGAGAGGCACGGATGTGTTGGGACTGTTTGGACAGCGCACAGCATGCATTAGGGTATTCGGAGGTATTGGCACTGTGGGAACAGCGTGTACGTGCAATGAGATACATGGAATATATTACAATAACCCTGGAGCTCAAAACACACAGCAAGTGTAATGGAGTACACAAACACACCCTTCTTCCATAGCCCCTGAGTCTGTAACATACCCCTCTTCCCCAGCCTCTGTGTCTGTCACACACTCATCTTCCCCAGCTCCTGTCTGTCACCACCCCTCTTCCCCAGCCCCTGTGTCTGTCACACACACCCCTCTTCCCCAGCCATTGTGTCCGTCACACACACACCCCTCTTCCCCGGCCCCTGTGTCTGTCACACACTCCTCTTCCCCAGCCCCTGTGCCTGTCACTCACAGCCCTCTTCCCTGGCCCCTGTGTCTGTTACACACTCCTCTTCCCCAGCCTCTGTGTCTGTCACACACACCCTTCTTCCCCAGCCCCTGTGTCTGTCACACACACCCCTCTTCCCCAGCCCCTGTGTCTGTCACACACCCCTCTTCCCCAGCCCCTGTGTCTGTCACACACACCCCTCTTCCCCAGCCCCTGTGTTTGTCACACACCCCTCTTCCCCAGCCCCTGTGTCTGTCACACACACCCCTCTTCCCCAGCCCCTGTGTCTGTCACACACCCCTCTTCCCCAGCCCCTGTGTCTGTCACACACCCCTCTTCTCCGGCCCCTGTGTCTGTCACACACCCCTCTTCCCCGGCCCCTGTGTCTGTCACACACCCCTCTTCCCCAGCCCCTGTGCCTGTCACACACCCCTCTTCCCCAGGCCCTGTGTCTGTCACACACCCCTCTTCCCCAGCCCCTGTGTCTATCACACACACCCCTCTTCCCCAGCCTCTGTGTCTGTCACACACACCCCTCTTCCCCAGCCCCTGTGTCTGTCACACACACCCCTCTTCCCCAGCCCCTGTGTCTGTCACACACCCCCCTTCCCCAGCCCCTGTGTCTGTCACACACCCCTCTTCTCCAGCCCCTGTGTCTATCACACACACACCTCTTCCCCAGCCCCTGTGTCTGTCACACACCTCTCTTCCCCAGCCCCTGTGTCTGTCACACACCCCTCTTCCCCAGCCCCTGTCTGTCACCCCCCCTCTTCCCCAGCCCCTGTGTCTGTCACACACACCCCTCTTCCCCGGCCCCTGTCTGTCACACACACCCCTCTTCCCCGGCCCCTGTGTCTGTCACACACAGCCCTCTTCCCCGGCCCCTGTGTCTGTCACACACTCCTCTTCCCCAGCCCCTGTGCCTGTCACACACAGCCCTCTTCCCCGGCCCCTGTGTCTGTCACACACTCCTCTTCCCCAGCCTCTGTGTCTGTCACACACACCCTTCTTCCCAAGCCCCTGTGTCTGTCACCCCCCCTCTTCCCCAGCTCCTGTGTCTTTCACACACACCCCTCTTCCCCAGCCCCTGTATCTGTCACACACACCCCTCTTCCCCAGCCCCTGTATCTGTAACACACCCCTCTTTCCCAGCCCCTGTATCTGTCACACACCCCTCTTCCCCAGCCCCTGTGTCTGTCACCCCCCCTCTTCCCCAGCCCCTGTGTCTGTCACACACCCCTCTTCCCCAGCCCCTGTGTCTGTCACCCCCCCTCTTCCCCAGCCCTTGTGTCTGTCACACACACCCCTCTTCCCCAGCCCGTGTCTGTCACACACCCCTCTTCCCCAGCCCCTGAGTCTGTCACACACACCCCTCTTCCCCAGCCCCTGTGTCTGTCACACACACCTCTCTTCCCCAGCCCCTGTGTCTGTCAAACACATCCTCTTCCCCAGCCCCTGTGTCTGTCACACACACCCCTCTTCCCCAGCCCCTGTGTCTGTCACACACCCCTCTTCTCCATCCCCTGTGTCTGTCACACACCCCTCTTCCCCAGCCCCTGTGCCTGTCACACACCCCTCTTCCCCAGCCCCTGTGTCTGTCACACACACCCCTCTTCTCCAGCCCTTGTGTCTGTCACACACACACCTCTTCCCCAGCCTCTGTGTCTGTCACACACACCCCTCTTCCCCAGCCTCTGTGTCTGTCACACACACCCCTCTTCCCCAGCCCCTGTGTCTGTCACACACACCCCTCTTCCCCAGCCCCTGTGTCTGTCACACCCCCCCCTTCCCCAGCCCCTGTGTCTGTCACACACCCCTCTTCTCCAGCCCCTGTGTCTATCACACACACACCTCTTCCCCAGCCCCTGTGTCTGTCACACACCCCTCTTCCCCAGCCCCTGTGTCTATCACACACCCCTCTTCCCCAGCCCCTGTGTCTGTCACACACCCCTCTTCCCCAGCCCCTGTCTGTCACACACCCCTCTTCTCCAGCCCCTGTGTCTGTCACACACACCCCTCTTCCCCAGCCCCTGTGTCTGTCACACACCCCTCTTCCCCAGCCCCTGTGTCTGTCACACACACCTCTTCCCCAGCCCTTGTGTCTGTCACACACCCCTCTTCCCCAGCCCCTGTGTCTGTCACACACACCCCTCTTCCCCAGCCCCTGTGTCTGCCACACACCCCTCTTCCCCAGCCCCTGTGCCTGTCACACACACCCCTCTTCCCCAGCCCCTGTGCCTGTCACACACACCCCTCTTCCCTAGCCCCTGTGCCTGTCACACACAACCCTCTTCCCTAGCCCCTGTGCCTGTCACACACACCCCTCTTCCCCAGCCCCTGTGCCTGTCACACACACCCCTCTTCCCCAGCCCCTGTGCCTGTCACACACACCCCTCTTCCCTAGCACCTGTGTCTGTCACCCCCTTCATTTGCAGCTTCCTACCACCTACCCCGTGGCTCAGCCCTGCCCTGGCCAACACCTGGCCAACACTGCTGCGTTGCCTGTTTTCCTCAGTCTTCCCTGGCGGGTGGCCCAGAGTAGACCCGGCGGCTCCTCTCCTATTCAGCAGTGCAAAGTCATGACATAACACACGCTGCACTGGCCCGGCTTCGCTGACACTGCCAGGCCTCCGGACTCGGGAGGGTCTATCTCGTGCCGATTGCCCTTACACAGCAAGTGGCAGAGGCAAAGGGGACACGTGAACTGGGCTCCCGAAATTCCTGAGGGTTAGGGGCCCCTTGGAATCTCGGGGCCCGGTACAAGTGTCCCCTGTGCACCCCCCCAGGTTGCCGGGCCTGCGCCTTCTCCCCAGTCACAGAAACCAGGTGCTGCACAATAATGTCACAAGTTGCGACTTTCCAGTGTGTTTAAAGGCCCCCACACATGGAGCGATATAGCGGCTGATCCGACGGATTGGAACGATATCGCAACTATATAGTTCCATGTGTGGGCATGATCTCGGCCACTGCTTGCTCCCGTGGGGTCGTCCGTCGCTCCTCCAGATCTTTCTGCATGCTCAAGAGATCTGAAGAATCAACTAACGATCCCATGCTGGTCTATGCGAGGAGGGCGAGGGGGGGTGCAACATATCGGGCGGTCGGGCATCATATCGCTCTGTGTGTGGGGACCGTCCGATATGTCGACCATCGTATCCTTGATCTCATCACTGTGTACACATCGTACCGTGTGTACCCAGCTTAAGTCCGACACTGCTCTTGTCATCCCTGCCTATGGTAATGATTTTGGCAATCGATTGCTGGATTGCTATGGTTGCCACGGTTGTTTGCTTCTTTTCGATGTGTGTCCCTGAATATTGATGATATAATACACCCCAGTGAGAAACACAGACTCAGTGGCAGTCTCCTTAGCACATGCGCAAACTAGGGCTGTCATTTGCACATCAGTGTATGGTAGTGTCTAGATGCCCTTCACAGAGAGGACCCTGACATCATCAGCTACCGTCCAACGTCATTCCCTACCATCCTCTTGAACATAGAGGGGGAATATAATTTTGTGGCGAGCTCGGGAGGGTACAAGTTTCGTCTTTAGGTGGCCTTTATGGGCATGAAATCGCACTTCCGCCCTCACTCACGTCACTTCCAGATCATTAGCATGAAGGGTACCATCGGCTAAGCTGAGTGTACCATCGGCTGAAACCATCGAATGATTTAGGAATGATGGTTACATAACAACAATAGGCATGTAAGGATGCCGCCCTCCTGACCTTCATAAAACTACAGTCAAGTTATTGCTAAAATGTACTGTATGTAAATGAATAAAACATGCACCATACAAAATTTTACATAAATGATATTAATATTATTTTAATATCCCTACACAATAATAATAATAATAATAATAATAATAATAATAATAATATATGGCATGAAATGTATAGAGTAAAGCAATCTATTTACAAATTATTGTATGCAAGTTTTATGCAAAATCAGTAAATTATTAAACATGCATTAAAAGCTATTATATTATCATAATTGTTTATGAACTCAATGTATGCAATCTATTTACTACTAAATAATGTAAAATGGATTAAATATTTAACATCCTCAGAAAAAATATTATAACACTAAAAAAAAGTCTGAATGTGTATCCATATCAGCTCAAAAGAACTTACATTTTTTCCCTCAAAAAAATAAATTTTAATTAAATGTATAATTAAAACCATATGGAATAAAATATATAGAGTGAAAATAATTGGACTAATGTATCTCCACCTCACAGTTAAATAAATTCTGGCATAAGATCAATAATGGAATATGTAGTGAGATATGCTTTTGTGTTTTATAAATGGTTGGTGCCTACTGTATATTACCTTTATTTCACGGGATGAATTGTATAACCCATGTACTAAAGATTACAGGGATAGGCCAGGTCTGTCATTAGTAATTGTGTACTGTACAGATGAAACAGGCAGGCCCGCCACCCCCCCCTCATTCTCTCCCCCCACCATCTCCACCTTGCAGAGGTCCAATGAGCCCTGGCCATACCAGCATCATTGACAACAACGGTAACATTTTAACATGAGGAAAAGTCCAAATGACTTATTAAAGACAATTAGTGCTTACCTGCTATCTTTAGGTTCTGAAATGCGGCATTGAACACAGCCTTGTCTCCATTCATCCATGATGAAAGGAGACTTCTGATTGGCAACCCCCGACTATGGGGATCAGAGTCAAAGTCACAATTTGGGATGAGTCAGAGATGGGGAGAAGGGTGGGTCAGAGGAACACATGGGCAGGGGTGGTCACAAGCACACAGAGGGAGTGATGGGTTTATAAGCTTACATGGGGAGTGGAAGTTTGGGGCATACATGGGGAGTGGAAGTCTGAGGCATACATGAGGAGCAGAAGTCTAAGGCATACTGTTACAAGTCGCAGTCACGATCTCCGTCTCCTCGGTTTTGTCTCCTAGCTGCCTCTGGCTCTTGTGGCCTCTCCTACGGCTACCTAGCTGCACCATCAACTCCCATGCTGTGCTCCTCCTTACTTATCCCACCTACGGCTTCCTAGCTGCACTGGCAGTGATGGCCCTCCAAGCAGAATCAGCATTCTCGGCAGGTCAGTGGATGCTAATTTGAACACAAACCTGTACACAAACTTGTACTCAAACATATGTTTTGTCCATCAGGACTTTGGATGCTAATTTGTACTAACCTGTACACACACTTGTACTCAAACCTATGTATTTTCCGTCAAGACTTTGGATGCTAACTTTTACACAAACTTGTACACTAACTTGTACTCAGACTTACGTACTGTCCATCAGGACTTTGGACGCTAATTTGTACTAACCTGTACACACACTTGTACTCAAACCTATGTATTTTCTGTCAATACTTTGGATGCTAACTTTTACACAAACTTGTACACAAACTTGTACATTAACTTCTACTCAAACCTACGTATTGTCCGTCAGGACATTGGACTCTAATTTGTACACAAACCTGTTCACAAACTTGTACGCAAACCTATGTTTTGTCCGTCAGGTCTTTGGATGCTAATTTGTACTAACCTGTACACACACTTGTACTCAAACCTATGTATTTTCCGTCAAGACTTTGGATGCTAACTTTTACACAAACTTGTACACAAACTTGTACATTAACTTCTACTCAAACCTACGTATTGTCCATCAGGACATTGGACTCTAATTTGTACACAAACCTGTTCCACAAACTTGTACTCAAACCTATGTTTTGTCCGTCAGGTCTTTGGATGCTAATTTGTACTAACCTGTACACACACTTGTACTCAAACCTATGTATTTTCCGTCAAGACTTTGGATGCTAACTTTTACACAAACTGTACACTAACTAGTACTCAAACCTATGTATTGTCTGCCAGGACTTTGGATGCTAATTTGTACACAAACTTGTACACTAACTTGTACTCAAACTTACGTACTGTCTGTCAGGACTTTGGATGCTAATTTGTACACTAACTTGTACATTAACTCATACTCAAATCTAGGTACTATTTATCAGGACATTGTACCTTGTTCAGTGCTCAAGCCACAACATCGACTCTCAAAGCCAAATCAATTGTCAAACTCTTCAGTATGGACTCTAAGCCACAACATTGGCTCTCAAAGCCAAATCAATTGTCAAACTCCTCAGCATTGGCTCCAAGCTGCACCATTGGCTCTCAAAGCCAACTCAAATATTTTCCTCTCATCAGCACGGGCTCCAAGCCACAACAATGGCTCTCAAAGCCAAATCAATTATTAAACTGTTCAATATGGGCCTCAAGCCGTTTTTCTACTCTTATAACCATACCACAATTACTACCAACAGAATCTTGAACCAGCTTCTTGCCGCATCCATAGTGTACCACCCCCTGCTCTGGATCTATTCTCATATCTACTATCCACGATTTAGTCTCAATTCCTACTGTTACTCTCCCCATTGAATCCTTTTGCTCCTCCATTTGAATTTGCTACTACCTCGAGCTGTAAGTCCAGGCAGCCGCCTAAGTACCGGTGAACGTATCCCAGGTCTAAGGGAACAACAGGCGGTTGTTATTGGCAGAAGATCTCGCTAGCCTGGTCCTAGGCATACATGGGGAGCGGAAGTCAGAGGCATACATGGGGAGCGGAAGTCTGAGGCATACATTTGGAGCGAAAGTCTGAGGCATACATGGGGAGCGAAAGTCTGAGGCATACATGGGGAGCGAAAGTCTGAGGCATACATGGAGAGCGAAAGTCTGAGGCATACATGGAGAGCGAAAGTCTGAGGCATACATGGAGAGTGAAAGTCTGAGGCATACATGGAGAGCGAAAGTCTGAGGCATACATGGAGAGCGAAAATCTGAGGCATACATGGAGAGCGAAAGTCTGAGGCATACATGGAGAGCGAAAGTCTGAGGCATACATGGGGAGCAGAAGTCTGAGGCATACATGGGGAGGGGGTGACAGGGGCACACTTGGGGAGGAGGTGGCAAAAGCACATTTGGGAAAAAGGTGGCAGAGGTACACTTGAGGAGGCGATGTCAGGGGCTCACTTGAAAAGTGGGGTCAGAGGCACCCTTGGGGAATGATGGGGGTGAGAGGCACACATAGGAAAGCAGGCACAGCAGGGGTACAATGGAAGCAGGGAAAGGAGGAGGATAGTGGGGTATGGGGAATGGAAAAGCTGACAGTCATGAAATGAAGGACAGTCTCCTGACTGAAGCCTCAGCTCTGCTCACCTATGAGAAGGAGGCCCAGAGCATGCAACTCTAGTACCCTGCCCGTACCTTTTAGTTGAAATGGAGTCCAGATTAAATGCGCTTCTCCGATTACCGACGTTTACCGCTGCCAGAGATTTTGTCGTAGGGCTGGTGCTATATTCCATCTCAATGTGCCCGGAGGTCCTCGTGGTCAGAGTTGTTCCATGATGGTGCTCTCTAGTTGCATGGGATGTGTATTAGGGGTGTAACTGACACTTATAGGGAGCCCGCAGCGTGTGGATGATCCCAACAGCAAATTGGTTTGTACTCACAGGTAGACGTCTGTCTGTCAATAAGAAGCAGTTCACAGGCGGGATCATTGGCACTCTGTGGGACCCCCTATGAGCCCAGGCCCTGTACTTTAGTACCAGCTGTTCCCCCCTGACGGTGACCCTGGGATAGGTGAATAAATTTAAACAACATAACCAGATTGACAATTGATATTACCTTTAGTAGGTATTCATTTCCTGGAAATGTCCACAAAGGATCTCCAAAAATAGTTGATCGAAGGCCCTTCTGAATCAGCAACTTTGCTAATTTTTCTTTGTACAGTACCACATAAGGCAAGGAAAATTAGCAAATATTCTCAAACATCACGAGTCATGACATGTGTATATGTATAATGGCTGCAGGGTTTGCAGTGCACATCGATCTCTGGGTCAAGAGAACCTAAAACAGCATACCCTGAACCCGATACTTACATCTCCCCCGGAGCTGCAGAAATCACCGGGAAAATGACAGTGGCACCATTTTCATGGCCATTTGCTCATGCGCAGTAGAGAACTCAGTAAGAATATTGCACCGGCGCCATTTTCCCAAAGATCTAGGATGGCGATATCAAAACAGGTATTGTAGTGGTATAAGCATCACCGCAATAAATAATCTTCCCAGTGTAAAGGCATGGTTTTTGTAGGGATATAGGGCTTTTTAGCTTTTGATGAATCTGAACCTTGGTCTTTATCAATTGTCTCCAGTGTCCAGTTCTGGCAATATCATCACTTAAGTGACAGCCTATTGCATATGGAGCACCTAGAACACTGAATGAATGACATAATGTGATTTTAATTCTACCATGGAGCTGTCATGGTTTTAGTATTCTGTAGATCCGGCCCGTCACCCCTGCATATGACGGATGTGCATCGGAAACATGGAGGCTTGATTATACTCTGGGACATGAGTCTATACAGGAGGGTAGGCACAGAGGCGTCACTAGGGTTGGTGTCATCCGGTGCTGTAATGCACGGTGACACCCCCCTCCACCAAAATAAATAATAAATTGGGACAAAGGTGCGCAGCTCCGCAAACTCTTCCCCATTGCCAGTCCAGCAGTCACACTGTGCTTCTCCCAGAATGCCAGGAGCACCCAGCGGGCATGATGATGCCATGCCCGATATTCTGGGTAGCAGTGCTTAAATTGATCCTTGAGTCGTGGTGGAACAACCCCCCCCCCTCTCCCCCGGTGATTTATCAAAAAAAGGACAACGTGCGCCTAAGGCTTGTGGCGCAAAAAAGGGACGTGATCTTGAAAGAAAGGGGCATGGTCATACAATACTATCCCCAATTCAAATTATGCCATACAGTAGCACAGTCGTACCCACATTACACCGCATATAGTGCTCCCGATTCAGATTACACCATAAAGTAGTGTCCCTAATTTATGTTCTGACACACAGTAGTGCCCATTTTACACAATGATCACATTATTGACCCTTATGCACAATGCCAACAGTAGTAGTGCACCTTTTACAATGCCCAGAGTAGTAGTGCCCCTTATTCAATGCCATCTGTAGTTTTGCCCCTTATGCAATGCTCCCTGTAGCTGTGCCCATTATGTAGTTCCCCCTTTAGTAGTGCCCCTTAATGCAGTGCCCCCTGTAGTTGTGCCCAATATGCAATGCCCCATGTATTAGAGCTCATTATGCAATGCCCCCTGTATTAGAGCCATTATGCAATGTCCCCTGTAATAAAGCCCATTATGCAATGCCTTCTGTATTAGAGCCCCTTACGCTGTGCCCCCAGTAGTGCCCCTTATGCAGTGCCACCAGTTGCGCCCCTTATGCAGTGCCCCTTATACAATACCCCCAGTAGTGCCCCTTATGCAGTGCCCTTATACAGTACCCCAGTAGTGCTCTTTTGCAATACCCCCAGTAGTACCTCCAAACAGTAGTGCCCCCTTATACAGTACCCCCAGTAGTGCTCGTATGCAGTGCCCCTTATACAATACCCCCAGGAGCTCCCCTTATGCAGTGCCCCTTATACAATACCCCCAGTAGTGCCCCTTTTGCAGTGACCCCAATGGTGCCCTTATACAGTACCCCCAGTAGTGCTCTTATGCAATACCCCCAGAAGTGCCCCTTATATACTACCCCAGGAGCTCCCCTTATGCAGTGCCCCCAGTAGTGCCCCATATGCTGTGCCCCCAGTAGTCCCCTTTTACTGTGCCCCCTATACATTACCCCCAGTAGTGCCCCATATGCTGTGCCCCCAGTAGTGCCCTTATACTGTACCCCCTATACAGTACCCCCAGTAGTGCCCCTATGCAGTGGCCCCAGAACACCCCCAGTAATGCCCCTTATGCTATGCCCCTCCCCTGTGCAATACTACTTACCTTTCTTGACGATGTCCAGGCTGGCTTGCACTAGGGGTGCCCGGGCGGGCACCTCCTTCTTCTCCCTCCAGCGTGCCGCATGCGTGATGATGTCACCACAGCCGGCGTCCAAAGCCACACACAGGCATAGAGAGATGTTCTGTGCTTTGTGCCTGTGTGGGGCTCTGGATGCCAGCCGCGGTGATTGCATGATGTGACTCCCGGCGGCGGTGTGCAGGACCAGGCAATTTGGGATCAGCGGGGGTGCGGTGGTGCTGGGGAAGGGAGTGTGCTGGCAGCAGATGTTTCTGTGGATGGGGTGCGGCCCGCGGGTGTGTGTGCTGCCCACTTTGGTGTCACCCCCTTGAAGGGTGACACCGGTGCGGGCTGCACCCCCCGCACCGACCTTATGACGCCACTGTACGGTAGGCATACTAGTGACTATGCAGGAACCAAGGCCTTGTGATTTCCAAAATTTTTTAATTTAAAGGATAGGAGGAGAGTTTTGCTAATTCTCTTCCAAAAGTCCTTTCATACCTTTAGGTGATATTAAAATAATATTAAAAGGGTGTGTAAACAGTAAACACCTGTTTTCACATTATTTTAGTAAAAATAATAGTGATAAGTATGCTTGTTAGTGAGAGACAGAAAAAGAAAAAAGAAAAAATAGATACACTTACATTGTACAGTAGTTTCATCCATTAAGTTTTATTACACCTTTCAGCAGGGTAAGTAATGAGAGGAGAAGCTATAAACAGCTATTCTCAGTGTTCTGACTAATGTTGTTGATGTCACTTTAATTTACTGTCTTCTTGTAGCTACTGAAACATTCGCAGCAGTGTAATCACCAGAGCTCATATACCAGGAGCTGTTAGAAGATAATGCTTCAGCATTGCATTACTTACTCCTAATACTGACTGAAGAACATATACAGTTCTTTTATGACCAGAAAGCTAATACTCTGTGTGGTAATAACACTGTGATATAAATGGAAGAGTCTTGTGTGTGAAGTTGGGAAAGCTTGGGTGATCTCATTTTAAATGGAAACTATGCCTTGTAGTACTATAGTTCCTTGCGGAGTCGGTATATAATACTGACGGACAGGATCCAGGCTGTCAGAATGCCGACGTCTGGATCCCGACAGGGTTAAGATACCGACACTTGTTGGTCGGTATGCTAACCCTCTCCCTACCCTAACCCTAACCCTTCCTCCCTGATGCCTGAACCTAACCTCCCCCCTAGTGCCTAAACCTAACCTCCCCCTCCCCGCACCCTAAACCTAACCTTTTACCCCCTCCCCGCACCCTAAGCCTAACCTCCCCCCTAGTGCCTAAACCTAACCTCCTCCTCCCCGCACCCTAAACCTAACCTCCCCCTCCCCGCACCCTAAACCTAACCTCCCCCCTAGTGCCTAAACCTAACCTCCCCCTCCCCGCACCCTAAACCTAACCTCACCCCTTAGTGCCTAATCCTAACCCTCCCACTAGTGCCTAACCCTAACCCCTAAACCTAACCATAATCCCCCTTCCCACCCCTCTACTTACCTTTGGCATCCCGGCGGTCAGGATGCCGGCACCGGGATTCTGACCGGCGTTGGTATTCTGACGCCAGTATGGTAAGCGTCGGCATCCAGAACGTTCCTGGCCAGACTCAGGATAGCAGGTAAAGTCCACAGTCACATCCGCCAATATCCGGGGCAACCAGCTGGGTTGCTATTTACTGTAACCTCTTCAGAGATCCATTCCCATATAATAAATGAAAATCAAGGGGCACTCACCAGAACTATTATGAATCAGTATATAGAAAAGGGGGCCCTAGCCTGCACACCCTGAATATATATACAATGGGAGGTGCTACCTGTGAAGACTATTGTTGCAAACACAAGAAGAAAAGTACAAGTGCACAACTTCAACATTACTAATTATATATAATACATTATGCAATAGAATTTTGCAATAAATAGAGGTTTTAGCATAATCATGGCCATGGTTATGGGCCTACCCACTGCGCCCAGGTAACCTCTGAGGGTAGGTCCCTAACATACTGGGGTTGAAATCCAGAGCGCAGGACACCCCCAAACAGGTCCAGCTGAGCCACCCCAGGGCATCACTCTAATGAGAGAAGGTGAAGTGTAATAAAGTGTAAGATAGATAAGAGCAGCTGCTGCTGCATATATAAGAAGGTGAAAAATAGAGGTTTAAAAATAATACATATAAATTAAACAAACAATAGAGGTGCTAAAAGTGCAAAAAAGGAAAATGTGTTTATAATGTGATGCCCTGAAGCAGCCCAACCAAAGCAATCCAGGGTACCCACGCCCCAAAAATCTGTATATGTATTATTTTTAAACCTCTATTTTTCACCTTCTTATATATGCAGCAGCAGCTGCTCTTATCTATCTTACACTTTATTACACTTCACCTTCTCTCATTAGAGTGATGCCCTGGGGTGGCTCAGCTGGGCCTGTTTGGGGGTGTCCTGCGCTCTGGATTTCAACCCCAGCATGTTTTCAATTTGCATTTTGCAGGCTGTGTTTAAAAAATAATAGTTAGGAGCTGATTGGTTGGTAATTAATTTTTTACAATTTTATCTCTCTCCCAGCTTTGATAAATGCCTACATTATACTGCACATATGTGTTATAGTGTACAATACAACAATTCCCCTGGTACTATATATACATTCACAGCATTTAGTTACGAGAGTTGTTGATTTGCATAGAAATAATTAAAAAAAAAACACAAAAGAAAAAACTTTTTTTGAGAGGGGGGGACACTTCGCAGAGATGAAAAATTAATTATATTAAAATATAATTTTAATTATAATTCTATTAGATTGGATGCATAATTTATTTACTGATTCACAGATGGACCAGTCTTTTTTACCTGACCAACACATATTGGTGTTCCTTCAGTCCCATAAACAAGAATTATCCAAAGTTATTATTCATAATCCCCTACTGATGGTCGCATAGCGTGCTTGGCACTATACTAGAAAACAAATAAATTTCCACCATTCTCTTTTTCTCCCATTACTATTAAATCCTGAGTTTTAAAACGGGGAGGCTTCTATGCCCTTCTCATCATGGCCAGATAGGGGGATCCCCTATGTCCGGGCATTGGTCGACATCGAGAACTGCCAGCCCTATCGGGTGGCGGAATTAGTGGATAAATATAGTTTGTCTCAATCCCACTCTTTGGCACTATATCAGGCACAGCATTATGTGAGTTCCATGATACATACTCTCTCTCCAGTAGACTGGTCCAACTCTCTGGACCTATTATTAGCTAGACCTGTGGGAGGAAGGGGGGTCATTTCTCTTCATTACAATATTCTACAGATTTCTTTAGACCATTCGAAAATATCTACGGGGCTATCTACTTGGTGTACCGTATTCCCCCATATTACCATGGTAAGTTTATTACGTTCATTCCTCTATTCACAATCAGTGTTCTTATCTAGTATTATATAGAGAAATGTTCTATAACATTTACCACAATGGATATCTTTCCCCCCAACGCAGGTTCTTGATGGGATTGTCCGATACTAGTGTTTGTGCTAAATGTGGGGCTTCTGATGCAAACATTCATACACTGTATGTGGGAATGTCCCCTTATACGTGGATTTTGGTCATCAGTTAACAGATTTGCACTAGGTGTCTAGTTAGTTACCTTCTATTATCGGCGGAATGGTTGATTTTGGGTATTTTACCACCATCTATTTCGGGTAGGAGAGATAGTAAAAGACTATTATTGATTATATCTGCAGTGGCTCGTAAGTGTATATTGCAGATGTGGACCCATGCAGATCCCCCATCCGTTCCCTTATTTAGGGCCAAATTATTTTTTGCTTTTCAAATGGATTGGCTAGAGACCACATTACATAAAGAGATCAAGACGACTGCTTTTTTTCAGTTGTGGGAAGGCTTTATAGACTCCTTTACATTGGAATTACGACGCCAAATCTATTTATGCTTCAGAAATACTTCTTGGTATGAAACAAGAATTTTACTGGACGATCCGCCTATTTCGCTACCTGTTACAGTTTAAGATGGAACCTGTTTCTATTTGACCTCTTTTTCCTGGTTTAATTTTATTGGCTATTTTTTTTGAGAGATATGCCAGTCACGTCTAGATTACTATGACTAATATATGCCTTATTTGGGTTCTGTTTTGTAAAGAAAATACTTTTATGTATTTATTTTGTACTATTTGTATTTAACTGCCCTTAATGGGCCTTTGTTCTAGTTATTATTTACCATTATTTTTTGTTGTATATATGCTATATTATTGCTCTGATGAATAAAAGAAATAAAAAAAAAATATATAATTCTGTTAAATAATATTGTATGTGCAAAAAAACATACACTAGGCTATACAACTTATATAAAGATCATATGGAGTGATATGGAATTTCTCCCTATATATATATGATAAATGTAGTTAGTATGAGGATATTTAATCTTACAGGTTAGGCAAAAATATACCAAGATCCCTCAGTTCCCCTTCGGGTCTTTCTTGAGAGTAGGTAGAAAAATAGTGGTGAGGTAACATCAGCAAAGCTGCTTTTTCAAGGCACCGTGAAAGGAGACTTGGTGACAATAAGTATCCTAGGGAGCAAAAAAAAAGTTAAATTCACATCTATTCCTGACTGTGTTTAATAGAGTACTTGTCTCTTTTCTCACTGTCTTGAGAAAACCTCCATTGTCTGACAAACACTTCTCTTCTTTCACACTGACTTTTGAAAGGGCCTTTGGTGGTCGGATGCAGCTGTTTGTCAGGGTCCATTATTTTACTTACCGTTACCGGGGAGGTGAAGTTTTATATTCTGTACCAAATAAAAAAATGACCTTTATTGAGAACTGGTGAGTGACCTATTTTTCAAAATCTTTAATACTAGCTCATGAACAGTCTTTCCACTCATGCTCAAATTCAGAGCTGTAACTAGACTTTTTGGTGCCCTGTGCCAGAATGAGCATTGGTGCCCTCCCATTTTTCAAATAGGGACATAAGAAGTACACCCAAAAAAGGTCCATGGTGTCATGGGGAAGGTCCAGGGAAGAGATAGGAGAGGCCAGGAGATGCTGGGGTTAAAAGAAGAGGAAGCTACAAGTGAGAATGTTGATAAACAGAAAATTGACAGGCCCAAACAGCGCCCCCTGCCCTGCGGTGCCCTGTGCCATGGCACAGGCCGCACTACCCTAGTTACGGCCCTGCTCAAATGACTATTAAAATTAGGGGTGAGCGGGTTCGGATTTCTGAAATCCGAACCCCCCCCCAAGCCCCCCCGATCCGAGGCCGATCCGAGTCAGGCTCGACTTTTCCCGCCTGACTCGGATCTGAAATCGAGGCAAAACGTCATCATCCCGCCTTCCGGGTCTCGCGGGTTTTGGATTCTATATAAGGTACCCGCGTCGGCGCCATTTTCTCACTCGGCTGTGGACAGTGAAGAGGGAGGGTGGGAGTTAGGGCTGGCTGGGCTGTGTAGTGTAGTGTAGTGCAGAGTAGTGTTGTGCTGTGCTGTGCTGTGCTGTGCTGCGCTGTGCTGCTGTTGTCCATAGGGGCTGTGTCCACTACTTCAAAGTCCATAGGGCCTGGCTGTGTTGTGCTGTGCTGCTGTTGTCCATAGGGGCTGTGTCCACTACTTCAAAGTCCATAGGGGCTGGCTGGACTGTGTTGTGCAGTCAGTTGTCCATAGGGGCTGTGTCCACTCCAAAGTCGTGTGCAGTGTCCCAGTCCTAAAGGGGTGCTGTAGTGTTGTCCAGGGAGTGCTCTGTCCGTCAGGGGTGCTCCCCCCAATTTTTTCTCTGTTTGTGAATTGTGTGCGCAGTAGCCGCACGTGCATCAACAAAGTAGTGCCAAGCGTGCGCCTGTGTCATAAGTAAAGGGCTGGCTGGCTTGACCGTTAAAGGGTGCTGTAACCCCCAAAGTACACTCCAAACCAAATAAAAAAATATTTTCTGTGTTTGTGAATTGTGTGCGCAGTAGCCGCACGTGCATCAACAAAGTAGTGCCAAGCGTGCGCCTGTGTCATAAGTAAAGGGCCGGCTGGCTTGACCGTTAAAGGGTGCTGTAACCCCCAAAGTACACTCCAAACCAAATAAAAAAATATTTTCTGTGTTTGTGAATTGTGTGCACTGTGGCTGCACGTGCATCAACAAAGGAGCAGCGCCAAGCGTGCACCTGTGTCCCATAAGTAAAGAGCCGGCTGGCTCATTTCTTAAAGGGTGGTGTAACCCACAAATGCACTACTCTCCAGCAAAAATAAAAAAATATTTTCTGTGTTTGTGTGCGCCTTAGCCGCACGTATATATCAATATAACATAAATGGAGGACCAAACTTTCTCCGATAAAAATAAAATAGGGAAAGATCAAGAACCACTTCCTCCTAGTGCTGTTGCTGCTGCTGGGAGTTGTTCATCATCGCAGAGAGGAAGTAGGAACACCACTACTTTTACTAAACAATTGACCCTCCAACAGTCCCTAGCGATGAGGATGAAGTACGACAGCAGTCATCCTGAAGCAAAACGTATAACTGAGGCCTTGACTGCTATGTTGGTGTTAGACGTGCGTCCGGTATCCGCCATTAGTGCAGTGGGATTTAGACAATTGATGGAGGTAGTGTGTCCCCGGTTCCAAATCCCGTCTAGATTCCACCTGCATCCTCAAAACAGCAGCGACAAGCGTGCGTCTGTCTGTTAAAGGGTGGTGTAACCCTCAAAGTGCGCTCCACAAACAATAAGAAAAATCTTCTTTTTTTTTTTGTCTTTGTGAAATGTGTGGGCTGTAGCCGCACTTGCATCCTCAAAGCAGCAGCGACAAGCGTGCGTCTGTCTGTTAAAGGGTGGTGTAACCCTCAAAGTGCGCTCCACAAACAATAAAAAAATTCTTCTTTTTTTTTCTGTCTTTGTGAAATGTGTGGGCTGCATCCTTAAAGCAGCAGCGACAAGCATGCGTCTGTCTGTTAAAGGATTACATCGGTAACAGCATCCAAGTAGGCATGTCAGACAGTCCGTACCTGTACTGGCAGGAAAAAGAAGCAATTTGGAGGTCCCTGTACAAACTGGCTCTATTTTACCTGAGTTGCCCCCCCTCCAGTGTGTACTCCGAAAGAGTGTTTAGTGCAGCCGGGAACCTTGTCAGCGAAAGGCGTAGGAGGTTGCTTCCACAAAATGTGGAGAAGATGATGTTCATAAAATGAATTATCAACTCTTCCAGGGAGACCAGCCTCCAGAACGTACAGAGGGACCTGTGGTTGTGGATTCCAGTGGGGACGAATTAATACTCTGTGAGGATGAGGATGTACACAACACTGAAGAGGGTGAGGAATCGGTGGATGAGGAGGATGAGGACGACATCTTACCTCCGTAGAGCCAGTTTGTGCAGGGACAGATTAATTGCCAGCTTGTTTTGTGGGGGCCCAAACGAACCAATCATTTCAGCCACAGTCGTGTGGCAGACCCTGGCGCTGAAATGTTTGGTTTGTTAAAGTGTGCATGTCCTGTTTATCCAACATAAGGGTGGGTGGGAGGGCCCAAGGACAATTCCATCTTGCACCTCTTTTTTTTCTTTGAATTATGTACTGTTTGGGGCCTAGTTTTTCAAACTGCCATCCTGTCTGCCACTGCAGTGTCACTCCTAGATGGACCACGTGTTTGTGCCGCCCACTCGTATCTCTTAGCATAGTCATCCAGCTACCTCGGTGCAACCTTTTGGATATAAAAGCACTATTGTGAGGTGTGAGGTGTTCAGAATAGACTGGAAATGAGTGGAAATTAAGGTTATTGAGGTTAATAATAGCATAGGAGCAGAAAAATACACAAATTCTGTGATTTTAGCTGTTTTTATGCTTTTTAAAAAAAAAATACAGATCCAAAACACAAAACCCAGAACCCAAAACACGGAAGGGTGGTTTTGTCAAAACTAGGGGTGTGCACCGGCCACTTTTCGTGTTTTGTGTTTTGGTTTTGGATCTGGATCTTTCTTCGTGTTTTGGATCTGGATTGGTTTTGCCAAAACCACCCTTCCGTGTTTTGGGTTCTGGGTTTTGTGTTTTGGATCTGTATTTTTTTTAAAAAAAGCATAAAAACAGCTAAAATCACAGAATTTGTAGGTTTTTCTGCTCCTATGCTATTATTAACCTCAATAACCTTAATTTCCACTAATTTCCAGTCTATTCTGAATACCTCACACCTCACAATAGTGTTTTTATGTCCAAAAGGTTGCACCGAGGTAGCTGGATGACTATGCTAAGCGACACGAGTGGGCGGCACAAACACGTGACCCATCTAGGCGTGAAACTGCAGTGGCAGACAGGATGGCATTGAAAAACTAGGCCCCAAACTGTACATAATGCAAAGAAAAAAAAGAGGTGCAAGATGGAATTGTCCTTGGGCCCTCCCACGCACCCTTATGTTGTATAAACAGGACATGCACACTTTAACAAACCAATCATTTCAGCGCCAGGGTCTGCCACACAACTGTGGCTGAAATGATTGGTTCGTTTGGGCCCCCACAAAACAAGCTGGCAATTAATCTGTCCCTGCACAAACTGGCTCTACGGAGGCAAGAAGTCGTCCTCATCCTCCTCATCCACAGATTCCTCACCCTCTTCAGTGTTATGTACATCCTCATCCTCACAGAGTATTAATTCGTCCCTGCTGGAACCACAGGTCCCTCTGTACGTTCTGGAGGCTGGTCTCCCTGGAAGAGTTGATCATTCATTTTATGAACATCATCTTCTCCACATTTTGTGGAAGCAACCTCCTACGCCTTTCGCTAACAAGGTTCCCGGCTGCACTAAACACTCTTTCGGAGTACACACTGGAGGGGGGGCAACTCAGGTAAAATAGAGCCAGTTTGTACAGGGACCTCCAAATTGCTTCTTTTTCCTGCCAGTACAGGTACGGACTGTCTGACATGCCTACTTGGATGCTGTCACCGATGTAATCCTTTAACAGACAGACGCACGCTTGTCGCTGCTGCTTTGAGGATTCAAGTGCGGCTACAGCCCACACAATTCACAAAGACAGAAAAAAAAAAAGAATATTTTTATTGTTTGTGGAGCACACTTTGAGGGTTACACCACCCTCTAACAGACAGACGCACGCTTGTCGCTGCTGCTTTGAGGATGCAAGTGCGGCTACAGCCCACACAATTCACAAAGACAGAAAAAAGAAGAAGAATATTTTTATTCTTTGTGTAGCACACTTTGAGGGTGTCACCACCCTTTAACAGACAGACGCACGCTTGTCGCTGCTGCTTTAAGGATGCAGGTGCGGCTACAGCCCACACATTTCACAAAGACCGAAAAAAAAAGAACAATATTTTAATTGATTGTGTAGCACACTTTGAGGGTGTCACCACCCTTTAACAGACAGACGCACGCTTGTCGCTGCTGCTTTAAGGATGCAGGTGCGGCTACAGCCCACACAATTCACAAAGACAGAAAAAAGAAGAATATTTTTATTGTTTGTGTAGCACACTTTGAGGGTGTCACCACCCTTTAACAGACAGACGCCCGCTTGTCGCTGCTGCTTTGAGGATGCAAGTGCGGCTACATCGCACACAAGTCACAAACACATTAAAAAAATAGTTTTTTATTTTTTGGAGCACTTCGTGAGTTACACCACCCTTTAACAGACAGACGCACGCTTGTCGCTGCTGCTTTAAGGATGCAGGTGCGGCTACAGCCCACACAATTCACAAAGACAGAAAAAAGAAGAAGAATATTTTTATTGTTTGTGTAGCACACTTTGAGGGTGTCACCACCCTTTAACAGACAGACGCACGCTTGTCGCTGCTGCTTTGAGGATGCAAGTGTGGCTACATCGCACACAAGTCACAAACACATTAAAAAAATTTTTTTGATTTTTTGGAGCACTTTGAGAGTTACAACACCCTTTAACAGACAGACGCACGCTTGTCGCTGCTGCTTTGAGGATGCAAGTGCGGCTACAGCCCACACAATTCACAAAGACAGAAAAAAAAAGAACAATATTTTAATTGTTTGTGTAGCACACTTTGAGGGTGTCACCACCCTTTAACAGACAGACGCACGCTTGTCGCTGCTGCTTTAAGGATGCAGGTGCGGCTACAGCCCACACATTTCACAAAGACAGAAAAAAAAAGAACAATATTTTAATTGTTTGTGTAGCACACTTTGAGGGTGTCACCACCCTTTAACAGACAGACGCACGCTTGTCGCTGCTGCTTTGAGGATGCAGGTGGAATCTAGACGGGATTTGGAACCGAGGACACACTACCTCCATCAATTGTCTAAATCCCACTGCACTAATGTCGGATACCGGACGCACGTCTAACACCAACATAGCAGTCAAGGCCTCAGTTATACGTTTTGCTTCAGGATGACTGCTGTCGTACTTCATCCTCATCGCTAGGGACTGTTGGAGGGTCAATTGTTTAGTAAAAGTAGTGATGTTCCTACTTCCTCTCTGGGATGATGAACAACTCCCAGCAGCAGCAACAGCACTAGTAGGAAGTGGTTCTTGATCTTTCCCTATTTTATTTTTATCAGAGAAAGTTTGGTCCTCCATTTATGTTATATTGATATATATACGTGCGGCTAAAGCGCACACAAACACAGAAAATATTTTTTTATTTTTGCTGGAGAGTAGTACACTTTGTGGGTTACACCACCCTTTAAGAAAAGAGCCAGCCGGCTCTTTACTTATGGGACACAGGCGCACGCTTGGCGCTGCTCCTTTGTTGATGCAAGTGCAGCCACAGTGCACACAAGTCACAAACACAGAAAATATATATTTTTTTGGTTTGGAGTGTACTTTGGGGGTTACAGAACCCTTTAACGGTCAAGCCAGCCGGCCCTTTACTTATGACACAGGCGCACGCTTGGCACTACTTTGTTGATGCACGTGCGGCTACTGCGCACACAATTCACAAACACAGAAAATAATTTTTTTTTTGGTTTGGACTGGAGTGTACTTTCGGGGGTTACAGCACCCTTTAACGGTCAAGCCAGCTGGCCCTTTACTTATGACACAGGCGCACACTTGGCACTACTTTGTTGATGCACGTGCGGCTACTGCGCACACAATTCACAAACACAGAAAATAAATTTTTTTTTGGTTTGGACTGGAGTGTACTTTGGGGGTTACAGCACCCTTTAACGGTCAAGCCAGCTGGCCCTTTACTTATGACACAGGCGCACGCTTGGCACTACTTTGTTGATGCACATGCGGCTACTGCGCACACAATTCACAAACACAGAAAATAATTTTTTTTTTGGTTTGGACTGGAGTGTACTTTGGGGGTTACAGCACCCTTTAACGGTCAAGCCAGCCGGCCCTTTACTTATGACACAGGCGCACGCTTGGCACTACTTTGTTGATGCACGTGCGGCTACTGCGCACACAATTCACAAACACAGAAAATAATTTTTTTTTTGGTTTGGACTGGAGTGTACTTTCGGGGGTTACAGCACCCTTAACGGTCAAGCCAGCTGGCCCTTTACTTATGACACAGGCGCACGCTTGGCACTACTTTGTTGATGCACGTGCGGCTACTGCGCACACAATTCACAAACACAGAAAATAATTTTTTTTTTGGTTTGGACTGGAGTTTACTTTCGGGGGTTACAGCACCCTTAACGGTCAAGCCAGCTGGCCCTTTACTTATGACACAGGCGCACGCTTGGCACTATTTTGTTGATGCACGTGCGGCTACTGCGCACACAATTCACAAACACAGAAAATAATTTTTTTTTTGGTTTGGACTGGAGTGTACTTTGGGGGTTACAGCACCCTTTAACGGTCAAGCCAGCTGGCCCTTTACTTATGACACAGGCGCACGCTTGGCACTACTTTGTTGATGCACATGCGGCTACTGCGCACACAATTCACAAACACAGAAAATAATTTTTTTTTTGGTTTGGACTGGAGTGTACTTTGGGGGTTACAGCACCCTTTAACGGTCAAGCCAGCCGGCCCTTTACTTATGACACAGGCGCACGCTTGGCACTACTTTGTTGATGCACGTGCGGCTACTGCGCACACAATTCACAAACACAGAAAATAATTTTTTTTTTGGTTTGGACTGGAGTGTACTTTCGGGGGTTACAGCACCCTTAACGGTCAAGCCAGCCGGCCCTTTACTTATGACACAGGCGCACGCTTGGCACTACTTTGTTGATGCACGTGCGGCTACTGCGCACACAATTCACAAACACAGAAAATAATTTTTTTTTTGGTTTGGACTGGAGTTTACTTTCGGGGGTTACAGCACCCTTAACGGTCAAGCCAGCTGGCCCTTTACTTATGACACAGGCGCACGCTTGGCACTATTTTGTTGATGCACGTGCGGCTACTGCGCACACAATTCACAAACACAGAAAATAATTTTTTTTTTGGTTTGGACTGGAGTGTACTTTCGGGGGTTACAGCACCCTTAACGGTCAAGCCAGCCGGCTCTTTACTTATGACACAGGCGCACGCTTGGCACTACTTTGTTGATGCACATGCGGCTACTGCGCACACAATTCACAAACACAGAAAATCATTTTTTTTTTGGTTTGGACTGGAGTGTACTTTGGGGGTTACAGCACCCTTTAATGGTCAAGCCAGCCGGCCCTTTACTTATGACACAGGCGCACGCTTGGCACTACTTTGTTGATGCACGTGCGGCTACTGCGCACACAATTCACAAACACAGAAAATAATTTTTTTTTTGGTTTGGACTGGAGTGTACTTTCGGGGGTTACAGCACCCTTAACGGTCAAGCCAGCCGGCCCTTTACTTATGACACAGGCGCACGCTTGGCACTACTTTGTTGATGCACGTGCGGCTACTGCGCACACAATTCACAAACACAGAAAATAATTTTTTTTTTGGTTTGGACTGGAGTTTACTTTCGGGGGTTACAGCACCCTTAACGGTCAAGCCAGCTGGCCCTTTACTTATGACACAGGCGCACGCTTGGCACTATTTTGTTGATGCACGTGCGGCTACTGCGCACACAATTCACAAACACAGAAAATAATTTTTTTTTTGGTTTGGACTGGAGTGTACTTTCGGGGGTTACAGCACCCTTAACGGTCAAGCCAGCCGGCCCTTTACTTATGACACAGGCGCACGCTTGGCACTACTTTGTTGATGCACATGCGGCTACTGCGCACACAATTCACAAACACAGAAAATCATTTTTTTTTTGGTTTGGACTGGAGTGTACTTTGGGGGTTACAGCACCCTTTAATGGTCAAGCCAGCCGGCCCTTTACTTATGACACAGGCGCACGCTTGGCACTACTTTGTTGATGCACGTGCGGCTACTGCGCACACAATTCACAAACACAGAAAATAATTTTTTTTTTGGTTTGGACTGGAGTGTACTTTCGGGGGTTACAGCACCCTTAACGGTCAAGCCAGCCGGCCCTTTACTTATGACACAGGCGCACGCTTGGCACTACTTTGTTGATGCACGTGCGGCTACTGCGCACACAATTCACAAACACAGAAAATAATTTTTTTTTTGGTTTGGACTGGAGTGTACTTTCGGGGGTTACAGCACCCTTAACGGTCAAGCCAGCCGGCCCTTTACTTATGACACAGGCGCACGCTTGGCACTACTTTGTTGATGCACGTGCGGCTACTGCGCACACAATTCACAAACACAGAAAATAATTTTTTGTTTGGTTTGGACTGGAGTGTACTTTCGGGGGTTACAGCACCCTTAACGGTCAAGCCAGCCGGCCCTTTACTTATGACACAGGCGCACGCTTGGCACTACTTTGTTGATGCACGTGCGGCTACTGCGCACACAATTCACAAACACAGAAAATAATTTTTTTTTTGGTTTGGACTGGAGTGTACTTTCGGGGGTTACAGCACCCTTAACGGTCAAGCCAGCCGGCCCTTTACTTATGACACAGGCGCACGCTTGGCACTACTTTGTTGATGCACGTGCGGCTACTGCGCACACAATTCACAAACACAGAAAATAATTTTTTTTTGGTTTGGACTGGAGTGTACTTTCGGGGGTTACAGCACCCTTTAACGGTCAAGCCAGCCGGCCCTTTACTTATGACACAGGCGCACGCTTGGCACTACTTTGTTGATGCACGTGCGGCTACTGCGCACACAATTCACAAACACAGAAAATATATTATATTTTTAGCACTTGGGGGGAGCACCCCTGATGGACAGAGCACCCCCTGGACAACACTACAGCACCTCTTAAGGACTGGGACACTGCACAGGACTTTGGAGTGGACACAGCCCCTATGGAGAACTGACTGCACAACACAGTCCAGCCAGCCCCTATGGACTTTGAAGTAGTGGACACAGCCCCTATTAACAACAGCAGCACAGCACAACACAGCCAGCCCCTATGGACTTTGAAGTAGTGGACAACAGCAGCACTACACTACACTACACTACACAGCCCTAACTCCCACCCTCCCTCTTCACTGTCCACAGCCGAGTGAGAAAATGGCGCCGACGTGGGTACCTTATATAGGATCCAAAACCCGCGAGACTCGGAAGGCGGGAAGATGACGTTTTGCCTCGATTTCAGAATCCGAGTCAGGCGGGAAAAGTCGAGCCTGACTCGGATCGGACTCGGATCGGGGGGGCTCGGGGGGGTTCGGATTTCAGAAATCCGAACCCGCTCACCCCTAATATATATATATATATATATATATATATATATACTGTCTATATATATATATATATTAGGGGTGTGCACCGGCCACTTTTCGTGTTTTGGTTTTAGATCTGGATCTTTCTTCGTGTTTTGGATCTAGATTGGTTTTGCCAAAACCACCCTTCCGTGTTTTAGGTTCTGGGTTTTGTGTTTTGGATCTGTATTTTTTTTTAAAAAAGCATAAAAACAGCTAAAATCACAGAATTTGTAGGTTTTTCTGCTCCTATGCTATTATTAACCTCAATAACCTTAATTTCCACTCATTTCCAGTCTATTCTGAACACATCACACCTCATAATAGTGTTTTTATGTCCAAAAGGTTGTACCGAGGTAGCTGGATGACTATGCTAAGCGACACGAGTGGGCGGCACAAACACGTGACCCATCTAGGCGTGATACTGCAGTGGCAGACAGGATGGCAGTTTGAAAAACTAGGCCCCAAACTGTACATAATGCAAAGAAAAAAAAGAGGTGCAAGATGGAATTGTCCTTGGGCCCTCCCACCCACCCTTATGTTGTATAAACAGGACATGCACACTTTAACAAACCAATCATTTCAGCGCCAGGGTCTGCCACACAACTGTGGCTGAAATGATTGGTTCGTTTGGGCCCCCACAAAACAAGCTGGCAATTAATGTGTCCCTGCACAAACTGGCTCTATGGAGGCAAGATGTCATCCTCATCCTCCTCATCCACCGATTCCTCACCCTCTTCAGTGTGTACATCCTCATCCTCACAAAGTATTAACTCGTCCCCACTTGAATCCACCACCACAGGTCCCTCTGTACGTTCTGGAGGCTGGTCTCCCTGGAAGAGCTGATAATTCATTTTGATGAACATCATCTTCTCCACATTCTGTGGAAGCAACCTCCTGCGCCTTTCGCTGACAAGGTTCCCGGCTGCACTAAACACTCTTTCGGAGTACACACTGGAGGGGGGGCAACTCAGGTAAAATAGAGCCAGTTTGTACAGGGGCCTCCAAATTGCCTCTTTTTCCTGCCAGTACAGGTATGGACTGTCTGACATGCCTACTTGGATGCTGTCACGGATGTAATCCTCCACCATTCTGTCAATGGTGACAGTATCATATGCAGTGACAGTAGACATGTCAGAAATTGTTGCCAGGTCCTTCAGTCCGGACCAGATGTCCAAACTTGGTCCTGCCTGCCCTGCATCACCACCAGCGGGTTGCTTAGGATACCTACGTTTTTTCCTGGCAGCCCCAGTTGCGGGAGAAAATGAAGAAGGAGCTGTTGACGTGTCACGTTCCGCTTCAGCTGACAGTGTGTTCACCAGCAGGTCTTTGCACCTCTGCAGGCTTGTGTCAGCCGGAAAGAGAGACACCACATAGGCTTTAAACCTAGGATCGAGCACGGTGGCCAAAATGTAGTGGTCTGATTTCAACAGATTGACCACCCTGGAATCCTGGCGAGGCGAATGAAGGGCTTCATCCACAAGTCCCACATGCTGAGCGGAATCGCTCCGTCTTAGCTCCTCCTTCACTTTCTCCAGCTGCTTCTGCAAAAGCCTGATGAGGGGAATGACCTGACTCAAGCTGGCAGTGTCTGAACTGACTTCACGTGTGGCAAGTTCGAAGGGCTGGAGAACCTTGCACAACACGGAAATCATTCTCCACTGTGCTTGAGTCAGGTGCATACCCCCTCCTTTGCCTATGTCATAGGTGGATGTATAGGCTTGAATGGCCTTTTGCTGCTCCTCCATCCTCTGAAGCATATAGAGGGTTGAGTTCCACCGCGTCACAATCTCTTGCTTCAGGTGATGGTGGGGCAGGTTCAAGAGTGTTTGCTGGCGCTCCAGTCTTCGGCACGCAGTCGCTGTATGGCGAAAGTGGCCTGAAATTTTTCGGGCCACCCAAAGCGTCTCCTGCACGCCCCTGTCGCTTTTCAGAAAATTCTGCACCACCAAGTTTATTGTGTGAGCAAAACATGGGACGTGCTGGAATTTGCCCAGATGTAATGCCCGCACAATATTGGTGGCGTTGTCAGATATCACAAATCCCCAGGAGAGTCTAAGTGGGGTAAGCCACTGGGCGATGATTTCCCTCAGTTTCTCTAAGAGGTTGTCGGCGGTGTGCCTCTTACTGAAACCGGTGATACACAGCGTAGCCTGCCTTGGAACGAGGTGGCGTTTCTGAGATGCTGCGACTGGTGACGCTGCTGCTGTTGCTGCGTAAGGTGATACATCTACCCAGTGGGCTGTCACAGTCATATAGTCCTTAGTCTGCCCTGTTCCACTTGTTCACATGTCCGTGGTTAAGTGGACATTGTGTACAACAGCATTTTTCAGGACACTGAGGACACTTTTTCTGACGTTTCTGTACAGTCTCGGTATCGCCTGCCTAGTGAAGTGGAATCTAGGTGGGATTTGGAACCGGGGACACACTTCCTCCACCAATTGTCTAAATCCCACTGCATTAATGGCGGATACCGGACGCACGTCTAACACCAACATAGCAGTCAAGGCCTCAGTTATACGTTTTGCTTCAGGATGACTGCTGTCGTACTTCATCCTCCTCGCTAAGGACTGTTGGAGGGTCAATTGTTTAGTAAAAGTAGTGGTGTTCCTACTTCCTCTCTGGGATGATGAACGACTCCCAGCAGCAGCAACAGCAGCAGCGGCAGCAGGAGGCGTAGCAATGCAGGATCCTCCGGAGGAATCCCGGATAGGAGAGTCAGTCATGCCAGTGACATGGCCTGCCGGACTACTTCCGATCCTGACTAAGGAGGAAATTGATGAGGAGGGAGTTGACGGTGTGGTTTGCAGGCGCTTGGATACAACAGGACAACGGGATTTAGGTGTCCCTGGACTGCTTACGGTCTTAACCAAAGTTTCTGAACTTGACAGTAACTTATTATGAACGCGCTGCAGGTGCCGTATAAGGGAGGATGTTCCTAGGTGGTTAACGTCCCTACCCCTACTTATTCCACCTTTACATAAGGTACATATGGCAAGACAGTTGTTGTCCGGATTTGGATAGAAATATTGCCAGACCAAAGAGGTGGAATGTTTGGTCTTCTGCCCAGGCATGACCGTGATGGGCTTTTTCATCCCACGGACAACAACTGTCTCCCCCGGAGCCTGATTTAAACAAACCACATCACCATCAGAATCCTCCTCGCCAACTTCCTCCTCAGCCCAGCTACACCAGTATCCTCATCCTGTTGTACTTCAACAGTGACATCTTCAATTTGCATATCAGCAAGTGGACTGTGGGTGCTCCTTTCAGCACTTGCAGGGGGCGTGCAAATGGTGGAAAGAGCCACCTCTTCCCGTCCAGTGCTGGGAAGGTCAGGCATCGCAACCACCACCACACTTGGACTCTCCTTGGGGATTTGTGATATCTTCTTAGAAAGCACAGTTCTTCGCTGTGCTTTTGCCAGCTTAACTCTTTTGATTTTTTTAGTGGGAGGAGGGCTTCCATCGTCATGTGAAGCTGAACCACTAGTCATGAACATACTAGGGATCGACCTTAGCCGTTCCTTGCCACTCCGTGTCGTAAATGGCATATTGGCAAGTTTACGTTTCTCTTCAGCTGATTTAAATGTTTTTTTCAAGGTAATTTTCCTGAACTTTGTCATTTGGGATTGTATGTGCCCTCTATTATGACATTGGGCATCGGCCTTGGCAGACGACGTTGATGGCATGTTATCGTCTATGTCATGACTAGTGGCAGCAGCTTCAGCACTAGGAGGAAGTGGTTCTTGATCTTTCTCTATTTTATTTTTATCGGAGAAAGTTTGGTCCTCCATTTATGTTATATCGATTTGATATATACGTGCAGCTAAACACAGAAAATATTTTTTTATTTTTGCTGGAGAGTAGTGCACTTTGTGGGTTACACCAGCCTTTAAGAAATGAGCCAGACGGCTCTTTACTTATGGGACACAGGCGCACGCTTGGCGCTTCTCCTTTGTTGATGCACGTGCGGCTACTGCGCACACAATTCACAAACACAGAAAATAATTTTTTTTTTGGTTTGGACTGGAGTGTACTTTGGGGGTTACAGCACCCTTTAATGGTCAAGCCAGCCGGCCCTTTACTTATGACACAGGCGCACGCTTGGCACTACTTTGTTGATGCACGTGCGGCTACTGCGCACACAATTCACAAACACACAAAAAATATTATTTTTTTGGTTTGAACTGGAGTGTACTTTGGGGGTTACAGCACCCTTTAATGGTCAAGCCAGCCGGCCCTTTACTTATGACACAGGCGCACGCTTGGCGCTTCTCCTTTGTTGATGCACGTGCGGCTACTGCGCACACAATTCACAAACACACAAAAAATATAATTTTTTTAGCACTTGGGGGGAGCACCCCTGATGGACAGAGCACCCCCTGGACAATACTACAGCACCCCTTTAGGACTGGGACACTGCACAGGACTTTGGAGTGGACACAGCCCCTATGGAGAACTGACTGCACAACACAGTCCAGCCAGCCCCTATGGACTTTGAACTGTGGACACAGCCCCTATTAACAACAGCAGCACAGCACAACACAGCCAGCCCCTATGGACTTTGAAGTAGTGGACAACAGCAGCACTACACTACACTACACTACACAGCCCAGCCAGCCCTAACTCCCACCCTCCCTCTTCACTGTCCACAGCCGAGTGAGAAAATGGCACCGACGCGGGTACCTTATATAGGTTCCAAAACCCGCGAGACTCGGAAGGCGGGATGATGACGTTTTGCCTCGATTTCAGATCCGAGTCAGGCAGGAAAAGTCGAGCCTGACTCGGATCTGCCTCGGATCGGGGGGGCTCGGGGGGGTTCGGATTTCAGAAATCCGAACCCGCTCACCTCTAATATATATATACTGGGTATGTATGTATATATATATATATGTATATATATATATGTATATATATATATGTATATATATGACAAACAAAGGCGGCACTCTAGAGGCTTATTATATATAGTGACACAACAATGTCTTTATTCCATCCAACATTTTGGGCCTCTTTCAGGGATCTAATGATGACAGAGGCCTTAAACTTTGGATGGAATGAAGACGTTGTTTCACTTTATACAGTATACCAAGTCTTCACCACTACTGATTGTCCTCTACATACTGTTATTTAGAAGAACCTACTTCATACTTGCCGCCATTCAGCTCCCTCCATCCAGGAGGGAGCTGAATGTCTGCGCACAGCGGGGGGCGTGGCCGGGTAACGATGCCACGTTGCCGAAAATAGCAGCATTGTGCAGGATGGGGCGGGGCCACGATGATCGCGTCACTGGCCCCTCACTGCAGGGGTTTCTAGTTTACTCTGGAAGGGGGGGGGTAGGGAGGGTCGGCTTGCCTGCCTTTCCAGGGGGGCCGGGAGCAGCACCCATATCTTGGAGGCTCCCGGCCAAATGGGGAGGGTAGTCAAGCCTGACCTACATACATACATACATACATACAGATAAAGATGCAGACACAACCATTTTTACATACAAATAGACAGTGTGTGTATGTGTATATATATATATATATACAGTGTATATATATATATATACATACACTCACACGTACCTACATACGTACATACATAGGTGCCAGACTAACCTGTTTGGTGACGCATGCTACTTTTTTCTCATGGCTGGTGACAGCAGCCTTCCCTCCCGCACAATTCAGCTCAGCCTCTGCGTTCCATCCACAGCGCTGACTTCTCATAATTTCTGTGCCCAAGCCTAGGGCCAGCTGTCAAAATGGCCCTGGGTAAGGGGAATGGGCGGAACTTTAGATAGCCCGGTCACCGGAGCTTCTGATGACTCAGGGGAGGCAACTGTAGGCGGCCGAAGGGAGCTGCTTTAGCACGACCTGGCTGCGGGGTTGGAGCTTCAGTCGACCTGGAGGTGGAGCTTCAGATGACATGGGGCAGAGATTTAGGCAGTCGAGGGGCAGGGCTTTGGACGGTCAAGGGGGTGGAGCTTCGGACGGCCGAGGGGGGTGGGGTTGTTAGGCAATGGTACGGCTGCAGATCTTCCATTATCAGGTCGTCAGATTCAATGCAATGCAGTGGTTGCAAGGATTTTTTTTTCTCTTGTCTGCACGGCAGTGACTGGAGCCTGTGGGCCTATTTAAATGGTGAGCTTGGAGCTGCAGCTCCACCCGCCCCATTATTAATCTGGCCCTGGCTCTACTGTATCAGTCTGGGGGTACCTGCTCTGCTGTATCAGTCCAGTGGTGCTGTACTGCTGTATCAGTCTGGGGGTGACCTGCTCTGCTGTATCAGTCTGGGGGTGACCTGCTCTGCTCTATCAGTCCAGTCCAGTGGTGCTGTGCTGCTGTATCAGTCTGGGGGTGACTTGCTCTGCTGTATCAGTCCAGTGGTGCTGTACTGCTGTATCAGTCTGGGGGTGACCTGCTCTGCTGTATCAGTCCAGTCCAGTGGTACTGTGCTGCTGTATCAGTCTGGGGGTGACCTGCTCTGCTCTATCAGTCCAGTTCAGTGGTGCTGTGCTGCTGTATCAGTCTGGGGGTGACCTACTCTACTGTATCAGTCCAGTCCAGTGGTGCTGTGGTGCTGTATCAGTCTGGGGGTGACCTACTCTACTGCATCAGTCCAGTCCAGTGGTGCTGTGCTGCTGTGTCAGTCTGGGGGTGACCTGCTCTGCTGTATCAGTGTAGTCCAGTCCAGTGGTGCTGTGCTGCTGTGTCAGTCTGGGGGTGACCTGCTCTGCTGTATCAGTCCAGTCCAGTGATGCTGTGCTGCTGTATCAGTCTGGGGGTGACCTGCTCTGCTGTATCAGTCCAGTCCAGTGGTGCTGTCCTGTGCTGTATATTCAGTCCAAATAATTTTTACAGGGGCTGCCCTGTGTGGTGTAGGGCTACGGTGCCCTGTGCTGTGTATTCTCTCCAGTCTCCAAATAAAAAGGGGTTATTTATTTCATCCAAATAATTTTTACAGGGGTTATTCACTCCATAAAAATAATGGACTCCACAAAAATAATGGAGGACAAAAATTTGGAGGATAAAATAGGGAAAGATCAAGAACCACTTCCTCCTAGTGCTGAAGCTGCTGCCACTAGTCATGACATAGATGATGAAATGCCATCAATGTCGTCTTCCAAAGCCGATGCCCAATGTCATAGTAGAGGGCATGTTAAATCCAAAAAGCCAAAATTCAGTAAAATTACCCCCCCAAAAAATGTAAATCGTCCGAGGAGAAACGTAAACTTGCCAATATGCCATTTACAACACGGAACGGCTAAGGTCCTGGCCTATGTTCATGACTAGTGGTTCAGCTTCACATGATGATGGAAGCCCTCCTCCTCCCGCTAGAAAAATGAAAAGAGTTAAGCTGGCAAAAGCACAGCAAAGAACTGTGCGTTCTAAGAAGATATCACAAATCCCCAAGGAGAGTCGAAGTGTGTCGGTGGTTGCGATGCCTGACCTTCCCATCACTGGATGGGAAGAGGTGGCTCCTTTCACAATTTGCACGCCCTCTGCAAGTGCTGGAAGGAGCACCCACAGTCCAGTTGCTGATATTCAAATTGAAGACGTCACTGTTGAAGTGCAACAGGATGAGGATATTGGTGTAGCTGGCGCTGAGGAGGAAATTGACCAGGAGGATTCTGATGGTGATGTGCTTTGTTTAAATCAGGCACCGGGGGAGAAAGTTGTTGTCTATGGGATGAAAAAGCCCATCGTCTTGCCTGGGCAGAAGACCAAAAAATCTGCCTCTTCGGTCTGGAATTATTTCTATCCAAATCCAGACAACAACTATCTTGCCATATGTAGCTTATGTAAAGGTGTAATAAGTAGGGGTAAGGACGTTAGCCACCTTGGAACATCCTCCCTTATACGTCATCTGAAGCGCGTTCATAAAAAGTCACTGTCAAGTTCAGAAACTGTGGCTAAGACCGTAAGGAGTCCAGGAACACCTAAATCCCTTTGTCCTGTTGTATCCAAGTGCCTGCAAACCACACCAGCAACTCCCTCCTCGTCAATTTCCTCCTCAATCAGGATTGGAAGTAGTCCTGCAGGCCATGTCACTGGCATGACTGACTCCTCTCCTATCCGGGATTCCTCCGGAGGATCCTGCATTGCTATGTCTACTGCTGCCACTGCTGCTGTTGCTGCTGGGAGTAATTCATCATCCCAGAGAGGAAGTTGGAACACCACTACTTCTTTTACTAAACAATTGACCATCCAACAGTCCTTTGCAAGAAGGATGAAGTATGACAGCAGTCATCCTGTTGCAAAGCATAACTGAGGCCTTGACAGCTATGTTGGTGTTAGACGTGAGCCCAGTATCCGCCATTAGTGCAGTAGATTTAGACAATTGATGGAGGTAGTGTGTCCCCAGTACCAAATCCAGTCTAGATTCCACTTCACTAGGCAGGCGATAACGAGAATGTACAGAGACGTCAGAAAGTGTCCTCAGTGTCCTAAAAGATGCGGTTGTACCCAATGTCCACTTAACCACGGACATGTGGACAAGTGGAACAGGGCAGACTAAGGACTATATGACTGTGACAGCCCACTGGGTAGATATATCGCCTTACGCAGCAACAACAGCAGCGTCACCAGTAGCAGCATCTCAGAAACATTCCAAGGCAGGGGCTGTGTATCATCGGTTTCAGTAAGAGGCACACCGCCGACAACCTCTTAGGGAAACTGAGGGAAATCATTGTCCAATGGCTTACCCCACTTAGACTCTCCTGGGGATTTGTGATATCTGACAACGCCACCAATATTGTGCAGGCATGACATCTGAGCAAATTCCAGCATGTCCCATGTTTTGTTCACACAATAAATTTGGTGGTGCAGAATTTTTTGAAAATTGACAGGGCCATGCAGGAGACACTTTCGGTGGGCCAAAAAATTTCGGGACACTTTCGCCATTGAGCGATTGTGTGCCGAAGACTGGAGCACCAGCAGACACTCTTGTACCTGCTCTGCCATCACCTGAAGCAAGAGGTTGTAATGCAGTGGAACTCAACCCTCTATATGCTTCAGAGGATGGAGGAGCAGCAAAAGGTCATTCAAGCCTATACATCCACATATGACATAGGTAAAGGAGTGGGTATGCATCTGACTCAAGTGCAGTGGAGAATGATTTCTGTGTTGTGCAAGGTTCTCCAGCCCCTTGAACTTGCCACACGTGAAGTCAATTCAGACACTGCCAGCTTGAGTCAGATCATTCCCCTCATCGGGCCTTTGCAGAAGCAGCTGGAGAAAGTGAAGGAGGAGCTAAGATGGAGCGATTCCGCTCGGTACGTGGGACTTGTGGATGAAGCCCTTCATTAGCTTTGCCAGGATTCGAGGATGGTAAATCTGTTGAAATCAGACCACTACATTTTGGCCACCGTGTACGATCCTATGTTTAAAGCCTATCCGATGGACACAAGACTGCAGAGGTGCAAAGACCTGCTGGTGAAAACACTGCCAGCTGAAGCGGAACGTGACACGGCAACAGCTCCTTCTTCATTTTCTCCCACAACTGGGGCTGCCAGGAAACATCTTAGGTATCCTAAGCAACCCATGGCGGTGGTGCAGGGCAGGCAGGACCAAGTTTGTACATCTGGTCCGGACTGAAGGACCTGCCAACAATTTCTGACATGTCTACTGTAACTGTATATGATGGTGTCACCACTGAAAGAATGGTGGAGGATTACATCGGTGACAGCATCCAAGTAGGCATGTCAGACAGTCCGTACCTGTACTGGCAGGAAAAAGAGGCAATTCGGAGGCCCTTGTACAGACTGGCTCTATTTTACCTAAGTTGCCCCCCTTCTAGTGTGTACTCCGAAAGAGTTTTTAGTGCTGCTGGGAACCTTGTCAGCGAAAGGCGTAGGAGGTTGCTTCCACAAAATGTGGAGAAGATGATGTTCATCAAAATTAATTATCACTTCTTCCAGGGAGACCAGCCTCCAGAAAGTACAGAAGGACCTGTGGTGGTGGATTCCAGCGGGGATGAATTAATACTCTGAGAGGATGAGGATGTACACAACACTGATGAGGGTGAGGAATCGGTGGATGAGGATGAGGACGACTTCTTGTCTCTGTAGAGCTAGTTTGTGCAGGGACAGATTAATGGCCAGCTTGTTTTGTGGGGGCCCAAACGAACCAATCATTTTAGCCACAGTCGTGTGGCAGACCCTGGCGCTGAAATGCTTGGTTTGTTAAAGTGTGCATGTTCTGTTTATACAACATAAGGGTGGGTGGGAGGCTCCAAGGACAAAAACCATCTTGCACCTCTTTTTTTTCTTTGCATTATGTACTCTTTGGGGCCTAGTTATTCAAACTACCATCCTGTCTGCCACTGCAGTGCCACTCCTAGATGGGCCACGTGTTTGTGCCGCCCACTTGTGTCGCTTAGCATAGTCATCCAGCTACTTCGGTGCAACCTTTTGGCCTAAAAACAATATTGTGAGGTGTGAGGTGTTCAGAATAGACTGGAAATGAGTGGAAATGAATGTTATTGAGGTTAATAATAGCGTAGGAACAAAAAAACACAAATTCTGTGATTTTAGCTGTTTTTATGCTTTTTTCCAAAAAAATACAGATCCAAAACCAAAACCCAAAACACGGAAGGGTGGTTTTGGCAAAACCAATCCAGATCCAAAACACAAAGAAAGTTCCAGATCCAAAACCAAAACACAAAACATGAAAAGTGGCTGGTGCACACCCCTAGTACACATACACTTCACATCTGCGACACTCCCATAACACAACCATGAGACGGACCTTATCTGTTCATCCGCATAGCCACCTCCCTATCACCACCCAATTGCCGCCCAGGCGCGCCCAGTACATTATCAGTATCATTGCATTTCTCCGGCACAGCTACTGCCCATGTGCAAGCTGACATCAAAGAAAAAAGAAGGGAAAAAGTTGGCCGCACTGATATGTTATTGTCATTGTCAAGCTGACATCACCCATCTATCGATTCCTCTCCCATAATTTTTTTTCTTAAAGGATAGGCTACAATGCCCTGAGGATACAGATGAAGCCATCAGGGCCAAGTTAGCATAGCTTGTAACATTTCACAATTTAGTAGACCCCATAGGAACCTATGGGGACTATTTTTGCGATGATCCCATTCTTACATCCTGGACAGGGGCAAATCTATAATGGGTGCAGGGTGTGCGGTGTACACGAAAATATGGGTGCACACCCTGCACTCATATCATTTAAAACTTACCTCTCCAAGGTCCCGCGCCTGGTGTCAGCGCTGTACAAAAAGCCAGAAAAATGGCCACTACGGACATTTTTCCAGCATTTTGCACATGCGCAGTAGACTCTGGGCACACGCTAGTACCCAGAGTCTACTAATGCTCTGGTGGCCGTCCAGCTGTGTTGTTACTGTACTTCATATTGATACAGTGCATCCGGAAAGTATTCACAACGCTTCACTTTTTCCACATTTTGTTATGTTACAGCCTTTTTCCAAAATTGAATAAATTCATTTTTGTCCTCAAAATTCTACACACAATACCTCATAATGACAATGTGTAAAAAGTTTTTTTGAGATTTTTGTAAATTCAATAAAAAAAAAAAAATAAGAAATCACATGTACATAAGTATTCACAGCCTTTGCTCAATACTTTGTTGATGCACCTGCAGCAGTTGGCAGCAGTTACAGCCTCAAGTCTTTTTGAATATGATGACACAAGCTTGGCACACCTATCTTTGGGCAGTTTCGCCCATTCCTCTTTTCAGCACCTCTCAAGCTCCATCAGGTTGGATGGGAAGCGTCGGTGCACAGCCATTTTCAGATCTCTCCAGAGATGTTCAATTGGATTCAAGTCTGGGCTCTGGCTGGGCCACTCAAGGACATTCACAGAGTTCTCTTGAAGCCATTCCTTTGATATTTTGGCTGTGTGCTTAGGGTCGTTGTCCTGCTGAAAGATGAACCATCAACCCAGTCTGAGGTCAAGAGCGTTCTGGAGCAGGTTTTCATCCAGGATGTCTCTGTACATTGCTGCATTCATCTTTCCCTTTATCCTGACTAGTCTCCCAGCCTGCCACTGGAAAACATCCCCACAGCATGATGCTGCCACCACCATGCTTCCCTGTAGGAATGGTATTGGCCTGGTGATGAGCGGTGCCTGGTTGGCTCCAAACATAACAGTTGGCATTCATGCCTAAGAGTTCAATCTTTGTCTCATCAGACCAGAGAGTCCTTCATATGCATTTTGGCAAACCCCAGGTGGTCTGCCATGTGCTTTTTACTAAGGAATGGCTTCTGTCTGGCCACTCTAATATACAGGCCTGATTGGTGGATTGCTGCTGAGATGGTTGACCTTCTGGAAAGTTCTCCTCTCTCCACAGAGGAATGCTGTAGCACTGACAGAGTGACCATCGGGTTCTTGGTCACCTCCCTGACTAGGAGCCCTTCTCCTTCAATCGCTCAGTTTAGATGGCCAGCCAACTATAAGAAGAGTCCTGGTGTTTCCGAACTTCTTCCATTTACATATGATGGAGGCCACTGTGCTCATTAGGACCTTCAAAGCAGCAGATATTTTTCTGTACCCTTCCCCAGATTTGTGCCTTGAGACAATCCTGCCTCGGAGGTCTACAGACAATTCCTTGGACTTCATGCTTGGTTTGAGCTCTGACATGCACTGTAAAGTGTGGGACCTTATATAGACAATTGTATGCCTTTCAAAACATGTTTAATCAACTGAATTTACCACAGGTGGACTCCAATTAAGCTGTAGGAACATCTCAAGGATGTCGTATACAGAAAATTCTTGTAAGCACAAGAAAAAAAGCTGACTCCTTTGTTGGGTACTCTTAATCAAAAATAATTTTATATTGAGAGATAATGATAATATTAAAATATTAGTTTAATTAGTGTGCTCTTAAAATATCTGAAAAGTGTTATAAAGATGAACACTATTTCTATGTGTAATTAGGTACAAGGTGACAAAGAGTCCACAATTGACTTTTCAATGTTAATCAAATATGGCAAAAATATTCATAAGAAATACTCCTACATTGAGACAAAATTATTCATTTCCCCAGTGGGCTATGTAAGGAGTAATACTCTCAGTTACAAGCATTTGTCAGATGAGCACTTTCGTTCAAATATACAAACTACAAAGAGACCAAATTGCAACAAAAATTATATTGAAAATAAAATCGACACACTGAATAGGTACATGTATTATTACCAATCTGAGATGGTTAAGAGACAGTTGTTCCCTTCCAAGTAGAAGAGTATTAGCATGTAATAGATAGTTTCAAACTGATACTTTACACAGTATTGAGAACAAGTTGAAGCTTTCTTTGCAGGATATTATCACAAATAAGTCAGTTCAAAGAATCAATTGGCAACATACAGTTCATTGGAACAAGAATTGTTGCATTAGATGTACTCAAATGTGAACAATAAGCAGATGTAAGGTCGTTCGTTCAACAAAAAGGAGTGGCTATTCAAATGAACCGTTCGCTCTTTGCGGTCTGTTGACGCCTCTATGTCTGAACGAGCGAACAAAATTTGCAGTTGTAATTTTGAAAAAGACGCCCCCGGCCGCTCGCACCATACGTCATGTCCGCTATTTATTTGATTAATCGAGTACATCGAACAGCGTATGAACTGCTCGCTATTCTTGTGGCTGGTGTTTTCTACCACAAATTTGCGAGCAGTTCTGGCTATAAAATAACCCAGTGACGTGGTCAATGACGCTCCAGTATTAATTATGCACACCCTTAAAACGCCCGTTTTGACCTTTAAGCACGCCTGCGTTCGGATCTCCACTCCCCGTTTTCAAGCACCTTCCCCTGTTACCACCCACATACGCCTCCTCCTGTCACTCATATTACCAGGCATTCGCTATTTAGCGAACAAATGATTTTTGGCCGCACTGACTGGTTCGCGCATGCCTATAACGATCCGTACGCATGCGCAGTTGGGCAAACATCGCTCGGAGCGAACGAGCGGCCGCTTACGAGCGGCTCTGAATCAGGCCCTAAGTTACCTGAGGCCAAACATGGATTTTCTTAAAACCTGGCCAATTATGGTGCCTTAAGGACCAAGGGCCTGATGCAGAGCCGGACGCAAATGGCCGATCGTACATTCGGCGTACGTGCCGAAATATGTAAATTTAAGCGCCGCACGTAATTTCGAACGCACCAAAAAAAACACCCCAAAGACTACTGACCCCTCCTCTACCTAACGAGCGAGCCAAATAGCGAGCGTACATCCCCAATGTGGCCTGCAGGGAACGCACGCACAAGTCCAAACTGGAAGTGGGCCTGTCAGATTCCGATTACCTGCTCGTTCATTCTGCCTACCTCCCTCAATCGTATCATGGCAATCAATATATCAATGAGCTTAATTGCTCTTCACATGTTTTTTTTTTTTTTGACATGCAATAAACTTTACTCTTATCCGTGTTTGTGTTTCCCCGCAGAATACGTACGTCTTAAACATTTGCTTTCATTTGTCAAAATACATGTTTTATCCAAATATCCATTTGTTTTCTGTGTTTTTACCCACGCATATTTTACTGGGTTCATTTCTTTATTTAAGTTAGCTTACGCATGTCAGTGCATCAAGCCTATCATAACTCTCAATAGATTTTTGGCCCTGTCGAACACATGACTCATACACTAACCAATAGAATGGGTCCTGTTAATTACCCAAATACATTAGCCAATCAAAATTATTTTCTGGTCTTTATTAAAACTGTTTTATTAAAAATACACCATTGCCATCATGAGAGCCTCTGCATTCACCAAGCGCGAGCTCCTGCTATTAACAGAGGTGATGGACAGGCGGATCACCAGCCAGCCTCCCCCCATCACCAATCGAGAAAAGCGTTCCGCATATGCGGAGGTACATGGATGCCTGCATTCCTTCGGCTCACGCCGCCAGATCGGCCAGCTGGAGCGCAGGTGGTCCGACCTTCAACGGCGGACGCCCCGCTAGCTGGCATGCTTTCGCATGCAGATAGCGGAAAGTAAGTTTATTTGACTTTGGTTTTCATGTTTATCTTTGTGGCCCTAGCTGCATGTGCATGTTTTCATGTATGGCCTGTTTATTCTTTGTACTCATATCTGCATGTGCATGTTTTCATGTCTGGCCTGTTTATTCTTTGTACTCATATCTGCATGTGCATGTTTTCATGTCTGGCCTGTTTATTCTTTGTACTCATATCTGCATGTGCATGTTTTCATGTCTGGCCTGTTTATTCTTTGTACTCATATCTGCATGTGCATGTTTTCATGTCTGGTCTGTTTATTCTTTGTACTCATATCTGCATGTGCATGTTTTCATGTCTGGCCTGTTTATTCTTTGTACTCATATCTGCATGTGCATGTTTTCATGTATGGCCTGTTTATTCTTTGTACTCATATCTGCATGTGCATGTTTTAATTTTTTGGGGTTAAACAATTAGCGTTTAACAAGGTGATGTTCTAAACTAACCTCAATTTGTTTTCCATCATTTAGGGGCAGAGCGAAGACTACGGCGTCATCGCCGTCAAAGATGGCGCTCTCGTCCCCTCTCCCCAACCCCCAGCCAAACATCCTCTCCACAAAAATACCCAAAATTCCCTCTCCTCCCCAGCCTGCCCAGACCCTGTTGCCCATCCCTCTGTGCTACTTCCCCTCCATCCCAATTCCCCCTCCCCTCAAACCACCCCTCTCTTGACCACCCCATCACCGGAATCGGTCATCACCCCTCCGACCTCCTTGGGAAATTTGGCCACCTCCGAGGAGGATGAGGGAGTTGTTTCGGGGCCAGCCGTCATTCAGAACGGTATGTTTCCCTTTTATCCTTTTTTGTTGTTTAAAATGTGTTGATCTAATCTTTGTCTGTGCCTTTTCCTTTTTTTGGTTTTCCAAAAGTTTTGTTATATATCTGTTTGTATTTACATTTTACTGCTGAATTCCCCATACACATATCCCACATGGCAAAACAGTCAAACTTGTCTGTCTGGTTTGTTTTTTTTTTGTTTTTTTGTTTTTTGTGTGTCCATTTTTTGGGCCTTCTGGGTTTTGTTAAAAATGTGCTTTTGGTCACACTATTGTAATTTTTTGATAACTCTCTTTTACTTGTGTTTTTTGGGAGATTCTTAAATTATGTAGTAAGCCCCACAATTTTCTAACCCACAGAGGACCAGAGGCGTTTGGCAGACCTAGCCGGGGGCGTACAAGTGATGCGGGGCCACGTGATCGGCCTGCTGGTGGTCCTGGATCGTATGGCAGGGATCCTGCGTCCATAATTTGTTTTTTTTCTAGGCAAATTAGTTTTCATAATTAAAAAGTCTTAGATTGTTTACACTTACATAAGTAGACTCTTGCAGCAAGTATTTGCAACTAATGTCACTAAGATTGTGTGTTGTTGATTTTTAGAAAACAGGCACATGAAACAGCTAACACTAACAATCGGTTTGGGGCATTTTTTTGGTTTACATTTTTTCACTTTGTACATTTTACATGTTCCAATTTTGGGGGAAACCTGCTTAGACCGAGATTCCAAAGCATACTGATTCTACATAATACCTTTTGGTGTTGGTTTGGACCCGGAAAGCATAGTTAAATATTGTGCAAATTGCGACATTACAGGATTAACCCTTAAGCAAATTTAACGTGGGTGAACCTGGTTACACTTGCTTGTAATGTTCAAGAAAATTTTGGGAATTACAAATTCAAAAAATTTATTCACCACATAAATAAAAAACCAAAGTGTTGGCTCACAAACAATACACACAGTGATAACAAAATGTAAAAACCATAAAACACCATAAGAAAAAAATAAAGATAAATCAAGAACTGGTTGACGAATGAGCATGCCAACATGATTCCACAAATGTGGCGTTGCAATATTGGGTCCAGAATATATATCCAATGTGTCCCCATGAAGGTTTGTTTTGGGTAGCAGGAAGTATTCATCGTTTCAGTCCAAAAGATTATGAAATCAAACAGAAGATGGGAAATAATAAACAAATTAATTAGATGGCCTCCAAAAATCCTTACCACATTGTGTCAAAGAACTTCTTTTGTGCCAATAATTACCTAAAATATCTGGCCACCACATCATCGCGTATGGCCCCCCCACATACTGACCTCCGACCAACCTCGGGGGGGCCATCCTCAGGCAAGGCATCCTCTGGCTGCATTGGGACACCACTCCTTATGGCGATGTTGTGAAATATCCCACACAGGACCACAATTTTCGAAACCATATCCGGCAAATACATGAGCTCGCCACCAGACCGGTGGAGGCATCTGAATCGGCCTTTTAAAAGGCCAATACAGCGCTCCACCACTTGCCTGGTGGCTGTAAGTGCGGAATTAAAATTACTTTGTGGCCCTGGTGTGGGAGCCAAATAAGGAGTGAGCAGCCAGGGCGTGCAAGGGTAGCCACTGTCTCCTGTGAAAAAGAAGTGACAACATCAGGATCACTGTGTATCAAGCTTAACATTGTTATGTACTAAAGGTCTCCACTTACCCAGAAGCCACGCATCACGAGCTTGTAGGTTGTCTAATTTTTGCCATATCCCTGATTGCCGGATGACGAATGAGTCATGTGCATTCCCAGGTAATTTTGAATTCAGGGACAGGATCTGGAGGGAGGCATCACATACCACCATTACATTCAGTGAGTGATAGTGTTTGCGGTTCCAAAAAATGGCCTCCAGCCGTGCTGGAGGCTGAAGTGGTATGTGAGTACCATCCACAACCCCTATGATGTGTGGGAAGCCAGCTATTTGGTAAAAATTGGCCTTGGCCACACTAAGGGCACCCATATCCAAAGGCATTTTAATAAAATGATGGAGATGCTTGAAAAGGGCCTCCATCACTGCCCTCAGGATCCTGGAAAAGGAGGATTGGGAGATTCCCGCAACTATTCCCACCGTGGTTTGAAAGGATCCTGAGGCACAGAAATGTAACACCGCCATAAATTGCGTAAGTGGTGGTATTGCTGTAGGATTGTCAATTTGCCGCTCAAGATCACTCTCTATTAATGAGAGAGTGTCTATGATGATTTGGGGCGGAAGACGGTAGCATCTTAACATCTCATCATCGGGCACTTCAAAAAGGGTGACACGTGTTCGATATATCTGGGGCCTTGCACGCCTACGATGCCTACGCCTGGGATGAGATTGAGGTTGGTCGGCTTCCGGGAGCATGGCCACAACAATCCGACCAAGATCAACCTGAAATGGCAAGAATTGAATGTAAGGTTTGTTTGCCCCCCCAAAAAAACAAAAATACTTATCTTACGATACAATCCAATGATGCTTACATGCCGGGGTATTGTCATGATTTACCAAGCCTAAAAAAATAAAAAACCGAACAATGGAAAAATTTTGGGTGGCCATTTAGGATTCAAAATTGGGTAAAATACAAAACATAAAAGGGGATAAACACACATTTCTCCAAAGAGCAAAACGACAGTGCGCAGACTACCACAATTTGGGACCCAAAAAACAAACAAGATTGCTAACGGTAAATCTCACCCAATTTAACTACAGAAAAGAAGCAGACAAAAATGCGCTAATTAGTTCGCAATTACAATACAGAAAAGAAGCAGACAAAAATGCGCTAATTAGTTCGCAATTACAATACAGAAAAGAAGCAGACAAAAATGCGCTAATTAGTTCGCAATTACAATACAGAAAAGAAGCAGACAAAAATGCGCTAATACGTTCGCAATTACAATACAGAAAAGAAGCAGACAAAAATGCGCTAATTAGTTCAGACATTTAGGAAACACATAACCAAAGGTAAAAACTGTAAGGTGAACAAAAGTTGCGAAAAAAATGACATGAACATTTAATAAACAAGTGAAAATCCAAACTTACCAATACAGGATATATAAGTCACCGGAGAAAAAGGTCGTTGGGGCAGAGCCAAAAGAAACCTACCAAAGGATAATTGTAAAAAAATTAGAGAACAAAATTTTAAAAAAAGAAGAATAGCCAAATTGAACAAAAGGAAGACAGCCAAAAACTTACCAAAAAAAGACACGACAAATAAAAGAACAACACCAAAAAAAGCGAACGGAAAGATAAACTCCAAAAAAACGCACAGAAAAAAACGCCAAACACCACCAAATACAATTCCCGCCAACAATCCACTCCGACCAACGTAACCTCCAACAACCAACACCCGCCACCTGGACTCGAGACGGCCAAAGCCATAAATAGTGTTTATTTTCCCGCTCAAATTTAGGAGGAATCATAGGAACGCACAATCAATGATGCGGCCGAAAAATAAGGACGCATGTATAAATACGTCACGACCCAAAAAAAAGGTCTGGTGTATTTCTTGTTTTGCTATAAGAAATGGCTACAGACCAGCCAAACAATGGTCAAGAGGCGGGCGGTAAGTTTTTCAGGCATTTCCAAACAAGGATTATTTTGAAACATAATATAGGGAAAGTTTGCACGCTACAATTTCTCAATTTTGTAAAAAATAGGTGTGGAGGATGACATGGAAGAGGCTGCTGGGCCCAGTATTCCGGGCAAAGCAGGGAAAAAGAAAAGGCAGCCACAATTCACAAGAAAGGAGATGGAGGTTTTGTTTCAGAAGTGTATGGACATCCTGCCACAGGCAGACAGGAATATGGGTGCAAGCCAGAAGTGGAGAATGTGGGAGGAGATAGCCAGTGCTGTCAATAGGGTGGGTGATTATGTCCGTCTAGCCCGGGATGTCAAACGGCGGTAAGTAAAAACTTGACCCCCCTAAAACCAAAAAAAACAAAAATGCAGGAATAATGGCTACTTTTTAACCCACAGATGGCAAGACTTCAAATATCGCCTGAAACAAAATATGGCGGACAGGGCTAGGCATGCAAGGGGGACAGGTGGGGGTCCCACCCCTGTGTCATTGGAGTTTAATGATTTGGAAGAGCTGGCACAGGGGTGTGTGCAGGATGTGGAGGTGTTTGGCGTGTCCAACATGGATACGGACATGCCAGACTTTGTGGCTCCTCATGTTGTCCCAGGTAAATTTTGTGATGTAACCAACTCTGAAATGTAATTGTGACAATATGTAGATTGTAATGTTCCTCTTTTCTCTTTTTTCTCACAGAGACACAGGCGGATGAGTCTGCTCCAGAGGGGAGCCTTGGCCGCCGAATTTCTGCTGGCTCTGCAGGGGAGGAACCAGTACATCCGGCTGAGGACCCTGCAGAAGCCAGTCCTGGGCAATCCCCCTCGCAGGCAGTGGCACTCCTCACAGAACTCAATTTTAAATCGGATTCCCATACGGAGATTCTGCAGAGGATGGACGCCAGTCTGCTACGGGTGGCTGAGGCCCTGGAGCAAAATGCGGCGGCCAACGTGACCATTGGTCAGGCCCTGGCTGAAAATACCAGGGCCAACATCCGAATCGCTAATGCCCTGGAGCAGCTCGTTCGTCAGCACATGGCGGAGCCGACCTCCCTTCCTGCCGGAACATCCGGATCCTCCACCTCTGGCACAACAACAGCCATTCCTCCAAATGTGCCTAGCCCTGTGCCTAGTCCAGAGGCCACAACATCTGCCTCTGGACAGGCCAGCCAGAGGACATCCCGGAGCCGGTCTGGCGCCCACCCTACCCCAGCCAAACGGGGCAAGAAACGGTGACAGCAATGGCGACTTTTCCCACACTCCTTCTGTGCTTGCCCCATATTCCTTTCTGGCCAAAACTTCCCTCTCCTTTCTTGTGAATTGTTTTTAATTTTTTTTTCGTTTGTGTGCAAAAAATATAATTTAATCCAAAAATATGTGTCCAATATTAGTGGGTAACAAGGACCCCAAAAATGTACATGACAATGCACATGATTTGTTTAAAAATGTGTTTGGCAAATAAAACCTACAAATTGTTCTCAACTGTATTGTGACATTAATTGACAATTGTTTTATAGTTAATTCTGGCCCACAAGGGAAAAATGAAATCGGAGTTTGGGACTTTCAAAAAATCAAGGGTTAAAACAAAATGTTCCTTTAAAAAAAACTTTGGAATAAATGTTAAAAAAAAAAAAACAATGCAAAAGGTTACAATACACACAAAGATGAATACAATATTGTTACAAAATGCAAAAATACTAACCAAATTGTAAAATACATTACTACCAAAAAACGCTAATTGATTGTGTAATCCTGAAATTAGCCGCCGAGATTTTCAGCTGCGTACGGTTTTGTGCTATTACAAAGTGAAAAAAAAAAAAAAAAAACAAGCTGGTTTTCAATCCAAAGTTGATTGTTTATCTGACAAGCCGTGATAAATCGATGAAACATCGTGGAGGCCCGGGCAAAAGGACAAGGCCATCGCCATTGTGGTCGAGTAATCCAGACCCTAAGCTGTGCGAGCAGTTTGAACGGAGAAAGGATCAGCCAGTGACGTATGAGTTGGTATGAACACATTGGACGTTCGCATGAGCTAATTTATGTACGCCCCAAAAACGCCTCGCCACGCCTGCGTTTTTCCATCTCTACCCCCGTCACCGCCCAAAAACGGCCTGTTCTGTCAATCACATTTGACATGTCACTTCCTGTTCGCAATTTGCCGAACGAGTGAAAAAAAACTCGCAATCTGCCGTACGCACATGCGCAGTGTTACACCGGCGCATGTGCGGTGTCACAGCATCGGAACGCAACGAGCGTACTGCTGTTAACGAGCGGCTCTGAATGAGGGCCCAAATTTGGGAACCTCTGCGATTAACCTCTTAAGGTGCTTACACACACAACGATTTAGTAAATGAACGATTTTAGTAAACGATTTTCGTTCATTTTTTCAAGGGAAAAATGAACGAAAATCGTTTACTAAAATCGTTCATTTACTAAATGTAATGAACGATTTTTTTGAACTACAAACGATTTTTGCATATTAACTTAATGAAAATCGTTGATCTGGTCAGTCTGACTGAACTACAAACTACAGACTACAAATGTGAACGCGCATGAACGATAATCGTTCATCGTTTTCACTCAGAAAGTGAACGATTTTTTCAACGATTGAACAATAAACGATATCGTTATCGATAATCGTTCAAAAAATCGTTGTGTGTGTATGCACCTTAAGTGTTCCTTAAAATCTTATAACAGCAGTGAGAATTAATAAAACTATATCTGGGTTATAATTTCTTCACAGCTGTAAAGGGTTAATATGAAGACCTTTTTAATACTGTTCAGCCGAATACACCACTCACTACTACTACTGTACATGAGGATATTGCTGTTTCTAGTAAGCACACTATATAAGATTAATGTTGATGCCAAAAAATCAACGTTGAGCTGTGCAGATTTGCAGGAAATTCCAGACTGCAGCAGGTCAAACAGATTCTGCTTCATTTTGGATTATCCAAGATCCCCAGCTGTGCTGAAACATAGAAAACGCAAAAGACCTTAAGAACCTGAGTCGGGTTGGCTTAGTTATCTCAGCAAGGAATAGAGCAATTGAGTGCTTTAACCATCCACTGCAACTCAGGCCGATGTAGTTATTAGATGGATTAGAACATAATACCCTGGTTTAGTTAAACAATACAGAAACACATGAAAGGTGAAGAAAAAACATTTTCAAAGTTCATTCACGCTGGGTCTCTGTGGACTCAAAGCAAAAACAGCGCAGCGGGATACAGAAAAGGAAACATTTGACCACTGAAGCCCTTTGTATTCCTTAAGGTGCGTACACACACAATGAATTTTTTAATGATTTAACTATAACGACGTCGTTATCGTTCAATCGTTCAAAAAAATCATTCATTGTAAAAAGATATGCGCGTTCACGTTTGTCGATTGTAGTTTGTAGTTTTTAGTTCAGTCAGACTGGCAAACTGAATGATTTTCAATAGCAGTTGCAACATTTTTCCTTCAACACACAGAAAATCGTTTATTAAGTAAACTAAAACCAACTACTTTAAAGGGAAAACTGAATGAAAATGGTTCAACGAAAATCGTTCATTACTTACATCGTTGTGTGTGTACTCACCTTTACTCATCATTAGACCCATTAGACCAGTCTTTGGGGGAGATGTACTAAATCTTGGAGAGAGATAAAGTACCAACCAGTCAGCTCCTAACATTTGTTTCACAGGCTGTGTTTGAAAAATGACAGTTAGGAGCTGATTGGTTGGTACTTTGGACCTCATTCAGAGTCGGTCGAAGCGGCCGCACGGTCGTATGCCACCGATGTTCGCTATACTGCGCATGTGTAAAGTTCGCAATGCGCGTGCGCAAACTAGCCGCTACGATCAGAAATTTCTCTCTCCTTGAACACAGCCAGGTCGGTAGTTTGAGTGACAGATGGAGGCGTTTGGGGGTGGTAACAGGGGAAGGTGCTTGAAAACGGGGGAGTGGAGATCCGAACGCAGGCGTGCCTCATTATGCGAACGGCATTTTATGGGAGTGCATACGGTTTATGGGAGTGCATAATTAACAAAGTAGCGTCATGGCACATGTGACATGGGAGGTTTTTACACTGACATGATCGTAGAGCTTAAGAGAGGGTATGGTCAACCTTAAGCTCTACGACCAGTGCCGATGGTTCCCGATGGTCTCGATTAATCATTATATGCCCGGAGATGACGTGCAAAGCGTACGAGAAGGGGGCGTATTTTTTTGTCTTCCGACCGCTTCCTCCCCTTGGTCGGCCAACTACCGATCCGAACTTAGGGACGCAACTTGCGAGGGAATCATTTCAATATCCGGACCCTTTTTCCGTACGACCGTGCGGCCACTTCGACCGACTCTGAATGAGGTCTCTCTCCAAGGCTCAGTACATCTCCCCCTATAGGAGCTATCACTTTATGAATTTATTATACAGTATCCTTGTTTCTATCTTTATGATGGTTAAGTCTGAAACATCAGCATAAATAGTATTGAAAACCCTGTTTTCAAATGTAAATGGAGAGCTCTGTCTTGTTTTTTTTAATGTATTTTGGGGCCTATTTATCACATGATTTCTGTCTATATTATGTCTAAGATGAGCGTTTGATTTTGGCTCGGATCTTTCCGCCAAGTGCGGATCTCAGAACGAGGCAAAACATCATCTTTCACAGACATCTCGGCACAGATGAATATACAAAATGAGTTCTAGAAATGCACAAGAAACTGCCGCAGTGAAAACTAAAGAGACTCCGCACTTTTCTCCTTACAAGACACACATAAAAAGATATCGTTCCACTCAGGCGCTGTCAATATTCAAAACGTAATGTAACATATAAGGGATAGTCTCTTACTCTATTCAAATCCCAAAATGTCCTTTGAGTATACGTTTAGGAAGCCTGCCGTCGCAATGCCGACAGCTGGCTTCCCAACTACTTAATCCTGGCGAGGGTAAATGACAGGCGTCTAAATCTAGATGGCTGTCATTTTACCTACGCCGGGAGACCGGCGCCCGGCATCCCGATCGAAGAGATGCCGGGTGCGGACAGCCGCGCGGGAGGGAGGGTTAGGTTAGGGGCTCCCAGGGAGGATTTAGGGTTAGGCACTCCCCCAGGAGGTTAGGGTTAGGCTAGGGGGAGGGAGGGTTGGGTTAGGCACCCCGGGGGGAGCTTAGGGTTAGGCACCCCCCCGGGGGACTTAGGTTTAGGTGGGCGGGAAGGGGGGGTTAGGTTTAGGCACTTAGAGGGGGGATTAGGGTTAGGTACGGGGGAAGGAGGTTACGGTTAGGTACCCTAAAGGAGGGTTAGGGTTAGGGGGTAGATTAGATTAGTTTATACTTACCTTTAGGACGATCGGGATTTCCGCCTCTGTCGGCCTGACGTTGCCGGGATTTGAATCATACCGAATGCGTCCTTTGATATAATGCGGTTTGTTTCTTTCTATTTATTTCTCAAATATACAGAAAAGATAGTGAAGATAGTGCAATGACGTTTTAAAAAATTCCAAGTATTTATTAATATAATACACTCACATTCTATTGAAAACACAGGCATATAGCATCTCCAATACGATGCAGAAATACTTTGGAATGGTTATGATTGGGATACCGGTAAGCCTGAGATGGAAACGGTAAACGGTTGAAGTTTCCGGACACCAGCCAACTCTTCACTCGGAGTGCATCTTATTCAAAATTATTCAGAAATCAGCTGTCTCCCTGAACAACTTCACTGCCCCTTTCAGAGCAGTGAAACTTAGTGTCACAAGCCGCAGTCACATTCTGGTAGATGGAGATTCTCTCAGGCCGGTTGCTGGGAGACAAAGACGCCACGCTGTCAGCTTGTAGGTCCTCCCATCTGACTGACATCATCTCTACCAGGACGGGATTGGTGCATCCTCCTTCTTCTACCTTGCTGGTGCGCTGCTCAGGTGCTGGTGATAGCGTTGTACATGTTTCCGGTTCAGCTGCGAATCTCCTGTATCCAGTTGAGTATCCAAGCTCCACGTCTGCTTTGCTCTGATTCTTGCCATTTGTGTCATCTAGGCGGCACAGTCCACATACCACCTTCCTGTTCTTTATGTCATACAGGCGGCACGTGCCGCACCTCAGCGTCTCGTTTACACTATCCAGTTAGTGACTGCTTGTGTTAACCCGGCGGCACGAGCCGCACTATTGCACCAAGTGTACGCAAACCCGTGTACTGCTACTTGTGTCAACCTGGCGGCACAAGCTGCACCATAGCACCAAGTGTACGCAAACCAGTGTACTGCTACTTGTGTCAACCTGGCGGCACAAGCCGCACTTCTGCACCCCGTTCACGCAAATTAAGTGTACTGCTGTGTGTCAACCTGGTGGCACAAGCCGCACTTATGCACATCTTGTACAGAGGCTGCTTCTTGCCAAAGACTTACTAGCCCTCAAGGCTGCTGCACGGCCCAAGGCTGCATCATATTTACAGCCCAGAGGCTGCTTCTCGCCAAAGGCTTATCAGCCCCCAAGGCTGTAACACCTCACCAGCCCTCAAGGCTGCAACACCTCACCAGCCCTCAAGGCTGCAACACCTCACCAGCCCTCAAGGCTGCAACACCTCACCAGCCCTCAAGGCAATTACGGCCGCAACTAGCCAAGTGTCCCAGCCCTCAAGGCTATTGCTAGACTGTACCAACCTTGCTCTCAGCTGATATTTCAGCCTATGGGCTGCAACAAATAGCACAACGTTCTTCAAGGAGTACCTCCAACCAATCACCCTTTAAAGTCAGTACTCCCCTGAATAAGTCTATATATAGACAACACAGGAATTATGACATACAAATTGCTGTATTCATATGAATGTAAAAATTAAGATCAAGAGCTGCTTCACTACATATAATATATATTATCATTGTAGACCACTAAAGGGACCCTGCATATGGTTGGTCACCTCAGTGTCTGCTTTCTATTCTGCATCCTTCGGCGCTAAGTCTCCGCTTTGTTACCCACTCCTACCCCGTGCTCTGGAGGGTGCGAGCAAAAATTTGCGATCAACCCATAATTAGGGCGACCTAACAGGGACTTTGGGCCTGATTCAGCAAGCAATGCAAAGGAGAGAACGCACGCACTCGTCCGCTGCGAGAATATGCTAATAAATGCATACGCTCGGAGACAGCAGCACAAGATGCAGACACCCAGCCCTATATTAAGCCGCCCATCTTCCTTTACTCAAAGCCTGATGAGTACGCAAAGTAGCGTAAACATCGGTAACATCGAGAACCATCGACCACATTTGCATAATAGTGGTTGACCAGACCTTGCGCAGGATCTTGGCAACTTCCTGTGTACACGGAGTCTCATCACTACGTCCGTCGCTGCACTGGCTTAATTAAAACGGCGTTCCAACGCACAGACACACCTGCGTTCGCCCGACCACCCCCCGTCACCACCCACAAATGGCACTTGCTGTCAATCAATATCGGAAGGGGTCTGCGTGCACGCTGCATGAAGTCTGCATACGCTTACCCGATCGCACTGGCTATTTGGTGCACGCGCAGTGCGATGCTTTTGCATGCACAGTACAAAACCATCGGCCAAGTGCGTGCGTTCTCTCCTGTGCATTGCTTGCTGAATCAGGCCCTTTAGATGGGTTTAGCTGTTTTACACAACTAAACCCGGTCTAATAGGCCGTGAGGACGGCGATAATTAATGGGCACCCAGAACAATTGAATTGCAACACTGGACGCCCATTAATCATCGCGCCCACACAATTGAATCGCCCCCAGAGAGAGATAAAGTGGCGAAAGATTAAGTACTAACAAATAAAGTACTAACCAAAATTGAATACTGTGTTGCAAGTAACTGGGACTCCAAATTAGGTTGTACCCTAATATATTGCAGGACCACACACTGGACCTCATTCAGAGTCAGTCGAAGCGGCCGCACGGTCGTACGCCACCGATGTTCGCTATACTGCACATGCGTAAAGTTCGCAATGCGCGTGCGCAAAGTAGCCACTATGATCAGAAATTTCTGTCTCCTTGAATACAGCCAGGTCGGTAGTTTGAGTGACAGATTGAGGCGTTTGTGGGTGGTAACAGGGGAAGGTGCTTGAAAACGGGGGAGTGGAGATCCGAACGCAGGCGTGCCTAATTATGTGAACGACGTTTTATGGGAGTGCATACGGTTTATGGGAGTGCATAATTAACAAAGTAGCGTCATGGCACATGGGAGGTTTTTACACTGACATGACCATAGAGCTTAAGAGAGGGTATGGTCAACCTTAAGCTCTACGACCAGTTTCGATGGTTCCCGATGGTCTCGATTAATCCTTATATGCCCGGAGATTACATGCAAAGCGTACGAGAAGGGGGCGTATTTATTTGAATTCCGGCCGCTTCCTCCCCTTGGTCGGCCAGTTACCGATCGAACTTAGGAACGCAACTTCCGAGGGAATCATTTGAATATCCGGCCCCTTTTCCCATACGACCGTGCGGCCGCTTCGACCGACTCTGAATGAGGTCCTCTGTCCATTTCCAATGCTGCTTTTTCTGAAGACTTTTGTCTACATCCTTAGGCAACAGTACAGAGAGAAAGCACATTATTTAAAGATCAGTTACGTAGCTAATGTAGCATACATTAATTTATCACCTTAAATGACCTTTCCAATGACTTTGCCTCTACGAATAAAAGGTACCATTCACCTTATTTAGTTTTGGCTCTACAGATTTACTTTATTTGACTTCCAGACACTTATAAGGGAAAGCATATGCAAGGCACCCGTCTCCATGGAAACTAAACTATAAAAATGACACTAGCGTTATCAGTTGCCTGTATTCTGATATAAACAATTTTATATTTCCCAAGGGTCTTCTATCCAGATACTGGTAGGATTTAACTAGAGTGTGCTTTTTATATCATTTTACAAGTCGCAATTATGCACTGTTGCTAGAAAGTATAAAATAGCGTATTCAGGTTCATGTAGCCGGTAGCAGGGCCAGATTAACAATGGGGCGGATGGAGCTACAGCTCCAGGCCTCCACATAAAAATAGGCCCATTGTCCTGACAACATGAAGTTGACTGGCCATCTGCTCTCCACATCGTCAGCCATAAATCATAAGTAGTAAAATTGTTTTTCTATTTACCTCACAAAATGAAGCATTTTTTTCTTTACATATTTATGAAGACATTGGGGCTGAGGCCCTGATTCAGAGCCGGACGCTATTTGCGGTCGTTCGTTCAAAAAAAGGGGTGGCTATTCAAATGAACCGTTCGCTCTTTACGGTCTGTTCACGCCTCTAAGTCTGAACGAGCGAGCAAAACTTGCAGTCGAAATTTTGAAAAATACGCCCCCTTGCCGCTCGCACCATACGTCATGTCCGCTATTTATTTGATTAATCGAGTACATCGAACAGCGTATGAACTGCTCGCTATTCTTGTGGTTGGTTTTTCCTACCACTATATTGCGAGCAGTTCTGACTATAAAACAACCAGGTGACGTGGTCAATGACGCTGCTGTTTTAATTATGCACACCCTTAAAACGCCCGTTTTGACCTTTAACACGCCTGCGTTCTGAATTCCACTCCCCGTTTTCAAGCCCCTTCCCCTGTTACCACCCACATACGCCTCCTCCTGTCACTCAAAGTAGCAGGCATTCGCTATATAGCGAACAAACGATTTTCGGCCGCACAGACTGGTTCGCGCATGCGTATTACAATCCGTACGCATGCGCAGATGAGCGAACATCGGTCAGAACGAACGAGCGGCCGCTTACGAGTGGCTCTGAATCAGGCCCTGAGAGTATAGGGGTGTACACGCCCACATGGCACTGGCCACACCCACACAGTACTGGTCACACCTCCTCTGCTTCTCATAATAGGCCCTTGTTCATTTTCAGCTCCAGACCCATGTGGCCCTCAATCCGGCCCTGGCAGGTAGTACATAAAATGCAATATACGTATAACACCCTCTGACACAGCATTCACAGCAAAACAAGTGTCAGGACCGGGTGTGTTTGGGGGGAGGGTGGGGGGTACTCTTTGACCATGTAACTGATTAACCCTGCTCTCTCCTGGGTTACCAAATTTCCTTTTTACTATTCACTTGTTGTCACAGTTCATTTAAGCTTTGTTTGCAGTCTATTAATTGTGCTTTATTTTCTTCTATGCATTGTTATTTATAATACTGTTGTTTTTTTGTGTTTAGGGATTATGGTTTAACTCTCTGATATCACTAAGGCCCAGTTTTATCAACAAGTGATATTCTTATCACTCATTACTAATCTTAAATGGTGCTCCAACCAATCAGCTCTTAACTGTTAAACTGCATACACACGTAACGATTTTAGTAACCAACGATTTTCGTTAACAATTTTCGTTCAGATTTTCCCTTGAAAAAGGGAACGAAAATCGTTTAGAAAAATTGTTGGTTACTAAATTAATGAACGATTTTGGCAACGATTTTCATGAACGATGAAAGATTTCTTAATCATGCATACAGTGATTGGACATCGTTCATCGTTCTTTCTGTACAACATGAACGATTTTCTGAACGAAAATCGTTCAGTTGGTCAGTCAGAATGAACTACAAACTACAAACGTGAACGCGCAAACTACAAACATGAACAAAAATCGTTCATCGTTTTAACTCAGAAACTGAAAATTTTTTTCAACGATTGAACGATAACGACATCGTTATAGTTAAATCGTTCAAAAAATCGTTACGTGTGTATGCACCTTTATTTTTCAAACACATGACAGGAGCTAATTGGTGGGAGCACCATTTAAGAATGGTAACAAGGGATAACAAGAATATCACTCGTTGATAAATGCTTTTGGTTATTACACACAACGGTAATATTTATCAAAACTTTGAGACAGATTAAGGGTCTCATTCAGACCCGCTCGCGAGCGCAGGATGCTCACAAGCGGGTCGATGGTACACAAATGCGCAATGCGCACGACGGAGGCTGCTCCGTCGTGCGCATGCACGAGACAATGTTGATTGACAGCACGCCCCCTTTGGTGGGCGTGCCAGGGGCGTGGCTGCCAGACGGAGGCGTTCCCATGGGAACGCCTACCGTCTGGGTCCGGCCCCACTGACATCACTAGTGATGTCAGTGGGAGTGATTTTGGCTCTGATAGAGCCAAAATCACTCCAGGGCTTGCGGCAGCGAGACCCTACCGCAGGGTCTCGTCGCAATCTTTTTGGCCGCTCGCATATGCTGTGGGTGGTCACCCACAGCTATGCGAGCGGCCAGGAGGACACTCCAAGTTTAGGTAGGAGGGCCCTGATTCAGAGCGAGCACTCTGGTCAGAGCGTCCGGCTCTGAATCAGGCCCTATGTATGAACCAATCAATTTCTAACTGTAATTTTTTCAAATACAGCCTGTAAGATGACAGTTAAAGTGCTAACCAATCAGCTTCTAGTTCTAACTGACATCTTACAGGCAGTATTTGAAAAATGACAGTTAGGAGCTGATTGGTTGGTACTTTATCTCTCTCCAAGGCTTGATAAATTTCCTCCAAGTAATATTACATTGTGAGTTAACAGCTGCTACGTTTTTGTATATGCCAGTGATTAATGTCCATTCACATTTATTCCCTGGCTTTTAGTTAGTGTTCTATTTTTAGAATAATTAAATGTATCTAAAATCTTAAATATCTCTGTTAAATCTTAGGGGGCAATGTTCGTGAAGTGTAGACGGAATGTCGTGGGGATGGTCGAAACGCTGGCACTTTGCAGACACCAGCATCGTACATTTCCCTTGGGCCCATAGTGATATGCAGGAATATATGCAATGTTGCTGTATTGTAATTCTCAGGGATGTGTGCATCCGAACATCGCCACCTTACCTCAACGAGAATTCAATTCTCCCATTGTTGCATGCATGTGTTGTTTGATGAGTCCGCACTGGCACACATTTGTATACTTCATCCAGCTGCCAGAATAATTAGGGCGGTGTATTTTGTCCATTTTCTCGTGTAGCCGAATTAGTCACTGATTCGATCCTAAGGTGATTTTGCCAAGTGCGGGCAGCAAGGCCAAGCATTTAATTACATTTCACAATGTGAAAAATGTTTTGTTAGGTGCTTAGGATTCATAAACCTTATTTTAAAAAGCAAAACTTTCACAAGTTTCCAGCATAATAAGTAGACATAATGGTTTACAGTAGAAGGAAACACAAATGACATTGGCTTTCGCTGACTGGGAACATCCATAACCAGGGTAAATTTGCTAAAGCCTCTAAAAAAAAATGGGAGGTATTGCCCATAGCAATCAATCAGAATCTAGGGCAGTGGCTTTCAATTGTAGTGCCAGGGCCGGTTGTGAGGTGTGCCACGGCACTGTCAGAGCTGACGATCACATTACAGATCTGCGGACCAGGTAGCGTTGCCGCTGAGCTCCTCTGGAAGGCAGAGGTGTGGCCGGGGCGTGACCGTTGACAGCCAGCCCACTCCGCAAGACGGCCAGACTACTCTCCCGCCTGCCCTCCTGCATGCTGCTGACAGCTCTGCACTGACAGGTAGGTATGTGGTTATCAATGTGGTTGATGTTTTTCTGTGAGGGCAGCCAATGGTTTGTGGAAAAGGGGTTTATATTTATTCTGTGTGGCCTGTCAATGTGATTGTTTTTCCTGAGGGGAGCAATGTGTTTTTTTTTGTTTCTGTGGGTGCCAGACAATGTTATTTTTTTCTGTGGGTGCCAGCCAATGTTATTTTTTTTCTGTGGGTGCCAGCCAGTTATTCCTATGGGGGCCAATGTATGAGCATTTTATTCCTGTGGGGGCCAATGTATGTGTGTTTTATTCCTGTGGGGGCCAATGTATGTGTGTTTTATTCCTATGGGGGCCAATGTATGTGTGTTTTATTCCTATGGGGGCCAATGTAGCGTGGTTTATTCCTGTGGGGGCCAATGTAGTGTGGTTTATTCCTGTGGGGGCCAATGTAGTGTGGTTTATTCCTGTGGGGGCCAATGTAGTGTGGTTTATTCTGTGGAGGCCAATATAGTGTGTTTTTTTTTTTCATGTAGTCACGCACGCCGCATCGCCGGATGGTGTGCCTTGGCAATTTTAAAATCTTGGGCAGTGTGCCTTGAGTTGAAAATCACTGTTCTAGAGGGTATATTTACTAAACTGCGGGTTTATAGAAGTGGAGGTGTTGCCGATAGCAACCAATCACATTCTACTTATTATTTATCTGGCACATTCTGGAACAATGGATCTCAAACCTGGTCCTCAGGACCCCAAATAGCTCACTGGTGATGTCAGTAGGACCGCCCACAAACGCCAGGCGTTCCTTCAGGAACGCGTTCGTTTGTCCAGCAACCCCCCCTGCAAGCCTACAAAATGGGGCGAGCTGTCAATCACATTCGACAGCCGCCCCCATCTTGTAGTGAGTCCCGCAGTGAGTGAAGTTTCACTCGCTACGGGGCTCGCGAACGCCAATTGTGCACACTGCCTGGCCATTGACCCGCTTGTGAGCGCTGTGTGCTCAAGAGCGGGTCTGAATCAGGCCCTTAGTTCCCGGGACATCTCTACTGTGCATGCGCGAATCACCGGTAAATGAAAATGGCTGCGGTGGCCATTTTCCCGATGATTTCTGTAGCTCTGCAGCTAGAACCGGGACGGAGAGGTAAGTATATTTTAAATGGGTGCAAGGTGTGCGGTGTGTGGGCCCCCCCTGGAACCATGTGCAACGCACACCTTTCTCCCATTATAGATATGCCCCTAACTGTTTGGGTTCCTGAGGATCGAGTTTGAGAACCTGTGTTCTAGAGGATAATAGATAGAATCTGATTGTTTGCTATGGCAACATCTCCTATTCTTAAAACCGGCACTTTAGTAAATATACCTCCTAGTATAATTTTTAAGAAATTACTAGAGAAATTATACCAAGACTCTCTTTGGTTGTGGGCAACACATGAATTTTTTTTAAGACTTTTAAAATATCTACCTCCACCTCTACATTAATAGATACAATGATATGATAATAAAAATGCTTTGTTTGTTCTTCTCTAAAAGTTTGATGGGCAGGAAAACACTATAAAAATATGGCTGCAAGGAGCGGTTCATTTATCGACCAAGATCTGGATTTTCAATTTCCGATATCACAAAAGTACATGCTTTTGAGTAAATGTGCCTCTTAGTATGGTAACCTAATGGATATTTGGGCCAAGATTTGTTACAACATTCCTTGCTAACTGCAGACTTGCTCTTAAGTAGGAAAATGAGATTTCCTTTTGTGAGCCAGAATTATTTAAATAAGCACACAGGTATGAAGAAGGTGCACTAAGGAAGGGGATCATCTTCGGTTAGACACACAGACTTTGCCTACCAGGAAAGACTTATTGTATATTTTTAAGATGGACAGAGGTGACTCAAACCCAAATTTTAATGGAACCAGCTAATTTTGATTGGGACCATCAGATTGCACTTCTGCAGTAAAAAAACATTTATTAGTGTACTCCAAACAATGTAATTAAAAGATTTAAACACACGTAAGTAATATATATATAATAAAATCAACTGCTGATAAAAAATAATGTCATCATATTGGAATGTAATGGCATATGGTCAGACCTCTGAGAACTCCCACCTATGTAAGAGATGCACAGGTGTTACAGTAGAGAGTGAAGAGAGAAAGTGAGAGGGGAGGAGAGTCGAGAAGAAAGTGTTGGGGTGGGGAAAAGAGAGAAAGGGGGTTAGAGAGAGAAAAGAGGGGGATGGGGAGAGAGTGTGAAGGGGAGGAAGTGAGTTGTGGTGGTGTGAGGGGGTCGAAAGAAAGATAAGGAGGGTGGAGACAGAGAAACAGAGAGAGAAAATAAAATAAATAAAAGACAGACAATGCCGGGCATTAGAGCCAGTGTATAATAAAGATATGCTTGCCATATCATTCCTTTAATTCAGGACACATATGAATTACACAGATTCTGTGGCTGGCTGGCTGGCTTCAAGTCTCCATTTCACCCAGTTATATAATAATGAGCCACAGAACCTGTGTAATTCGGGATGCAATCGGGAAGCCGGTTGACGTAAGCCTGACAGCCGTCTTCCCGACTGCTTTATCCCGGCGAGGGTTAAATTACAGGCGTCTAAATCTAGACGTCTGTCATTTTTCCGACGCCGGGAGACCGGCGCCCGGCATCCCGATCGAAGGGATGCCGGGTGCCCCGAGCAGACAGCCGCGGGGGGGGTTTAGTTTAGGGCTCCCGGGGGGACTTAGGGTTAGGCATCCCCCCGGGAGGGTTAGGGTTAGGCTAGGGGGAGGGAGGGTTAGGGTTAGGCACCCCCCTGGGGGACTTAGGGTTAGGCAGCGGGGAAGGGGTGGTTAGGTTTAGGCACTTAGAGGCGGGATTAGGGTTAGGCACAGGGGGCGGAGGTTAGGGTTAGGTACCCCTAAGGAGGGTTAGGGTTAGGGGGGGTTAGGTTAGGTTAGTAAATACTTACCTGGGGACGATAGGGCTCCAGCTGTCTGCCTTACGCTGCCGGGAAACGAACTGCCGTGTAACTCACGTGTGTCCCAAATTAAAGGGATGATATGGCAAGCCTAAATAAAGACATCCTGAGATCTGTCTGCTTCCTTTCATGGTTAATGTAAGTCGTAAACGCAGCTACACCGACCAGTATATTAGGGGAAAAATAGAAATGCTGAAATGAATAAATGGGTGGAATTAGGATGAAACTCGATGTGAAGCTTTTACTGTTGCACTTTTTCTCAGATCATCCACAAACCTGTAAATGTAGATGGGCTGCCTGTTTGTTAGGGTCTTTCCAAAGACCGTAAAGAAAATATTTTCAGTTTCATAAATTAGTATTAGTGGCTTGAGCTATTACAGTACACAGAAAACTTGCAATGTGCCAGGAACAACTACTGTACTGTACTGTATGATTTTATCGGGTGTGGTATAAGAGATAGACAGTAATTAGTTAGACAATGTCTAGATAGACACCAGATGTTAGACAGTCAATAGTTAGACAGGGAAAAAAGTTAGACACAAACAAAAGTCAGACACATTAAAGTTAGACATGTAAAAAGTTCAACAGGTACAAAAGGTCGACAGGGTCAAAGGTTCGATATGAAAATGGTTGACACAAAAATGGTTGACAATTATTATTTTTGTTTTTTAGCCCTAATCTTCACCCTAACCCTCCCCTTGGTGCCTAACCCTAACCATCTGGGTAAGTGCCTAACCCTAACCGTGGGGGTAAGTATCTAACCCTCCAGTATATAATGCAGGGAGCAGGTGGCACATCTTATTCACCAATTATTTTATTATAAAACATGTATTACAAATATATTGTTTAATATTGCGAATTATACATTGTAGCCATTGAATGTTCTTAGTTATGTGATTTGACTTTTTTGAAAGACTGACGATAGATTCTTTCTTTTGTCATTACTGTATATCTACTGTACAAGTCTTTTATTACGTATATTGTTCTAACTTGCTTCATTAAAAAAAAAATTAAATAAAAGAAGCTGAGGTCCTCAGCTAAACAGTCTTAGGGACCATGGCCGCAACTAGGGATGCATGTGCAGCGGGTGTCGGATTTGAGGGGATGCTGAAGGGCTGAGATGAGTTTTGTATCCCTCCCTCACAGGCAGCAGCAGGGGAATCCTCCTGGGGTGTATGGAGGGAGAGGCCTCCGTAATAAGCTCCTACCTGCAATTTGTTGATGGCGCTGAATGTAAAGGGCACATCCTGTAAGGGGGTAGGGGGTACACTGGTGGCACTAGCCTGGGCATACAGCCTGTATACAGGTCTGATTTGTGCCCCCCTGGCATTATTACAGGCTGCTCAGCAGCATTTGCTGGGAGGACACGCTGATGCTCTCACCGGGTCACTGAGGCTGCGTTGCTGCTTCTCCAGCTGGGAGACTGGATGTGTGTTAGGGGGAGCATCAGGCCTACAGCAGCAACAAGTCCCTGATTGCAGAGTACCCGGGTGATGAAGGCAGAGCCCCCAGGATTTCAGAACAGCTCTTGTTATGTGCAGTGGCCCCAGGAGAGAGCAGAGAGCTGCTCCTCCTTGCCAGCCTGGCAGTACAGTGTAGAGATAGCTTGCCCGTGGGTAACAGTGAGCACACCAGATTCTCTATCTCTCTCATATCCTTCCTGCTGGATGGAGACTACTATACCTCTAAGTATATCTGGACAGCAGTGCACCCTGTGCGGCACTGCCGCCCCTCTTGCTTCCACCCAGTCTCCCTCCACCCCCTGAGCGCTTACCTTTCCATCCAGGGGGTGGAGGGTGGGAGGGAGCCTTCGTCGGAGTTCTTGCTGCGCCGCGCTCCACTGCAGGAGGTTTCTTCCTGAAGACCTCTGGAGCCGTGAAGTGTGTGGCCGGTGACCCTGGAGGCTTCCGCCCTGTGCTGAGGCACCGGCCGCACCACCCTTCCTACGACCCTGCCTCTAGGAGTCCTGTCACACACAATAATTAAGACACTATAGTCACACACCATAAGTCACTATACAGTAAAGTAACACGCCTAACTCAAAATCCAAAACGTGGTAAAAACGTCATCCTCACGCTGTTGGATTCTAGCGGGTTTTGGATTGTAAAAAGGTCCTGGTGATCGACGCCATTTACACTCCGACTGAGGAGAGTGTACAGAGCAGACGTGCTCTGTTCTTCTAGGGTGTAGTCAGATGGTTAATAGTGTTGTGTGCTGTTGTCAGTGACCTGTCTCTATTTGTTCAAGGGTGCAGTGTTGTCAGGCTGGGGCTGCAGTACATAAAGGGGGGTGCGCTGCTGTGTCACTCACTGTTGTCCTGTCAATCAAAGGGCAGTGGCTGCAGTACATGAATGGCTGCTGCTCTGTTAGCCATAAAGGGGCAGGGGCCGCAGTACATGAATGGCTGCTGCTGTGTTATCCAAAAAGGGGCAGTGGCTGCAGTACATAAATGGCTGCTGCTGTGTTATCCATGAAGGGGCAGGGGCTGCAGTACATAAAGGGGTGCTGCTGTGTTATCCATGAAGGAGCTGTATCGTCCAGGGGTGCTCTGTCAATCCAGGGGTGCTCTTCCCCAGTTCATGAAAAATAAAAGATAAAATTAATCTTATTTTTTTTTGTGTGTGTGTGCTAGGTAGTTACTAGTTAGTAACTAGTTACGATATTATTGTTCGGTGACACTGCTGGCCAGACGGCAGTTTATCATATTTGCGACTCTGCAGGTGGTCTGTCCACACTCCACTGCTCCGCAGGGGTGCTTTGTTGTCCATATGCGGGTGCTGAAGTGATCATCAAGGGGCTGGTGCCCCGGCTGTAAAAAAAATAAAAGTGAAATATTAGCATTCCTCAAAAAATAAAAATATATTTTTGTTTCTCCTTTTTTGTGTGTGCATTAGCAACTTAGCTGCGCTGTTATTGTTCGGTGACACTGCCGGCCAGACCGCAGTTTATCATCCACGTATTGTGACACTATAAGTTGTAGCGCAGTGTGTTATTCTTATTCATAAAAAATATTGTGACACTGTAAGTGATAGCGCAGTGTAATATCCAACTTGTCACTCTTTTCCTCAATCGTGAATTTGTGATTAGTCTACACACCGACTACAAGATATCACTGTAAGTGGCAGCGCAGTTTTATACTTTCCTTATTCATAAAAAATCTTGTGACACTGTAAGTGGTAGCGCAGTGTGTTATTCTTTTCTTATTCATAAAAAATATTATGATACTGTAAGTGGTTATTCTTTTCTTATTCATAAGAAATATGATACTGTAAGTGGTAGCGTTCTGTTTTACTATTAAAAAATCTTGTGGCACTGTAAGTGGTAGCACAGTGTGTTATTCTTTTCTAATTCATAAAAAATATTGTGACATTGTAGGTCATTGATACTGCAGTGTAATATTTAAAATTGGTACAAATTGACGTTTGTGTAACCCACTTCGCTCATGTTTGCTGATATGTAGAACAATCAGTTGAGAGGAGAGAAGGAACCACATATTAGGGCTGGAGCTGCTGCCAGTGCCACCAGTCATGACAATACTAGTCCATCCACGTCATCTACTAAAGCCGATGCCCAAGGGCATACAGGGCTTAAGTCAGGGCATGTAAAATCAAAGAACCAATCTTTTACATTGATAAAGAAAAAAACATCAAAGGCAAAGTTAGCTGCAGAAAGACATAAATTTGGCAATATGCCTTTCACCACACGAAGTGGCAAGGAAAGGCTAAGGCCTTGCCCTTTATTTATGACTTGTGGTTCTGTCTCTTATGATTATGTAAGCCCTTCTCCCTGTAGATGTTTAAAAAAAATTAAAATTGTTAAGGCACAGGAACCAACTGTGTGCTCAGAAATGTCACAAATCACCGCGGAGAGTCTAATTGTGTCGGCGGGTGCCATGTGTGCACTAGAACTTTCCAAAAACTATACGAGAAGAGGAGCCTCCTTCCACAACTTGTGCATCCTCTGCAAATGTGGGGATGAGCAGCATAAGTCAACATGCTGACATAGAAATTGAGGATGCTTCTGTGGAAGTGCACCAAAATGAGGAGGACATTAGCTGATGCTATTAAGGATGTTGATGATAAGGATGTTGATGATGAGGATGCTGATGATGAGGATGTTGCTGATGAGGATGTTGTTTGTTACCCAGGATAAGGAAAAGCCCATTGACGTGCCTGGGCATAAAACAAAAATCCACTTCCTATGTGTGGAATAATTTCTACCCAAATCTGACAACAATTGTAAAGCCATCTGTACCTGTTGTCATGCCACAGTAAGTAGAGGTAGGGACCCTAACCATCTAGGAACCTCCTCCTTGTTACGTCATCTACAGCGCATCCATCAAAAGTGTGTGCAAAAATACAGAAACTTTGGCTAAAAAAGTAACAACAACCAGTCCAGCGTCAGCTAGTTCCCATCTCTCTGCTAGATAGAAGCTCCTGGCATCTTCACAACCAACACCTTCATCAACAACATCCTCAGTCATGATCGGAAGTAGTCCTGCATCCAATTTGATAAAGCTAACTCCTCCCCTATCCTGGATTCCTCAGAAGAATCCTTGAGCGCTATGTCTACTGCTGCTGGGGGTGGATCTTCATCCAAGAAGGGTACCAGGAAGACTACTAGTAGTTCTAAAAAAACAATTGACTGTTAAACAATCTTTTGCAAGGGAGAGCAAGTATGACAGCAGTCATCCAGTTGCACAATGAATCACTGACACCATTACATCTATGCTGGTATTAGATGTTTGTCCGATATCTGCCATTAGTGCAGTGGGTTTTAGACAGTTAATTGATGTCCTGTGTTCCTGCAACCAAATCCCATCTAGGTTCCACTTTACTAGAAAAGCAATTCTCAGCCCATACAGAGACGTTAAAAAGAACTTAATTAGTGTCCTCAAAAATGTCATTGTACCCAACTGTCCACTAAACCACAGATATGTGGACAAGTGGAACAGGACAAACGCAAGATTACATGACTGTAACAGCCCACTGGGTGGGTGTATTATCTTCAGTGCCACCAACAGCAGCAGCAGGGCATCTAAGAAACAGCTGCTCATTCAAAGGCAGGCTACTCTGTGCATCACCGGTTTCACTAAGAGTAATTCCGCTGACAACCTCTTAGAAAAACCCAGGTAAGTCATTGCAAAATGGCTTACCCCGCGTGGACTCTCCTCGGGATTTGTGATTTCTGACAATGCCACCAATATTGTGAGAGCATTACAGCAGGGTGAAGTCCAACACATCCCATGTATAATGATGGCACTACAAAGTAGCATATTGTGAACTGGGGCTCTACAGTGTGGCAAAATAAGAACTCGGGACACTGTGTGGTACAGTATAAGGAGAACTAGGGCACTACTATGGTCATACAATGAACTACAGATGTCTACTCATATGCCTAGAATCAATACCCAATACAGGACAAGAACCCCGGCGCAACTGAAACGATCCAAGAGGTATAGCATCTTTTTCTTTAAATTTTCCGTCTTAATCGCATCGCATACACAGCGAAACACTAATCACAGTGTACTAGAGATGCTGGGCTGTGACTAACTTCTGGCTATGTCCTTGGCAGTGGTCTAAAATCTCAATGGGATTGCAGCTGGATTGCAGTGGGATCAGGTTTTTACAAACCTGTATAGAAAGTCAAAATTATATTTAGTAAATACTGTGCTAAAACCCCTTCATACCTGCCGCATTGTTAATTTAGCTATTACTGTCTTTCGCTAAAGTGAAAGCATTACATTATTCATTATTCAAGCCAATCTCATACAATAATGTAATATAGTGCCTTTTAATAGTTCATTATTAAGCTGTAAAGCAGTTTTATATCTATACTGATAATTTATAAGACTGTAACCACATCCATATGCACGTTGTTGGGGATTACTTTAAAACAATAAATCAATTGCCTTTGATTGATTTTGTAAAATCATTTCCACGGGTCAGTCTGCCCATCGATAAGTAAAAAAAAACCCATTATCTCATATATAGGATGAAATGTGGCTACAATCCCATTTTTATAGCACGATGAGCTGTCATTGTCTAGTTCAAACAGCACAAAACCTCCTGAGAGATTCTACTATATCTTGTTAAGGGATGTAAATTGCAAGTCGGAGTTTTATGCTTTGGTTTAAAACTGACTCTATAAGGGTCTAACAATAATTGCTCCTCAAAAGTTGAGTTTCAGTTGGTTAAAAGACGGGATTCATTGCATTGGGAAATTAGCGGCCAGGTGCCAAATTAATTTGCTTTTGTTTTGTAAACATGTAGATCCTGGTGATAAAGAATAGTACAAACACAGGACTGAAAACAACACAATATCATTTACTTATTCTGCACTCTGACAGAGGATGGGAGTGACATTTTAATGGAAGAGAATGGTAAAATAACTGGTTGTGTGCAATAAATTACATATCATTATTCTGCCCATACATCAGCAGAATAATATAAAATATAAGTTATATAAAATGTTAGTTTTTAAACTTTTTTTGTATATTCTGTTTTTATTAATATATGCAAATAAATATAAGCAATACAGACATTTCACACATGACGTAAAGCATAACAGAATTCGCTCAAAAAAGTGATCCAAAAGTCTCAATAAAACAGGTAATGTGCTGCATATTAAATAGAGAATACTTATAGGAAAACAACAAAATCGAAAAAGAAAGACGCAAAAACTAGAAGGAAAAGCAAAGAGAGACAAAAGGGAGAGTGAGGGGAAGAGTAGGGAAGGGATCATCCCATATAGAAAAAAAGGGTAGTTACTTTCTGAGAGTCATGAGTTACGTGGTAGGTGGGATACAAGACCTATAATTCTTATGGTCGTCCGAGGACTTATATTCCAACCAGGGGAACCAGGTACTGGTAAAGGAAGAAGGCTTGTCCGAAGAGGAACTTAAAATATCTTCCATTGACATAAAATAATCAAGCTCTTTGCGTGTCGGGGGTTTAGTAGATTCCAAAATACTTGAATGAAAGCGCGTGCTGCGTTACTAAGGTGGCGAAGCAAAGATTTCTTGAACTCGGCCACTGGGACTGAAGAGTGGTTAAGTAGTCAGAATGCAGGACCTGTAGGAACGGAGGTACCTAAAATTTGCTGGGAGACGAAGATAATGTAAGACCAGAAGTTTGATAGGAGGGGACAATCCCACCAATCATGTCGCAGGGAGCCCAAGGCGATAGAACATCTCCAGCAGGAACTGGAAACAGATGGAAACACAGCATGCAACAAAGCTGGAGTTAGTTTTTAAACTTAAACTATTTAAGTTCTTTTCTTCTGAATACTTATCCTTACACCACTGTAGCTCCCCAGTACCATGCCGCTGCTGACACATGATCTGCTGTTTACAAATCGTTTGCACCTTGGCTGAAGTCATGATGTCAGCCAGGAAGTGAGACATTTGTAAACAGTGGTTCAAGCAGGTTATTATTAAGTGCCCTTTTGCAAATAAAAATTATTTAAACACTGTATCAAAGAAATACTTTATTCCAAGAATTGATGCTTAATAAGTAGGGTCCCCAGTGGGCTTATTGAGAGTCATGACACCATTTAGATTATTATTTATAATATTATTATTATTAATAATTTTCTCCAGCAAAGTAGCTTTTGCTCTTTGATAAATCAGCCTGGGCTCAAAAGCTAAAACCACCTGTTACGGATGGGCCGCAGCTCATCGGCCAATGCTATGTGCTTGGCCCCCAGGCTAAAATTTGCCAGTCAGGCCCTGGACCTTGCACACTGCATAAACATAAAACAAATTCAGGGCAACTTTCTTGTGTAATCATGATATAGAGGAGATCTAATTGGTGTATCAAGGAAAAAAAGAACTGCACCGTATAAATGGATATTATACTGTAATTCAATCGCTATAACTCCACAGAACTAACAGAGAAAGCATCATTGAGTAAAACCTAAATTTAATTACCAAAGAACAACAATCAATAATAAATACATTGGTATTAAATAAGAAGCCATTAAAAACTAACTGTATATTCTGATAGTGTAATAAGAGAGAAGTTGATTCAGGGAACAAGGATCATAATAAATCACCGTCTGACAATCATTGCTGCAGCATTCAGATGAAGCCAAACAATACACTTGATAGTGTGTTTAATTTGCCAGAGAGAGAGGCGCAGAGGGGGTGGGCGGAGCAGGTACTGATTAACCGATCCAGCTTCCAAGGAGGGCAAATGTTCCCCTTTGTAGTTCCCCTGGCCCCACACATGGTATTTTAAGGGGTTGTGGCCACGCCTCCCAAATTT